>JARGYO010000409.1:0-1374318 GCA_029206835.1 Rana muscosa
CCTGAGTCCACAGAGTTCCCCTTTTACACCTGAGTCCACAGAGTTCCCTTTTACACCTGAGTCCACAGAGTTCCCCTTTTACACTGAGTCCACAGAGTTCCCCTTTTACACCTGAGTCCACAGAGTTCCCCTTTTACACCTGAGTCCACAGAGTTCCCCTTTTACACCTGAGTCCACAGAGTTCCCCTTTTACACCTGAGTCCACAGAGTTCCCCCTTTTACACCCTGAGTCCACAGAGTTCCCCTTTTACACCTGATCCACAGAGTTCCCCTTTTACACCTGAGTCCACAGAGTTCCCCTTTTACACCTGAGTCCACAGAGTTCCCCTTTTACACCTGAGTCCACAGAGTTCCCCTTTTACACCTGAGTCCACAGAGTTCCCCTTTTACACCTGAGTCCACAGAGTTCCCTTTTACACCTGAGTCCACAGAGTTCCCCCTTTTACACCTGAGTCCACAGAGTTCCCCTTTTACACCTGAGTCCACAGAGTTCCCCTTTTACACCTGAGTCCACAGAGTTCCCCTTTTACACCTGAGTCCACAGAGTTCCCCTTTTACACCTGAGTCCACAGAGTTCCCCTTTTACACCTGAGTCCACAGAGTTCCCCTTTTACACCTGAGTCCACAGAGTTCCCCTTTTACACCTGAGTCCACAGAGTTCCCCTTTTACACCTGAGTCCACAGAGTTCCCCTTTTACACCTGAGTCCACAGAGTTCCCCTTTTACACCTGAGTCCACAGAGTTCCCCTTTTACACCTGAGTCCACAGAGTTCCCCTTTTACACCTGAGTCCACAGAGTTCCCCTTTTACACCTGAGTCCACAGAGTTCCCCTTTTACACCTGAGTCCACAGAGTTCCCCTTTTACACCTGAGTCCACAGAGTTCCCCTTTTACACCTGAGTCCACAGAGTTCCCCTTTTACACCTGAGTCCACAGAGTTCCCCTTTACACCTGAGTCCACAGAGTTCCCCTTTTACACCTGAGTCCACAGAGTTCCCCTTTTACACCTGAGTCCACAGAGTTCCCCTTTTACACCTGAGTCCACAGAGTTCCCCTTTTACACCTGAGTCCACAGAGTTCCCCTTTTACACCTGAGTCCACAGAGTTCCCCTTTTACACCTGAGTCCACAGAGTTCCCCTTTTACACCTGAGTCCACAGAGTTCCCCTTTTACACCTGAGTCCACAGAGTTCCCCTTTTACACCTGAGTCCACAGAGTTCCCCTTTTACACCTGAGTCCACAGAGTTCCCCTTTTACACCTGAGTCCACAGAGTTCCCCTTTTACACCTGAGTCCACAGAGTTCCCCTTTTACACCTGAGTCCACAGAGTTCCCCTTTTACACTGAGTCCACAGAGTTCCCTTTTACACCTGAGTCCACAGAGTTCCCCTTTTACACCTGAGTCCACAGAGTTCCCCTTTTACACCTGAGTCCACAGAGTTCCCCTTTTACACCTGAGTCCACAGAGTTCCCCTTTTACACCTGAGTCCACAGAGTTCCCCCTTTTACACTGAGTCCACAGAGTTCCCCTTTTACACCTGAGTCCACAGAGTTCCCCTTTTACACCTGAGTCCACAGAGGTTCCCCTTTTACACCTGAGTCCACAGAGTTCCCCTTTTACACCTGAGTCCACAGAGTTCCCCTTTTACACCTGAGTCCACAGAGTTCCCCTTTCACTGTAAGGGGGGACTCTGCAGACTCTGATGTAAGGGAGAACTCCGGGGACTCTAACATAAGGGATCCTCTGGGAAACCTGATTAAAAGGGGAACAACTGAGAACTCTGATGTACTGAGATTACTCTGATGTAAGGGAAAACATTGTGACCTCTGGTTTAAAAGGGTAACTCTGATGTAAGGGGTGCCCTGAGAACCCTGATTTGCCTTAGTGTACTTACTCAGAGGCAGGAGAGAGAAGGGGGGAGACTTCAGTCACAGACAGGGATGGATGTAAGGCCTCACAGTTAGTCTTGGTGGGCGCAGGAATAGAATGGGCCCTGCTGTGAATTATTAGATCAAGAATTGTAATTGCATGCCCCTGTTGAACAGGGGCAGAAAAATTGGGCCTTAGGCACTGGTGCCACAACACTGCAACCCCTCACAGATACTGTACTTGGAGCACAGCAATGAGCCCTGTTGCAAAGTATTGCATCAAAAATTGTAATTACACGCCCCTGTTAAACAGGGGCTGAAAAATTGGGCCTTAGCACTGGTGCTGATGCCACAACACTGCAACCACTCCCAGATACTCTAGTTGGAGTGCAGGAATGAGCCCTGCTGCCAAAGCATTGCATAAAAAATTGTAATAACACACCCCTGTTAAACAGGGGCTGAAAAATTGGGCCTTAGCCACTGGTGGCGGCACCCCAGAAACAAAAATGTTCTTCCAAGCTATCATCGTCAATCGGATCAGTGAGGAGGAGGAGGATAGTCAGTCAACATAACAGGACAAACTCTCAGCATCAGCATCAGTCTTGAAGGGATGTGACATTTGAAAATAAATTAGTCTGTTATATCAGCTTCAGGTGTTTGGTAGCTGGTGGTGATCCAAGACTGGTTCATCTTTATGAAGGTCAGTAGATCAACAGAGTCGGTGGACAGGCGCACCCTGTGATCCGTGACAAATCCTCCAGCAGCACTGAATGTGCGTTCTGAAAGAATGCTGGATGCAGGACAGGCCAGTAGCTCAATTGCATACTGTGCAAGCTCTGGCCAGTGATCCATCCTCAAGACCCAGTAAGCCAGAGGATTTTCGGTGGGGAAGTTGTCCAAGTCTGACCTTGCCCCTAGGTATTCCTACACCATGTATATCAGACGCTGGCGATGGTTGCTGGAACCGATCATACCTTGGGGCTGCGGACTAAAGAATTGTCTGAACGCTTCGGTCAGACGGCCACCTTCCCTACCGCTCCTTCTTTGACTGACCGAAGCCTCAGCAACTCGTTGTCCAGGACCAGGAGTTTGTAACCTCCCAGTCTCTGGGAACGCGTTGCACAGACCCTTTCTGCAAGGGCCTCCCGGAGTTGTCTCATCCTCTGCTCCCTCTGCGACGGTAAGATAAGGTCCGCAACCTTACCCTTATACCGTGGATCAAGGAGAGTGGCCAGCCAGTAATGGTCCCCTCTCCTTGATCCGAAGAATACGAGGATCCTTCCGCAGACTTTGCAGGTATCAGGGAGGCCATGCAGCGTAGGTTAGCTGAGGCATTTAGTCCGAGTCCTCTGGTCACTAAGGACGACATGATCCGCAGCCACCTCCTCCCAGCCACGTACAAGTCCACTGGTTTCTTGGGGACTGTAAATCATCCCTAATAGACTGCTGCTGATGATGCTGAGTGCCAGGCTCCACCTCCATGCTGACACAATCCTCCTCCTCCTCCTCTCTTCTTCCTGTGCGATGGTGGGACAGAAGGAACACTGTCTGGGTAAAGGGGGCCTTGAGAGGCAAGGAAGTCCTCCTCTTCCTGCCTCTGTTCTGCTTCAAGTGCCCTGTCCATTATTCCATGCAGCGTATGTTCCAACAGGTGGACAAGAGGTACAGTGTCACTGATGCATGCACTGTCACTGCTTATCATCCTCGTGGCCTCCTCAAATGGTGCCAGGACAGTGCATGCATCCCTGATCATGCCCCACTGGCGTGGTGAAAAAAAACTCGAGCTCCCCTGACCCTGTCCTGGTGCCGTAGTCGCACAGGTACTCATTGATGGCCCTCTGCTGCATGTGCAGCCGCTGCAGCATGGCCAACGTGAGTTCCACCTGGTGGGCATGTCACATATAAGGCGGTTCTTGGGCAGGTTCAACTCTTTTGCAGGTCAGCCAGGCGAGCACTGGCATTATAAGATCTGCGGAAATGCACACAGACTTTCCTGGCCTGCCTCAGGACATCCTGTAAGGCCCGGGTACCTGCCCAAGAACCGCTGCACCACCAGGTTAAGGACGTGAGCCACACAGGGCACATGGGTCAGGTTGTCCCTGTCGGAGAGCGGAGAGGAGGTTGGTGCCATTGTCGCAAACTACCATTCCTGGCTTAAGCTGGCGTGGCGTCAACCACCTCTCGGCCTGCCCCTGCAGAGCAGACAGAACCTCTGCCCCAGTGTGGCTCCTGTCCCCCAAACACACCAGCGCAAGCACGGCATGGCATCTTTTTGCCTGCGTACTTGCGTAGCCCCTTGAACGCCTACGGAGCACCGCTGGTTCCGAGGACAAAGCACAGGAAGAGGCCACGGAGGAAGAAAAAGAGGAGGGGGTGGAGGACAGAGGTGTGTCCCAACCAGTAGTAGCATTTTGGAGGCGTGGCGTGGAACAACCTCCAACACTACTGCACCTTGTCCTGCATCCTTCCCAGCTGCCAAAAGAGTGACCCAATGGGCCGTGAAAGAAAGGTAACGTCCCTGTCCATGCCTGCTGGACCATGAGTCAGCGGTAATATGCACCTTACCGCTGACCGCCCTGTCCAGCGAGGCCAAGACATTGCCTTCCACATGCCGGTAGAGAGCGGAATCGCCTTCCGTGAGAAAAAGTGGCGTTTGGGAACCTGCCACTGAGGAACCGCACATTGCACAAACTCACGGAAGGGGGCCGAGTCTACCAACTGAAAAGGCAGCAGTTGAAGCGCTAGCAATTTAGCCAAGCTAGCATTCAACCGCTGGGCATGTGGATGGATGGGAGTGAACTTCTTTCGACGGTCCAGCAGCTGGGGCAGGGAAATTTGCCTGCTAGAATCGGACGTCGGTGTACTGCTAGCAGAGTGGCCGCAAGTACTTGGCTGTGACACACCTAATTCTACACCTTCATTCCTCTCAGTGCAGGTTTCAGAGAGGACTGAAGGTATAGTGGGGTTGGAGATCCCAAATGATGCGGTGCAAGGAGAGGTCCGCTTTGTTCTTTGGTGTGGGTCTTTAAGGTAGGCTTGCCAACGAGCTGCATGGCAGGTCAACATATGTCTGGTCAAGCATGTGGTGCCCAAGCGGCTGATGTTTTGGCCACGCGATATACGCTTGAGACATATGTTGCAAACAGCAGCTGTGCGATCTGATGCACTCGCCTTAAAAAAGGCCCACACCAAAGAACTTTTTGAATAACGGGCAGAGGCAGCGCCCTGCACAGGCGGAGCTCTGCGGTGTGATTCCGTCGTTGTGCTGCCCTTACGCTGGCCACCCAAGGGCATCCTGCCTCGTTGGAGATGTGCCTCCTCCTCATCCTCCTCCTCCTCCTCTCTCCTATTAGGCACCCACGTGGAGTCAGTGACCTCATCATCCCCTCCCTCCTCATCACTGGAGCCAATCTGGCAGTATGCTGCAGCTGCTGGAACATGACTGCCAGATTGGTGTCCTTCTTGAGCATCCCCTCTCTCTGCTGTCACGCTACTGCCTTCCTCTAGCTGGGTATCATCATCAGACCCTTCGAAACGCTGGGCATCCTCCTGGAGCATGTACCCAACACTGTGCTCAAACAGTTCGGGTGACTCCTCAGGAGGAGGACATGGTGGGTCTAGGGAAGGAGTGACTGATGATGACATTGATACCAGGGAAGAGGACGCTTTGGCAGCTGCTTTGCCAGTACCCTGAGCCTGGGTGAGAGAGGGTGAGGAGGATGAGGAGGGCTTGGTCATCCACTCTACCAAGTCTTCGGCATGATGTGGCTCAACATGTCCAGCTGCCGAAAAGAAGGACAAGCGTGTCCCATGGCCATGTGCTGATGACAATGCACCGCGTCCACGACCAGCACTGTTGCCCCCAGACACAGAGCCTGCTTGCCCTCTTTTATTGCCTCCTGACTGTCTGCCTCTCCTTGTTTGCCTTCCAGACATTCTAATGGCCTGCAGGGAGATGGGAAAACCAGCAATAAGGGGTAGCTTCAGGTGTTTATTTTGCAGGAAGCACACTCCGCCCGCTGTAAGTGCTGCAAATGCCTGTCAGTGTAACACACCAGGAAAAAACAGCAATAAGGGCTAGCTTCAGGTGTATACTGTGCAGGAGGATTAGCAACAATGACACTGACACTGTCCCCTGCCTATCCTTCTCTCTCCCTGCACACAAGGTTTAGCAAAGAATAGGACACTGACACTCTGGACTGCCTATCCTTGTCTGTCCCTACACACAAGGTTTAGCAATATGGTTCAGCGCACTAGGTTTAGCAAAGATAATGACACTGACACTCTCAACTGCCTATCCTTGTCTGTCCCTACACACAAGGTTTAGCAATATGGTTCAGCACACTAGGTTTAGCAAAGATTATGACACTGACACTCTCGACTGCCTATCCTTGTCTGTCCCTACACACAAGGTTTAGCAATATGGTTCAGCACACTAGGTTTAGCAAAGATTATGACACTGACACTCTCGACTGCCTATCCTTGTCTGTCCCTACACACAAGGTTTAGCAATATGGTTCAGCACACTAGGTTTAGCAAAGATTATGACACTGAGGCCTCGTACACACGACCGATTTTCTCGTCCAAAACAGTCAAGAAAAGTGCCGCGAGAGTTTTTTTGTCTAGAAAAACGTTTGTGTGTATGGTTTTACGACGAGAAACTTGACGAGAATCTCGACGAGAAAATAGAGAACCTGCTCTCTATTTTCTCGTCAGGATTCCAGATTTCCTCATCGTGTTTCTCGTCGGCCTGTTTTGTGACGAGAAAATGGTTCGTGTGTATGCTTTTACGACTCTTCAAAAAGCGCGCATGCTCAGAATCAAGTATGAGACGGGAGCGCATCTTCTGGTAAAACAAGCCTTCGTAATGGAAATAGCACATTCGTCACGCTAAAATGAACTGAAAGCACGAAGACTGAAAAGCGCGAATCGTCTCTTCCCAAACTTTTACTTCACACGAGGTAACACGAGATCAGCAAAAGCAGCCCAAGGGGTGGCGCCAAGAAAAAAGATCTTCCCCTTTATAGTGCCGTCGTACGTGCTGGACGTGAGCGCAGAGAACCACGAGGAAATTGGAAAATGACAGTGTGTACGCATAGAAAGCTTGACGAGAAAATCGACAAGCTTAACAAGAATCTCGTCGAAAAAAACGATGTGTTTTTTACGACGAGAAAATCGGTCGTGTGTACGAGGCCTGACACTCTCGACTGCCTATCCTTGTCTGTCCCTACACACAAGGTTTAGCAAAGATTATGACACTGACACTCTCGACTGCCTATCCTTGTCTGTCCCTACACACAAGGTTTAGCAATATGGTTCAGCACACTAGGTTTAGCAAAGATTATGACACTGACACTCTCGACTGCCTATCCTTGTCTGTACCTACACACAAGGTTTAGCAATATGGTTCAGCACACTAGGTTTAGCAAAGATTATGACACTGACACTCTCGACTGCCTATCCTTGTCTGTCCCTACACACAAGGTTTAGCAATATGGTTCAGCACACTAGGTTTAGCAAAGATTATGACACTGACACTCTCGACTGCCTATCCTTGTCTGTCCCTACACACAAGGTTTAGCAATATGGTTCAGCACACTAGGTTTAGCAAAGATTATGACACTGACACTCTCGACTGCCTATCCTTGTCTGTCCCTACACACAAGGTTTAGCAATATGGTTCAGCACACTAGGTTTAGCAAAGATTATGACACTGACACTCTCGACTGCCTATCCTTGTCTGTCCCTACACACAAGGTTTAGCAATATGGTTCAGCACACTAGGTTTAGCAAAGATTATGACACTGACACTCTCCCTGCCTATCCTTCTCTGTCCCTACACACAAGGTTTAGCAATATGGTTCAGCACACTAGGTTTAGCAAAGATTATGACACTGACACTCTCCACTGCCTATCCTTGTCTGTCCCTACACACAAGGTTTAGCAATATGGTTCAGCGCACTAGGTTTAGCAAAGATTATGACACTGACACTCTCGACTGCCTATCCTTGTCTGTCCCTACACACAAGGTTTAGCAATATGGTTCAGCACACTAGGTTTAGCAAAGATTATGACACTGACACTCTCGACTGCCTATCCTTGTCTGTCCCTACACACAAGGTTTAGCAATATGGTTCAGCACACTAGGTTTAGCAAAGATTATGACACTGACACTCTCGACTGCCTATCCTTGTCTGTCCCTACACACAAGGTTTAGCAATATGGTTCAGCACACTAGGTTTAGCAAATAATATGACACTGACACTCTCCCTGCCTATCCTTCTCTGTCCCTACAAACAAGTTTTAGCAAAGAATATGACACTGACACTCTCCCTACCTATCCTTGTCTGTCCCTACACACAAGGTTTAGCAATATGGTTCAGCACACAAGGTTTAGCAAAGAATATGAAACTGACACTCTCCCTGCCTATCCTTCTCTGTCCCTACAAACAAGGTTTAGGAAAGAATATGACACTGACACTCTCCCTACCTATCCTTCTCTGTCCCTACACACAAGGTTTAGCAAAGAAAAAATATGACCCTGTCCCTGCCTATCCTTCTCTTTCCCTGCGCCGGAACACACTACACGAGGCCGCCGCGCTGGTGGCCTTTTATAGTGTGGGGCGTGTACTAAACCCCCTCAGCAATAATTGGCCACAGGCATCCTGCCTGTGGCCAATCATTGCTCTCCTCGCTGCCGGCGCTGTGATTGGCCAAGCATGCGGGGTCACAGTGCATGCTTGGCCAATCACAGCGCCAGGATTGCACTGCGATGGCGCAGTGTATTGTGGGCCGTTCGCGTCACTCGAATTTGGCGCGAACGGCCCAAATCGTTCGTTGTTCGCCGAACGCGCGAACAGCCGATGTTCGAGTCGAACCTATGTTCGACTCGAACACCGAGCTCATCCCTACCAGGGATCCAGCGATGTCCTCACCGGAGCCGATCCTTCAATTAGCTTCGGGTGCAGGCGCCGGCTGCTCAAGTGAGGGAACCAGGAAAGGGTTTCCTACTGCGCATGTGAATGGTCCTGTAGTGTTCTGGGACCTGTGACCTGTAGAAACATAAAAGCAGCTGCAGGAACTGTTTCTAAATTGTCTTTGCTTTGCCCTAAGCAAACAATTTTATTTTTATTTTTTAACCACTTTCTGCTCGCGCTATAGCCTACAGCGTGGGCTTCCAGTGCCGTGATCGCGCTGCTCGCCTTCCGACTCGCCTGATCACAAAACAGGGTAAAGGGCCAATCACACCAGGCCCTTTACCAAATGATCGGCTGTCAGTCAATGACAGCTAATCACGGAAGTAAACAAGCCGGTTATCATCTTTTTTTATTCTCACAATCAGCGCGAGGAGAGAAGCAGAAAGCCGATAACCGCCTTCTGTTACAGGGACGTCGGTCCCTGCCTCGGTGTCCGCCAGTGCCGATAATCAGTGCCTATCAGTGCCCACCTGTGCCACCTATCAGTGCCCATCAGTGCCACCTATCAGTGTCCATCAGTGCTGCCAATCAGTGCCTCACCATCGGTGTCACCTATCAGTGTCCATCAGTGCTGCCAATCAGTGCCTCACCACCAGTGTCACCTGTCAGTGCCACCTCTCAGTGCCAATCAGTGCCACCTCTCAGTGCCAATCAGTGCCAATCAGTGCCACCTCTCAGTGCCTATCAGTGCCACCTATGAGTGCCCATCAGTGCCCATCAGTGCAGCCTCATCAGTGCCCACCAGTGTCTCCTCATCAGTGACGCCTCATCAGTGACGCCTCGTCAGCGCACATCAGTGAAGGAGAAAAACAAACTACGAAAAAAATATTCATTTTTTTCACAATTTTCTATCTTTTTTTGTTTCTTTAGCAAAAAATAAAAACCCCCCAGTAGTGATTAAATACCACCAAAAGAAAGCTCTATCAGTGGGAAAAAAATTCTAACAATTTTGTTTGGGTACAGTGTTACATGACCGCACAATCATCATTCAAAGTGCGACAGCGCTAAAAGCTGAAAATTGGTCTGGGCAGGAAGGGGGTAGGCAAGTGGTTAATACACCCATGAATACCCAAAATGAATATTAAGTGGTGTGAACCCCAGACATGAAACATGAACAAAGCATATCCCTCTATAGTGTGTATTTGTCTCAATCCAGAGCACTAAGTGTCATTTCTGTCTGCTGCTTCCTTCCTCTGCTATCTGCATGAATCACTTCTGACAAGTTTTCCTGACACCAAGAGAAAAATGGTGACAGGGGAGGGACCTCCAGCTGATTGACAGCCTCAGCCCTATTCCTGTGAGCTGTGTAAAGGGGGTGTGTCTTTTCCCTCCAATCAGCTGACGGAGCTCTCCTCACTGAGCTCTGCTCCCTTTTTTCTTAACTCTCAGAAAAGCTTTATAATTCAGCACTTTGAATGACTGTAGAGAATAAATGGCTGCAGATAGACAGGTACTGTACATATAACTTATGTGGGATGAATTGTTTCATCTCTGTGTATCACCTGTGGCCAGTCACTTCACTGGGTGTATGTGAGGGTTTACATCCACTTTAACCACTTAAGCCCCGGACCATTTTGTAGCTAAAGGACCAGAGGTGTTTTCAGAATTTTGCACTGCGCTGCTTTAACTGGAAATTGCGCGGACATGCAATGTTTTACCCAAACGAAATTTGTGTCCTTTTCTTCCCACAAATAGAGCTTTCTTTTAATGGTATTTGATTGCCTCTGCGACTTTTATTTTTTGCGATATAAACGGAAAAAGACTGAAAATTTTGAAAAAAAATTATATTTTTTACTTTTTGTTATAAGAAAAATCGAATAAACTCAATTTTAGTCATACATTTAGGCCAAAATGTATTCAGCTACATGTCTTTAGTAAAAAAAATGTCAATAAGCGTATATTTATTGGTTTGCGCAAAAGTTATAGCGTCTACAAACTAGGGTACATTTTCTGGAATTTACACAGCTTTTAATTTATGACTGCCTATCTCATTTCTTGAGGTGCTAAAATGGCAGGGCAGTACAACCCCCCCCCCCCAAATGACCCCATTTTGGAAAGTAGACATCCCAAGGAAATTTCTGAGAGGCATGTTGAGCCCATTGAATATTTTTTTGTTTTTGTCTCAAGTGATTGAATAATGACAAAAAAAAAATAAGAAATTCCAAAAAGTTGTCACTAAATGATATATTGCTCACACATGCCATGGTTATATGTGGAATTGCACCCCAAAATACATTTTGCTGCTTCTCCTGAGTACGAGGATACCACATGTGTGGGACTTTTTGGGAGCCTAACCGCGTACGGGCCCCCGAAAACCAAGCACCGCCTTCAGGATTTCTAAGGGCACAAATTTTTGATTTCACTCCTCACTACCTATCACAGTTTCGAAGGCCAGAAAATGCCAAAATAGCACAAACCCCCCACAAATGACCCCATTTTAGAAAGTAGACACCCCAAGGAAATTGCTGAGAGGCATGTTGAGCCCATTGAATATTTTTTTTTCTTGTCCCAAGTGATTGAATAATGACAAAAAAAAAAAAGTTGTCACTAAATGATATATTGCTCACACATGCCATGGTTATATGTGGAATTGCACCCTAAATTACATTTTGCTGCTTCTCCTGAGTACGGGGATACCACATGTGTGGGACTTTTTAGGAGCCTAGTCGCGTACGGGCCCCCGAAAACCAAGCACTGCCTTCAGGATTTCTAAGGGCGCAAATTTTTGATTTCACTCCTCACTACCTATCACAGTTTCGAAGGCCATAAAATGCCAAAATAGCACAAACCCCCCCAAATGACCCCATTTTGGAAAGTAGACACCCCAAGCTATTTGCTGAGAGGCATGTTGAGTATTTTACAGCTCTCATTTGTTTTTGAAAATGAAGAAAGAAAATAATTTTTTTTTTTTTTCCAATTTTCAAAACTTTGTGACAAAAAGCGAGATCTGCAACATACTCACCATACCTCTCAGCAAATAGCTTGGGGTGTCTACTTTCCAAAATGGGGTCATTTGGGGGGGGGGGGGGGTTTGTGCCATCTGGGCATTCCATGGCCTCCGAAACTGTGATAGGCAGTGAGAAGTGAAATAAAAAATTTACACCCTTAGAAAGCCTGAGGGCGGTGCTTGGTTTTTGGGGTCCCGTACGCGGCTAGGCTCCCAAAAAGTCTCACACATGTGGTATCCCCGTACTCAGGAGAAGCAACAGAATGTATTTTGGGGTGTAATTCCACATATGCCCATGGCATGTTTGAGCAATATATCATTTAGTAACAACTTTGTGCAAAAAAAAAAAAAAAAATTGTCTTTTTTCCGCAACTTGTGTCAACGTATAAAATATTCCATGGACTTGACATGCCTCTCAGTATATAGCTTGGGTTGTCTACTTTCCAAAATGGGGTCATTTGGGGGGGTTTTGAACTGTTCTGACATTTTATACACAACATTAGGAAGCTTACATCCACTCTTCTAAGCACTTGAAGACAAAGCCCTTTCTGACACTTTTTGTTTACATGAAAAAAAATTTTTTTTTGCAAGAAAATTATGTTGAACCCCCAAACATTATATATTTTTTTAAAGCAAAGGTCCTACAGATTAAAATGGTGGGTGTTGCATTTTTTTTTCCACACAGTATTTGCGCAGCGATTTTTCAAACGCATTTTTTGGGGAAAAAATACACTTTTTTTAATTTTAATGCACTAAAACACACTATATTGCCTAAATGTTTGATGAAATAAAAAAGATGATCTTAGGCCGAGTACATAGATACCAAACACAACATACTTTAAAATTTCACACAAACGTGCATTGGCGACAAACTACATAAATTTTTAAAAGCCTTTAAAAGCCTTTACAGGTTACCACGTTAGATTTACAGAGGAGGTCTACTGCTAAAATGACTGCCCTCGATCTGACCTTCGCGGTGATACCTCACATGCATGGTGCAATTGCTCATTACATATGATGCCAGACCCACGCTTGCGTTCGCCATTGTGCAAGAGCAGGGCAGGACAGGGGTGCTTTTTTTTTTATTTATTTTTTATTTTATTATTAGTTTTTATTTTTTTTTTTTTTTTTAAACAGTTTCTTCCATATTTATTTATTTTTTATAATTTTTATTGTTATCTCAGGGAATGTAAATATCCCCTATGATAGCAATAGGTAGTGACAGGTACTCTTTTTTTGAAAAAAATGGGGTCTATTAGACCCTAGATCTTTCCTCTGCCCTGAAAGCATCTGACCACACCAAGATCGGTGTGATAAAATGCTTTCCCAATTTCCCAATGGCGCTTTTTATATCTGGGGGGGGGGGACATTCCCTCCCACTGCTTGTAAAAGCAGTCTAGAGGCTAATTAGCCGCTATAATTGCTTTTACATGAAAGCCGACCGCTGGCTGAAAAGAATGACCGCTGCCTGAAAAGATGATACCTAAACCCGCAGGCATCATTCTGGTATAACCATTCAAAGTCCAGCAACATACCAGTACATTGCTGGTCCTTGTTGAACATGTATTGTAATCTTTTTTTTCATGCGGCCTGTTGGCTGAATGAAAAAAAGAGATTGATCGGTGGGTATGCCCACCATTAGAATACCTCCCTTCATCCACCCACTTCTAATGATGGGCATACATGCACCATTTATATATGCCGAAGCATGGGGGCATCCTCCCGCAAAAAAGTTATGCAGCGTACACACGGTCGGACTTTTCGACGGGCAAGCCTCCGTCGGAATTTCGACCGTATGTACGCGGCATAAAAGGTTATGCCGCGTACATACGGTCAGACTTTTCCACGGGCAAGCCTCCATCGGAATTTTGACTGTATGTACGCGGCATTAGGAGCAAAATCGCTCCTCCGCCCCTGCTGCCCCCATGCTTCGGCATATATGCTCTTTTTTTTTACTGTGGTGGTGAAATCACCTCCTACAGCGTTGGAGTCATGGCTTTATGTATCGTGGGAGCAAACGCTGTTGCTGTCAAGATAAATAAATCCGCGCTGCAACTGAATGGCGTACCTGCTAAGCAAATGATGGTTAACATTAAAACAAAGTAACATTACAGTATAACAGTAAGACCTTACCATACCATACCTGCAAAGCAAATACCAACAAAAAAAACTAGTAAAAAATAAAACATTTTTTTAACGCAACCTGTGCCTAAAATATATATATGCCGAAGCATGGGGGCATCCTCCCGCAAAAAAGTTATGCCGCGTACACACGGTCGGACTTTTCCACGGGCAAGCCTCCGTCGGAATTTCGACCGTATGTACGCGGCATAAAAGGTTATGCCGCGTACATACGGTCAGACTTTTCCACGGGCAAGCCTCAGTCAGAACTTCAACCGTATGTACGCGGCATTAGGAGCAAAATTGCTCCTCCGCCCCTGCTGCCCCCATGCTTCGGCATATATGCTCTTTTTTTTTTACTGTGGTGGTGAAATCACCTCCTACAGCGTTGGAGTCACGGCTTTATGTATCGTGGGAGCAAACGCTGTTGCTGTCAAGATAAATAAATCCGCGCTGCAACTGAATGGCGTACCTGAAAACAAAAAGTTACATACCTGAAAAGCAAACATGATAAAACATTGCAGAATAGAATACAGTAAAAAAGAGCAGAACAATAGAGAGAAAATAGAGAGAGAGAGAGAGAACAATAAAACGACAACTATTTTTGGTCTTTTTATTTTTTTTGTGTTTTGTTTTTTACGTTTTTTTTACACTTTTTTTTACTCAACTGTAACGGTTCGGGTCTCTCAAAATGTGATGGCATCTTGGGAGACCCTGTGTAAATGTGTCCTGTTCTGTGCAATGCTGTACCCTACGCTAAAACTTCACTTTTGTGTGGTAGCGTTCAAAACATTTACCAATGCACAGACCAGGATTGTCAGGACAGAGTGGACAAAAATAACGGGGGTCACGCCTAAATCCGCGCTTGCTACAGACGCGACATCTTTTTTGGGGGGCTCGTTGGGTAGGGGTACTCTCGAGGACATACGGATAATGCCTCTCATGCAGCCGGCTTACTGCATTTGGTAGGGGATGGTGAGGTCCAGAACCGCCTGGATACAGGAGTTCTGTGACTATCTCATCCTGGAATTTTAGGAGAGATAAAGTCCCGCCTGAAGCTCTGTATAGCACATGAGCGTTTAGCAAAGCCAATTGAAATAAGGATAGAGACACTTTTTTGTACCAGCGTCTCGTCTTACGGGCAATGTGATACAGCGCCAACTTCTGGTCGTTGAAGTCCACCCCTCCCATATTTTGGTTATATTCGTGGACACAGAGGAGTTTCTCCACAACACCAGTCGCCGTACAAATTTGGACTGTCGTGTCTGCATGAAGGGAGGTAAGAAGGAAAACATTCTTATTATCCCTCCACTTCACAGCGAGCAAATTATTACACTTCAAGCAGGCTCTCTCCCTCAGCCTAAGATGGGAATCTACAAGCCCCTGGGGAAAGCCCCGGCGATTAGGTCGCACGGTGCCACATGCTCCAATCTGATGATCAAACAAGTGACTAAAAAGTGGCACGCTCGTGTAATAATTGTCCACATACAAGTGGTACCCCTTTCCGAATAAGGGTGACACCAAGTTCCACACTATCTTGCCAGCGCTCCCTATGTAATCCGGGCAGTTGACCGGCTCAACCTGACTATCTTTTCCCTCATAAACCGTAAAGCTCCATACATAGCCTGTTGCCCTGTCACAGAACTTATAGAGCTTGACCCCGTATCTGGCACGCTTGCTGGGAAGGTACTGTTTGAAAGACAAGCGGCCAGAAAATTAAATCAGGGACTCATCAACGCAGACAACTTGATCGGGAATAAACAAGGCTGCAAAACGTTCGTTGAAGTGGTTTATGAGGGGCCGAATTTTGTAGAGCCGGTCTTATTCAGGGTCTCCACGTGGACGACAAAGTTCATTGTCGTTGAAGAGCATGAACCGCAAAATCTGCTCGTATCGTTTCCTGGGCATGGAGGCAGAGAACACGGGCATGTGGTCAATTGGGTGCGTGGACCAATAAGCATGTATTGACAAAAATTTCTGTGTGCCCATGTTGAGGGAAAGGCCCAGAAAGGTCTTAAATTCGGAAACCGTAATTGGTCTTCAATCTCTGGCAATGGAAGACAACTGGGGATTAGCGGCGATGAATTGACCAGCATATAAATTACTCTGGTCCACAATAGATCTATAGAGATCTTCCGCGAAAAACAGTGAATAAAAATCAATTGGCATAAAATCAGCTGTTTCCACCTGAATACCGGGTTGGGCAGTGAATGGGGGAAGTACGGGTTCTGCAGAAGTGGTGGGGACCCAATCAGGATAGGCGAATTCTGCAGGAAGGTCACTATGGGCACGACGGGCCTGCCTTTGTCTTCTTTTTCTTGGTGGCAGCGGGACACTACTTGTGCTTGCCACCTCGCCAGCTTGAACTGCACTTATGGGACTCGCCACGCCACCACGTGATACTGCAGTGCTGGATGTACGCCCAGGCTGTACTAGGCCGCTGGTGCTTGCCAGTTCACCAAAAGGAATAGCGGCGCTAGTACTACTCTGCTCCATGATACGAGAGACCTGCGGTTCTTGCTCCTCAACAACCTCAGAAAATCGGGATCGGGTACGCCTGACCTTAGCAGGGACCTCATCTTCGTCGCCCGGGCTATCTGACATGGAGCCGCTGTCTTCTACGGGAAGGTATTCTGAGCCTGAATCTGACAGATCCGTGACCTCCTCTTCACTATCTGTCATGCTCAGAATCTCGTAGGCCTCTATACTAGTGTACCTTCGATTTGCCATTTTGGGCTCTAAATTTAGCGGTACACAAGTAAGATTAAAAAAAAAAAAAGCACCTGACTGTCGTCAGCAAATATATCAAACGCTACGAAAAAAACTGTTAGCAATCGCAGGGATCAGGCCTGACTCTGCGAACGCTGCAGTTATGTGTATTGGTAAGTTACATTAATCGATCGATACTGCACTTGGGTGGGCTGGGCTGGGCAGAGGGGCTAAACGCAGGTGCTAGCAGGTATCTGGGCTGATCCCGCTAACTGCGTTTTTGGGAACCCTAAACCGCTGGGGGCGCTAGTATAGATCTGATCAGATACTATACCACTAAGGGAGGTGTATGTGTCAGGGATCGGATGGGAGACTGAATTGACGAGGTCGGCCTCTCTTATATCTCCTGTCCTGGCTGCGCTGGAGGTGAGACAGAGGAAGCCGAAGGACAAGAGGGACACGAGTGCCTGGAGCAGGAGGTCCCGGGAGAACAGTTTGACAGGGTTCAGCAGGCTGGAGTAGGCTGTGATGTGCTGAGCAGGAACAGGTAACAGCCAGGCAGGTAGCCGGGGGTTAACAGCAACCAGGAACAAAGACAGGAGCAAGGTCTCAGGAATAGCCAGGTTCGTCAGAATGCGGGCATCGAGGTACAAGATCATAGACAGAGCCAGAGTCGGGAACGGAGCCGGGTCAGAGATGGACGTCAGTCCAGGAACAAGGTCAAGAGCAAGCCGGGTCAAAATACTAGGGAGACACACAGGATCAGAGCAGGATTCAGGGACACAGCTGAGATCAGTCAGCAAAGCACAAGAGCCCAGACTCCCTTTAAATAGGCTGTCTGGCGCCAAAGGAGAATTAGGCTCGTGCGGGTTCTGGTGCGCATGCGCGCGCCTGTTTGCGATTCTATGGCAAAGACTATGTGCTTGTGCACGTCTGTGTGCAAAACGTCTCACAGGAATTCCCTGACATTGCCCCCCTTAGAGGCAGCCTCCGGATGCCCACAAGAGGCCGTTTTTCGGGATGAAGCTGGAGGTAGGTCTGTATCAACCAGGGGGGCATGAACATTAGAGGCTGGTTCCCAGGAATTGTCCTCAGGGCCATAACCCTTCCACTTAATGAGGAACTGAGTCTGACCACCCCTCTTCCTACAGTCCAGAACAGCCTCAACCTCGTATTCTTCACTTCCTTCAACCAGTAGTGGGGCAGGGGCTTCAGTGCCACGATTTGGGAAGAGGTTAGAGACCATAGGCTTGAGCAGTGAAATGTGGAACACAGGATGAATCTTTAAACTGTTTGGCAAGGATAATTCAAAAGCCACAGGATTGATCCGTTTTTTAATTGAAAAAGGACCCAAGAATTTTGGGCCAAGTTTCTTCGAAGGGCATTTCAATCTTAAGTTAGCTGTGGACAGAAAAACTCTGTCTTCTGGCTTCAAGTTCAGGTTTCCCCTTCTCTTCCTATCAAAAAATTTATTGTTAGCCGCCTGTGACTTTAGGATAGTCTCTCGCAAGAGCAGATTATTGGTGTTGAAAAAGTCCAGTCTCTCTTGCACAGCTGGTACAGAAGACTCCGTGGGTACATCGGGTAGAAAGGAAGGGTGATACCCATAGTTAACATAGAAGGGTGACTGTTTGATTGTCAAATGAACGGAATTATTATATGCAAATTCCGTCAAGGGGAGTAGAGACACCCAATCATCCTGAGAGAAGGATGAGAAACATCTTAGGTATTGCTCCAAGGACTGATTTGTCCTTTCGGTCTGACCGTTGGTCTGCGGGTGATAAGCAGAAGAAAGGCATAGTTCAATCTTCAAAGCTTTACATAGGGCCCTCCAAAATTTGGAGGTAAACTATACTCCACGATCTGAGGTTATGTTTGCTGGGATGCCATGCAATCTTACAATCTCCTTAAAAAATACAGAAGCGGTTTCAGAGGCAGAGGGGGTTCCTTTCAAAGGTACAAAATGAGCCATTTTTGAAAAACGATCCACTATAACAAAAATGGTGGTGAATCCTTCAGACGGGGGAAGTTCCACAATAAATTCCAAGGAAATCATGTTCCAAGGTTTTTCAGGTACAGGAAGAGATTCTAACAATCCCCAGGTCTTGGCACGATCAGACTTGTTTCTGAGACATACGGAGCAGGACCTGACATAATCTCTACAATCCTTCAATAAATTAGGCCACCAAAAGGAACGGGACACTAGGTCAGAGGTCTTGTGAATTCCAAAGTACCCGGCAAGGGGGTGGTCATGGCATTTCTTGAGGATGTGGACCCTAAACTGCTCAGGAATAAAAATTTGCTCCTTGTGGAAGAAGAGTTCATCTCTTGGTTGAAGGTATAGATCCAGAGGAGGAGGATGATTAGCAACTGCCTCCTTGATTTGGGACATCACATCTGCCTGTAGGAGTAGAAAGTTCTTGGCAGGTAAGATAGTGTCAGGTTCAGGAAGTGGGGTTGATTCAGAGAACATGCGTGAGAGCGCATCGGGTTTACCGTTCTTGGATCCGGGGCGGAAGGTAAGATGAAAAGTGAAACGTGAAAAGAATAGTGCCCATCTGGCTTGTCGGGGTCTTAGGCGCTTGGCAGATCTTAAATATTCCAAGTTTTTATGGTCAGTGAAAATAAGGATAGGATGCGCAGCCCCTTCCAACAGATAGCGCCATTCCTCTAGGGCGGCTTTGATAGCTAGTAGTTCATGATCCCCCACGTCATAATTCTTTTCAGAAGAGTTCAGTTTCCTAGAGAAAAAGGCAATTGGATGAAGTAAGGATTTAGCCCCCTGTCTTTGAGAGAGGATAGCCCCAACTGCCGTTTCAGAAGCGTCTACCTCGAGTACGTAGGCCAGAGAAGGGTCAGGGTGTCTTAGAATGGGGGCAGAGGTGAACAAGGTCTTTAATTTTTCAAAAGCATCCTGAGCCTCAGGGGTCCATTTGAAAGAAACATGCTGTTTAGTTAACTGGGTGACAGGAGCAATGATGCCGGAAAAGTTTTTAATACATTTTCTGTAAAAATTGGCAAAGCCTTCAAAACGTTGAATGGCTTTCTTGTCCTCAGGAGCAGGCCAATCAAGCACAGCGGCAACTTTCTGCGGGTCCATAGAGATGCCTTCTGCAGAAATAACAAGTCCTAAGAATTGGATAGAAGATCTTTCAAAGTCGCATTTCTCAGCTTTAGCGTAAAGATGGTGTTGTCGCAGTCTTGCAAGTACTTTCTTTACATGACCCCTGTGAAGATCAAGAGAGCTGGAGAATATAAGAATATCGTCCAAGTAGACGATAATGAACAGATCTAAGTAGTCCCGGAAGATGTCATTGACCAGATGTTGAAATGTGGCAGAGGCATTGCAGGGACCAAATGGCATGACAAGATATTCATAGTGCCCAAAGCGTATTCGGAATGCGGTCTTCCATTCGTCCCGTCTTTTCGACGAAGAAGATGCCCGCCCCTGCAGGAGATGTGGAATGTCGGATGAAGCCTTTCTCCAAATTTTCGTCAATGTAGTGACGGAGGGCTCCTAATTCGGGCTCAGAAAGAGGGTAGATACGGCCAAACGGAATCTCAGCTCCGGGCAACAGTTCTATGGGGCAATCATAGGCCCGGTGAGAAGGGAGAGAGTCTGCATTCTTTTTGTTGAAAACATCGAGAAAGTCGTGGTAAACTGCAGGAACAAGTTTTGAGGTTTCCGGATCAGACTGGATGGCCAGGAGAGGTGTAGTGGTGCGTACCTCATGCGGAACACAGTGTACCAGACAGTAAGGTGAAGAGAAAAGGACCTCTCCTGTAAGCCAGTTGATGCTGGGATTGTGTGCCTTCAGCCAGGGCATACCCAAGATGATGGGGAACATGGGTGACGAGATGACGTCTAGACGTTGGAACTCTCGATGACTGGCGGAAGAAAGGCAGAGGATGGGGACCGTTTCTTGTGTTACTGGGCCAGACTTGATACCGGAGCCATCAGCGAGGTGTACCACAAACCCTTGTTTCTTGGTACAAAGAGGGAGGTTGTGCCGGGCTGCGAAACCAGAGTCCACAAAGCAGCTGCAGGCACCAGAGTCTATGATTGCAGAGACAGAAATTGTTTTCTCAGCAAGCTGTAGGTGGCAAGGAAGGGTTAGGTGAACCCGATCAGGTCCGGGTGGATGCATAGTGTGGATCCAGTTGGTAGGAGATTTGTGTGGTCGTACTGGACAGCTTTGCAAATAGTGACCGACATCACCACAGTAGAGACAGAGGTTAGAGTGCTGGCGACGAAGGCGTTCGGCTGCAGACAGAGGGGACCTCAAAAAACTTTTCCGAGAAGGATACCGGGGTGAGCCAGTCATGTCACTGGAAAGACAGGTAATGGCATTCTTGGTTCTGTGATGAGGAGAGTCTCTGTGGATCCTCTCTGACTGGCGTTCCCGTAACCGTCGGTCAATCAAAATGACAAGTTTAATCAGGTCCTCCAGAACCGAGGGTACCTCCACTCTGGCAAGATCATCTTTAATAGGGTCAGATAGACCAAGACGGAACTGGTAATGAAGGGCTGCTTGATTCCACTCGGTATCGGTACTCCAGAGGTGAAAATCGGTTACGTAATCCTCCACAGGTCTCTGACCCTGCTGTAGTTTGCTGAGTTCCTGTTCAGCAGTCTATCTACAGAAGGGGTCAGCGTACAGCTGGGACATGGCAGAGAAAAAAGAGTCCATAGAGGCTAGAGCTGGGTCAAGCTGCTCACGAAGCTGAAAGGCCCAGGATTGGGGCTCATCCAGGAGAAGGGAGATAACAAATCCCACCCTGACATCTTGCGTGGAGAAAGTTTGTGGGAGGAGAGAAAAATAAAGTTTGCATGCATTACGAAAAGTCGGAAATTTCCTGCGATCTCCAGAAAAGCTTTCGGGGACAGGCACTCAGGGTTCAAGAATAGGGTAGGTTCCACTGGATGTGTAGGCCTCCATCTGAGTGGCTACATCTTTAGCAGCAGAGGTATCTAAAAGTGGCAAAGTCACTGTGTCGGTTGATAATTGATCATCCATGCGACTTAGATCTGCTTGCAACTTTTGCACGATGTGTGTTAGTGCAGCGATTGATTGTGAAAAGTCCTTAGATGGAGAGGCCTCCCTTTCAGACTCCATTATTGGCTGACTGATTCTGTCAGGGATCGGATGGGAGACTGAATTGACGAGGTCGGCCTCTCTTATATCTCCTGTCCTGGCTCCGCTGGAGGTGAGACAGAGGAAGCCGAAGGACAAGAGGGACACGAGTGTCTGGAGCAGGAGGTCCTGGGAGAACAGTTTGGCAGGGTTCAGCAGGCTGGAGTAGGCTGTGATGTGCTGAGCAGGAACAAGTAACAGCCAGGCAGGTAGCCGGGGGTTAACAGCAACCAGGAACAAAGACAGGAGCAAGGTCTCAGGAATAGCCAGGTTCGTCAGCAGGCGGGCAGCGAGGTACAAGATCATAGACAGAGCCAGAGTCGGGAACGGAGCCCGGTCAGAGATGGACGTCAGTACAGGAACAAGGTCAAGAGCAAGCCGGGTCAAAATACTAGGGAGACACACAGGATCAGAGCAGGATTCAGGAACACAGCTGAGATCAGTCAGCAAAGCACAAGAGCCCAGACTCTCTTTAAATAGGCTGTCTGGCGCCAAAGGAGAATTAGGCTTGTGCGTGCGCGCGCATTCGCGCATGCGTACCCGCGAATGCAGATTCTGGCGCGCATGCGCGCCTGTTTGCCATTCTATGGCAAAGACTATGTGCTTGTGCATGTCTGTTTGCAAAACGTCTCACAGGAATTCCCTGACAGTATGCTTTGCGCGTGGGTGTTAGCGTTACTGGCACTAACCTGACGCTGCCTGGGGCGACGCAGACCCTCTCTGACACTTAAACCTAATTGATATCACCTGCCGGGTGATCAGGGGGTTAAACCTTTATTGGGTTATATACGGCGGGTGCCCTGATGCTATAAAAAGCAAACTAACCAACCAGCGTCACCCGTAACACTTATATGGTGATCACTGGTGAAAGGGTTAACTAGGGGCAATCAGGGGGTTAAAACCTTTATTAGGTTATATATGGGGGTACCTGACGCTATATAAAAACCTGACGGGTAACCTAAATAACTAACTGGCTAACCAGTGTCACTTATACAGTGATCACTGGTGAAAGGGTTAACTCTAGGGGCAATCAGGGGGTTAAAATAATATATGGGGGTACCTGACGTATTAAAAACCTGCGGCAAACCTAAAAATAAATAACTGGCTATCTAGGGCACCACCGACACTAATACAGCGATCGGAAAAACGATTGCTTAGTGACGCTGGCGTTAGGGGGTGAAAGGGTTACCCGATGGGCGATCAAGGGGTTAAACCTTTATTAGGGGGGTTAGGGGGCTACCCTGGACCTAAAGGGGCCTAAACCTAACTGCCCTGTTTACTGTCACAAATGACACTGATTGCAGTGATCAGTAAAAAAAATGACCACTGCAAACGGTGCACTGTGACTGGGGGTACTGGGGGGTGATCTGGGGGTGACTGGGGGTGTAAGTGTGCCTACATGTACTGGTGTCAGTGTAGTGTTGGTGCACTTACTGTGAGATGTCTCCTCTCCTCGCGCCGGAACGAAAAGACCGCCGCATGGGAGATGACTTCACTTCCTCTGCCTGTGTTTACATTACACAGGCAGAGGAAGATTCTCATTCGCCGGGAGCAATCGCGAGGAGGTGGCCGGAAACGAATGGCCGTCCCCTCATCAAGGATCGCTCCTGCACCGAGAACCACTGCTCGCTGTACCGGAGGGGGGTCCGATTGGACCCCCCACCAATACGAAGGCAGTCACGTACAGGTACGTGATTGTGCCTGTCCATGCCATTTTGCCAACGTATATGTACAGTGAGCGGTCGTTAAGTGGTTAATGAAGTGACACCAAACTCTGGTTTAAAAAAAAAAAAAAAAAAGGTGCTTTGCTGTTTATATTTTGTGTTTGTAGCTACATTTTGTAGTCTGGTCTGGAGTGCTCACCTAAGAGGTGGTGGTTCAATTAGGATGCAGAGACTCCTTTTCAGTCTTAATGCTCTGGAGTGCTCACCTGAGAGGTGGTGGTTCAATCAGGATGAACAGACTCCTTTTTAGTAGTAATGCTCTGGAGTGCTCACCTGAGAGGTGGTGGTTCAATCAGGATGAACAGACTCCTTTTCAGTGGTAATGGTCTGGAGTGCTCACCTGAGAGGTGGTGGTTCAATCAGGACGAACAGACTCCTTTTCAGTGGTAATGGTCTGGAGTGCTCACCTGAGAGGTGGTGGTTCAATCAGGATGCAGAGACTCCTTTTCAGTGGTAATAATGCTCTGGAGTGCTCATCTGAGAGGTGGTGGCTCAATCAGGACGAACAGACTCCTTTTCAGTGGTAATGCTCTGGAGTGCTCATCTGAGAGGTGGTGGATCAATCAGGATGCAGAGTCTCCTTTTCAGTGGTAATGATCTGGAGTGCTCACCTGAGAGGTGGTGGCTCAATCAAGATGAACAGACTCCTTTTCAGTGGTAATGGTCTGGAGTGCTCACCTGAGAGGTGGTGGTTCAATCAGGATGCAGAGACTCCTTTTCAGTCTTAATGCTCTGGAGTGCTCACCTGAGAGGTGGTGGTTCAATCAGGATGAACAGACTACTTTTTAGTGGTAATGCTCTGGAGTGCTCACCTGAGAGGTGGTGGTTCAATCAGGACGAACAGACTCCTTTTCAGTGGTAATGCTCTGGAGTGCTCATCTGAGAGGTGGTGGTTCAATCAGGATGAACAGACTCCTTTTCAGTGGTAATGCTCTGGAGTGCTCATCTGAGAGGTGGTGGTTCAATCAGGATGAACAGACTCCTTTTTAGTAGTAATGCTCTGGAGTGCTCACCTGCGAGGTGGTGGTTCAATCAGGATGCAGAGACTACTTTTCAGTGGTAATGGTCTGGAGTGCTCACCTGAGAGGTGGTGGTTCAATCAGGATGAACAGACTCCTTTTTAGTAGTAATGCTCTGGAGTGCTCACCTGAGAGGTGGTGGTTCAATCAGGACGAACAGACTCCTTTTCAGTGGTAATGGTCTGGAGTGCTCACCTGAGAGGTGGTGGTTCAATCAGGATGCAGAGAATCCTTTTCAGTCTTAATGCTCTGGAGTGCTCACCTGAGAGGTGGTGGCTCAATCAGGATGAACAGACTCCTTTTCAGTGGTAATGCTCTGGAGTGCTCATCTGAGAGGTGGTGGATCAATCAGGATGCAGAGTCTCCTTTTCAGTGGTAATGATCTTGAGTGCTCATCTGAGAGGTGGTGGTTCAATCAGGATGAACAGACTCCTTTTTAGTAGTAATGCTCTGGAGTGCTCACCTGAGAGGTGGTGGTTCAATCAGGATGCAGAGACTACTTTTCAGTGGTAATGCTCTGGAGTGCTCACCTGAGAGGTGGTGGTTCAATCAGGACGAACAGACTCCTTTTCAGTGGTAATGGTCTGGAGTGCTCACCTGAGAGGTGGTGGTTCAATCAGGATGCAGAGACTCCTTTTCAGTCTTAATGCTCTGGAGTGCTCACCTGAGAGGTGGTGGTTCAATCAGGATGAACAGACTCCTTTTTAGTAGTAATGCTCTGGAGTGCTCACCTGAGAGGTGGTGGTTCAATCAGGATGAACAGACTCCTTTTCAGTGGAAATGCTCTGGAGTGCTCATCTGAGAGGTGGTGGTTCAATCAGGACAAACAGACTCCTTTTCAGTGGTAATGGTCTGGAGTGCTCACCTGAGAGGTGGTGGTTCAATCAGGATGCAGAGACTCCTTTTCAGTGGTAATAATGCTCTGGAGTGCTCATCTGAGAGGTGGTGGCTCAATCAGGATGAACAGACTCCTTTTCAGTGGTAATGGTCTGGAGTGCTCACCTGAGAGGTGGTGGTTCAATCAGGATGAACAGACTCCTTTTCAGTGGTAATGCTCTGGAGTGCTCATCTGAGAGGTGGTGGCTCAATCAGGATGAACAGTCTCCTTTTTAGTGGTAATGGTCTGAAGTGCTCACCTGAGAGGTGGTGGTTCAATCAGGATGCAGAGACTCCTTTTCAGTGGTAATGCTCTGGAGTGCTCACCTGAGAGGTGGTGGTTTAATCAGAATGAACAGACCCCTTTTCAGTGGTAATGCTCTGGAGTGCTCACCTGAGAGGTGGTGGCTCAATCAGGGTGAACAGACTCCTTTTCAGTGGTAATGCTCTGGAGTGCTCATCTGAGAGGTGGTGGTTCAATCAGGATGCAGAGACTACTTTTCAGTGGTAATGCTCTGGAGTGCTCACCTGAGAGGTGGTGGTTCAATCAGGACGAAGACTCCTTTTCAGTGGTAATGGTCTGGAGTGCTCACCTGAGAGGTGGTGGTTCAATCAGGATGAACAGACTCCTTTTCAGTGGTAATGCTCTGGAGTGCTCACCTGAGAGGTGGTGGCTCAATCAGGATGAACAGACTCCTTTTCAGTGGTAATGGTCTGGAGTGCTCATCTGAGAGGTGGTGGTTCAATCAGGATGAACAGACTCCTTTTCAGTGGTAATGGTCTGGAGTGCTCATCTGAGAGGTGGTGGTTCAATCAGGATGCAGAGACCTGGAAAAAAACTGAAAAAAACTAAAAAAAAAAAAATAGTATTTTTAATAATAATAATAATTATAATAGTAATATATACAATAATAGTACGATAGCAATATATTTGACTCCCCATCGGCAGCAATGGTCTGGGAGCCTTCACCCGAGCACTAGAGGCTGCATCAGGGTGAAGGGACTCCCCATCGGCGGCATTGGTCTGGGAGCCTTCACCCGAGCGTCAGAGGCTGCGTCAGGGTGAAGGGACTCCCCTTCGGCAGCAATAGTCTGGGGAGCCTTAACTCGAGCGATAGAGGCTGCATCAGGGTGAAGGGACTCCCCATCGGCGGCATTGGTCTGGGAGTCTTCACCCGAGCGTCAGAGGCTGCGTCAGGGTGAAGGGACTCCCCTTCGGCAGCGTTGGTCTGGGAGCCTTCACCCGAGTGCCAGAGGCTGCGTCAGGGTGAAGGGACTCCCCGTCGGCAGCAATGGTCTGGGAGCCTTCACCCGAGCACTAGAGGCTGCATCAGGGTGAAGGGACTCCCCTTTGGCGGCATTGGTCTGGGAGCCTTCACCCGAGCACCAGGGTGAAGGGACTCCCCTTCAGCGGTAATGGTCTGGGAGCCTTCACCCGAGCGCTAGAGGCTGCATCAGGGTGAAGGGACTCCCCTTTGGCGGCATTGGTCTGGGAGCCTTCACCCGAGCGTCAGAGGCTGAGTCAGGGTGAAGGGACTCCCCATCGGCAGCGTTGGTCTGGGAGCCTTCACCCGAGTGCCAGAGGCTGCGTCAGGGTGAAGGGACTCCCCTTCGGCGGCAATGGTCTGGGAGCCTTCACCCGAGCACTAGAGGCTGCATCAGGGTGAAGGGACTCCCGTTTGGCAGCATTGGTCTGGGAGCCTTCACCCGAGCGCCAGGGTGAAGGGACTCCTCTTCAGCGGTAATGGTCTGGGAGCCTTCACCCGAGCGCTAGAGGCTGCATCAGGGTGAAGGTACTCCCCTTCAGCGTAATGGTTTCAAGTATATATTTTTCCAGGCGTTATCTGCTATAAACAGAAAATATGAAAAAATATACATTTTGGTATACATTATCCATGTTTTTGAGGCGTCTGTAAGAGAAAAGTGTTATACTATACATTTAAGAAAACCATGCGAATGTCTGCATTTTGATCAAACCTCACAATAACACGTATGTTCACAGCTTCTTCACGTATGTTCACAGGTTCTTAATTTGGTGGAGTAAATTCCCGGCATATGGGACAAGTAGGGGCTTCCTGCAGCCATCTGTGGATACAATGAGAATGAAACGTATGAGAACATGGTAGTGCTCTCGAGTCCTCTGCATTATACTCACAGAGGCAGATGGAGCAGGTAGGCTGCTCCATTGCCGGTGGTCTGTGTGTTGCTGCCTCCTCCCGTCTCCTCCGAAGCTCTCCTCTTCTCCTGTTGTAAGCCTGACGAGATTGCCTTCCGCGGGATCCATGTCTTGAAGCTCGTGGCATGGTGGTGGTGACCTAGAAAAAGACTAAAAAAAATGTTTAATATTTATAATAATAACAATATATACAATAATACGATAGCAATATATTTAAATTAAAAACGCTAATAATCGCAGGAGACACAATGTGACTCGGTCAGCTCCCAGTGCAGGAAAGTTTTGAAACAATTGCAGTCCGGTTTGAACCGGTTTGCAGCCCACTGTGACATCACACACCTCATACCAGCTGCCACATTTGCCACATTTCAGTCCTGGAATCTTTGACTGGGAATACCTCGGTCATGTAACAATGTAGCCAAATTTGATATCATTTCATAGAGTTTACATATAATTAATCTGTACTATGGTCATTTTAATGGCTGTGTATGCTGGGTGTCATTCTCAGTATCTGTTCTTATTCTGTATGTATGGACTCTGCACAGTACTACTTCTCTTGTCCTGTATCATAGGCGTGCGCACGGGGTGTGCCTGGGCACACCCTAATGCCCAGGCACACCCAGGGCTGGCGCTCTCTACTGGGAGGAGAGGGCGCCTGGAGCTTGTCAATGTGCCTCGTCCTCTACCCGGCTGTCTAGCACCAGAAATGTGTGTGGCGGCGCGGCAGTGGGCAGCAATCAGCAGCACCCTTGGGGAGCGCAGATAAGCCGAGAGCCTGGGACTCGGGAGAAGAGCTCCACCGTGGCACCGCCTCCTCCTTGACCTCGTCCCCTGACCCCGCCTCCCCCAGGAGGCAAGTGGGCGCAGCGTACCCCATGCTTCCAGAGCATGGACTGCTCCAAGTTCCTCTCTGCGCTCTGATGTGAGGCCTGGAGCTGGAGGACAGACAGGCTCGCCGCTCACTGGGGGCACAGAGCTGTCACAGAGGACGGGCAGGAGGCGCAGGCTGCTGCGGGAGCCGCTGGAATTGGACGGATCGAAGCAGGAGACTGGCATCATGGTATGGAAGGTACTATCTATCATCATACACACCTGCAGACAGAGACTGGGACAGAGGTGGGACTGCAGGAACAGGGCTAGGGGTCTCTTATCTCCCCCCAACTCTCCCCTCCCTCTCTCAAAGCCCCCTCCCCGCTCTCTCAGCCACCCTCCCTTCTCTCTAAGCCCCCCTCCCTCTTCTCTCTAAGCCCCCCTCCCTTCTCTCTAAGCCCCCCTACCTTCTCTCAGCCCCCTCCCTTCTCTCCAAGCCCCCCTCCACCCTTTCTCAGCCACCCTCCCCTCTCTCCAAGCCCCCTCTCCTCTCTCTAAGCCCCCCTCCCTTCTCTCTCAGCCCCCCTCCCTTCTCCCTCAGCACCCCTCTCTCCAAGCCCCCCTCCCTACTCTCTCAGCCCCCCTCTCTCTAAACCGCCTCCCTTCTCTCTTAGCCCTCCCTATTCTCTCAGCCCGCCTCTCTCAGCCAACCTGTGTCTATCAGCCCACCCTATTCTCTAAGCCCCCTCCCTTCTCTATCAGCCCCCTCTCTTAGCCCTCCCTCTTTTAGCCCTCCCTCTCTCAGCCCCCACTCTCTTAACCATCCCTCTCTCTCTCAGCCCTCCCTCTCTCTCAGCCCTCCCTCCTACCCCTCTCTCTCTCAGCCCTCCCTCCTACACCTCTCTCTCTCAGCCCTCCCTCCTACACCTCTCTCTCAGCCCTCCCTCCTACACCTCTCTCTCTCAGCCCTCCCTCCTACACCTCTCTCTCTCAGCCCTCCCTCCTACACCTCTCTCTCTCTCTTTCAGCCCCCCTCTCTCTAAGCCCCCTCCCTTCTCTCTCAGCCCACCCATCTCTATCAGCCCCCCTCTCTTAGCCCTCTCTTAGCCCTCCCTCTCTCAGCCCCCACTCTCTTAACCCCCCTCTCAGCCCTCCCTCTCTCTCTCAGCCCTCCCTCTCTCTCAGCCCTCCCTCCTACACCTCTCTCTCTCTCAGCCCTCCCCCCTACACCTCTCTCTCAGCTCTCCCTCCTACACCTCTCTCTCTCTCAGCCCTTCCTCCAACCAGCAAACTGAACAAAAAAAACTGTGCACATGTACCAATTTATTTCTAAAAGTGTATATATACATACATATATATATATACACACAAACACACATATACATGTGTGTTTGAGCTTTGGGGTGCACACCCTAATGTAATAGGCTGCGCACGCCTATGTCCTGTATTTTGGGTGTTATTCTCAGTATCTGTTCTTATTCTGTATGTATGGACTCTGCACAGTACTACTTTTCTTGTCCTGTATGCTGGGTGTTTTTTCCAGTATCATACTTACCTAGGTGGATGCTGTATCTATCCCCCCGGCGCCTCTACACTGAGAACAGAACGATTGAACACCGTTGATCGCTCGGGTCTCACAGCTCCATGAGCAGAGATCTGCAGACTGTCAGTCACTGCTCTCTGCTCTGCCCCCTCCTCACTCACTGGAGCGCTGGGCTGTGGAGGGGGGCGGAGCGGCCAGCTCAGGCTCTCAGCGGCTCGGAGCCGGACCTGGCGGATCCCGACTTCCATTGTCGCGATGATGTGGACCCTGGACCGACTTTTGTGATGTCTGCAGAGAGCAGATTCAGCCCATTCTCTTCTGAAAACGGGTCACAGGAGTGAAAAACGGGCTTCGCCTGTACTTCTCCTTTAAAGCCGCTTTCTCCTACCCACCGGATTTCAGCTGCTGGAGGGAGAGACACAGACATGACTGGATCCAGGGGGGTCCTAATTTTCACCCAGATTTCAGTTGCTCCCCCCCCCCACGCAAGCCCTCCATTGATGTGATGCCTGATTGGCCGCTAATCTCCCCCCACCATCGTTCGCACTCAGAGCTGGGAAAAGGGAACAACATCCTGGAGCAGTGAGAGGAGAAGTGCCAAAGTGGAGAGATGACATCAGACTGGGCAGCTATCTGTGCTGAGAAGTGGGATCAGGATTTGGGGGGGGGGGTATTTGCTAGAAGGAGGAATGGGGAACGATATGTGCTAGGAGGAGGGTTTGGGGGGATTTGAGCCAGGAGGGGGCATTGGGGGGAATGTATGTGCTAGGAGGGGGGTGAAAATTTCTGCTAAGGGGGGGGGGCGCCTTGAGTTGGGAGGAGGGATTGGGTGGATTTGTGCTGTAAGGAGGGATTGGGTGGATTTGTGCTGGGGGGGAATTTGTACTCGGAGGGGGATCTGTGCTAGAAGTGATTGGGGGGGGGATTTGTGCTAGGATGAGGGATGGGGGGGGAGATTTGTGCTATGTCCCCCACTCTTAGGTAACACCAGACCCCTCTATGCCCCCTACTCATAGATAACAACAGAACCATTATAACTCCCATAATTAGGTAACAACAGACCCCCCCCTCCATATACCCCCCACTCTTGAAAAACACCAGAACCACTAAACGCCTCCCCCACACACACACACACACGATACTACCAACTATGGGCAATGTGTGCCCCCTTAGCAGGGATCTCTGTGCCCCCATTTGGTAGCGTGCCCCTCCTGGCAGGGATCTATGTGCCCCCACTAGGTAGTGTGCGTCCCCAGTTGGGGATCTCTGTGCCCCTATTGGGTAGTGTGCACCCCCTGGTGGGGGATCTATGTGCCCCACTGGGTAGTGTGCAGAAAGGATCATGATGACCGCACATGCTCTATGCAGCCCCCTGTATCCTAGCAACGGTAAACACTGGACGGCCGGGCTGCCCACTCTGGGAAACTCTGTGACATAAGGACGCCGTCTGGTCCGATCCGGATACAAACACAGGAGCATCACATGGGAGGGGAGACCCAATAAAGATACCAGCCCAGGAGACTCTCATGGGGCCCCTACTGGTCCAGGGCCCTCAGGTATGGTCACTCCGCCCCTAGTTACATTATATTTATTAATTTCTGTATAATTAAGTACATTTTACATTTTTAATCATTCAGTTTAGGTTATACTTTGCCATACGGACCATAATAGCGCCACCAATGTATAGTGACAGATTCTCCTTCCTGCCGTCCCTTTTCTATAGGAATTGGGGGGATGGGAGTTGAGATTGGGGGTAAAGATTAGAACTGGGGGGCCCCTGTCATGTAGGATGTTGGTGGCCCCTGTCATATAGGATGTTGGGGGGGCTCCTGTCATGTAGGATGTTGGTGGCACCTGTCATGTAGGATGTTGGGGGGCCCCTGTCATGTAAGATGTTGGGGGGCCCCTGTCATGTAGGATGTTGGGGGGCCCCTGTCATGTAGGATGTTGGGGGGCCCCTGTCATGTAGGATGTTGGCTGGCCCCTGTCATGTAGGGTGTCGGGGGCCCTGTCATGTAGGGTGTCGGGGGCCCTGTCATGTAGGGTGTCGGGGGCCCTGTCATGTAGGGTGTCGGGGGCCCCTGTCATGTAGGGTGTCGGGGGCCCCTGTCATGTAGGATGTCGGGGGCCCCTGTCATGTAGGGTGTCGGGGCCCCTGGGATCTCTAATAACAACTCTGATCCTGAGTGTGAAAAGTGATTTCTCTTCCCTCAGACCAGAAAGGAGAAGAGGAGAGAAAACACTGACAGATCATTACACAAGCTGGGTCCCGCCCACATCCCGACACTGGACCCGCCTCCCTGGTCAGGTGACATCAGTGCTAATGACACTTACTATGTCTCTGATAGATGTGCTATGAAGAGGGGGTGTAGTCTCCGATTTATCCACTGTAGGGCGCTGTGTCTGTTCTGTCAAAAGAGCTGCGAAAAAACACTTCCTGGTACAATCTAAAATGGCGCTGCTCAGCCTTCGCTGCTTGATATGACGTCATCCGCCCGCCCCCTCAGCCAATCAGAGGAAACGCGAGCCCCCCTCTACTCCTCACAACCTCCCCCCCCCTCTACTCCTCACAACCTCCCCCCCTCTACTCCTCACAACCTCCCCCCCTCTACTCCTCACAAACTCCCCCCCTCTACTCCTCACAAACTCCCCCCCTCTACTCCTCACAAACTCCCCCCCTCTACTCCTCACAAACTCCCCCCTCTACTCCTCACAACCTCTCCCCATCTACTCCTCACAACCTCCCCCCCCTCTACTCCTCACAACCTTCCCCCCTTTCTACTCCTCACATCCTTCCCTCTCTACTCCTCACACCTCCTACCTGACTCCTCTTGCTGTACAGTAAGGGGGTCACTGGCATCTGGTGAGTGCAGTTATATATCACAAGAGCACGTGGTAGAGAAGGCATGTTGATGGTTGTTTTGGGTGTAGGAGTTGGAGCAATCAATTCTGCAAATAAGAGCGGCAAGCTCAAACAGAACGATACAAGTACTTCAGCTGCGGTCTGTGCCGATCAGCTGTAGCGTAGTGACGTCACGTTCAACAGCTCCACCCGATGCTGCGTTTCGTCATAAGAGGCGTCCACTGGGAAATGAGCCTCCTTTCCCAGTGGACGCCTCTTACGACGAAACGCAGCTACAGTTACAAATTACTTCTCCCAAAAAGTAATTGCGTTAGTAACTCAGTTACTACATTGAAAAAGTAATTAGTTACTCAGCATAGTAACTGACTTTCTCACCTCACCTTCCAGGACGGCAACACATGAGAGATGATAGGCTCCACCCAACAGGAAACACAATCAGTTCACAAATGTTTATAAGGCCCCACCTTATCCCTTGTCCCTCAGTATTGATTGTGTTTCCCACAGCTCAACATTTTTTTTTTTTTCTAAACCAAAAAGACTACAGTTGGTCTGATTGGTACCCCTGTGAGCCAGGTATAGGAATGCCGACAAGGCTGCACTTACCTGCCGCCTCAGAGCTTCTCACAGGTCGCCCCTAAAAACGGCATTTGTGCAGGCGGCTGGCATTTTCAAATTCCCCGCCGTTGCACGCCGCTCAAGCAGCTCGGGTCTCCTTCCTGGTCTTCCCCGGATACAGTGACGCCATCCAACCGACTGAGGAAGGGGAGGACTCGGCGCGCTCTAAGCCTCATTCTCAGGCTGAACTTCCTATCACAGCAGGAAGTAGTGGAGCCGCCCACTATATGCTGGAAGTAAGTGAAAGCATGGAGGAGACGCCGGACCCGCGTGGCTGCGGAGAACTGGGACTTCTGTGCAAACAGAACTCAGTGAGCTGCAAGGAGCAGACAGTCTGTCTAAAACCACCTCGATGGACAAGGAGGATGGAAAGACAGCACAGGTGGCTGCAGGAAAATGCAAACAGGGCCTGGGTAAGTGCCGTTTTTTCTTACCAATTGGGGATTTGTTGGTTCCTGCATAGAAGGGCTTCTATTAATCCCACCATGTCTGCCTTCTCTGGAAAAAAAGGGCCTGCAGCCACGTTAGTGATTATAGGTTGTTCCCTCTTTTCTTGCAGACTCCCCCAGTGGAACGCAGGAGGTCTCTGACAAGCCACCTTCCTCATCCGCTAACACCAGTGCCAGTAAAAAGTGTGGTAACTGTGGCGAAAGATTGCCTAAATCCCACTCCAAGCCCTTTTGTTACAGATGCATTAACAAACTGGCTGGGAAAGAGGCCTCAGGTCTTATGAAGGATTTTTTCAAATCAATACAAGAGGAAATGCTGGCCTCTTTACAAACCTTCCGCTCCTCAGTAAAAGCATCCTTAATCTCAGATACTCAGCAGATCCCCCCCCAGAGGGTCCCTCTTCCCAGGAGAGTACAATGTCCAAATCAGGACTAAGTTCTTTCTTTTCCCTTTCTCAAAGTTGTTCACAAGTTTAACCTAGGGAAGAAGAGGAGTTAGAAGAGGCAGAAAGCCAGGCAGGATCAGAACTTTCCTCTAGTGAAGAGATTGGCTTTTGTCCTAGCAGTGATACAGAAGAGGTCAGATTTAATAAACATCTTTTTGGCTTGGAAGACTTAGAAGGACTTCTCCAGGCGATTTATGCCACGAAGGAGATTCCGCAACCAGCTAAGGAGACTTCAGTACAAGATAAAATGTACAGGGGTTTGATCAAAATACAGGAGAGAGTATTCCCTTTACACCAATCTCTTAAAGAGATGGTCCTGCAGGAATGGAGGATGCCTGAAAAAGGGTTTTCTACTCCTAAAACATGGAAAAGAAAATTCCCCCTTAAAGAGGAAGAAGCCAAGGTCCTTTTTAAGGCCCCTCGGATGGACGCCGCTCTCTCCCAGGTGACAAAGAAGTCAGACCTTTCCTTTGAGGACGCAGGGAACAGAAGGTCCGAGTCTTTCCTAAAAAGGGCTTGGGAGGCCAATGCCTCAGCAATGACCCCGTCATTAGCAGCAACCTGCGTCGCTAGAAACGCAGACTGCTGGATAGAAAAACTTACCAGACATCTATCCCAGGGGAAAAATTCACAGGACATCATTGATTCCCTTTCAGTGATAGGGAAGGCTGTTGCCTTTTTAGCTGACGCAGCCGTGGACTCGGTTAGAGCTTCAGCTAAGACAGCCGCATTGATTGACTCGGCCAGAAGAGCCATTTGGGTTAAAGCCTGGGAGGGTGACCTTACTTCAAAGGCAAAACTATGTGGCTTGCCCTTTGAAGGTTCCTTATTGTTTGGCTCAGGCCTACATGATGCCTTATCCAGGTCATCTGAGAAGGGGAAAAAATGTCCTATAAAACCCAAACGGGAGAGGTATAGGAAATTTTTTCGAGGCCCCGCCAGACAAGAACAGCAGAGGTCCAGAAAAGAACCCACCTGGGGTGGTGGTCACAGGAGATGGCCTCTTGGTAGAGGGGGGGAAAAGGCAGTCTGCTCTTTCCCTCTCCAGGAAAGAATATCAAAGATTCCAAGTGATGCCAGTATCAAGGTCGGGGCAGACTGTTACATTTCCTTCCCCAGTGGGAGGAAATTTCAGACAGTTCCTTTGTCCTAAGACTGATCAGGGAAGGCTACCGCCTGGAATTCTTGTCAGAGCCCCCTGCTACGGTCACTTTAACTCATCTTTCCAAAGATGTTGTAAGGAAGAAAGCCCTTCTAGAGGGCATTCAGGAACTTGTAGATCAGGAGGTGGTAATTCCGGTTCCAAAGGACCAGCTTTTCCAGGGCTTTTATTCCCACATATTTTTGGTGCCAAAGCCCTCTGGAAAGTTCCGCCTGATCATAAATCTCAAGAACCTAAGCAAGTTCTTAGAGTACAAGAAATTTTCCATGGAGAGCGTGTACTCGATAAGGAAAAATCTACTAAAAGATGTTTTTATGACCATCCTAGATCTCAGGGATGCTTATCTGCATGTTCCGAATTTTACGGGACATCAGACCTTCCTGAGGTTTGCGGTGGTAACACAGGAGGGAACTTCCCATTGGCAGTTCAGGGCACTTCCCTTCGGTCTTGCGGCAAGTCCAAGAATCTTTACAAAGATTCTTGCAGAAGCGGTGGCCCATCTCCATCTGCAGGGTCAGGAGGTTCAGGAGGTTCTTCTGTCTATCTCGGGAGAGAGAGTCAGAGGGCCTGGATGCCCTGGCTCAAAGCTGGAAATTCCGGTTGGCTTACGCCTTCCCCCCTCTGCCTCTGATTCCGAGAGTCATCCAAAAGCTCAGCCAGGCTTCGGGCAGAGTCCTCTTGGTAGCTCCTTGGTGGCCAAGAAGGACTTGGTTTGCAACCCTGAAGTCGTTATCAGTAGCGCCCCCCTGGAAACTGCCAAACATCCCGACCTTCTGTCACAGGGTCCAGTTGTGCACCCCAGACCGGAATTCTTTCAGCTCACGGCTTGGTTAGTGAGCGCCAGATCCTTAGGAAAAAGGGATGCTCAGACAGAGTAATAGATACTTTACTCTTAAGCCGGAAGCCGGTAAAGGGAAGAATTTACCTTAAAGTTTGGAAAGTTTTTTTGTACTTGGTGTAAACAAAAACAAATAGTTTCCACCTCTATTTTGGTAATCCTGGAATTTCTCCAGGACGGGGTAGAGAAGGGTGTGGCTGTCAACACTCTTCGAGTACAAGTGGCAGCCCTTTCAGTTTTTCTTGATGCTAGGATAGCGAAAGAACATTTAGTTAAAAGATTTTTGGTAGCCAGAGATAGAGCTACTCCTGTCAAAAAAGATAGGTTCCCACCTTGGGACCTAACTAGGGTTCTAGAGGCGTTATCTAGTCACCCCTTTGAGCCCTTAGAAGAAATTTCTTTTAAGCTACTGCCAGGAGAGTAGGGGACCTGCAATGTCTTTCCATCAAAGAACCTTTTTTAATGATCCTACCTGATAGGATCATCCTCAAGCCAGATCCATTATATCTACCTAAGGTGTCGTCAGCGTTCCACAGAGCGCAGGTGAGGACCTTGCCATCCTTTTGTGAGAGCTCCAGAAATGAAGGAGAAAAAAAGATTCAATTGTCTAGATGTCAGGAGATGCCTCCTTATATATTTACAGAGGGTTAAGGATTTTAGAAGGTCTAATCATATTTTAATCCTGTTTTCTGGAATTAGAAAGGGACTCCAAGCATCAAAGTCCTCAGTCTCCAGGTGGATAAGGCAAGCCATTGATTTAGCATACAAAAGCTCAGGCACTCCTGCACCAGAAAAGTTGAAGGCACACTCAACTAGAGCCCTGGCTACCTCATGGGCTGAGAAGGCAGGGGCCTCCTGGGAGCAGATACGCAACACAGCCACCTGGTCCAGTCAAGACACCTTCCTGAAGCACTACTGCGTGGAGGTCCTATCGCAGAAAGACCTAGCCTTCAGTCGAAAAGTGTTACAGGCAGTGGTCCCATCCTAAGGTAGGCCTGTGGATTCCTTTATTATCCTCTTATGTGTTGCCGTCCTGGAAGGTGAGGTGAGAAAACCGACGGTTATTTACCGATAACAGTGTTTCTACGAAATCTTCCAGGACGGCAGGCCTACTTCCTGCCCAGTTGTGGGTGAAGGAGTATGTTCACACTATGTGGTAAGTATTAGGATGTGGATAGCCCTTGTGGTCTAGTGGGAGTATTACTTTACAACTACTGAGGGACAAGGGATAAGGTGGGGCCTTCTAAACATTTGTGAACTGATTGTGTTTCCTGTTGGGTGGAGCCTATCATCTGTCATGTGTTGCCGTCCTGGAAGGTTTCGTAGAAACACCGTTATCGGTAAATAATCGTTGTTTTTTTTTTTTGAGGGCACATAGCACATCAGGGCATGGGGTACAAAGCACATCAGGGCACATAGCACATCAGGGCATGGGGCACATAGCACATCAGGGCATGGGGCACATAGCACATCGGGGGGCATGGGGCACATAGCACATCAGGGCATGGGGTACAAAGCACATCAGGGCACATAGCACATCAGGGCATGGGGCACATAGCACATCAGGGCATGGGGCACATAGCACATCGGGGGGCATGGGGCACATAGCACATCGGGGGGCATGGGGCACATAGCACATCAGGTCATGGGGCACATAGCACATCAGGGCACATAGCACATCAGGGCATGGGGCACATAGCACATCGGGGCACATAGCATATCAGGGCACATAGCACATCAGGGCATGGGGCACATAGCACATTAGGGCATGGGACATCAGGGCATGGGGCACAGGGCACATAGCACATGAGGTCACATCAGGACATGTAGCACATAGCACATTGTTTACCAGCCATGCAGAGTAGCGCAGGAAGCGTGTGTAATAAGTTCTCTCTCATGTCACGGCACTGACGGCAGTTACTCCCCGGCGGCCCCTCCTCTCTTCTCGTCCATCCCAGATGATGTCACAAGCAAATGGGGATGGACGAGAAGAGAGGAGGGGCCGCGGGAAGCAGCGTGACTGCCGTCAGTGACGTGACATGAGAGAGACCCGGTCATGAGGGGAAGAGTAATCAGTTCGATTACTCTTTACCCTCTAAAGTAACTGCGTTACGTAACTCCGTTTATTCTAACTCAGTTACTTACATCACTGATCGCCACCAGTACTAAAGTACTAGTAAAAATAAATTAAAAAAAATGCCATAAAAATATCCCATAGTTTGCAGATGCTATAACTTTTGCGCAGACCAATCAATATACGCTTAATGAGATTTTGTAACCAAAAATATGTAGAAGAATACGTATTGGCCTAAATTGATGAAGAAATTCGATTTTTTTTTTATTATTATTATTTTATTGGATGTGTATTATAGCAGAAAGTAAAAAATTATTGTTTTTTCTTTCAAATTGTCTTTTTTTTTGTTTATAGCGCAAAAAATAAAAACTGCAGAGGTGATCAAATACCACCAAAAAAAAAGCTCTATGTGTGGGAAAAAATTGACATAAATTTTATTTGGGTACAGCGTCGCACGACCGCGCAATTGTCAGTTAAAGTTACGCATCGCTGTATCGCAAAAAAATGGCCTGGTCATTAAGGGGGTAAAACCCTCCGAGGCTGAAGTGGTTAGGGTATAACTAAAGGCAAAAAATAGGATTTTTGTACTCACCGTAAAATCCGTTTCTCTGACGTCCATGGACTGACACAGCTGTCATACTGATTACGTGTGGGTATATGTCCCTGCTTGCAGGAGAAGACCTAGGCAGAATGTTAGATGTTAAAACATTCTAGAACAAGCCAGAGCTGAACAGCCCCGCCCAGGGGGCGGTCCCTCCGGACATTACCCTCCCATCTGCAGCTAGCAGCCTCAGTTCGTAACAAAGCAGTACAAACCTTAAAAGGAAGGGTGGGTGCTGTGTCAGTCCATGGACGTCAGAGAAACTGATTTTACGGTGAGTACAAAAATCCTATTTTCTCTTATCGTCCATGGACTGACACAGCTGTCATACTGATTACGTGTGGGATGTCCCAAAGCAGTATAAGAAAAGGGTAGGAGCAAAATAGTAAAGGAACAACCAAAACTTCACTCCAAACCAGCAGAGCTCCTCAACGGAGGAGTTGCAACATTAAACAGCGGCCTGCAACACTTTGCGGCCGAAGGAAGCATCCGAAGATGCAGCCACATCAACCTTATAGAATTTTGAAAAGGCATGAACGGACGACCAGATTGCCGCCTTGTACACTTGTGCAACCGACACTTGATATCGGAAAGCCCAGGAAGCACCAATTGCCCTGGTGGCATGCGCCGTAACCGGAAAGGGAGGGACCACCCCCTTAATGGCATAGGCCTGTATAACAGTCTGTCTGATCCATTTAGAAAAGGTGGCAGACGACACCGCTCGGCCCTGTTCGGACGAGAGACAGACACAACTAGTGAGTCATATCACGTACCACATAAAATGTGTGAAGCGCAAACCCTCTGAAATGCGATGTGTGAGGACAATGTCCACATGTACAGTAGGTGAAAAGCCGAGACCACCTTTTGCAAAAGAAGGTCACGGACGCAACACCGCCTTATCCTTATGGATGACCAAATAGGGCGACTTGCAGGACAAGGCCGCCAACTCAGACACCCGTCTGACAGAAGTAATGGCCACTAAGAAGGCCACCTCCTGAGACAAGGTCAAGAGGGGAATATCTCTGATATTTTCAAAGTGAGGTTCCTGGAGAACCGAGAGCACCAAATTCAAATCCCGAGGAGGGAGAGGAGGTTTCAACAGGAGGGAGCACATGGCGAACCCTCTGCACAAAGGTGCTACCAAGGAATGACCCGCTAGCGGTTGCGAAAGGAAGATGGCCAAGGCTGAAAACTGACCCCTAATGGTACTAAAAGCAAGCATTTGGGTCACACCACGCTGCAAGGACCGCAGGATACTGGGGACGGAATACGTCCGTAGACGCTAGTCCAGCTCATTGCACATAGCGATGTAAGCTTCCCAGGTACGGTGATATATCTTTCAAGCGGAAGACTTCCGTGCCCTGGACATGGTCGAAATGACCGAATCCGAGAGACCTCGGACTCTCAGCACCTGGCTTCCAATAGCTATGCCGTTAAGTCAGAGACTGTAAAACAGGATGAAAAATAGGACCTTGAAACAGAAGGTCCTCCCTTATTGGCAACCGCCAAGGAACGTCCGCGATGAGACGTACCAGATCAGCGTACCAAAGACGCCGAGACCCACCCTGCGCAAGAGGATCACCGGAATCCCTTCGGCCACAACCCTGCACAGCAGGCGAGGAAGCAGCTGCAGCGGAGGATAACAGATATCAGGTGATAATGACCTCATGGGGCCCACCAACGGATCCGAGGCATCCGCCCAAGGATCCCTGGACCTGGCCACAAACCTTGACACCTTACGATTGAGTCCAGAGGCCATCAGGTCCACAACCGGCATGTCCAGGTGTAAGGACCACTCTCCTGGTCCAGCGTCTGGCGACTCCGATAGTCCGCCTGTCAATTGTCTACGCTTGAACGTAGACGGCCGATAGAGACCACGTGGGGAGGCATATTCTGATTGCCCGTATTTCCAGAACATTGATCGGTAAACGGCTTCGTCCGGAGTCCAAGCCCTGGGGCTGACAGGACTCCCCAGACTCCACCCCAGCCCGTCAGGCTGGCGTCCGTCATGAACACCGTCCACTGGATGGGGAGGGACGACTTCCCGGACCGAAGAGTCGGGGACCCCAACCACCACGCCAGGGACGCCCTGAGTGGGTGACTCGTCTGGATCTGAAGATCCAAGGACAATGGGGATTTGTCCCAAGTGGACAGGATCTCTTACTGTAATGCCCGTGTGTGTGATTGGGCATATGGAACAGCCTCGAACGAGGCCCTCATGAGTCCCAGGCAAAGAACGGATTGACGACCATTTCTGAGACGTCAGGACCCGCACTACAGACTGAAAAGTCAGTAACTTCTCCAGGGTTAGGAATACCTACGCCTCCATGGAGTCCAGGATCAGACCGAGATACTCCAAATGCTGAGCCAGGACCAGGACCGACTTCTGAATGTTCGGGAGCCACCCGAAGTCCCTAAGGGTCTGACTGACAATAGTCACACTTCTTCTAATTCTGAGCCATTGTCTGCTCTTAAAAGAAGATCGTCCAGATAGCCCATAATAGCAATGCCTCGCTGTCTCCGCAAGGCTAGAACCGGAGCAAGCACCTTGGTAAAAAACCTTTGGTGCCGAGGCTAGGCCGAAGGGAAGAGCCACAATTGATAGTGGTCTTTGCTGATTGCAAGCGCAGAAACTACTGTTGACGTGCGCAGATCGGAACATGTAAGTAGGCGGCCTTGATGTCCAAGGATGCCAGAAAATCCCCTTGATGGAGTGTAGCGAACACCGGGCAAATGGATTCCATGCGGAACTTTTGCACCATCACAAAGGCAGTCAGGCCTTGAGGCCCAGGATTGGCCGAACCCCCGTCCACCTTTTGGGACTACAAACAGATTCAAGTAGAAACCCTGAACAACCTGTCCTGTGACGGAACCGGCACAATCACTCCGGACCTGATCAATCCTGTATGGCCCTTAAGCGGGCCGCCCGACGGGCAGGAAGGAGAGGGAGAATTGAGGGAAATAATCTGTCTGGGGGCCAGGAACGGAATTCTATCCTGTATCCTGAGGTGACCACCTCGCACACCCACCGGTCGGAGATCCGGGAGGTCCACCGAACCGTGAACTTGCAAGGACGTCCCCCCACCCCAGAGTCGGGCAGGGGCAAGACTCCATGCGGCGGTGGGCTCATTCTTCTTTGCCGGGAAGGAAGGGCCCGGCCTACGGTGGGGCTCCTTTTTCCGTACCAGACTGAGGAGGGAAGGTGCTCTTACCCCTTGTGACATCCATAATAATGGCATCCAGGGCGGCCCCAAACAGTCTACCACCCTTAAAGGGCAAGTCAGCCAGGAGCTATTTGGAAGCTAGGTCGGCCGACCAGCATTTCAGCCAGATAAGGTGACACAGCACCACAGCATATAGAGGCCCCAAAAATTAAAGGGGCCGCATCCAAAGTGGACAGAGACTAAACCCTGCGCCAGTTGGTGAGCCAGGGAAATGGTCTCAGGAAAGAGATTATGCTCCTGAACCGTCTGGTGCAAAATATTTGCCCATCCTGTGAGTGTCTTGAGACACAAGTGTCGCCGCCCGTATAGGGCGTAAGGCAGACCCCAATAAAGTAAACATAGTTCTACTCACCACTTCTGAACTCCTGTCAGTGGGATCCTTAAATGCAGGAGTCCCTTCCATTGGTAGCGTGGTAGCCTTATTCAAACGGGCGACCGGGGGGTTCGATCACTGGGGGGAGAGCCCCTTCTTAACCAGGTCCTCCTTAAAGGGGTACCTCATGGCTAGGCGCAGCGGGACCGTCAAAGTCTTCTGCGGCTTATCCCAGACTTAGTCAATGAATGTATCAAAAAAAAGCACATATGGAAAAAACCTTTTTGAATAAACGGCTTTAAAGGAACCAAAGGAGACAGCTTCTACCTGAGGTTCCTCAGCCTCAACATTCAGCTTGAGAGTGTTTCTCACAGCATCAATGAGTTCACTTACAAGCACCCTGTCAGTTTTCCAGAACTGAGGGTCTTCCTCACAGGAAGTATCCTGTTTAAAAACCTGAAAATCCTTAGAGCTAGGGTCCTGAGCAGCAATAGCTAGGCCCATATCTGAGACAGAGCACTCCCCTACAGGAGGATGTGTGGGAAGGGGGCGCTTTACAGCTCCCTTGCGCTCGCACACCGCTTCCATCCTGACAAGGATGATTCCAGGTCTGCCGACAACTAGTCGCTAGGGACCGCAGGTGCAGGAGCACTGCCAGTTGCCTCAGATAAGTGTGGAGAAGCAGGTGAACTAGACTCTATACTGCCACCCTCTGAGACTTTTAAACACTCATAGTGAGTAACACAGTCCACCCACTGGCTATGCTGAAGCTGAGGAGGGGATACCCAGAGTACTCACCAACCCCTGTAAGGTAAGGTGACCAGATTTTTAAATTGAAATCCGGGGACATATTTTTTTTTACTAGTAATGGTGGCAATCAGCGACTCTCTGGCCGTCGCCGCCCGCCTCACAGCCTGTCAAGCCTTACCCTCCGGGCCCTGGCTACTACTGGGTGGGGAGCGGAGGAAGATCACTCTACCAGGGAAGGTAAGGAGATAAACAGGCAGGCGGCTGGCCGGGACTTGAGCCAAGGCAGAAGAACATGAGAGCGGAGCTGAATGAGCATGCACCCGAAACTGAAGAAATATTCCCTCCGCTCTGACCAGCACACGATCATCAGAAAGGGGCACAGATAATGGAAAAAATACACCCCCCTAAGCTAGTAGGCACAACGGAGCGGGGGGGGGGGTGTAATTCTGATTATTTATTTTTTAATTTTGCACTGACTGTCTTTGAACTTGCCCCAGCCCCTGTTCAAATCCAATCCGTGGACAAAACCGGGGACAGACTTGGTCCAGGGACAGTGTCCTCAATCTGGGGACTGTCCCCTGAAACCGGGGATGTCTGGTCACCCTACTGTAAGGACCGTTCATTCCGCTGTATGAAACCACGTGGACTGTGAGGAGATTGTGAGAATCGCGCCGCAGCAGCGGCCGATAGAGGCCGAAACTGAAAACAAAAACGCAGTGGCTTCAAGAAAATGGCCACCGGCCGCATACATTACTGCTCTATTGATCCGCGGCAAAATGGCCGCCGAGCGCGTTTTTTTTAAAATACCTCACAGCGCTAATGGCGCACATGTTTAGTGGCACGGCAAGCGCTGGGGCGGCAGTTTGAACACAAACAGCCCCACTCGGGAACTGAACCTGTGAAGCTTAGCTTTGCTAAGCATGCATGTAAACCACTACGCCACCACAGTATGTACAACACTCACACCAGAACACTGCACCTCTCCCAGGGCCATTAAAACAAACATGAGCGCCCCCAGTCAGGCCAGAGTGACCCCCAAGCACCCCCACACAGCACAGCACCAGTACAGGGTGCAGAGAGCAGCATAACGGGGGGGGGGAGACAGGGAGAAACCACCCATATAAAGAAACGCAGCTAGCATGTATTCACCTGCAGTAGGAGAGACTACTTACCGGTCCCTTTTAGGGACCCACTGGCTTGTTTCAGACAGACCTATCACAGAGCAGTACTGCGTAGCTGTCGGCCCGGTCCACCGCGAGAGATACAGTCAATCAGGTACTGTTCAATCTTGCGAGGACCGCGGGAGCTAAAAGCAACCCGGCCACCCCTGGAGTCATGGGGCATGTCGTGAACTGAGTCTCACGCACACAAGGCGAGGATCAGCATGCTCGATAGTCGGACAGGGAAGACTACAAGGATACCAGTGTACCCAACCTGTTGCCCAGCCGACAGTTGATTGAAGGTCTCAAAAATAAAATAAATACAATTCCCAAAGGAATAAAATTTAAAAGTAAAATCTTCCAGGAGACTGGCTCCTGAGAGAGCCACATCTTCTTCTGCTAGGCAGAAAAAAACTGAGGCTGCTAGCTGCAGATGGGAGGGTAATGTCCGGAGGGACCACCCCCCTGGGCGGGGCTGTTCAGCTCTGGTTTGTTCTAGAATGTTTCTAACATTCTGCCTAGGTCTTCTCCTGCAAGCAGGGACATATACCCACACGTAATCAGTATGACAGCTGTGTCAGTCCATGGACGATAAGAGAATTATTTTTTTGGGGATTGAGTGGAGAGGGATTAGACCGCTTGTCAGGTTTTATTGCTGTATGTGTCCCTGTTAGAGAGATTCGCCCTCTCTTTGTCCCGTTTACCATTATCATTGAAAGTAGAAAAAAAAAGGCAAATTTTGGGTTATCCCCAGAAAAGTAATAGAGGGGAAATCTTTCAATAGGGACACTAGTTTTGGTGACCTGGGGGGGGGGGTCTGCAAGGAATTCCCTAAGTAAAACCTATAGTTCTACCTTAAAGCTGAATTTCAGGCGTTAAAAAAAAAAAAAAAAGTATCACCTCTGGCTTCGGTCACCTTTTAATGCAGAGCTGTCCCCCAGTTCTCTCCTTCATCACAAGATGTCCTCAGTCTTCCGGGTTGAATGACACCATGAGACTGAGACAGTGAAGGGTGTCCTGAGCCCCCTGAGCCCTACACCCAGTGTATTGATACAGAGTTCAGCTCTGTAGTCACCACATTATCTCCACTCTCTCCATCATCCATGACTGCCCATCACTAGGAGAAGATCGAAGAGAATCCAGCATGTCATGTGCCGGCCAGTACACATAAAAAAAAACATATGGCTGTAGTGGACTCAGTTGAGGGAGTAGGCCTGTCAAGAGAACCTGTCACTCTTTTCTGAATGGGCAAAGTGACAGATTCTCTTTAACCAGTTCCTGACCGGCTCGCGCAGATATACTGCGGCAGAAACCCCATATAGGTACGTCCTTATCTTTTTCCGCCACCAGAGGGCGCACACGCCCACTGCACGGCGGGGAACCAGATGCGCGTGGCCGCCAGGCAGGATCGCCGCTGGCCACGCACGATCATGTGCACGAGCGCCAGCACAGGGATTTTTGTGTGTGTAACCCAGTGTTTCTCAACTCCAGTCCTCAAGGCGCACCAACAGGTCATGTTTTCAGGATTTCCCTCAGATGAAACAGCTGTGGTAATTACTAAGGCAGTGAAACTGATTACATCCCCTGTGCAAAATAATGGAAAGCCTGAAAACATGACCTGTTGGGGCGCCTTGAGGACTGGAGTTGAGAAACCCTGGTGTAACCACACAAATCCCTGTGCTGTCAGGGAAGAGGAAACATATTGTTTGTTCCTATTAAGTAGGAAAAACGATGTGTCTCCTCTCCTAGTCACTCTCCTCACCACACAGTTAGAACACACTGAGGGAAAACACAGTTAACCCCTTGATCGCCCCCTAGTGTTAACCCCTTCCATACCAGTGACATTTACACAGTAATCAGTGCATATTTATAGCACTGATCGCTGCATAAGTGTCAAAAGTGTCCGATCTGTCCGTCGCAATACTGCTAAAAATCGCAGATCACCGTCATTACTAGTAAAATAAAAATAATGATAATAAAAATGCCATAAATCTTTCCCATAGTTTGTAGATGCTATAACTTTTGCGCAAAACCAATCAATATGGACTTTTTGTGATTTTTTTTTCTTTACCAAAAATACGTACAAGAATATATATTGGCCTAACCCGATGAATTAAAAAAAAAAAAAACTGGGGATATTTATTATGACAAAAAGTAAAAAATGTTTTTATTTTTTTCAAAATTGGTGCTCTTTTTTTGTTTATAGTGCAAAAAATTAAAACCGCACAGGTGATCAAATACCACCAAAAGAAAACTCAATTTGTGGGAAAAAAAGACGCAAATTTAGTTTGGGTACAACGTCGCACGACCGCGCAATTGTCAGTTAAAGCGACGCAGTGCCAAATTGTAAAAAGTGCTCTGGTCAGGAAGGGGGTAAAATCTTCCGGGGCGGGGGGGCGTGGCTTAGCGATGGCCGAGTAGAGACGTGTTCTCCCGGAGCTCCCGGCCCGATCCAGCCTAACGGACCTAATGCTACAAAAACCCACCCTGTGAGCGAGGAATGAGCAACACGAACAGGTGCAGGACTCGTTCGGCAACCCGTGGGACCCGAAATCCCGAATCTCAGCCAGACATCGCGCAATTTTTCCGGAGAAACCAGAGAGCTCTCCAGGCCACACCACGAGTACTGAGCATAGAGGCGAGCGGCGAAACTCCGACCATAACAACCCCCTCATTAAACCCTACGTCTCCGGTGGAGCCCGCAACCGAGATTGGTGCAGACGGGGCAAGCTCTATCCGACCCCAGCGAACCATGGATGAAGACCTCCGCAAGATGCTGCAGGCCCTCCCCACGCGCGCAGACATTGAGGCGCTGCCCACGAGAGCGGACATAGAGGGCCTAATCCTGAGGATTGAAGAGGCACACAGCAAAGACATCCAGGAGGGGAGAGACGAGCTGCATGGAGTGGAGGAACGGGTCGCCTCCGGAGAAACCTTGCTGTCCTCACTGACAACCAGAGTACAATCACTGGAAAGAGCCCAGGAGACACACTCGAGAGCAGCCCAGGAGATGCAACTCCGCCTGGAGGAAATGGAGGACCGCAGCCGCCGCTGCAACCTGCGACTGCGGGGGATCCCGGAGGCGACGGGCCCGGAGGATCTGGCAGTAACTGTCACGGCAATCCTCAACACCCTCCTGGATAACCCACCTCCTACCCTGGAATTTGACAGAGTGCACCGTACCCTGGGTCCCAGATCTACAGACCCAGACAGACCCAGAGATGTCTTGTGCCGTCTGCACCGCTACACGATGGAGACCCTGCTCCGGAAGGCCTGGGAACATGGGGAGATTGAGTTCGACGGAGCGCAAATACAAATCCTCCCCGATCTATCAAGAGCGACACTGCAGCGCCGCGCCATCCTGAAACCAGCTCTTGAAGTAGCCAGAGGACGCGGCTGCACGTATAGATGGGGATACCCTCTCGCTGTGCTATTCCGCAATGGGCGAACCTCCTTCACCGTGCGCACGACGGAAGACCTACCAGCCTTCTTTTCCTTTATAGGAGCAGAGCCGTTTCCCATACCAAACTGGCTGGCGCCACTATCGAGACCACCCGGCCGAACAGGCACCGCACGTAACGGCCCCAACCAGCATGGGCGCCCGCAGAGATCCAGAGGAAGGAACCGATCGACACCGCCCGAGGGCCCACGTGAGTCATAAATATGCCACAAACGTACCCACAGACAGTCAGCAATGAGTTAGCCCGTCCAATTAGACTACCCCCAGATTGCCAACCACCCCCCCGGTTCCAGGGCTTTGTCTCACACCCAAACCTCTCTGTGAGAAGCGCATGAAGAGGGCGCACCGACACTCAGACAACACACACTTACCTGGAGAGGGGGAAGTCACCTAGCGGGCAGAGGTACTGGGGGCTCACCATACCCTATGAGTAAACCACTATCTAGCCCTGTACAGTCTAGACAATGTGCAACCATTACAGGTACAGTCGGGTGGACTCTGCCCCACCTCCCCACGAACCCCCCCATGGAAGTTGTGGCTCACGGGAACCCACGGCGCCAGGCACGGACCCTCTGCATCGTACCACCCACCGCTGCCAAACAGCCGGGGCCCCTGTCTGATCTCTGCAAGAGCTAACGTTCAGAGAAACTTAAGAAGTAGGGATCGGACGAGACTTCCCGCAGCAGAGTACCATGCTAATGTCTGTCTCCTGAGGTGTGGAGACCGAACCGAAGGGAGGTGGGGGAGGGAGAGAGGGAGCCTCGCCAGTACAACGCTACACCTGAGCGAGGAGTTGAACAGAGACAAAACCCGGAACACTTTTGCTTTCTAGGTGACAGCGAACCCACAAAAGGAGTAAGATACGGTCTGGGGATGGCTGAGGCCACGATATACAGATGTGGGACCTCGGGAGGAGGGGGAGGGGTTTACGGCAGGACGCTGCTCTCCTTTCATGTTTTTCACAGAAGACCTAACTCCACTAAGGTTAAAGATACCGGGATGCCCAGAGACATGGAGGAGGAGGGGTGGGTCGATGGGTGCACGCAGGGGGGGGGAAGGGGGGGTCTTGTTAAGGTCTCTACAAGGCTCAGTTATACGGGAGCCGGACGGCATGTTACCAAGTTAACATGTTATGTTATGATGTTAGTATGTTATTATACTGTTAGGCTGACTGTCTGTAGAGAAAATGGTCTAGAAGATATATATGTGGCTGATATAATATATGAAGATAGATTCTCTGCACTTTAGAAATTGTTCACTTTTATGTTGTTGCTCAAACTCTCACACCTTCATAACACAAAAAAAAAAAAAGGTCTGGGGACCTGGAGAGGGAGGGAGCTCCCCCCGGGATCCCTCGCTGGACACACCTCCAACTAGGTAGACGCCTTGCCGGCTGGTGCCGACAGACGTTTGTACAGCGGATACGCTGACAACTTAGGGTGGGCTCCGCTGGTCGGAGTACACCAAGAGCATACTTGCTCGAGCAGCACCTGGGACGGACTAGGGAAGTCCTCTCTCACTCTCTACTCTTTTACCCCACACTTTCGCTTTCCCCATCCCCCACCCCCCCCCTTTTCCCTACCTCTCTCCCTTTCTACCTCCACCTTATACACCTCTATACAACCCCCCCCCCCCTTCTGACCCCACGCGGCCATGGACACGATGCAAATAGTCACATTGAACGCCAAGGGACTTAACATCCCGGAAAAAAGGAGGATGCTACTGCATGACATGAAACAGATGAGGGCTGATATTGTCCTCATACAGGAGACACACTTTAAAGAAAACAAATACCCGATTTTGAAGAATAGGTTCTACCCCACAGTGTACCATTCCACCCACTCGGATGCTAAATCCAGGGGAGTGTCGATCCAGATTGCAGCAAGAGTCCCGTGGACTCTGGTTGATAGGAAGACAGATAAGGCTGGGAGATTTTTATTTTTGAAGGGGCTGATCGGGGGAGTGAAGGTGACTATTGCGAACCTTTATGCCCCGAACAACCAACAGGACTCCTTCATTAGGAAACACCTAGACATCCTACATGCCTTCTCGGAGGGCCAACTTATTGTAGGAGGAGACCTAAATACCCCCCTGATTCCCTCAGAGGACACATCCACAGGAACATCCTCGTCCTCTAGGGGGTCACGTAAAACAATACACACAGCCTTACACAATGCGAGACTGGTGGACGTATGGCGTCTGTTCCACCCCGGCGAACGGGACTACACGTTTTTCTCCCGTACACATCAGATATACTCACGGATAGACCATTTCCTGATCCCACACCATCAGTTACAGGCGGTAAAACATACGGCCATAGGGTCTATTACTTGGTCAGACCATGCCCCAGTTACAATGCAATACACACTGACCGACTATAATATAAAACAAAAGCAATCATGGAGGCTCAATGAGAACCTCCTCCAAGACCCAGAAACATTAGCAGACGTCACTAAGGAACTTGGTCACTACTTCCGTACAAACATTACTCCTGACTGCGACATGGGGCTTATATGGGAGGCACACAAAGCGGTGATCCGTGGAGTGCTAATAAAACACGGGGCAAGGATCAAAAAACTGAGAACGGCCCAGACTGAGATGCTACTTAACAAACTTCAGAAGCTAGAAACAGAACACAAACAGGCACCGACCAGAGCCATAGGGAGCGAACTCGACACAGTCCGAACACAGTTGACAGACCTGCTACAGTTCAAAGCCAAGGCGGCACTGCAGATCTCACGAAGGAAGTTTTATGAGTCGGGAAACAAATGTAGCAGGCTTTTAGCGCGGACTTTAAAAACACAGACAGCGGCATCTTATATACCACACATACACGCCCCAACGGGTCAAAAACGAACACTGCCCAAACAAATAGCCCATGAGTTCAAATCCTACTACGAAACACTATATAACTTAAACACCGCGAGACCATCGACAGAACAGATAAGGGACTATATAGGGAACTCTAATATGCTATCCCTGGAGGCAGAAATCTGTCAACTGTTAGAAGAGCCTATAACGCTATCCGAGTTGCAGGGCGCGATAGGGAGTACTAAACAAGGTAAAGCACCGGGGCCGGATGGCCTCACGGTGCAGTATTACAAGACACTCCTCCCCTCACTGGGTAATCACTTAGTTACACTCCTGAATGCCCTGGGCAAGGGGACAAAACTTTATGACACCACGATGCAAGCCCAAATAGCGGTGATCCCCAAGGAGGGGAAGGACCTGAGTCAATGTGGGAGCTACCGCCCGATATCTCTGTTAAACACAGATTTGAAACTGTTCACGAAGATACTAGCCATGAGACTACAGACATACATACCCCGAATCATCCACCTGGATCAGGTGGGATTTGTTCCCTCCAGGGAGGCGAGGGACAATACCACCAAAGTGCTGAGCCTGCTGTACCAGGCAACTCTTACCAGAACGCCAAGTGTATTTCTCAGCACAGACGCTGAGAAAGCCTTCGATAGGGTGGGCTGGGACTTTATGTTCAACACGCTGAAACATATGGGTGTGGGGGGTAACATGCTGAACTGGATTGCAGCAGCATACACACGGCCGGCGGCAAGGGTCAGAGTCAATGGAGTCATGTCAGACCCATTCCTGATCACCAATGGGACACGTCAGGGATGCCCTCTTTCACCCATCCTGTTCGCACTATCCCTTGAACCATTCTTAGCCCACATACGGCAGAACCCGGACATAACAGGGATACGGGTTAAGCTAGCCCAATACAAAGTGTCGGCCTACGCCGACGACTTGATGTTCACGCTCTCGAATCCAGTGATCTCTCTCCCGAACCTGCTAAAGGAATTCACAACATACGGCACACTTTCCAACTTAAAGATTAACTTTGCCAAATCAGAAGCGATGGGGGTAAATGTAACACCGTCCCAACTCACGCACCTCCAATCCAACTTTAAATTGAAATGGACAACAACGGCCCTGAAGTATTTAGGCACATACCTCCCTCAAAAAATCTCGAAAGTATACGATCTGAACTTCCCACCCCTTTTAAAAAAGGTCAGGACATTGCTACAGCAATGGCAAACGGGTCTTCATTCATGGCTGGGACGCTGCAACATCTTGAAGATGTCTATACTCCCAAAATTCCTATATTTAATGCAGGCACTGCCCATACATCTACCAACCACATACTTTAGGCAAGTACAATCCCTGTTCACGGAGTTCGTGTGGGCCGGGAAGAGACCTAGAATAGCCAACACAATTCTCGTCCTCCCCAAGCAGCACGGGGGCCTAGCACTACCGAACTTACGCGCCTACTACCAGGCGGTTCACTTGGGAAGGCTGTTGGACTGGTACCGCCATAAAGAGACCAAATTGTGGACTCAGGTGGAGCAGGCTCAACACACGATCCCTCTTCAGAGTACACCATGGTGCTATATGGGTTTACCACCAGAAGTCAAGCGACACCCGTTAATAGGGAACACATCGAAGGTATGCGCAAGCCTCATGTCCAAACTGACCCTTTTCACCCCAAACTCTCCTCTATATCCGATACTAGGCAACCCCTTTTTCAAACCAGGGCTGGGGGACGGACCTTTCCGTGCCCTGGCGGAGTCAGGGATATATCAGGCATCTCACTTTAGCTCTGGAGGGGAATGGAAATCGATTGAGGAACTATCGGACCCCACGGGTCCATTCCACCTAGATTTTTTGAGAGCTCTACAGATACGCCACTTCCTCAGCACTATCCCACCACCCTCAGACGCTGACCAACCGCGTACGACGTTAGAAGACCTTTGCGAGGACACGGGAGTCCTGTCCCATACCCTTTCCTTGACCTACACCCTCCTGAACAATCCCCCAGAAAACTTTGTTCCCCCTGGTTTACTTAAATGGGAAGAGGAGTTAGAGACACAGTTTAGCTCCACCAGAAGACAGCACATACTCCAACACACACACAAAACCTCAATCTGCACCAAGATACAGGAAACTAATTATAAAATTGTATCACGCTGGTACAAAACCCCAGTCCTACTACAAAAAATATTTCCGACGACATCGGATAGGTGCTGGCGATGTCAAACTGAAAAAGGGACCTTACTACATATCTTTTGGTCCTGCCCCAAGCTACAACATTTCTGGAAGGTCATTCATGAGACAATACAAAAACTCACGGAGCGGCCCATCCCGGCCGATCCAGCATTTTTTCTCCTGCACGGGAATGACATCCCCATCAGGAAATATAAAAAATCAGTGATACGCCACCTGCTTGATGCGGCTAAGGCATGCATTCCGCTTTGCTGGAGGTCTGCCCTTCCGCCGTCCATCGATCTGTGGCTCCGAAAGGTAGAAGAAATAAGGCAAATGGAGGATCTTACCCTTTCGGGGCAAAAGAGACAAGAGATATTCACTAAAACCTGGCAAACATGGCATACGTTCATATACTCTGAGGAGGGCCAGACCTTGAGAGGAACCGACATAATAACTTAATCACAATACAACGCAGTAGTAGGGAAAACCAAAAACTGTACGGGAAGACAGACCAGTCAGTAAATGGAAGAGGGCATATGAATGATAGAGACTCCATGGCCGCGGACGGTCTTCCCCCCTTTCCCCTTTACTCCCTCTGTCTTCTTTCCCTAATCCCACCCACTTTTCCCCCTACACCACTAGTTTCTTTATTCTATTTCCCGCCCCTGCCTTGATTCCCCCGTGCTGCGGTAGCTCCCCCTGAGATAGGGGACCGCGGCCGGGGGGGTGGGGAGAGGAGGGGGGAATTTTTTGTACAAAAAAAATACAATAAAAACGGAGGGCGGACTCCGCTGGACTGCAAACACTCATACAAACTCCCTACAGAGCCAGACAACTTAAGCTGCATGCAGGGGAAACTTCAGTGCAGGACACACATAGAGACGTAAGTTCACACAGAACCCCAAGCACACCACACTCTATCAACACACAGCAGCAGGCAATGCACTATACCCTGGTATGACACATGTTACTTAAACCCACAGGAAATGTTTAAGGGGACCAACCTGCTGTACATGCAAGTTTCATGTTGTTTGATTACTGTTTTATACTGTATGGTATATAGTACATATTACCCTGTAACCTGTTGGTCCTTGCGGGATCTGCTCCTTATGATAAATAAAAAATTAAAAAAATCTTCCGGGGCTGAAGTGGTTAACAGCACCTGGCTGCTGATGTTTCTATCTGTGTGATAAATGTACATAAGTACTAAACGCCAGCTGAACCCTTCACATAAGAACTGTCCAGGTTCTAGAAAATATAACATGATTTTGCTTTTGTTGCATTATACTGGAAATATTGGAAATGTGATGACGTCAGCACGCCGCTCCTCCCTACGTCGTTTCGACACACTTGTCGTCATCCAGGGGCAGCGACAAGTGTGTCGTAACGACGTAGGGAGGAGCGGCGTGCTGACGTCATCACATTTCCAACGCAGAATCCTGGAAGGACGGGCTGTGGAAGCCGGCCGGCTACACTATATACTTTTACACGCCTAATAATCTACACAACATTGTAAGTGCGATTCTTTTATTTTAATGAATTTTGTTTTTACTGTATCGCGCTATGGTGGATTTTTCTTTTTCTGCCAAGACGCATATGATGAGCTGAGAGGGATTGGAGGTCCATCTACTACACAGGTGGAGGCAGCTGATCGCGCCACTTAGAGACCCCGTCAGGGGTAACAGCCGCAGGTTTAGACTGATCTCTCTCAGGGATCAGTGGCTCTGGTAAGCGGCAGTCTTATTGGAGGTGGTGGACTTTTTCTTGTACTGGAATACAGCACTTTTTCTCGGGTGTTTTATCGTTTGAAGTCACAGATGCATGTTTAGAAGATATCTCTATCAACTGAATATCAATGCTAATTTTGCAGACTACTTATTTTTACATCAATTTAAATGTGAACTGATATATGGACTTTATATGCACTTTTTATGCGATTTGTTCACATAGGAGGGTACTTTTGGGTTTTATAGCCCATGCTAGTCAGTTGTACATGCAATCCTCTTCTTTGTGTGCAGCATAATATGCATCAGTGATTGGACTCACTGATCTTAATATTTATATAGATTTTGCGCAGCTTGATTTTTTATTATTATTAATTAAGCCTAGATTAAAGCCACGTACACACGATCGGTTTTACCGATGAAAACAGTCCGATGGATTTTTTTAATCGGACAAACCGATCGTGTATGGGCCCCATCGGTCTTTTTTCCATCGGTGTCAAAAAATAGAACATGTTTTAAATTTTTCCGATGGATAAAAAAACGATAGCAAATTCCGATCGTCTGTGGGCAAGTCCATCGGTTAAAAAACCCATGCATGCTCAGAATCAAGTCGACGCATGCTCAGAAGCATTGAACTTAATTTTTCTCGGCTCATCGGAGTGTTTTACATCACCGCGTTTGGAACGGTCGGATTTTTGACTGATGGTGTGTAAAACCACATTAATTACAAAGCACTCACTAAGAAATATCACAAAGCAATTTTCAAAGCAAAAAAGGAACATTTCTCAAACACCATCAAAAAAGGCCTAAACCAACCTCGTGAACTCTTCAAACTAGTAACTCAAACTATGAACCCCACCTGCCTAGAAACTTCAGCAAACGAAACACAAGAGTTCTGTAATGAGCTATCGGACTTTTTTATCGACAAAATTGAAAACATTCGAGAAGCAATTCAACAGAAAAAAAACAACCAACCCTGCTCTGCCAAAGCAAATAGAGGAAATCAATACGAACACTATACAATTGACAAAATTTTCGCTGGTCCCGATCACCATCGACACCACCAAAAATATAATCAGAAGCCTCAGAGACAGCACATCTCCAAATGACATAATCTCTACAAAACTCCTGAAAGAATGTACCGACATTTTAGCACCCACCATAACACACCTCGTAAATCAATCATTCAAAGAAGGTATTGTTCCAATCTCTCTCAAGCAAGGCATAATCAAACCCCTCCTAAAGAAACCCAACCTGGACCCCAAAGACCCAAACTACCGCAGACCGGTAACAAGCCTCAACACCATCTCCAAGATCATGGAGAAAGCAGTAGTACAACAGCTACAACTCTATTTGGACACCCACAAACTCTTGGATCCACTACAATCAGGCTTCCGCCCAGGCCATGGCACAGAAACAGCACTTCTTAAAATATGGGATGACACCCTCAAAGCAGCAGATGACGGAGAATCATGTCTCCTGGTGCTGCTGGACCTCAGTGCAGCGTTCGACACAGTAGACCACAAAACTCTACTCATTCGCCTTAAAGAAGTAGCTGGAGTCGCAGACCCTGACCTACACTGGTTCGCATCCTTCCTAGACAATCGTTCCCAGACAGTGAAACTAGGAGCCTTCACCTCTGAAACTCGCACAATTTCTTGCGGAGTCCCCCAAGGATCACCCCTGTCACCCGTGCTCTTTAACATCTACCTCCGCCCACTCCTCAAAATCATCAGCAAACAGGGCCTGTGCTACCACTCATATGCTGACGACACCCAACTCTACTTTCGTATCACCGGGAAAAAAGACCAATATCACGGATTGGAAAACTGTCTCACATTGATCGATGAATGGATGAAACAGAATTCCCTCAAACTCAACGGATCCAAAACAGAACTCCTTCTCCTCCACGCAAACCGGAAGACAAAAACTAAGACTTCTTGGACACTCCCCACTATCCTTGGACAGACCGTTACCCCGAGCACCAAAGTCAAAAGTCTCGGAGTCATCTTTGACTCAGAGATGTCGATGGACGCACAAATTGGATCAGTAGTCAGCGGAGCTCACCATCTCCTCCGTCTACTACGTAGACTCATCCCCTTCATCCCAAAAGAGGATACAGCAGTAGTAGTTGGAACAATTATCAACTCCCGACTCGATTACGCAAACGCCCTCTACCTCGGACTGCCCAAATACCAGATTTCGCGCCTACAAGTCATCCAGAACACGGCTGCCAGGCTGGTAACGGGAAAAAAACCTTGGGAATCCATCACCCCATCACTGAGGACCCTTCATTGGCTAACCGTAAACGATCGGATCACATTCAAGACCCTCTGTCTCACCCACAAGTGCACACAGGGAAACGCTCCACAATATCTATGCGAGAAGATAAAACACTACACCCCCAATCGCAATCTCCGATCAACCAACCAAAACCTCCTTCACATCCCCAAGTCCCGCTACAAATCAAAGGGAGAACGAAGATTTGCAGTCCAAGGACCACGGCTATGGAACGCTCTACCCACCAACATCCGCATGGAAGAAAACCACCGGGCCTTCAGGAAAAAACTTAAGACCCACCTATTCTGAAGGGTCAGGATGTCACTGGATGCAAAGCGCCTTGAGGCGATTTAGTTCGCATTTGTAGCGCTATACAAGTTATTCACTCACTCACTCACTCTAGGCAAGACTGATGGAAGTCAGCTTCATCGGTTTTCCGATGGAAAAATCCATCTGTTTAAAAACCATAGGAAATCTGATCGTGTGTACAGGGCTTTAGGCTTACCTGTAGGTGCAAGAAATATCTCCTTAACCTACACGGTTAAGGAGATATTTGCTTCTAAAAACCGTGCCGATGACGTCACGCGCAGGTGCACTGCGCGTTGCCGGTTTTCTCAATGGAGACTGCCGGTTGTCTCAATGGAGAAAGCCGGGCCCGCGCGCATTCGTGTGACGTCATCGCCGCTCCGGCCAATCACATCGCTGGAGCGGCGATAACAGGAAGACGGTCAGAGCTGACATGGTGGCGGAGGGGGGCGAGGAGCACTTCGGAGGCTTTTATCTGTGGTAAGTGCCACATAATGAGCTAGAATGCTATGCATACTAGCTTATTATGCCTTTTTCTTGCAGGGCTTATGTTTATCTCAAAATGTTGAGGAGGATTTACTTCCTCTTTAAATACAACCACGGATCAGTTCTATTTATCTGTATGCTGCAGCAGCCATTTGTACCGGATGGCCCAACATGAGTGTGATTTATAAAAAAGTATACAAGTATTTTCCCAGCAAGATGTAGTTGCTTTTTTTTAATTATTATTATTTAATCTGATTTTATTGAAAATTATTATACAAACATAAACAAATTATTATACAAATATAAACAAATTAAAAAATTCATGCCTGGACATATTTATACACAAATTCATATGTACATAGAGGGCACATCATTTCATCGAGCAGATTACAAAACTAGTACAAACAACTAAGAAAACAATAAAAAAAAAAAAAGGGGGGGGGGAGGAGGCAAAAAATAAACATCCTATAATGAAACTTTACTTATCGCATCTATAGTCATTACTTTATTTCCCTAGAAGTTTTCTAATTTCTTGTTGTTTCCCTATACATCTAGGGGGCCCATATCTGGCAGCATTTTTCATGTATATCCTGTAATGTACGTTGCATAAGAGGAATATAGTTTGTTGAGTATAGGTGGCCCGGATCGGGGCGGGGGGGGTAATAATGCCTAGGTATTTTAGTGCCGAAGAACACATATTAACCAAAAAGTTATTTCTCAGTGCCGTGACTGTGTTGTGGTGTAAGGGTTGATTTACTAAAGGAAAATCCTCTTTGCACTTGAAAGTGCACATGGAAGTGCAGATGCTGTAGATCTGAGGGGGACATGCAAGGAAAATAAAAAACAGCATTTTAGCTTGCACATGATTGGATGATAAAATCAGCAGAGCTTCCCCTAATTTCAGAGCTTCCCCTCAGATTTACAGCGATCTACAGCGACTGCACTTCCATGTGCACTTTCAAGTGCAAAGTGGATTTTCCTTTAGTAAATCAACCCCATTGAGTATTTCTGATTTTGAAATATTTACTTTAAAATTGCTCAGGGTTCCAAAATGCTGAAATTCAGATAGAATAGAAGGTATTGAAACATGTGGGTTAGGCCCCTTTCACACTGGGGCGGGCAGGTGCGGTGGCGGTATAGCAGCGCGATTTTCAGCGCTGCTATACCGTCGTTCTCACCGCGGTATGCGGCCGCTAGGGGGGTGAATTTAACCCCTGCTAGCGGACAAAAAAGGGTTAACACCGCCCGCAAACCGCGGCTATTGCCGCGGTTTGCGGGCGGTATTACCGCGGTGTCCCATTGATTTCAATGGGCAGCCGCGGTAAAGGAGCGGTGAACACACCGCTCCTTTACCGCTGTAAAGAAGCGGCTAGCAGGACTTTTGGAGCGGTCCTGCTAGCGCACTGCTTCAGTGTGAAAGCCTTCGGGCTTTCACATTGAATTCTACAGGCAGGAATTTTTCATGCGGTATAATAGCGCTATTATTAGCGCTAAACCGCATGAAAAACACCCCTGTGTGAAAGGGGCCTTAGTAACATAGAGTAATAGATCATCATTTGTACCGGATGACCCAACATGGGGATGAGTGTGATAAAAGTATTTTCCCAGCAAGATGTAGTTGCTTTTTTTTTTTTTTTTATTTAATCAGATTTTATATGAAAATTTTTATACAAACATAAACAAATTATTATACAAATATAAACAAATTCATGCCTGGACAAATTCATGTATACACAAATTCATATGTACATAGATGGAACAATCATTTCGTCGAGCAGATTACAAAACTAGTACTCACAACTAAGGAAACAATAAAAAAAAAAAAATACAGAGCAAACAAAAAAAAAATAGAAAAAGGGAAACAAAAAAAAAAGGGGGGGGGGGGGAGAGGCAACAAATAAACGTCCTATAATGAAACTTTACTTATCGCATCTATAGTCATTACTTTATTTCCCTAGAAGTTTTCTAATTTCTTGTTGTTTCCCTATACATCCTCCAGGGGTCCCAAATCATGTGCTTGGAGTGTCTCCATCCTCTCTATACAATCCATTTCTATAGCCCATTCATTCACCAAGGGCGGTTGTATTGACCGCCAGTGCCGTGGTATAACCAATCTCGCTGCTGTTAACCAGGGTCTAAGAAGACTCTTTTTTTAAAAAAAAATTATATTTTTATATGACCCTGGTAGGATAGAGAGCAGGGTAATTTGGGGACTGACTCCCCTGTAACTGTGGTGTACAGTTGCATAATCCTTTCCCAGAAGTTAAAAATTTGAGGGCATTCCCACCAGTTATGTAACTAACAGCGAGCCCTTGGTAGCATGACACCGCCAGCATATATCGGATGTATCCGGGTATATACGTTTCAGTGACATTGGACTCCAGTACCAGCGACAGAGGAGCTTATATCTCGTCTCTTGCGCTTTAGCCACTTAAGCCCCGGACCATTTTGTAGCTAAAGGACCAGGCTCCTTTTTGCGATTTGGCACTAAGTCGCTTTAACTGACAATTGCGCAGTCGTGCGACGTTACTCCCAAACAAAATTGATGTCCTTTTTTTCCCACAAATAGAGCTTTCTTTTGGTGGTATTTGATCACCTCTGTGGTTTTTATTTTTTGCGCTATAAACATAAATAGAGCGACAATTTAAAAAAAAAAATTTTTTTACTTTTTGCTATAATAAATATCCCCCAAAAATATATAAAAAAAACATATTTTTCCTCAGTTTAGGCCGATACGTATTCTTCTACATATTTTTGGTAAAAAAATATCGCAATAAGCGTTTATTGGTTGGTTTGCACAAAAGTTATAGCGTCTACAAAATAGGGGATCGTTTTATGGCATTTTTATTATTTAATTTTTTTTACTAGTAATGGCGGCGATCAGCGATATTTATCGTGACTGCGCCAATATGGCGGACACATCGGACACTTTTGACACATTTTTGGGACCATTGTCATTTTCACAGCGGTCAGTGCTATAAATATGCACTGTTTACTGTGAAAATGACACTGGCAGTGAAGGGTTAACCTGTAGGTGGCGCTGTGGGGGTTAAGTGCGACCTAATGAGTTATTCTTACTGTAGGGGGCGTGGCTTGGCGTGTGACATCACTGATCGTCGTTCCCTATGACAGGGAACAGACGATCATTGACATGCCACTAGGAAGAACGGGGAAAGGTTTGTTTACACTTACCTCTCCCCGTTCTTCAGCTCTGTGACCCGATCGCGGGACACCCGCGGCGATCGGGTCCCGCGGGCGCGGTCATGGAGCTTCAGACCGGGACGCGAGCGCGTGACTCACGGCTGGGATCTTAAAGGGGACGTACCTGTACGCCCTTGTGCCCAGCCGTGCCATTCTGTCGGCGTATATCGTCGTGCGGCGGTCCTTATGTGGTTAATTGTTGGTGACAATGTGTAAGGTTAAATGACTTCTCCCACTCTTCAGCTTCAACTTCAACCCTAAGCTCGCTTACCCATTTGTTTATATATTCCGGAGGTTCAGGATGATTCTTTATGATAAGCATCTTATATATTGTTGACAGAACGTGTTTTGATTTAGAGTCTCGCAACAGGAGGAGTTCAAACTGATTTAGGTCTCTATAAAAGGATTTATTTGGGGGGATAGAGGACAAAAATGACAGTAATTGCCGATATTCCAACCATTGTGTAAATCAGGGGTGCCCAACCAGTGGCCCGCGGAGCCCTCTGATGTGGCCCGTGACCTCCTGCTCTGGGATGGCTGGTTGGCAAGCCCAGAGTGCAGGTTGCCGACCTGCCACCCCAGAGCATCAGTGTTTTGAATGAAGCCGGCGGTAGAGGAAGCAGGCGGCTTTTCAGAGCACCACACCTGCAGGATATAATAGACATCTATGGCAAAGTGCAGCTAACCATCAGGAAAACCTCAGGGTAGACCGCAGACCATTAGGCCCCTTTCACACTGAGGCGTTTTTACCGCGTTTTTGCGGTAAAAATAACACTGTAAAAATGACTGAAATAATCCTGCCCCAGCATACTCAATGTGAAAGCCCTGAGGGTAAAATCGTGGTAAAAACACATAGGCGTTAGCGCTATTTTTAACGCTATCACAGTAAAATCACGGTAAAAACGTAGTAAAAAATCGCTGTAAAATCGCAACGCCTCAGTGTGAAAGGGGCCTTAGTGTAAAACCAGTCTTAGGCCCCTTTCACTCGATCGGTCCAACCAAATCGGACCCTCCATTCACCTCTATGGAGCGGCAGATGTAAACAGACTTTTGTCCGTTTACACCCGCCTACCTCCAATCCGATCTGTTAAAAAAGAAAAAACATAAGTGGATCCCTCCCCTTCCATCTGATTGGATCAGAGGGCCCATAGAGTAAATTGGGCTGTGTCTGTTTTGCATATGCAGACTGGACACAGACCTGTCATCTGCCCACTCCGCTTATTGTGGCCCACAACTGGTTACAAAGTCGCTTAAGTGGCCCTCGGCCTTCAAAAGGTTGGGCACCCCTGGTGTAAATGAAGGCTGCTGCATAGGGAAAAAATTTAGTAAAGACGGGAGTGTTCCCTGGCAGAGAATCTGACTCACTCTTCTATGAGATTCTTTGTTCCATGCAAGGAAACTTGTGAGGAAAGCTCTAACTGTGGAGCTGTTTTAACCCAAATATTCAATAGATGGGATGTCAGAGGGGGCGGAGTAAAAGATAGGTCTCGGTAAATATCGCTGGTAGATAAATCTAACCAAGGAAGCGCCTGAAGATCAAATTGGTTCAACCATTGCTCTATTAAAGAGGAGGTAATCCCTGATGGGTTTTACTTCCTCTTTTGCTCCCTGCAAATAAAAAGCATAATGGGCTAGTATGCATCGCATACTAGCCCATTATGTGACACTTACCTGCAAAAGAATCCAGCGATGTCCCCTGTGTAGGCTGCATCCATCTTCTCGCCCCTCTTCCTTCTGGGCCGCGGACTCCGGCTCTGTGATTCGCCGGAGCCGCGTAACGTCACTCCCGCGCATTCGCACGATAACGGCACAAGCTAGGGAAGAAGGGGCACGGAGTTTTGTTTCTTCCCAGCGCATGCGCCATGAACATTTTTGGCAGACTACAAGTGAAATGTCTCCTAAACGGCGCACATTTAGGAGATATTTCCACTACCTATAGGTAAGCCTTATTCTAGGCTTACCTATAGGTAGAAGTAACAAAAAAGGGTTTACAACCATTGTTTAGTATCAGAATAATAAAACCAGTTTACTAGCCTGGTCAATACTGCCGCAACATAGTAATAGTATAAGTCCGGTGCTCCCGCTCCTCCCTTCGTTTTAGGCAATGATAATATTTTCTTATTTAACCACTTAAGCCCCGGACCATTTTGTAGCTAAAGGACCAGAGGTGTTTTCAGAATTTGGCACTGCGCTGCTTTAACTGGAAATTGTGCGGACATGCAATGTTGTACCGAAACGAAATTTGCATCCTTTTCTTCCCACAAATAGAGCTTTCTTTTAATGGTATTTGATTGCCTCTGCGATTTTTATTTTTTGCGATATAAATGGAAAAAGTCTTTTTGTTATAAGAAAAATCTAATAAACTAAATTTTAGTCATACATTTAGGCCAAAATTTATTCAGCCACATGTCTTTAGTAAAAAAAATGTCAATAAGCGTATATTTATTGGTTTGCACAAAAGTTATAGCGTCTACAAACTAGGGTACATTTTCTGGAATTTACACAGCTTTTAATTTATGACTGCCTATCTCATTTCTTGAGGTGCTAAAATGGCAGGGCAGTACAAACCCCCCCCCAAATGACCCCATGAGTACGTGGGACTTTTTAGGAGCCTAGCCGCGTACGGGACCCCGAAAACCAAGCACCGCCTTCAGGATTTCTAAGGGCACAAAATTTTGATTTCACTCCTCACTACCTATCACAGTTTCGAAGGCCATAAAATGCCAAAATAGCACAAAACCCCCCCAAATGACCCCATTTTGGAAAGTAGACACCCAAAGCTATTTGCTGAGAGGCATGGTGAGTATTTTGGGCATTCCATGGCCTCCGAAACTGTGATAGGCAGTGAGAAGTGAAATCAAAAATTGACACCCTTAGAAATCCTGAAGGCGGTGCTTGGTTTTTGGGGTCCTGTACGCGGCTAGGCTCCCAAAAAGTCTCACACATGTGGTATCCCCGTACTCAGGAAAAGCAACAGAATGTATTTTGGGGTGCAATTCCACATATGCCTATGGCATGTTTGAGCAATATATCATTTAGTGACAACTTTGTGCAAAAAAAAAAAATGTCTTTTTTCCGCAACTTGTGTCAACATATAAAATATTCCATGGACTCGACATGCCTCTCAGTATATAGCTTGGGGTGTCTACTTTCCAAAATGGGGTCATTTGGGGGGGTTTTGAACTGTCCTGGCATTTTATACACAACATTAGGATGCTTACATCCACTCTTCTAAGCCCTTTCTGACACTTTTTGTTTACATGAAAACATATTTTTTTTTTGCAAGAAAATTATGTTAACCCCCCAAACATTATATATTTTTTTAAAGCAAAGGCCCTACAGATTAAAATGGTGGGTGTTGCATTTTTTTTTCCCACACAGTATTTGCGCAGCGATTTTTCAAACGCATTTTTTGGGTACAAAATACACTTTTTTTAATTTTAATGCACTAAAACACACTATATTGCCTAAATGTTTGATTAAATAAAAAAGATGACCTTAGGCCGAGTACATAGATACCAAACACGACATGCTTTAAAATTTCGCACAAACGCGCATTGGCGACAAACTACATACATTTTTAAAAGCCTTTAAAAGCCTTTACAGGTTACCACGTTAGATTTACAGAGGAGGTCTACTGCTAAAATGACTGCCCTCAATCTGACCTTCGCGGTGATACCTCACATGCATGGTGCAATTGCTGTTTACATATGACGCCAGACCGACGCTTGCGTTCGCCATTGCGCAAGCGCAGGGCAGGACAGGGGTGCTTTTTTTTCTATTTATTTTTTTTTTTATTATTATTTTGCTTTTTTATTTTATTTTTAAACTGTTCCTTCCATATTTATTTATTTTTTTATCATTTTTATTGTTATCTCAGGGAATGTAAATATCCCCTATGATAGCAATAGGTAGTGACAGGTACTCTTTTTTTGAAAAAAACTGGGGTCTGTTAGACCCTAGATCTTTCCTCTGCCCTCAAAGCATCTGACCACACCAAGATCGGTGTGATAAAATGCTTTCCCAATTTCCCAATGGCGCTTTTTATATCCGGGGGGGGGGACATTCCCTCCCACTGCTTGTAACAGCAGTCCAGAGGCTAATTAGCCACTAGGATTGCTTTTACATGCAAGCCGTCCGCTGGCTGAAAAGAATGATACCAAGATGATACCTAAACCCGCAGGCATCAATCTGGTATAACCATTCAAAGTCCAGCAACATACCAGTACGTTGCTGGTCCTTGTTGGAGATGTATTGTAATCTTTTTTTTCATGCAGCCTGTTGGCTGAGCAAAAAAAAGAGATTGATCGGTGGGTATGCCCACCATTAGAATACCGCCCTTCATCCACCCACTTCTAATGATGGGCATACATGCACCATTTATATATGCCGAAACATGGGGGCATCCTCCAGCAAAAGTTATGCCGCATACACACTGTCGGACTTTTCCACGGGCAAGCCTCCGTCTGAATTTCGACCGTATGTACGCGGCATTAGGAGCAAAATCGCTCCTCCTTCCCTGCTGCCCCAATGCTTCGGCATATATGCTTTTTTTTTTTAACTGTGGTGGTGAAATCACCTCCTACAGCACTGGAGTCGCAGGGATCAGGCCTGTCTCTGCGAACGCTGCAGTTATGTGTGTTGTGTTTTGTAAGTGACAGTGATCGATCAATACTGCACTTGGGTGGCCTGGGCTGGACGGAGCGGCAAAACGCAGGTGCCAGCAGGTATCTGGGCTGATCCCGCTAACACTGCGTTTTTGGGAACCCTAAATTGCTGGGGACGCTAGTATAGATCTGATCAGATCAGATATTGATCTGTTCAGATACTATACCACTAAGGGAGGTGTATGCTTCACGCGTGGGTGTTAGCGTTACTGGCACTAACCTGACGCTGCCTGGGGTGTGACGCAGACCCTCTCTGACGCTAAAACCTAATTGATATCACCCGCCGGGCGATCAGGGGGTTAAACCTTTATTGGGTTATATACGGCGGGTGCCCTGACACTATAAAAAGCAAACTAACTAACCAGCGTCACCCGTAACACTTATACGGTGATCACTTGTAAAAGGGTTAACTAGGGGCAATCAGGGGGTTAAACCTTTATTAGGTAATATATGGGGGTACCTGACGCTATATAAAAACCTGACGGGGAGCCTAAATATCAAAATAACGAACTGGCTAACCAGTGTCACCAGTAACACTTATACGGTGATCACTGGTGAAAGGGTTAACTAGGGGCAATTAAGGGGTTAAAACCTTTATTAGATAATATATGGGGGTACCTGACGCTATAAAAACCTGCGGCGAACCTAAAAAAAATAACTGGCTACCTATCAGCATCACCGACACTAAGACAGCAATCAGAAAAACGATCGCTTAGCGACACTGGTGATAGGGGGTGAAAGGGTTACCTGGGGGGCGATCAAGGGGTTAAACCTTTATTAGGTAATATATGGGGGTACCTGACGCTATAAAAACCTGCGGCGAACCTAAAAAAAATAACTGGCTACCCATCGGCATCACCGACACTAAGACAGCGATCAGAAAAACGATCGCTTAGTGACACTGGCAAAAGGGGGTGAAAGGGTTACCTGGGGGGGCGATCAAGGGGTTAAACCTTTATTAGGTAATATATGGGGGTACCTGACGCTATAAAAACCTGCGGCGAACCTAAAAAAAATAACTGGCTACCGATTGGCATCACCGACACTAAACCAGCAATTAGAAAAACGATCGCTTAGCGACAGTGGTGATAGGGGGTGAAAGGGTTACCTGGGGGGCGATCGGGTTAAACCTTCATTAGGGGGGGTTAGGGGGCTACACTGGACCTAAAACTAACTGTAGTGACACTTTTACAGTCACAAATGTCACCGATTGCAGTGATCAGTAAATGTATGGTCACTGCAATCAGTGACACTGTGACTGGGGGCTGTGGGGTGATCTGGGGGGTGATCTGGGGGGGCCGATTTATGTTCCTATGTGTCCTGGTGTCAGTGTGCTGTTTGTGCACTAACCTGTGTGTCTTCTCTTGTATGGCGCTCGGTATATGTGAGCGCTGCATGAGAGATGACATCACTTCCTCTGCCTGTGTTTACATTACACAGGCAGAGGAAGCTTTCTCATTCGCCGGGAGCGATCGCGAGGGGGTGGCCGGAATCGAACGGCCGTCCCCTCATCCCGGATCGCTCCCGAACAATTAACGACCGCTCACTGTATAGAAGGGGGGTCCGATGGGACCCCCAACTATACAAAGGCAGTCACGTACAGGTACGTGACTTTGCCTGTCGGTGCCATTCTGCCGACGTATATATACAGTGAGCGGTCGTTAAGTGGTTAACCACCTCAATACCGGGCCTATTCTGGCACTTCTCTCCTTCATGTAAAAATCATCATTTTTTTGCTAGAAAATTACTCAGAACCCCCAAACATTATATATATTTTTTTAGCAGACACCCTAGGAAATAAAGTGGCGGTCCTTGCAACTTTTTATCTCGCAAGATATTTGCGCAATAATTTTTCAAACGCCTTTTTTTGGGAAAAAAAACGGTTTCATGAATTAACAAAATAGTAAAGTTAGCCTAATTTTTTTGTATAATGTGAAAGATGATGTTACGCCGGGTAAACAGATACCTAACTTGTCACGCTTTAAAATTGCGCACACTCATGGAATGGCGCCAAACTTCGGTACTTAAAAATCTCCATAGGTGACGCTTTAATTTTTTTTTTTACAGGTTACCAGTTTAGAGTTATGCCTTGTACACAAGATCGGTTTTACCGATGAAAACAGTCCGATGGACTTTACTCATCGGACAAAACGATCGTGTATGGGCCCCATCGGTCTTTTTTTCCATCGGTGAGAAAAAATAGAACATGTTTTAAATTTATCCGATGGGGAAAAAAAACGATAGCAAATTCTGATCGTCTGTGTGGAGCTCCAAAAAAGGTCGACACATTCTCAGAAGCATTGAACTTCATTTTTCTCGGCTTGTCGGAGTGTTTTACGTCACGGCGTTTGGGACGGTCGAATTTTGGACTGATGGTGTGTAGGCAAGACTGATGGAAGTCAGCTTCATCAGATTTCCGATAGAAAAATCCATCGGATTAGAATCCATAGGAAATCCGATCGTGTGTACAGGGCTTTACAGAGAAGATCTAGTGCTAGAATTGTTGCACGCGCTCTAACGCACGCGGCGATACCTCACATGTGTGGTTTGAACGGCGTTTACATATGTGGGCGGGACTTGCATGTGTGTTTGCTTCTGAGTGCGAGCCACCGGGGACGGGGGCGTTTTAAAATCAAAAAATTTTTTGATCAATTTTATTCCTATTACAAGGAATGTAAACATCCCTTGTAATAGGAATCTATTGTGACAGGTCCTCTTTATGGAGAGATGCTGGGTCGATAAGACCCCACATCTCTCCTCCAGGCTGGAAAGCATGAGATTGGGAAAAAAATGTCACGATCTCATGCCGATAGCCGCGATTGCGGCTTTGTTTACTTACGGGTACCCGAGCGTGACGTCATAACGTCACGCCCGGGCCTCCGACGGTCATAGAGAAATCTCTATCCTCGTCATTCGGCGCCGGTCGATTCGTTCTCCAGGCCCCAGATGGCACGGGAGAGCCCGGAGAAGTACCGGATGGCGGCGGGCGGGGGGGGGGGGGCGTCCCCTCCTGTCGCCTATAAGAATGATCAAGCGGCGGAACTGCCGCTATGATCATTCTTATGGTGCGCACAATTGCCGGCTGTAAAAAAGGATATCTGAATGATGCCTGTAGCTGCACCCATCATTCAACCCCCCCCCCTCCCCCCTAAATACCAAGACATCATATGACAGTGTGCGGTATTGAGGTGGTTAATCTGGGTCTCCTATGATCCAGGTAAACTTTGTAAAAGCCGATTGTAAAGTGGAGAAAAAAAGATCTAGGGGCAAAGACGGGGGTAGTTTGAAAAAGATATAAGAACCGAGGAATTATATCCATTTTCAATATATTGATCCTTCCAAAATCCATGAATATTGATTAGAGTCATATTTTTTAAGATCCTGTAATGTACGTTGCATAAGAGGAATATAGTTTGTTGAGTATAGGTGGCCCGGATCGGGGGGGGGGGGGGTGGGGGGGATAATAATGCCTAGGTATTTTAGTGCCGAAGACCAATTTTTAAACAAAAAGTTATTTCTCAGTGCCGTGACTTGTTGTGGTGTAAGTGACACATTGAGTATTTCTGATTTTGATACATTTACTTTAAAATTGCTCAGTTCCAAAATGTTCAAATTCAGATAGAATAGAAGGTATTGAAACATGTGGGTTAGTAACATAGAGTAATAGATCATCATTTGTACCGGATGACCCAACATGGGGATGAGTGTGATAAAAGTATTTTCCCAGCAAGATGTAGTTGCTTTTTTTAGAAGTAATTGATGGTGAAGAAATTGGCATTGATTGTTAAAATAGATTTTAAATGGCATCTTTTTATTCTAGGGGTCTTCTCTTGAGAAAAGTAAAATGGGAGACGTATCTAAAGAGGTGGATTGAAGAGAATCTGTTCCATTCATCCTTTTTTTTTCTTCTTATTATAAGACCAAAGATCGGAGGGTCACTGCACTGAAAACTGACATTTAAAGCTTGCTGCTGTGTGCCTTGGCTAGAGGTTTATTTGCTATACCTTTTACTCCGATATCTGTGTTTCAGGACTTTTGTACTTCTGCAACCTGGATGCCTTGTACCCTTTTTTTTTCTGAATGTTAAAAATTAATAAAAACAAAAATTTGTCTGTTCTCCCAAAAATTATTTTGGGTGCCAGTAACCTTTTATGTCCTTTGCTATGTACACACATAGCTTCATACAGCTCAGCAAATTCCTATTTCCGCTCTGTGACCATCCAGCATACGATCCGTCACCCACAACTACTTCCTGTGCTGCCTCTAACTCTATGACCTTCCGGCATAAAAATCCATCACAATCTCACACAAGATAGCCACACTGGCGCCATCTTGTGACTGACCTGAACTGCACACTGAACAGTAATCACTGGGTAGGGAAAATTTGAAGCTGGCTATTGATGGTTTGAATCTTGGCTGGTTTAGCAGGGAATGCATACCTCCCAACTTTTGAAAGTCCCACCGCGGGACATTTAGATCGCCCCTCTTCCCTGCCAACGAAAGTTGTTGAGCGGGAGGGGAGGGGATTTTGCAGCGGGACATTTAAAAAAAAATTCGCCCCTGCCAACGAAAGTTGTTGAGCGGGGGGGGTCGCATTTTTCGTTGCTGCCGCCGATCGCGGGGGGAGGGGGGGTTCCCAGAAGAATTTTCGCTAATGACAGGGGGGGGGCGGGGGGCTTACCTGCTTCCATCACTATTGTTCCTCCACTTCCTGCTGTGCGGGAATTCATCACCTCTCGCGGGAGTGCGGGAAGGAGGTTGCGATGCGGGAAAAACCCGCAAGATCCGTGCCTGTTGGGAGGTATGGGGAATGTTCGAGATTCGATCCATACGATCCATACATGGGCAGGCTAGTTGTATCCAAGTCAATCCATCGATCGAATTGGGTGCAATCAGCAGATATTTATATGGGAGAACACAATCGCTCCGTGGGAGGGATTCCCTATCAACACCGACTGAGTTGATGGGGGAATCAAGTGATTTTCTTTCCTGCAGCCTGTAGTTGCAGAACAAAAAATCGCATCATCTATGGCCTGCCTTAGGAGATGCTTCCTTCTGTGCTGCAGCAATTCCAGTGCCTAGGCTAACTTACCTAGAACATAAATACTCCATCAAAAAAAAGAGGTGTAGATTACTGATAGGTCTACTTTAGGTTTTTGAGAGAAGATACAAGCTGAATTTCCTACTGGGTGGAGGGGGGCTCTGCATAGTAAATCCTACATGTGTATCTGAACTGTGAGCACAGGAAGTCCTCAGGAAGCCCCAATGCCTTATTTGGCTGTGTGGATTCAAGAGTAGGGTGACCAGACATCCCCGGTTTCAGGGAACAGTCCCCGGATTGAGGACACTGTCCCCGGTCCAAGTCTGTCCCCGGTTTTGTCCCCGGATTGGATTTGAACAGGGGCTGGGGCAGTTTCAAAGACAGTCAGTGCAGAATTAATAAAATAAAATAATAAAATAAAATCTGAATTACACCCCCCCTCACCTACTAGCTTAGGGGGGGTGTATTTTTTCAATTGTCTGTGCCCCTGTCTGAAGATCATGTGCTGGTCGGAGCGGAGGGAATATTTCTTCAGTTTCGGGTGCCCATCCAGCTCCGCTCGCATGTTCTGTCTTGGCTCAAGTCCCGGCCAGCCTCCTGCCTGCTTATCTTCTTGCCTTCCCTGGTGGAGTGATCTTCCTCCGCTCCCCACCCAGTAGTAGCCGGGGCCCGGAGAGTTAAGCCCCATACACACGATCGGTTTTACCGCTGAAAACTATCCGATGGACTTTTTTCATCGGACAAACCGATCCTGTGTGTGGGCCCCATCGGTCTTTTTTCCATCGGTTTTAAAAAATAGAACATGTTTTAAATTTTTCCGATTGATCAAAAACCGATAGCAAATTCCGATCGTCTGTGGGCAAGTCCATCGATAAAAAACCCAGGCATGCTCAGAATCAAGTCATCGCATGCTCAGAAGCATTAAACTTCATTTTTCTCGGCTCATCGGAGTGTTTTACGTCACCGCGTTTGGAACGGTCGGTTTTTTGACTGATGGTGTGTAGGCAAGACTGATGGAAGTCAGCTTCATCGGATTTCCGATGGACAAAACCATCGGATTAGAATCCATAGGATATCCGACCGTGTGTAAGGGGCTTAAGACTTAACAGGCTGTGAGGTGGGCGGCGGCGGCGAAGGGCAGAGAGTCGCTAGTAAAAAAAAATATGTCCCCGGATTTCATTTTAAAAATCTGGTCACCTTATTCAAGAGGTCGCCCATTGATGATAGAATATAAATATACGTACAGCATATATCACACAGTGTATAGACTGGATTATGTGGACTGCATTGGCCATATTTATAGTTGAGAAACCCTATCGGGGGGGGGGGGGGGGACAAAAGTCTATAAAGGAATACCTGCAAAAGAGTACTTACCTCCCCACAGTGAGTGCTCACATCAGAGTACCGCCTTGTTTAAGGCTCACATCTCAGCTTGTGTTTTCAAGGGTTCATTTGAAAAAGCTCGACCTGAGTTTTTGTTTGTTTTTTCGTTCAATAGATTTTTATTTTTCAAATCAAGTATAGATAGTACATAAGAACAGTATGACAAAGTGCTGGACCTTATTACATAATATGCATGTGTCAAACATAACAAAGCATCAGCAACAAGTCCTCCATAAGGTGTTTCAGAGCCTAACTGTGGGTTGAGTAATGGAGGTTACAAGCGTTACCCCTGGTTAGTAGGGGAGAGAGAGGTAGGGAAATGAACCAAAGGGTCAGTCGGTCTGGGGGGTCCTACCCATCCCGGGCACCCCTAATGGGATTATCCTGTGCCTTCTTTGTTTTTTCAAATGCCGCCACATGGAACTACATTATATGGAAATCGTTCAATCCCGATGTACTGACGGCATATTTCTTGAGGCCCAAAAATGCCATGAAAGTACAACTATCCCCCAAATGACCTTTTTTTTTTAATGTTTTTTTACATACAGTGACCAGAGCAATATAGTGTCACCAAAATAACTCTGTACTACTCTAGGGAGGTGAGCAGGATTTTTATTTTTTTTATACAGTATGATTTCTTATAACTGTGAATTTTACAGTTTTAACCACTTCAATACCGCCCATAGTCATATGACATCCACAGATGGGATCTCCCATCCTGGGCGGGCGTCATATCATGTCCTCTGCATCCCGGTGGTATAGGGGGCGCACGCCCGCCCGCCACATCACCGATGCGCGTGACCGGTGGCCGTGATGTCCGCCAGGCACCCGCGATCGCTCGTGACAGAGCAGGACGTGGATCTGTGTGTCAGTTGAGAGGAGACAGATTGTGTGTTCCTAATATATAGGAACTAGGGATACTCCGAAATTTCGGCCGCTGAAACATATTGGCCGAAAATGGCCCTTTCGGCACTTTGCCAAAAGAAAAATATTGCTGAAAATGGGGACTAGGGCTGGGCGGCGCAGTGCAGCGCACCGCAGTCCTCTCCTCTCATCTCTTCCTCCCCTCCCCCCCTCCTCGCTGAGATCTCTGTGTGTCACGGAGCTTAACTACACAGGCTGCAGCAACAATATCCCGCCTCCTGTGACAGACGGCACACTGATCCAATGGTGGGACATTGAATCAGTGTGATGTGATCACAGGAGGCGGGACATTGTTGCTGCGTCCTGGGCAATTCCAATGCAGCTCTGTGACACACGGAGATCGCCGCTCTGAATCGGGAACTGGCAGGCTACATGACGGGCACTGGCAAGTTGCATGATGGGCCCAGGTGAGGCTGCATCTGAGGCTGGTGAGGCTGCATCTGAGGCTGGTGAGGCTGCATTGATCTCTTGTATCATGTCCATAGTCTCTGACCACCTCCTCCTGTATCATGTCCGCAGTCTCTGACCACCTCCTGTACCATGTCCCCAGTCTCTGACCACCTCCTGTACCATGTCCCCAGTCTCTGACCACCTCCTGTACCATGTCCCCAGTCTCTGACCACCTCCTGTACCATGGCCCCAGTCTCTGACTACCTCCTGTACCATGGTCCCAGTCTCTGACCATCTCCTGTACCATGGCCCCAGTCTCTGACCATCTCCTCTACCATGTCCCCAGTCTCTCACCACCTCCTGTACCATGTCCCCAGTCTCTCACCACCTCCTGTACCATGTCCCCAGTCTCTGACCACCTGTACCATGTCAGCAGTTCTGACCACCTCCTGTACCATGTTCCCAGTCTCTCACCACCTCCTGTACCATGTCCACAGTCTCTGACCATCTCCTGTACTATGTCTGCAGTCTCTGACCATCTCCTGCATCATATCTGCTGGAGGTACACGGCATGGAAATTTTGCTAATACTATTAGCAATGTGTTATATAAAACAGTCATTTTCGGTATCGGTTTCGGTATCCGGCCAAGTGTATTTTTAATTTTCGGTATCGGTTTCGGCACCAAAAAATTTTTTGGTGCACCCCTAATAGGAACACCGATCGGTCTCCTTCAGTAGTCAGTCCCATCCCCCCACAGTAAAGCCTCAAACACGATTGGACTTCCATCTGACTTTTCCATGGATTTTGGTCCGAATGGGTGTTGGTCGTGAACTTGTTCAGCATACATACGGCAGAACATTTTCAGCCAACTTTCACCAAATCAAACGCTTATTGTGATTTTTTTTTTTCCACCAAAAATATGTAGAAGAATACGTATCGGCCTAAACTGAGAAAAAAAAAAAGTTTTTTTTAAGAAAAAATTTGGAATATTTATTTATATTTATAGCAAAAAGTTAAAAATATTGTGTTTTTTTTCAAAATTGACGCTCTTTTTTTGTTTATAGCGCAAAAAATAAAAACCGCAGAGGTGATCAAATACCACCAAAAGAAACTCCATTTGTGGGAAAAAAAATGATAAAAATGTCATTTGGGTACAGCGTTGCATGACCGCGCAATTGTCATTCAAAATGGCATCCCAGTCTTATGCCCTGTACACACGTTCGTTTTTTCCGATGAAAAAAGTCCGATGGATTTTTTTCATCTGAAAAACCGATCGTGTGTGGACCCCACCAGACTTTTTTCCATCGGTGTAAAAAAATAGAACTTGTTTTAATTTTTTCCGATGGGAAAAAAAAACGATAGGAAATTCCGATCGTCTGTGTGGAACTCCATCGGAGAAAAATCCACGCATGCTCAGACTAAATTACAAGACGGGAGCGCTCGTTCTGGTAAAACTAGCGTTCATAATGGAGATAGCACATTCGTCATGCTGTAACAGACTGAAAAGCATGGAGACTTTTACTAACACGCGGTAACACGAAATCAGCAAAAGCAGCCCAAAGGGTGGCGCCGTTGGATTTGAACTTCCCATTTTTAGTGCCGTCATACGTGTTGTACGTCACGGCTTTTTGGACAGTCGGAATTTTGTCTGATGGTGTGTAGGCAAGACTGATGGAAGTCAGCTTCATTGGAATTCCGACGGAAAATTCCATCGGATTTTATTCCATCAGAAATCCGATCGTGTGTAAAGGGCATTAGTCTGTAGGGTTCAATATTGAGTTGGCCCACCCTTTGCAGCTATAACAGCTTCAACTCTTCTGGGAAGGCCATCCACAAGGTTTAGGAGTGTGTCTATGGGAATGTTTGACCATTCTTCCAGAAGCGCATTTGTGAGGTCAGGCACTGATGTTGGATGAGAAGGCCTGGCTCGAATTCTCCGCTCTAATTCTTTCCAAAAGTGTTCTATCGGGTTGAGGTCAGGACTCTGTTCAGACCAGTCAAGTTCCTCCACCCCAAACTCGCTCATCCATGTCTTTATGGACCTTGCTTTGTGCACTGGTCCAAATCCTTTGGTGGAGGGGGGATTATGGTGTGGGGTTGTTTTTCAGGGGTTGGGCTTGGCCCCTTAGTTTCAGTGAAGGGAACTCTTAAGCCTCGTACACACGGCCGAGAATCTTGTCAGGAAAAAACACGTTGTTTTTCCTGACGAGATTCTTGACAAGAATTCTTGTCCCGGCCGAGTGTACACACGCTCCATTCTAAAGAACCGCCGTTCTTTTGAATGGAAAGAACGGGGTAGTGTCATCGACTACGACGAGCGTGCGCTCGTCACATTCGATGCCGCCGCCATCTTGCTACACCCTACCTATGCCTAGGAAGCTACCGCGCATGCGTCAAAGTCATTTCGAGCATGCGCGGGTTTCCACGGCGACAGGTAAGCGTACACACTCTCGGGTTTCTCGTCAGGAAACAGGCGGACGAGAATCTAGATGAGAAAATAGAGAGCAGGTTCTTTATTTTCCTCGTCGAGATTCCCGGCAGTTTTCTTGACGAGAAAACCGGCCGTGTGTACGAGGCTTTAAGGCGTCAGCATACCAAGACATTTTGGACAATTTCATGCTCCCAACTTTGTGGGAACATTTTGGGGGTGGCCCCTTCCTGTTCCAACATGACTGCCCACCCGTGCACAAGGCAAGGTCCATAACGACATGGACTTAGCAAGGGTGGTGGAAAATTAACTTCAAGTGCAAAAAATTCACATTATAATAGTAACTAAAACATATAAAATTAAGTGTAACAATCTAAAAAATAAAAATTCCAAAATGCTATAATGGTGGAAACCTCCCAACTAAAAAGTTGTTGCGCTTGAAGTTAATCTGTATGGTAAATATCTATAGGAGGGGTTTCCACCATCCCTGCTAAGTTTTATTTGTTATATCTTATTATCAGTTTGGTGTGTTTTATATGTGAAGTTACGTATCATAGAGACCGGTATTGTGGTAATATTGAAGTTTATTGAGATTTCCATACATTGGAGGGTTCTACCATTATTAAGTTAGTGCTGCACTTTTCTTTTTCTTTTTTCTTTGTGTGGGAACACATAACAGTGCTTAGCGGCAGGCCTTTCACTGACACCTTTTTATTTCACCTCCAGTAGTTTATTGTAAATAATAGTGTGGTGATTACCTAATATACTAAGGATCGGTATGTGACATTAATAAACATCAACAGATTTCAGTTTTGCCCCATCAGGCCGGCCCCCCCCCCATGGGAAATGTGCCTGGCTGCTGAGTTCATCTCCCCCCATCCCTGCACTCAGTGCACTGATGGGAACTGATTGACAGCACTGATAGGCACCACTGATTGACAGTACTGATGGCCACCAATAGGCAGGCCACTGATTGGCACTGCTTGGTGGCACTGAAAGACAGCAATGATTGGCAGCATTTAGTGGCACTGATTGGCAGCAATGATCTCCAATGATAGGCAGCACTGATGGGCCCTGATTGGCACTGATAGGTGGCACTGGCAGCACTAATGGCCCTGATAGGCACCATTGATGGGCAATGAAAGGCAGCACTGATGAGCACTGATAGGTGGCACTGATTTTCAGTGACTAGCACTGATTGGCACTTACAGGTGGCACTGGTTGGAAGCACTGACAGAGAAGAGGGGAGTATCTCATTGAGCAGATATTGGGGCTTGTAAGATCCGCTCAGAGTGTGACACTGTCATGTATTGTAAGGTAGCTGCACACAGAGAGAGAGAGGAGCTGTCAGAATTCAGCCGTGATGTCAGAGATGGGCATACACCATCCCATTGGCTGGCGTTCGCTAGCTGCTCGGTCCCGCCCACCCCCGACACTGAGCGGATCTTACAAGCCCCAATATCTGCTCAATGTGATATATTGTCTCACAGGCAGTGCAGGGTACACATTGCTGGGATGAAGACTTTCACAGCATCCCAGGCAGATCTCGGGAGACAGCCGGCATGGGGCTACACAAACACTGCATGGGTGATTAGGGTGTGCCCAGGCACACTCCGCACACCCCGTGGGCACCCCTATGCCGCCATCCCTTTTCTATAGGAAATGGAGGTAAAGATTATAACTGGGGGGAGAAGGAGGGGGGCCTGTCAGGGAGGGTGTTTGGGGGCCCCTGTCAGGGAGGGTGTTCGAGGGGCCCCTGTCAGGGAGGGTGTTCGAGGGGCCCCTGTCAAGGAGGGTGTTCGGGGGCCCCTGTCAGGGAAGGTGTTCGAGGGGCCCCTGTCAGGGAAGGTGTTTGGGGGGCCCCTGTCAGGGAGGGTGTTTGGGGGGCCCCTGTCAGGGAGGGTGTTCGGGGGGCCCCTGGGATCTCTATTGACAGCTCTGATCCTGAGTGTGAAAAGTGATTTCTCTTCCCTAAAACCAGAAACGAGGAGAGAAAACACTGACAGATCTCATTACACAAGCCGGTCCAGCTCTCTATTGTCCCCCCACATCCGGGCACTGGACCCGATCTCACTAGTAAGGTGAGGTCACTGCTGACACTTACTATCTCTACGATGAAAAGCTGGGGGTGTAGTCTCCAAATAATCCACTGAAGGGCGCTGTGACTGGTCTGTGACAAGAGCTGCGATAAGATGCTCCTTCTTCCGGGTAGAGGGACAAAATGGCGCCGAACGGCCGTCGCGCACTTGGTATGACTCATCCACCTGACCCCTCCGCCAATCAGAGGAATCGCGACCCCCCGCCCCCGCCGCCCGGGCGCGCGCTCTCCGCTCAGCCCCGATGTACAGTGAGTGACAGGAGAAGACAGAGAGCTGGAGAGAGGATTTGGCTTTCTTCTCCCTCCAGCCTGCAAGTGGCGATAGAGAGCGCCGCTGTGCAGTGAGGGAAGGCTGCCCGTTCTTCCTCTCCTCTATCCCCTTGTCACATAACTGGAGGGAGGAAGAATACGCTTCTCATTCAGTGTGTCTGTAAGTACAAAGGGGGGGAGGGAACTTACCACAGACCTTTCCTCTCTACTCCTAACACAGCCCCCCTCCATACTGACACCATCATCCCCCCCTTCTCCATACTGACAACATCATCCCCCCCTTCTCCATACTGACACCATCATCCCCCCCTCCATACTGACACCATCATCCCCCCCTCCATACTGACACCATCACCCCCCCCCTCCATACTGACACCATCATCCCCCCCCCCTCCATACTGACACCATCATCCCCCCCCCTTCTCCATACTGACACCATCATCCCCCCCTTCTCCATACTGACACCATCATCCCCCCCCCTTCTCCATACTGACACCATCATCCCCCCCTTCATACTGACACCATCATCCCCCCCTTCATACTGACACCATCATCCCCCCCTCCATACTGACACCATCATCCCCCCCTCCATACTGACACCATCATCCCCCCCTCCATACTGACACCATCACCCCCCCCCTCCATACTGACACCATCACCCCCCCCCCCTCCATACTGACACCATCATCCCCCCCTCCATACTGACACCATCATCCCCCCCTCCATACTGACACCATCATCCCCCCCTCCATACTGACACCATCATCCCCCCCTCCATACTGACACCATCATCCCCCCCCTCCATACTGACACCATCATCCCCCCCTCCATACTGACACCATCATCCCCCCCTCCATACTGACACCATCATCCCCCCCTCCATACTGACACCATCACCCCCCCCCTCCATACTGACACCATCACCCCCCCCCCCCCTCCATACTGACACCATCATCCCCCCCTCCATACTGACACCATCATCCCCCCCTCCATACTGACACCATCATCCCCCCCTCCATACTGACACCATCATCCCCCCCCTCCATACTGACACCATCATCCCCCCCCTCCATACTGACACCATCATCCCCCCCTCCATACTGACACCATCATCCCCCCCTCCATACTGACACCATCATCCCCCCCTCCATACTGACACCATCATCCCCCACCTCCACACTGACACCATTCACCCCCCCTTCTCCATACTGACACCATTATCCCCCCCTCCATACTGACACCATCATCCCCCCCCTCCATACTGACACCATCACCCCCCCTCCATACTGACACCATCCCCCCCCTCCATACTGACACCATAATTCTCCCCTTCTCCATACTGACACCATCATCCCCCCCCTTCTCCGTACTGACACCATCATCCCCCCTCCATACTGACACCATCATCCCCCCTTTTCCATACTGACACCATCATCCCCCCCCCCATACTGATGACATCACCCCCCCATACTATGCTTGGAAAGTGCACAGACTTTCCAACCACCCTTAGAACCAGATGAGTGCTGTGTGACTGTTTCCAAATGATAAAAAGCAGCGCTGAAACAGGAAGAGACTTGCCATGCGGCCGCTCCGCTCGGGCCGTGCGTTCCACTGACGTCACTTCCGGTTTATCATTAGCACAGATACACCGCAAGTGACGCCGCGTAATGCAGAGGAAAAGCACCGCCCTATCAAACAACAGGGTAGGCCAGGCAGGCACTGTGGACAAATAGGAGCAATGCGGCGCAATCAATTGCGATGCAGAACACAGTTATAACGGGCAAATGAAGCGGCACGTCTGCAATCACGGGATTGCACAGACGTCACGTTTCCCAATGAAGCACGGTGTCCGGCGCCCGAACACGGTGCACAGCACAATTTTTTTATTCAAAGGGCCTGTTTTTTTATTTATCTTTTAATTTTTTTGTCTGCCTTGGGAGGGGGGGGCGCCCGTGTGCCCCCTATGGACGGGCCGCCACTGCCCAGACCCCCCCCAAAACAATACTCAAACGCTGCAGTTGGTCCTCATTTTACAGCTGCTTATTTGGGTGGTCTCTTCTTGACCATCAGGTTCATTTTTGAGTATTTCGATTCTGTTGTTGAGGGACCCCATCCTAATGGGTGGGATGGGTTTTTGATTCGCTAGAAGCTGTAATCCTTGACTACTAACCCCAGTGTTTTTATCAATTATTTAGTCCTACCCTCCAAAATATCACCTGACACGTGACTATTGCTGTCACAGGGATGTTTACATTCCTTGTGAAAGCAATAATAGTGATCAAAAAATAATTTAAAATGACAGTATAAAAAGTAAAATAAGAGAATCATTTTTTTTAAAGCGCCCCACTCCTCTGTGCGTCAAAGTAAATGCATACGTAAGTCGCGCCCGCAAATGTAAACCGTGTTAAAACCACACATGAGGTATCGCCACGATTGTTAGAGCGAGAGCAACAATTCTTCCACAAGACCTCCTCTGGAACTCTAACTGAGTAACCATAAAATTATTTTTAAAGTGCCGCCTATGGAGAATTTTAAGTACCGAAGTTTGGCGCCATTCCACAAGTTTGTGCAATTTCAAACCTTGACATGTTGGGTATCTATTTACTCGGTGTAACATCATCTTTCACATTTTACGTAAAAAAAAAATTATGCTAACTTTACTGTTTTTTTTATTTTATTTATTTTTTATTCATTGAAGTGTATTTTTCCCCAAAAATTTGCATTTGAAAAACCGGTGCGCAAATGCAGTGTGTCATAAAATATCGCAATGACCACCATTTTATTCTCTAGGGCCCTGCTAAAAAAATGTATATAATGTTCGGGGTTCTATGTAATTTTCTAGCAAAAAATACTGATTTGAACTTGTAAGCAACAAGTGTCAGAAAAAGGCCCTGGTCTTGAAGTGGTTAAATCCATGTAGTGTTTTATGAATACATTACTGCTTCTGCAGCCTGGGCAGTGGTGCTGCTTTGTCCCTCCTGCATGATGGGACGTCACACACAGCTTACCCTGCACACTCTCTACTTCTCCCTGCCAGAGCTGCTGGGATAGAGGAGAAAGAGGACTCTGCAGGCGGCTGGATGGCGGTCCCACCTACCACTTAGACAGCAGGAGGGCAAGGATTGGTGGCAGAATATCCTGGGGAGAGAAAGCCCACCCAGGGAGCTGCGCAGGGCTGCTGGGAACTGCAGGGATTTGTGGGGGGGGGGATGTAGCCCCCATCTGGAGACTTTAAACTGAGAGACTTGGTGGTACTATAAGTCCCAGGAGGAAGTTGTGCCAGATGGAGGAAAAGGAGAAGCCTGGGCTTGGCAGGGGCATGAAACTCATCACATGTAAATACAGAAGTGACGTTTATCGGCTCTCCTCGCCTCACATAGACAGAGTGTGAGGTGAGGAGAACGGGTCAGCGCATCTCCTCGCAGGGGAGACCTGTACAGATAATCAGGTTACTGACTATCAGTGCAGCTCCAGCAGTGCCCATCAGTGCTGCCCCATCAGCACATATCATTCTTTTTCTGTCTGTATGTATGTACCGTGCACAGTACCACTTCTCTTGTCCTGTATGTTGGGTGTAATTCTCAGTATCTGTTCTTATTCTGTATGTATGTACCCTGCACAGTACTACTTCTCTTGTCCTGTATGTTGGGTGTAATTCTCAGTATCTGTTCTTATTCTGTATGTATGTATCCTGCACAGTACCACTTCTCTTGTCCTGTATGTTGGGTGTAATTCTCAGTAGACTTGTGCACAACGGAAAAATTTGTTCCGTTTCGGTTCGTTTCTTTCCGGTCCTGTTGATTCGTAATCATTCGTAATTTTGCTAGACGGGATTTTTCGTGTTCGGACTCATTCGTATTTTTGCAAGCGACATTTTTCGTTGAATTTTTTGTTGCTTTATAATTCGTACTTTCGGTAGAGTACGTTGTTTTTCGTTGATTCTGGACACAACTCCTACTTTCGTAACTTTTTTTGGGTTCGTTGATTCGTAATTTTCCGTGTCTCTCTCACAACGACGCTGCCTATTATGCCTAATGTGCATCGAATGGATTTGTACTTTTCTAAATACATAGCGGTTATTTGTAACGATTCGAAATCTCGTATTTTACTTTCGTTTTTTACATGCGGCTATAGGCTCCGCCCCTGTACACCATTTTGAGAGGGTTCAGCACGGTGAGGGAGAAGCAGAGAGCAGAGCAGAGTGAGTGTTATTGTGCTTCGAATGGATTCGAAATCTCGTATTTTACTTTCTTTTTTTCATGGGGCTATAGCCTCCGCCCCCTGTACACCATTTTGAGAGGGAGTTCAGCATGGTGAGGGAGAAGCAGAGAGCAGAGTGAGTGTTATTGTGCTTCGAATGGATTCGTACATTCGTAACTTTTTTCATAACGAATTATGCCGAAGACCTTCGGGCATTCGCTATTTTGCGGTATAATTTATTTCGGATTCGGTTTTATTCGTAATTGCTCTGTTCGGAAATTCGAATGCTTCCGAATGTCCGAAAGTTGCTAAATTCGGACGAATTTCGATTCGTTACGAAACGAATTGCACAAGCCTAATTCTCAGTATCTGTTCTTATTCTGTATGTATGTATCCTGCACAGTACTACTTCTCTTGTCCTGTATGCCGGGTGTAATTCTCAGTATCTGTTCTTATTCTGTATGTATGTACCCTGCACAGTACTACTTCTCTTGTCCTGTATGTTGGGTGTAATTCTCAGTATCTGTTCTTATTCTGTATGTATGTACCCTGCACAGTACTACTTCTCTTGTCCTGTATGCTGGGTGTAATTCTCAGTATCTGTTCTTATTCTGTATGTATGTACCCTGCATAGTACTACTTCTCTTGTCCAGTATGTTGGGTGTAATTCTCAGTATCTGTTCTTATTCTGTATGTATGTACCCTGCATAGTACTACTTCTCTTGTCCTGTATGCCGGGTGTAATTCTCAGTATCTGTTCTTATTCTGTATGTATGTACCCTGCACAGTACCACTTCTCTTGTCCTGTATGTTGGGTGTCATTCTCAGTATCTGTTCTTATTCTGTATGTATGTACCCTGCACAGTACTACTTCTCTTGTCCTGTATGTTGGGTGTAATTCTCAGTATCTGTTCTTATTCTGTATGTATGTACCCTGCACAGTACTACTTCTCTTGTCCTGTATGTTGGGTGTAATTCTCAGTATCTGTTCTTATTCTGTATGTATGTACCCTGCACAGTACTACTTCTCTTGTCCTGTATGCTGGGTGTAATTCTCAGTATCTGTTCTTATTCTGTATGTATGTACCCTGCACAGTACTACTTCTCTTGTCCTGTATGTTGGGTGTCATTCTCTATAATGCTGTAATTCTTTCTGGACTCTGCAAACATTGGTGTGGAACTAACTGCTTTTCTTACGTTTTTGGATTTCTTCCAGGACCCTCATAGAAGCGGGATTACTGTGCCATGAGGCCATCCCCCTCTGAAGCTAGTTGGCAGGATTACCTGAATGGGTCACTTGAAATATTTGATATTAAAAACGGAAGATCTACTACATCTTACACAAGTACATAGATTGTAAGCTGTCTGGTATGGGGAAATGGTGGGTCACATTACAGGGTCATCAGTATGGTGATGGGGTGCATATATTGCAGGCTGCCCCTTATCATGGGGAATCCTAGATTGCAGATTGTTGGGTACAGGTGCAGATGGAAGAGGGAGTCACAGTTTTACAGGGTGAAGGGGTTATGTGTGTCCTAGGAGGTGATTCTAACTGTAGGGGGGATGGGCTACAAGTGACACGACACTGATCACCACTTTCGATTACAGGGAGCTGTGATCAGTGTCCTGTCACTAGGAAGACTGGGGAGATGCTTGTTTACATCAGCATTTCCCTGTTCTTCCTCTCCGTGAGACGATCGCGGGTATCCCCGAGGACATCTAGTCCACGGGACCCGCGGTCGGAGTCACAGAGCTTGCGGCGGGCACGCACGCGTGTCCACAATGCCGCTTCTTGAAGGGGATGTGTGTATATATACGTCCATCTGCCTGCCCGTGCCATTCTGCCGACGTATATCGACGTGCGATGGTCAGCAAGCTGTAAAGGGACGCATGCATTAAGGATAGGGCTGGGAAAACAATTGATTTTAATCTTGAATCGAGTTTTGAGCTCAAATCGATTCAGATTTGAAGAAAATCGATTTTTTTATTTTTTTCCTTCAAAGTTTCCGCAGCAGGACTGCAGGGGGCGTATCCGGAATGGCACTGGGCAGCGTTACCCCAATTACATCTACTCGCCGCAGCGGCCGTCTGCCTACCTGATCAGCGTGTCATGCAGACAGACGGCGGCCATTGCAGTGTTCAAAAGCCGCGCCTCCCGAGTCCTCGTCGTCTGTGATAGGCGGAACACTAAATTTCACAGCAGGCAGTATTCAGCCTATCACGGACATCCTCTCATCCTCGTCTGTGTTATGAGGATGACCATGATAGGCGGAATACTGAATGCTGGGAAATTGAGTGTTCCGCCTATCACAGACGAGGAGGAGGCGCGGCTTTTGAATACTGGAATGGCCACCGGTGTAGCAGTAAAATCCGTATACCATGAAAATCTGCATCAGGTACGGGCACAGTGATTGAAGCATGGGCACAGTGAAGCACGGGTACAGTGAGACACGGGTACAGTGAGGCATGGACACAGTTCAATTCAACTAAGAGTAACCTCAGGATTTTTTGTTGTTTTATTAGCTAAATCCAAATACAGTATTAATAATTTGGATGTTTAACAATCTTTGTTGCACACTGCACACTGACTTTGCAGTTAGAGAAAGGGTTTGCCTTTGCAATTTTGTTTGTTGATGCACTTTAATTAATATAATAAAATAAAAAAAATCGAATCGTAAATCGAGTTTTTTATAAAAAAAATCGCAGATTTTTTTGGGGGGAAAATCGCCCAGCCCTAATTAAGGATGCATTACGGTGAAAACAAATTAACCTTTACAACCCCTTTTAAGAGAGGTAAGGGTGTGAACATCACAGATTAGGGGGGGTGCTCATTACTGGATACATAAAAATGTGACGGCAGGCCTTTACTATTCTTGATGGCCTCAGTACTAATTTTTTTTTTTACAGTTTTTTTTGTAAAACGAATAAAAAAGATTGAAACAGAAAGACCGCGTAGTCCATCGTTTTTTTAAGCTTATTGTCCAAGTATATAGATCTAGGTTTGTCCCAGGCATGTTTTGAAGCCATTTACTGTTGTCTGTCTCACTCCCTCTGCTGGTAGTTTATTCCAAGTATCAACTACCCTTTCAGAAAAATAATAGTTTCTAAAATTAGTTTTGAACTTTCCTCCAGTTAGTTTGAGGTCGTGTCCCGTGTTTATGATTTTGGTTTTATATTGAAAAAACTGCCCTTCTGAACCTTCTTCACCCCCTTGATGTATTTAAAGATTTAAGGCCGGGTTCACATATGTGTTGGTTTCCCCACATCCAATTCACACGACATGCGAGTGTGACCGGCTCTCATGCTGCATTCACACCCGAGCGTTTTGTTTTCAGGCAGAAAGTCGTGCGTTTTTACAGGGATTTTGCACAGGTCAAAAGGTCACCAATGTAAAAGGAGAAAAAGTGCCTGTAATCTGCCCAAAAAGAAGCTCATGTACTTTTTTGATCTTCAAAGCAATCAGCAGTGGGTGAGAGGTGGCAGGGAGTGGCATCTATGTCAGCAGGCAAGCTGCTTTTGGTCCAACCAGAAAGGATCACGGTGACTGCGCATGCTCTCTGCGGCCCCCTGTATCCTAGCAACGGTAAACGCTGGCCGGCCAGGGCGCCCACTACGTGGAAATCCGTGACATAAGGACGCCATCTGGTCCGAGCCTATAAATATACCAGCCCAGGAGACTCTCATGGGGCCCCTACTGTAAGGTAACCAGATTTTTAAAATGAAATCGGGACATTTTTAAAATTTATTTTTTATTACTAGTAATGGCGGCAATCAGCGACTCATAGCTGGACTGTGATATCGCGGCGGACAAATCGGACACTAAGTGACACTTTGTACATAGGCAGACCACCATTCTACCTATGTACATCACGATCAGCGGATACCAATGGACATCAAGTCCGCGGAGCTGCTGATTGGCTCCCATACCCAGAAATGCAGGATCATGTATATACACGTGATCCCGCGCAGCGCAACCGCCCTGTAGCAGTAAGTCTGCCATCAGGCGATCAGCAACTGGTTAACATCATCAGCATTATGATAACTCACAGGCAGCAGGCACTCTATCATGGCTCTGGCTGGCTCTGTCACAGTGTGTCACATAACATGGCTGCTGGGTTCTGATACTTATGACCAATAAGTTAACAAAGTAGCCATGTTATGTGACACACTGTGACAGAGCCATGCTAGATTGCCTGCTGCCTGTGAGTTATGATACCATCCATGATGCCAGAGAGGAAGATACAGTGCAATGTAGTCTATTCACAGACACCCCAAAAATCACTCCTGTGTTGAAGCCTTGAAGGCACTGGCAGCCCCACAATCCGATCCTCTTCCCCTCTATTCCTGCTGCTGGACACCATCAGCTGAGCTTAGCTGCCTCTCTCTGCCCGTCGTCGCCGCCACCCCGCCTCACAGCCTCTCAAGTCTTACTCTCCGGGCCCCGGCTACTACTGTGTGGAAAGCGGAGGAAGATCACTCCGCCAGGGAAGGCAAGAAGAAAAGCAGGCAGGCGGCTGGCCAGGACTTGAGCCAAGGCAGAAGATCATGCAAGCTGAATGGGCATGCAGAAAGGGGCACAGATAATGGAAAAAAAAAAAAAACCCTAAGCTAGTAGGTGCGGTGGGGCGGGGGTGTGTAATTCAGATTTGTTTTTTTTTATTCTGCACTGACTGTCTTTAAAATTGCCCCAGCCCCTGTTCAAATCCAATCCGGGGACAGACTTGGTCCGGGGACAGTGTCCTCAATCCGGGGACTGCCCCCGGAAACCGGGGATGTCTGGTCACCCTAACATAGGGACACCGATCGGTCACTTCCCTCAGTCAGTCCCCTCCCCCCACAGTTAGAATCACTCCCAAGGGAACACATTTAACCCCTTGATCGCCCCCTAGTGTTAACCCCTTCCCTGCCAAACACATTTATACAGTAATCAATGCATATTTATAGCACTGTTCGCTGTATAAATGTGAATGGTTCCAAAATTGTGTCAAAAGTGTCCGATGTGTCCGGCGCAATATCACAGTCACGATAAAAATCGCAGATCACCGCCATTACTAGTAAAAAAAAAAAAAATAATAATAATAAAAATGCCATAAATCAATAACCTATTTTGTAGGCGCTATAACTTTTACGAAAACCAATCAATATACGCTTATTGTGATTTTTTTCCAAAAATATGTAGAAGAATACGTATCAGCCTAAACTGAGAAAAATAAAAAAATTAAGAAAAAAATTGGAATATTTATTATAGCAAAAAGTACAAAATATTGTGTTTTTTTTTTTCAAAATTGTCACTCTTTCTTTTGTTGATAGTGCAAAAAATAAAGGTGATTAAATACCACCAAAAAAAACTGTATTTGTGGGGAAAAAAATGACCGCACAATTGTCATTCAAAATGTTACAGCGCTGAAAATTGGCCTGGGCAGGAAGGGGGTGAAAATTCATTCAGTGTTCACTATTGTGATTAGCTGTGACCGGCCCTGTCTGTACAGTGATCTGTGTCCAGTGGACTCAGCGGATGACAGATTGCGCCGATTCGTATGACGTCCTCCCAGCATAACAGAGCTCCCACTCGGCCGTCATATTACAATAGGCTGGGTGGGAAGGGGGGTTAAAGGAGTTGTAAAGGTTTGTTTTTATTTTCTAAATAGGTTCCTTTAAAGCGGAGGTGCAGCCAAAAAAAAAAAAAAGTCAGCAGCTACTAACAGTGCAGCTGCTGACTTTTAATAAGGACACTTACCTGTCCCATGATGTCGGTCCCGCCACGGCGATCGATCGCTGCTGGCAGGTCCCGGCTCCTCCATCCTGAGTAAGGGAAACAGGCCGTGAAGCCGTAAGGCTTCACTGCCCGTTTCCTACTGCGCATGCGCCACTCACACGGCGCTTTGTGAATGGGAGGCTTTCCTCCTGGGATACACACAGTTCCCATAAGGCAGCGCGCCCCATTCACAAGAAGAGGAAGCGGAAGGAGACCCACCGCGGACGAGAAGAGGAACATTAGAGGCAGATTAGGGGACTTCCGCATAGCAACAGGCATTTAGGGTGAGTATATTTTTTTTTTTTCTTTTTTTTTTTGGGGATTTTTAATGTGAAGATTTTTTCAGGGTGGACCTCCGCTTTAAGCTAGTGCATTGTTGGTTCACTTACCTTTTCCTTCCTATTCCTTTCCCTTTTTTTTTTTTTATATAAATTCTTTATTTTTATTTATTTTTTCGATTTCCCTTCTAAATGTTTTTTTCTTTGTCTGAATTTCTCACTTCCTGTTCCTCCTCAGTAAGCTTGCCCCCATCATCCAAGCCCTTCTGGCTGGGGGTTAGTCGGCGTGCTCGCCCCCTCCCTTGGGACTACATCCCTGCGGGGAGACGCTATGGAAGGGTGGGTGCCAGACACAGAATAGGTGGAGAGAGGGTTAGGGCCCGGACACCCTTAGGTAGATGCAATGTTAATTGGCAGACTCTGAGACTTCTATAGGCAGACAGCTATACAGGTGAAGGCCTCCAGACAGACACCACTTCTGTATTGGTAGGACACTGTCTCCTATGGCAACAGTCTTACTAAAGTTACTAACTGTAATTGTATCCAACTATTTGAAACTCAAACAGTTCTCCGCTTATCCCACAATCACTCACTGTGATTCTTCACTCAATGAGCTCCCAGTCCCTCTCTCTCACTAGACTTCAGATCCAATAGCCACTGGATCCCCTGAGCTCTTCCACTGTTGGCACTCAGTATCTACCTCAAGTGTCACCTCTGCTTCCCTGCTGGGTCCCTGGCTTGGTACTCACAGATACTCTCCGGGCGTCACCCCCGCTGACATGCTAGGTCCCTGGCTTGGCACTCACTGATGCTCCACAAGTGTCACCTCTGCTGTCCCGCTGGGTCCCTGACTTGGCACTTGCTGAAGTTTTCCCACTTCTTCACCGTCTCCGGCTGGCGAGAAGTCTGCTCTGGTACTGGCCTCGGCTTACTCATAGTGGTCTCCGGTAACAAGGTGGATGGTCCCTTAGTGGCGACAGTATGGACGGTTAGCAGAACCATTACTTCTGGTTGGACTACAAGCCCGCAGTCCCAACCCTACGCTGCTCTCCTGCTTCTGGATAGGCCCTCAGACAACCTAGCAGCCAGATGTCCCCGGGATAGGCCTTAGATTTCTGACCTAGTAGCCCGGGGGAGTACGACACACGTCCACCCAGACAGCCGTCCAGGTGACACAGAACCTTGATCACCTGACTCCTCCCAAATAGGCTCTCAAAGCAGGCCAAGGGACCCAACAAAATCCCCACCCATTGGCTGAGATACCCCACTCATTCCTAATCTGTCCTTGCTATGCCCTTGTATTATCTAATGTCACCAGCTACCAGCCACCTAGCGACAAAAGAGAGAAGTGCAGCAATTCCAGAATTGGGGGAAATCAATTAATCTCCTAACAATTGGCCAAGGCAACTTTTGACTGGCAACCAAATTTAATAGCAACCCTGCCTAAACATCAGGGTGCTCGCTAAGTATTTATTAGAAATAATACCACATATGAGGCCCAGAAAAACCTAAATGGTCACCCATCTTTGCTGTATAACTTTAGAACAAAGAAAAAGTGCTATGTCAGCCAATCCAATTTCAGCATTCGTCGCATTCCTTGCTGAGGTTACACAATGGTTTGGATACATAGGTCCAGCCTCGCAGCGAGCTTTCTATATTCTATGAACATGAGAAGCCACGCAGGACTCACGGTGAGTGTGAGATTATTATAGAAATCATTACGGCTTTTTATCATCCCCCGGAGACCCAGCGAAATAGACCATTAATCTCGCTTAATGCTCATGTCCTTCTCATTATGAAAGCCGTTTGGTAAGTGATATCACAATATTATAAATCAGCCGTAGCTACTGCCTGCATATTGCCAGAGTTGTGTGTGCCTTACAGGGGATCCGCAAATGGCAAGATTAAAGACTTTTCAGTAACTTTACAAATCTGCACCAGTCCATTCCTTGCATATGAAGGTATTCATCAACTGTAATATTGTTCATGTGTATTTTCTATGATTGTCATTTCCATCTAGTGGCCATAGTGTGGTATTTTTCTGCTTGTGGTATTTCTGAAAAAATCCACATTATGGCCGCTAGATGGAGCCGAAGATCATAGGAAATACACATCTTTAGTGCAATGCAGTCATTTTTAGAAACTCTCATTCCCCTTTTAATGCTTCTTCACTTTGCTGCACCCTTCTTGTCCCTTCCAAGTTTTTCAAAGCTATGTGATCGCTATGCATGCCTCCCAACCTTTTAAAATGGGAATGAGGGACACCTATCAGCAAAAGTATGTAGGCATAGGACACACCCCTTGCCACGCCCCCTTAAAGGAGAATTGTACAAACAAAAAAGATTAGTTAAAACCACAAGCAGGGGTGTACCTAGAGCATTTGGCACCCGGGCGGATCCAATATCTGGCACCCCCCCCCACGTTAAAATGTAAAAACACCCCTCTGTGCCCCCTGCATACCTCTGCATCCTTCAATATCTCTTTGTTACTACTGTGTACCCCCTCTCCATAACTGTACCTTTACATTACACAGCCCCCTGCACCTCTGGATCCCTTTACATTACACAGTCCCCCTGCACCCCATTACATTACACAGCACCCTACACCTCTGGACCCCTTTACATTACACAGCCCTCTGCACCCCTTTACATTACACAGCACCCTGCATCACTGGACCACTTACCCCCTGCACCTCTGGACCCCTTTACATCACACATCCCCCTGGACCCTTTTACATTACACAGCACCCTGCATCCCTTTACATTACACAGCACCCTGCATCACTGCACCCCTTTACATTACACATCCCCCTGCACCTCTGGACCCCTTTACATTACACAGCACCCTGGACCACTTTACATTACACAGCACCCTGCATCACTGGACCCCTTTACATTACACAGCCCCCTGCATCACTGCACCCCTTTACATTACACATCCCCCTGCACCTCTGGACCCCTTTACATTACACAGCACCCTGGACCACTTTACATTACACAGCACCCTGCACCTCTGGACCCCTTTACATCACACAGCCCCCTGCGCCTCTGGACCCTTTTACATTACACAGCACCCTGCATCACTGCACCCCTTTACATTACACAGCACCCTGCACCCCTTTACATTACACAGCTCCCTGCACTTCTGGACCCCTTTACATTACATAGCCCCCTTCACCTCTGGACCCTTTTACATTACACAGCACCCTGCACCCCTTTACATTACACAGCCCCCTGCATCACTGGACCCCTTTACATTACACAGCACCCTGCATCACTGGACCCCTTTACATTACACAGCACCCTGCACCCCTTTACATTATACAGCCCCCCACAGCTCTGGACCTCCTGAATGTTACACAGCCCTCCTTCAGATCACACCCCCCCCTTAAGTGCAGACCCCCCTCCCCATTCAGTACCTCAGATCAGCGCGGCGGCCGCACATGCACAGAAAGTCCCCTCCCCCTCTGTACACATAAACAGAGAGGAGGGGGAGGCGGCTTCACTCGGCTGTGATGTCAGGTGTTCTATGAGAAGTGCCGAACACCGCTAACCGGGACCGCTCAGACAGCCCGCGGCCGTGAGAGGAGGGGATGGATGGTGCAGCGGTGTCACCCCACACCCCCCCTTTGTGTTGCGGTATCGTCACTGTAGCTGCCTCGAGTCTCCCTGCAGCTCTTATTTGCCGACTGCCGCTGCCTAAATTCACCCCGTGGCTCTGTCACCACTTCAGTCACGGAGGGGGGGGGGGGGGGCGATCATTCCATGCATGAAGGGGAAAAAGCCTTCTGTGTGTGGCAGCCCCCCAGACCCCTCCCAATGCTTACCTGAGCCCCCTCTCGATCCAGCGATGTCTACGAGAGCCTTGTCTCTCCGGGGACTCGCACTCCTGATTGGCTTCTGGAGGGGGCGGGGCTGAGCTGTGGCTCCATGTGTGAATGGAACACACAGAGCCGCTGGTTGGGAGTGCGTCTGCTTGGCTGCCCCCGCTGCAAGCTGCTTGCACACAACGCTTTTTATTGTAAATTTGTAACAGCATTAGGTGGTTGGAGAGCCCTTATATAGTCTGAGGACTGAGGCAGCAGCATGCAGAGTTCCTAGGTCCAGTCCTGCTGGAGGAGACCCTTGTGCTGGGGCGCTGCCCCCCGGGGTAGAAGTTTAGAAGGCGCTATAAGGAAGACACAGAGGTCCCAGCTAGGCTTAGCTGGGGGGCCTATTTGTAAGCTTAAAAAGGAGCTCCAGATGTTTTTACATTTATTAAAAGTCAGCGGCTACAAAAACTGCTGACTTTTAAATGAACACGCACTCACCTGTCCCAGGATCCAGCGATGTGCTCACCCGAGCCGTCCCTTCCCACGGGCTTCTCTCCCCGACACTGATATTTTAACTGTGGGCACCTGACTGCAGTGGCGGCTGGTGTTTTTTTTATTTTGGGGGGTGGCAAACAACCAGCACCCCCCGGTCAGTCGGCCCCCCGGAGGACGGTCGGGACATCAAAGCCCCACACTTACCCCATCTAGTGTCAAGCGGACGGCAGATTTCTTCCTTCCTCCTCCTAGGCATCCAATAGGATCGCCTGTCCTTTCAGCGAATCGGGAAAAAGGTGTCAGACCCACGCTTCCTGATTGGCGAAGAGGCGATTCAGCATTAGAATATTTATTCGCTATTCTAACACACCTGAGTGGGCTCCGAGCACAATGCTCTGCGCCGTGAGCCCACCCTATTTTGAAGCCTATTAGAGCCTCTGGCTTTAATCAGGTGCTTAAAAAAAAAAAAAAAAACTGCCGCTGTAATTCATGCGTCCAGCGTCCTGAAAGGGGCCGGGCACATGGATAGGGGGTGGCGGCAGGGATGCAAAGGGGAGGTGGCACCCATGCGCCCTTAATGGATGGGCCGCCCCCTGACTGACTGTGACAGCTTGCGACACGCTGCGCCTCCTGAATGGTCCAGAAGTCTTCAGGGACCTGTGATGTGTTCCAGAAGACTGCAGGGAGGGAGCAGGAGAGGGGAACTTCTGCTTGAACCGCCTAGGCCGTTTGAGGGGGTACCTGTCAAAACTAGGTGTGCACAGAGGAATGCACCATACTTAGCCCTTATCATGTTCTCCATTAAGTGTAGAAATCAAACTGCTTTGCAGACAGTTTTCTGCAGACAGAGATGATGAAACTCAATGAAAATGTGAAAGTCTGCAAGAAGCTTCTTTTGCAACATAGGAAGAGGAGAGAGGAGACAAGGAAACATCTGTCCCTCCTTCCCCAATGACCGCTCTATGTAGTCGTAGATAAGTCACTGATTCATTCATTGAAATCTATTACTTCCCCTGAACACCATTGGCACGTACAAGTCAGAATCTCCACTCCAGCCTGGGATGCAGAAGGGAAGAAAAACTTCCTTCCTGGTGAGGAAATGAATGGGGAGACAGATAGGAACACACATATCCCCAATACCTTCAGCTGGGTTAACCCTTACTGTCCTGAAGAAGTTATACACCCCCGCTACTGGCTGAACCATTTCAAGATTTTTGTCTAATCAGGTTAAAAAAAAAAACGCTAGTCTAATAGACTTCGTTTATTTATGTCACAGCATTCGCTCAGCCATTGCAAATAATATCCCTAGTGTGTCTAATATGTATATTTATGATTGTCAGCTCCATCTAGTGGCCATAATGCGGTATTTTTCTAATTTAAGTATTTAAGGAACATACTGCATTATGGCCACTAGATGGAACTGACGATCATAGGAAATGAACATATTAGGCAAATTGCAGGGATTATTCATGATGGCTGTGACCCATTCACACTGTGATTTTTTTTTTTTAAATAGAACCCTATCCATCAGGATAGGAGATGATGGAAAATCTCTTCAATAGAATATATTTTTAGTTGAGTGGGGAAGGGTCAGAACTTCTTGTTTTTATTCTTGTCAATGGGGTTGAGTTACTAAAACCAGAGAGTGAAAAATCTGGTGCAACTCTGCATGGGAGCCAGTACGCTTCTAACTTCAGCTTGTTCAATTAAAGAGGAACTGCAGTCTGCTCACATAATTTGTAATAAAAACATCTTTGCCATTCTGAAGCTTCCCTCCAACCACTTTGCATATTATTTTATATACAGTGGGTACAGAAAGTATTCAGACCCCCTTAAATTTTTCACTCTTTGTTATATTGCAGCCATTTGCTAAAATCATTTTAAGTTCATTTCTTTTCCTCATTAATGTACACACAGCACCCCATATTGACAGAAAAACACAGAATTGATGACATTTTTGCAGATTTATTAAAAAAGAAAAACTGAAATATCACATGGTCATAAGTATTCAGACCCTTTGCTGTGACACTTATATATTTAACTCAGGTGCTGTCCAATTCTGATCATCCTTAAATTGGTTCTACACCTTCATTTGAGTCCAGCTGTGTTTGATTATACTGATTGGACTTGATTAGGAAAGCCACACACCTGTCTATATAAGACCTTACAGCTCACAGTGCATGTCAGAGCAAATGAGAATCATGAGGTCAAAGGAACTGCCTGAAGAGCTCAGAGACAGAATTGTGGCAAGGCACAGATCTGGCCAAAGTTACAAAAAAAATTCTGCTGCACTTAAGGTTCCTAAGAGCACAGTGGCCTCCATAATCCTTAAATGGAAGACATTTGGGACGACCAGAACCCTTCCTAGAGCTGGCCGTCTGGCCAAACTGAGCTATCGGGGGAGAAGAGCCTTGGTGAGAGAGGTAAAGAAGAACCCAAAGATCACTGTGGCTGAGCTCCAGAGATGCAGTCGGGAGATGGGAGAAAGTTGTAGAAAGTCAACCATCACTGCAGCCCTCCACCAGACGGGGCTTTATGGCAGAGTGGCCCGACGGAAGCCTCTCCTCAGTGCAAGACACATGAAAGCCTGCATGGAGTTTGCTAAAAAAACACCTGAAGGACTCCAAGATGGTGAGAAATAAGATTCTCTGGTCTGATGAGACCAAGATAGAACTTTTTGGCCTTAATTCTAAGCGGTATGTGTGGAGAAAACCAGGCACTGCTCATCACCTGTCCAATACAGTCCCAACAGTGAAGCATGGTGGTGGCAGCATCATGCTGTGGGGGTGTTTTTCAGCTGCAGGGACAGGACGACTGGTTGCAATTGAGGGAAAGATGAATGCGGCCAAGTACAGGGATATCCTGGATGAAAACCTTCTCCAGAGTGCTCAGGACCTCAAACTGGGCCGAAGGTTTACCTTCCAACAAGACAATGACCCTAAGCACACAGCTAAAATAACGGAGTGGCTTCAAAACAACTCCGTGGCTGTTCTTGAATGGCCCAGCCAGAGCCCTGACTTAAACCCAATTGAGAATCTCTGGAGAGACCTAAAAATGGCCGTCCACCAACGCTTACCATAGGGTTACCACCTGTCCGGGATTCACCCGGACACTTCGGGTTTTGAATCAAGTGTCCGGGTTTCAGTCCGCCTGAAACCCAGACACAATATTCAGACAGGAATGTGGCTCAGAACAGGGCCTGATAGGAGGGTGATGGAGCACTACTCACACCACATTATTATTCTCTTTGGATCACCCAAAGGTGTCCCAAGTCTGTTACAATCCTATAGTGTTTGCTAAAAAAAAATGTTTTGCTGAGCGCCACTGAAGTGTTCGGGTTTTGCTTGAGGAAAAAGTGGCAACCCTAGTTTACCATCCAACCTGACAGAACTGGAGAGGATCTGCAAGGAGGAATGGCAGAGGATCCCCAAATCCAGGTGTGAAAAACTTGTTGCATCTTTCCCAAAAAGACTCATGGCTGTATTAGATCAAAAGGGTGCAAATACTAAATACTGCGCAAAGGGTATGAATACTTAGGACCATGTGATATTTCACTTTTTTTTCTTTTATAAATCTGCAAAAATGTCAACAATTCTGTGTTTTTCTGTCAATATGGGGTGCTGTGTGTACATTAATGAGGAAAAAAATAAACTTAAATGATTTTAGCAAATGGCTGCAATATAACAAAGAGTGAAAAATTTAAGGGGGTCTGAATACTTTCCGTACCCACTGTATATACTTTGATTCTGTACTTGCCAAATATGCTGCAGAAATCTCCCTCCACAAAGTCTGGCTGCAGCCATTTTAACTGTGGGCAGCTGAAGCTGCTGCCTGTTGACTTCCTGGATTTACGCAGACACACAGAGGCACACTTCCAGCTTTGCAGCTCTCATTGGCCCTCTTATGACTCACCCCCCCCCCCTCCCTTCCTGGCAGTCTCTTACAAGAGTGAGAGAGAGAGATGTGCATTATGTCATACGCCTAGGCTTTTTACCAGACAAGAAGCATGAAGTGGGCTGTATAAGGTATTTACTGGCAGAAAAAAAATGTTTTACTATCCAAATTGAAAACAACAACAAGGGCAGAAGATTTAATAGATGGAAAGATGAAAAAATTACTAAAGTTCCACTTTAAGCCTTGACAATAACACCAAGAATCTGATTGGTTCCCATGCACAGCTGCACCAGATTTTACACTCTCCAGTTTTAGTAAATCAGCCCCATTATTATTTGTGTGACATTCGTACAGAAAATTGTTTTTATATAGACCCCTTAAAACCTTTATAATATCAGTTAATGCGGTTATATCCTTTAGACAGTAAGTTGCAGCAGCACATATACCAATAGTCAGTAGTGTATTTAGGTTTTGTGCTGCCCTAGGCCTGACTAAACTTGTGCAACCCCTAATTTAAATATGACCCACCCCTTCCTGTCAAGGCCACACCCCTTTCTGTTTACCCACCCTTTCTGTGGGGACAGTATTTCTGAGGGCCTGCGGGGGGGAATGGATTTCTTTAATTTGCATAGATTCCTCTCACTTCCTGTTTGGCTATGGGGCAGGAAGTGAAGGGAAATCTCTGCAATGGGACAGGGATGGTAAAAAATAAACTGACAGGGGCTATTACCCTCCCTTTCTCTATCCAAAATGAAAAAAAAGTGTTGCCTATAGTTCTACTTTAAGCACAAATTTCTGATAATTTTATGGAGAGGACTAAGAAGATATAACCGTGCCAATGGTGCAGTAGAAAACATATAGCACAGTGAGGAAGGTTTGTGGTCCAGGATGATAGGACAGTCAAAATTTAGAAGCAGTGCCCCCCTCCCCCCCACATTTGTGGAATGCCGGCCGCCCGCATACTAGAAGCAGTGTGACCGCTTTATGGGGTCACTAAACTAATTTGCCTCTTAGCCCAGTCCGCCCTATAAGACTGGCGCTACACTAAGGCCCCTTTCACACTGGGGCGGGCAGGTGCGGTGGCGGTATAGCGGCGCGATTTTCAGCGCCGCTATACCGTCGTTATCACCGTGGTATGCGGCCGCTAGCGGGGTGAATTTAACCCCTGCTAGTGGCCGAAAAAGGGTTAATACCGCCCGAATAGCCGCGGTTTGCGGGCGGTATTACCGCGGTGTCCCATTGATTTCAATGGGCAGCCACGGTAAAGGAGCGGTGAACACACCGCTCCTTCACCGCTGTAAAGATGCGGCTAGCAGGACTTTTGGAGCGGTCTTGCTAGCGCACCGCTTCAGTGTGAAAGCCTTCGGGCTTTCACATTGAAGAATACAGGGCACGATTTTTCAGGCGGTATAACAGCGCTAATATTAGCGCTAAACCGCCTGAAAAACATGCCAGTGTGAAAGGGGCCTAATAGTGTAGTGCAAGCCGGTGGGGACTCTTTCCGTGCTGCCCCCCCCCCCCCCTTCAAAGTGCTGCCCTAGGCCTGGGCCTTGTTGGCCTAGGCCAGGATACAGCGCTGCCAATAGTTGCAAATCATTTTCTAGCAGCTAAAGTGCAGGATTCTACGGTTTTTTTTCCAGGAGGGAGAGTTCAACTTATAATAAAGACTACTGCATTTATTAAACTCAGAATTCTGACTTTTAATCTAAGAGTTTTGACTATGAGCCTAGGTTCACATTGCAGCGTTTTGGCATGCGATTTGACACGTCACATCGCATGCCTAATCGGCGGCTATTGTCGGAAATGGCCCCGTTCGAATTGGTGCGACGCTGACTTTGCGGCGCCTCACCGATTCCCAAAAGTAGTTTCTGTACTACTTTTGACAACTTCGGGGTGTGATTTGTATTGACATCTTTGTATTGACATGCAGCAACCCGCACAGATGTCTCAGAATTCCCCCCCGAAGTCGGACTGACAATGCGGGTATGAAATCATGCAAGTTCAGCTGAACTCACACGATTTCATTCCCGCCGTCAGTGTGAACCTGGGCTTAAACTCAGAATTCAGATTTTTAATCTCAGGATGCTGACTTTCAAACAGAGTTCTGACTTTTAATCTCAGATTTTTGACTTTGAAACTCAGAATTCTGACTTTTAGGCTGGGATCACACTGCGTTGCGGCTCGCAGCAAGGGGGTCCGATGCATTCCCGTTCACCATTTCAGGTCTGAATTACTGTAGGTCTGAATTTTTCGCCTGAATTCGCACCTGAAACCGAGCCAAAGACGCACTGGACCTTTCTGCAGTGCGCTCCGCGGCCGCCCCAGAGATGTGTGAACTGACTCTATTGAGAGCCGGTCACATTCTCCTGTCATGGGAATTGGATGTGGCGAAACCCGTATCCAATTCGCATTAGTGTGAACCCAGCCTAAATCTCAGAATTTTGACTTTCAAACACAGAGTTCTGACTTTTAATCTCAGAATTCTGTCTTTCAAAATTCTGTGTTTTCCACTTTTCCATCTTATCACAGAATTTGCATCAGTTCTACTTTCTCCTGGTTAGGTGATTAGTTCTTGAAGCTTAAATATTAAAATAAAAAAGTATTTTTAAAATGTACATTCAATGAAAAAAAACTTTTTGGTCTTTGCAGGCATGCAGATGTGTATACTGTACATACAAAATGGCATTGCAGTTCTCAGCTTCCCCTCTAAGGGGCACTGCTGTTTATGAAGACAGACAATGCTTTCAGAAAGCTCAATTGGCCTGACCACTTCTTGAACTTACAAAGATTTATGAGTTCAACCAATTTTCTTCTGGATACACAGTAATATGAAATTTGCAGATAGCGGGAAAAGACTTAATTTACTAAACACAGGCGGTAGTGTCTTGGAAATGATTTCTTATTGTAAAGGTGAGGATCCATTGAATATCTTCAGGCCTGGATTTGTAAAAGACAGAGCCAAGGGCAGTGGCGGCTGGTAGTGTTTGGGGGGGGGGAGCGGTTCAGGGGCAGCACTTACCCAATCTCGCGGGCAGCGCTCTTGGCGGCAGCGGCGGTGGCTTCTCCCCAGGCTGCCCACGGGTCTCGGTTCCTCAGTTTCTCCTCCCTCCTGATTGGCCGGGAGGAGGATCAGTGTGACAAAAGCAAATATTCGTCCACTCTATCCAAAACTAAAAAAAAAAGTTTTGCCTTTAGTTTTATTTAACCACTTCCCATCCGGCCACTGTACATATACGGCCGGGTGGGCATTTCCTCCTTCTGCGTGGACCTTCAGGAACGTCCCTCCGAAGGAGGGGGATCGCGCTTACCCGCGTAGTGGCGCAATCCCGATGCGCTCGTGTCACACAAACCAATTATTATACACTTAACAGGATTTTTTTTTACCAAAGACATGTAGCAGAATACATTTTGGCTTAACCGCTTAAGGACCGCCGCCTGTACATATACGTCGGCAGAGCGGCACGGACAGGCATAACCACGTATCTGTACGTCCCCTTAAAAATGCCGCTGTGTGGTCGCGTGCGCGCCACCGGCGGCGCGCTCGTGACCCTGCCGCCTTCTCCGTGAGCCCGACCGTGGGTCCCGCGGACTCGGTCGCCGCGGGGACACCCGCGATCGTCTCACGGAGAGATAGAGCGGGGAGGTGCTTATGTAAACAAGTATCCCCCCGCTCTGCCTAGTGACAATGACACTGATCTCCGCTCCGTGTAGTCGGAGCGGAGATCAGTGTCGTATTACACACAGCCCATCCCCCCTACAGTAAGAAGCTTTCCCTAGGAAAGGCTTAACCCCTACAGCACCACCTACTGGTTAACCCCTTCACTGCTAGTGTCATTTTCACAATAATCAGTGCATTTTTATAGCACTGATCGCTGTAAAAATTACAATGGTCCCAAAAAGTGTCCGATGTGTCCGCCATAATGTCGCAGTCATGATAAAAAATCACTGATCACCGCCATAACTAGTAAAAAAAAAAAAATATTAATAAAAATGCCATAAAACAGTCCCCTATTTTGGTAGAAGCTATAACGTTTGCTCAAACCAATCAATAAACGCTTATTGCAATTTTTTTACCAAAAATATGTAGAAGAATACGTATCGGCCTAAACTGTGGAAAAAAAAATGTTTTTTTATATATTTTTTGGGGATATTTATTATAGCAAAAAGTAAAAAATATTGCATTTTTTTCAAAATTGTCGCACTATTTTTGTTTATAGCGCAAAAAATTAAAACCGCAGAGGTGATCAAATACCACCAAAAGAAAGCTCTATTTGTGGGAAAAAAAGGACGCAAATTTCGTTTGGGTACAACATTGCATTACCAGCTGGTCCTTAGGCTGACAAATGGTCCGGGGTTAAAGTGGTTAAACAAAAATTGACAAAATTTAACTTTATTGGATTTCTTTTAAAATAGAAAGAAGAAAATATTGTTTTTTTTCCAAATTTCCACTCTTTTTTCACTTATATCGCAAAAAACTAAAAAACTAAGTCGTGAATAAATACCACCAAAAGAAAGCTCTATTTGTGTGAACAAAATGATAAAAATTTCATTTGGGTACAGTGTAGCATGACCGCGCAATTGTCATTGAAAATGCGAGAGCGCTGAAAGCTGAAAATTGGTCTGGGAAGGAAGGGGGTGAGAGTGCCCAGTATTGAAGTGGTTAACTATAACACTATGCAAAACTAACAAAAAAAAAAATGGCTAGAGATAGGCTTCAATGGGAAGTCAGGCAATAAAACAGTAAAACTTTGATCATGGCCTTACTTAGAACTGTCAACACAAAAAAACTGCAGGGATGGCCCATAATAGAAGTCTCTGATATAACAAGTCATCATTTATTGGGGAAAAAAAACACTGTGCAAATGTCTCAAACTTCTAATGTTTATTTTTTTTATGATCAGGAGCTCCATCTAGTGGCCATAATGCAGTATTTTGCTAATTGAGTTTTTTAGGAAAATACCACATTATGAGCACTAGATGGAGCTGACAATTATAGGAATTAAGCATGTTAGACACATTAAAGGGATTATGCGCATCAGCTGTGTTATGCTCAGACTTTTGCACGGTATATATATATATATATATATATATATATATATATATATATATATATATATACACAGTTGCAAAAAAAAGTATGTGAGCCCTTTTGGAATGATATGGATTTCTGCACAAATTGGTCATAAAATGTGATCTGATCTTCATCTAAGTCACAACAATAGACAATCACAGTCTGCTTAAACTAATAACACACACAGAATTAAATGTAGCGGGGTCCTCAAATTGATGGGATACACCTGGGCAATAGTGTGACCCAGGTGTATAATTGTGTTAGGATTCAGACCCCTTTTTGTTTCGTGGAGGATTGGAGGATGTAATATTCTCCTTTGCCTGTGGGTGGCGGGGTACCCACAGGCTTCAGGTAGAATCATCTTCGCAGTGCTCCCTGTTTTGTCCCTTCCCGGAGATGGTATGGCTGGGGCGGGGGACCCGCCGGGCCGTTGATGGGAGGAGATAAAAGGGGGAGACGCCCTTACCACGAGGTCGTCGTCGTCGTCGTCTGGCGGGGAAGGAGGTCCTCGGAGGAGGAGGGTTGCGGTCCGCACCCAGGGCCCTTAGGCCTGGGTGCGGGAGATCCAGGAGTCTGGTCCAGGTGCCCATGGCCTGGTCCGGAGTCATGTTGGCGTCCATCCCAGGCACCTTTAGCCTGGGGTGAGGTACTATCGAGGAGGCCTGGGGCCCAGTACCTTCGACTGGGTCCCGCTAGGGTGGACTGTCCGAGGGTCCCTGAGCGGAGGGACCCGTACCTGAGGTGAGGAGGCCGGGGAGGTTACCCACTGAAGACCCGGAGCAGCACCAACCCGGTGACAGTGGGCCTCTGGGAACTCTCTTGGGAGGACACATCCCCCTGATAGGGGCCACAGCGTATCGAAGAGGGCTCCATTGCTGTTCATAGGGGTTGATGGAAGAGACCCCATCTTTCCTGTTCTGCAACAGCCGGATTGGCTTAGGCGCCGCTGGTCATAGTACAGTGGCATAGAACTGAAACGTTAGGAAGTGCCTTGATCTGCTCATCCCACCGTTGGCAAGGTTATAGGTCCCAACCAGTTTGCTGCAAAAGAACTGTTTATCGTGCTTTGCTATTGGAGTGCCAAATAAACAAGTGTGGGACCTTTCTCCGGTGTGTGAACTCCAGTTACTGGAAGCAAAGGGGAGGCTGGTGAGCTTGCAATTACAGACTCAGTGCATTCACAGAACACACCGGCCCGAGGAAACATCAGGAAGTGGCCTTCACCTCCCTACTACAATGGGGAGGACATGGGCCGTGGCGCATCTCACTCTCACAACCCAGGAACCCCTAGACATGAGTTGGTGTGTAAAACCGAGGAAAGAAGGAGAGAGGGTGAGGCCGCTACACGTGGGGGCTCGTGAGTCCGGGATAGAGTGTGTTCTAAAGATGGACTTGAGAATGTCTACATTTGAACTTTGCTGCCCAGAGGAGTTTCGAGCAGATCGGCCATATTACTGGCCAAAGTGCGTCCCTGCTCGGAGTTGTGGAAATGACCCTAACACGGGAAAGGCCCATGCGGAGGAGCGGAAAAAGGGAGAGGTCCAGCCGTGTGACGTACTGCACGTGGGGACTGTTAACGCACTGCGCCACGAGGCACCACGTGGCGACATCGTTCATGGGCGGAGTCAAGAGGAAGCCCGCGAAAATGTACAGCTCATGGGAGGAGTCTGGCCAAGTGTGGGGATACACGTGGAGACTCCGGCGCGGGGTCAGTGCATGATGGAGCAGCAGATAGTCGGGATGATCTCAAGTGCCCCGTGGATTATGGTTCCTCACCCCACGAGAATGACTTCCTTTGCTGCCCCCATCACAGACACGGGGATAAGACTTAGGCCCAGAGGGCGGTTGGCTCTGTACACTTGCAGAGACACGGAGGCCCTCGGTGTGATCTGTCCCGGCTGCTCGGGACTGGTGGTCACCCTGAAGCCATTCGGGCGATGTGAGGAGTGCAGAGAATTCCTTTTTGAGGTCGAGTCGTCCACAGCAAGGCCCCGGGCCCTTCGCCTCAACCACCTCACGGGTACTGCTACTCCGGAAGGGGAGATCAAGGCCTTTGTCGAGGTTCCCGTGCGCGCTGACCAGGGCGATGGACTGCCCAACAGAGAGAGATCCGAGGATGCTGCCTCGGTCGCCACAAGTTCTCTGCTCCCACCACCGAAGAGGAAAGTTGGCCTAGTACAGGCATCCTATGGACGTGGTCGAGCTTCACCCCGCTGCTTGCCTGGCCTGGATGGCGCCGTCGAGAAGGAAGTCCCGGACTTCCCAGTCCTCTACAAGGGTCAGGTGAGCCAGGGGTTGGGACTGTGGTGGTGGTTGGAGGTGTCGGGGGCCCATTGGAGGTGGAGCCCCCAGGGAGGTTGATTCTGTGTCCACCGGAAGATATCTGCCTGTGGAGATGTATGACACCTCCGACCTAGAGTCGCTGTCTGATTGCGGAGATGATGGCGAGATAGATGAACTGTTCAGCCGCAAGGGCTGGGATAGAGTGCCACTTCTTGCTTCCCGTGCGGTACGGGATTCACCTATGTACACAGGAGACAGCACGCCTCGGGTGGAAGACCCGCAGCTTACGAGGGAACCTACCCCTCCACCTGTGTCCTCATCTACTGTTACCTCACCTACTTTGGTTGTGGGGACACCCCGCGCTTCTCTGAGAGCGCCGAAAGTCAGTTCCAGGGAGCTGGTAAAGGCACCTCGGCATCCGGAAGCTATTGTGCTGCCTGGAACTGGAGAGAAAGCCACTATGCCACCTTTGGCCCGCTTGCAGAGACTGTTTTGCCACAAAGTAGCTCGGGAATATGGGTGGGAGTACCCGTATCTGCCCCGGGACTTGCTGTATGAGGTGGAAGTCTGGAGAGCAAGATGGTATGACGAGTTTGTGTGGGACAAGTTGAAGGTGCCCCATGCTCGCAGGTACCTGGAATGTGTGCCGGCAGTGTCTAAGAGGTTTGAGGACTGCAAAGCTGAATGGAAATTGGGGCGCCATATCCATGCTGACAAGATAGTCATTTGCAGAAGAGAAGGAGAAGATGTCGAGTATTCGATAGAGGCATTTGACAAACACCTGAAACCCCTGTACCTGCCGGATCCAAAGTTTTACTTATAGGAGAAAAGAACTCCTGTTTATTTCCTTTGTGCACTTGAACTTTCTGGAAGAGTCATTCCCAGACACCCAGGACTGTGCCCTGCTTTTGTTTTTGTTTGGGCTTTTCTTTTTCTCGTTGGAGACTTGGGGACTGTTGTGTTTTCGTGTTTCCCCTTTTCTTCATGTGCCAAAGGCAAGGACATTTGGGAATAGTGGCAGAGTAGGGAAAAGCTGGAAGAACGAAGATTCGTTGAGTGTCATGACCGCGGCGTTGTCACCAGGTGCCAGTGTTGCGCAACAAATGTTTGAAAATATTTCACCCACACATCACCTTGCTTGTTGGAGTGAGTGGGTCTCTCGGCTGACGGGCCCACTCATCCCAAATGACACGAAATTATGTTAGGATGTTGTTTTTTCTTTCCCCTGCAGGAGAATCGTCAATCAAGATCATTGAGAGTGGGTGGCTCTTAGACAGTGTGGGAGAGGGGTTGTGATTATGCAGATGTTTAAAGTGTTTTATGACATAAGTTGTTTTATATGTTCCCCATTCCCTGAGCAGGTCTTGGCACTTGGGAAATTTAGAGGAACTGCCTCAGGGGTTTCACTCCATGTCACCACTTTATGGGAGGCATGGGTGTGCACCTGACGCTGGGGACCAGCGTCCAATTACAAGGGGAGTGTGTAGCGGGGTCCTCAAATTGATGGGATACACCTGGGCAATAGTGTGACCCAGGTGTATAATTGTGTTAGGATTCAGACCCCTTTTTGTTTCGTGGAGGATTGGAGGATGTAATATTCTCCTTTGCCTGTGGGTGGCGGGGTACCCACAGGCTTCAGGTAGAATCATCTTCGCAGTGCTCCCTGTTTTGTCCCTTCCCGGAGATGGTATGGCTGGGGCGGGGGACCCGCCGGGCCGTTGATGGGAGGAGATAAAAGGGGGAGACGCCCTTACCACGAGGTCGTCGTCGTCGTCGTCTGGCGGGGAAGGAGGTCCTCGGAGGAGGAGGGTTGCGGTCCGCACCCAGGGCCCTTAGGCCTGGGTGCGGGAGATCCAGGAGTCTGGTCCAGGTGCCCATGGCCTGGTCCGGAGTCATGTTGGCGTCCATCCCAGGCACCTTTAGCCTGGGGTGAGGTACTATCGAGGAGGCCTGGGGCCCAGTACCTTCGACTGGGTCCCGCTAGGGTGGACTGTCCGAGGGTCCCTGAGCGGAGGGACCCGTACCTGAGGTGAGGAGGCCGGGGAGGTTACCCACTGAAGACCCGGAGCAGCACCAACCCGGTGACAGTGGGCCTCTGGGAACTCTCTTGGGAGGACACATCCCCCTGATAGGGGCCACAGCGTATCGAAGAGGGCTCCATTGCTGTTCATAGGGGTTGATGGAAGAGACCCCATCTTTCCTGTTCTGCAACAGCCGGATTGGCTTAGGCGCCGCTGGTCATAGTACAGTGGCATAGAACTGAAACGTTAGGAAGTGCCTTGATCTGCTCATCCCACCGTTGGCAAGGTTATAGGTCCCAACCAGTTTGCTGCAAAAGAACTGTTTATCGTGCTTTGCTATTGGAGTGCCAAATAAACAAGTGTGGGACCTTTCTCCGGTGTGTGAACTCCAGTTACTGGAAGCAAAGGGGAGGCTGGTGAGCTTGCAATTACAGACTCAGTGCATTCACAGAACACACCGGCCCGAGGAAACATCAGGAAGTGGCCTTCACCTCCCTACTACAATGGGGAGGACATGGGCCGTGGCGCATCTCACTCTCACAACCCAGGAACCCCTAGACATGAGTTGGTGTGTAAAACCGAGGAAAGAAGGAGAGAGGGTGAGGCCGCTACATAAATTTTACCATGTTTTTATTGAACACACCATGTAAACATTCACAGTGCAGGTGGAAAAATTATGTGAACCCTTGGATTTAATAACTGGTTGAACCTCCTTTGGCAGCAATAACTTCAACCAAACGTTTCCTGTAGTTGCAGATCAGACGTGCACAACGGTCAGGAGTAATTCTTGACCATTCCTCTTTACAGAACTGTTTCAGTTCAGCAATATTCTTGGGATGTCTGGTGTGAATCGCTTTCTTGAGGTCATGCCACAGCATCTCAATCGGGTTGAGGTCAGGACTCTGACTGGGCCACTCCAGAAGGCGTATTTTCTTCTGTTTAAGCCATTCTGTTGTTGATTTACTTCTATGCTTTGGGTTGTTGTCCTGTTGCAACACCCATCTTCTGTTGAGCTTCAGCTGGTGGACAGATGGCCTCTCCTGCAAAATGTCTTGATAAACTTGGGAATTCATTTTTCCTTTGATGATAGAAATCCGTCCAGGCCCTGATGCAGCAAAGCAGCCCCAAACCATGATGCCCCACCACCATACTTCACAGCTGGGATGAGGTTTTGATGTTGGTGTGCTGTGCCTCTTTTTCTCCACACATAGTGTTGTGTGTTTCTTCCAAACAACTCAACTTTGGTTTCATCTGTCCACAGAATATTTTGCCAGTACTGCTGTGGCACATCCAGGTGCTCTTGTGCAAACTGTAAACGTGCAGCAATGTTTTTTTTGGACAGCAGTGGCTTCCTCTGTGGTATCCTCCCATAAAATCCATTCTTGTTTAGTGTTTTATATATCGTAGATTCGCTAACAGGGATGTTAGCATATGCCAGAGACTTTTGTAAGTCTTTAGCTGACACTCTAGGATTCTTCTTCACCTCATTGAGCAGTCTGCGCTGTGCTCTTGCAGTCATCTTTACAGGACGCCCACTCCTAGGGAGAGTAGCAGCAGTGCTGAACTTTCTCCATTTATAGACAATTTGTCTTACCGTGGACTGATGAACAGCAAGACTTTTGGAGATACATTTATAACCCTTTCCGGCTTTATGCAAGTCAACAATTCTTAATTGTAGGTCTTCTGAGAGCTCTTTTGTGCGAGGCAACATTCACATCAGGCAATTCTTCTTGTGAACAGCAAACCAGAACTGGTGTGTGTTTTTTATAGGGCAGGGCAGCTGTAACCAACACCTCCAATCTCATCTCATTGATTGGACTCCAGTTGGCTGACACCTCACTCCAATTAGCTCTTGGAGATCTCATTAGTCTATGGGTTCACATACTTTTTCCACCTGCACTGTGAAGGTTTACATGGTGTGTTCAATAAAAACATGGTAACATTTAATTCTTTGTTTGTTATTATTTTAAGCAGACTGTGATTGTCTATTGTTGTGACTTAGATGAAGATCAGATCACATTTTATGACCAATTTGTGCAGAAATCCATATCATTCCAAAAGGGTTCACATACTTTTTTTTGCAACTGTATATATTTTTTAGAAATATACCCCTAAGTGGTTTAATCTACTGTTTCCCACCCATAACTGATATCAGTTTTGGAAGGAGCTGTCTATGAAGCTATAGCACTGGGTCCTGTGTGAGGCAGGAGGATTATGAGCTGTCTCTTTGCACCTAATAAGATAAGAGGCTGGGATGGTGTCACACACTTCTCAGGTCTTCTATATATAACTTTGGCTTCCTTACTAGACGGCCGCTTTATTAATCCTTCCAAGCTGCTTTTCCAGGTACCTGCATTTGCTGAGATTAGTGCCCTGGAAGATTGCAGAGTCTCAGTTCGGTTCCAATATTGTTGGCATTGAGTGTGAACATTCACAGCACCCGACTGTACCCCATCTGGAGATCGTATGTCTCTTCTATCCCCATTGCTGGCCTTATCACCATGAGTGTCCCCCTTTTAGGACTAATGCAGGGGACTCCAAACTTTTCAGTATGAGGGCCCCACCGTATACTTTACAAATATTTGCTTGCCAAAAAGGATCAATTTTATGAATCAATGAAAAATAAATGTGTTTTACTTGGATCTTTTTGAAATCAGCATGATATGATTTTGAACAAAAGAAAAAAAAACTTTTGTAAAATAGAGCAAAGTTCCCCCTTACATCAGAGTTCACCCTTACAGTAGGATCCCCATCAGAGGCCCCTTTACATCAGGGTCTTCATTAGAGTCTCCATCAGAGTCATACATCAGAGTCCCCATCAAATTCCCCCTTTACATCAGGGGCCCCATCCAAGTGCAAAAAAGTGGCAACCACCCCAATCTATAACCGACCTTTGCAGCAGGGTTCACATGGAAGGGCAATGCACATCACAAAGAAACAAAAGGTTTCCCAGAACACTTACCAGCCAGCCTGCAAAGCAACCGAATTGGCCCTGTATAACAATTTACGTTAAATACAGAGGGTTTTATTTGCACCAGGGGCAGCTGCCACTGTGCCATCAAATGCTGCCACTGTGCCCCATTAAATGCCGCCACTGTGCCACATCAAACGCTGCCACTGTGCCCCATCAAATGCTGCCACTGTGCCATCAAATACCGCCACTGTGCCCCATCAAACGCTTCCACTGTGCCCCATCAAATGCTGCCACTGTGCCATCAAATACAGTCACTATGCCCCATCAAATGCCGCCACTGTGCCCATCAAATACCGCCACTGTGCCCCATCAAACGCTGCCACTGTGCCCCATCAAATGCTGCCACTGTGCCATCAAATACCACCACTGTGCCCCATCAAATGCCCCCACTGTGCCCATCAAATACCGCCACTGTGCCCATCTAAAAGTTAACTCTGTGACCCTCGCCCGCTCGGTGTCTGCCCGGCAATTACCCTGCAGTGGGTGCCGGCGGCGAGGTGTGTCCTCGATGCATCTTCTTCCCTCCTCCTGATAGGCGTCAAATCACAGTGCCTGTCTTTCAGCCAATCAGGTGATAGATAACACACCCACGCTTCCTGATTGGCGGAGAGGCGGTTCAGTGTTAGACCAGCGAATATTCATTCGCTGGTCTAACACACCTGGATGAACTGCGAGCGCAGTGCTCTGTGCTCGCAGTTCACATTTTTTTAAGCCTATTAGAGCCTATGGCTCTAATCAGGTGCTTTAGACCCCCCCCCCCGTCGCTGTAATTCAGGCACCTGGTGTCCTAAAAGGGGCCAGACGCCTGAATAGGAGGTGGCGGCAGGGGCCATAGATAGATTCATGCAATGCATGAATCTATCCATGATACATAGAGGGGGGTTGCTGGAGAGAGGGGGTGGCGCCCTTAATGGACGTTCCACCACTGGTTTGCACACATTTGCAAATATATGAGTAAGTCGTAGTGCCCACATCAAGGGACCTCTGTCTATACTGCGGTCTATCGTTAAATTTCTGGAGCCTCCATAGTAGGAGCACATATAAGAATGGACAGATTAAGGGCAGGTATGCCTGGAGGGAGCCCACCCCTCCTTAACCACTTGCTGACCGTATAATTTACAGAGTACAGAATACTTTATTAATCCCGAAGGGAATTGGGAAATAATTTCGACACAGACACACCTAACAATGTCAGCACAAGATCACAACAATAAATGAACAAGATACAAAAACACAGCAAAATTACTAATAACAACCATTAGCACCAAATAAACTAAATTAAAACTACACTACAAATAAAACATCTATACAATTAAAATACAACATAGAATAAATAACACAGATTAAAAAACAGACTAAGCCCTGGTTCACACTGGTGCGATTTGACATGTCAAATCGGCAAAATTTGCCGCAAATTGAGGGCAATGGCACCGTCCTAATCAGTGCGACGCCGCATCTGCGGCGCTGCAACGATTACAAAAAGTCTTCCTGTACTGCTTTTTGCGATTTCAGCCGCGATTTACATTGACATCTGTTTCAGATGTCTTTGAAATCGCGGCTGAAATTGGGACTGCCAGCGGGAGTGAAATCGTGCGAGTTCAGCTGAACTCGCAGGCTTCACTCCCGCAGCCCCAGTGTGAACCTGGGCAAAGGCCCAGTTCTCACAGGGGCGGCACGACTTCGGGGGTGACCTCGGCAGCGCGATCTCAAGACGACTTGAGACGCCTGCCGAGGCGATTTGCATAATGTATAGAAGTATAGAAGTCAATGCAAGTCGCCCTGCGTCGCCCCCAAAAGTAGTACAGGAACCTTTTTCTAAGTTGGAGCGACTCAGGTCGCTCCTACTAGAACGGTTCCATAGCACAGACCGGGATGCGACTCCTCAGGCGACCGAGTCGCCTGAGGAGTCGCCCCTATGTGAACCGGGCCTACCTACCAAATACAAATAATACACCAGTTTCTCTAACACCTCCCAAATAATAGCCAACACAATACCAACACACGAACGTACCTACTGTAGTGCGTGATCCAACACTTCTGTTGAGCGAGCATGACGCTGGTGCCGGTCTCACGCACGCGCGGGACGCTACATAGGCATCTCCTCAGTCATCTAGCCTGTTGCCATTCTCATATTGACGCCACTACCTTGACAAGTCTCTGCCTTCCAGCATGTCCATAAGGTAATACCCAGCTACTCCTATACTTTGTTTACTACTCCAATATACATTCCCATCCCTGTGGGCTAATCCTGATGGATCTATCCATCCATTACAGATGCTTAAACAGCACTATGAAGGAATATTTAGCCCCATGATTGCAATGGCAGCGTGCTGTCTGGGGATGATGCCTCTGCGCCCTGCAACCTGCTGGTGTTTCTGCCGCCTCAGTTCCCGGTACGGTCAACCTCTTGGCCCTTTCCTCACACACACACCAGCTCGACACATTTTTGTAAGTACCCAGAATTGACTTTGTCCTTTCTGGTGAAACTAAGTTCATAACCTGATTGGATTTTACTCTGTTATTTCAGATATCCCATTGCATCTTCCCCTGAGGAGTGTTTTTTACACGAAACACGTAGGACTTTGAATGATGTAGCTATATGCGCAAATGGGACTCTTTTCAGTTCTTATATACTTTTTATTTTTGTATTTGTATCATCTATGTTGCTGTGTGCTGCTCAGCTTTTTTATGTTTTTATACGCTTATTGACTTACAATTTATTGCTATGTGTTATCACATTACCCTTTATACATGTATGTACCATTGGCTATGCCTATGCTTGTGCAAACGCAAACCTTTTTACATGTGTTCTCCACCACTACAATACACGCATGTAATATTCAATTGTTTTCATTTTCATTTTTTACCCCCTTAAGCTCACTGTTTCACTCAAAGTCTCAAACTTCCTTTGTCTTTTTCTCAAATACGGGATGGAGATGCATCTCTGAATGCAATCTAATTTAAAGTCCCAAAACGGCAACCGGCGTCCCCCCCGCATTCTCCTAAACACTTCTGAGTAGGGGGTGCGCAAGCCTGCCCCCGGTCGCCCGCTCTCCCGCTGTGATTATACACAGCGGGAGCTGATCTGTAGGTACCACGGACTTGATGTTCGTCAGCACCCGCCAATTGTTGGGCAGAGAGCCAGAACGCGCTGTCTGCCTATGTAAACAAGGCATATCACCGTTCAGACAGGAGGGAAGGCATGGATCCCGTGTCTCTGCAAAGCAGGGACTAGGATCCATGTCTTCCCCTAGTAAAAGCACCTCCCACAGCACACATAAACACTGGCTAGGCACACATTTAACCCTTTGATCACCCCTGATGTTTAACCTCTTCCCTGCCAGTGTTATTAGTACAGTGACAGTGCATATTTTTTTAGCACTGATCACTGTATTAGTGTCACTGGTCCCCAAAAAATATCAGTTAGTGTCCAACTGTCCTCCTCAATATCGCAGTTCCGCTATAAGTTGCTGACTGCCGCCATTACTAGTAAAAAAAAACAATAAATAAGTAAAAATATCCCTGCGTTTGTAGACGCTATATCTTTTGCGCAAACCAATCAATATACACTTATTAGGCTTTTTTAACCACTTAAGCCCCGGACCATTTGGTAGCTAAAGGACCAAAGGTGATTTCAGAATTTTGCACTGCGCTGCTTTAACTGTAAATTGTGCGGACATGCAATGTTGTACCGAAACAAAATTTGCGTCCTTTTCTTCCCACAAATAGAGCTTTCTTTTAATGGTATTTGATTGCCTCTGCGATTTTTATTTTTTGCGATATAAACGGAAAAAGACCGAAAATTTTGAAAAAATATGATATTTTCTACTTTTTGTTATGAGAAAAATCGAATAAACTCAATTTTAGTCATACATTTAGGCCAAAATGTATTCAGCCACATGTCTTTAGTAAAAAAAATGTCAATAAGCGTATATTTATTGGTTTGCGCAAAAGTTATAGCGTTTACAAACTAGGGTACATTTTCTGGAATTTACACAGCTTTAACCACTTAACAACCACCTGCCGACAAATAACGTCGACAAGGTGGTTGCTTAACTCTGGGAGGACGTTATATAACGTCCTCCCAGAATCGCGCTCCCGCGCGCCCCCTGGGGCGCACACACGGGAAACTCCGTGACCTTTCGCGGTAAATCGCCTCTGATAGCGGCCGTTTACCACGTGATCGCTCCGTCAAATGACGGAGCAATCACTTGTAAACAGACCGGCGTCATTTGATGACGCCGGTTCCTCCCTCCCCTCTCTGTACCGATCGGTACAGTGTGAGAGGGGAGGGGGAGGGAGCGGATGGCAGCAGCAGCACTGTGGGCTGGATCTGTGACAATTGCAGTCACAGATCCAGCCATCCATCCATCCCTGCTCAGCCATCCCTGTGCTATACCCTGCCAATACTCTGCAATACACCCTGCCAATACTCTGCAAAATACCCTGCCAATACTCTGCAAAATACCCTGCCAATACCCTGGTGCAATACTCTGCAATACCCTGGTGCAATACTCTGCAATACCCTGGTGCAATACTCTGCAATACCCTGGTGCAATACTCTGCAATACCCTGGTGCAATACTCTGCAATACCCTGCGCAATACTCTGCAATACCCTGCAAAATACTCTGCAATACCCTGCAAAATACTCTGCAATACCCTGCAAAATACCCTGCAAAATACTCTGCAATACCCTGCGAAATACTCTGCAATACCCTGCGCAATACTCTGCGCAATACTCTGCTTTTTAGGAGCCTAGCCGCGTACGGGACCCCGAAAACCAAGCACCGCCTTCAGGATTTCTAGGCACAAATTTTTGATTTGACTCCTCACTACCTTTCACAGTTTCGAAGGCCATAAAATGCCAAAATAGCACAAAACCCCCCAAATGACCCCATTTTGGAAAGTAGACACCCCAAGCTGTTTGCTGAGAGGCATGGTGAGTATTTTACAGCTCTCATTTGTTTTTGAAAATGAAGAAAGAAATTTTTTTTTTCTTTTTTTTTTTCAATTTTCAAAACTTTGTGACAAAAAGCGAGATCTGCAAAATACTCACAATACCTCTCAGCAAATAGCTTGGGGTGTCTACTTTCCAAAATGGGGTCATTTGGGGGGGTTTTGTGCCATCTGGGCATTCCATGGCCTCCGAAACTGTGATAGGCAGTGAGAAGTGAAATCAAAAATTTACACCCTTAGAAAGCCTGAAGGCGGTGATTGGTTTTTGGGGTCCCGTACGCGGCTAGGCTCCCAAAAAGTCTCACACATGTGGTATCCCCGTACTCAGGAGAAGCAACAGAATGTATTTTGGGGTGTAATTCCACATATGCCCATGGCATGTTTGAGCAATATATCATTTAGTGACAACTTTGTGCAAAAAAAAAAAAAAAAATTTCTTTTTTCCGCAACTTGTGTCAACATATAAAATATTCCATGGACTCGACATGCCTCTCAGTATATAGCTTGGGGTGTCTACTTTCCAAAATATGGTCATTTGGGGGGGTTTTGAACTGTTCTGGCATTTTATACACAACATTAGGAAGCTTACATCCACTCTTCTAACCACTTGAAGACAAAGCCCTTTTTGACACTTTTTGTTTACATGAAAACATATTTTTTTTTGCAAGAAAATTATGTTGAACCCCCAAACATTATATATATTTTTAAAGCAAAGGCCCTACAGAATAAAATGATGGGTGTTGCCTTTTTTTTTTCACACAGTATTTGCGCAGCGATTTTTCAAACGCATTTTTTGGGGAAAAAATACACTTTTTTTAATTTTAATGCACTAAAACACACTATATTGCCCAAATGTTTGATGAAATAAAAAAAGATGATCTTAGGCCGAGTACATAGATACCAAACACGACATGCTTTAAAATTTCGCACAAACGCGCATTGGCAACAAACTACATACATTTTTAAAAGCCTTTAAAAGCCTTTACAGGTTACCCCGTTAGATTTAAAGAGGAGGTCTACTGCTAAGATTACTGTCCTCGATCTGACTTTCGCGGTGATACCTCACATGCATGGTGCAATTGCTGTTTACATATGACGCCAGACCGACGCTTGCGTTCGCCATTGGGCAAGAGCAGAGCAGGACAGGGGTGCTTTTTTTTTTTTTATTTTTTTTTTTTATTATTAATTTTGCTTTTTTTTTTTTTTTTTTAAATTGTTCCTTCCATATTTTATTTTTTTTAATCATTTTTATTGTTATCTCAGGGAACGTAAATATCCCCTATGATAGCAATAGGTAGTGACAGGTACTCTTTTTTTAGAAAAAACTGGGGTCTAGACCCTAGATCTTTCCTCTGCCCTCAAAGCATCTGACCACACCAAGATCGGTGTGATAAAATGCTTTCCCAATGGCGCTTTTTATATACGGGGGGGGCATTCCCTCCCACTGCTTGTAAAAGCAGTCCAGAGGCTAATTAGCCACTAGGATTGCTTTTACATGAAAGCCGGCCGCTGGCTGAAAAGAATGATACCAAGATGATACCTAAACCCGCAGGCATCAATCTGGTATAACCATTCAAAGTCCAGCAACATACCAGTACGTTGCTGGTCCTTGTTGGACATGTATTGTAATCTTTTTTTTTCATGCAGCCAGTTGGCTGAACAAAAAAAAGAGATTGATCGGTGGGTATGCCCACCATTAGAATACCGCCCTTCATCCACCCACTTCTAATGATGGGCATACATGCATCATTTATATATGCCGAAGCATGGGGGCATCCTCCCGCAAAAAAGTTATGCCGCACACACATGGTCGGACTTTTCCACGGGCAAGCCTCCGTCGGAATTTCGACCATATGTACGCGGCATTAGGAGCAAAATCACTCCTCCGCTCCTACTGCCCCAATGCTTCGGCATATTTCCTTTTTTTTTTAACTGTGGTGGTGAAATCACCTCCTACAGCACTGGAGTCGCAGGGATCAGGCCTGTCTCTGCGAACGCTGCAGTTATGTGTGTTGTGTTTTGTAAGTGACAGTGATCGATCGATACTGCACTTGGGTGGCCTGGGCTGGACGGAGGGGCAAAACGCAGGTGCTAGCAGGTATCTGGGCTGATCCCGCTAACACTGCGTTTTTGGGAACCCTAAACTGCTGGGGACGCTAGTATAGATCTGATCAGATCAGATATTGATCTGTTCAGATACTATACCACTAAGGGAGGTGTATGCTTCACGCGTGGGTGTTAGCGTTACTGGCACTAACCTGACGCTGCCTGGGGTGTGACGCAGACCCTCTCTGACGCTAAAACCTAATTGATATCACCCGCCGGGCGATCAGGGGGTTAAACCTTTATTGGGTTATATACGGCGGGTGCCCTGACACTATAAAAAGCAAACTAACTAACCAGCGTCACCCGTAACACTTATATGATGATCACTGGTGAAAGGGTTAACTAGGGGCAATTAGGGGGTTAAAACCTTTATTAGATAATATATGGGGGTACCTGACGCTATAAAAACCTGCGGCGAACCTAAAAAAAATTACTGGCTACCGATCTGCATCACCGACGCTAAGACAGCGATCAGAAAAATGATCGCTTAGCGATAGTGGTGATAGAGGGTGAAAGGGTTACCTGGGGGGCGATCAAGGGGGTTAAACCTTTATTAGATAATTTATGGGGGTACCTGACGCTATAAAAACCTGCGGCGAACCTAAAAAAAAAATACTGGCTACTGATCTGCATCACCGACGCTAAGACAGCGATCAGAAAAATGATCGCTTAGCGACAGTGGTGATAGGGGGTGAAAGGGTTACCTGGGGGTGATCAAGGGGGTTAAACCTTTATTAGATAATTTATGGGGGTACCTGACGCTATAAAAACCTGCGGCGAACCTAAAAAAAATTACTGGCTACCGATCTGCATCACCGACGCTAAGACAGCGATCAGAAAAATGATCGCTTAGCGACAGTGGTGATAGGGGGTGAAAGGGTTACCTGGGGGGCGATCAAGGGGGTTAAACCTTTATTAGATAATTTATGGGGGTACCTGACGCTATAAAAACCTGCGGCGAACCTAAAAAAAAAATACTGGCTACCGATCTGCATCACCGACGCTAAGACATCGATCAGAAAAATGATCGCTTAGCGACAGTGGTGATAGGGGGTGAAAGGGTTACCTGGGGGGCGATCAAGGGGGTTAAACCTTTATTAGATAATTTATGGGGGTACCTGACGCTATAAAAACCTGCGGCGAACCTAAAAAATATTACTGGCTACCGATCTGCATCACCGACGCTAAGACAGCGATCAGAAAAATGATCGCTTAGCGACGGCGGTGCTAGGGGGTGAAAGGGTTATCTGGGGGGTGATCAAGGGGTTAAACCTTTATTAGGGGGGGTTAGGGGGCTACACTGGACCTAAAACTAAACTGTAGTGACACTTTTACAGTCACAAATGTCACTGATTGCAGTGATCAGTAAATAAATGGTCACTGCAATCAGTGACACTGTGACTGGGGGGTGATCTGGGGGGGCGATTTATGTGCCTATGTGTGCTGGTGTTAGTGTAGTGTTTGTGCACTAACCTTGATGTCTTCTCTTGTACGGCACTCGGTATATGTGAGCGCCGCACAAGAGATGACATCACTTTCTCCTGCTTCCTCTGCCTGTGTGTACATTACACAGACAGAGGGGGCATTTCCATTCGCCGGGAGCGATCGCGGGGGGGTGGCCGGAATCGAACGGCCGTCCCCTCATGTCGGATCGCTCCCAGACGAATTCCGACCGCTCACTGTACAGAAGGGGGGTCCGATTAGACCCCCCAACTGTACAAAGGCAATCACGTATGCTCTACGTGATTGTGCCTGTCGGTGCCATTGTGCCGACATATATATACAGTGAGCGGTCGTTAAGTGGTTAACCAAAAATATGTAGCAGAATAAATATTGATGAAGAAATTTGATTTTCTTTCAATTTTTTTATTTGATGTGTGTTATAGCAGAAAGCAAAAAATTATTTTTTATTTTTTCTAAATTTTTGTTTTTCTTTGTTTATAGCGCAAAAAATAAAAAACCACAGAGGTGATCAAATACCACCAAAAGAAAGCTCTATTTGTTGGAAAAAAAAAGGACATCAATTTTATTTGGGTACATCGTTGCACAATTGTCAGTTAAAGTAACGCAGTGCCGTATAGCACAAAGCCATCCAGTGCGTCCCTGCACCCAATTCATCCAACTGTACAAAAAAGTGGCAACCACCCCAACCTATAACTGGCCTATAACGCTGCCATTGTGCTCTTGCTAGGTGTCACGTGCGTCCCTGTGCCAGGAATTACTTATGACATCTTTGCGAATACTGTATTTTTAAAATAGACCTTTTAAGGGGAAGTTTAGGCTATATTATACCCTACTTTTTAAATGCTGCCTTCCCATTGCCTACATTTTAGCATCAATCATAATTTAAATACCTTTTTTCAAATTTTTTTCCTATGTGGTCATGCAAGCTCAAAGTTCCCATGGAGCAGTGATGTCAAAAATGGTACAGGAGCTACTTTGGTGTATCTTTCAAGTGAATGGGCCGTCCTAAACTGTCACGGGGAAAACGCACACAAAAAAAACCCCATATTACTTTGCTCAGATGTGAATGGGGCCTAACACATTGACTATGTCATCATCTCCATATCTCAAAAGAGACAGGGGGCACTCAGTAGAAGACCTGGGACATGTGTCCTGGATGCTGGGGTGTAGCTTTAAGGCTAGTTTGGTGTAAAGCTGGAAGTCCACTTTAAGATATTTCATAAAATGATACTGCATATTGATCACTAGATGAAGCTAATGGTCATAGGGTTTACCCTACTAGAGAAACTACGGCAGCATGCACGAATGGGTGTAACATTTGACCAACAAATGTTCTATAAATAGACCCCTTCAAGCGGAGTTCCACCCAAAAGTGGAACTTCCACTCATTTGTCTCCTCTCCCCCTCCGGTGCCACAATTGGCACCTTTCGGGAGGGAGGGGGGACAGGATACCTTTGACAGGTATCCTGTTCCCACTTCCGGGAGTCCACGCTATGGCCCATGATGTCACCGCGGGGCTCCCTCCTCCTCCCCCTGTCACCGGGCCAGTAGGAGAGAGGAGCGGGGCCTTGCGCATGCGCAGTAGGGTTCCCGGCGTGAAGCCGTAAGGCTACACTGCCGGGTTCCCTTACCCGCAATGGCGGTGGCAGCACCCAACAGCCGATGGAAACATCAGCTGCGGTGCTGACATCGCTGGACTCCAGGAAAGGTAAGTGCCCTATTAATAAAAGCCAGCAGCTGCCGTTTGTGTAGCTGCTGGCTTTTAATTTTTTTTTTTTTTTTTGGGCGGACTTCCTCTTTAATAACTATATAAGATGTTCCATTAAGCCCTGTACACACAATCGGATTTCCTATGGATTCTAATCCGATGGATTTTTCCATCGGAAATCCGATGAAGCTGACTTCCATCAGTCTTGCCTACACACCGTCAAAAAACTCCAATGAGCCGAGAAAAATGAAGTTCAATGCTTCTGAGCATGTGTCGACTTGATTCTGAGCATGCGTGGCTTTTTTAACCAATGGACTTGCCCATAGACGATCAGAATTTGCTATCGGATTTTTTATCCATCGGAAAAATTTAAAACATGTTCTATTTTTTGACACCGATGGAAAAAAGACCGATGGGGCCCATACACGATTGGTTTGTCCGATGAAAAAAATCCATCGGACTGTTTTCATTGGTAAAACCAATCGTGTGTACGCGACTTAAGGCAATTCAAAGCTCAGCCAGATTTTGAGCATAAATAATGTCTCTGAAGCAGGTAGCCATATAGTGTGCACTGATCTTCTCATATATGGATTCCACTAATCCAACTTTATACATTCCAACTCAGACTGGTTCTTATATGAATCCATGCATAAGACTGAAGCTGATAGGATATGCTTGTAGCTAAAACCTCTTTAACAAAAGTAGAGTCTGGGTAGATGTTCACCATCAGTCATCTTTCTATATATCCATTAGAGCAGTGGTCTCCAAACTGTGGCCCAGCGGCCAGATGCAGCCCTTTGCTTGCCTTTATCTGACCCTTGGGGCAATATTCCCCCCACTGACATTAACAAGGGGGCATAATTGCTGCCGCTGACACCAACAGTGGAGTACTTATTCCTCCCACTGACACCAATGATGGGACACTATTCCACCCAATAACACCAACGATGGGGCACAATTCCTCCCACTGACACGACTAATGGGGTACTATTCCTCTTACTGACAACAACGATGGGGCACTATTCCTCTCACAGACACCAATGATAATGAATTGTTCACTCCCACCAACGCCAGGACATTTACTACTCCCACTGGCCACAGTCCAGCCCCTTTAAAGTCTGAACTAAAGTAAACTGGCCCTTTGTATAGGAAGTTTCAAAACCCCTGTATTGAAATTGACATAAACTGTATCATTCCAGGTGAGTGTATAATCCATGCTAATATGCTTAGGGGAGTGCGCCTTGAAATAACAACCATGTATTCAAACAATTTTGGCACTTATATCCTAAGTCCATGGCTTGATGGCCACATCCACTTTTAGGGCTGTAAACAGTCATTCCACATTTCCTCTGCATGCCCCGGCATATATAGATTAGTGATGAGCCGAACACCCCCGGGTTCGGTTCGCACCAGAACCCGCGAACGGACCGAAAGTTCGTACGAACATTAGAACCCTATTAAATACAATGGATGCGAACGTTCGAATTCTAAAGTGCTAATTATAACAACTATTATGCATGTTATTGTCCTAAAAAGGGTTTGGGAACCCGGGTTCTGCACCAGGGGACATGTATCAATGCAAAAAGAAGTTTTAAAAACGGTCGTTTTTCGGGAGCAGTCATTTTAATGATGCATAAAGTGAAAAAAAAAGTCAAATATTCCTTTAAATATCGTACCTGGGGGGTGTCTAAAGTATGCCTGTGAAGTGCCACGTGTTTCCCGTGTTTAGAACTGTCCCTGCACAAAATGACACTTCTAAAGGAAAAAAAAGCCATTTAAAACTTCTTGCGGCTTTAATGTAATGTCTGGTCCCGGTAATATGGATGAAAATCTTTAAGAAAAATGGCATAGCTACCCCATGACCCCCCCCCCCCCCACCCCAGCCCATTACCAGCCCCTTTGGGTCTTGTATGGATATTAAGGGGAACCCCGCACATAAAATAAAAAAGGCCCTATATACTCTGAACAGCCGTATACAGGCGGTGCATACAAGACAGGGACTGTATGTTTGTTCTTATGTAGAATGTGTTTGTAATTTTGAACAGGTACATTGTTGAAGTGTAGCTCCAGCCCAAAAATCTATTTTTAAACTTTTTGGGAAACATAGGTAAGGGTTATCACCCCTGTAACATTTGTTTTGCTGTCTGTGCCCCTGTTCAGAACATTTCACCTCACTTTCTGTCCCAATGACAACTGTTTTTGAAATGTGGTGTTTTTCTTGAAACAAGGATTGCTGATAAAGCATCAGTACAGAGGAGACACCTTTCTCCCATATTTATTCTTACAGGAGAGAATTTTCCTTCCTAGGGGTAGATTTCCTCTCACTTCCTGTTCTTCTTTCGTTTGCAAGTAGGAGTCGTTTGTAAGTTGGATGTTTGAAAGTAGGGACCTGCCGTATATACTCTGCAGAAATAGGCCCCTTAGTTGTTGGTGTTGGCACAACACTGTAAGCACTCACAGTTACTCTTGGTTGGTGCTGGAACGCCCTGCTGTCAACTATTATATCAGGAATTTTAATTACATATAATTGTTGAACAGTGGTAGTAAAAATTGGGGCTTTGATGGTGGTGCTGGTGCCACAACACTGTAAGCCCTGACAGTTACTCTTGGTGGGTGCAGCAATGGGCCCTGCTGTGAATTATTAGATCAAGAATTGTAATTGCATGCCCCTGTTGAACAGGGGCTGAAAAATTGGGCTTTTCGTGGTGGTGGTGGTGGTGGTGGTGTTGCCACAACACTGTAAGCCCTCAGAGTTACTCTTGGTGGGTGCAGGAATGGGCCCTGCTGTGAATTATTAGATCAAGAATTGTAATTACATGCCCCTTTTGAACAGTGGCTGAAAAATTGGGCCTTTCGTGGTGGTGGTGGTGGTGGCGTTGCCACAACACTGTAAGCCCTCAGACTTACTCTTGGTGGGTGCAGGAATGGGCCCTGCTGTGAATTATTACATCAAGAATTGTAATTGCATGCCCCTGTTGAACAGGGGCTGAAAAATTGGGCCTTAGGCACTGGTGGCACAACACTACAACCCCTCACAGATACTGTACTTGGAGCACAGCAATGAGCCCTGTTGCAAAGTATTGCTTCAAAAATTTTAATGACACGCCCCTGTTAAACAGGGGCTGAAAAATTGGGCCTTAGGCACTGGTGGCACAACACTACAACCCCTCACAGATACTGTACTTGGAGCACAGCAATGAGCCCTATGGCAAATTATTGCTAAAAAAATTGTAAGTACACGCCCCTGTAAAACAGGGGCTGAAAAATTGGGCCTTAGCCACTGGTGGCGGCACCCATAAACAAAAATGATCTTCCAAGCTATCATCATCAATCGTATCATTGAGGACTCGGAGGAGGAGGATAGCCAGTCAACATAACAGCACAGGCACTCAGCATCAGCATCAGTCTTGAAGGGACGTGACATGTTAAAATCAATTAGTCTGTTATATCAGCATCAGGTGTGTGGTAGCTGGTGGTGATCCAAGACTGGTTCATCTTGATGAAAGTCAGTCGATCAACCGAGTCGGTGGACAGGCGCACCCTGTGATCCGTGACAAATCCTCCAGCAGCACTGAATGTGCGTTCCGAAAGAACGCTGGATGCAGGACAGGCCAGTAGCTCAATTGCATACTGTGCAAGCTCTGGCCAGTGATCCATCCTCAAGACCCAGTAAGCCAGAGGATTTTCGGTGGGGAAGGTGTCCAAGTCTGACCTTGCCCCTAGATATTCCTGCACCATGTTTATCAGACGCTGGCGATGGTTGCTGGAACCAATCATACTTTGGGGCTGCGGACTAAAGAATTGTCTGAACGCATCGGTCAGACGGCCACCTTCCCCACCGCTCCTTCTTTGACTGGCCGAAGCCTCAGCAACTCGTTGTCCTGGACCAGGAGTTTGTAACCTCCCAGTCTCTGGGAACGCGTTGCACAGACCTTTCTGCAAGGCCTCCCGGAGTTGTCTCATCCTCTGCTCCCTCTGCGACGGTAACATAAGGTCCGCAACCTTACCCTTGTACCGTGGATCAAGGAGAGTGGCCAGCCAGTAATGGTCCCTCTCCTTGATCCGAAGAATACGAGGATCCTTCCGCAGACTTTGCAGGATCAGGGAGGCCATGCAGCGTAGGTTTGCTGAGGCATTCGCTCCGGAGTCCTCTGGGTCACTAAGGACGACATGATCCGCAGTCACCTCCTCCCAGCCACGTACAAGTCCACTGGTTTCTTGGGACTGTAAATCATCCCTAAAAGACTGCTGCTGATGATGCTGAGTGCCAGCCTCCACCTCCATGCTGACACAATCCTCCTCCTCCTCCTCCTCCTCCTCCTCCTCTTCCTCTTCCTGTGCGATGGGTGGTACAGAAGGAACACTGTCTGGGTAAAGGGGGCCTTGAGAGGCAAGGAAGTCCTCCTCTTCCTGCCTCTGTTCTGCCTCAAGTGCCCTGTCCATTATTCCACGCAGCGTGTGCTCCAACAGGTGGACAAGAGGTACAGTGTCACTGATGCATGCACTGTCACTGCTCACCATCCTCGTGGCCTCCTCAAATGGTGCCACGACAGTGCATGCATCCCTGATCATGCCCCACTGGCGTGGAGAAAAAAAACCAAGCTCCCCTGACCCTGTCCTGGTGCCGTAGTCGCACAGGTACTCATTGATGGCCCTCTGCTGCGTGTGCAGCCGCTGCAGCATGGCCAACGTTGAGTTCCACCTGGTGGGCATGTCACATATAAGGCGGTTCTTGGGCAGGTTCAACTCCTTTTGCAGCTCAGCCAGGCGAGCACTGGCATTATAAGATCTGCGGAAATGCACACAGACTTTCCTGGCCTGCCTCAGGACATCCTGTAAGCCCGGGTACCTGCCCAAGAACCGCTGCACCACCAGGTTAAGGACGTGAGCCACACAGGGCACATGGGTCAGTTGCCCCTGTCGGAGGGCGGAGAGGAGGTTGGTGCCATTGTCGCAAACCACCATTCCTGGCTTAAGCTGGCGTGGCGTCAACCACCTCTCGGCCTGGCCCTGCAGAGCAGACAGGACCTCTGCCCCAGTGTGGCTTCTGTCCCCCAAACACACCAGCGCAAGCACGGCATGGCATCTTTTTGCCTGCGTACTTGCGTAGCCCCGTGAACGGCTACGGAGCACCGCTGGTTCATAGGACAAACCACAGGAAGAGGCCATGGAGGAAGAAGAAGAGGAGGGGGTGGAGGAGAGAGGTGTGTCACAACCAGTAGTAGCATTTTGGAGGCGTGGCGGTGGGACAACCTCCAACACTACTGCACCTTGTCCTGCATCCTTCCCAGCTGCCAAAAGAGTGACCCAATGGGCCGTGAAAGAAAGGTAACGTCCCTGTCCATGCCTGCTGGACCATGAGTCAGCGGTAATATGCACCTTACCGCTGACATCCCTGTCCAGCGAGGCCAAGACATTGCCTTCCACATGCCGGTAGAGAGCCGGAATAGCCTTCCGTGAGAAAAAGTGGCGTTTGGGAACCTGCCACTGAGGAACCGCACATTGCACAAACTCACGGAAGGGGGCCAAGTCTACGAACTGAAAAGGCAGCAGTTGAAGCGCTAGCAATTTAGCCAAGCTAGCATTCAACCGCTGGGCATGTGGATGGCTGGGAGTGAACTTCTTTCGACGGTCCAGCAGCTGGGGCAGGGAAATTTGCCTGCTAGAATCGGACGTCGGTGTACTGCTAGCAGAGTGGCCGCAAGTACTTGGCTGTGACACACCTAATTCTACACCTTCATTCCTCTCAGTGCATGTTTCAGAGAGGACTGAAGTTATAGTGGGGTTGGAGATCCCAGCTGATGCGGTGCAAGGAGAGGTCCGCTTTGTTCTTTGGTGTGGGTCTTTGAGGTAGGCTTGCCAACGAGCTGCATGGCAGGTCAACATATGTCTGGTCAGGCATGTGGTACCCAAGCGGCTGATGTTTTGGCCACGCGATATACGCTTGAGACATATGTTGCAAACAGCAGCTGTGCGATCTGATGCACTAGCCTCAAAAAAGGCCCACACCAAGGAACTTTTTGAATGACGGGCAGAGGCAGCGCCCTGCACAGGCGGAGCTCTGCGGTGTGATTCCGTCGGTGTACTGCCCTTACGCTGGCCACCAAAGGGCATCCTGTCTCGTTGGAGATGTGCCTCCTCCTCATCCTCCTCCTCCTCTCTCCTATTAGGCACCCACGTGGAGTCAGTGACCTCATCATCCCCTCCCTCCTCATCACTGGAGCCAATCTGGCAGTATGCTGCAGCTTCTGGAACATGACTGCCAGATTGGTGTCCTTCTTGAGCATCCCCTCTGTCTGCTCTCACCCTACTGCCTTCCTGTAGCTGGGTTTCATCATCAGACCCTTCGAAACGCTGGGCATCCTCCTGGAGCATGTACCCAACACTGTGCTCAAACAGTTCGGGGGACTCCTCAGGAGGAGGACATGGTGGGTCTAGGGAAGGAGTGACTGATTATGAGTCTGACATTGATACCAGGGAAGAGGACGCTTTGGCAGCTGCTTTGCCAGTACCCTGAGCCTGGGTGAGAGAGGATGAGGAGGAGGAGGAGGGCTTGGTCATCCACTCTACCAAGTCTTCGGCATGATGTGGCTCAACATGTCCAGCTGCGGAAAAGAAGGACAAGCGTGTCCCATGGCCATGTGCTGATGACAATGCACCGCGTCCACGACCAGCACTGTTGCCCCCAGACACAGAGCCTGCTTGCCCTCTTTTATTGCCTCCTGACTGTCTGCCTCTCCTTGTTTGCCTTCCAGACATTCTAATAGATGGCCTGCAGGGAGATGGGAAAAAAGCAATAAGGGCTACCTTCAGGTGTCCTTCTCTGTCCCTTGAAACAAGGACTTGCACAGTGAAAGAAACTGACACTCTCCCTACCTACAGTTTTCTGTCCCTAGAAAAAATGTTTTTTTTAAGCACAATATAGCACAAGGAGAATTCACTCACTGTCCTTCCAGGTCCCTAGAAACAAGGACTTGCACAGTGAAAGAAACTGACACTCTCCCTACCTACAGTTTTCTGTCCCTAGAAAAAATGTTTTTTTTAAGCACAATATAGCACAAGGAGAATTCACTCACTGTCCTTCCAGGTCCCTAGAAACAAGGACTTGCACAGTGAAAGAAACTGACACTCTCCCTACCTACAGTTTTCTGTCCCTAGAAAAAATGTTTTTTTTAAGCACAATATAGCGCAAGGAGAATTCACTCACTGTCCTTCCAGGTCCCTGGAAACAAGGACTTGCACAGTGAAAGAAACTGACACTCTCCCTACCTACAGTTTTCTGTCCCTAGAAAAAATGTTTTTTTTAAGCACAATATAGCACAAGGAGAATTCACTCACTGTCCTTCCAGGTCCCTAGAAACAAGGACTTGCACAGTGAAAGAAACTGACACTCTCCCTACCTACAGTTTTCTGTCCCTAGAAAAAAATGTTTTTTTTAAGCACAATATAGCACAAGGAGAATTCACTCACTGTCCTTCCAGGTCCCTGGAAACAAGGACTTGCACAGTGAAAGAAACTGACACTCTCCCTACCTACAGTTTTCTGTCCCTAGAAAAAATGTTTTTTTTAAGCACAATATAGCACAAGGAGAATTCACTCACTGTCCTTCCAGGTCCCTAGAAACAAGGACTTGCACAGTGAAAGAAACTGACACTCTCCCTACCTACAGTTTTCTGTCCCTAGAAAAAATGTTTTTTTTAAGCACAATATAGCACAAGGAGAATTCACTCACTGTCCTTCCAGGTCCCTGGAAACAAGGACTTGCACAGTGAAAGAAACTGACACTCTCCCTACCTACAGTTTTCTGTCCCTAGAAAAAATGTTTTTTTTAAGCACAATATAGCACAAGGAGAATTCACTCACTGTCCTTCCAGGTCCCTGGAAACAAGGACTTGCACAGTGAAAGAAACTGACACTCTCCCTACCTACAGTTTTCTGTCCCTAGAAAAAATGTTTTTTTTAAGCACAATATAGCACAAGGAGAATTCACTCACTGTCCTTCCAGGTCCCTAGAAACAAGGACTTGCACAGTGAAAGAAACTGACACTCTCCCTACCTACAGTTTTCTGTCCCTAGAAAAAATGTTTTTTTTAAGCACACTATAGCACAAGCACAAAACACACTGACACTCTCCCTACCTATCCTTCTCTTTCTCTAAACTAAAGGAATCCAGGTTAAGCAAGAAAGAAATAAAAGTCACTGTCCCTGCCTATGCTGCTCTATCCCTGCTCCGGAACACACTACACTAGGCCGCCGTGCTGGCGGCCTTTTATAGTGTGGGGCGTGTACTAAACACCCTCAGCAATAATTGGCCACAGGCATCCTGCCTGTGGCCAATCATTGCTCTCCTCGCTGCCGGCGCTGTGATTGGCCAAGCATGCGGGGTCACAGTGCATGCTTGGCCAATCACAGCGCCTGGATGACACTGCGATGGCGTAGTGCATTGTGGGCCGTTCGCGTCACTCGAATTTGGCGCGAACGGCCCAAATCGTTCGATCTTCGTCGAACGATCGAACAGCCGATGTTCGAGTCGAACGTATGTTCGACTCGAACACGAAGCTCATCCCTAATATAGATATCACACCGTTCGCATAGCCATATGGCTCTGTCCAAACCTGGAATTGCTAGCCGCATTGTTGTGTGATCTTTATTTATTTTTCTTAATACATTTCTATTTACTGGTTTTCCCATTTGCCATGCCAGCGCTCTATGAGGATGTATTTTATTATATTAGGGTGACACCTAATAAAGAATTATAGTGCTCTATTGGCTGTTTTATTATGGAGAACATCCAATTCTAAATAAAGTCGCCACTGGAGCCCCAAGGATTGCAAATCCAAGCCAAGATTAATTCAACGCTAGTGCCCATTATAACCTCTCCTCTCCATAGAGGTGAACGAAGGCTTCCAACATCTGATGGTTCCAAAACGAATGTATTGAGTGTCAAACTCTATGGATCAGGCACATGTACAGAAGGTCTAAAGCAGTGGTTCTCAACCTGGGGGTCGGGACCCCCTCGGGGGTCGAATGATGATTTGCTAGGGGGTCACCAAACCCTGGGCTGTTCCTGAAGCCTGCACCGCTCTCCCAGCCTTTTTGAGGCCGCCCAGCAGGACTGTCCCTGTAGCCCGCCACTGCCCACTCAGCCTCTTTGCAGCCGCCCAGTCAGTTCACGACATGGCTGGGGGGCAGAAACTAGAGGTCAGCTGACTGGTGATGAATGTGAAGTGGGAGGGGCTGCAGGAGACCCTATCTCCTGATTTTGGTAGAGGTGTCACTGCTACAAGACACCACAAAGTCGGAGACACAGTGAGTAACACTACCTGTGATTATAGTTCCCATTAAAAGTCCCCACTACAGTTCTCAGATCAGCAGATGACCTTGATCAAGAGCACCTAAGTTAGCCGATCAGAACTCTCCCCCAGCACTGCCACTTATCCCAACTCCCCCCAGCACTGCCACTCATCCCAACTCTCCCCCAGCATTGCCACTCATCCCATTCCCCCCCCCCCCCACCAAGGAGTAAGGGAAGAAAAAAAAATAGAGAATACGTGGAAAGGAAAGGAAAAGAGAAGGAGTAACAAAGAAAAAGGGAGAGAAAGAATAAGAGAAAGAACAAGAAAGACGTCTAGAGTGAGGGATGGGGGGGGGGGGGACAAGAAATTAGGATAGAGAGATAAAAGGGAAAGAAAGGAGAACAAAAAGAGTGGTACATCCTAAAATGTACCATAAGGGGTTTTAATACTTTACGAGTGGAAGGGACTCAGGGAGCGCTAATTGTCCATGAGTTAGGGGCGCAAATTACTTATCTTGTCTTGGGTGCTGACAACCCACACTTGGAAAATAATTTTACTGTTTGGGGTCCCCAGAACTTGGGAAATTTTATCAAGGGGTCACGGGCACTAGAAAGGTTGAGAACCACTGCTCTAAAGGAAAAGCAAGTTCTTGTGTAGTTTTGGTTCCTCCTCCAGAAACATGGAGGCATTTGGTTGCTCTGGACAACACATCTTTAAAGGCTAAGTCCACCTTTTGTAACCATGGTTTATGTTACTTCGGTATTTAGGGTGTCACATGAAACATAGTCACAGTCTAAAACTCCCACCCCGTAACTTCTCCATTCACTTAAAGGAGTAGTAAAGTTACATGTTTTTTCACCTTAATGCATCCTATGCATTAAGGTGAAAAAACATTCGACAATACCGCCCCCCCCCCCCGAGCCCCCATTTTTCTTACCTGGCCCCTCGAAAGTCCCATGCTCGTCCCCGTCATCCTCTTCGTTTTTCAGCCTGGCCGCCGATTGGCTACACTGGATGGATTGAAAGCAGCGCAGCTATTGGCTGGCGCTGCTGTCAATCACATCCAATGACGCGGCGCGCGGGGGGCGGGGCCGAGTGATACAGTCGGCGGCTATGGCCGCCACTGTATCACGGGAGGGCGCCCGCAATCACTCCACACCATGCGAGCTCACTCGCATTAAGGTGTGGAGTCCTTGCGGGGAGGAGCCAAGACAGCCGCCGAGGGACCCCAGAAGACCAGGATCGGGGCCACTGTGTGCAAAACGAGCTGCACAGTGGAGGTAAGTATAACATGTTTGTTATTTTTAAGCAAAAAAAAGGGAAGCTTTAGTGCTCCTTTAAATGGGTTGTGACATGTTGGATCATTTCTGTTGCAGGTGCGCAATTGTGGCACATGAACATCCCCATTTGCTGCCATTGCAAGGGGGGCTCAGCCACACGTTTTCAACTCCCCGACTCCAACCGCTAGTTTGAACGAGCCCTAATGCAGCCTTTAATGTGGATTACTACCGCACCTATAGCAATAATGAGCGTTTCGATTGTCGCATCAGACAGCCCTCCTGAAACACCCTGGGAGATTTTTTCATTCTAGGTTAAAATGAGAAATGATCACTTTTGATGCAATCGCACCTCAAACTCGCTATAAATCCAATAGTTTATTTTATAGTCCTTTATGTTACAGTTTTGGTGCGCTTTAATAAAAGTGAATGGAGGCAGCTACCAGGCATCAATGCCTGACGAATTCAGCAGACAGTGTTATTTTTTTGGCCTGCTGCAACACGAGGCATTGACAACACTGTGTTTTTGAATGTGACGGGGTTGTGCATGCATTCATTCACAGGTTCTGTAAATAAAAAGACTATAGATTTAATTTGCCATCACGGTAAAGGGACCCATAGATTTCAATGGAGCACCACCATTGACACTTCCTCCACGAGCAGGAGCCTGAGCGCAGTTGGATTGATTTATAGGATGCAATAAAAAAATCATAAATGCACTTAAAAAAAAATCCTCTGGAAGATTTACCCCTCTTCGTGAACAGGCCATTTTTTGCAATACGGCACTGTCAAGTGGCGGTTGGTGGTATTTTTTTTTGGGGGGGGCGGCAAACAGTGCACCCGACACCCCACCAACCCTACCCCACCCCCCCATGGTTGGGTTGGGTTGGTCGGTCGGGTGGTGCACTTACCTCATCCATGGCGGGCAATCACGGGCGGCTTCCCCGGCTCTCCCACATGTAGCTTTTCCTTCCCCTGCTCGGCGGCTTCCGTCTCCCCGCTCCTCCTCTGTGGAAAATCAGAACGCTTCTCCTTTTGCCCTATCGGGAAACGTGTCTCAGACCCGCTTCCTGATTGGCGGAGAGGCGATTCAGAGGTGATTCAGTGTGAGAATACGACTCCAAACGCAATGCTTTGTGCTCCAGAGTCCACCCTATTTTAAAGCCTATTAGAGCATCTGGCTCTAATTGGTGCTTCAAAAAAAAAAAAAAACAGCCACTGTAATTCATGCGCCCAGTGTCCTGAAAGGGGCGCTATAAACAATTAAAAAAAAAAAAATTTTACTTTCTGCTATAAAACATATCCAAATATTTTTTTTCAAAAATCAAATAAAAAATAATAATTTTAGGCCAATGTGTATTCTGCTACATATTTTTGGTACAAGAATCTCAATAAGCGTATATTGATTGGTTTACGTGAACGTTATATTGTCTACAAAATATGGGATATATTTATGGAATTTGTATTTATTTTATTTTTTATACTAGTAATGGCGGAAATCAGTGATTTATCACAGCAGAAGCGACCCGCTGGCGGCACGTGCATGCCTCCCTGTAGGCGGAAGTGCAGAATCACTTATATATATATATGTGATCCTGCACTGGAGGGCTGCCCTGTAGCAGTAAATCTGCTGGTCCGGAAGTGGTTAACCCATCAGCTGTGTGTTAAAGGGGTCTATTTTTTAAAAGCATTCACACAGCCACCACAAACAGTCACTATACTTTGCCCAATATGTTTATTTCCTATGATCGTCAGCTACATCTAGTGTTCTTGATGCTATATTTTCACGATTGAGGTATTGGTCGAGGCACTGCATTATGGCCACTAGATGAAGCTGAAAATCATAGGAAACAAACATTTTTAGGCAACCTACAGTGATTATTCATGATGGTTGTTCCAACGCGTGAGACATTCACACAGCATATTTTTTATAAATAGACCCCAAATGATATGTGCTATTTATAGCATCATTTGATGCTCTGTATGTATGTGAAGTATTGATGGTTTGTATTTTCTATAGGCAATGATAGAGGTGTAATCCTGAGCATGGCAGGGCTGTGTCTTTTACCCATAAATCTGATTCTTTTTCCATCCCTGTATAGACGGAGGTATGCAGGTACTTCACATAGCTCTGCTCTAAGTAGTTCTCACTGTCAGGACACACAAGTGCCAGATTAACTCGTGTTTTGCCAAATGCCAGGCCTCTGAGATAAACGTATAAACTTTGGCAGCACGATGGATGCGCGCACATCAGTCAGCCACCCCCCAGTCACAGCATGCAGCCATGGGGCACATAAACATGAATGCTTGGCCTGACCAACTCCCCCAAAGTCTCCGAAAATACATTTAGAAGGGTAGTGCTGGCACATTTTGGTATACAGGTGTTTAACTGAGATGTTATTTTTGGGACCAGCAGCTTCTACACGTCAAAGGACCTCCACTGTCTCCTTGGTTTTGAACCTGGAAATTCTGAGCTTGAAGCATACCAAATTTCAGATATAGATTTGCAAAAATTCTATCCTGCTTCACATGATCAATGCAGCCAGAAGCAATCTGGTGCTCCTTCAATCTCAACATGGTTGGCCAACATTAATGAAATAGGCTTCATTAAAGACTTTATTTTTTCCTATAAAGGAACCCATGAAACATTTTAGAAATTTTGGTTTTGTTGGACCAGTTTCACAACCTTTGCTAAATATGCAGTTTTTCCCGGCAATAGCCCCTCATAACTATTATAATGCTCTGATGCACACCCAACCCCAAAGCGTACTCTATAGTCTGGGGCTGGAGGAGAGGTACCTCCGAACACTCCCCCCCCCAATCCCAATGGGTACACTATAGTCTGGGGCTGGAGGAGAGGTACCTCCGAATATCCCCCCCAATCCCAATGTGTACACAATAGTCTGGGGCTGGAGGAGAGGTACCTCCGAACACTCCCCCCCCCAATCCCAATGGGTACACTATAGTCTGGGGCTGGAGGAGAGGTCCCTCCGAACACCCCCCCTTCAACCCTAAAGGGTACTCTATAGTCTGGGGCTGGAGGAGAGGTCCCTCCGAACGCCCCCCCCCAATCTCAATGTGTACTCTATAGTCTGGGGCTGGAGAAGAGGTACCTCCGAACACTCCCCCCCAATCCCAATGGGTACTCTATAGTTTGGGGCTGGAGGAGAGGTACCTTCGAACACTCTCCCCCCCAATCCCAATGGGTACACTATAGTCTGGGGCTGGAGGAGAGGTTCCTCCGAACACTCCCCCCCAATCCCAATGGGTACACTATAGTCTGGGGCTGGAGGAGAGGTCCCTCCGAACACCCCCCCTCAACCCCAAAGGGTACTCTATAGTCTGGGGCTGGAGGAGAGGTACCTCTGAACACTCGCCCCCTCAATCCTAATGGGTACTCTATATTCTGGGGCTGGAGGAGAGGTCCCTCCGAACGCCCCCCCCAATCTCAATGGGGTACTCTATAGTCTGGGGCTGGAGGAGAGGTACCTCCGAACACTCCCCCCCTAATCCCAATGGGTACTCTATAGTCTAGGGCTGGAGGAGAGGTACCTTCAAACACTCTCCCCCCCCAATCTCAATGGGTACACTATAGTCTGGGGCTGGAGGAGAGGTCCCTCCGAACACCCCCTCCCCCAATCCCAATGGGTACTCTATAGTCTATAGTCTGGGGCTGGAGGCGAGGTACCTCTGAACACTCCCCCCCATCCCAATGGGTACACTATAGTCTGGGGCTGGGGCTGGAGGAGAGGTACCTCTGAACACTCCCCCCCAATCCCAATGGGTACACTATAGTCTGGGGCTGGGGCTGGAGGAGAGGTACCTCTGAACACTCCCCCCCAATCCCAATGGGTACACTATAGTCTGGGGCTGGAGGAGAGGTCCCTACGAACACCCCCCCCCCAATCCCAATGGGTACACTATAGATTGGGGCTGGAGGAGAGGTACCCCCCCAAGCCCAATGGGTAGGGTATAGTCTGGGGTTTTCAGGCGCATTGCCTGGCCTCCGAAAGGCATCGGCTTTGTGTTATAATGTTTATTTTACCTTGAAATAAATCTATATATAAATCTATATCTGATCGATCAGATTTTGGTGTTGCGCTTCAATCTCAGATTTATTTATTTTTTCAGTCTGTGCCTTGGTTCTATCTTTTCTTAATGATAAACCTCTATCAAGGCAATCTACAGTGTTCCATAGATTGGCCAATTATTGGCTTGCAAAAGGTTTTTAAACTCATAACCTATCAAATCAGTAGAAGACCTTGACATCACAGAGGTATAAAATGGCTGATTGTTTTATTATTGGACAGTAAATTGTTTTATTATTGGAATGGACAGCTTCAACTCTTCTGGGAAGGCTGTCCACAAGGTTTAGGAGTGTGTCTATGGGAATGTTTGACCATTCTTCCAGAAGTGCATTTGTGAGGTCAGGCACTGATGGTGGACGGGAAGTCCTGGCTCGCAGTCTCCGCTCTAATTCATCCCAAAGGTGTTCTATCAGTTCGAGGTCAGGACCCTGGGCAGGCCAGTCACGTTCCTCCAACCCAAACTCGCTCATCCATGTCTTTATGGACCTTGCTTTATGCACGGGTGTGCAGATATGTTGGAACAGGAAGGGGTCATCCCCAAACTGTTCCCACAAAGTTGAGAGCATGAAATTGTCCAAAATGTCTTGGTATGCCGAGGCCTTAAGAGTTCCCTTCACTGGAACTAAGGGGCCAAGCCCAACCTCTGAAAAACAACCCCACACCATAATCCCCCCCCCACACAAAATTATTTGGAACAGTGCACAAAGCAAGGTCCATAAATACATAGATGAGAGAGTTTGGGGTGGAGGAACTTGACTGGCCTGGTCTTAACCTCAACCCGACAGAACACCTTTGGGATGAAATAGAGCGGAGACTACGAGCCAGGCCTTCTCGTCCAACATCAGTGCCTGACCTCACAAATGCTCTTCTGGAAGAATGGTCAAACATTCCCATAGACACACTCCTAAACCTTGTGAACAGCCTTCCCAGAAGAATTTAGAAGAAGTTAGAGCTGCAAAGTGTGGGTCAACTCAATATTGAACCCTACGGACTAACACTGAGATGTCATTAAAGTTCATGTGTGTGTGTAAAGGCAGGCGTCCCAAAACTTTTGACAATGTAGTGGTTATGTCTATGGTCAATGACATCACCTGGAAACCTTGCCTCTTTACTTATATTGCTGCGGCAGGTACTGGGAGATGACATTTGGCATAAGTCATGCGTTGGGTTTGGACATGTTGGCAGGTGGCAATTTTTTTTTTCTTATGCCGTGTACACACGATCGGTTTTACCGATGAAAACAGTCTGATGGACTTTTCTCATCGGACAAACCAATCGTGTGTGGGCCCCATCGGTCTTTTTTCCATCGGTGAGAAAAAATAGAACATGTTTTAAATTTATCCGATGGGAAAAAAAACAATAGCAAATTCCGATCGTCTGTGTGGAACTCCATCTGATAAAAAACCCACGCATGCTCAGAATCAAGTCGACGCATGCTCAGAAGCATTGAACTTCATTTTTCTCGGCTTGTCGGAGTGTTTTACGTCACAGCGTTTGGGACGGTCGGATTTTTGACTGATGGTGTGTAGGCAAGACTGATGGAAGTCAGCTTCATCAAATTACCGATGGAAAAATCCATCGGATTAGAATCCATAGGAAATCCGATCGTGTGTACAGGGCTATAGATTTGTGGGTCAGCTGCCTTCAAGCATTGTGATTGATGTGGACCTTCATCCTTGGAAGATATGTTTATATAGTGGGACATTTGGAAATTGTCAAAAAGTGTGTGTTTTTTTTTTTTTTTATCACTGACTTTTTTTTGGTGAATTAGTAGAGGTACTTACTCATTCACCTGGGGAGGGGGGTGGAATCCCCTTATTTTTAAAGGGGACTTCCAGATTCAAATAAATCCTCCGTCCGCAGACCCCCATGACCACCGGTCCAGGGTTGTGGGGAAGAGGGCTTTGCTCTCATCAACATGGGCAAAGATGTTTTCACTTGAATCATCCAATCACGTGAAAGTAAAAATGTACCTTGCATATGGGTGTATATTTTAAATGAAAAAAGTTTCACCTTATGTACCAAACTAAACAAATATAAACTTTCGCAAAGTGAACATTCACTACAATGTTAGTAAATCAACCCCAAAGTGTCACCTTGAGATTTTCTAGTAAAGAAGAATTCTGCAGTCTCAGCAGATTTAAACCATACAGTGGATTATGGTGCCTGTGCAGAGGAGTTACAGTGGTTACAGGTGCACGGGGTATAATGAGTGTAAAGTGAATTGCTTGTAAAGGTTTATGTTGAGCGAGGTGAACGGGGTATTATAGAGTGATAAAACTGGAGTCACAGCCTGCAGTCACACGGCACTGTAATATAAGGTGACCAGATTTTTAAAATGAAATCCAGGGACATATTTTTTTTTTTACTAGTAATGGCGGCAATCAGCGACCCTCTGCCCGTCGCTGCCGCCCGCTCACAGCCTGTCAAGTCCTACTCTCTGGGCCCCGCCTACTACTGGGTGGTGAGCGGAGGAAGATGACTCTGCTAGGGAAGGCAAGGAGATAAACAGGCAGGTGGTTGACCTCGGACTTGATCCAAGGCAGAAGAACATGCGAGCGGAGCTGAATGGGCATGCACCCAAAACTGAAGAAATATCCCCTCCGCTCCGACCAGCACATGATCATCAGAAAGGGGCACAGATAATGGAAAAAAATACACCCCCCTAAGCTAGAAGGAGCGGCGGAGCGGGGGTGTGTAATTCATATATATATATTTTTTTATCCTGCACTGACTGTTTTTGAAATTGTCCCAGCCCCTGTTCAAATCCAATCTGGGGACAAAAACGGAGACAGACTTGGTCCGGGGACAGTGTCCTCAATCCGGGGACTGTCCCCTGAAACCGGGGATGTCTGGTCACCCTACTGTAATAGGTTTGGCAATGTCATTGAGGTTACTACAAAGTGTAGTTTCCCAAGAGTTGTACAATGTCAGTTTCTGGAAATTTGGATTTACACTTAAAGCTGAAATCCAGGCGGATATAAAAAGACACAAATTGCTGCAGCTCTCTAATCATTAATACATGCATTTTTTAAATGCCAGTAAATACCTAAATTTGACCTGGTACCAGCCTCTTGCAGTTTCTGTACAGCAGAGCTCAGACTGGGAGACTGAGAAACAGTACAAGGAGCCAATCAGCATGGCTGCAGTCCTCATGTGCCTACATGGGGCAGGCTGATAGAAGAAGAGAGCAGAGATGGGTACATCAGTCCTCCTATCAACGTCCAGTTGCAGGGTGGGAGAGGAACAAAAGCTGGGTTTGATAAAGCTGAGCTCCAGGAAACTTAAAAATCCTCCCTTGCAGTGGGCTGCATCTGCACTGCAATGGTTAATTGCTTATTTATGTCTAGGAGGCATGGAGAAGTAAATGTATTTATCTGATCCTCCTTTCCTCCGTGCTGCTAGACTGGTCCTTGCAGCGATCCTTTGCTCTTCCAGCAGAGGGCGCTCCCAATGCTCGGGCAGTGGACTGGCCCTCTGTGTCCTTATGTCCAGTGCAGGGCTATGAATTGGTATTGATGACATCAGGACCTTGGCTTAGACCAGGGGGTCTTCAAACTTTTCAAACAAAGGGCTAGTTTACTATCCTTCAGACTTTAGGGGGGCCGGATTCTGGCCAGTGTGGGTAGAAAATGCCCTGGGCCGGGGGTCCGTGAGAATAAACATGGCCTCGGTGTTGGTGGTCCGTAGGAGGGAGAGTAGTGCCCCTATCATTGGTATTAGTGGATAAAATAGTGTCCCATTGTTGGTGTCTAGGGTTGCCACCCTTTCTTCAAGTCAAACCCGAACACTTTAGCACCGCATGGCAATTTGTTTTATAGTATAAACTATACATATATTTTGCTAATAAATAACATTTCTAATCATATGAAGTTAATAACAAGAGCCCCCCCTTTACATCAGAGTCCACAGAGTTCCCCTTTACATCAGAGTCCACAGAGTTCCCCTTTTACATCAGAGTTCACAGAGTTCCCCTTTACATCAGAGTTCACAGAGTTCCCCTTTACATCAGAATCCACAGAGTTCCCCTTTTACATCTGAATCCACAGAGTTCCCTTTCACTGTAAGGGGGGGACTCTACAGACTCTGATGTAAGGAAGAAATCCGGGGACTCTAACATAAGGGATCCTCTGGGAACCCTGATTAAAGGGGGAACACTGAGAACTCTGATGTACAGAGAAGACTCTGATGTAAAGGGAAACATTGTGACCTCTGGTTTAAAGGGTAACTCTGATGTAAGGGGTGCCCTGAGAACCCTAATTTGCCTTAGTGTACTTACTCAGAGGCAGGAGAGAGAAGGGGGGAGACTTCAGTCACAGACAGGGATGGATAGTGAGCTCACTCACCCTTTGGCAGTCAGCACCTCTCATCCAGATGTATCTGAGGCCGCTGGACTTCATATTTTCGCGCCCCAACTTTCCTTTTCTAAGGCACAATGCCAGGGATTGGCAGACACAAAGGGGTAGGAGTGTTTTGGGGAAAGGGGGAGCTGCTGGGAAACCATAGTCCAGTCTAAATAATGTGTCCGGGTTTCAGGCAGTCTGAAACCCGGAGGCATTATTCCAAACCCGAACTGTCTGGGTGAATCCTGGACAGGTGGCAACCATATTGGTGTCAGCGGGAGGAATAGTGCCTCGTGTCATTGGAAACAATAGTGTCCCAAGGGCCGGATGAAGGCAAGCAAAGGACTGCATCCGGTCCCCGGGCCGCAATTTAGAGACCCCTGGCTTAGACTATTGCAATGTGTGGGAGAAGACGCTGTGGGGACTATCAGAGGAACAGAGGCTCAGGTATTGCTAAATGAGAAATTAACCCTTGCAGTACAGGCACAGCCCCCACTGCAAGGGATCATTTTCAAGTTTCCTGGAGTTGGACTTTAAAGAGGAGTTCCACCCTGAAAAAAAAAAAAAAAATACACCAAAATGCAGCAAAAAACTGAAAAAAAACAATTGAAAAAAAATTAAAATTTTTACTCACCCAAAATAGCGGTTGCTATGCGGAAGTCCCTAATCTGCCTCTTCCTTATTCGCGGTGGGTCTCCTTCTGCATCCTCTTCTAGTGAATGGGGCGCGCTGCCTTCTGGGAACTGTGTGTAATCCCAGAGAGCAGCCGGCCATTCACAAATCGGCATGAGACTCGCGCATGCGCAGTAGGAAACGGGCAGTGAAGCCGTAAGGTGAAGCCGATGGCGGCGTCGGACCTGTAGTGATTGAGGGATCGGCATCGAGGGGGGGGGGGCATCATCACGGGCGATTAGGACAGGTAAGTGTCCTTATTAAAAGTCAGCAGCTGTCCAATGCATCCTATCCTGTCATATTTACTTTCCCGAGCTTTATTTATTAAAGTGAACTCCAAACGCGTGAACGATGAGTCAGGTTGGTGAGCATTTGGTAAACAGATGCGTCCACATCATCAGACGCTTTCCATGGCTCATAAATAGTGTAGCAGTTAAAAGAGATGCTTGGTGAGTTAATAACTGTTATAAATATTTATTATAGAACATCAGATCCTATTATATGGGGCAATCATTAGTCTTATCTCTTTGTTTGGAACAGTGAATATTAAAGAGGAGCTCCAGGATCCCCCCTCAAAAATGAAAAGTCAGCAGCTACAAATACTGTAGCTGCTGACTTTTAATATAAGGACACTTACCTGTCCAGGGATCCAGCGATGTCCTCACCGGAGCCGATCCTTCAATCAGCTTTGGGTGCAGGCACCGGCTACTCAAGTGAGGGAACCAGGAAAGGGTTTCCTACTGCGCATGCGTGAGCGGCGCTGCACCTTGTGAATGGTCCTGTAGTGTTCTGGGACCTGTGACCTGTAGGAACATAAAAGCAGCTGCAGGAACTGTTTCTAAATTGTCTTTGCTTTGCCCTAAGCAAACAAGTTTCTTTTATTTTTTAACCACTTTCTGCTCGCGCTATAGCCTACAGCGTGGGCTTCCAGTGCCGTGATCGTGCTGCTCGCCTTCCGACTCGCCTGATCACAAAACAGGGTAAAGGACCAATCACACCAGGCCCTTTACCAAATGATCGGCTGTCAGTCAATGACAGCTAATCACGGAAGTAAACAAGCCGGTTATCAGCTTTTTTTATTCTCACAATCAGCGCAAGGAGAGAAGCAGAAAGCCGATAACCGCCTTCTGTTACAGGGACGTCGGTCCCTGCCTCGGTGTCCGCCAGTGCTGATAATCAGTGCCTATCAGTGCCCACCTGTGCCACCTATCAGTGCCCATCAGTGCCACCTATCAGTGTCCATCAGTGCTGCCAATCAGTGCCTCACCATCGGTGTCACCTATCAGTGTCCATCAGTGCTGCCAATCAGTGCCTCACCACCAGTGTCACCTGTCAGTGCCACCTCTCAGTGCCAATCAGTGCCACCTCTCAGTGCCAATCAGTGCCACCTCTCAGTGCCAATCAGTGCTGCCTATCAGTGCCACCTCTCAGTGCCTATCAGTGCCACCTATTAGAGCCCATTAGTGCCACCTATGAGTGCCCATCAGTGCCCATCAGTGCCACCTATCAGTGCAGCCTCATCAGTGCCCACCAGTGTCTCCTCATCAGTGACGCCTCATCAGTGACGCCTCGTCAGCGCACATCAGTGAAGGAGAAAAACGAACTACGAAAAAAATTTATTTATTTTTTTCACAATTTTCTATCTTTTTTTGTTTCTTTATCAAAAAATAAAAAAACCCCAGTAGTGATTAAATACCACCAAAAGAAAGCTCTATCAGTGTGAAAAAAAATTCTAACAATTTTGTTTGGGTACAGTGTTACATGACCGCACAATCATCATTCAAAGTGCGACAGCGCTAAAAGCTGAAAATTGGTCTGGGCAGGAAGTGGTTAATACACCCATGAATACCCAAAATGAATATTAAGTGGTGTAAACCCCAGACATGAAACATGAACAAAGCATATCCCTCTATAGTGTGTATTTGTCTCAATCCAGAGCACTAAGTGTCATTTCTGTCTGCTGCTTCCTTCCTCTGCTATCTGCATGAATCACTTCTGACAAGTTTTCCTGACACCAAGAGAAAAATGGTGACAGGGGAGGGACCTCCAGCTGATTGACAGCCTCAGCCCTATTCCTGTGAGCTGTGTAAAGGGGGTGTGTCTTTTCCCTCCAATCAGCTGATGGAGCTCTCCTCACTGAGCTCTGCTCCCTTTTTTCTTAACTCTCAGAAAAGCTTTACAATTCAGCACTTTGAATGGCTGTAGAGAATAAATGGCTGCAGATAGACAGGTACTGTACATATAACTTATGTGGGATGAATTGTTTCATCTCTGTGTATCACCTGAGGCCAGTCACTTCACTGGGTGTATGTGAGGGTTTACATCCACTTTAACCACTTAAGCCCCGGACCATTTTGTAGCTAAAGGACCAGAGGTGTTTTCAGAATTTGGCACTGCGCTGCTTTAACTGGAAATTGCGCGAACATGCAATGTTGTACCCAAACGAAATTTGCGTCCTTTTCTTCCCACAAATAGAGCTTTCTTTTAATGGTATTTGATTGCCTCTGCGATTTTTATTTTTTGCGATATAAACGGAAAAAGACTGAAAATTTTGAAAAAAAATGATATTTTCTACTTTTTGTTATAAGAAAAATCGAATAAACTCAATTTTAGTCATACATTTAGGCCAAAATGTATTCAGCCACATGTCTTTAGTAAAAAAAATGTCAATAAGCGTATATTTATTGGTTTGCGCAAAAGTTATAGCGTCTACAAACTAGGGTACATTTTCTGGAATTTACACAGCTTTTAATTTATGACTGACTATCTCATTTCTTCAGGTGCTAAAATGGCAGGGCAGTACAAAACCACCCCAAATGACCCCATTTTGGAAAGTAGACATCCCAAGGAAATTTCTGAGAGGCATGTTGAGCCCATTGAATATTTTTTTGTTTTTGTCTCAAGTGATTGAATAATGACTAAAAAAAAATAAGAAATTACAAAAAGTTGTCACTAAATGATATATTGCTCACACATGCCATGGTTATATGTGGAATTGCACCCCAAAATACATTTTGCTGCTTCTCCTGAGTACGGGGATACCACATGTGTGGGACTTTTTGGGAGCCTAACCGCGTACAGGCCCCCGAAAACCAATCACCGCCTTCAGGATTTCTAAGGGCGCAAATTATTGATTTCACTCCTCACTACCTATCACAGTTTCGAAGGCCATAAAATGCCAAAATAGCACAAAACCCCCCCAAATGACCCCATTTTAGAAAGTAGACACCCCAAGGAAATTGCTGAGAGGCATGTTGAGCCCATTGAATATTTTTTTTTCTTGTCCCAAGTGATTGAATAATGACCAAAAAAAAAAAAATTATAAAAAGTTGTCACTAAATGATATATTGCTCACACATGCCATGGTTATATGTGGAATTGCACCCTAAAATACATTTTGCTGCTTCTCCTGAGTACGGGGATACCACATGTGTGGGACTTTTTGGGAGCCTAGTCGCGTACGGGCCCCCGAAAACCAAGCACCGCCTTCAGGATTTCTAAGGGCGCAAATTTTTGATTTCACTCATCACTACCTATCACAGTTTCGAAGGCCATAAAATGCCAAAATAGCACAAAACCCCCCCAAATGACCCCATTTTGGAAAGTAGACACCCCAAGCTATTTGCTAAGAGGCATGTTGAGTATTTTACAGCTCTCATTTGTTTTTGAAAATGAAGAAAGAAAATAATTTTTTATTTTTTTCTTCCAATTTTTAAAACTTTGTGACAAAAAGCGAGATCTGCAACATACTCACCATACCTCTCAGCAAATAGCTTGGGGTGTCTACTTTCCAAAATGGGGTCATTTGGGGGGGTTTTGTGCCATCTGGGCATTCCATGGCCTCCGAAACTGTGATAGGCAGTGAGGAGTGAAATAAAAAATTTACACCCTTAGAAAGCCTGAAGGCGGTGCTTGGTTTTTGGGGTCCCGTACGCGGCTAGGCTCCCAAAAAGTCTCACACATGTGGTATCCCCGTACTCAGAAGAAGCAACAGAATGTATTTTGGGGTGTAATTCCACATATGCCCATGGCATGTTTGAGCAATATATCATTTAGTAACAACTTTGTGTGAAAAAAAAAAAAAAGAAATTGTCTTTTTTCCGCAACTTGTGTCAACATATAAAATATTCCATGGACTTGACATGCCTCTCAGTATATAGCTTGGGGTGTCTACTTTCCAAAATAGGGTCATTTGGGGGGGTTTTGAACTGTTCTGACATTTTATACACAACATTAGGAAGCTTACATCCACTCTTCTAAGCACTTGAAGACAAAGCCCTTTCTGACACTTTTTGTTTACATGAAAACATATTTTTTTTTTGCAAGAAAATTATGTTGAACCCCCAAACATTATATATTTTTTTAAAGCAAAGGTCCTACAGATTAAAATGGTGGGTGTTGCATTTTTTTTTCCACACAGTATTTGCGCAGCGATTTTTCAAACGCATTTTTTGGGGAAAAAATACACTTTTTTTTATTTTAATGCACTAAAACACACTATATTGCCTAAATGTTTGATGAAATAAAAAAGATGATCTTAGGCCGAGTACATAGATACCAAACACAACATGCTTTAAAATTTCACGCAAACGTGCATTGGCGACAAACTACATAAATTTTTAAAAGCCTTTACAGGTTACCACGTTAGATTTACAGAGGAGGTCTACTGCTAAAATGACTGCCCTCGATCTGACCTTCGCGGTGATACCTCACATGCATGGTGCAATTGCTCTTTACATATGACGCCAGACCCACGCTTGCGTTCACCATTGTGCAAGAGCAGGGCAGGACAGGGGTGCTTTTTTTTTTTTTTTTTTTTTTATTAGTTTTTATTTTTATTTTATTTTTTAAACTGTTTCTTCCATATTTATTTATTTTTTATTGTTATCTCAGGGAATGTAAATATCCCCTATGATAGCAATAGGTAGTGACAGGTACTCTTTTTTTGAAAAAAATGGGGTCTATTAGACCCTAGATCTTTCCTCTGCCCTGAAAGCATCTGACCACACCAAGATCGGTGTGATAAAATGCTTTCCCAATTTCCCAATGGCGCTTTTTATATCCGGGGGGGGGGGGGGACATTCCCTCCCACTGCTTGTAAAAGCAGTCTAGAGGCTAATTAGCCGCTATAATTGCTTTTACATGAAAGCCGACCGCTGGCTGAAAAGAATGACCGCTGCCTGAAAAGATGATACCTAAACCCGCAGGCATCATTCTGGTATAACCATTCAAAGTCCAGCAACATACCAGTACATTGCTGGTCCTTGTTGAACATGTATTGTAATCTTTTTTTATTTATGCAGCCTGTTGGCTGAATGAAAAAAAGAGATTGATCGGTGGGTATGCCCACCATTAGAATACCTCCCTTCATCCACCCACTTCTAATGATGGGCATACATGCACCATTTATATATGCCGAAGCATGGGGGCATCCTCCCGCAAAAAAGTTATGCTGCGTACACATGGTCGGACTTATCCACGGGCAAGCCTCCGTCGGAATTTTGACCGTATGTACGCGGCATTAGGAGCAAAATCGCTCCTCCGCCCCTGCTGCCCCCATGCTTTGGCATATATGCTCTTTTTTTTTACTGTGGTGGTGAAATCACCTCCTACAGCGTTGGAGTCATGGCTTTATGTATCATGGGAGAAAACGCTGTTGCTGTCAAGATAAATAAATCCGCGCTGCAACTGAATGGCGTACCTGCTAAGCAAATGATGGTTAACATTAAAACAAAGTAACATTACAGTATAACAGTAAGACCTTACCATACCATACCTGCAAAGCAAATACCAACAAAAAAAACTAGTAGAAAATAAAACATTTTTTTAACGCAACCTGTGCCTAAAATATATATATGCCGAAGCATGGGGGCATCCTCCCGCAAAAAAGTTATGCCGCGTACACACGGTCGGACTTTTCCACGGGCAAGCCTCCATCGGAATTTCGACCGTATGTACGCGGCATAAAAGGTTATGCCGTGTACATACGGTCAGACTTTTCCACAGGCAAGCCTCAGTCAGAACTTCAACCGTATGTACGCGGCATTCGGAGCAAAATCGCTCCTCCGCCCCTGCTGCCCCCATGCTTCGGCATATATGCTCTTTTTTTTTACTGTGGTGGTGAAATCACCTCCTACAGCATTGGAGTCACGGCTTTATGTATCGTGGGAGCAAACGCTGTTGCTGTCAAGATAAATAAATCCACGCTGCAACTGAATGGCGTACCTGAAAACAAAAAGTTACATACCTGAAAATCAAGCATGATAAAACATTGCAGAATAGAATACAGTAAAAAAGAGCAGAACAATAGAGAGAAAATAGAGAGAGAGAGAAAGAGAACAATAAAACGACAACTATTTTTGGTTTTTTTATTTTATATTTTTTTTGTGTTTTGTTTTTTACATTTTTTTTACACTTTTTTTTACTCAACTGTAACGGTTCGGGTCTCTCAAAATGTGATGGCATCTTGGGAGACCCTGTGTAAATGTGTCCTGTTCTGTGCAATGCTGTACCCTACGCTAAAACTTCACTTTTGTGTGGTAGCGTTCAAAACATTTACCAATGCACAGACCAGGATTGTCAGGACAGAGTGGACAAAAATAACGGTTGTCACGCCTAAATCCGCGCTTGCTACAGACACGACATCTTTTTTGGGGGGCTCGTTGGGTAGGGGTAATCTCGAGGACATACGGATAATGCCTCTCATGCAGCCGGCTTACTGCATTTGGTAGGGGATGGTGAGGTGCAGAACCGCCTGGATACAGGAGTTCTGTGACTATCTCATCCTGGAATTTTAGGAGAGATAAAGTCCCGCCTGAAGCTCTGTATAGCACATGAGCGTTTAGCAAAGCCAATTGAAATAAGGATAGAGACACTTTTTTGTACCAGCGTCTCACCTTACGGGCAATGTGATACGGCGCCAACTTCTGGTCGTTGAAGTCCACCCCTCCCATATTTTGGTTATATTCGTGGACACAGAGGAGTTTCTCCACAACACCAGTCGCCGTACAAATTTGGACTGTCGTGTCTGCATGAAGGGAGGTAAGAAGGAAAACATTCTTATTATCCCTCCACTTCACAGCGAGCAAATTATTACACTTCAAGCAGGCTCTCTCCCTCAGCCTAAGATGGGAATCTACAAGCCCCTGGGGAAAGCCCCAGCGATTAGGTCGCACGGTGCCACATGCTCCAATCTGATGATCAAACAAGTGACTAAAAAGTGGCACGCTCGTGTAATAATTGTCCACATACAAGTGGTACCCCTTTCCGAATAAGGGTGACACCAAGTTCCACACTATCTTGCCAGCGCTCCCTATGTAATCCGGGCAGTTGACCGGCTCAACCTGACTATCTTTTCCCTCATAAACCGTAAAGCTCCATACATAGCCTGTTGCCCTGTCACAGAACTTATAGAGCTTGACCCCGTATCTGGCACGCTTGCTGGGAAGGTACTGTTTGAAAGACAAGCGGCCAGAAAATTAAATCAGGGACTCATCAACGCAGACAACTTGATCGCGAATAAACAAGGCTGCAAAACGTTCGTTGAAGTGGTTTATGAGGGGCCGAATTTTGTAGAGCCGGTCGTATTCAGGGTCTCCACGTGGACGACAAAGTTCATTGTCGTTGAAGTGCATGAACCGCAAAATCTGCTCGTATCGTTTCCTGGGCATGGAGGCAGAGAACACGGGCATGTGGTCAATTGGGTGCGTGGACCAATAAGCATGTATTGACGAAAATTTCTGTGTGCCCATGTTGAGGGAAAGGCCCAGATAGGTCTTAAATTCGGAAACCGTAATTGGTCTTCAATCTCTGGCAATGGAAGGCAACTGGGGATTAGCGGCGATGAATTGACCAGCATATAAATTACTCTGGTCCACAATAGATCTATAGAGATCTTCCGCGAAAAACAGTGAATAAAAATCAATTGGCATAAAATCAGCTGTTTCCACCTGAATACCGGGTTGGGCAGTGAATGGGGGAAGTACGGGTTCTGCAGAAGTGGTGGGGACCCAATCAGGATAGGCGAATTCTGCAGGAAGGTCACTATGGGCACGACGGGCCTGCCTTTGTCTTCTTCTTCTTGGTGGCAGCGGGACACTACTTGTGCTTGCCACCTCGCCAGCTTGAACTGCACTTATGGGACTCGCCACGTCACCACGTGATACTGGAGTGCTGGATGTACGCCCAGGCTGTACTAGGCCGCTGGTGCTTGCCAGTTCACCAAAAGGAATAGCGGCGCTAGTACTACTCTGCTCCATGATACCAGAGACCTGCGGTTCTTGCTCCTCAACAACCTCAGAAAATCGGGATCGGGTACGCCTGACCTTAGCAGGGACCTCATCTTCGTCGCCCGGGCTATCTGACATGGAGCCGCTGTCTTCTACGGGAAGGTATTCTGAACCTGAATCTGACAGATCCGTGACCTCCTCTTCACTATCTGTCATGCTCAGAATCTCGTAGGCCTCTATACTAGTGTACCTTCGATTTGCCATTTTGGGCTCTAAATTTAGCGGTACACTAGTAAGATTAAAAAAAAAAAAAAGCACCTGACTGTCGTCAGCAAATATATCAAACGCTACGAAAAAAACTGTTAGCGATCGCAGGGATCAGGCCTGACTCTGCGAACGCTGCAGTTATGTGTGTTGGCAAGTTACATTGATCGATCGATACTGCACTTGGGTGGGCTGGGCTGGGCTGGGCGGAGGGGCTAAACGCAGGTGCTAGCAGGTATCTGGGCTGATCCCGCTAACACTGCGTTTTTGGGAACCCTAAACCGCTGGGGGTGCTAGTATAGATCTGATCAGATACTATACCACTAAGGGAGGTGTATGTGTCAGGGATCGGATGGGAGACTGAATTGACGAGGTCGGCCTCTCTTATATCTCCTGTCCTGGCTGCGCTGGAGGTGAGACAGAGGAAGCCGAAGGACAAGAGGGACACGAGTGCCTGGAGCAGGAGGTCCCGGGAGAACAGTTTGACAGAGTTCAGCAGGCTGGAGTAAGCTGTGATGTGCTGAGCAGGAACAGGTAACAGCCAGGCAGGTAGCCGGGGGTTAACAGCAACCAGGAACAAAGACAGGAGCAAGGTCTCAGGAATAGCCAGGTTCGTCAGCAGGCGGGCAGCGAGGTACAAGATCATAGACAGAGCCAGAGTCCGGAACGGAGCCGATTCAGAGATGGACGTCAGTCCAGGAACAAGGTCAAGAGCAAGCCGGGTCAAAATACTAGGGAGACACACAGGATCAGAGCAGGATTCAGGAACACAGCTGAGATCAGTCAGCAAAGCACAAGAGCCCAGACTCTCTTTAAATAGGCTGTCTGGGCCAAGTTTCTTCGAAGGGCATTTCAATCTTAAGTTAGCTGTGGAGAGAAAAACTCTGTCTCCTGGCTTCAAGTTCAGGTTTCCCCGTCTCTTCCTATCAAAAAATTTCTTGTTAGCCGCCTGTGACTTTAGGATAGTCTCTCGCAAGAGCAGATTATTGGTGTTGAAAAAGTCCAGTCTCTCTTGCACAGCTGGTACAGAAGACTCCGTGGGTACATTGGGTAGAAAGGAAGGGTGATACCCATAGTTAACATAGAAGGGTGACTGTTTGATTGCTGAATGAACGGAATTATTATATGCAAATTCTGCCAAGGGGAGTAGAGACACCCAATCATCCTGAGAGAAGTATGAGAAACATCTTAGGTATTGCTCCAAGGACTGATTTGTCCTTTCGGTCTGACCGTTGGTCTGCGGGTGATAAGCAGACGAAAGGCATAGTTCAATCTTCAAAGCTTTACATAGGGCCCTCCAAAATTTGGAGGTAAACTATACTCCATGATCTGAGGTTATGTTTGCTGGGATGCCATGCAATCTTACAATCTCCTTAATAAATACAGAAGCGGTTTCAGAGGCAGAGGGGGTTCCTTGCAAAGGTACAAAATGAGCCATTTTTGAAAAACGATCCACTATAACAAAAATGGTGGTGAATCCTTCAGACGGGGGAAGTTCCACAAAAAAATCCAAGGAAATCATGTTCCAAGGTTTTTCAGGTACAGGAAGAGATTCTAACAATCCCCAGGTCTTGGCACGATCAGACTTGTTTCTGAGACATACGGAGCAGGACCTGACATAATCTCTACAATCCTTCAATAAACTAGGCCACCAAAAGGAACGGGACACTAGGTCAGAGGTCTTGTGAATTCCAAAGTACCCGGCAAGGGGGTGGTCATGGCATTTCTTGAGGATGTGGACCCTAAACTGCTCAGGAATAAAAATGTGCTCCTTGTGGAAGAAGAGTTCATCTCTTGGTTGAAGGTGTAGATCCAGAGGAGGAGGATGATTAGCAACTGCCTCCTTGATTTGGGACATCACATCTGCCTGTAGGAGTAGAAAGTTCTTGGCAGGTAAGATAGTGTCAGGTTCAGGAAGTGGGGTTGATTCAGAGAACATGCGTGAGAGCGCATCGGGTTTACCGTTCTTGGATCCGGGGCGGAAGGTAAGATGAAAAGTGAAACGTGAAAAGAATAGTGCCCATCTGGCTTGTCGGGGTCTTAGGCGCTTGGCAGTTCTTAAATATTCCAAGTTTTTATGATCAGTGAAAATAAGGACAGGATGCGCAGCCCCTTCCAACAGATAGCGCCATTCCTCTAGGGCGGCTTTGATAGCAAGTAGTTCACGATCCCCCATGTCATAATTCTTTTCAGAAGAGTTCAGTTTCCTAGAGAAGAAGGCAATTGGATGAAGTAAGGATTTAGCCCCCTGTCTTTGAGAGAGGATAGCCCCAACTGCCGTTTCAGAAGCGTCTACCTCGAGTACGTAGGCCAGAGAAGGGTCAGGGTGTCTTAGAATGGGGGCAGAGGTGAACAAGGTCTTTAATTTTTCAAAAGGATCCTGAGCCTCAGGGGTCCATTTGAAAGAAACATGCTGTTTAGTTAACTGGGTGACAGGAGCAATGATGCCGGAAAAGTTTTTAATAAATTTTCTGTAAAAATTGGCAAAGCCTTCAAAACGTTGAATGGCTTTCTTGTCCTCAGGAGCAGGCCAATCAAGCACAGCGGCAACTTTCTGCGGGTCCATAGAGATGCCTTCTGCAGAAATAACAAGTCCTAAGAATTGGATAGAAGATCTTTCAAAGTCGCATTTCTCAGCTTTAGCGTAAAGATGGTGTTGTCGCAGTCTTGCAAGTACTTTCTTTACATGACCCCTGTGAAGATCAAGAGAGCTGGAGAATGAACAGATCTAAGTAGTCCCGGAAGATGTCATTGACCAGATGTTGAAATGTGGCAGAGGCATTGCAGGGGCCAAATGGCATGACAAGATATTCATAGTGCCCAAAGCGTATTCGGAATGCGGTCTTCCATTCGTCCCCGTTACGAATTCTGACTAAGTTGTATGCACCCCTCAGATCTAGTTTAGAAAACACTTGTGCCCCTCGCAATCTTTGGAAAAGTTCTGGGATTAGAGGAAGTGGATAACGATTCTTAACCGTTATCTTATTAAGATCTCGATAATCCACACAGGGTCTGAGAGTATGATCCTTCTTTTCGACGAAGAAGATGCCCGTCCCTGCAGGAGATGTGGAATGTCGGATGAAGCCTTTCTCCAAATTTTCGTCAATGTAGTGACGGAGGGCTCCTAATTCGGGCTCAGAAAGAGGGTAGATACGGCCAAACGGAATCTCAGCTCCGGGCAACAGTTCTATGGGGCAATCATAGGCCCGGTGAGAAGGGAGAGAGTCTGCATTCTTTTTGTTGAAAACATTGAGAATGTCGTGGTAAACTGCAGGAACAAGTTTTGAGGTTTCCGGATCAGACTGGATGGCCAAGAGAGGTGTAGTGGTGCGTACCTCATGCGGAACACAGTGTACCAGACAGTAAGGTGAAGAAAAGGACCTCTCCTGTAAGCAAGTTGATGCTGGGATTGTGTGCCTTCAGCCAGGGCATACCCAAGATGATGGGGAACATGGGTGACGAGATGACGTCTAGACATTGGAACTCTCGATGACTGGCGGAAGAAAGGCAGAGGATGGGGACCGTTTCTTGTGTTACTGGGCCAGACTTGATACCGGAGCCATCAGCGAGGTGTACCATAGGGTTGCCACCTCATCCCTTTAAACCTGAACACATATGAATTACACAGGTTCTGTGGCTGATTAAGGTGGCAATCAAACTCACTTGGTGCCTTATCAGCCTTTAATTAGCCTCAGAACCTGTGTAATTCATATGTGTTCGGGTTTAAAGGGATGAGGTGGCAACCCTAGTGTACCACGAACCCTTGTTTCTTGGTACAAAGAGGGAGGTTGTGCCGGGCTGCGAAACCAGAGTCCACAAAGCAGCTGCAGGCACCAGAGTTTATGATTGCAGAGACAGAAATTGTTTTCTCAGCAAGCTGTAGGTGGCAAGGAAGGGTTAGGTGAACCCGATGAGGTCCGGGTGGATGCATAGTGTGGATCCAGTTGGTAGGAGATTTGTGTGGTTGTACTGGACAGCTTTGCAAATAGTGACCGACATCACCACAGTAGAGACAGAGGTTAGAGTGCTGGCGACGAAGGCGTTCGGCTGCAGACAGAGGGGACCTCAAAAAACTTTTCCGAGAAGGATACCGGGGTGAGCCAGTCATGTCAGACAGGTAATGGCATTCTTGGTTCTGTGATGAGGAGAGTCTCTGTGGATCCTCTCTGACTGGCGTTCCCATAACCGTCGGTCAATCAAAATGACAAGTTTAATCAGGTCCTCCAGAACCGAGGGTACCTCCACTCTGGCAAGATCATCTTTAATAGGGTCAGATAGACCAAGATAGAACTGGTAATGAAGGGCTGCTTGATTCCACTCGGTATCGGTACTCCAGAGGTGAAAATCGGTTACGTAATCCTCCACAGGTCTCTGACCCTGCTGTAGTTTGCTGAGTTCCTGTTCGGCAGTCTGTCTATAGAAGGCTAGAGCTGGGTCAAGCTGCTCACGAAGCTGAAAGGCCCAGGATTGGGGCTCATCCAGGAGAAGGGAGATAACAAATCCCACCCTGACATCTTGCGTGGAGAAAGTTTGTGGGAGGAGAGAAAAATAAAGTTTGCATGCATTACGAAAAGTCGGAAATTTCCTGCGATCTCCAGAAAAGCGTTCGGGGACAGGCACTCGGGGTTCAAGAATAGGGTAGGTTCCACTGGATGTGTAGGCCTCCGTCTGAGTGGCTACATCTTTAGCAGCAGAGGTATCTAAAAGTGGCAAAGTCACTGTGTCGGTTGATAATTGATCATCCATGCGACTTAGATCCGCTTGCAACTTTTGCACGATGTGCAGCGATTGATTGTGAAAAGTCCTTAGATGTAGAGGCCTCCCTTTCAGACTCCATTATTGGCTGACTGATACTGTCAGGGATCGGATGGGAGACTGAATTGACGAGGTCGGCCTCTCTTATATCTCCTGTCCTGGCTCCGCTGGAGGTGAGACAGAGGAAGCCGAAGGACAAGAGGGACACGAGTGCCTGGAGCAGGAGGTCCCGGGAGAACAGTTTGGCAGGGTTCAGCAGGCTGGAGTAGGCTATGATGTGCTGAGCAGGAACAGGTAACAGCCAGGCAGGTAGCCGGGGGTTAACAGCAACCAGGAACAAAGACAGGAGCAAGGTCTCAGGAATAGCCAGGTTTGTCAGCAGGCGGGCAGCGAGGTACAAGATCATAGACAGAGTCAGAGTCGGGAACGGAGCCGGGTCAGAGATGGACGTCAGTACAGGAACAAGGTCAAGAGCAAGCCGGGTCAAAATACTAGGGAGACACACAGGATCAGAGAAGGATTCAGGAACACAGCTGAGATCAGTCAGCAAAGCACAAGAGCCCAGACTCTCTTTAAATAGGCTGTCTGCGCCAAAGGAGAATTAGGCTCGTGCGTGCGCGCTCGTGCGCGCGCATTTGCACATGCGTACCCGCGAATGCAGGTTCTGGCGCGCATGCGTGCGCCTGTTTGCCATTCTATGGCAAAGACTATGTGCTTGTGCACGTCTGTTTGCAAAACGTCTCACAGGAATTCCCTGACAGTATGCTTTGCGCGTGGGTGTTAGCGTTACTGGCGCTGCCTGGGGCGACGCAGACCCTCTCTGACACTAGAACCTAATTGATATCACCCGCCGGGCGATCAGGGGGTTAAACCTTTATTGGGTTATATACGGCGGGTGCCCTGATGCTATAAAAAGCAAACTAACCAACCAGCGTCACCCGTAACACTTATATGGTGATCACTGGTGAAAGGGTTAACTAGGGGCAATCAGGGGGTTAAAACCTTTACTAGGTTATACATGGGGGTACCTGACGCTATATAAAAACCTGACGGGTAACCTAAATAACTAACTGGCTAACCAGTGTCACTTATACGGTGATCACTGGTGAAAGGGTTAACTCTAGGGGCAATCAGGGGGTTAAAATAATATATGGGGGTACCTGACCTATTAAAAACCTGCGGCAAACCTAAAAATAAATAACTGGCTATCTAGGGCACCACCGACACTAATACAGCGATCGGAAAAACGATTGCTTAGTGACGCTGGCGTTAGGGGGTGAAAGGGTTACCTGAGGGGCGATCAAGGGGTTAAACCTTTATTAGGGGGGGGTTAGGGGGCTACCCTGGACCTAAAGGGGCCTAAACCTAACTGCCCTGTTTACTGCCACAAATGACACTGATTGCAGTGATCAGTAAAAAAAATGACCACTGCAAACGGTACACTGTGACTGGGGGTACTGGGGGTGATCTGGGGGGTGATCTGGGGGTGACTGGGGGTGTAAGTGTGCCTACATGTACTGGTGTCAGTGTAGTGTTGGTGCACTTACTGTGAGATGTCTTCTCTCCTCGCGCCGGAACGAAAAGACCGCCGCATGGAGAGATGACTTCACTTCCTCTGCCTGTGTTTACATTACACAGGCAGAGGAAGATTCTCATTCGCCAGGAGCGATCGTGAGGAGGTGGCCGGAAACGAATGGCCGTCCCCTCATCAAGGATCGCTCCTGCACCGAGAACCACTGCTCGCTGTACCGGAGGGGGGTCCGATTGGACCCCCCACCAATGCGAAGGCAGTCACGTACAGGTACGTGATTGTGCCTGTCCGTGCCATTTTGCCAACGTATATGTACAGTGAGCGGTCGTTAAGTGACACTAAACTCTGGTTTAAAAAAAAAAAAAAATGTGCTTTGCTGTTTATATTTTGTGTTTGTAGCTACATTTTGTAGTCTGGTCTGGAGTGCTCACCTAAGAGGTGGTGGTTCAATCAGGATGCAGAGACTCCTTTTCAGTCTTAATGCTCTGGAGTGCTCACCTGAGAGGTGGTGGTTCAATCAGGATGAACAGACTCCTTTTCAGTCTTAATGCTCTGGAGTGCTCACCTGAGAGGTGGTGGTTCAATCAGGATGCAGAGACTACTTTTCAGTGGTAATGCTCTGGAGTGCTCACCTGAGAGGTGGTGGTTCAATCAGGACGAACAGACTCCTTTTCAGTGGTAATGGTCTGGAGTGCTCACCTGAGAGGTGGTGGTTCAATCAGGATGCAGAGACTCCTTTTCAGTCTTAATGCTCTGGAGTGCTCACCTGAGAGGTGGTGGTTCAATCAGGATGCAGAGACTACTTTTCAGTGGTAATGCTCTGGAGTGCTCACCTGAGAGGTGGTGGTTCAATCAGGATGAACAGACTCCTTTTCAGTGGTAATGGTCTGGAGTGCTCACCTGAGAGGTGGTGGTTCAATCAGGATGAACAGACTCCTTTTTAGTAGTAATGCTCTGGAGTGCTCACCTGAGAGGTGGTGGTTCAATCAGGATGCAGAGACTACTTTTCAGTGGTAATGCTCTGGAGTGCTCACCTGAGAGGTGGTGGTTCAATGAGGACGAACAGACTCCTTTTCAGTGGTAATGGTCTGGAGTGCTGACCTGAGAGGTGGTGGTTCAATCAGGATGCAGAGACTCCTTTTCAGTCTTAATGCTCTGGAGTGCTCACCTGAGAGGTGGTGGTTCAATCAGGATGAACAGACTCCTTTTTAGTAGTAATGCTCTGGAGTGCTCACCTGAGAGGTGGTGGTTCAATCAGGATGAACAGACTCCTTTTCAGTGGTAATGCTCTGGAGTGCTCACCTGAGAGGTGGTGGTTCAATCAGGACGAACAGACTCCTTTTCAGTGGTAATGGTCTGGAGTGCTCACCTGAGAGGTGGTGGTTCAATCAGGATGCAGAGACTCCTTTTCAGTGGTAATAATGCTCTGGAGTGCTCATCTGAGAGGTGGTGGCTCAAGCAGGATGAACAGACTCCTTTTCAGTGGTAATGCTCTGGAGTGCTCATCTGAGAGGTGGTGGTTCAATCAGGATGCAGAGTCTCCTTTTCAGTGGTAATGCTCTGGAGTGCTCACCTGAGAGGTGGTGGTTTAATCAGAATGAACAGACCCCTTTTCAGTGGTAATGCTCTGGAGTGTTCACCTGAGAGGTGGTGGTTCAATCAGGATAAACAGACTCCTTTTCAGTGGTAATGCTCTGAAGTGCTCACCTGAGAGGTGGTGGTTCAATCAGGATGCAGAGACTCCTTTTCAGTCTTAATGCTCTGGAGTGCTCATCTGAGAGGTGGTGGTTCAATCAGGATGCAGAGACTACTTTTCAGTGGTAATGCTCTGGAGTGCTCACCTGAGAGGTGGTGGTTCAATCAGGATGAACAGACTCCTTTTCAGTGGTACCGGTCTGGAGTGCTCACCTGAGAGGTGGTGGTTCAATCAGGATGCAGAGACTACTTTTCAGTGGTAATGCTCTGGAGTGCTCACCTGAGAGGTGGTGGTTCAATCAGGATGAACAGACTCCTTTTCAGTGGTAATGCTCTGGAGTGCTCACCTGAGAGGTGGTGGCTCAATCAGGATGAACAGACTCCTTTTCAGTGGTAATGGTCTGGAGTGCTCATCTGAGAGGTGGTGGTTCAATCAGGATGAACAGACTCCTTTTCAGTGGTAATGGTCTGGAGTGCTCATCTGAGAGGTGGTGGTTCAATCAGGATGCAGAGACCTGGAAAAAAACTGAAAAAAAAATAGTATTTTTAATAATAATAATAATAATAATAGTAATATATACAATAATAGTACGATAGCAATATATTTGACTCCCTATCGGCAGCAATGGTCTGGGAGCCTTCACCCGAGCGCTAGAGGCTGCATCAGGGTGAAGGGACTCCCCATCGGCGGCATTGGTCTGGGAGCCTTCACCCGAGCGTCAGAGGCTGCGTCAGGGTGAAGGGACTCCCCATCGGCGGCATTGGTCTGGGAGCCTTCACCCAAGCGCTAGAGGCTGCATCAGGGTGAAGGGACTCCCCTTCGGCGGCATTGGTCTGGGAGCCTTCACCCGAGCGTCAGAGGCTGCGTCAGGGTGAAGGGGCTCCCCTTCGGCAGCAATAGTCTGGGAGCCTTCACTCGAGCGATAGAGGCTGCATCAGGGTGAAGGGACTCCCCATCGGCGGCATTGGTCTGGGAGCCTTCACCCGAGCGTCAGAGGCTGCGTCAGGGTGAAGGGACTCCCCTTCGGCAGCAATGGTCTGGGAGCCTTCACCCGAGCGCTAGAGGCTGCATCAGGGTGAAGGGACTCCCCATCGGCGGCATTGGTCTGGGAGCCTTCACCCGAGCGTCAGAGGCTGCGTCTGGGTGAAGGGACTCCCCTTCGGCAGCGTTGGTCTGGGAGCCTTCACCCGAGTGCCAGAGGCTGCGTCAGGGTGAAGGGACTCCCCGTCGGCGGCATTGGTCTGGGAGCCTTCACCCGAGCACTAGAGGCTGCATCAGGGTGAAGGGACTCCCCTTTGGCGGCATTGGTCTGGGAGCCTTCACCCGAGCGCCAGGGTGAAGGGACTCCCCTTCAGCGGTAATGGTCTGGGAGCCTTCACCCGAGCGCTAGAGGCTGCATCAGGGTGAAGGGACTCCCCTTCAGCGTAATGGTTTCAAGTATATATTTTTCCAGGCGTTATCTGCTATAAACAGAAAATATGAAAAAATATACATTTTGGTATACATTATCCATGTTTTTGAGGCGTCTGTAAGAGAAAAGTGTTATACTATACATTTAAGAAAACCATGCGAATGTCTGCATTTTGATCAAACCTCACAATAACACGTATGTTCACAGCTTCTTCACGTATGTTCAGAGGTTCTTAATTTGGTGGAGTAAATTCCCAGCATATGGGACAAGTAGGGGCTTCCTGCAGCCATCTGTGGATACAATGAGAATGAAACGTATGAGAACATGGTAGTGCTCTCGAGTCCTCTGCATTATACTCACAGAGGCAGATGGAGCAGGTAGGCTGCTCCATTGCCGGTGGTCTGTGTGTTGCTGCCTCCTCCCGTCTCGTCCGAAGCTCTCCTCTTCTCCTGTTGTAAGCCTGACGAGATTGCCTTCCGCGGGATCCACGTCTTGAAGCTCGTGGCATGGTGGTGGTGACCTAGAAAAAGACTAAATTTTTTTTTAAATATTTATAATAATAACAATATATACAATAATACGATAGCAATATATTTAAATTAAAAACGCTAATAATCGCAGGAGACACAATGTGACTCGGTCAGCTCCCAGTGCAGGAAAGTTTTGAAACAATTGCAGTCCGGTTTGAACCGGTTTGCAGCCCACTGTGACATCACACACCTCATACCAGCTGCCACATTTCAGGCCTGGAAACTTTGACTGGGAATACCTCGGTCATGTAACAATGTAGCCAAATTTGATATCATTTCATAGAGTTTACATATAATTAATCTGTACTATGGTCATTTTAATGGCTGTGTATGCTGGGTGTCATTCTCAGTATCTGTTCTTATTCTGTATGTATGGACTCTGCACAGTACTACTTCTCTTGTCCTGTATCATAGGCGTGCGCACGGGGTGTGCCGGGTGTGCCTGGGCACACCCTAATGCCCAGGAACAACCAAGGCTGGCGCTCTCTACTGGGAGGAGAGGGCGCCTGGAGCTTGTCAATGTGCCTCGTCCTCTACCCGGCTGTCTAGCACCAGAAATGTGTGTGGCGGCGCGGCAGTGGGCAGCAATTAGCAGCACCCTTGGGGAGGTGTGGGCGGCCGGGCATCCATCGCTACATGGCAGTGAACAGCGAGGGGCCGGCCGAGCGCAGATAAGCCGAGAGCCTGGGACTCGGGAGAAGAGCTCCACCGTGGCACCGCCTCCTCCTTGAACTCGTCCCCTGACCCCGCCTCCCCCAGGAGGCAAGCGGGCGCAGCGTACCCCATGCTTCCAGAGCATGGACTGCTCCAAGTTCCTCTCTGCGCTCAGATGTGAGGCCTGGAGCTGGAGGACAGACAGGCTCGCCGCTCACTGGGGGCACAGAGCTGTCACAGAGGACGGGCAGGAGGCGCAGGCTGCTGCGGGAGCCGCTGGAATTGGACGGATCGAAGCAGGAGACTGGCATCATGGTATGGAAGGTACTATCTGTCATCATACACACCTGCAGACAGAGACTGGGACAGAGGTGGGACTGCAGGAACAGGGCTAGGGGTCTCTTATCTCCCCCCAACTCCCCCTCCCTCTCTCCAAGCCCCCCTCTCTCAAAGCCCCCTCCCCGCTCTTTCAGCCACCCTCCCTTCTCTCTAAGCCCCCCTCCCTCTTCTCTCTAAGCCCCCTCCCTTCTCTCTAAGCCCCCCTCCCTTCTCTCTAAGCCCCCCTCCCTGCTCTCTCAGCCCCCCTCCCTTCTCTCCAAGACCCCCTCCACCCTTTCTCAGCCACCCTCCCCTCTCTCCAAGCCCCCTCTCTTCTCTCTAAGCCCCCTCCCTTCTCTCTCAGCCCCCCTCCCTTCTCTCTCAGCCCCCCTCCCTTCTCCCTCAGCACCCCTCTCTCCAAGCCCCCCTCCCTACTCTCTCAGCCCCCCTCTCTCTAAACCCCCTCCCTTCTCTCTTAGCCCTCCCTATTCTCTCAGCCCGCCTCTCTCAGCCAACCCGTGTCTATCAGCCCACCCTATTCTCTCAGCCCCCTCTCTCTAAGCCCCCTCCCTTCTCTCTCAGCCCACCCGTCTCTATCAGCCCCCTCTCTTAGCCCTCCCTCTCTTAGCCCTCCCTCTCTCAGCCCCCACTCTCTTAACCCTCCCTCTCTCTCTCAGCCCTCCCTCTCTCTCAGCCCTCCCTCCTACACCTCTCTCTCTCAGCCCTCCCTCCTACACCTCTCTCTCTCAGCCTTCCCTCCTACACCTCTCTCTCTCTCTCAGCCCCCCTCTCTTTAAGCCCCCTCCCTTCTCTCTCAGCCCACCCATCTCTATCAGCCCCCCTCTCTTAGCCCTCCCTCTCTCAGCCCCCACTCTCTTAACCCCCCTCTCAGCCCTCCCTCTCTCTCTCAGCCCTCCCTCTCTCTCAGCCCTCCCTCCTACACCTCTCTCTCTCAGCCCTCCCCCCTACACCTCTCTCTCTCCCAGCCCTCCCTCCTACACCTCTCTCTCTCTCTCAGCTCTCCCTCCTACACCTCTCTCTCTCTCAGCCCTTCCTCCAACCAGCAAACTGAACAAAAAAAACTGTGCACATGTACCAATTTATTTCTAAAAGTGTATATATACATACATATATATATACACACAAACACACATATACATGTGTGTTTGAGCTTTGGGGTGCACACCCTAATGTAATAGGCTGCGCACGCCTTTGTCCTGTATGTTGGGTGTTATTCTCAGTATCTGTTCTTATTCTGTATGTATGGACTCTGCACAGTACTACTTCTCTTGTCCTGTATGCTGGGTGTTTTTTCCAGTATCATACTTACCTAGGTGGATGCTGTATCTATCCCCCCGGCTCCTCTACACTGAGAACAGAACGATTGAACACCGTTGATCGCTCGGGTCTCACAGCTCCACGAGCAGAGATCTGCAGACTGTCAGTCACCGCTCTCTGCTCTGCCCCCTCCTCACTCACTGGAGCGCTGGGCTGTGGAGGGGGGCGGAGCGGGCAGCTCAGGCTCTCAGCGGCTCGGAGCCAGACCTGGCGGATCCCGACTTCCATTGTCGTGATGACGTGGACCCTGGACTGACTTTTGTGATGTCTGCAGAGAGCAGATTCAGCCCATTCTCTTCTGAAAACGGGTCACAGGAGTGAAAAACGGGCTTCGCCTGTACTTCTCCTTTAAAGCCGCTTTCTCCTACCCACCGGATTTCAGCTGCTGGAGGGAGAGACACAGACATGGCTGGATCCAGGGGGGTGCTAATTTTCACCCAGATTTCAATTGCTCCCCCCCCCACGCAAGCCCTCCCATTGATGTGATGCCTGATTGGCCACTAATCTCCCCCCACCATCGTTCGCACTCAGAGCTGGGAAAAGGGAACAACATCCTGGAGCAGTGAGAGGAAAAGTGCCAGAGTGGAGAGATGACATCAGACTGGGCAGCTATCTGTGCTGAGAAGTGGGATCAGGATTTGGGGGGGGGGGTATTTGCTAGAAGGAGGAATGGGGAAGGATATGTGCTAGGAGGAGGGTTTGGGGGGATTTGAGCCAGGAGGGGGCATTGGGGGGAATGTATGTGCTAGGAGGGGGGTGAAAATTTCTGCTAAGGGGGGGGCGCCTTGAGTTGGGAGGAGGGATTGGGTGGATTTGTGCTGTAAGGAGGGATAGGGTGGATTTGTGCTGGGGGGAATTTGTACTCGGAGGGGGATCTGTGCTAGAAGTGATTGGGGGGGGGGATCCGTGCTAGGATGAGGGATGGGGGGGATTTGTGCTATGTCCCCCACTCTCAGGTAACACCAGACCCCTCTATGCCCCCTACTCATAGATAACAACAGAACCATTATAACTCCCATAATTAGGTAACAACAGATCCTCCCCCCCCTCCATATACCCCCCACTCTTGAAAAACACCAGAACCACTAAACGCCTCCCCCCCCCACACACACACACGATACTACCAACTATGGGCAATGTGTGCCCCCCTAGCAGGGATCTCTGTGCCCCAATTTGGTAGCGTGCCCCTCCTGGCAGGGATCTATGTGCCCCCACTGGGTAGTGTGCGTCCCCAGTTGGGGATCTCTGTGCCCCTATTGGGTAGTGTGCACCCCCTGGTGGGGGATCTATGTGCCCCACTGGGTAGTGTGCAGAAAGGATCATGATGACCGCACATGCTCTATGCAGCCCCCTGTATCCTAGCAACGGTAAACACTGGACGGCCGGGCTGCCCACTCTGGGAAACTCTGTGACATAAGGACGCCGTCCGGTCCGATCCGGATACAAACACAGGAGCGTCACATGGGAAGGGAGACCCAATAAAGATACCAGCCCAGGAGACTCTCATGGGGCCCCTTCTGGTCCCGGGCCCTCAGGTATGGTCACTCCGCCCCTAGTTACATTACATTTATTAATTTCTGTATAATTAAGTACATTTTACATTTTTAATCATTCAGTTTAGGTTATACTTTGCCATACGGACCATAATAGCGCCACCAATGTATAGTGACAGATTCTCCTTCCTGCCGTCCCTTTTCTATAGGAATTGGGGGGATGGGAGTTGGGATTGGGGGGTAAAGATTAGAACTGGGGGGCCCCTGTCATGTAAGATGTTGGTGGCCCCTGTCATATAGGATGTTGGGGGGCCCCTGTCATGTAGGATGTTGGTGGCCCCTGTCATGTAGGATGTTGGGGGGCCCATCATGTAGGATGTTGGGGGGACCCTGTCATGTAGGATGTTGGCGGGCCCCTGTCATGTAGGGTGTCGGGGGCCCTGTCATGTAGTGTGTCGGGGGCCCCTGTCATGTAGGGTGTCGGGGCCCCCTGTCATGTAGGGTGTCGGGGGCCCCTGTCATGTAGGGTGTCGGGGCCCCCTGTCATGTTGGGTGTCGGGGGCCCCTGTCATGTAGGATGTCGGGGGCCCCTGTCATGTAGGGTGTCGGGGCCCCTGGGATCTCTAATAACAACTCTGATCCTGAGTGTGAAAAGTGATTTCTCTTCCCTCAGACCAGAAAGGAGAAGAGGAGAGAAAACACTTACAGAGCATTACACAAGCTGGGTCCCACCCACATCCCGACACTGGACCCACCTCCCTGGTCAGGTGACATCACTGCTAATGACACTTACTATGTCTCTGATAGATGTGCTATGAAGATGGGGGTGTAGTCTCCGATTTATCCACTGTAGGGCGCTGTGTCTGTTCTGTCAAAAGAGACAGGCAGTCTGCTCTTTCCCTCTCCAGGAAAGAATATCAAAGATTCCAAGTGATGCCAGTATCAAGGTCGGGGCAGACTGTCACATTTCCTTCCCCAGTGGGAGGAAATTTCAGACAGTTCCTTTGTCCTAAGACTGATCAGGGAAGGCTACCGCCTGGAATTCTTGTCAGAGCACCCTCCTACGGTCACTTTAACTCATCTTCCCAAAGATGTTGTAAGGAAGAAAGCCCTTCTAGAGGGCATTCAGGAACTTGTAGATCAGGAGGTGGTAATTCCGGTTCCAAAGGACCAGCTTTTCCAGGGCTTTTATTCCCACATATTTTTGGTGCCAAAGCCCTCTGGAAAGTTCCGCCTGATCATAAATCTCAAGAACCTAAGCAAGTTCTTAGAGTACAAGAAATTTTCCATGGAGAGCGTGTACTCGATAAGGAAAAATCTACTAAAATATGTTTTTATGACCACCCTAGATCTCAGGGATGCTTATCTGCATGTTCCGAATTTTACGGGACATCAGGCCTTCCTGAGGTTTGCGGTGGTAACACAGGAGGGAACTTCGCATTGGCAGTTCAGGGCACTTCCCTTCGGTCTTGCGGCAAGTCCAAGAATCTTTACAAAGATTCTTGCAGAAGCGGTGGCCCATCTCCATCTGCAGGGTCAGGAGGTTCAGGAGGTTCTTCTGTCTATCTCGGGAGAGAGAGTCAGAGGGCCTGGATGCCCTGGCTCAAAGCTGGACATTCCGGTTGGCTTACGCCTTCCCCCCTCTGCCTCTGATTCCGAGAGTCATCCAAAAGCTCAGCCAGGCTTCGGGCAGAGTCCTCTTGGTAGCTCCTTGGTGGCCAAGAAGCACTTGGTTTGCAACCCTGAAGTTGTTATCAGTAGCGCCCCCCTGGAAACTGCCAAACATCCCGACCTTCTGTCACAGGGTCCAGTTGTGCACCCCAGACCGGAATTCTTTCAGCTCACGGCTTGTTTAGTGAGCGCCAGATCCTTAGGAAAAAGGGATGCTCAGACAGAGTAATAGATACTTTACTCTTAAGCCGGAAGCCGGTGAAGGGAAGAATTTACCTTAAAGTTTGGAAAGTTTTTTGTACTTGGTGTAAACAAAAAAAAATTGTTTCCACCTCTATTCCGGTAATCCTGGAATTTCTCCAGGATGGGGTAGAGAAGGGTGTGGCTGTCAACACTCTTCGTGTACAAGTGGCAGCCCTTTCAGTTTTTCTTGATGCTAGGATAGCGAAAGAACCTTTAGTTAAAAGATTTTTGGTAGCCAGAGATAGAGCTACTCCTGTCAAAAAAGATAGGTTCCCACCTTGGGACCTAACTAGGGTTCTAGAGGCGTTATCTAGTCACCCCTTTGAGCCCTTAGAAGAAATTTATTTTAAGCTTTTGACCATAAAATTAGCCTTTCTACTGACAATCACTACTGCCAGGAGAGTAGGGGACCTGCAATGTCTTTCCATCAAAGAACCTTTTTTAATGGTCCTACCTGATAGGATCATCCTCAAGCCAGATCCATTATATCTACCTAAGGTGTCGTCAGCGTTCCACAGAGCGCAGGTGATGACCTTGCCATCCTTTTGTGAGAGCTCCAGAAATGAAGGAGAAAAAAGATTCAATTGTCTAGATGTCAGGAGATGCCTCCTTATATATTTACAGAGGGTTAAGGATTTTAGAAGGTCTAATCATCTTTTAATCCTGTTTTCTGGAATTAGAAAGGGACTCCAAGCATCAAATTCCTCAGTCTCCAGGTCGATAAGGCAAGCCATTGATTTAGCATACAAAAGCTCAGGCACTCCTGCACCAGAAAAGTTGAAGGCACACTCAACTAGAGCCCTGGCTACCTCATGGGCTGAGAAGGCAGGGGCCTCCTGGGAGCAGATACGCAACGCAGCCACCTGGTCCAGTCAAGACACTTTCCTGAAGCACTACCGCGTGGAGGTCCTATCGCAGCAAGACCTAGCCTTCGGTCGAAAAGTGTTACAGGCAGTGGTCCCATCCTAAGGTAGGCCTGTGGATTCCTTTATTATCCTCTCATGTGTTGCCGTCCTGGAAGGTGAGGTGAGAAAACCGACGGTTATTTACCGATAACAGTGTTTCTACGAAATCTTCCAGGACGGCAGGCCTACTTCCCACCCTGTTGTGGGTGGAGGAGTATGTTCACACTATGTGGTAAGTATTAGGATGTGGATAGCCCTTGTGGTCTAGTGGGAGTGTTACTTTACAACTACTGAGGGACAAGGGATAAGGTGGGGCCTTATAAACATTTGTGAGCTGATTGTGTTTCCTGTTGGGTGGAGCCTATCATCTGTCATGTGTTGCCGTCCTGGAAGGTTTCGTAGAAACACCGTTATCGGTAAATAATCGTTGTTTTTTTTTTTGAGGGCACATAGCACATCAGGGCATGGGGCACATAGCACATCAGGGCATGGGGCACATAGCACATCGGGGGGCATGGGGCACATAGCACATCAGGTCATGGGGCACATAGCACATCAGGGCACATAGCACATCAGGGCATGGGGCACATAGCACATCGGGGCACATAGCATATCGGGGCACATAGCACATCAGGGCATGGGGCACATAGCACATCAGGGCATGGGGCGCAGCACATCAGGGCGCACAGCACATCAGGGCGCATAGCACATCAGGGCATGGGGCACATAGCATATCAGGGCACAGGGCACATAGCACATGAGGGCACATCAGGACATGTAGCACATTAGGGCAGGGCACATAGCACATTGTTTACCAGCCATGCAGAGTAGCGCAGGAAGCGTGTGTAATAAGTTCTCTCTCATGTCACGGCACTGACGGCAGTTACTCCCCGGCGGCCCCTCCTCTCTTCTCGTCCATCCCAGATGATGTCACAAGCAAATGGGGATGGACGAGAAGAGAGGAGGGGCCGCGGGAAGCAGCGTGACTGCCGTCAGTGACGTGACATGAGAGAGACCCGGTCATAGAGGAGAGGAGGAATTACACTACTGCCATCTAGTGGCGGTAGATGTAATTGGGGTAACGCCGTCCAAGTAATGGTAACTGCGTTACCATGAGGGGAAGAGTAATCAGTTAGATTACTCGTTACCCTCTAAAGTAACTGCGTTACGTAACTCCGTTTATTCTAACTCAGTTACTTACATCACTGATCGCCACCAGTACTAAAGTACTAGTAAAAATAAAATAAAAAAATGCCATAAAAATATCCCATAGTTTGTAGATGCTATAACTTTTGCGCAGACCAATCAATATACGCTTAATGAGATTTTGTAACCAAAAATATGTAGAAGAATACGTATTGGCCTAAATTGATGAAGAAATTAGATTTTTTTTTTATTATTATTTTATTGGATGTGTATTATAGCAGAAAGTAAAAAAATATTGTTTTTTCTTTCAAATTGTCTTTTTTTTTGTTTATAGCGCAAAAAATAAAAACTGCAGAGGTGATCAAATACCACCAAAAAAAAGCTCTATGTGTGGGAAAAAATTTACATAAATTTTATTTGGGTACAGCGTCGCACAAACACGCAATTGTCAGTTAAAGTTACGCATCGCTGTATCGCAAAAAAATGGCCTGGTCATTAAGGGGGTAAAACCCTCTGAGGCTGAAGTGGTTAAGGTATAACTAAAGGCAAAAAATAGGATTTTTGTACTCACTGTAAAATCCGTTTCTCTGACGTCCATGGACTGACACAGCTGTCATACTGATTACGTGTGGGTATATGTCCCTGCTTGCAGGAGAAGACTTAGGCAGAATGTTAGATGTTAAAACATTCTAGAACAAGCCAGAGCTGAACAGCCCCGCCCAGGGGGCGGTCACTCCGGACATTACCCTCCCATCTGCAGCTAGCAGCCTCAGTTCGTAACAAAGCAGTACAAACCTTAAAAGGAAGGGTGGGTGCTGTGTCAGTCCATGGACGTCAGAGAAACTGATTTTACGGTGAGTACAAAAATCCTATTTTCTCTTATCGTCCATGGACTGACACAGCTGTCATACTGATTATGTGTGGGATGTCCCAAAGCAGTATAAGAAAAGGGTAGGAGCAAAATAGTAAAGGAACAGCCAAAACTTCACTCCAAACCAGCAGAGCTCCTCAACGGAGGAGTTGCAACATTAAACAGCGGCCTGCAATACTTTGCGGCCGAAGGAAGCATCCGAAGATGCAGCCACATCAACCTTATAGAATTTTGAAAAGGCATGAACGGACGACCAGGTTGCCGCCTTGCACACTTGTGCAACCGACGCTTTATGTCGGAAAGCCCAGGAAGCACCAATTGCCCTGGTGGCATGCGCCGTAACCGGAAAGAGAGGGGCCACCCCCTTAATGGCATAGGCCTGTATAACAGTCTGTCTGATCCATTTAGAAAAGGTCGCAGACGACACCGCTCGGCCCTGTTCGGACCAGAGACAGACACAACTAGTGAGTCATATCACGTACCACATAAAATGTGTGAAGCGCAAACCCTCTGAAATGCGATGTGTGAGGACAATGTCCACATGTAGGTGAAAAGCCGATACTATGGATCATCACTGATGTACTGTGGATCATCACTGATGTACTATAGATCATCACTGATGTACTATGGCCATCACTGGTGTACTATGGATCATCACTGGTGTACTATGGATCATCACTGATGTACTATGGATCATCACTGATGTCCTATGGATCATCACTGATGTACTATGGATCATCACTGATGTACTATGAGCCATCACTGATGTACTATGGATCATCACTGGTGTACTATGAGCCATCAATGATGTACTGTGGATCATCACTGGTGTACCGTGGATCATCACTGATGTACTGTGGATCATCACTGATGTACTGTGGATCATCACTGATGTACTGAGGATCATCACTGATGTACTGTGGATCATCACGGGTGTACTATGGATCATCACGGGTGTACTATGGATCATCACAGATGTACTATAGTTCATCACTGATGTACTATGGGCCATCACTGGTGTACTATGGATCATCACTGATGTACTATGGACCATCCCTGATGTACTATGGACCATCCCTGATGTACTGTGGATCATCACTGATGTACTGTGGATCATCACTGATGTACTATAGATCATCACTGATGTACTATGGGCCATCACTGGTGTACTATGGGCCATCACTGGTGTACTATGGATCATCACTGGTGTACTATGGATCATTAGTGGTGTACTGTGGACCATCACTGATGTACTATGGACCATCACTGATGTACTGTGGATCATCACTGATGTACTGTGGATCATCCCTGGTGTACTATGGATCATCACTGGTGTTCTATGGATCATCACTGATGTACTATGGGCCATCACTGATGTACTATGGATCATCACTGATATACTGTGGACCATCACTGATGTACTGTGGATCATCACTGATGTACTATAGATCATCACTGATGTACTATGGGCCATCACTGGTGTACTATGGGCCATCACTGGTGTACTATGGGCCATCACTGGTGTACTATGGATCATCACTGATGTACTATGGATCATCACTGATGTACTATGGATCATCACTGATGTACTATGGATCATAATGATGTACTATAGATCATCACTGATGTACTATGAGCCATCACTGATGTACTATGGATCATCACTGATGTACTATGGATCATCACTGATGTACTATGAGCCATCACTGATGTACTGTGGATCATCACTGATGTACTATAGTTCATCACTGATGTACTATGGGCCATCACTGGTGTACTATGGATCATCACTGGTGTACTATGGATCATCACTGATGTACTATGGACCATCCCTGATGTACTATGGACCATCCCTGATGTACTGTGGATCATCACTGTTGTACTGTGGATCATCACTGATGTACTATAGATCATCACTGATGTACTATTGGCCATCACTGGTGTACTATGGATCATCACTGATGTACTATGGACCATCCCTGATGTACTATGGACCATCCCTGATGTACTGTGGATCATCACTGATGTACTGTGGATCATCACTGATGTACTATAGTTCATCACTGATGTACTATGGGCCATCACTGGTGTACTATGGATCATCACTGGTGTACTATGGATCATCACTGATGTACTATGGACCATCCCTGATGTACTATGGACCATCCCTGATGTACTGTGGATCATCACTGATGAACTGTGGATCATCACTGATGTACTGTAGATCATCACTGATGTACTATGGACCATCACTGGTGTACTATGGATCATCACTGGTGTACTCTGGACCATCACTGGTGTACTATGGATCATCACTGATGTACTATAGATCATCACTGATGTACTATGGGCATCACTGGTGTACTATGGATCATCACTGGTGTACTATGGATCATCACTGGTGTACTATGGATCATCACTGGTGTACTATGGATCATCCCTGATGTACTATGGATCATCCCTGATGTACTATGGACCATCCCTGATGTACTGTGGACCATCCCTGATGTACTGTGGACCATCCCTGATGTACTATAGATCATCACTGATGTACTGTGGATCATCACTGATGTACTATGGGCCATCACTGGTGTACTATGGATCATCCCTGATGTACTATGGACCATCCCTGATATACTATGGACCATCCCTGATGTACTGTGGACCATCCCTGATGTACTGTGGACCATCCCTGATGTACTATAGATCATCACTGATGTACTGTGGATCATCACTGATGTACTATAGATCATCACTGATGTACTATGGGCCATCACTGGTGTACTATGGGCCATCACTGGTGTACTGTGGATCATCACTGGTGTACTATGGATCATCCCTGGTGTACTATGGACCATCACTGATGTACTATTGACCATCACTGATGTACTGTGGATCATCACTGATGTACTATAGATCATCACTGATGTACTATGGACCATCACTGATGTACTATGGACCATCACTGATGTACTGTGGATCATCATTGATGTACTGTGGATCATCACTGATGTACTGTGGATCATCACTGGTGTACTATGGGCCATCACTGATGTACTCTGGGCCATCACTGATGTACTATGGATCATCACTGATGTACTATGGATCATCACTGATGTACTGTGGATCATCACTGATGTACTGTGGATCATCACTGATGTACTATGGACCATCCCTGATGTACTGTGGATCATCACTGATGTACTATGGATCATCACTGATGTACTGTGGATCATCACTGATGTACTATGAGCCATCACTGATGTACTATGGGCCATCACTGATGTACTGTGGATCATCACTGGTCTACTATGGATCATCACTGATGTACTGAGGATCATCACTGATGTACTGTGGATCATCACTGATGTACTGTGGATCATCACTGATGTACTGTGGATCATCACTGATGTACTATGGACCATCCCTGATGTACTGTGGATCATCACTGATGTACTATGGATCATTACTGATGTACTGTGGATCATCACTGATGTACTATGAGCCATCACTGATGTACTATGGGCCATCACTGATGTACTGTGGATCATCACTGATGTACTATAGATCATCACTGATGTACTATGGATCATCACTGATATACTGTGGATCATCACTGATGTACTATAGATCATCACTGATGTACTATGGATCATCACTGATGTACTGTGGATCATCACTGATGTACTGTGGATTATCACTGATGTACTGTGGATTATCACTGATGTACTGTGGACCATCACTGATGTACTGTGGACCATCACTGATGTACTGTGGATCATCACTGATGTACTATAGATCATCACTGATGTACTATGGCCATCACTGGTGTACTATGGATCATCACTGGTGTACTATGGATCATCACTGATGTACTATGGATCATCACTGATGTCCTATGGATCATCACTGATGTACTATGGATCATCACTGATGTACTATGAGCCATCACTGATGTACTATGGATCATCACTGGTGTACTATGAGCCATCAATGATGTACTGTGGATCATCACTGGTGTACCGTGGATCATCACTGATGTACTGTGGATCATCACTGATGTACTGAGGATCATCACTGATGTACTGTGGATCATCACGGGTGTACTATGGATCATCACGGGTGTACTATGGATCATCACAGATGTACTATAGTTCATCACTGATGTACTATGGGCCATCACTGGTGTACTATGGATCATCACTGATGTACTATGGACCATCCCTGATGTACTATGGACCATCCCTGATGTACTGTGGATCATCACTGATGTACTGTGGATCATCACTGATGTACTATAGATCATCACTGATGTACTATGGGCCATCACTGGTGTACTATGGGCCATCACTGGTGTACTATGGATCATCACTGGTGTACTATGGATCATTAGTGGTGTACTGTGGACCATCACTGATGTACTATGGACCATCACTGATGTACTGTGGATCATCACTGATGTACTGTGGATCATCCCTGGTGTACTATGGATCATCACTGGTGTTCTATGGATCATCACTGATGTACTATGGGCCATCACTGATGTACTATGGATCATCACTGATATACTGTGGACCATCACTGATGTACTGTGGATCATCACTGATGTACTATAGATCATCACTGATGTACTATGGGCCATCACTGGTGTACTATGGGCCATCACTGGTGTACTATGGATCATCACTGATGTACTATGGATCATCACTGATGTACTATGGATCATCACTGATGTACTATAGATCATCACTGATGTACTATGGGCCATCACTGGTGTACTATGGGCCATCACTGGTGTACTATGGATCATCACTGATGTACTATGGATCATCACTGATGTACTATGGATCATCACTGATGTACTATGGATCATAATGATGTACTATAGATCATCACTGATGTACTATGAGCCATCACTGATGTACTATGGATCATCACTGATGTACTATGGATCATCACTGATGTACTATGAGCCATCACTGATGTACTGTGGATCATCACTGATGTACTATAGTTCATCACTGATGTACTATGGGCCATCACTGGTGTACTATGGATCATCACTGGTGTACTATGGATCATCGCTGATGTACTATGGACCATCCCTGATGTACTATGGACCATCCCTGATGTACTGTGGATCATCACTGTTGTACTGTGGATCATCACTGATGTACTATAGATCATCACTGATGTACTATTGGCCATCACTGGTGTACTATGGATCATCACTGATGTACTATGGACCATCCCTGATGTACTATGGACCATCCCTGATGTACTGTGGATCATCACTGATGTACTGTGGATCATCACTGATGTACTATAGTTCATCACTGATGTACTATGGGCCATCACTGGTGTACTATGGATCATCACTGGTGTACTATGGATCATCACTGATGTACTATGGACCATCCCTGATGTACTATGGACCATCCCTGATGTACTGTGGATCATCACTGATGAACTGTGGATCATCACTGATGTACTGTAGATCATCACTGATGTACTATGGACCATCACTGGTGTACTATGGATCATCACTGGTGTACTCTGGACCATCACTGGTGTACTATGGATCATCACTGATGTACTATAGATCATCACTGATGTACTATGGGCCATCACTGGTGTACTATGGATCATCACTGGTGTACTATGGATCATCACTGGTGTACTATGGATCATCCCTGATGTACTATGGACCATCCCTGATGTACTATGGACCATCCCTGATGTACTATGGACCATCCCTGATGTACTGTGGACCATCCCTGATGTACTGTGGACCATCCCTGATGTACTATAGATCATCACTGATGTACTGTGGATCATCACTGATGTACTATGGGCCATCACTGGTGTACTATGGGCCATCACTGGTGTACTATGGATCATCACTGGTGTACTATGGATCATCCCTGGTGTACTATGGACCATCAATGATGTACTGTGGATCATCACTGATGTACTATAGATCATCACTGATGTACTATGGACCATCACTGATGTACTGTGGATCATCACTGATGTACTGCGGATCATCACTGATGTACTGTGGATCATCACTGATGTACTGTAGATCATCACTGATGTACTATGGACCATCACTGGTGTACTATGGATCATCACTGGTGTACTATGGATCATCACTGGTATACTATGGATCATCTCTGATGTACTATAGATCATCACTGATGTACTAAGGGCCATCACTGGTGTACTATGGGTCATCACTGGTGTACTATGGATCATCACTGGTGTACTATGGATCATCACTGGTGTACTATGGATCATCCCTGATGTACTATGGACCATCCCTGATATACTATGGACCATCCCTGATGTACTGTGGACCATCCCTGATGTACTGTGGACCATCCCTGATGTACTATAGATCATCACTGATGTACTGTGGATCATCACTGATGTACTATAGATCATCACTGATGTACTATGGGCCATCACTGGTGTACTATGGGCCATCACTGGTGTACTGTGGATCATCACTGGTGTACTATGGATCATCCCTGGTGTACTATGGACCATCACCGATGTACTGTGGATCATCACTGATGTACTATAGATCATCACTGATGTACTATGGACCATCACTGATGTACTATGGACCATCACTGATGTACTGTGGATCATCATTGATGTACTGTGGATCATCACTGATGTACTGTGGATCATCACTGGTGTACTATGGGCCATCACTGATGTACTCTGGGCCATCACTGATGTACTATGGATCATCACTGATGTACTATGGATCATCACTGATGTACTGTGGATCATCACTGATGTACTGTGGATCATCACTGATGTACTATGGACCATCCCTGATGTACTGTGGATCATCACTGATGTACTATGGATCATCACTGATGTACTGTGGATCATCACTGATGTACTATGAGCCATCACTGATGTACTATGGGCCATCACTGATGTACTGTGGATCATCACTGGTCTACTATGGATCATCACTGATGTACTGAGGATCATCACTGATGTACTGTGGATCATCACTGATGTACTGTGGATCATCACTGATGTACTGTGGATCATCACTGATGTACTATGGACCATCCCTGATGTACTGTGGATCATCACTGATGTACTATGGATCATTACTGATGTACTGTGGATCATCACTGATGTACTATGAGCCATCACTGATGTACTATGGGCCATCACTGATGTACTGTGGATCATCACTGATGTACTATAGATCATCACTGATGTACTATGGATCATCACTGATATACTGTGGATCATCACTGATGTACTATAGATCATCACTGATGTACTATGGATCATCACTGATGTACTGTGGATCATCACTGATGTACTGTGGATTATCACTGATGTACTGTGGATTATCACTGATGTACTGTGGACCATCACTGATGTACTGTGGACCATCACTGATGTACTGTGGATCATCACTGATGTACTATAGATCATCACTGATGTACTGTGGATCATCACTGATGTACTATAGATCATCACTGATGTACTATGGACCCTCACTGATGTACTATGGACCATCACTGGTGTACTATGGATCATCACTGATGTACTGTGGATCATCACTGTTGTACTATAGATCATCACTGATGTACTATAGATCATCACTGATGTACTATGGACCATCACTGATGTACTATGGACCATCACTGATATACTGTGGATCATCATTGATGTACTGTGGATCATCACTGATGTACTGTGGATCATCACTGGTGTAATATGGGCCATCACTGATGTACTCTGGGCCATCACTGATGTACTATGGATCATCACTGATGTACTATGGATCATCACTGATGTACTGTGGATCATCACTGATGTACTGTGGATCATCACTGATGTACTATAGATCATCACTGATGTACTATGGGCCATCACTGGTGTACTATGGGCCATCACTGGTGTACTGTGGATCATCACTGGTGTACTATGGATCATCCCTGGTGTACTATGAGCCATCACTGATGTACTATGGGCCATCACTGATGTACTGTGGATCATCACTGATGTACTATAGATCATCACTGATGTACTATGGATCATCACTGATATACTGTGGATCATCACTGATGTACTATAGATCATCACTGATGTACTATGGATCATCACTGATGTACTGTGGATCATCACTGATGTACTGTGGATTATCACTGATGTACTGTGGATTATCACTGATGTACTGTGGACCATCACTGATGTACTGTGGACCATCACTGATGTACTGTGGATCATCACTGATGTACTATAGATCATCACTGATGTACTATGGCCATCACTGGTGTACTATGGATCATCACTGGTGTACTATGGATCATCACTGATGTACTATGGATCATCACTGATGTCCTATGGATCATCACTGATGTACTATGGATCATCACTGATGTACTATGAGCCATCACTGATGTACTATGGATCATCACTGGTGTACTATGAGCCATCAATGATGTACTGTGGATCATCACTGGTGTACCGTGGATCATCACTGGTGTACCGTGGATCATCACTGATGTACTGTGGATCATCACTGATGTACTGAGGATCATCACTGATGTACTGTGGATCATCACGGGTGTACTATGGATCATCACGGGTGTACTATGGATCATCACAGATGTACTATAGTTCATCACTGATGTACTATGGGCCATCACTGGTGTACTATGGATCATCACTGATGTACTATGGACCATCCCTGATGTACTATGGACCATCCCTGATGTACTGTGGATCATCACTGATGTACTGTGGATCATCACTGATGTACTATAGATCATCACTGATGTACTATGGGCCATCACTGGTGTACTATGGGCCATCACTGGTGTACTATGGATCATCACTGGTGTACTATGGATCATTAGTGGTGTACTGTGGACCATCACTGATGTACTATGGACCATCACTGATGTACTGTGGATCATCACTGATGTACTGTGGATCATCCCTGGTGTACTATGGATCATCACTGGTGTTCTATGGATCATCACTGATGTACTATGGGCCATCACTGATGTACTATGGATCATCACTGATATACTGTGGACCATCACTGATGTACTGTGGATCATCACTGATGTACTATAGATCATCACTGATGTACTATGGGCCATCACTGGTGTACTATGGGCCATCACTGGTGTACTATGGATCATCACTGATGTACTATGGATCATCACTGATGTACTATGGATCATCACTGATGTACTATGGATCATAATGATGTACTATAGATCATCACTGATGTACTATGAGCCATCACTGATGTACTATGGATCATCACTGATGTACTATGGATCATCACTGATGTACTATGAGCCATCACTGATGTACTGTGGATCATCACTGATGTACTATAGTTCATCACTGATGTACTATGGGCCATCACTGGTGTACTATGGATCATCACTGGTGTACTATGGATCATCACTGATGTACTATGGACCATCCCTGATGTACTATGGACCATCCCTGATGTACTGTGGATCATCACTGTTGTACTGTGGATCATCACTGTTGTACTGTGGATCATCACTGATGTACTATAGATCATCACTGATGTACTATTGGCCATCACTGGTGTACTATGGATCATCACTGATGTACTATGGACCATCCCTGATGTACTATGGACCATCCCTGATGTACTGTGGATCATCACTGATGTACTGTGGATCATCACTGATGTACTATAGTTCATCACTGATGTACTATGGGCCATCACTGGTGTACTATGGATCATCACTGGTGTACTATGGATCATCACTGATGTACTATGGACCATCCCTGATGTACTATGGACCATCCCTGATGTACTGTGGATCATCACTGATGAACTGTGGATCATCACTGATGTACTGTAGATCATCACTGATGTACTATGGACCATCACTGGTGTACTATGGATCATCACTGGTGTACTCTGGACCATCACTGGTGTACTATGGATCATCACTGATGTACTATAGATCATCACTGATGTACTATGGGCCATCACTGGTGTACTATGGATCATCACTGGTGTACTATGGATCATCACTGGTGTACTATGGATCATCCCTGATGTACTATGGACCATCCCTGATGTACTATGGACCATCCCTGATGTACTATGGACCATCCCTGATGTACTGTGGACCATCCCTGATGTACTGTGGACCATCCCTGATGTACTATAGATCATCACTGATGTACTGTGGATCATCACTGATGTACTATGGGCCAACACTGGTGTACTATGGGCCATCACTGGTGTACTATGGATCATCACTGGTGTACTATGGATCATCCCTGGTGTACTATGGACCATCACTGATGTACTGTGGATCATCACTGATGTACTATAGATCATCACTGATGTACTATGGACCATCACTGATGTACTGTGGATCATCACTGATGTACTGTGGATCATCACTGATGTACTGTGGATCATCACTGATGTACTGTAGATCATCACTGATGTACTATGGACCATCACTGGTGTACTATGGATCATCACTGGTGTACTATGGATCATCACTGGTATACTATGGATCATCTCTGATGTACTATAGATCATCACTGATGTACTAAGGGCCATCACTGGTGTACTATGGGTCATCACTGGTGTACTATGGATCATCACTGGTGTACTATGGATCATCACTGGTGTACTATGGATCATCCCTGATGTACTATGGACCATCCCTGATATACTATGGACCATCCCTGATGTACTGTGGACCATCCCTGATGTACTGTGGACCATCCCTGATGTACTATAGATCATCACTGATGTACTGTGGATCATCACTGATGTACTATAGATCATCACTGATGTACTATGGGCCATCACTGGTGTACTATGGGCCATCACTGGTGTACTGTGGATCATCACTGGTGTACTATGGATCATCCCTGGTGTACTATGGACCATCACTGATGTACTATTGACCATCACCGATGTACTGTGGATCATCACTGATGTACTATAGATCATCACTGATGTACTATGGACCATCACTGATGTACTATGGACCATCACTGATGTACTGTGGATCATCATTGATGTACTGTGGATCATCACTGATGTACTGTGGATCATCACTGGTGTACTATGGGCCATCACTGATGTACTCTGGGCCATCACTGATGTACTATGGATCATCACTGATGTACTATGGATCATCACTGATGTACTGTGGATCATCACTGATGTACTGTGGATCATCACTGATGTACTATGGACCATCCCTGATGTACTGTGGATCATCACTGATGTACTATGGATCATCACTGATGTACTGTGGATCATCACTGATGTACTATGAGCCATCACTGATGTACTATGGGCCATCACTGATGTACTGTGGATCATCACTGGTCTACTATGGATCATCACTGATGTACTGAGGATCATCACTGATGTACTGTGGATCATCACTGATGTACTGTGGATCATCACTGATGTACTGTGGATCATCACTGATGTACTATGGACCATCCCTGATGTACTGTGGATCATCACTGATGTACTATGGATCATTACTGATGTACTGTGGATCATCACTGATGTACTATGAGCCATCACTGATGTACTATGGGCCATCACTGATGTACTGTGGATCATCACTGATGTACTATAGATCATCACTGATGTACTATGGATCATCACTGATATACTGTGGATCATCACTGATGTACTATAGATCATCACTGATGTACTATGGATCATCACTGATGTACTGTGGATCATCACTGATGTACTGTGGATTATCACTGATGTACTGTGGATTATCACTGATGTACTGTGGACCATCACTGATGTACTGTGGACCATCACTGATGTACTGTGGATCATCACTGATGTACTATAGATCATCACTGATGTACTGTGGATCATCACTGATGTACTATAGATCATCACTGATGTACTATGGACCCTCACTGATGTACTATGGACCATCACTGGTGTACTATGGATCATCACTGATGTACTGTGGATCATCACTGTTGTACTATAGATCATCACTGATGTACTATAGATCATCACTGATGTACTATGGACCATCACTGATGTACTATGGACCATCACTGATATACTGTGGATCATCATTGATGTACTGTGGATCATCACTGATGTACTGTGGATCATCACTGGTGTAATATGGGCCATCACTGATGTACTCTGGGCCATCACTGATGTACTATGGATCATCACTGATGTACTATGGATCATCACTAGTGATGAGCCGAACACCCCCGGGTTCGGTTCGCACCAGAACCCGCGAACGGACCGAAAGTTCGAACGAACATTAGAACCCTATTAAATACAATGGATGCGAACGTTCGAATTCTAAAGTGCTAATTATAAAAACTATTATGCATGTTATTGTCCTAAAAAGGGTTTGGGAACCCGGGTTCTGCACCAGGGGACATGTATCAATGCAAAAATAAGTTTTAAAAACGGTCGTTTTCCGGGAGCAGTCATTTTAATGATGCATAAAGTGAAAAAAAAAAAGTCAAATATTCCTTTAAATATCGTACCTGGGGGGTGTCTAAAGTATGCCTGTGAAGTGCCACGTGTTTCCCGTGTTTAGAACTGTCCCTGCACAAAATGACACTTCTAAAGGAAAAAAAAGCCATTTAAAACTGCTTGCGGCTTTAATGTAATGTCTGGTCCCGGTAATATGGATGAAAATCTTTAAGAAAAATGGCATAGCTACCCCATGACCCCCCCCCTACCCCAGCCCATTACCAGCCCCTTTGGGTCTTGTATGGATATTAAGGGGAACCCCGCACATAAAATAAAAAAGGCCCTATATACTCTGAACAGCCGTATACAGGCGGTGCATACAAGACAGGGACTGTAGGTTTGTTGTTATGTAGAATCTGTTTGTAATTTTGAACAGGTACATTGTTGAAGTGTAGCTCCAGACCAAAAATCTATTTTTAAACTTTTTGGAAAACATAGGTAAGGGTTATCACCCCTGTAACATTTGTTTTGCTGTCTGTGCCCCTGTTCAGAACATTTCACCTCACTTTCCGTCCTAATGACAACTGTTTTTGAAATGTGGTGTTTTTCTTGAAACAAGGATTGCTGATAAAGCATCAGTACAGAGGAGACACCTTTCTCCCATATTTATTCTTACAGGAGAGAATTTTCCTTCCTAGTGGTAGATTTCCTCTCACTTCCTGTTGTCTTCTTGCGTTTGCAAGTAGGAGTCGTTTGTAAGTTGGATGTTTGAAAGTAGGGACCTGCCGTATATACTCTGCAGAAATAGGCCCCTTAGTTGTTGGTGTTGGCACAACACTGTAAGCACTCACAGTTACTCTTGGTTGGTGCTGGAACGCCCTGCTGTCAACTATTATATCAGGAATTTTAATTACATATAATTGTTGAACAGTGGTAGTAAAAATTGGGCCTTTGATGGTGGTGCTGGTGCCACAACACTGTAAGCCCTGACAGTTACTCTTGGTGGGTGCAGCAATGGGCCCTGCTGTGAATTATTAGATCAAGAATTGTAATTACATGCCCCTGTTGAACAGGGGCTGAAAAATTGGGCCTTAGGCACTGGTGGCACAACACTGCAACCCTTCACAGATACTGTACTTGGAGCACAGCAATGAGCCCTGTTGCAAAGTATTGCTTCAAAAATTGTAATGACACGCCCCTGTTAAACAGGGGCTGAAAAATTGGGCCTTAGGCACTGGTGGCACAACACTGCAACTCCTCACAGATACTGTACTTGGAGCACAGCAATGAGCCCTGTTGCAAAGTATTGCTTCAAAAATTGTAATTACACGCCCCTGTTAAACAGGGGCTGAAAAATTGGGCGTTAGGCACTGGTGGCGGCACCCATAAACAAAAATGATCTTCCAAGCTATCATCATCAATCGTATCATTGAGGACTCGGAGGAGGAGGATAGCCAGTCAACATAACAGCACAGGCACTCAGCATCAGCATCAGTCTTGAAGGGATGTGACATTTTAAAATCAATTAGTCTGTTATATCAGCATCAGGTGTGTGGTAGCTGGTGGTGATCCAAGACTGGTTCATCTTGATGAAAGTCAGTCGATCAACCGAGTCGGTGGACAGGCGCACCCTGTGATCCGTGACAAATCCTCCAGCAGCACTGAATGTGCGTTCCGAAAGAACGCTGGATGCAGGACAGGCCAGTAGCTCAATTGCATACTGTGCAAGCTCTGGCCAGTGATCCATCCTCAAGACCCAGTAAGCCAGAGGATTTTCGGTGGGGAAGGTGTCCAAGTCTGACCTTGCCCCTAGATATTCCTGCACCATGTTTATCAGACGCTGGCGATGGTTGCTGGAACCGATCATACTTTGGGGCTGCGGACTAAAGAATTGTCTGAACGCATCGGTCAGACGGCCACCTTCCCCACCGCTCCTTCTTTGACTGGCCGAAGCCTCAGCAACTCGTTGTCCAGGACCAGGAGTTTGCAACCTCCCAGTCTCTGGGAACGCGTTGCACAGACCTTTCTGCAAGGCCTCCCGGAGTTGTCTCATCCTCTGCTCCCTCTGCAACGGTAACATAAGGTCCGCAACCTTACCCTTGTACCGTGGATCAAGGAGAGTGGCCAGCCAGTAATGGTCCCTCTCCTTGATCCGAAGAATACGAGGATCCTTCCGCAGACTTTGCAGGATCAGGGAGGCCATGCAGCGTAGGTTTGCTGAGGCATTCGCTCCGGAGTCCTCTGGGTCACTAAGGACGACATGATCCGCAGCCACCTCCTCCCAGCCACGTACAAGTCCACTGGTTTCTTGGGACTGTAAATCATCCCTAAAAGACTGCTGCTGATGATGCTGAGTGCCAGCCTCCACCTCCATGCTGACACAATCCTCCTCCTCCTCCTCCTCCTCCTCCTCCTCCTCCTCCTCTTCCTGTGCGATGGGTGGGACAGAAGGAACACTGTCTGGGTAAAGGGGGCCTTGAGAGGCAAGGAAGTCCTCCTCTTCCTGCCTCTGTTCTGCCTCAAGTGCCCTGTCCATTATTCCACGCAGCGTGTGCTCCAACAGGTGGACAAGAGGTACAGTGTCACTGATGCATGCACTGTCACTGCTCACCATCCTCGTGGCCTCCTCAAATGGTGCCAGGACAGTGCATGCATCCCTGATCATGCCCCACTGGCGTGGAGAAAAAAAACCAAGCTCCCCTGACCCTGTCCTGGTGCCGTAGTCGCACAGGTACTCATTGATGGCCCTCTGCTGCGTGTGCAGCCGCTGCAGCATGGCCAACGTTGAGTTCCACCTGGTGGGCATGTCACATATAAGGCGGTTCTTGGGCAGGTTCAACTCCTTTTGCAGCTCAGCCAGGCGAGCACTGGCATTATAAGATCTGCGGAAATGCACACAGACTTTCCTGGCCTGCCTCAGGACATCCTGTAAGCCCGGGTACCTGCCCAAGAAGCGCTGCACCACCAGGTTAAGGACGTGAGCCACACAGGGCACATGGGTCAGTTGTCCCTGTCGGAGGGCGGAGAGGAGGTTGGTGCCATTGTCGCAAACCACCATTCCTGGCTTAAGCTGGCGTGGCGTCAACCACCTCTCGGCCTGGCCCTGCAGAGCAGACAGGACCTCTGCCCCAGTGTGGCTTCTGTCCCCCAAACACACCAGCGCAAGCACGGCATGGCATCTTTTTGCCTGCGTACTTGCGTAGCCCCGTGAACGGCTACGGAGCACCGCTGGTTCATAGGACAAACCACAGGAAGAGGCCATGGAGGAAGAAGAAGAGGAGGGGGTGGAGGAGAGAGGTGTGTCACAACCAGTAGTAGCATTTTGGAGGCGTGGCGGTGGGACAACCTCCAACACTACTGCACCTTGTCCTGAATCCTTCCCAGCTGCCAAAAGAGTGACCCAATGGGCCGTGAAAGAAAGGTAACGTCCCTGTCCATGCCTGCTGGACCATGAGTCAGCGGTAATATGCACCTTACCGCTGACCGCCCTGTCCAGCGAGGCCAAGACATTGCCTTCCACATGCCGGTAGAGAGCCGGAATAGCCTTCCGTGAGAAAAAGTGGCGTTTGGGAACCTGCCACTGAGGAACCGCACATTGCACAAACTCACGGAAGGGGGCCGAGTCTACCAACTGAAAAGGCAGCAGTTGAAGCGCTAGCAATTTAGCCAAGCTAGCATTCAACCGCTGGGCATGTGGATGGCTGGGAGTGAACTTCTTTCGACGGTCCAGCAGCTGGGGCAGGGAAATTTGCCTGCTAGAATCGGACGTCGGTGTACTGCTAGCAGAGTGGGCGCAAGTACTTGGCTGTGACACACCTAATTCTACACCTTCATTCCTCTCAGTGCATGTTTCAGAGAGGACTGAAGTTATAGTGGGGTTGGAGATCCCAGCTGATGCGGTGCAAGGAGAGGTCCGCTTGGTTCTTTGGTGTGGGTCTTTGAGGTAGGCTTGCCAACGAGCTGCATGGCAGGTCAACATATGTCTGGTCAGGCATGTGGTACCCAAGCGGCTGATGTTTTGGCCACGCGATATACGCTTGAGACATATGTTGCAAACAGCAGCTGTGCGATCTGATGCACTAGCCTCAAAAAAGGCCCACACCAAAGAACTTTTTGAATGACGGGCAGAGGCAGCGCCCTGCACAGGCGGAGCTCTGCGGTGTGATTCCGTCGGTGTACTGCCCTTACGCTGGCCACCAAAGGGCATCCTGCCTCGTTGGAGATGTGCCTCCTCCTCATCCTCCTCCTCCTCCTCTCTCCTATTAGGCACCCACGTGGAGTCATTGACCTCATCATCCCCTCCCTCCTCATCACTGGAGCCAATCTGGCAGTATGCTGCAGCTGCTGGAACATGACTGCCAGATTGGTGTCCTTCTTGAGCATCCCCTCTGTCTGCTCTCACGCTACTGCCTTCCTCTAGCTGGGTTTCATCATCAGACCCTTCGAAACGCTGGGCATCCTCCTGGAGCATGTACCCAACACTGTGCTGAAACAGTTCGGGGGACTCCTCAGGAGGAGGACATGGTGGGTCTAGGGAAGGAGTGACTGATGATTTGTCTGACATTGATACCAGGGAAGACGACGCTTTGGCAGCTGCTTTTCCAGTACCCTGAGCCTGGGTGAGAGAGGATGAGGAGGAGGAGGAGGGCTTGGTCATCCACTCTACCAAGTCTTCGGCATGATGTGGCTCAACATGTCCAGCTGCCGAAAAGAAGGACAAGCGTGTCCCATGGCCATGTGCTGATGACAATGCACCGCGTCCACGACCAGCACTGTTGCCCCCAGACACAGAGCCTGCTTGCCCTCTTTTATTGCCTCCTGACTGTCTGCCTCTCCTTGTTTGCCTTCCAGACATTCTAATAGATGGCCTGCAGGGAGATGGGAAAAAAGCAATAAGGGCTACCTTCAGGTGTCCTTCTCTGTCCCTTGAAACAAGGACTTTCACAGTGAAAGAAACTGACACTGTCCCTACCTAGAGTTTTCTGTCCCTAGAATAAATGTTTTTTTTAATCACAATATAGCACAAGGACAATTCACTCAATGTCTCTCCAGGTCCCTGGAAACAAGGACTTGCAGAGTGAAAGAAACTGACACTGTCCCTACCTAGAGTTTTCTGTCCCTAGAATAAATGTTTTTTTTAAGCACAATATAGCACAAGGACAATTAACTCACTGTCCTTACAGGTCCCTGGAAACAAGGACTTGCAGAGTGAAAAAAAAAAAACACTCTCCCTACCTACAGTTTTCTGTCCCTAGAAAAAATGTTTTTTTTAAGCACAATATAGCACAAGGACAAATAACTCACTGTCCTTACAGGTCCCTGGAAACAAGGACTTGCAGAGTGAAAGAAAAAAAACACTCTCCCTACCTACAGTTTTCTGTCCCTAGAAAAAATGTTTTTTTTAATCACAATATAGCACAAGGAAAATTAACTCACTGTCCTTACAGGTCCCTGGAAACAAGGACTTGCAGAGTGAAAGAAACTGACACTGTCCCTACCTAGAGTTTTCTGTCCCTAGAATAAATGTTTTTTTTAATCACAATATAGCACAAGGAAAATTAACTCACTGTCCTTACAGGTCCCTGGAAACAAGGACTTGCAGAGTGAAAGAAACTGACACTGTCCCTACCTAGAGTTTTCTGTCCCTAGAATAAATGTTTTTTTTAATCACAATATAGCACAAGGAAAATTAACTCACTGTCCTTACAGGTCCCTGGAAACAAGGACTTGCAGAGTGAAAGAAACTGACACTGTCCCTACCTAGAGTTTTCTGTCCCTAGAATAAATGTTTTTTTTAATCACAATATAGCACAAGGAAAATTAACTCACTGTCCTTACAGGTCCCTGGAAACAAGGACTTGCAGAGTGAAAGAAACTGACACTGTCCCTACCTAGAGTTTTCTGTCCCTAGAATAAATGTTTTTTTTAAGCACAATATAGCACAAGGACAATTAACTCACTGTCCTTACAGGTCCCTGGAAACAAGGACTTGCAGAGTGAAAGAAACTGACACTGTCCCTACCTAGAGTTTTCTGTCCCTAGAATAAATGTTTTTTTTAAGCACAATATAGCACAAGGACAATTAACTCACTGTCCTTACAGGTCCCTGGAAACAAGGACTTGCAGAGTGAAAGAAAAAAAACACTCTCCCTACCTACAGTTTTCTGTCCCTAGAAAAAATGTTTTTTTTAATCACAATATAGCACAAGGAAAATTAACTCACTGTCCTTACAGGTCCCTGGAAACAAGGACTTGCAGAGTGAAAGAAACTGACACTGTCCCTACCTAGAGTTTTCTGTCCCTAGAATAAATGTTTTTTTTAAGCACAATATAGCACAAGGACAATTAACTCACTGTCCTTACAGGTCCCTGGAAACAAGGACTTGCAGAGTGAAAGAAAAAAAACACTCTCCCTACCTACAGTTTTCTGTCCCTAGAAAAAATGTTTTTTTTAATCACAATATAGCACAAGGAAAATTAACTCACTGTCCTTACAGGTCCCTGGAAACAAGGACTTGCAGAGTGAAAGAAACTGACACTGTCCCTACCTAGAGTTTTCTGTCCCTAGAATAAATGTTTTTTTTAATCACAATATAGCACAAGGAAAATTAACTCACTGTCCTTACAGGTCCCTGGAAACAAGGACTTGCAGAGTGAAAGAAACTGACACTGTCCCTACCTAGAGTTTTCTGTCCCTAGAATAAATGTTTTTTTTAAGCACAATATAGCACAAGGACAATTAACTCACTGTCCTTACAGGTCCCTGGAAACAAGGACTTGCAGAGTGAAAGAAACTGACACTGTCCCTACCTAGAGTTTTCTGTCCCTAGAATAAATGTTTTTTTTAAGCACACTATAGCAGAAGCACAAAACACACTGACACTCTCCCTACCTATCCTTCTCTTTCCCTAAACTAAAGGAATCCAGGTTAAGCAAGAAAGAAATAACAGTCACTGTCCCTGCCTATGCTACTCTATCCCTGCTCCGGAACACACTACACTAGGCCGCCGTGCTGGCGGCCTTTTATAGTGTGGGGCGTGTACTAAACACCCTCAGCAATAATTGGCCACAGGCATCCTGCCTGTGGCCAATCATTGCTCTCCTCGCTGCCGGCGCTGTGATTGGCCAAGCATGCGGGGTCACAGTGCATGCTTGGCCAATCACAGCGCCTGGATGACACTGCGATGGCGTAGTGCATTGTGGGCCGTTCGCGTCACTCGAATTTGGCGCGAACGGCCCAAATCGTTCGATCTTCGTCGAACGATCGAACAGCCAATGTTCGAGTCGAACGTATGTTCGACTCGAACACGAAGCTCATCCCTAATCATCACTGATGTACTGTGGATCATCACTGATGTACTGTGGATCATCACTGATGTACTATAGATCATCACTGATGTACTATGGGCCATCACTGGTGTACTATGGGCCATCACTGGTGTACTGTGGATCATCACTGGTGTACTATGGATCATCCCTGGTGTACTATGGACCATCACTGATGTACTATTGACCATCACCGATGTACTGTGGATCATCACTGATGTACTATAGATCATCACTGATGTACTATGGACCATCACTGATGTACTATGGACCATCACTGATGTACTGTGGATCATCATTGATGTACTGTGGATCATCACTGATGTACTGTGGATCATCACTGGTGTACTATGGGCCATCACTGATGTACTCTGGGCCATCACTGATGTACTATGGATCATCACTGATGTACTATGGATCATCACTGATGTACTGTGGATCATCACTGATGTACTGTGGATCATCACTGATGTACTATGGACCATCCCTGATGTACTGTGGATCATCACTGATGTACTATGGATCATCACTGATGTACTGTGGATCATCACTGATGTACTATGAGCCATCACTGATGTACTATGGGCCATCACTGATGTACTGTGGATCATCACTGGTCTACTATGGATCATCACTGATGTACTGAGGATCATCACTGATGTACTGTGGATCATCACTGATGTACTGTGGATCATCACTGATGTACTGTAGATCATCACTGATGTACTATGGACCATCCCTGATGTACTGTGGATCATCACTGATGTACTATGGATCATTACTGATGTACTGTGGATCATCACTGATGTACTATGAGCCATCACTGATGTACTATGGGCCATCACTGATGTACTGTGGATCATCACTGATGTACTATAGATCATCACTGATGTACTATGGATCATCACTGATATACTGTGGATCATCACTGATGTACTATAGATCATCACTGATGTACTATGGATCATCACTGATGTACTGTGGATCATCACTGATGTACTGTGGATTATCACTGATGTACTGTGGATTATCACTGATGTACTGTGGACCATCACTGATGTACTGTGGACCATCACTGATGTACTGTGGATCATCACTGATGTACTATAGATCATCACTGATGTACTGTGGATCATCACTGATGTACTATAGATCATCACTGATGTACTATGGACCCTCACTGATGTACTATGAACCATCACTGGTGTACTATGAACCATCACTGGTGTACTATGGATCATCACTGATGTACTGTGGATCATCACTGATGTACTATAGATCATCACTGATGTACTATAGATCATCACTGATGTACTATGGACCATCACTGATGTACTATGGACCATCACTGATATACTGTGGATCATCATTGATGTACTGTGGATCATCACTGATGTACTGTGGATCATCACTGGTGTAATATGGGCCATCACTGATGTACTCTGGGCCATCACTGATGTACTATGGATCATCACTGATGTACTATGGATCATCACTGATGTACTGTGGATCATCACTGATGTACTGTGGATCATCACTGATGTACTATAGATCATCACTGATGTACTATGGGCCATCACTGGTGTACTATGGGCCATCACTGGTGTACTATGGATCATCACTGATGTACTATGGATCATCACTGATGTAATATGGATCATCACTGATGTACTATTGATCATCACTGATGTCCTATGGGTCATCACTGATGTACTATGGATCATCACTGATGTACTATGGATCATCACTGATGTACTATGAGCCATCACTGATGTACTATGGATCATCACTGGTGTACTGTGGATCATCACTGATGTACTGTGGATCATCACTGATGTACCGTGGATCATCACTGATGTACTGAGGATCATCACTGATGTACTGTGGATCATCACGGGTGTATTATGGATCATCACGGGTGTACTATGGATCATCACTGGTGTACTATGGACCATCCCTGATGTACTATGGACCATCCCGGATGTACTATGGACCATCCCTGATGTACTGAGGATCATCACTGATGTAATATATATCATCACTAATGTACTATGGGTCATCACTGATGTACTATGGATCATCACTGGTGTACTATGGATCATCACTGGTGTACTATGGATCATCACTGGTGTACTATGGATCATCACTGGTGTTCTGTGGATCATCACTGATGTACTGTGGACCATCCCTGATGTACTGTGGATCATCACTGATGTACTGAGGATCATCACTGATGTACTATGGATCATCACTGATGTACTGTGGATCATCACTGATGTACTGTGGATCATCACTGATGTACTATGGATCATCACTGATGTTCTGAGGATCATCACTGATGTACTGTGGATCATCACTGATGTACTGTGGATCATCACTGATGTACTATAGATCATCACTGATGTACTATGGATCGTCACTGATGTACTATGGATTGTCACTGATGTACTATGGACCATCCCTGATGTGCTGTGGATCATCACTGATGTTCTATGGATCATCACTGATGTAGTATAGATCATCACTGATGAACTATGGATCATCACTGATGTACTATAGATCATCACTGATGTACTGTGGATCATCACTGATGTACTGTGGATCATCACTGATGTTCTGAGGATCATCACTGATGTACTGTGGATTATCACTGATGTACTGTGGATCATCACTGATGTACTATAGATCATCACTGATGTACTATGGATCGTCACTGATGTACTATGGATCATCACTGATGTACTATGGACCATCCCTGATGTACTGTGGATCATCACTGATGTTCTATGGATCATCACTGATGTAGTATAGATCATCACTGGTGTACTATGGATCATCACTGATGTACTATGGACCATCCCTGATGTACTATGGACCATCCCTGATGTACTGTGGATCATCACTGATGTACTGTGGATCATCACTGATGTCCTATAGATCATCACTGATGAACTATGGATCATCACTGATGTACTATAGATCATCACTGATGTACTATAGATCATCACTGGTGTACTATAGATCATCACTGGTGTACTATGGATCATCACTGATGTACTATGGGCCATCACTGGTGTACTATGGGCCATCACTGGTGTACTATGGATCATCACTGGTGTACTGTGGATCATCACTGGTGTACTGTGGACAATCACTGGTGTACTATGGATCATCACTGGTGTACTATGGATCATCACTGGTGTACTATGGATCATCACTGGTGTACTATGGATCATCACTGGTGTACTATGGACCATCCCTGATGTACTGTGGATCATCACTGATGTACTGTAGATCATCACTGATGTACTATAGTTCATCACTGATGTACTATGGGCCATCACTGGTGTACTATGGATCATCACTGGTGTACAATGGATCATCACTGATGTACTATGGACCATCCCTGATGTACTATGGACCATCCCTGATGTACTGTGGATCATCCCTAATATACTGTGGATCATCACTGATCTACTGTGGATCATCACTGATCTACTGTGGATCATCACTGATGTACTGTGGATCATCACTGATGTACTATAGATCATCACTGATGTACTATAGATCATCACTGATGTACTATGGGCCATCACTGGTGTACTATTGGCCATCACTGGTGTACAATAGATCATCACTGATGTACTATAGGCCATCACTGATGTACTCTGGATCATCACTGGTGTACTGTGGATCATCACTGGTGTACTATGGATCATCACTGATATACTGTGGACCATCCCTGATGTACTGTGGATCATCACTGATGTACTGTGGATCATCACTGATGTACTGTGGATCATCACTGATGTACTATAGATCATCACTGGTGTACTATGGGCCATCACTGGTGTACTATGGGCCATCACTGATGTACTATGGATCATCACTGATGTACTATGGGCCATCACTGGTGTACTATGGGCCATCACTGGTGTACTATGGATCATCACTGATGTACTATGGATCATCACTGATGTACTATAGATCATCACTGATGTACTATGAGCCATCACTGATGTACTATGGATCATCACTGATGTACTATGGATCATCACTGATGTACTATGGATCATCACTGATGTACTATGAGCCATCACTGATGTACTATGGATCATCACTGGTGTACTATGGATCATCACTGATGTACTGTGGACCATCCCTGATGTACTGTGGATCATCCCTGATGTACTGTGAATCATCACTGATGTACCGTGGATCATCACTGATGTACTGTGGATCATCACTGATGTACTGTGGGCCATCACTGATGTACTATGGTCCATCACGGGTGTACTATGGATCATCACTGGTGTACTATGGATCATCACTGGTGTACTATGGATCATCACTGATGTACTATGGACCATCACTGATGTACTATGGACCATCCCTGATGTACTATGGACCATCCCTGATGTACTGAGGATAATCACTGATGTACTATAGATCATCACTGATGTACTATGGGCCATCACTGGTGTACTATGGATCATCACTGATGTACTGTTGATCATCACTGATGTACTATGGATCATCACTAATGTACTATGGATCATCACTGATGTACTATGAGCCATCACTGATGTACTATGGTTCATCACTGATGTACTGTGGATCATCACTGGTGTACTATGGATCATCACTGATGTACTGAGGATCATCACTGATGTACTGAGGATCATCACTGATGTACTGAGGATCATCACTGATGTACTATGGATCATCACTGATGTACTGTGGATCATCACTGATGTACTGTGGATCATTACTGATGTACTATAGATCATCACTGATGAACTGTGGATCATCACTGATGTACTGTGGATCATCACTGATGTACTGTGGATCATCACTGATGTACTGAGGATCATCACTGATGTACTGTGGATCATCACTGATGTACTGTGGATCTTCCCTGATGTACTGTGGATCATCACTGATGTACTGTGGATTATCACTGATGTACTGTGGATTATCACTGATGTACTGTGGACCATCACTGATGTACTGTGGATCATCACTGATGTACTATAGATCATCACTGATGTACTATGGATCATCACTCATGTACTATAGATCATCACTGATGTACTATGAGCCATCACTGATGTACTATGGATCATCACTGATGTACTATGGATCATCACTGATGTACTATGGATCATCACTGATCTACTATGAGCCATCACTGATGTACTATGGATCATCACTGATGTACTATGGATCATCACTGATGTACTATGGATCATCACTGATGTACTATGAGCCATCACTGATGTACTATGGATCATCACTGGTGTACTATGGATCATCACTGATGTACTGTGGACCATCCCTGATGTACTGTGGATCATCCCTGATGTACTGTGAATCATCACTGATGTACCATGGATCATAACTGATGTACTGTGGATCATCACTGATGTACTGTGGGCCATCACTGATGTACTATGGTCCATCACGGGTGTACTATGGATCATCACTGGTGTACTATGGATCATCACTGGTGTACTATGGATCATCACTGATGTACTATGGACCATCACTGATGTACTATGGACCATCCCTGATGTACTATGGACCATCCCTGATGTACTATGGACCATCCCTGATGTACTGAGGATAATCACTGATGTACTATAGATCATCACTGATGTACTATGGGCCATCACTGGTGTACTATGGATCATCACTGATGTACTGTTGATCATCACTGATGTACTATGGATCATCACTAATGTACTATGGATCATCACTGATGTACTATGAGCCATCACTGATGTACTATGGTTCATCACTGATGTACTGTGGATCATCACTGGTGTACTATGGATCATCACTGATGTACTGAGGATCATCACTGATGTACTGAGGATCATCACTGATGTACTGAGGATCATCACTGATGTACTATGGATCATCACTGATGTACTGTGGATCATCACTGATGTACTGTTGATCATTACTGATGTACTATAGATCATCACTGATGAACTGTGGATCATCACTGATGTACTGTGGATCATCACTGATGTACTGTGGATCATCACTGATGTACTGAGGATCATCACTGATGTACTGTGGATCATCACTGATGTACTGTGGATCTTCCCTGATGTACTGTGGATCATCACTGATGTACTGTGGATTATCACTGATGTACTGTGGATTATCACTGATGTACTGTGGACCATCACTGATGTACTGTGGACCATCACTGATGTACTATGGATCATCACTCATGTACTATAGATCATCACTGATGTACTATGAGCCATCACTGATGTACTATGGATCATCACTGATGTACTATGGATCATCACTGATGTACTATGGATCATCACTGATGTACTATGGATCATCACTGATCTACTATGAGCCATCACTGATGTACTATGGATCATCACTGGTGTACTATGGATCATCACTGATGTACTGTGGACCATCCCTGATGTACTGTGGATCATCACTGATGTACTGTGGGCCATCACTGATGTACTATGGGCCATCACGGGTGTACTATGGATCATCACTGATGTACTATGGACCATCCCTGATGTACTATGGACCATCCCTGATGTACTATGGACCATCCCTGATGTACTATGGACCATCCCTGATGTACTGAAGATCATCACTGATGTACTATAGCTCATCACTGATGTACTATGGGCAATCACTGGTGTACTATGGATCATCACTGATGTACTATGGATCTTCACTCATGTACTATAGATCATCACTGATGTACTATGAGCCATCACTGATGTACTATGGATCATCACTGATGTACTATGGATCATCACTGATCTACTATGGGCCATCACAGGTGTACTATGGGCCATCACAGGTGTACTATGGGCCATCACAGGTGTACTATGGATCATCACTGATGTACTATGGACCATCCCTGATGTACTATGGACCATCCCTGATGTACTGTGGATCATCACTGATGTACTGTGGATCATCACTGATGTACTATAGATCATCACTGATGTACTATGGGCCATCACTGGTGTACTATGGATCATCACTGGTGTACTATGGATCATCACTGATGTCCTATGGATCATCACTGATGTACTATGGATCATCACTGATGTACTATGAGCCATCACTTATGTACTATGGATCATCACTGGTGTACTATTAGCCATCACTGATGTACTGTGGATCATCACTGGTGTACCGTGGATCATCACTGATGTACTGTGGATCATCACTGATGTACTATGGACCATCCCTGATGTACTATGGACCATCCCTGATGTACTGTGGATCATCACTGATGTACTGTTGATCATCACTGATGTACTATAGATCATCACTGATGTACTATGGGCCATCACTGGTGTACTATGGATCATGACTGGTGTACTATGGATCATCACTGGTGTACTATGGATCATCCCTGATGTACTATGGACCATCCCTGATGTACTATAGACCATCCCTGATGTACTGTGGACCATCCCTGATGTACTGTGGACCATCCCTGATGTACTATAGATCATCACTGATGTACTGTGGATCATCACTGATGTACTATAGATCATCACTGATGTACTATGGGCCATCACTGGTGTACTATGGGCCATCACTGGTGTACTATGGATCATCACTGGTGTACTATGGATCATCCCTGGTGTACTATGGACCATCACTGATGTACTGTGGATCATCACTGATGTACTATAGATCATCACTGATGTACTATGGACCATCACTGATGTACTATGGACCATCACTGATGTACTGTGAATCATCACTGATGTACTGTGGATCATCACTGATGTACTGAAGATCATCACTGATGTACTATGGATCATCACTGGTATACTATGGATCATCACTGATGTACTATAGATCATCACTGATGTACTATGGGCCATCACTGGTGTACTATGGATCATCACTGGTGTACTATGGATCATCACTGGTGTACTATGGATCATCACTGATCTACTATGAGCCATCACTGATGTACTATGGATCATCACTGGTGTACTATGGATCATCACTGATGTACTGTGGACCATCCCTGATGTACTGTGGATCATCACTGATGTACTGTGGGCCATCACTGATGTACTATGGGCCATCACGGGTGTACTATGGATCATCACTGATGTACTATGGACCATCCCTGATGTACTATGGACCATCCCTGATGTACTAGGGACCATCCCTGATGTACTGAAGATCATCACTGATGTACTATAGCTCATCACTGATGTACTATGGGCAATCACTGGTGTACTATGGATCATCACTGATGCACTGTGGATCATCACTGATGTACTATGGATCATCACTGATGTACTATGGATCATCACTCATGTACTATAGATCATCACTGATGTACTATGAGCCATCACTGATGTACTATGGATCATCACTGATGTACTATGGATCATCACTGATCTACTATGGGCCATCACAGGTGTACTATGGGCCATCACAGGTGTACTATGGATCATCACTGATGTACTATGGACCATCCCTGATGTACTATGGACCATCCCTGATGTACTGTGGATCATCACTGATGTACTGTGGATCATCACTGATGTACTATAGATCATCACTGATGTACTATGGGCCATCACTGGTGTACTATGGATCATCACTGGTGTACTATGGATCATCACTGATGTACTATGGATCATCACTGATGTCCTATGGATCATCACTGATGTACTATGGATCATCACTGATGTACTATGAGCCATCACTTATGTACTATGGATCATCACTGGTGTACTATGAGCCATCACTGATGTACTGTGGATCATCACTGGTGTACCGTGGATCATCACTGATGTACTGAGGATCATCACTGATGTACTGTGGTTCATCACGGGTGTACTATGGATCATCACGGGTGTACTATGGATCATCACAGATGTACTATATTTCATCACTGATGTACTATGGGCCATCACTGGTGTACTATGGATCATCACTGATGTACTATGGACCATCCCTGATGTACTATGGACCATCCCTGATGTACTGTGGATCATCACTGATGTACTGTGGATCATCACTGATGTACTATAGATCATCACTGATGTACTATGGGCCATCACTGGTGTACTATGGGCCATCACTGGTATACTATGGATCATCACTGGTGTACTATGGATCATTACTGGTGTACTGTGGACCATCACTGATGTACTATGGACCATCACTGATGTACTATGGATCATCACTGATGTACTGTGGATCATCCCTGGTGTACTATGGATCATCACTGGTGTTCTATGGATCATCACTGATGTACTATGGGCCATCACTGATGTACTATGGATCATCACTGATATACTGTGGACCATCACTGATGCACTGTGGATCATCACTGATGTACTGTGGATCATCACTGATGTACTATAGATCATCACTGATGTACTATGGGCCATCACTGGTGTACTATGGGCCATCACTGGTATACTATGGATCATCACTGATGTACTATGGATCATCACTGATGTACTATGGATCATCACTGATGTACTATGGATCATAATGATGTACCAAAGATCATCACTGATGTACTATGAGCCATCACTGATGTACTATGGATCATCACTGATGTACTATGGATCATCACTGATGTACTATGGATCATCACTGATGTACTATGAGCCATCACTGATGTACTGTGGATCATCACTGATGTACTATAGTTCATCACTGATATACTATGGGCCATCACTGGTGTAGTATGGATCATCACTGGTGTACTATGGATCATCACTGATGTACTATGGACCATCCCTGATGTACTATGGACCATCCCTGATGTACTGTGGATCATCACTGATGCACTGTTGATCATCACTGATGTACCATAGATCATCACTGATGTACTATGGGCCATCACTGGTGTACTATGGATCATGACTGGTGTACTATGGATCATCACTGGTGTACTATGGATCATCCCTGATGTACTATGGACCATCCCTGATGTACTATGGACCATCCCTGATGTACTGTGGACCATCCCTGATGTACTGTGGACCATCCCTGATGTACTATAGATCATCACTGATGTACTGTGGATCATCACTGATGTACTATAGATCATCACTGATGTACTATGGGCCATCACTGGTGTACTATGGGCCATCACTGGTGTACTATGGATCATCACTGGTGTACTATGCATCATCCCTGGTGTACTATGGACCATCACTGATGTACTGTGGATCATCACTGATGTACTATAGATCATCACTGATGTACTATGGACCATCACTGATGTACTATGGACCATCACTGATGTACTGTGAATCATCACTGATGTACTGTGGATCATCACTGATGTACTATAGATCATCACTGATGTACTATGGATCATCACTGGTATACTATGGATCATCACTGATGTACTATAGATCATCACTGATGTACTATGGGCCATCACTGGTGTACTATGGATCATCACTGGTGTACTATGGATCATCATTGGTGTACTATGGATCATCACTGGTGTACTATGGATAATTCCTGATGTACTATGGACCATCCCAGATATACTATGGACCATCCCTGATGTACTGTGGACCATCCCTGATGTACTGTGGACCATCCCTGATGTACTATAGATCATCACTGATGTACTGTGGATCATCACTGATGTACTATAGATCATCACTGATGTACTATGGGCCATCACTGGTGTACTATGGGCCATCATTGGTGTACTATGGGCCATCACTGGTGTACTGTGGATCATCACTGATGTACTATGGATCATCCCTAGTGTACTATGGACCATCACTGATGTACTATGGACCATCACTGATGTACTGTGGATCATCACTGATGTACTATAGATCATCACTGATGTACTATGGACCATCACTGATGTACTATGGACCATCACTGATGTACTATGGACCATCACTGATGTACTGTGGATCATCATTGATGTACCCAGGATCATCACTGATGTACTGTGGATCATCACAGATTTACTGTGGATCATTACTGATGTACTGTGGATCATTACTGATGTACTATGGATCATCACTGATGTACTATGGATCATCACTGATGTACTGTGGATCATCACTGATGTACTGTGGATCATCACTGATGTACTATAGATCATCACTGATGTACTATGGGCCATCACTGGTGTACTATGGATCATCACTGGTGTACTATGGATCATCACTGGTGTACTATGGATCATCACTGATGTACTATGGATCATCACTGATGTCCTATGGATCATCACTGATGTACTATTGATCATCACTGATGTACTATGAGCCATCACTGATGTACTATGGATCATCACTGGTGTACTATGAGCCATCACTGATGTATTGTGGATCATCACTGGTGTACCGTGGATCATCACTGATGTACTGTGGATCATCACTGATGTACTGAGGATCATCACTGATGTACTGTGGATCATCACAGTTGTACTATGGATCATCACGGGTGTACTATGGATCATCACAGATGTACTATAGTTCATCACTGATGTACTATGGACCATCCCTGATGTACTATGGACCATCCCTGATGTACTGTGGATCATCACTGATGTACTGTGGATCATCACTGATGTACTATAGATCATCACTGATGTACTATGGGCCATCACTGGTGTACTATGGGCCATCACTGGTGTACTATGGATCATCACTGGTGTACTATGGATCATTACTGGTGTACTGTGGACCATCACTGATGTACTATGGACCATCACTGATGTACTGTGGATCATCACTGATGTACTGTGGATCATCCCTGGTGTACTATGGATCATCACTGGTGTTCTATGGATCATCACTGATGTACTATGGGCCATCACTGATGTACTATGGATCATCACTGATATATTGTGGACCATCACTGATGTACTGTGGATCATCACTGATGTACTATAGATCATCACTGATGTACTATGGGCCATCACTGGTGTACTATGGGCCATCACTGGTGTACTATGGATCATCACTGATGTACTATGGATCATCACTGATGTACTATGGATCATCACTGATGTACTATGGATCATAATGATGTACTATAGATCATCACTGATGTACTATGAGCCATCACTGATGTACTATGGATCATCACTGATGTACTATGGATCATCACTGATGTACTATGAGCCATCACTGATGTACTGTGGATCATCACTGATGTACTATAGTTCATCACTGATGTACTATGGGCCATCACTGGTGTACTATGGATCATCACTGGTGTACTATGGATCATCACTGATGTACTATGGACCATCCCTGATGTACTATGGATCATCACTGATGTACTATGGATCATAATGATGTACCAAAGATCATCACTGATGTACTATGAGCCATCACTGATGTACTATGGATCATCACTGATGTACTATGGATCATCACTGATGTACTATGGATCATCACTGATGTACTATGAGCCATCACTGATGTACTGTGGATCATCACTGATGTACTATAGTTCATCACTGATATACTATGGGCCATCACTGGTGTACTATGGATCATCACTGGTGTACTATGGATCATCACTGATGTACTATGGACCATCCCTGATGTACTATGGACCATCCCTGATGTACTGTGGATCATCACTGATGTACTGTTGATCATCACTGATGTACCATAGATCATCACTGATGTACTGTGGATCATCACTGATGTACTATAGATCATCACTGATGTACTATGGGCCATCACTGGTGTACTATGGGCCATCACTGGTGTACTATGGATCATCCCTGGTGTACTATGGACCATCACTGATGTACTGTGGATCATCACTGATGTACTATAGATCATCACTGATGTACTATGGACCATCACTGATGTACTATGGACCATCACTGATGTACTGTGAATCATCACTGATGTACTGTGGATCATCACTGATGTACTGAAGATCATCACTGATGTACTATGGATCATCACTGGTATACTATGGATCATCACTGATGTACTATAGATCATCACTGATGTACTATGGGCCATCACTGGTGTACTATGGATCATCACTGGTGTACTATGGATCATCACTGGTGTACTATGGATCATCACTGGTGTACTATGGATAATTCCTGATGTACTATGGACCATCCCTGATATACTATGGACCATCCCTGATGTACTGTGGACCATCCCTGATGTACTGTGGACCATCCCTGATGTACTATAGATCATCACTGATGTACTGTGGATCATCACTGATGTACTATAGATCATCACTGATGTACTATGGGCCATCACTGGTGTACTATGGGCCATCACTGGTGTACTATGGGCCATCACTGGTGTACTGTGGATCATCACTGGTGTACTATGGATCATCCCTAGTGTACTATGGACCATCACTGATGTACTATGGACCATCACTGATGTACTGTGGATCATCACTGATGTACTGTGGATCATCACTGATGTACTATAGATCATCATTGATGTACTATGGACCATCACTGATGTACTGTGGATCATCATTGATGTACCCAGGATCATCACTGATGTACTGTGGATCATCACTGATTTACTGTGGATCATTACTGATGTACTGTGGATCATTACTGATGTACTATGGATCATCACTGATGTACTATGGATCATCACTGATGTACTGTGGATCATCACTGATGTACTGTGGATCATCACTGATGTACTATAGATCATCACTGATGTACTATGGGCCATCACTGGTGTACTATGGATCATCACTGGTGTACTATGAATCATCACTGGTGTACTATGGATCATCACCGATGTACTATGGATCATCACTGATGTCCTATGGATCATCACTGATGTACTATGGATCATCACTGATGTACTATGAGCCATCACTGATGTACTATGGATCATCACTGGTGTACTATGAGCCATCACTGATGTATTGTGGATCATCACTGGTGTACCGTGGATCATCACTGATGTACTGTGGATCATCACTGATGTACTGAGGATCATCACTGATGTACTGTGGATCATCACAGTTGTACTATGGATCATGACGGGTGTACTATGGATCATCACAGATGTACTATAGTTCATCACTGATGTACTATGGACCATCCCTGATGTACTATGGACCATCCCTGATGTACTGTGGATCATCACTGATGTACTGTGGATCATCACTGATGTACTATAGATCATCACTGATGTACTATGGGCCATCACTGGTGTACTATGGGCCATCACTGGTGTACTATGGATCATCACTGGTGTACTATGGATCATTACTGGTGTACTGTGGACCATCACTGATGTACTATGGACCATCGCTGATGTACTGTGGATCATCACTGATGTACTGTGGATCATCCCTGGTGTACTATGGACCATCCCTGATGTACTATGGACCATCCCTGATGTACTGTGGATCATCACTGATGTACTGTGGATCATCACTGATGTACTATAGATCATCACTGATGTACTATGGGCCATCACTGGTGTACTATGGATCATCACTGGTGTACTATGGATCATCACTGATGTCCTATGGATCATCACTGATGTACTATGGATCATCACTGATGTACTATGAGCCATCACTTATGTACTATGGATCATCACTGGTGTACTATTAGCCATCACTGATGTACTGTGGATCATCACTGGTGTACCGTGGATCATCACTGATGTACTGTGGATCATCACTGATGTACTATGGACCATCCCTGATGTACTGTGGATCATCACTGATGTACTGTTGATCATCACTGATGTACTATAGATCATCACTGATGTACTATGGGCCATCACTGGTGTACTATGGATCATGACTGGTGTACTATGGATCATCACTGGTGTACTATGGATCATCCCTGATGTACTATGGACCATCCCTGATGTACTATAGACCATCCCTGATGTACTGTGGACCATCCCTGATGTACTGTGGACCATCCCTGATGTACTATAGATCATCACTGATGTACTGTGGATCATCACTGATGTACTATAGATCATCACTGATGTACTATGGGCCATCACTGGTGTACTATGGGCCATCACTGGTGTACTATGGATCATCACTGGTGTACTATGGATCATCCCTGGTGTACTATGGACCATCACTGATGTACTGTGGATCATCACTGATGTACTATAGATCATCACTGATGTACTATGGACCATCACTGATGTACTATGGACCATCACTGATGTACTGTGAATCATCACTGATGTACTGTGGATCATCACTGATGTACTGAAGATCATCACTGATGTACTATGGATCATCACTGGTATACTATGGATCATCACTGATGTACTATAGATCATCACTGATGTACTATGGGCCATCACTGGTGTACTATGGATCATCACTGGTGTACTATGGATCATCACTGGTGTACTATGGATCATCACTGATCTACTATGAGCCATCACTGATGTACTATGGATCATCACTGGTGTACTATGGATCATCACTGATGTACTGTGGACCATCCCTGATGTACTGTGGATCATCACTGATGTACTGTGGGCCATCACTGATGTACTATGGGCCATCACGGGTGTACTATGGATCATCACTGATGTACTATGGACCATCCCTGATGTACTATGGACCATCCCTGATGTACTAGGGACCATCCCTGATGTACTGAAGATCATCACTGATGTACTATAGCTCATCACTGATGTACTATGGGCAATCACTGGTGTACTATGGATCATCACTGATGCACTGTGGATCATCACTGATGTACTATGGATCATCACTGATGTACTATGGATCATCACTCATGTACTATAGATCATCACTGATGTACTATGAGCCATCACTGATGTACTATGGATCATCACTGATGTACTATGGATCATCACTGATCTACTATGGGCCATCACAGGTGTACTATGGGCCATCACAGGTGTACTATGGTTCATCACTGATGTACTATGGACCATCCCTGATGTACTATGGACCATCCCTGATGTACTGTGGATCATCACTGATGTACTGTGGATCATCACTGATGTACTATAGATCATCACTGATGTACTATGGGCCATCACTGGTGTACTATGGATCATCACTGGTGTACTATGGATCATCACTGATGTACTATGGATCATCACTGATGTCCTATGGATCATCACTGATGTACTATGGATCATCACTGATGTACTATGAGCCATCACTTATGTACTATGGATCATCACTGGTGTACTATGAGCCATCACTGATGTACTGTGGATCATCACTGGTGTACCGTGGATCATCACTGATGTACTGAGGATCATCACTGATGTACTGTGGATCATCACGGGTGTACTATGGATCATCACGGGTGTACTATGGATCATCACAGATGTACTATATTTCATCACTGATGTACTATGGGCCATCACTGGTGTACTATGGATCATCACTGATGTACTATGGACCATCCCTGATGTACTATGGACCATCCCTGATGTACTGTGGATCATCACTGATGTACTGTGGATCATCACTGATGTACTATAGATCATCACTGATGTACTATGGGCCATCACTGGTGTACTATGGGCCATCACTGGTGTACTATGGATCATCACTGGTGTACTATGGATCATTACTGGTGTACTGTGGACCATCACTGATGTACTATGGACCATCACTGATGTACTATGGATCATCACTGATGTACTGTGGATCATCCCTGGTGTACTATGGATCATCACTGGTGTTCTATGGATCATCACTGATGTACTATGGGCCATCACTGATGTACTATGGATCATCACTGATATACTGTGGACCATCACTGATGCACTGTGGATCATCACTGATGTACTGTGGATCATCACTGATGTACTATAGATCATCACTGATGTACTATGGGCCATCACTGGTGTACTATGGGCCATCACTGGTATACTATGGATCATCACTGATGTACTATGGATCATCACTGATGTACTATGGATCATCACTGATGTACTATGGATCATAATGATGTACCAAAGATCATCACTGATGTACTATGAGCCATCACTGATGTACTATGGATCATCACTGATGTACTATGGATCATCACTGATGTACTATGGATCATCACTGATGTACTATGAGCCATCACTGATGTACTGTGGATCATCACTGATGTACTATAGTTCATCACTGATATACTATGGGCCATCACTGGTGTACTATGGATCATCACTGGTGTACTATGGATCATCACTGATGTACTATGGACCATCCCTGATGTACTATGGACCATCCCTGATGTACTGTGGATCATCACTGATGCACTGTTGATCATCACTGATGTACCATAGATCATCACTGATGTACTATGGGCCATCACTGGTGTACTATGGATCATGACTGGTGTACTATGGATCATCACTGGTGTACTATGGATCATCCCTGATGTACTATGGACCATCCCTGATGTACTATGGACCATCCCTGATGTACTGTGGACCATCCCTGATGTACTGTGGACCATCCCTGATGTACTATAGATCATCACTGATGTACTGTGGATCATCACTGATGTACTATAGATCATCACTGATGTACTATGGGCCATCACTGGTGTACTATGGGCCATCACTGGTGTACTATGGATCATCACTGGTGTACTATGGATCATCCCTGGTGTACTATGGACCATCACTGATGTACTGTGGATCATCACTGATGTACTATAGATCATCACTGATGTACTATGGACCATCACTGATGTACTATGGACCATCACTGATGTACTGTGAATCATCACTGATGTACTGTGGATCATCACTGATGTACTATAGATCATCACTGATGTACTATGGATCATCACTGGTATACTATGGATCATCACTGATGTACTATAGATCATCACTGATGTACTATGGGCCATCACCGGTGTACTATGGATCATCACTGGTGTACTATGGATCATCATTGGTGTACTATGGATCATCACTGGTGTACTATGGATAATTCCTGATGTACTATGGACCATCCCAGATATACTATGGACCATCCCTGATGTACTGTGGACCATCCCTGATGTACTGTGGACCATCCCTGATGTACTATAGATCATCACTGATGTACTGTGGATCATCACTGATGTACTATAGATCATCACTGATGTACTATGGGCCATCACTGGTGTACTATGGGCCATCATTGGTGTACTATGGGCCATCACTGGTGTACTGTGGATCATCACTGATGTACTATGGATCATCCCTAGTGTACTATGGACCATCACTGATGTACTATGGACCATCACTGATGTACTGTGGATCATCACTGATGTACTATAGATCATCACTGATGTACTATGGACCATCACTGATGTACTATGGACCATCACTGATGTACTATGGACCATCACTGATGTACTGTGGATCATCATTGATGTACCCAGGATCATCACTGATGTACTGTGGATCATCACAGATTTACTGTGGATCATTACTGATGTACTGTGGATCATTACTGATGTACTATGGATCATCACTGATGTACTATGGATCATCACTGATGTACTGTGGATCATCACTGATGTACTGTGGATCATCACTGATGTACTATAGATCATCACTGATGTACTATGGGCCATCACTGGTGTACTATGGATCATCACTGGTGTACTATGGATCATCACTGGTGTACTATGGATCATCACTGATGTACTATGGATCATCACTGATGTCCTATGGATCATCACTGATGTACTATTGATCATCACTGATGTACTATGAGCCATCACTGATGTACTATGGATCATCACTGGTGTACTATGAGCCATCACTGATGTATTGTGGATCATCACTGGTGTACCGTGGATCATCACTGATGTACTGTGGATCATCACTGATGTACTGAGGATCATCACTGATGTACTGTGGATCATCACAGTTGTACTATGGATCATCACGGGTGTACTATGGATCATCACAGATGTACTATAGTTCATCACTGATGTACTATGGACCATCCCTGATGTACTATGGACCATCCCTGATGTACTGTGGATCATCACTGATGTACTGTGGATCATCACTGATGTACTATAGATCATCACTGATGTACTATGGGCCATCACTGGTGTACTATGGGCCATCACTGGTGTACTATGGATCATCACTGGTGTACTATGGATCATTACTGGTGTACTGTGGACCATCACTGATGTACTATGGACCATCACTGATGTACTGTGGATCATCACTGATGTACTGTGGATCATCCCTGGTGTACTATGGATCATCACTGGTGTTCTATGGATCATCACTGATGTACTATGGGCCATCACTGATGTACTATGGATCATCACTGATATATTGTGGACCATCACTGATGTACTGTGGATCATCACTGATGTACTATAGATCATCACTGATGTACTATGGGCCATCACTGGTGTACTATGGGCCATCACTGGTGTACTATGGGCCATCACTGGTGTACTATGGATCATCACTGATGTACTATGGATCATCACTGATGTACTATGGATCATCACTGATGTACTATGGATCATAATGATGTACTATAGATCATCACTGATGTACTATGAGCCATCACTGATGTACTATGGATCATCACTGATGTACTATGGATCATCACTGATGTACTATGAGCCATCACTGATGTACTGTGGATCATCACTGATGTACTATAGTTCATCACTGATGTACTATGGGCCATCACTGGTGTACTATGGATCATCACTGGTGTACTATGGATCATCACTGATGTACTATGGACCATCCCTGATGTACTATGGATCATCACTGATGTACTATGGATCATAATGATGTACCAAAGATCATCACTGATGTACTATGAGCCATCACTGATGTACTATGGATCATCACTGATGTACTATGGATCATCACTGATGTACTATGGATCATCACTGATGTACTATGAGCCATCACTGATGTACTGTGGATCATCACTGATGTACTATAGTTCATCACTGATATACTATGGGCCATCACTGGTGTACTATGGATCATCACTGGTGTATTATGGATCATCACTGATGTACTATGGACCATCCCTGATGTACTATGGACCATCCCTGATGTACTGTGGATCATCACTGATGTACTGTTGATCATCACTGATGTACCATAGATCATCACTGATGTACTGTGGATCATCACTGATGTACTATAGATCATCACTGATGTACTATGGGCCATCACTGGTGTACTATGGGCCATCACTGGTGTACTATGGATCATCCCTGGTGTACTATGGACCATCACTGATGTACTGTGGATCATCACTGATGTACTATAGATCATCACTGATGTACTATGGACCATTACTGATGTACTATGGACCATCACTGATGTACTGTGAATCATCACTGATGTACTGTGGATCATCACTGATGTACTGAAGATCATCACTGATGTACTATGGATCATCACTGGTATACTATGGATCATCACTGATGTACTATAGATCATCACTGATGTACTATGGGCCATCACTGGTGTACTATGGATCATCACTGGTGTACTATGGATAATTCCTGATGTACTATGGACCATCCCTGATATACTATGGACCATCCCTGATGTACTGTGGACCATCCCTGATGTACTGTGGACCATCCCTGATGTACTATAGATCATCACTGATGTACTGTGGATCATCACTGATGTACTATAGATCATCACTGATGTACTATGGGCCATCACTGGTGTACTATGGGCCATCACTGGTGTACTGTGGATCATCACTGGTGTACTATGGATCATCCCTAGTGTACTATGGACCATCACTGATGTACTATGGACCATCACTGATGTACTGTGGATCATCACTGATGTACTGTGGATCATCACTGATGTACTATAGATCATCACTGATGTACTATGGACCATCACTGATGTACTGTGGATCATCATTGATGTACCCAGGATCATCACTGATGTACTGTGGATCATCACTGATTTACTGTGGATCATTACTGATGTACTGTGGATCATTACTGATGTACTATGGATCATCACTGATGTACTATGGATCATCACTGATGTACTGTGGATCATCACTGATGTACTGTGGATCATCACTGATGTACTATAGATCATCACTGATGTACTATGGGCCATCACTGGTGTACTATGGATCATCACTGGTGTACTATGAATCATCACTGGTGTACTATGGATCATCACCGATGTACTATGGATCATCACTGATGTCCTATGGATCATCACTGATGTACTATGGATCATCACTGATGTACTATGAGCCATCACTGATGTACTATGGATCATCACTGGTGTACTATGAGCCATCACTGATGTATTGTGGATCATCACTGGTGTACCGTGGATCATCACTGATGTACTGTGGATCATCACTGATGTACTGAGGATCATCACTGATGTACTGTGGATCATCACAGTTGTACTATGGATCATGACGGGTGTACAATGGATCATCACAGATGTACTATAGTTCATCACTGATGTACTATGGACCATCCCTGATGTACTATGGACCATCCCTGATGTACTGTGGATCATCACTGATGTACTGTGGATCATCACTGATGTACTATAGATCATCACTGATGTACTATGGGCCATCACTGATGTACTATGGGCCATCACTGGTGTACTATGGATCATCACTGGTGTACTATGGATCATTACTGGTGTACTGTGGACCATCACTGATGTACTATGGACCATCACTGATGTACTGTGGATCATCACTGATGTACTGTGGATCATCCCTGGTGTACTATGGATCATCACTGGTGTTCTATGGATCATCACTGATGTACTATGGGCCATTACTGATGTACTATGGATCATCACTGATATATTGTGGACCATCACTGATGTACTGTGGATCATCACTGATGTACTATAGATCATCACTGATGTACTATGGGCCATCACTGGTGTACTATGGGCCATCACTGGTGTACTATGGATCATCACTGATGTACTATGGATCATCACTGATGTACTATGGATCATCACTGATGTACTATGGATCATAATGATGTACTATAGATCATCACTGATGTACTATGAGCCATCACTGATGTACTATGGATCATCACTGATGTACTATGGATCATCACTGATGTACTATGGATCATCACTGATGTACTATGAGCCATCACTGATGTACTGTGGATCATCACTGATGTACTATAGTTCATCACTGATGTACTATGGGCCATCACTGGTGTACTATGGATCATCACTGGTGTACTATGGATCATCACTGATGTACTATGGACCATCCCTGATGTACTATGGACCATCCCTGATGTACTGTGGATCATCACTGTTGTACTGTGGATCATCACTGATGTACTATAGATCATCACTGATGTACTATTGGCCATCACTGGTGTACTATGGATCATCACTGATGTACTATGGACCATCCCTGATGTACTATGGACCATCCCTGATGTACTGTGGATCATCACTGATGTACTGTGGATCATCACTGATGTACTATAGATCATCACTGATGTACTATGGATCATCACTGATGTACTGTGGATCATCGTAAAAATGGAAAAAATCCGCGCTAACCGTGATTAAAATTAGTGAATTAATTAAATATAAGAACCATTATATATATATATAAATAATAATGGTAAAATTACTAAAGTGAATTGGTGGGTGCTGCAAAAAAAATTATAGCTGGAATAACCACTACACAAATATATGCAAAAAGAATTAATAAAAATGCGCTACCCTTAAACAAGCAATCATAGTGCTAATGATTCATATGTGTTCACACACACCAAAAAACAAAAAACAAAAACAGAAAAAAAGTCCTGTTGATAAAACACGGCAATATATCTGAAATATCCCCTGTGCACAGATAAATGAATAAATAAAAATTAAAAATATATATATAAAAAAATGTGAAAGAGAGAAAGTCCAAATGAAGTTCATAAACAAAAAAAGCCACATCTGCTGATGTATATATGACAGACTCTTCTAAGCAGCTGTAGGCGAAATATCCACATCCAACTTGCTCAAACGAATTATAGAAGAAATAGCAGCTTACCAAATATAATAGATCTCTGTCACGGAGATCTATAGGGGCTCAGATTCATATGGTGATCCCACCGGACATTCAGCCACGAAACACTGGAATCGAACGATATCCTCCTCCTCCTGGATATTTATTCCAAGAAAAGAGCTCTCCCTCCAGGTATCCGCTGGTGTAATTGGCTCATGCAGCACAATGAATGTTGATATGGAAGAAAAATAAATAAAACCTCATGGTGCAGTATTCCTAATAAAATAGGATTCCCTTTATTTATCCTGGGTAAAAAATGACATCCAGCAGGTTTTCAAAACAAGAGCGGCAAAACTCCAAAGAAACGAATGCTGGTACTCAGCTGCGGTCTGTGCCGATCAGCTGTAGCGTAGTGACGTCACGTTCGTTAGCTCCACCCGACGATGCGTTTCGTCGTAAGAGGCTTCCACTTCCCAGGCTTTGGGTGGAGCTAAATCGTTCAATTCCAGTGTTTCATGGCTGAATGTCCGGTGGGATCACCACATGAATCTGAGCCCCTATAGATCTCCGTGACAGAGATCTATTATATTTGGTAAGCTGCTATTTCTTCTATAATTCGTTTGAGCAAGTTGGATGTGGATATTTCGCCTACAGCTGCTTAGAAGAGTCTGTCATATATACATCAGCAGATGTGGCTTTTTTTGTTTATGAACTTCATTTGGACTTTCTCTCTTTCACATTTTTTTATATATATATTTTTAATTTTTATTTATTCATTTATCTGTGCACAGGGGATATTTCAGATATATTGCCGTGTTTTATCAACAGGACTTTTTTTCTGTTTTTGTTTTTTGGTGTGTGTGAACACATATGAATCATTAGCACTATGATTGCTTGTTTAAGGGTAGCACATTTTTATTAATTCTTTTTGCATACTGTGGATCATCACTGATGTACTGTGGATCATCACTGATGTACTATAGATCATCACTGATGTACTATGGGCCATCACTGGTGTACTATGGATCATCACTGGTGTACTATGGATCATCACTGGTGTACTATGGATCATCACTGATGTACTATGGATCATCACTGATGTCCTATGGATCATCACTGATGTACTATGGATCATCACTGATGTACTATGAGCCATCACTGATGTACTATGGATCATCACTGGTGTACTATGAGCCATCACTGATGTATTGTGGATCATCACTGGTGTACCGTGGATCATCACTGATGTACTGTGGATCATCACTGATGTACTGAGGATCATCACTGATGTACTGTGGATCATCACGGTTGTACTATGGATCATCACGGGTGTACTATGGATCATCACAGATGTACTATAGTTCATCACTGATGTACTATGGGCCATCACTGGTGTACTATGGATCATCACTGATGTACTATGGACCATCCCTGATGTACTATGGACCATCCCTGATGTACTGTGGATCATCACTGATGTACTGTGGATCATCACTGATGTACTGTGGATCATCACTGATGTACTATAGATCATCACTGATGTTCTATGGGCCATCACTGGTGTACTATGGGCCATCACTGGTGTACTATGGATCATCACTGGTGTACTATGGATCATTACTGGTGTACTGTGGACCATCACTGATGTACTATGGACCATCACTGATGTACTGTGGATCATCACTGCTGTACTGTGGATCATCCCTGGTGTACTATGGATCATCACTGGTGTTCTATGGATCATCACTGATGTACTATGGGCCATCACTGATGTACTATGGATCATCACTGATATACTGTGGACCATCACTGATGTACTGTGGATCATCACTGATGTACTATAAATCATCACTGATGTACTATGGGCCATCACTGGTGTACTATGGATCATCACTGATGTACTATGGATCATCACTGATTTACTATGGATCATCACTGATGTACTATGGATCATAGTGATGTACTATAGATCATCACTGATGTACTATGAGCCATCACTGATGTACTATGGATCATCACTGATGTACTATGGATCATCACTGATGTACTATGGATCATCACTGATGTACTATGAGCCATCACTGATGTACTGTGGATCATCACTGATGTACTATAGTTCATCACTGATGTACTATGGGCCATCACTGGTGTACTATGGGCCATCACTGGTGTACTATGGATAATCACTGGTGTACTATGGATCATCACTGATGTACTATGGACCATCCCTGATGTACTATGGACCATCCCTGATGTACTGTGGATCATCACTGATGTACTGTGGATCATCACTGATGTACTATAGTTCATCACTGATGTACTATGGGCCATCACTGGTGTACTATGGATCATCACTGGTGTACTATGGATCATCACTGATGTACTATGGACCATCCCTGATGTACTATGGACCATCCCTGATGTACTGTGGATCATCACTGATGTACTGTGGATCATCACTGATGTACTGTAGATCATCACTGATGTACTATGGACCATCACTGGTGTACTAAGGGCCATCACTGGTGTACTATGGATCATCACTGGTGTACTATGGATCATCACTGGTGTACTATGGATCATCCCTGATGTACTATGGACCATCCCTGATGTACTATGGACCATCCCTGATGTACTGTGGACCATCCCTGATGTACTGTGGACCATCCCTGATGTACTATAGATCATCACTGATGTACTGTGGATCATCACTGATGTTCTATGGGCCATCACTGGTGTACTATGGGCCATCACTGGTGTACTATAGATCATCACTGATGTACTGTGGATCATCCCTGGTGTATTATGGACCATCACTGATGTACTGTGGATCATCACTGATGTACTATAGATCATCACTGATGTACTATAGATCATCACTGATGTACTATGGACCATCACTGATGTACTATGGACCATCACTGATGTACTGTGGATCATCACTGATGTACTGTGGATCATCACTGATGTACTGTAGATCATCACTGATGTACTATGGACCATCACTGATGTACTATAGATCATCACTGATGTACTATGGACCATCACTGATGTACTATGGACCATCACTGATGTACTGTGGACCATCCCTGATGTACTATAGATCATCACTGATGTACTGTGGATCATCAGTGATGTACTATAGATCATCGCTGATGTACTATGGGCCATCACTGGTGTACTATGGGCCATCACTGGTGTACTGTGGATCATCACTGGTGTACTATGGATCATCCCTGATGTACTATGGACCATCCCTGATATACTATGGACCATCCCTGATGTACTGTGGACCATCCCTGATGTACTATAGATCATCACTGATGTACTGTGGATCATCACTGATGTACTGTAGATCATCACTGATGTACTATGGGCCATCACTGGTGTACTATGGGCCATCACTGGTGTACTGTGGATCATCACTGGTGTACTATTGATCATCCCTGGTGTATTATGGACCATCACTGATGTACTATGAACCATCACTGATGTACTGTGGATCATCACTGATGTACTATAGATCATCACTGATGTACTATGGACCATCACTGATGTACTATGGACCATCACTGATGTACTGTGGACCATCACTGATGTACTGTGGATCATCACTGATGTACTGTGGATCATCACTGGTGTACTATGGGCCATCACTGATGTACTCTGGGCCATCACTGATATACTATGGGCCATCACTGATGTACTATGGATCATCACTGATGTACTATGGATCATCACTGATGTACTATGGATCATCACTGATGTACTGTGGATCATCACTGATGTACTGTGGATCATCACTGATGTACTGTGGATCATGACTGATGTACTATAGATCATCACTGATGTACTATGGGCCATCACTGGTGTACTATGGGCCATCACTGGTGTACTATGGATCATCACTGATGTACTATGGATCATCACTGATGTAATATGGATCATCACTGATGTACTATGGATCATCACTGATGTCCTATGGATCATCACTGATGTACTATGGATCATCACTGATGTACTATGGATCATCACTGATGTACTATGAGCCATCACTGATGTACTATGGATCATCACTGGTGTACTGTGGATCATCACTGATGTACTGTGGATCATCACTGATGTACCGTGGATCATCACTGATGTACTGAGGATCATCACTGATGTACTGTGGATCATCACGGGTGTAGTATGGATCATCACGGGTGTACTATGGATCATCACTGGTGTACTATGGACCATCCCTGATGTACTATGGACCATCCCTGATGTACTATGGACCATCCCTGATGTACTGAGGATCATCACTGATGTAATATATATCATCACTAATGTACTATGGGTCATCACTGATGTACTATGGATCATCACTGGTGTACTATGGATCATCACTGGTGTACTGTGGATCATCACTGATGTACTGTGGACCATCCCTGATGTACTGTGGATCATCACTGATGTACTGAGGATCATCACTGATGTACTATGGATCATCACTGATGTACTGTGGATCATCACTGATGTACTATAGATCATCACTGATGTACTGTGGATCATCACTGATGTTCTGAGGATCATCACTGATGTACTGTGGATCATCACTGATGTACTGTGGATCATCACTGATGTACTATAGATCATCACTGATGTACTATGGATCGTCACTGATGTACTATGGATTGTCACTGATGTACTATGGACCATCCCTGATGTGCTGTGGATCATCACTGATGTTCTATGGATCATCACTGATGTAGTATAGATCATCACTGATGAACTATGGATCATCACTGATGTACTATAGATCATCACTGATGTACTGTGGATCATCACTGATGTACTGTGGATCATCACTGATGTTCTGAGGATCATCACTGATGTACTGTGGATCATCACTTATGTACTGTGGATCATCACTGATGTACTATAGATCATCACTGATGTACTATGGACCATCCCTGATGTACTGTGGATCATCACTGATGTTCTATGGATCATCACTGATGTAGTATAGATCATCACTGGTGTACTATGGATAATCACTGATGTACTATGGACCATCCCTGATGTACTATGGACCATCCCTGATGTACTGTGGATCATCACTGATGTACTGTGGATCATCACTGATGTACGATAGATCATCACTGATGAACTATGGATCATCACTGATGTACTATAGAACATCACTGATGTACTATGGGCCATCACTGGTGTACTATGGGCCATCACTGGTGTACTATGGATCATCACTGGTGTACTATGGATCATCACTGGTGTACTGTGGACAATCACTGGTGTACTATGGATCATCACTGGTGTACTATGGATCATCACTGGTGTACTATGGATCATCACTGGTGTACTATGGACCATCCCTGATGTACTGTGGATCATCACTGATGTACTGTAGATCATCACTGATGTACTATAGTTCATCACTGATGTACTATGGGCCATCACTGGTGTACTATGGGCCATCACTGGTGTACTATGGGCCATCCCTGATGTACTATGGACCATCCCTGATGTACTGTGGATCATCCCTAATATACTGTGGATCATCACTGATGTACTGTGGATCATCACTGATGTACTGTGGATCATCACTGATGTACTATAGATCATCACTGATGTACTATAGATCATCACTGATGTACTATGGGCCATCACTGGTGTACTATTGGCCATCACTGGTGTACTATAGATCATCACTGATGTACTATAGGCCATCACTGATGTACTGTGGATCATCACTGGTGTACTGTGGATCATCACTGGTGTACTATGGATCATCACTGATGTACTATGGGCCATCACTGATGTACTATGGATCATCACTGATATACTGTGGACCATCCCTGATGTACTGTGGACCATCCCTGATGTACTGTGGATCATCACTGATGTACTGTGGATCATCACTGATGTACTCTGGATCATCACTGATGTACTATAGATCATCACTGGTGTACTATGGGCCATCACTGGTGTACTATGGGCCATCACTGGTGTACTATGGGCCATCACTGATGTACTATGGATCATCACTGATGTACTATGGGCCATCACTGGTGTACTATGGGCCATCACTGGTGTACTATGGGCCATCACTGGTGTACTATGGATCATCACTGATGTACTATGGATCATCACTGATGTACTATAGATCATCACTGATGTACTATGAGCCATCACTGATGTACTATGGATCATCACTGATGTACTATGGATCATCACTGATGTACTATGGATCATCACTGATGTACTATGAGCCATCACTGGTGTACTATGGGCCATCACTGATGTACTGTGGATCATCACTTATGTACTATAGATCATCACTGATGTACTATAGATCATCACTGATGTACTATGGACCATCACTGGTGTACTATGGATCATCACTGGTGTACTATGGATCATCACTGGTGTACTATGGACCATCCCTGATGTACTGTGGATCATCAATGATGTACTGTGGATCATCACTGACGTACTATAGATCATCACTGACGTACTATAGATCATCACTGGTGTACTATGGATCATCACTGATGTACTATGGACCATCCCTGATGTACTATGGACCATCCCTGGTGTACTGTGGATCATCACTGATGTACTGTGGATCATCACTGATGTACTAAAGATCATCACTGATGTACTATGGGCCATCACTGGTGTACTATGGGCCATCGCTGGTGTACTATGGGCCATCACTGGTGTACTATGGGCCATCACTGATGTACTATGGACCATCACTGATGTACTGTGGATCATCACTGATGTACTGTGGATCATCACTGATGTACTGTAGATCATCACTGATGTACTATGGACCATCACTGATGTACTATAGATCATCACTGATGTACTATGGACCATCACTGATGTACTATGGACCATCACTGATGTACTGTGGACCATCCCTGATGTACTATAGATCATCACTGATGTACTGTGGATCATCAGTGATGTACTATAGATCATCACTGATGTACTATGGGCCATCACTGGTGTACTATGGGCCATCACTGGTGTACTGTGGATCATCACTGGTGTACTATGGATCATCCCTGATGTACTATGGACCATCCCTGATATACTATGGACCATCCCTGATGTACTGTGGACCATCCCTGATGTACTATAGATCATCACTGATGTACTGTGGATCATCACTGATGTACTGTAGATCATCACTGATGTACTATGGGCCATCACTGGTGTACTATGGGCCATCACTGGTGTACTGTGGATCATCACTGGTGTACTATTGATCATCCCTGGTGTACTATGGACCATCACTGATGTACTATGGACCATCACTGATGTACTGTGGATCATCACTGATGTACTATAGATCATCACTGATGTACTATGGACCATCACTGATGTACTGTGGACCATCACTGATGTACTATGGATCATCACTGATGTACTGTGGATCATCACTGGTGTACTATGGGCCATCACTGATGTACTCTGGGCCATCACTGATATACTATGGGCCATCACTGATGTACTATGGATCATCACTGATGTACTATGGATCATCACTGATGTACTATGGATCATCACTGATGTACTATGGATCATCACTGATGTACTGTGGATCATCACTGATGTACTGTGGATCATGACTGATGTACTATAGATCATCACTGATGTACTATGGGCCATCACTGGTGTACTATGGGCCATCACTGGTGTACTATGGATCATCACTGATGTACTATGGATCATCACTGATGTAATATGGATCATCACTGATGTACTATGGATCATCACTGATGTCCTATGGATCATCACTGATGTACTATGGATCATCACTGATGTACTATGGATCATCACTGATGTACTATGAGCCATCACTGATGTACTATGGATCATCACTGGTGTACTGTGGATCATCACTGATGTACTGTGGATCATCACTGATGTACCGTGGATCATCACTGATGTACTGAGGATCATCACTGATGTACTGTGGATCATCACGGGTGTATTATGGATCATCACGGGTGTACTATGGATCATCACTGGTGTACTATGGACCATCCCTGATGTACTATGGACCATCCCTGATGTACTATGGACCATCCCTGATGTACTGAGGATCATCACTGATGTAATATATATCATCACTAATGTACTATGGGTCATCACTGATGTACTATGGATCATCACTGGTGTACTATGGATCATCACTGGTGTACTGTGGATCATCACTGATGTACTGTGGACCATCCCTGATGTACTGTGGATCATCACTGATGTACTGAGGATCATCACTGATGTACTATGGATCATCACTGATGTACTGTGGATCATCACTGATGTACTATAGATCATCACTGATGTACTGTGGATCATCACTGATGTTCTGAGGATCATCACTGATGTACTGTGGATCATCACTGATGTACTGTGGATCATCACTGATGTACTATAGATCATCACTGATGTACTATGGATCGTCACTGATGTACTATGGATTGTCACTGATGTACTATGGACCATCCCTGATGTGCTGTGGATCATCACTGATGTTCTATGGATCATCACTGATGTAGTATAGATCATCACTGATGAACTATGGATCATCACTGATGTACTATAGATCATCACTGATGTACTGTGGATCATCACTGATGTACTGTGGATCATCACTGATGTTCTGAGGATCATCACTGATGTACTGTGGATCATCACTGATGTACTGTGGATCATCACTGATGTACTATAGATCATCACTGATGTACTATGGACCATCCCTGATGTACTGTGGATCATCACTGATGTTCTATGGATCATCACTGATGTAGTATAGATCATCACTGGTGTACTATGGATAATCACTGATGTACTATGGACCATCCCTGATGTACTATGGACCATCCCTGATGTACTGTGGATCATCACTGATGTACTGTGGATCATCACTGATGTACGATAGATCATCACTGATGAACTATGGATCATCACTGATGTACTATAGAACATCACTGATGTACTATGGGCCATCACTGGTGTACTATGGGCCATCACTGGTGTACTATGGATCATCACTGGTGTACTATGGATCATCACTGGTGTACTGTGGACAATCACTGGTGTACTATGGATCATCACTGGTGTACTATGGATCATCACTGGTGTACTATGGATCATCACTGGTGTACTATGGACCATCCCTGATGTACTGTGGATCATCACTGATGTACTGTAGATCATCACTGATGTACTATAGTTCATCACTGATGTACTATGGGCCATCACTGGTGTACTATGGGCCATCACTGGTGTACTATGGGCCATCCCTGATGTACTATGGACCATCCCTGATGTACTGTGGATCATCCCTAATATACTGTGGATCATCACTGATGTACTATGGATCATCACTGATGTACTGTGGATCATCACTGATGTACTATAGATCATCACTGATGTACTATAGATCATCACTGATGTACTATGGGCCATCACTGGTGTACTATTGGCCATCACTGGTGTACTATAGATCATCACTGATGTACTATAGGCCATCACTGATGTACTGTGGATCATCACTGGTGTACTGTGGATCATCACTGGTGTACTATGGATCATCACTGATGTACTATGGGCCATCACTGATGTACTATGGATCATCACTGATATACTGTGGACCATCCCTGATGTACTGTGGATCATCACTGATGTACTGTGGATCATCACTGATGTACTGTGGATCATCACTGATGTACTATAGATCATCACTGGTGTACTATGGGCCATCACTGGTGTACTATGGGCCATCACTGGTGTACTATGGGCCATCACTGATGTACTATGGATCATCACTGATGTACTATGGGCCATCACTGGTGTACTATAGGCCATCACTGATGTACTATGGATCATCACTGATGTACTATGGATCATCACTGATGTACTATGGATCATCACTGATGTACTATGAGCCATCACTGGTGTACTATGGGCCATCACTGATGTACTGTGGATCATCACTTATGTACTATAGATCATCACTGATGTACTATAGATCATCACTGATGTACTATGGACCATCACTGGTGTACTATGGATCATCACTGGTGTACTATGGATCATCACTGGTGTACTATGGACCATCACTGGTGTACTATGGACCATCCCTGATGGACTGTGGATCATCAATGATGTACTGTGGATCATCACTGACGTACTATAGATCATCACTGGTGTACTATGGATCATCACTGATGTACTATGGACCATCCCTGATGTACTATGGACCATCCCTGGTGTACTGTGGATCATCACTGATGTACTGTGGATCATCACTGATGTACTAAAGATCATCACTGATGTACTATAGGCCATCACTGGTGTACTATGGGCCATCGCTGGTGTACTATGGGCCATCACTGGTGTACTATGGGCCATCACTGATGTACTATGGGCCATCACTGATGTACTATGGACCATCCCTGATGTACTATGGACCATCCCTGATGTACTGTGGATCATCACTGATGTACTATAGATCATCACTGATGTACTGTGGATCATCACTGATGTACTGTGGACCATCCCTGATGTACTGTGGATCATCACTGATGTACTGTGGATCATCACTGATGTACTGTGGATCATCAATAATGTACTGTGGATCATCACTGATGTACTGTGGATCATCACTGATGTACTATGAATCATCACTCATGTACTATAGATCATCACTGATGTACTATGAGCCATCACTGATGTACTATGGATCATCACTGATGTACTATGGATCATCACTGATGTACTATGGATCATCACTGATCTACTATGAGCCATCACTGATGTACTATGGATCATCACTGGTGTACTATGGATCATCACTGATGTACTGTGGACCATCCCTGATGTACTGTGGATCATCACTGATGTACCGTGGATCATCACTGATGTACTGTGGATCATCACTGATGTACTGTGGGCCATCACTGATGTACTATGGGCCATCACGGGTGTACTATGGATCATCACTGATGTACTATGGACCATCCCTGATGTACTATGGACCATCCCTGATGTACTATGGACCATCCCTGATGTACTGAAGATCATCACTGATGTACTATAGCACATCAGTGATGTACTATGGGCAATCACTGGTGTACTATGGATCATCACTGATGCACTGTGGATCATCACTGATGTACTATGGATCATGACTGATGTACTATGAGAAATCACTGATGTACTGTGGATCATCACTGATGTACTATAGTTCATCACTGATGTACTATGGATCATCACTGATGGCCTATGGATCATCACTGATGTACTATGGATCATCACTGATGTACTATGAGCCATCACTGATGTACTATGGATCATCACTGGTGTACTATGAGCCATCACTGATGTATTGTGGATCATCACTGGTGTACCGTGGATCATCACTGATGTACTGTGGATCATCACTGATGTACTGAGGATCATCACTGATGTACTGTGGATCATCACGGTTGTACTATGGATCATCACGGGTGTACTATGGATCATCACAGATGTACTATAGTTCATCACTGATGTACTATGGGCCATCACTGGTGTACTATGGATCATCACTGATGTACTATGGACCATCCCTGATGTACTATGGACCATCCCTGATGTACTGTGGATCATCACTGATGTACTGTGGATCATCACTGATGTACTGTGGATCATCACTGATGTACTATAGATCATCACTGATGTACTATGGGCCATCACTGGTGTACTATGGGCCATCACTGGTGTACTATGGATCATCAGTGGTGTACTATGGATCATTACTGGTGTACTGTGGACCATCACTGATGTACTATGGACCATCACTGATGTACTGTGGATCATCACTGATGTACTGTGGATCATCCCTGGTGTACTATGGATCATCACTGGTGTTCTATGGATCATCACTGATGTACTATGGGCCATCACTGATGTACTATGGATCATCACTGATATACTGTGGACCATCACTGATGTACTGTGGATCATCACTGATGTACTATAAATCATCACTGATGTACTATGGGCCATCACTGGTGTACTATGGGCCATCACTGGTGTACTATGGATCATCACTGATGTACTATGGATCATCACTGATTTACTATGGATCATCACTGATGTACTATGGATCATAATGATGTACTATAGATCATCACTGATGTACTATGAGCCATCACTGATGTACTATGGATCATCACTGATGTACTATGGATCATCACTGATGTACTATGGATCATCACTGATGTACTATGAGCCATCACTGATGTACTGTGGATCATCACTGATGTACTATAGTTCATCACTGATGTACTATGGGCCATCACTGATGTACTATGGGCCATCACTGGTGTACTATGGGCCATCACTGGTGTACTATGGGCCATCACTGGTGTACTATGGATCATCCCTGATGTACTATGGACCATCCCTGATGTACTATGGACCATCCCTGATGTACTGTGGATCATCACTGATGTACTGTGGATCATCACTGATGTACTATAGTTCATCACTGATGTACTATTGGCCATCACTGGTGTACTATGGATCATCACTGGTGTACTATGGATCATCACTGATGTACTATGGACCATCCCTGATGTACTATGGACCATCCCTGATGTACTGTGGATCATCACTGATGTACTGTGGATCATCACTGATGTACTGTAGATCATCACTGATGTACTATGGACCATCACTGGTGTACTAAGGGCCATCACTGGTGTACTATGGATCATCACTGGTGTACTATGGATCATCCCTGGTGTACTAAGGGCCATCACTGGTGTACTATGGATCATCACTGGTGTACTATGGATCATCACTGGTGTACTATGGATCATCACTGGTGTACTATGGATCATCCCTGATGTACTATGGACCATCCCTGATGTACTATGGACCATCCCTGATGTACTGTGGACCATCCCTGATGTACTGTGGACCATCCCTGATGTACTATAGATCATCACTGATGTACTGTGGATCATCACTGATGTTCTATGGGCCATCACTGGTGTACTATGGGCCATCACTGGTGTACTATAGATCATCACTGATGTACTGTGGATCATCCCTGGTGTATTATGGACCATCACTGATGTACTGTGGATCATCACTGATGTACTATAGATCATCACTGATGTACTATAGATCATCACTGATGTACTATGGACCATCACTGATGTACTATGGACCATCACTGATGTACTGTGGATCATCACTGATGTACTGTGGATCATCACTGATGTACTGTGGATCATCACTGATGTACTGTAGATCATCACTGATGTACTATGGACCATCACTGATGTACTATAGATCATCACTGATGTACTATGGACCATCACTGATGTACTATGGACCATCACTGGTGTACTATGGATCATCAGTGGTGTACTATGGATCATCCCTGATGTACTATGGACCATCCCTGATATACTATGGACCATCCCTGATGTACTGTGGACCATCCCTGATGTACTATCGATCATCACTGATGTACTGTGGATCATCACTGATGTACTGTAGATCATCACTGATGTACTATGGGCCATCACTGGTGTACTATGGGCCATCACTGGTGTACTGTGGATCATCACTGGTGTACTATTGATCATCCCTGGTGTACTATGGACCATCACTGATGTACTATGGACCATCACTGATGTACTGTGGATCATCACTGATGTACTATAGATCATCACTGATGTACTATGGACCATCACTGATGTACTATGGACCATCACTGATGTACTGTGGACCATCACTGATGTACTGTGGATCATCACTGATGTACTGTGGATCATCACTGGTGTACTATGGGCCATCACTGATGTACTCTGGGCCATCACTGATATACTATGGGCCATCACTGATGTACTATGGATCATCACTGATGTACTATGGATCATCACTGATGTACTATGGATCATCACTGATGTACTGTGGATCATCACTGATGTACTGTGGATCATCACTGATGTACTGTGGATCATGACTGATGTACTATAGATCATCACTGATGTACTATGGGCCATCACTGGTGTACTATGGGCCATCACTGGTGTACTATGGATCATCACTGATGTACTATGGATCATCACTGATGTAATATGGATCATCACTGATGTACTATGGATCATCACTGATGTCCTATGGATCATCACTGATGTACTATGGATCATCACTGATGTACTATGGATCATCACTGATGTACTATGAGCCATCACTGATGTACTATGAATCATCACTGGTGTACTGTGGATCATCACTGATGTACTGTGGATCATCACTGATGTACCGTGGATCATCACTGATGTACTGAGGATCATCACTGATGTACTGTGGATCATCACGGGTGTATTATGGATCATCACGAGTGTACTATGGATCATCACTGGTGTACTATGGACCATCCCTGATGTACTATGGACCATCCCTGATGTACTATGGACCATCCCTGATGTACTGAGGATCATCACTGATGTAATATATATCATCACTAATGTACTATGGGTCATCACTGATGTACTATGGATCATCACTGGTGTACTATGGATCATCACTGGTGTACTGTGGATCATCACTGATGTACTGTGGACCATCCCTGATGTACTGTGGATCATCACTGATGTACTGAGGATAATCACTGATGTACTATGGATCATCACTGATGTACTGTGGATCATCACTGATGTACTATAGATCATCACTGATGTACTGTGGATCATCACTGATGTTCTGAGGATCATCACTGATGTACTGTGGATCATCACTGATGTACTGTGGATCATCACTGATGTACTATAGATCATCACTGATGTACTATGGATCGTCACTGATGTACTATGGATTGTCACTGATGTACTATGGACCTTCCCTGATGTGCTGTGGATCATCACTGATGTTCTATGGATCATCACTGATGTAGTATAGATCATCACTGATGAACTATGGATCATCACTGATGTACTATAGATCATCACTGATGTACTGTGGATCATCACTGATGTTCTGAGGATCATCACTGATGTACTGTGGATCATCACTGATGTACTGTGGATCATCACTGATGTACTGTAGATCATCACTGATGTACTATGGACCATCACTGATGTACTATAGATCATCACTGATGTACTATGGACCATCACTGATGTACTATGGACCATCACTGATGTACTGTGGACCATCCCTGATGTACTATAGATCATCACTGATGTACTGTAGATCATCACTGATGTACTATAGATCATCACTGATGTACTATGGGCCATCACTGGTGTACTATGGGCCATCACTGGTGTACTGTGGATCATCACTGGTGTACTATGGATCATCCCTGATGTACTATGGACCATCCCTGATATACTATGGACCATCCCTGATGTACTGTGGACCATCCCTGATGTAGTATAGATCATCACTGATGTACTGTGGATCATCACTGATGTACTGTAGATCATCACTGATGTACTATGGGCCATCACTGGTGTACTATGGGCCATCACTGGTGTACTGTGGATCATCACTGGTGTACTATTGATCATCCCTGGTGTACTATGGACCATCACTGATGTACTATGGACCATCACTGATGTACTGTGGATCATCACTGATGTACTATAGATCATCACTGATGTACTATGGACCATCACTGATGTACTATGGACCATCACTGATGTACTGTGGACCATCACTGATGTACTGTGGATCATCACTGATGTACTGTGGATCATCACTGGTGTACTATGGGCCATCACTGATGTACTCTGGGCCATCACTGATATACTATGGGCCATCACTGATGTACTATGGATCATCACTGATGTACTATGGATCATCACTGATGTACTATGGATCATCACTGATGTACTGTGGATCATCACTGATGTACTGTGGATCATGACTGATGTACTATAGATCATCACTGATGTACTATGGGCCATCACTGGTGTACTATGGGCCATCACTGGTGTACTATGGATCATCACTGATGTACTATGGATCATCACTGATGTAATATGGATCATCACTGATGTACTATGGATCATCACTGATGTCCTATGGATCATCACTGATGTACTATGGATCATCACTGATGTACTATGGATCATCACTGATGTACTATGAGCCATCACTGATGTACTATGGATCATCACTGGTGTACTGTGGATCATCACTGATGTACTGTGGATCATCACTGATGTACCGTGGATCATCACTGATGTACTGAGGATCATCGCTGATGTACTGTGGATCATCACGGGTGTATTATGGATCATCACGGGTGTACTATGGATCATCACTGGTGTACTATGGACCATCCCTGATGTACTATGGACCATCCCTGATGTACTATGGACCATCCCTGATGTACTGAGGATCATCACTGATGTAATATATATCATCACTAATGTACTATGGGTCATCACTGATGTACTATGGATCATCACTGGTGTACTATGGATCATCACTGGTGTACTGTGGATCATCACTGATGTACTGTGGACCATCCCTGATGTACTGTGGATCATCACTGATGTACTGAGGATCATCACTGATGTACTATGGATCATCACTGATGTACTGAGGATCATCACTGATGTACTGTGGATCATCACTGATGTACTGTGGATCATCACTGATGTACTATAGATCATCACTGATGTACTATGGATCGTCACTGATGTACTATGGATTGTCACTGATGTACTATGGACCATCCCTGATGTGCTGTGGATCATCACTGATGTTCTATGGATCATCACTGATGTAGTATAGATCATCACTGATGAACTATGGATCATCACTGATGTACTATAGATCATCACTGATGTACTGTGGATCATCACTGATGTACTGTGGATCATCACTGATGTTCTGAGGATCATCCCTGATGTACTGTGGATCATCACTGATGTACTGTGGATCATCACTGATGTACTATGGACCATCCCTGATGTACTGTGGATCATCACTGATATTCTATGGATCATCACTGATGTAGTATAGATCATCACTGGTGTACTATGGATAATCACTGATGTACTATGGACCATCCCTGATGTACTATGGACCATCCCTGATGTACTGTGGATCATCACTGATGTACTGTGGATCATCACTGATGTACTATAGATCATCACTGATGAACTATGGATCATCACTGATGTACTATAGAACATCACTGATGTACTATGGGCCATCACTGGTGTACTATGGGCCATCACTGGTGTACTATGGATCATCACTGGTGTACTATGGATCATCACTGATGTAATATGGATCATCACTGGTGTACTGTGGACAATCACTGGTGTACTATGGATCATCACTGGTGTACTATAGATCATCACTGGTGTACTATGGATCATCACTGGTGTACTATGGACCATCCCTGATGTACTGTGGATCATCACTGATGTACTGTAGATCATCACTGATGTACTATAGTTCATCACTGATGTACTATGGGCCATCACTGGTGTACTATGGGCCATCACTGGTGTACTATGGGCCATCCCTGATGTACTATGGACCATCCCTGATGTACTGTGGATCATCCCTAATATACTGTGGATCATCACTGATGTACTGTGGATCATCACTGATGTACTGTGGATCATCACTGATGTACTATAGATCATCACTGATGTACTATAGATCATCACTGATGTACTATGGGCCATCACTGGTGTACTATTGGCCATCACTGGTGTACTATAGATCATCACTGATGTACTATAGGCCATCACTGATGTACTGTGGATCATCACTGGTGTACTGTGGATCATCACTGGTGTACTATGGATCATCACTGATGTACTATGGGCCATCACTGATGTACTATGGATCATCACTGATATACTGTGGACCATCCCTGATGTACTGTGGATCATCACTGATGTACTGTGGATCATCACTGATGTACTGTGGATCATCACTGATGTACTATAGATCATCACTGGTGTACTATGGGCCATCACTGGTGTACTATGGGCCATCACTGGTGTACTATGGGCCATCACTGATGTACTATGGATCATCACTGATGTACTATGGGCCATCACTGGTGTACTATGGGCCATCACTGGTGTACTATGGATCATCACTGATGTACTATGGATCATCACTGATGTACTATAGATCATCACTGATGTACTATGAGCCATCACTGATGTACTATGGATCATCACTGATGTACTATGGATCATCACTGATGTACTATGGATCATCACTGATGTACTATGAGCCATCACTGGTGTACTATGGGCCATCACTGATGTACTGTGGATCATCACTTATGTACTATAGATCATCACTGATGTAATATAGATCATCACTGATGTACTATGGACCATCACTGGTGTACTATGGATCATCATTGGTGTACTATGGATCATCACTGGTGTACTATGGACCATCCCTGATGTACTGTGGATCATCACTGATGTACTGTGGATCATCACTGACGTACTATAGATCATCACTGGTGTACTATGGATCATCACTGATGTACTATGGACCATCCCTGATGTACTATGGACCATCCCTGGTGTACTGTGGATCATCACTGATGTACTAAAGATCATCACTGATGTACTATGGGCCATCACTGGTGTACTATGGGCCATCACTGGTGTACTATGGGCCATCACTGGTGTACTATGGGCCATCACTGATGTACTATGGACCATCCCTGATGTACTATGGACCATCCCTGATGTACTGTGGATCATCACTGATGTACTATAGATCATCACTGATGTACTGTGGATCATCACTGATGTACTGTGGACCATCCCTGATGTACTGTGGATCATCACTGATGTACTGTGGATCATCACTGATGTACTGTGGATCATCAATAATGTACTGTGGATCATCACTGATGTACTGTGGATCATCACTGATGTACTGTGGATCATCACTGATGTACTATGGATCATCACTCATGTACTATAGATCATCACTGATGTACTATGAGCCATCACTGATGTACTATGGGTCATCACTGATGTACTATGGATCATCACTGATGTACTATGGATCATCACTGATCTACTATGAGCCATCACTGATGTACTATGGATCATCACTGGTGTACTATGGATCATCACTGATGTACTGTGGACCATCCCTGATGTACTGTGGATCATCCCTAATATACTGTGGATCATCACTGATGTACTGTGGATCATCACTGATGTACTGTGGATCATCACTGATGTACTATAGATCATCACTGATGTACTATAGATCATCACTGATGTACTATGGGCCATCACTGGTGTACTATTGGCCATCACTGGTGTACTATAGATCATCACTGATGTACTATAGGCCATCACTGATGTACTGTGGATCATCACTGGTGTACTGTGGATCATCACTGGTGTACTATGGATCATCACTGATGTACTATGGGCCATCACTGATGTACTATGGGCCATCACTGATGTACTATGGATCATCACTGATATACTGTGGACCATCCCTGATGTACTGTGGATCATCACTGATGTACTGTGGATCATCACTGATGTACTGTGGATCATCACTGATGTACTATAGATCATCACTGGTGTACTATGGGCCATCACTGGTGTACTATGGGCCATCACTGGTGTACTATGGGCCATCACTGATGTACTATGGATCATCACTGATGTACTATGGGCCATCACTGGTGTACTATGGATCATCACTGATGTACTATGGATCATCACTGATGTACTATAGATCATCACTGATGTACTATGAGCCATCACTGATGTACTATGGATCATCACTGATGTACTATGGATCATCACTGATGTACTATGGATCATCACTGATGTACTATGAGCCATCACTGGTGTACTATGGGCCATCACTGATGTACTGTGGATCATCACTTATGTACTATAGATCATCACTGATGTACTATAGATCATCACTGATGTACTATGGACCATCACTGGTGTACTATGGATCATCACTGGTGTACTATGGATCATCACTGGTGTACTATGGACCATCCCTGATGTACTGTGGATCATCACTGATGTACTGTGGATCATCACTGACGTACTATAGATCATCACTGGTGTACTATGGATCATCACTGATGTACTATGGACCATCCCTGATGTACTATGGACCATCCCTGGTGTACTGTGGATCATCACTGATGTACTGTGGATCATCACTGATGTACTAAAGATCATCACTGATGTACTATGGGCCATCACTGGTGTACTATGGGCCATCACTGGTGTACTATGGGCCATCACTGGTGTACTATGGGCCATCACTGATGTACTATGGACCATCCCTGATGTACTATGGACCATCCCTGATGTACTGTGGATCATCACTGATGTACTGTGGATCATCACTGATGTACTGTGGATCATCACTGATGTACTGTGGATCATCAATAATGTACTGTGGATCATCACTGATGTACTGTGGATCATCACTGATGTACTGTGGATCATCACTGATGTACTATGGATCATCACTCATGTACTATAGATCATCACTGATGTACTATGAGCCATCACTGATGTACTATGGATCATCACTAATGTACTATGGATCATCACTGATGTACTATGGATCATCACTGATCTACTATGAGCCATCACTGATGTACTATGGATCATCACTGGTGTACTATGGATCATCACTGATGTACTGTGGACCATCCCTGATGTACTGTGGATCATCACTGATGTACCGTGGATCATCACTGATGTACTGTGGATCATCACTGATGTACTGTGGGCCATCACTGATGTACTATGGGCCATCACGGGTGTACTATGGATCATCACTGATGTACTATGGACCATCCCTGATGTACTATTGACCATCCCTGATGTACTATGGACCATCCCTGATGTACTGAAGATCATCACTGATGTACTATAGCACATCACTGATGTACTATGGGCAATCACTGGTGTACTATGGATCATCACTGATGCACTGTGGATCATCACTGATGTACTATGGATCATGACTGATGTACTATGAGAAATCACTGATGTACTGTGGATCATCACTGATGTACTATAGTTCATCACTGATGTACTATGGATCATCACTGATGTCCTATGGATCATCACTGATGTACTATGGATCATCACTGATGTACTATGAGCCTTCACTGATGTACTATGGATCATCACTGGTGTACTATGAGCCATCACTGATGTATTGTGGATCATCACTGGTGTACCGTGGATCATCACTGATGTAATGTGGATCATCACTGATGTACTGAGGATCATCACTGATGTACTGTGGATCATCACGGTTGTACTATGGATCATCACGGGTGTACTATGGATCATCACAGATGTACTATAGTTCATCACTGATGTACTATGGGCCATCACTGGTGTACTATGGATCATCACTGATGTACTATGGACCATCCCTGATGTACTATGGACCATCCCTGATGTACTGTGGATCATCACTGATGTACTGTGGATCATCACTGATGTACTGTGGATCATCACTGATGTACTGTGGATCATCACTGATGTACTATAGATCATCACTGATGTACTATGGGCCATCACTGGTGTACTATGGGCCATCACTGGTGTACTATGGATCATCACTGGTGTACTATGGATCATTACTGGTGTACTGTGGACCATCACTGATGTACTATGGACCATCACTGATGTACTGTGGATCATCACTGATGTACTGTGGATCATCCCTGGTGTACTATGGATCATCACTGGTGTTCTATGGATCATCACTGATGTACAATGGGCCATCACTGATGTACTATGGATCATCACTGATATACTGTGGACCATCACTGATGTACTGTGGATCATCACTGATGTACTATAAATCATCACTGATGTACTATGGGCCATCACTGGTGTACTATCGGCCATCACTGGTGTACTATGGATCATCACTGATGTACTATGGATCATCACTGATTTACTATGGATCATCACTGATGTACTATGGATCATAATGATGTACTATAGATCATCACTGATGTACTATGAGCCATCACTGATGTACTATGGATCATCACTGATGTACTATGGATCATCACTGATGTACTATGGATCATCACTGATGTACTATGAGCCATCACTGATGTACTGTGGATCATCACTGATGTACTATAGTTCATCACTGATGTACTATGGGCCATCACTGGTGTACTATGGGCCATCACTGGTGTACTATGGATCATCACTGGTGTACTATGGATCATCACTGATGTACTATGGACCATCCCTGATGTACTATGGACCATCCCTGATGTACTGTGGATCATCACTGATGTACTGTGGATCATCACTGATGTACTACAGTTCATCACTGATGTACTATGGGCCATCACTGGTGTACTATGGATCATCACTGGTGTACTATGGATCATCACTGATGTACTATGGACCATCCCTGATGTACTATGGACCATCCCTGATGTACTGTGGATCATCACTGATGTACTGTGGATCATCACTGATGTACTGTAGATCATCACTGATGTACTATGGACCATCACTGGTGTACTAAGGGCCATCACTGGTGTACTATGGATCATCACTGGTGTACTATGGATCATCACTGGTGTACTATGGATCATCCCTGATGTACTATGGACCATCCCTGATGTACTATGGACCATCCCTGATGTACTGTGGACCATCCCTGATGTACTGTGGACCATCCCTGATGTACTATAGATCATCACTGATGTACTGTGGATCATCACTGATGTTCTATGGGCCATCACTGGTGTACTATGGGCCATCACTGGTGTACTATAGATCATCACTGATGTACTGTGGATCATCCCTGGTGTATTATGGACCATCACTGATGTACTGTGGATCATCACTGATGTACTATAGATCATCACTGATGTACTATAGATCATCACTGATGTACTATGGACCATCACTGATGTACTATGGACCATCACTGATGTACTGTGGATCATCACTGATGTACTGTGGATCATCACTGATGTACTGTAGATCATCACTGATGTACTATGGACCATCACTAATGTACTATAGATCATCACTGATGTACTATGGACCATCACTGATGTACTATGGACCATCACTGATGTACTGTGGACCATCCCTGATGTACTATAGATCATCACTGATGTACTGTGGATCATCACTGATGTACTATAGATCATCACTGATGTACTATGGGCCATCACTGGTGTACTATGGGCCATCACTGGTGTACTGTGGATCATCACTGGTGTACTATGGATAATCCCTGATGTACTATGGACCATCCCTGATATACTATGGACCATCCCTGATGTACTGTGGACCATCCCTGATGTACTATAGATCATCACTGATGTACTGTGGATCATCACTGATGTACTGTAGATCATCACTGATGTACTATGGGCCATCACTGGTGTACTATGGGCCATCACTGGTGTACTGTGGATCATCACTGGTGTACTATTGATCATCCCTGGTGTACTATGGACCATCACTGATGTACTATGGACCATCACTGATGTACTGTGGATCATCACTGATGTACTATAGATCATCACTGATGTACTATGGACCATCACTGATGTACTATGGACCATCACTGATGTACTGTGGACCATCACTGATGTACTGTGGACCATCACTGATGTACTGTGGATCATCACTGATGTACTGTGGATCATCACTGGTGTACTATGGGCCATCACTGATGTACTATGGGCCATCACTGATATACTATGGGCCATCACTGATGTACTATGGGCCATCACTGATGTACTATGGATCATCACTGATGTACTATGGATCATCACTGATGTACTGTGGATCATCACTGATGTACTGTGGATCATCACTGATGTACTGTGGATCATGACTGATGTACTATAGATCATCACTGATGTACTATGGGCCATCACTGGTGTACTATGGGCCATCACTGGTGTACTATGGATCATCACTGATGTACTATGGATCATCACTGATGTAATATGGATCATCACTGATGTACTATGGATCATCACTGATGTCCTATGGATCATCACTGATGTACTATGGATCATCACTGATGTACTATGGATCATCACTGATGTACTATGGATCATCACTGATGTACTATGAGCCATCACTGATGTACTATGGATCATCACTGGTGTACTGTGGATCATCACTGATGTACTGTGGATCATCACTGATGTACAGTGGATCATCACTGATGTACTGAGGATCATCACTGATGTACTGTGGATCATCACGGGTGTATGATGGATCATCACGAGTGTACTATGGATCATCACTGGTGTACTATGGACCATCCCTGATGTACTATGGACCATCCCTGATGTACTATGGACCATCCCTGATGTACTATGGACCATCCCTGATGTACTGAGGATCATCACTGATGTAATATATATCATCACTAATGTACTATGGATCATCACTGGTGTACTATGGATCATCACTGGTGTACTGTGGATCATCACTGATGTACTGTGGACCATCCCTGAGGTACTGTGGATCATCACTGATGTACTGAGGATCATCACTGATGTACTATGGATCATCACTGATGTACTGTGGATCATCACTGATGTACTATAGATCATCACTGATGTACTGTGGATCATCACTGATGTTCTGAGGATCATCACTGATGTACTGTGGATCATCACTGATGTACTGTGGATCATCACTGATGTACTATAGATCATCACTGATGTACTATGGATCGTCACTGATGTACTATGGATTGTCACTGATGTACTATCGACCATCCCTGATGTGCTGTGGATCATCACTGATGTTCTATGGATCATCACTGATGTAGTATAGATCATCACTGATGAACTATGGATCATCACTGATGTACTATAGATCATCACTGATGTACTGTGGATCATCACTGATGTTCTGAGGATCATCACTGATGTACTGTGGATCATCACTGATGTACTGTGGATCATCACTGATGTACTATAGATCATCACTGATGTACTATGGACCATCCCTGATGTACTGTGGATCATCACTGATGTTCTATGGATCATCACTGATGTAGTATAGATCATCACTGGTGTACTATGGATAATCACTGATGTACTATGGACCATCCCTGATGTACTATGGACCATCCCTGATGTACTGTGGATCATCACTGATGTACTGTGGATCATCACTGATGTACTATAGATCATCACCGATGAACTATGGATCATCACTGATGTACTATAGAACATCACTGATGTACTATGGGCCATCACTGGTGTACTATGGGCCATCACTGGTGTACTATGGATCATCACTGGTGTACTATGGATCATCACTGGTGTACTGTGGACAATCACTGGTGTACTATGGATCATCACTGGTGTACTATGGATCATCACTGGTGTACTATGGATCATCAGTGGTGTACTATGGACCATCCCTGATGTACTGTGGATCATCACTGATGTACTGTAGATCATCACTGATGTACTATAGTTCATCACTGATGTACTATGGGCCATCACTGGTGTACTATGGGCCATCACTGGTGTACTATGGGCCATCCCTGATGTACTATGGACCATCCCTGATGTACTGTGGATCATCCCTAATATACTGTGGATCATCACTGATGTACTGTGGATCATCACTGATGTACTGTGGATCATCACTGATGTACTATAGATCATCACTGATGTACTATAGATCAACACTGATGTACTATGGGCCATCACTGGTGTACTATTGGCCATCACTGGTGTACTATAGATCATCACTGATGTACTATAGGCCATCACTGATGTACTGTGGATCATCACTGGTGTACTGTGGATCATCACTGGTGTACTATGGATCATCACTGATGTACTATGGGCCATCACTGATGTACTATGGATCATCACTGATATACTGTGGACCATCCCTGATGTACTGTGGATCATCACTGATGTACTGTGGATCATCACTGATGTACTGTGGATCATCACTGATGTACTATAGATCATCACTGGTGTACTATGGGCCATCACTGGTGTACTATGGGCCATCACTGGTGTACTATGGGCCATCACTGATGTACTATGGATCATCACTGATGTACTATGGGCCATCACTGGTGTACTATGGGCCATCACTTGTGTACTATGGATCATCACTGATGTACTATGGATCATCACTGATGTACTATAGATCATCACTGATGTACTATGAGCCATCACTGATGTACTATGGATCATCACTGATGTACTATGGATCATCACTGATGTACTATGAGCCATCACTGATGTACTATGGATCATCACTGGTGTACTGTGGATCATCACTGATGTACTGTGGATCATCACTGATGTACAGTGGATCATCACTGATGTACTGAGGATCATCACTGATGTACTGTGGATCATCACAGGTGTATTATGGATCATCACGAGTGTACTATGGATCATCACTGGTGTACTATGGACCATCCCTGATGTACTATGGACCATCCCTGATGTACTATGGACCATCCCTGATGTACTGAGGATCATCACTGATGTAATATATATCATCACTAATGTACTATGGGTCATCACTGATGTACTATGGATCATCACTGGTGTACTATGGATCATCACTGGTGTACTGTGGATCATCACTGATGTACTGTGGACCATCCCTGAGGTACTGTGGATCATCACTGATGTACTGAGGATCATCACTGATGTACTATGGATCATCACTGATGTACTGTGGATCATCACTGATGTACTATAGATCATCACTGATGTACTGTGGATCATCACTGATGTTCTGAGGATCATCACTGATGTACTGTGGATCATCACTGATGTACTGTGGATCATCACTGATGTGCTATAGATCATCACTGATGTACTATGGATCGTCACTGATGTACTATGGATTGTCACTGATGTACTATGGACCATCCCTGATGTGCTGTGGATCATCACTGATGTTCTATGGATCATCACTGATGTAGTATAGATCATCACTGATGAACTATGGATCATCACTGATGTACTATAGATCATCACTGATGTACTGTGGATCATCACTGATGTACTGTGGATCATCACTGATGTTCTGAGGATCATCACTGATGTACTGTGGATCATCACTGATGTACTGTGGATCATCACTGATGTACTATAGATCATCACTGATGTACTATGGACCATCCCTGATGTACTGTGGATCATCACTGATGTTCTATGGATCATCACTGATGTAGTATAGATCATCACTGGTGTACTATGGATAATCACTGATGTACTATGGACCATCCCTGATGTACTATGGACCATCCCTGATGTACTGTGGATCATCACTGATGTACTGTGGATCATCACTGATGTACTATAGATCATCACCGATGAACTATGGATCATCACTGATGTACTATAGAACATCACTGATGTACTATGGGCCATCACTGGTGTACTATGGGCCATCACTGGTGTACTATGGATCATCACTCGTGTACTGTGGACAATCACTGGTGTACTATGGATCATCACTGGTGTACTATGGATCATCACTGGTGTACTATGGATCATCAGTGGTGTACTATGGACCATCCCTGATGTACTGTGGATCATCACTGATGTACTGTAGATCATCACTGATGTACTATAGTTCATCACTGATGTACTATGGGCCATCACTGGTGTACTATGGGCCATCACTGGTGTACTATGGGCCATCCCTGATGTACTATGGACCATCCCTGATGTACTGTGGATCATCCCTAATATACTGTGGATCATCACTGATGTACTGTGGATCATCACTGATGTACTGTGGATCATCACTGATGTACTATAGATCATCACTGATGTACTATAGATCAACACTGATGTATTATGGGCCATCACTGGTGTACTATTGGCCATCACTGGTGTACTATAGATCATCACTGATGTACTATAGGCCATCACTGATGTACTGGGGATCATCACTGGTGTACTGTGGATCATCACTGGTGTACTATGGATCATCACTGATGTACTATGGGCCATCACTGATGTACTATGGATCATCACTGATATACTGTGGACCATCCCTGATGTACTGTGGATCATCACTGATGTACTGTGGATCATCACTGATGTACTGTGGATCATCACTGATGTACTATAGATCATCACTGGTGTACTATGGGCCATCACTGGTGTACTATGGGCCATCACTGGTGTACTATGGGCCATCACTGATGTACTATGGATCATCACTGATGTACTATGGGCCATCACTGGTGTACTATGGGCCATCACTGGTGTACTATGGATCATCACTGATGTACTATGGATCATCACTGATGTACTATAGATCATCACTGATGTACTATGAGCCATCACTGATGTACTATGGATCATCACTGATGTACTATGGATCATCACTGATGTTCTATGGATCATCACTGATGTACTATGAGCCATCACTGGTGTACTATGGGCCACCACTGATGTACTGTGGATCATCACTTATGTACTATAGATCATCACTGATGTACTATAGATCATCACTGATGTACTATGGACCATCACTGGTGTACTATGGATCATCACTGGTGTACTATGGATCATCACTGGTGTACTATGGATCATCACTGGTGTACTATGGACCATCCCTGATGTACTGTGGATCATCACTGATGTACTGTGGATCATCACTGATGTACTATAGATCATCACTGGTGTACTATGGATCATCACTGATGTACTATGGACCATCCCTGATGTACTATGGACCATCCCTGGTGTACTGTGGATCATCACTGATGTACTGTGGATCATCACTGATGTACTAAAGATCATCACTGATGTACTATGGGCCATCACTGGTGTACTATGGGCCATCACTTTTGTACTATGGGCCATCACTGGTGTACTATGGGCCATCACTGATGTACTATGGACCATCCCTGATGTACTATGGACCATCCCTGATGTACTGTGGATCATCACTGATTTACTATAGATCATCACTGATGCACTGTGGATCATCACTGATGTACTGTGGATCATCACTGGTGTACTATGGGCCATCACTGATGTACTATGGGCCATCACTGATATACTATGGGCCATCACTGATGTACTATGGGCCATCACTGATGTACTATGGATCATCACTGATGTACTATGGATCATCACTGATGTACTGTGGATCATCACTGATGTACTGTGGATCATCACTGATGTACTGTGGATCATGACTGATGTACTATAGATCATCACTGATGTACTATGGGCCATCACTGGTGTACTATGGGCCATCACTGGTGTACTATGGATCATCACTGATGTACTATGGATCATCACTGATGTAATATGGATCATCACTGATGTACTATGGATCATCACTGATGTCCTATGGATCATCACTGATGTACTATGGATCATCACTGATGTACTATGGATCATCACTGATGTACTATGGATCATCACTGATGTACTATGAGCCATCACTGATGTACTATGGATCATCACTGGTGTACTGTGGATCATCACTGATGTACTGTGGATCATCACTGATGTACAGTGGATCATCACTGATGTACTGAGGATCATCACTGATGTACTGTGGATCATCACGGGTGTATTATGGATCATCACGAGTGTACTATGGATCATCACTGGTGTACTATGGACCATCCCTGATGTACTATGGACCATCCCTGATGTACTATGGACCATCCCTGATGTACTATGGACCATCCCTGATGTACTGAGGATCATCACTGATGTAATATATATCATCACTAATGTACTATGGATCATCACTGGTGTACTATGGATCATCACTGGTGTACTGTGGATCATCACTGATGTACTGTGGACCATCCCTGAGGTACTGTGGATCATCACTGATGTACTGAGGATCATCACTGATGTACTATGGATCATCACTGATGTACTGTGGATCATCACTGATGTACTATAGATCATCACTGATGTACTGTGGATCATCACTGATGTTCTGAGGATCATCACTGATGTACTGTGGATCATCACTGATGTACTGTGGATCATCACTGATGTACTATAGATCATCACTGATGTACTATGGATCGTCACTGATGTACTATGGATTGTCACTGATGTACTATCGACCATCCCTGATGTGCTGTGGATCATCACTGATGTTCTATGGATCATCACTGATGTAGTATAGATCATCACTGATGAACTATGGATCATCACTGATGTACTATAGATCATCACTGATGTACTGTGGATCATCACTGATGTACTGTGGATCATCACTGATGTTCTGAGGATCATCACTGATGTACTGTGGATCATCACTGATGTACTGTGGATCATCACTGATGTACTATAGATCATCACTGATGTACTATGGACCATCCCTGATGTACTGTGGATCATCACTGATGTTCTATGGATCATCACTGATGTAGTATAGATCATCACTGGTGTACTATGGATAATCACTGATGTACTATGGACCATCCCTGATGTACTATGGACCATCCCTGATGTACTGTGGATCATCACTGATGTACTGTGGATCATCACTGATGTACTATAGATCATCACCGATGAACTATGGATCATCACTGATGTACTATAGAACATCACTGATGTACTATGGGCCATCACTGGTGTACTATGGGCCATTACTGGTGTACTATGGATCATCACTGGTGTACTATGGATCATCACTGGTGTACTGTGGACAATCACTGGTGTACTATGGATCATCACTGGTGTACTATGGATCATCACTGGTGTACTATGGATCATCAGTGGTGTACTATGGACCATCCCTGATGTACTGTGGATCATCACTGATGTACTGTAGATCATCACTGATGTACTATAGTTCATCACTGATGTACTATGGGCCATCACTGGTGTACTATGGGCCATCACTGGTGTACTATGGGCCATCCCTGATGTACTATGGACCATCCCTGATGTACTGTGGATCATCCCTAATATACTGTGGATCATCACTGATGTACTGTGGATCATCACTGATGTACTGTGGATCATCACTGATGTACTATAGATCATCACTGATGTACTATAGATCAACACTGATGTACTATGGGCCATCACTGGTGTACTATTGGCCATCACTGGTGTACTATAGATCATCACTGATGTACTATAGGCCATCACTGATGTACTGTGGATCATCACTGGTGTACTGTGGATCATCACTGGTGTACTATGGATCATCACTGATGTACTATGGGCCATCACTGATGTACTATGGATCATCACTGATATACTGTGGACCATCCCTGATGTACTGTGGATCATCACTGATGTACTGTGGATCATCACTGATGTACTGTGGATCATCACTGATGTACTATAGATCATCACTGGTGTACTATGGGCCATCACTGGTGTACTATGGGCCATCACTGGTGTACTATGGGCCATCACTGATGTACTATGGATCATCACTGATGTACTATGGGCCATCACTGGTGTACTATGGGCCATCACTTGTGTACTATGGATCATCACTGATGTACTATGGATCATCACTGATGTACTATAGATCATCACTGATGTACTATGAGCCATCACTGATGTACTATGGATCATCACTGATGTACTATGGATCATCACTGATGTACTATGAGCCATCACTGATGTACTATGGATCATCACTGGTGTACTGTGGATCATCACTGATGTACTGTGGATCATCACTGATGTACAGTGGATCATCACTGATGTACTGAGGATCATCACTGATGTACTGTGGATCATCACAGGTGTATTATGGATCATCACGAGTGTACTATGGATCATCACTGGTGTACTATGGACCATCCCTGATGTACTATGGACCATCCCTGATGTACTATGGACCATCCCTGATGTACTGAGGATCATCACTGATGTAATATATATCATCACTAATGTACTATGGGTCATCACTGATGTACTATGGATCATCACTGGTGTACTATGGATCATCACTGGTGTACTGTGGATCATCACTGATGTACTGTGGACCATCCCTGAGGTACTGTGGATCATCACTGATGTACTGAGGATCATCACTGATGTACTATGGATCATCACTGATGTACTGTGGATCATCACTGATGTACTATAGATCATCACTGATGTACTGTGGATCATCACTGATGTTCTGAGGATCATCACTGATGTACTGTGGATCATCACTGATGTACTGTGGATCATCACTGATGTGCTATAGATCATCACTGATGTACTATGGATCGTCACTGATGTACTATGGATTGTCACTGATGTACTATGGACCATCCCTGATGTGCTGTGGATCATCACTGATGTTCTATGGATCATCACTGATGTAGTATAGATCATCACTGATGAACTATGGATCATCACTGATGTACTATAGATCATCACTGATGTACTGTGGATCATCACTGATGTACTGTGGATCATCACTGATGTTCTGAGGATCATCACTGATGTACTGTGGATCATCACTGATGTACTGTGGATCATCACTGATGTACTATAGATCATCACTGATGTACTATGGACCATCCCTGATGTACTGTGGATCATCACTGATGTTCTATGGATCATCACTGATGTAGTATAGATCATCACTGGTGTACTATGGATAATCACTGATGTACTATGGACCATCCCTGATGTACTATGGACCATCCCTGATGTACTGTGGATCATCACTGATGTACTGTGGATCATCACTGATGTACTATAGATCATCACCGATGAACTATGGATCATCACTGATGTACTATAGAACATCACTGATGTACTATGGGCCATCACTGGTGTACTATGGGCCATCACTGGTGTACTATGGATCATCACTGGTGTACTATGGATCATCACTGGTGTACTGTGGACAATCACTGGTGTACTATGGATCATCACTGGTGTACTATGGATCATCACTGGTGTACTATGGATCATCAGTGGTGTACTATGGACCATCCCTGATGTACTGTGGATCATCACTGATGTACTGTAGATCATCACTGATGTACTATAGTTCATCACTGATGTACTATGGGCCATCACTGGTGTACTATGGGCCATCACTGGTGTACTATGGGCCATCCCTGATGTACTATGGACCATCCCTGATGTACTGTGGATCATCCCTAATATACTGTGGATCATCACTGATGTACTGTGGATCATCACTGATGTACTGTGGATCATCACTGATGTACTATAGATCATCACTGATGTACTATAGATCAACACTGATGTATTATGGGCCATCACTGGTGTACTATTGGCCATCACTGGTGTACTATAGATCATCACTGATGTACTATAGGCCATCACTGATGTACTGTGGATCATCACTGGTGTACTGTGGATCATCACTGGTGTACTATGGATCATCACTGATGTACTATGGGCCATCACTGATGTACTATGGATCATCACTGATATACTGTGGACCATCCCTGATGTACTGTGGATCATCACTGATGTACTGTGGATCATCACTGATGTACTGTGGATCATCACTGATGTACTATAGATCATCACTGGTGTACTATGGGCCATCACTGGTGTACTATGGGCCATCACTGGTGTACTATGGGCCATCACTGATGTACTATGGATCATCACTGATGTACTATGGGCCATCACTGGTGTACTATGGGCCATCACTGGTGTACTATGGATCATCACTGATGTACTATGGATCATCACTGATGTACTATAGATCATCACTGATGTACTATGAGCCATCACTGATGTACTATGGATCATCACTGATGTACTATGGATCATCACTGATGTTCTATGGATCATCACTGATGTACTATGAGCCATCACTGGTGTACTATGGGCCACCACTGATGTACTGTGGATCATCACTTATGTACTATAGATCATCACTGATGTACTATAGATCATCACTGATGTACTATGGACCATCACTGGTGTACTATGGATCATCACTGGTGTACTATGGATCATCACTGGTGTACTATGGATCATCACTGGTGTACTATGGACCATCCCTGATGTACTGTGGATCATCACTGATGTACTGTGGATCATCACTGATGTACTATAGATCATCACTGGTGTACTATGGATCATCACTGATGTACTATGGACCATCCCTGATGTACTATGGACCATCCCTGGTGTACTGTGGATCATCACTGATGTACTGTGGATCATCACTGATGTACTGTGGATCATCACTGATGTACTATGGGCCATCACTGGTGTACTATGGGCCATCACTGGTGTACTATGGGCCATCACTGGTGTACTATGGGCCATCACTGATGTACTATGGACCATCCCTGATGTACTATGGACCATCCCTGATGTACTGTGGATCATCACTGATTTACTATAGATCATCACTGATGCACTGTGGATCATCACTGATGTACTATGGATCATGACTGATGTACTATGAGAAATCACTGATGTACTGTGGATCATCACTGATGTACTGAGGATCATCACTGATGTACTATGGATCATCACTGATGTACTGTGGATCATCACTGATGTACTATAGATCATCACTGATGTACTATGGATCATCACTGATGTACTGTGGATCATCACTGATGTACTGAGGATCATCACTGATGTACTGTGGATCATCCCTGATGTACTGTGGATCATCACTGATGTACTGTGGATTATCACTGATGTACTGTGGATTATCACTGATGTACTGTGGACCATCACTGATGTACTGTGGACCATCCCTGATGTACTGTGGATCATCACTGATGTACTGTGGATCATCACTGATGTACTGTGGGTCATCAATAATGTACTGTGGATCATCACTGATGTACTGTGGATCATCACTGATGTACTATGGATCATCACTCATGTACTATAGATCATCACTGATGTACTATGAGCCATCACTGATGTACTATGGATCATCACTGATGTACTATGGATCATCACTGATGTACTATGGATCATCACTGATCTACTATGAGCCATCACTGATGTACTATGGATCATCACTGGTGTACTATGGATCATCACTGATGTACTGTGGACCATCCCTGATGTACTGTGGATCATCACTGATGTACCATGGATCATCACTGATGTACTGTGGATCATCACTGATGTACTGTGGGCCATCACTGATGTACTATGGGCCATCACGGGTGTACTATGGATCATCACTGATGTACTATGGACCATCCCTGATGTACTATGGACCATCCCTGATGTACTATGGACCATCCCTGATGTACTGAAGATCATCACTGATGTACTATAGCACATCACTGATGTACTATGGGCAATCACTGGTGTACTATGGATCATCACTGATGCACTGTGGATCATCACTGATGTACTATGGATCATGACTGATGTACTATGAGAAATCACTGATGTACTGTGGATCATCACTGATGTACTATAGTGCATCACTGATGTGCTATAGTTCATCACTGATGTACTATGAGCCATCACTGATGTACTATGGATCATCACTGATGCACTGTGGACCATCCCTGATGTACTGTGGATCATCACTGATGTACTGTGGATCATCACTGATGTACTATGGATCATCACTGATGTACTATGAGCCATCACTGATGTACTATGGATCATCACTGGTGTACTATGGATCATCACTGATGTATTGTGGACCATCCCTGATGTACTGTGGACCATCCCTGATGTACTGTGGATCATCACTGATGTACCGTGGATCATCACTGATGTACTGTGGATCATCACTGATGGACTGTGGGCCATCACTGATGTACTATGGGCCATCACGGGTGTACTATGGATCATCACTGGTGTACTATGGATCATCACTGATGTACTATGGACCATCCCTGATGTACTATGGACCATCCCTCATGTACTATGGACCATCCCTGATGTACTGAGGATCATCACTGATGTACTATAGATCATCACTGATGTACTATGGGCCATCACTGGTGTACTATGGATCATCACTGATGTACTGTGGATCATCACTGATGTACTATGGATCATCACTGATGTACTATGGATCATCACTGATGTACTATGAGCCATCACTGATGTACTATGGGCCATCACTGATGTACTGTGGATCATCACTGGTGTACTATGGATCATCACTGATGTACTGAGGATCATCACTGATGTACTGAGGATCATCACTGATGTACTGTGGATCTTCACTGATGTACTGTGGATCATCACTGATGTACTATAGATCATCACTGATGTACTGTGGATCATCAGTGATGTACTGTGGATCTTCACTGATGTACTGTGGATCATCACTGATGTACTATAGATCATCACTGATGTACTGTGGATCATCACTGATGTACTGTGGATCATCACTGATGTACTGAGGATCATCACTGATGTACTATGGATCATCACTGATGTACTGTGGATCATCACTGATGTACTATAGATCATCACTGATGTACTATGGATCATCACTGATGTACTGTGGATCATCACTGATGTACTGAGGATCATCACTGATGTACTGTGGATCATCCCTGATGTACTGTGGATCATCACTGATGTACTGTGGATTATCACTGATGTACTGTGGATTATCACTGATGTACTGTGGACCATCACTGATGTACTGTGGACCATCACTGATGTACTGTGGATCATCACTGATGTACTATAGATCATCACTGATGTACTATAGGTCATCACTGATGTACTATGGACCATCACTGGTGTACTATGGATCATCACTGGTGTACTATGGATCATCACTGGTGTACTATGGACCATCCCTGATGTACTGTGGATCATCACTGATGTACTGTGGATCATCACTGATGTACTATAGATCATCACTGGTGTACTATGGATCATCACTGATGTACTGTGGACCATCCCTGATGTACTGTGGATCATCACTGATGTACCATGGATCATCACTGATGTACTGTGGATCATCACTGATGTACTGTGGGCCATCACTGATGTACTATGGGCCATCACGGGTGTACTATGGATCATCACTGATGTACTATGGACCATCCCTGATGTACTATGGACCATCCCTGATATACTATGGACCATCCCTGATGTACTGAAGATCATCACTGATGTACTATAGCACATCACTGATGTACTATGGGCAATCACTGGTGTACTATGGATCATCACTGATGCACTGTGGATCATCACTGATGTACTATGGATCATGACTGATGTACTATGAGAAATCACTGATGTACTGTGGATCATCACTGATGTACTATAGTGCATCACTGATGTGCTATAGTTCATCACTGATGTACTATGAGCCATCACTGATGTACTATGGATCATCACTGATGCACTGTGGACCATCCCTGATGTACTGTGGATCATCACTGATGTACTGTGGATCATCACTGATGTACTATGGATCATCACTGATGTACTATGAGCCATCACTGATGTACTATGGACCATCCCTGATGTACTATGGACCATCCCTGATGTACTGTGGATCATCACTGATGTACTATAGATCATCACTGGTGTACTATGGATCATCACTGATGTACTATGGACCATCCCTGATGTACTATGGACCATCCCTGATGTACTGTGGATCATCACTGATGTACTGTGGATCATCACTGATGTACTAAAGATCATCACTGATGTACTATGGGCCATCACTGGTGAACTATGGGCCATCACTGGTGTACTATGGGCCATCACTGGTGTACTATGGGCCATCACTGATGTACTATGGACCATCCCTGATGTACTATGGACCATCCCTGATGTACTGTGGAACATCACTGATGTACTGTGGATCATCACTGATGTACTATAGATCATCACTGATGTACTGTGGATCATCACTGATGTACTGTGGACCATCCCTGATGTACTGTGGATCATCACTGATGTACTGTGGATCATCACTGATGTACTGTGGATCATCAATAATGTACTGCGGATCATCACTGATGTACTGTGGATCATCCCTGATGTACTGTGGATCATCACTCATGTACAATGGATCATCACTCATGTACTATGGATCATCACTCATGTACTATAGATCATCACTCATGTACTATGAGCCATCACTGATGTACTATGGATCATCACTGATGTACTATGGATCATCACTGATGTACTATGGATCATCACTGATGTACTATGGATCATCACTGGTGTACTATGGATCATCACTGATGTACTGTGGACCATCCCTGATGTACTGTGGATCATCACTGATGTACTGTGGGCCATCACTGATGTACTATGGGCCATCACGGGTGTACTATGGATCATCACTGATGTACTATGGACCATCCCTGATGTACTATGGACCATCCCTGATGTACTATGGACCATCCCTGATGTACTGAAGATCATCACTGATGTACTATGGGCAATCACTGGTGTACTATGGATCATCACTGATGCACTGTGGATCATCACTGATGTACTATGGATCATCACTGATGTACTATGAGCCATCACTGATGTACTGTGGATCATCACTGATGTACTATAGTTCATCACTGATGTACTATAGTTCATCACTGATGTACCATGAGCCATCACTGATGTACTATGGATCATCACTGATGTACTGTGGACCATCCCTGATGTACTGTGGATCATCACTGATGTACTGTGGATCATCACTGATGTACTATGGATCATCACTGATGTACTATGAGCCATCACTGATGTACTATGGATCATCACTGGTGTACTATGGATCATCACTGATGTATTGTGGACCATCCCTGATGTACTGTGGACCATCCCTGATGTACTGTGGATCATCACTGATGTACCGTGGATCATCACTGATGTACTATGGATCATCACTGATGTACTATGGACCATCCCTGATGTACTATGGACCATCCCTCATGTACTATGGACCATCCCTGATGTACTGAGGATCATCACTGATGTACTATAGATCATCACTGATGTACTATGGGCCATCACTGGTGTACTATGGATCATCACTGATGTACTGTGGATCATCACTGATGTACTATGGATCATCACTGATGTACTATGGATCATCACTGATGTACTATGAGCCATCACTGATGTACTATGGGCCATCACTGATGTACTGTGGATCATCACTGGTGTACTATGGATCATCACTGATGTACTGAGGATCATCACTGATGTACTGAGGATCATCACTGATGTACTGTGGATCTTCACTGATGTACTGTGGATCATCACTGATGTACTACAGATCATCACTGATGTACTGTTGATCATCACTGATGTACTGTGGATCTTCACTGATGTACTGTGGATCATCACTGATGTACTATAGATCATCACTGATGTAGTGTGGATCATCACTGATGTACTGTGGATCATCACTGATGTACTGAGGATCATCACTGATGTACTATGGATCATCACTGATGTACTGTGGATCATCACTGATGTACTATAGATCATCACTGATGAACTATGGATCATCACTGATGTACTATGGATCATCCCTGATGTACTGTGGATCATCACTGATGTACCGTGGATCATCACTGATGTACTGAGGATCATCACTGATGTACTGTGGATCATCACGGGTGTATTATGGATCATCATGGGTGTACTATGGATCATCACTGGTGTACTATGGACCATCCCTGATGTACTATGGACCATCCCTGATGTACTATGGACCATCCCTGATGTACTGAGGATCATCACTGATGTAATATATATCATCACTAATGTACTATGGGTCATCACTGATGTACTATGGATCATCACTGGTGTACTATGGATCATCACTGGTGTACTGTGGATCATCACTGATGTACTGTGGACCATTCCTGATGTACTGTGGATCATCACTGATGTACTGAGGATCATCACTGATGTACTATGGATCATCACTGATGTACTGTGGATCATCACTGATGTACTATAGATCATCACTGATGTACTGTGGATCATCACTGATGTACTGTGGATCATCACTGATGTTCTGTGGATCATCACTGATGTAGTATAGATCATCACTGATGAACTATGGATCATCACTGATGTACTATAGATCATCACTGATGTACTGTGGAACATCACTGATGTACTGTGGATCATCACTGATGTTCTGAGGATCATCACTGATGTACTGTGGATCATCACTGATGTACTGTGGATCATCACTGATGTACTATAGATCATCACTGATGTACTATGGATCGTCACTGATGTACTATGGATCATCACTGATGTACTATGGACCATCCCTGATGTACTGTGGATCATCACTGATGTTCTATGGATCATCACTGATGTTTTATATATCATCAATGGTGTACTATGGATCATCACTGATGTACTATGGACCATCCCTGATGTACTATGGACCATCCCTGATGTACTGTGGATCATCACTGATGTACTGTGGATCATCACTGATGTACTATAGATCATCACTGATGAACTATGGATCATCACTTATGTACTATAGATCATCACTGATGTACTATAGATCATCACTGGTGTACTATAGATCATCACTGGTGTACTATGGATCATCACTGATGTACTATGGGCCATCACTGGTGTACTATGGGCCATCACTGGTGTACTATGGATCATCACTGGTGTACTATGGATCATCACTAGTGTACTGCGCACAATCACTGGTGTACTATGGATCATCACTGGTGTACTATGGATCATCACTGGTGTACTATGGATCATCACTGGTGTACTATGGATCATCACTGGTGTACTATGGACCATCCCTGATGTACTGTGGATCATCACTGATGTACTGTAGATCATCACTGATGTACTATAGTTCATCACTGATGTACTATGGGCCATCACTGGTGTACTATGGATCATCACTGGTGTACAATGGATCATCACTGATGTACTATGGACCATCCCTGATGTACTATGGACCATCCCTGATGTACTGTGGATCATCCCTGATGTACTGTGGATCATCACTGATGTACTATAGATCATCACTGATGTACTATGGGCCATCACTGGTGTACTATGGGCCATCACTGGTGTACTATGGATCATCACTGGTGTACTATGGATCATCCCTGGTGTACTATGGACCATCACTGATGTACTGTGGATCATCACTGATGTACTATAGATCATCACTGATGTACTATGGACCATCACTGATGTACTATGGACCATCACTGATGTACTGTGGATCATCACTTATGTACTGTGGATCATCACTGATGTACTGTAGATCATCACTGATGTACTATGGACCATCACTGGTGTACTATGGATCATCACTAGTGTACTATGGATCATCACTGATGTACTATGGATCATCACTGATGTACTATAGATCATCACTGATGTACTATGGGCCATCACTGGTGTACTATGGATCATCACTGGTGTACTATGGATCATCACTGGTGTATAGGGATGAGCTTCGTGTTCGAGTCGAACATACGTTCGACTCGAACATCGGCTGTTCGATCGTTCGACGAAGATCGAACGATTTGGGCCGTTCGCACCAAATTCGAGTCACACGAACGGCCCACAATGCACTACGCCATCGCAGTGTCATCCAGGCGCTGTGATTGGCCAAGCATGCACTGTGACCCCGCATGCTTGGCCAATCACAGCGCCGGCAGCGAGGAGAGCAATGATTGGCCACAGGCAGGATGCCTGTGGCCAATTATTGCTGAGGGGTTTAGTACACGCCCCACACTATAAAAGGCCACCAGCGCTGCAGCCTTGTGTAGTGTGTTCCGGAGCATGGAAAGAGAAGCATAGGCAGGGACAGTGTCCTTTTTTTTTCTTTACTAATCCTGGATTCCTTGTGTTTAGGGACAAATAAGGATAGGTAGGGAGAGTGTCAGTGTGTTATTCTGTGCTAAACCTTGTTTGTAGGGACAGAGTGGTACAGTGAGGGAAAGTGTCAGTGTGCTATTCTGTTCTAAACCAATCTTGCTGAACAATATTTTCAATCCTTGAGTTTAGGGACAGAGAGGTACAGAGAGGGAAAGTGTCAGTGTGCTATTCTGTGCTAAATCTTGTTTGTAGGGACAGAGTAGGACAGTGAGGGAAAGTGTCAGTGTGCTATTCTGTTCTAAACCAATTTTGCTGAACCATATTTGAAATCCTTGAGTTTAGGGACAGAGAGGCACAGTGAGTGAAACAGACAGTGTGCTATTCTGTTCTAAACCAATTTAGCTGAACCATATTTGAAATCCTTGAGTTTAGGGACAGAGAGGTACAGTGAGGGAAAGTGTCAGTGTGCTATTCTGTTCTAAACCAATTTTGCTGTTCCATATTTGAAATCCTTGAGTTTAGGGACAGAGAAGGACACTCGTGGAAACTATCAGTGTGCTATTCTGTGCTAAATCTTGTTTGTAGGGAGGGACAGAGTAGGACAGTGAGGGGAAGTGTCAGTGTGCTATTCTGTTCTAAACCAATTTTGCTGTTCCATATTTGAAATCCTTGAGTTTAGGGACAGAGAAGGACACTCGTGGAAACTATCAGTGTGCTATTCTGTGCTAAATCTTGTTTGTAGGGAGGGACAGAGTAGGACAGTGAGGGAAAGTGTCAGTGTGCTATTCTGTTCTAAACCAATTTTGCTGTTCCATATTTCAAATCCTTGAGTTTAGGGACAGAGAAGGACACTCGTGAAAACTATCAGTGTGCTATTCTGTGCTAAATCTTGTTTGTAGGGAGGGACAGAGTAGGACAGTGAGGGAAAGTGTCAGTGTGCTATTCTGTTCTAAACCAATTTTGCTGAACCATATTTGAAATCCTTGAGTTTAGGGACAGAGAGGTACAGTGAGTGAAACTGACAGTGTGCTATTCTGTTCTAAACCAATTTTGCTGAACCATATTTGAAATCCTTGAGTTTAGGGACAGAGAGGTACAGTGAGTGAAACAGACAGTGTGCTATTCTGTTCTAAACCAATTTTGCTGAACCATCTTTGAAATCCTTGAGTTTAGGGACAGAGAGGTACAGTGAGGGAAAGTGTCAGTGTGCTATTCTGTTCTAAACCAATTTTGCTGTTCCATATTTGAAATCCTTGAGTTTAGGGAGAGAGAAGGACACTCGTGGAAACTATCAGTGTGCTATTCTGTGCTAAATCTTGTTTGTAGGGAGGGACAGAGTAGGACAGTGAGGGAAAGTGTCAGTGTGCTATTCTGTTCTAAACCAATTTTGCTGAACCATATTTGAAATCCTTGAGTTTAGGGACAGAGAAAGACACTCGTGGAAACTATCAGTGTGCTATTCTGTGCTAAATCTTGTTTGTAGGGAGGGACAGAGTAGGACAGTGAGGGAAAGTGTCAGTGTGCTATTCTGTTCTAAACCAATTTTGCTGAACCATATTTGAAATCCTTGAGTTTAGGGACAGAGAGGTACAGTGAGTGAAACAGACAGTGTGCTATTCTGTTCTAAACCAATTTAGCTGAACCATATTTGAAATCCTTGAGTTTAGGGACAGAGAGGTACAGTGAGGGAAAGTGTCAGTGTGCTATTCTGTTCTAAACCAATTTTGCTGTTCCATATTTGAAATCCTTGAGTTTAGGGACAGAGAAGGACACTCGTGGAAACTATCAGTGTGCTATTCTGTGCTAAATCTTGTTTGTAGGGAGGGACAGAGTAGGACAGTGAGGGGAAGTGTCAGTGTGCTATTCTGTTCTAAACCAATTTTGCTGTTCCATATTTGAAATCCTTGAGTTTAGGGACAGAGAAGGACACTCGTGGAAACTATCAGTGTGCTATTCTGTGCTAAATCTTGTTTGTAGGGAGGGACAGAGTAGGACAGTGAGGGAAAGTGTCAGTGTGCTATTCTGTTCTAAACCAATTTTGCTGAACCATATTTGAAATCCTTGAGTTTAGGGACAGAGAGGTACAGTGAGTGAAACTGACAGTGTGCTATTCTGTTCTAAACCAATTTTGCTGAACCATATTTGAAATCCTTGAGTTTAGGGACAGAGAGGTACAGTGAGTGAAACAGACAGTGTGCTATTCTGTTCTAAACCAATTTTGCTGAACCATCTTTGAAATCCTTGAGTTTAGGGACAGAGAGGTACAGTGAGGGAAAGTGTCAGTGTGCTATTCTGTTCTAAACCAATTTTGCTGAACCATATTTGAAATCCTTGAGTTTAGGGACAGAGAAGGACACTCGTGGAAACTATCAGTGTGCTATTCTGTGCTAAATCTTGTTTGTAGGGAGGGACAGAGTAGGACAGTGAGGGAAAGTGTCAGTGTGCTATTCTGTTCTAAACCAATTTTGCTGAACCATATTTGAAATCCTTGAGTTTAGGGACAGAGAGGTACAGTGAGTGAAACAGACAGTGTGCTATTCTGTTCTAAACCAATTTAGCTGAACCATATTTGAAATCCTTGAGTTTAGGGACAGAGAGGTACAGTGAGGGAAAGTGTCAGTGTGCTATTCTGTTCTAAACCAATTTTGCTGTTCCATATTTGAAATCCTTGAGTTTAGGGACAGAGAAGGACACTCGTGGAAACTATCAGTGTGCTATTCTGTGCTAAATCTTGTTTGTAGGGAGGGACAGAGTAGGACAGTGAGGGAAAGTGTCAGTGTGCTATTCTGTTCTAAACCAATTTTGCTGAACCATATTTTCAATCCTTGAGTTTAGGGACAGAAAAGGACACTCGTGGAAACTATCAGTGTGCTATTCTGTGCTAAATCTTGTTTGTAGGGAGGGACAGAGTAGGACAGTGAGGGAAAGTGTCAGTGTGCTATTCTGTTCTAAACCAATTTTGCTGTTCCATATTTGAAATCTTTGAGTTTAGGGACAGAGAAGGACACTCGTGGAAACTATCAGTGTGCTATTCTGTGCTAAATCTTGTTTGTAGGGAGGGACAGAGTAGGACAGTGAGGGAAAGTGTCAGTGTGCTATTCTGTTCTAAACCAATTTTGCTGAACCATATTTGAAATCCTTGAGTTTAGGGACAGAGAGGTACAGTAAGTGAAACTGACAGTGTGCTATTCTGTTCTAAACCAATTTTGCTGAACCATATTTGAAATCCTTGAGTTGAGGGACAGAGAGGTACAGTGAGTGAAACAGACAGTGTGCTATTCTGTTCTAAACCAATTTTGCTGAACCATATTTGAAATCCTTGAGTTTAGAGACAGAGAGGTACAGTGAGGGAAAGTGTCAGTGTGCTATTCTGTTCTAAACCAATTTTGCTGTTCCATATTTGAAATCTTTGAGTTTAGGGACAGAGAAGGACACTCGTGGAAACTATCAGTGTGCTATTCTGTGCTAAATCTTGTTTGTAGGGAGGGACAGAGTAGGACAGTGAGGGAAAGTGTCAGTGTGCTATTCTGTACTAAACCAATTTTGCTGAACCATATTTGAAATCCTTGAGTTTAGGGACAGAGAAGGATAGGCAGGGGACAGTGTCAGTGTCATTGTTGCTAAGCCTCCTGCACAGTATACACCTGAAGGTAGCCCTTATTGCTCTTTTTCCCATCTCCCTGCAGGCCATCCATTAAAATGTCTGGAAGGCAAACAAGGAGAGGCAGACAGTCAGGAGGCAAAAAAAGAGGGCAAGCAGGCTCTGTGTCTGGGGGCAACAGTGCTGGTCGTGGACGCGGTGCATTGTCATCAGCACATGGCCATGGGACACGCTTGTCCTTCTTTTCGGCAGCTGGACATGTTGAGCCACATCATGCCGAAGACTTGGTAGAGTGGATGACCAAGCCCACCTCATCCTCCTCATCCTCTCTCACCCAGGCTCAGGGTACTGGCAAAGCAGCTGCCAAAGCGTCCTCTTCTCTGGTATCATTATCTTCATTAGTCAATCCTTCCCTAGACCCACCATGTCCTCCTCCTGAGGAGTCCCCCGAACTGTTTGAGCACAGTGTTGGGTACATGCTCCAGGAGGATGCCCAGCGTTTCGAAGTATCTGATGATGATGCCCAGCTAGAGGAAGGCAGTAGCGTGAGAGCAGAGAGAGGGGATGCTCAAGAAGGACACCAATCTGGCAGTCATGCTCCAGCAGCTGCAGCATACTGCCAGATTGGCTCCAGTGATGAGGAGGGAGGGGATGATGAGGTCACTGACTCCACGTGGGTGCCTAATAGGAGAGAGGAGGAGGAGGAGGATGAGGAGGAGGCACATCTCCAACGAGGCAGGATGCCCTTGAGTGGCCAGCGTATGGGCAGCACACTGACGGAATCACACCGCAGAGCTCCGCCTGTGCAGGGCGCTGCCTCTGCCCGTCATTCAAAAAGTTCTTTGGTGTGGGCCTTTTTTGAGGCGAGTGCATCAGATCACACAGCTGCTGTTTGCAACATATGTCTCAAGCGTATATCGCGTGGCCAAAACATCAGCCGCTTGGGTACCACATGCCTGACCAGACATATGTTGACCTGCCATGCAGCTCGTTGGCAAGCCTACCTTAAAGACCCACACCAAAGAACAAAGCTGACCTCTTCTTGCACCGCATCAGCTGGGATCTCCAACCCCAGTATACCTTCAGTCCTCTCTGAAACCTGCTCTGAGAGGAATGAAGGTGTAGAATTAGGTGTGTCACAGCCAAGTACTTGCGGGCACTCTGCTAGCAGTACACCAACGTCCGATTCTAGCAGGCAAATTTCCCTGCCCCAGCTGCTGGACCGTCGAAAGAAGTTCACTCCCAGCCATCCACATGCCCAGCGGTTGAATGCTAGCTTGGCTAAATTGCTAGCGCTTCAACTGCTGCCTTTTCAGTTGGTAGACTCGGCCCCCTTCCGTGAGTTTGTGCAATGTGCGGTTCCTCAGTGGCAGGTTCCCAAACGCCACTTTTTTGCACGGAAGGCGATTCCGGCTCTCTACAGGCATGTGGAAGGCAATGTCTTGGCCTCGCTGGACAGGGCGGTCAGCGGTAAGGTGCATATTACCGCTGACTCATGGTCCAGCAGGCATGGACAGGGACGTTACCTTTCTTTCACGGCCCATTGGGTCACTCTTTTGGCAGCTGGGAAGGATGCAGGACAAGGTGCAGTAGTGTTGGAGGTTGTTCCACCGCCACGCCTCCAAAATGCTACTACTGGTTGTGACACACCTCTCTCCTCCACCCCCTCCTCTTCTTCTTCCTCCGTGGCCTCTTCCTGTGGTTTGTCCTCGGAACCAGCGGTGCTCCGAGGGCGTTCAAGGGGCTACGCAAGTACGCAGGCAAAAAGATGCCATGCCGTGCTTGCGCTGGTGTGTTTGGGGGACAGGAGCCACACTGGGGCAGAGGTCCTGTCTGCTCTGCAGGGGCAGGCCGAGAGGTGGTTTACGCCACGCCAGCTTAAGCCAGGAATGGTGGTTTGCGACAATGGCACCAACCTCCTCTCCGCCCTCCGACAGGGACAACTGACCCATGTGCCCTGTATGGCTCACGTCCTTAACCTGGTGTTGCAGCGGTTCTTGGGCAGGTACCCGGGCTTACAGGATGTCCTGAGTAGGGATGGGCCCGGTGCTCGATTCGAACCCATGTTCGAATCGAGCATCGGGCGTTCGCTCGCTCGTCGAGCCCAGAACTATTTGGGCCGTTCGCATCACATTCGTGTGATGCGAGCGGCCCCGCAATGCATTGCGGCCGGCGCGGCCGGCGCAGTGCATTGCTGGCTGATGATTGGCCAAGCATGCACTGTGACCCCGCATGCTTGGCCAATCACAGCGCCGAAACTCGGAGAGCAATAATTGGCTACAGGCAGGACGCCTGTAGCCAGTTACAGCTCAGGGGCTTTAGTACACGCCCCACCATTTAAAAGGCCGCCACGCCATCGGCCCCGGTAACATGAGTTCCGGCTTTAGGAGAGATTAGTCTGCTGATTCTGTCTTTGCTTGATACTGAAAGATTTGCTCTTCTTTGCTAAACCATTGGCTATTTCTTTGCTAAACCATTGCTACCTAAGTCATTGATCGTTCATTGCTGCTGATTGCACAGTTAGTGTGTTATTAGCTGCTGCTGGGGATTAGTCTGGTGCGTGCTTACTGTTAGTACAGTATTGCAGTAGTACCAACCGCAGTGCTGTTAGCACAGCATTGCACCCCAACAGCACCCATAGGACTTCTAGTGTGTTAGTGGCAGCAAACAGAGCTCCTATATTTTCTTCTCAGCAGCACCCATAGGACTTCTAGTGTGTTAGTGGCAGCAAACAGAGCTCCTATATTTTCTTCTCAGCAGCACCCATAGGACTTCTAGTGTGTTAGTGGCATCACACAGAGCTCCTATATTTTCTTCTCAGCAGCACCCATAGGACTTCTAGTGTGTTAGTGGCAGCAAACAGAGCTCCTATATTTTCTTCTCAACAGCACCCATAGGACTTCTAGTGTGTTAGTGGCATCACACAGAGCTCCTATATTTTCTTCTCAGCAGCACCCATAGGACTTCTAGTGTGTTAGTGGCAGCAAACAGAGCTCCTATATTTTCTTCTCAGCAGCACCCATAGGACTTCTAGTGTGTTAGTGGCAGCAAACAGAGCTCCTATATTTTCTTCTCAGCAGCACCCATAGGACTTCTAGTGTGTTAGTGGCAGCAAACAGAGCTCCTATATTTTCTTCTCAGCAGCACCCAAAGGACTTCTAGTGTGTTAGTGGCAGCAAACAGAGCTCCTATATTTTCTTCTCAGCAGCACCCATAGGACTTCTAGTGTGTTAGTGGCAGCAAACAGAGCTCCTATATTTTCTTCTCAGCAGCACCCATAGGACTTCTAGTGTGTTAGTGGCATCACACAGAGCTCCTATATTTTCTTCTCAGCAGCACCCATAGGACTTCTAGTGTGTTAGTGGCAGCAAACAGAGCTCCTATATTTTCTTCTCAGCAGCACCCATAGGACTTCTAATGTGTTAGTGGCATCACACAGAGTTCCTATATTTTCATCTCAGCAGCACCCATAGGACTTCTAGTGTGTTAGTGGCATCACACAGAGCTCCTATATTTTCTTCTCAGCAGCACCCATAGGACTTCTAGTGTGTTAGTGGCAGCAAACAGAGCTCCTATATTTTCTTCTCAGCAGCACCCATAGGACTTCTAGTGTGTTAGTGGCAGCAAACAGAGCTCCTATATTTTCTTCTCAGCAGCACCCATAGGACTTCTAGTGTGTTAGTGGCATCACACAGAGCTCCTATATTTTCTTCTCAGCAGCACCCATAGGACTTCTAGTGTGTTAGTGGCAGCAAACAGAACTCCTATATTTTCTTCTCAGCAGCACCCATAGGACTTCTAGTGTGTTAGTGGCAGCAAACAGAGCTCCTATATTTTCTTCTCAGCAGCACCCATAGGACTTCTAGTGTGTTAGTGGCAGCAAACAGAGCTCCTATATTTTCTTCTCAGCAGCACCCATAGGACTTCTAGTGTGTTAGTGGCAGCAAACAGAGCTCCTATATTTTCTTCTCAGCAGCACCCATAGGACTTCTAGTGTGTTAGTGGCAGCAAACAGAGCTCCTATATTTTCTTCTCAGCAGCACCCATAGGACTTCTAGTGTGTTAGTGGCATCACACAGAGCTCCTATATTTTCTTCTCAGCAGCACCCATAGGACTTCTAGTGTGTTAGTGGCAGCAAACAGAGCTCCTATATTTTCTTCTCAGCAGCACCCATAGGACTTCTAGTGTGTTAGTGGCAGCAAACAGAGCTCCTATATTTTCTTCTCAGCAGCACCCATAGGACTTCTAGTGTGTTAGTGGCAGCAAACAGAGCTCCTATATTTTCTTCTCAGCAGCACCCATAGGACTTCTAGTGTGTTAGTGGCATCACACAGAGCTCCTATATTTTCTTCTCAGCAGCACCCATAGGACTTCTAGTGTGTTAGTGGCAGCAAACAGAGCTCCTATATTTTCTTCTCAGCAGCACCCATAGGACTTCTAGTGTGTTAGTGGCATCACACAGAGCTCCTATATTTTCTTCTCAGCAGCACCCATAGGACTTCTAGTGTGTTAGTGGCAGCAAACAGAGCTCCTATATTTTCTTCTCAGCAGCACCCATAGGACTTCTAGTGTGTTAGTGGCAGCAAACAGAGCTCCTATATTTTCTTCTCAGCAGCACCCATAGGACTTCTAGTGTGTTAGTGGCAGCAAACAGAGCTCCTATATTTTCTTCTCAGCAGCACCCATAGGACTTCTAGTGTGTTAGTGGCATCACACAGAGCTCCTATATTTTATTCTCAGCAGCACCCATAGGACTTCTAGTGTGTTAGTGGCAGCAAACAGAGCTCCTATATTTTCTTCTCAGCAGCACCCATAGGACTTCTAGTGTGTTAGTGGCAGCAAACAGAGCTCCTATATTTTCTTCTCAGCAGCACCCATAGGACTTCTAGTGTGTTAGTGGCAGCAAACAGAGCTCCTATATTTTCTTCTCAGCAGCACCCATAGGACTTCTAGTGTGTTAGTGGCATCACACAGAGCTCCTATATTTTCTTCTCAGCAGCACCCATAGGACTTCTAGTGTGTTAGTGGCAGCAAACAGAGCTCCTATATTTTCTTCTCAGCAGCACCCATAGGACTTCTAGTGTGTTAGTGGCAGCAAACAGAGCTCCTATATTTTCTTCTCAGCAGCACCCATAGGACTTCTAGTGTGTTAGTGGCAGCAAACAGAGCTCCTATATTTTCTTCTCAGCAGCACCCATAGGACTTCTAGTGTGTTAGTGGCAGCAAACAGAGCTCCTATATTTTCTTCTCAGCAGCACCCATAGGACTTCTAGTGTGTTAGTGGCATCACACAGAGCTCCTATATTTTCTTCTCAGCAGCACCCATAGGACTTCTAGTGTGTTAGTGGCAGCAAACAGAGCTCCTATATTTTCTTCTCAGCAGCACCCATAGGACTTCTAGTGTGTTAGTGGCAGCAAACAGAGCTCCTATATTTTCTTCTCAGCAGCACCCATAGGACTTCTAGTGTGTTAGTGGCAGCAAACAGAGCTCCTATATTTTCTTCTCAGCAGCACCCATAGGACTTCTAGTGTGTTAGTGGCATCACACAGAGCTCCTATATTTTCTTCTCAGCAGCACCCATAGGACTTCTAGTGTGTTAGTGGCAGCAAACAGAGCTCCTATATTTTCTTCTCAGCAGCACCCATAGGACTTCTAGTGTGTTAGTGGCAGCAAACAGAGCTCCTATATTTTCTTCTCAGCAGCACCCATAGGACTTCTAGTGTGTTAGTGGCAGCAAACAGAGCTCCTATATTTTCTTCTCAGCAGCACCCATAGGACTTCTAGTGTGTTAGTGGCATCACACAGAGCTCCTATATTTTCTTCTCAGCAGCACCCATAGGACTTCTAGTGTGTTAGTGGCAGCAAACAGAGCTCCTATATTTTCTTCTCAGCAGCACCCATAGGACTTCTAGTGTGTTAGTGGCAGCAAACAGAGCTCCTATATTTTCTTCTCAGCAGCACCCATAGGACTTCTAGTGTGTTAGTGGCAGCAAACAGAGCTCCTATATTTTCTTCTCAGCAGCACCCATAGGACTTCTAGTGTGTTAGTGGCAGAAAACAGAGCTCCTATATTTTCTTCTCAGCAGCACCCATAGGACTTCTAGTGTGTTAGTGGCAGCAAACAGAGCTCCTATATTTTCTTCTCAGCAGCACCCATAGGACTTCTAGTGTGTTAGTGGCAGCAAACAGAGCTCCTATATTTTCTTCTCAGCAGCACCCATAGGACTTCTAGTGTGTTAGTGGCATCACACAGAGCTCCTATATTTTCTTCTCAGCAGCACCCATAGGACTTCTAGTGTGTTAGTGGCAGCAAACAGAGCTCCTATATTTTCTTCTCAGCAGCACCCATAGGACTTCTAGTGTGTTAGTGGCAGCAAACAGAGCTCCTATATTTTCTTCTCAGCAGCACCCATAGGACTTCTAGTGTGTTAGTGGCAGCAAACAGAGCTCCTATATTTTCTTCTCAGCAGCACCCATAGGACTTCTAGTGTGTTAGTGGCAGCAAACAGAGCTCCTATATTTTCTTCTCAGCAGCACCCATAGGACTTCTAGTGTGTTAGTGGCAGCAAACAGAGCTCCTATATTTTCTTCTCAGCAGCACCCATAGGACTTCTAGTGTGTTAGTGGCAGCAAACAGAGCTCCTATATTTTCTTCTCAGCAGCACCCATAGGACTTCTAGTGTGTTAGTGGCAGCAAACAGAGCTCCTATATTTTCTTCTCAGCAGCACCCATAGGACTTCTAGTGTGTTAGTGGCATCACACAGAGCTCCTATATTTTCTTCTCAGCAGCACCCATAGGACTTCTAGTGTGTTAGTGGCAGCAAACAGAGCTCCTATATTTTCTTCTCAGCAGCACCCATAGGACTTCTAGTGTGTTAGTGGCAGCAAACAGAGCTCCTATATTTTCTTCTCAGCAGCACCCATAGGACTTCTAGTGTGTTAGTGGCAGCAAACAGAGCTACTATATTTTCTTCTCAGCAGCACCCATAGGACTTCTAGTGTGTTAGTGGCATCACACAGAGCTCCTATATTTTCTTCTCAGCAGCACCCATAGGACTTCTAGTGTGTTAGTGGCAGCAAACAGAGCTCCTATATTTTCTTCTCAGCAGCACCCATAGGACTTCTAATGTGTTAGTGGCATCACACAGAGTTCCTATATTTTCATCTCAGCAGCACCCATAGGACTTCTAGTGTGTTAGTGGCATCACACAGAGCTCCTATATTTTCTTCTCAGCAGCACCCATAGGACTTCTAGTGTGTTAGTGGCAGCAAACAGAGCTCCTATATTTTCTTCTCAGCAGCACCCATAGGACTTCTAGTGTGTTAGTGGCAGCAAACAGAGCTCCTATATTTTCTTCTCAGCAGCACCCATAGGACTTCTAGTGTGTTAGTGGCATCACACAGAGCTCCTATATTTTCTTCTCAGCAGCACCCATAGGACTTCTAGTGTGTTAGTGGCAGCAAACAGAGCTCCTATATTTTCTTCTCAGCAGCACCCATAGGACTTCTAGTGTGTTAGTGGCAGCAAACAGAGCTCCTATATTTTCTTCTCAGCAGCACCCATAGGACTTCTAGTGTGTTAGTGGCAGCAAACAGAGCTCCTATATTTTCTTCTCAGCAGCACCCATAGGACTTCTAGTGTGTTAGTGGCAGCAAACAGAGCTCCTATATTTTCTTCTCAGCAGCACCCATAGGACTTCTAGTGTGTTAGTGGCATCACACAGAGCTCCTATATTTTCTTCTCAGCAGCACCCATAGGACTTCTAGTGTGTTAGTGGCAGCAAACAGAGCTCCTATATTTTCTTCTCAGCAGCACCCATAGGACTTCTAGTGTGTTAGTGGCAGCAAACAGAGCTCCTATATTTTCTTCTCAGCAGCACCCATAGGACTTCTAGTGTGTTAGTGGCAGCAAACAGAGCTCCTATATTTTCTTCTCAGCAGCACCCATAGGACTTCTAGTGTGTTAGTGGCATCACACAGAGCTCCTATATTTTCTTCTCAGCAGCACCCATAGGACTTCTAGTGTGTTAGTGGCAGCAAACAGAGCTCCTATATTTTCTTCTCAGCAGCACCCATAGGACTTCTAGTGTGTTAGTGGCATCACACAGAGCTCCTATATTTTCTTCTCAGCAGCACCCATAGGACTTCTAGTGTGTTAGTGGCAGCAAACAGAGCTCCTATATTTTCTTCTCAGCAGCACCCATAGGACTTCTAGTGTGTTAGTGGCAGCAAACAGAGCTCCTATATTTTCTTCTCAGCAGCACCCATAGGACTTCTAGTGTGTTAGTGGCAGCAAACAGAGCTCCTATATTTTCTTCTCAGCAGCACCCATAGGACTTCTAGTGTGTTAGTGGCATCACACAGAGCTCCTATATTTTCTTCTCAGCAGCACCCATAGGACTTCTAGTGTGTTAGTGGCAGCAAACAGAGCTCCTATATTTTCTTCTCAGCAGCACCCATAGGACTTCTAGTGTGTTAGTGGCAGCAAACAGAGCTCCTATATTTTCTTCTCAGCAGCACCCATAGGACTTCTAGTGTGTTAGTGGCAGCAAACAGAGCTCCTATATTTTCTTCTCAGCAGCACCCATAGGACTTCTAGTGTGTTAGTGGCATCACACAGAGCTCCTATATTTTCTTCTCAGCAGCACCCATAGGACTTCTAGTGTGTTAGTGGCAGCAAACAGAGCTCCTATATTTTCTTCTCAGCAGCACCCATAGGACTTCTAGTGTGTTAGTGGCAGCAAACAGAGCTCCTATATTTTCTTCTCAGCAGCACCCATAGGACTTCTAGTGTGTTAGTGGCAGCAAACAGAGCTCCTATATTTTCTTCTCAGCAGCACCCATAGGACTTCTAGTGTGTTAGTGGCAGCAAACAGAGCTCCTATATTTTCTTCTCAGCAGCACCCATAGGACTTCTAGTGTGTTAGTGGCATCACACAGAGCTCCTATATTTTCTTCTCAGCAGCACCCATAGGACTTCTAGTGTGTTAGTGGCAGCAAACAGAGCTCCTATATTTTCTTCTCAGCAGCACCCATAGGACTTCTAGTGTGTTAGTGGCAGCAAACAGAGCTCCTGTATTTTCTTCTCAGCAGCACCCATAGGACTTCTAGTGTGTTAGTGGCAGCAAACAGAGCTCCTATATTTTCTTCTCAGCAGCACCCATAGGACTTCTAGTGTGTTAGTGGCATCACACAGAGCTCCTATATTTTCTTCTCAGCAGCACCCATAGGACTTCTAGTGTGTTAGTGGCAGCAAACAGAGCTCCTATATTTTCTTCTCAGCAGCACCCATAGGACTTCTAGTGTGTTAGTGGCAGCAAACAGAGCTCCTATATTTTCTTCTCAGCAGCACCCATAGGACTTCTAGTGTGTTAGTGGCAGCAAACAGAGCTCCTATATTTTCTTCTCAGCAGCACCCATAGGACTTCTAGTGTGTTAGTGGCATCACACAGAGCTCCTATATTTTCTTCTCAGCAGCACCCATAGGACTTCTAGTGTGTTAGTGGCAGCAAACAGAGCTCCTATATTTTCTTCTCAGAAGCACCCATAGGACTTCTAGTGTGTTAGTGGCAGCAAACAGAGCTCCTATATTTTCTTCTCAGCAGCACCCATAGGACTTCTAGTGTGTTAGTGGCAGCAAACAGAGCTCCTATATTTTCTTCTCAGCAGCACCCATAGGACTTCTAGTGTGTTAGTGGCAGCAAACAGAGCTCCTATATTTTCTTCTCAGCAGCACCCATAGGACTTCTAGTGTGTTAGTGGCATCACACAGAGCTCCTATATTTTCTTCTCAGCAGCACCCATAGGACTTCTAGTGTGTTAGTGGCAGCAAACAGAGCTCCTATATTTTCTTCTCAGCAGCACCCATAGGACTTCTAGTGTGTTAGTGGCAGCAAACAGAGCTCCTATATTTTCTTCTCAGCAGCACCCATAGGACTTCTAGTGTGTTAGTGGCAGCAAACAGAGCTCCTATATTTTCTTCTCAGCAGCACCCATAGGACTTCTAGTGTGTTAGTGGCATCACACAGAGCTCCTATATTTTCTTCTCAGCAGCACCCATAGGACTTCTAGTGTGTTAGTGGCATCACACAGAGCTCCTATATTTTCTTCTCAGCAGCACCCATAGGACTTCTAGTGTGTTAGTGGCAGCAAACAGAGCTCCTATATTTTCTTCTCAGCAGCACCCATAGGACTTCTAGTGTGTTAGTGGCAGCAAACAGAGCTCCTATATTTTCTTCTCAGCAGCACCCATAGGACTTCTAGTGTGTTAGTGGCAGCAAACAGAGCTCCTATATTTTCTTCTCAGCAGCACCCATAGGACTTCTAGTGTGTTAGTGGCATCACACAGAGCTCCTATATTTTCTTCTCAGCAGCACCCATAGGACTTCTAGTGTGTTAGTGGCAGCAAACAGAGCTCCTATATTTTCTTCTCAGCAGCACCCATAGGACTTCTAGTGTGTTAGTGGCAGCAAACAGAGCTACTATATTTTCTTCTCAGCAGCACCCATAGGACTTCTAGTGTGTTAGTGGCATCACACAGAGCTCCTATATTTTCTTCTCAGCAGCACCCATAGGACTTCTAGTGTGTTAGTGGCAGCAAACAGAGCTCCTATATTTTCTTCTCAGCAGCACCCATAGGACTTCTAATGTGTTAGTGGCATCACACAGAGTTCCTATATTTTCATCTCAGCAGCACCCATAGGACTTCTAGTGTGTTAGTGGCATCACACAGAGCTCCTATATTTTCTTCTCAGCAGCACCCATAGGACTTCTAGTGTGTTAGTGGCAGCAAACAGAGCTCCTATATTTTCTTCTCAGCAGCACCCATAGGACTTCTAGTGTGTTAGTGGCAGCAAACAGAGCTCCTATATTTTCTTCTCAGCAGCACCCATAGGACTTCTAGTGTGTTAGTGGCATCACACAGAGCTCCTATATTTTCTTCTCAGCAGCACCCATAGGACTTCTAGTGTGTTAGTGGCAGCAAACAGAGCTCCTATATTTTCTTCTCAGCAGCACCCATAGGACTTCTAGTGTGTTAGTGGCAGCAAACAGAGCTCCTATATTTTCTTCTCAGCAGCACCCATAGGACTTCTAGTGTGTTAGTGGCAGCAAACAGAGCTCCTATATTTTCTTCTCAGCAGCACCCATAGGACTTCTAGTGTGTTAGTGGCAGCAAACAGAGCTCCTATATTTTCTTCTCAGCAGCACCCATAGGACTTCTAGTGTGTTAGTGGCAGCAAACAGAGCTCCTATATTTTCTTCTCAGCAGCACCCATAGGACTTCTAGTGTGTTAGTGGCATCACACAGAGCTCCTATATTTTCTTCTCAGCAGCACCCATAGGACTTCTAGTGTGTTAGTGGCAGCAAACAGAGCTCCTATATTTTCTTCTCAGCAGCACCCATAGGACTTCTAGTGTGTTAGTGGCAGCAAACAGAGCTCCTATATTTTCTTCTCAGCAGCACCCATAGGACTTCTAGTGTGTTAGTGGCAGCAAACAGAGCTCCTATATTTTCTTCTCAGCAGCACCCATAGGACTTCTAGTGTGTTAGTGGCATCACACAGAGCTCCTATATTTTCTTCTCAGCAGCACCCATAGGACTTCTAGTGTGTTAGTGGCAGCAAACAGAGCTCCTATATTTTCTTCTCAGCAGCACCCATAGGACTTCTAGTGTGTTAGTGGCATCACACAGAGCTCCTATATTTTCTTCTCAGCAGCACCCATAGGACTTCTAGTGTGTTAGTGGCAGCAAACAGAGCTCCTATATTTTCTTCTCAGCAGCACCCATAGGACTTCTAGTGTGTTAGTGGCAGCAAACAGAGCTCCTATATTTTCTTCTCAGCAGCACCCATAGGACTTCTAGTGTGTTAGGCAGCAAACAGAGCTAGCTCCTATATTTTCTTCTCAGCAGCACCCATAGGACTTCTAGTGTGTTAGTGGCAGCAAACAGAGCTCTATATTTTCTTCTCAGCAGCACCCATAGGACTTCTAGTGTGTTAGTGGCAGCAAACAGAGCTCCTATATTTTCTTCTCAGCAGCACCCATAGGACTTCTAGTGTGTTAGTGGCAGCAAACAGAGCTCCTATATTTTCTTCTCAGCAGCACCCATAGGACTTCTAGTGTGTTAGTGGCAGCAAACAGAGCTCCTATATTTTCTTCTCAGCAGCACCCATAGGACTTCTAGTGTGTTAGTGGCAGCAAACAGAGCTCCTATATTTTCTTCTCAGCAGCACCCATAGGACTTCTAGTGTGTTAGTGGCAGCAAACAGAGCTCCTATATTTTCTTCTCAGCAGCACCCATAGGACTTCTAGTGTGTTAGTGGCAGCAAACAGAGCTCCTATATTTTCTTCTCAGCAGCACCCATAGGACTTCTAGTGTGTTAGTGGCAGCAAACAGAGCTCCTATATTTTCTTCTCAGCAGCACCCATAGGACTTCTAGTGTGTTAGTGGCAGCAAACAGAGCTCCTATATTTTCTTCTCAGCAGCACCCATAGGACTTCTAGTGTGTTAGTGGCATCAAACAGAGCTCCTATATTTTCTTCTCAGCAGCACCCATAGGACTTCTAGTGTGTTAGTGGCAGCAAACAGAGCTCCTTATTTTCTTCTCAGCAGCACCCATAGGACTTCTAGTGTGTTAGTGGCAGCAAACAGAGCTCCTATATTTTCTTCTCAGCAGCACCCATAGGACTTCTAGTGTGTTAGTGGCAGCAAACAGAGCTCCTATATTTTCTTCTCAGCAGCACCCAATAGCGACTTCTAGTGTGTTAGTGGCAGCAAACAGAGCTCCTATATTTTCTTCTCAGCAGCACCCATAGGACTTCTAGTGTGTTAGTGGCAGCAAACAGAGCTCCTATATTTCTTCTCAGCAGCACCCATAGGACTTCTAGTGTGTTAGTGGCATCACACAGAGCTCCTATATTTTCTTCTCAGCAGCACCCATAGGACTTCTAGTGTGTTAGTGGCAGCAACAGAGCTCCTATATTTTCTTCTCAGCAGCACCCATAGGACTTCTAGTGTGTTAGTGGCAGCAAACAGAGCTCCTATATTTTCTTCTCAGCAGCACCCATAGGACTTCTAGTGTGTTAGTGGCAGCAAACAGAGCTCCTATATTTTCTTCTCAGCAGCACCCATAGGACTTCTAGTGTGTTAGTGGCAGCAAACAGAGCTCCTATATTTTCTTCTCAGCAGCACCCATAGGACTTCTAGTGTGTTAGTGGCATTACACAGAGCTCCTATATTTTCTTCTCAGCAGCACCCATAGGACTTCTAGTGTGTTAGTGGCAGCAAACAGATCTCCTATATTTTCTTCTCAGCAGCACCCATAGGACTTCTAGTGTGTTAGTGGCAGCAAACAGAGCTCCTATATTTTCTTCTCAGCAGCACCCATAGGACTTCTAGTGTGTTAGTGGCAGCAAACAGAGCTCCTATATTTTCTTCTCAGCAGCACCCATAGGACTTCTAGTGTGTTAGTGGCAGCAAACAGAGCTCCTATATTTTCTTCTCAGCAGCACCCATAGGACTTCTAGTGTGTTAGTGGCATCACACAGAGCTCCTATATTTTCTTCTCAGCAGCACCCATAGGACTTCTAGTGTGTTAGTGGCAGCAAACAGAGCTCCTATATTTTCTTCTCAGCAGCACCCATAGGACTTCTAGTGTGTTAGTGGCAGCAAACAGAGCTCCTATATTTTCTTCTCAGCAGCACCCATAGGACTTCTAGTGTGTTAGTGGCAGCAAACAGAGCTCCTATATTTTCTTCTCAGCAGCACCCATAGGACTTCTAGTGTGTTAGTGGCATCACACAGAGCTCCTATATTTTCTTCTCAGCAGCACCCATAGGACTTCTAGTGTGTTAGTGGCAGCAAACAGAGCTCCTATATTTTCTTCTCAGCAGCACCCATAGGACTTCTAGTGTGTTAGTGGCAGCAAACAGAGCTCCTATATTTTCTTCTCAGCAGCACCCATAGGACTTCTAGTGTGTTAGTGGCAGCAAACAGAGCTCCTATATTTTCTTCTCAGCAGCACCCATAGGACTTCTAGTGTGTTAGTGGCATCACACAGAGCTCCTATATTTTCTTCTCAGCAGCACCCATAGGACTTCTAGTGTGTTAGTGGCAGCAAACAGAGCTCCTATATTTTCTTCTCAGCAGCACCCATAGGACTTCTAGTGTGTTAGTGGCAGCAAACAGAGCTCCTATATTTTCTTCTCAGCAGCACCCATAGGACTTCTAGTGTGTTAGTGGCAGCAAACAGAGCTCCTATATTTTCTTCTCAGCAGCACCCATAGGACTTCTAGTGTGTTAGTGGCATCACACAGAGCTCCTATATTTTCTTCTCAGCAGCACCCATAGGACTTCTAGTGTGTTAGTGGCATCACACATAGCTCCTATATTTTCTTCTCAGCAGCACCCATAGGACTTCTAGTGTGTTAGTGGCAGCAAACAGAGCTCCTATATTTTCTTCTCAGCAGCACCCATAGGACTTCTAGTGTGTTAGTGGCAGCAAACAGAGCTCCTATATTTTCTTCTCAGCAGCACCCAGAGGACTTCTAGTGTGTTGGTGGCAGCAAACAGAGCTCCTATATTTTCTTCTCAGCAGCACCCATAGGACTTCTAGTGTGTTAGTGGCATCACACAGAGCTCCTATATTTTCTTCTCAGCAGCACCCATAGGACTTCTAGTGTGTTAGTGGCAGCAAACAGAGCTCCTATATTTTCTTCTCAGCAGCACCCATAGGACTTCTAGTGTGTTAGTGGCAGCAAACAGAGCTCCTATATTTTCTTCTCAGCAGCACCCATAGGACTTCTAGTGTGTTAGTGGCAGCAAACAGAGCTCCTATATGTTCTTCTCAGCAGCACCCATAGGACTTCTAGTGTGTTAGTGGCATCACACAGAGCTCCTATATTTTCTTCTCAGCAGCACCCATAGGACTTCTAGTGTGTTAGTGGCAGCAAATAGAGCTCCTATATTTTCTTCTCAGCAGCACCCATAGGACTTCTAGTGTGTTAGTGGCATCACACAGAGCTCCTATATTTTCTTCTCAGCAGCACCCATAGGACTTCTAGTGTGTTAGTGGCAGCAAACAGAGCTCCTATATTTTCTTCTCAGCAGCACCCATAGGACTTCTAGTGTGTTAGTGGCAGCAAACAGAGCTCCTATATTTTCTTCTCAGCAGCACCCATAGGACTTCTAGTGTGTTAGTGGCAGCAAACAGAGCTCCTATATTTTCTTCTCAGCAGCACCCATAGGACTTCTAATGTGTTAGTGGCATCACACAGAGTTCCTATATTTTCATCTCAGCAGCACCCATAGGACTTCTAGTGTGTTAGTGGCATCACACAGAGCTCCTATATTTTCTTCTCAGCAGCACCCATAGGACTTCTAGTGTGTTAGTGGCAGCAAACAGAGCTCCTATATTTTCTTCTCAGCAGCACCCATAGGACTTCTAGTGTGTTAGTGGCAGCAAACAGAGCTCCTATATTTTCTTGTCAGCAGCACACATAGTACCTATAGTGTGTTAGTGTCAGCACCCATAGGACCTACAGTGTGTTGTGAGCACACATAGGAGTTCTATTTTTTATACTATATACACTACCGACTACAATGGCTGGAAGACCGCCAAGGAGAGGCAGAGCGTGCCGAGGCAAGAACACAGGGCAGGCAGGCTCTGTTTCTAGAGACAACAGTGCTGGCCGTGGACGTGGTCGTGCATCGTCATCAGCACGTGGCCATGGGACACGCTTGTCTTTGTTTTCGGCAGCTGGACATGTGGAGCCGCATCATGCCGAAGGCTTGGTAGAATGGATGACCAAGCCCTCCTCATCCTCCTCATCCTCTCTCACCCAGGCTCAGGGTACTGGCAGAGCAGCTGCCAACGCGTACTCAATGGCATCATCAGCCACCCCTTCCCTAGACCCACCATGTCCTCCTGAGGAGTCCCCCGAACTGTTTGAGCACAGTGTTGGGTACATGCTCCAGGAGGATGCCCAACGATTCGAAGGCTCGGATGATGATACCCAGCTTGAGGAAGTCAGTAGTGTGCGCGCAGAGAGAGGGGATGCTGAAGGACAGCAATCTGGCAGTAGTGTTCCACCAGCTGCAGCTTACTGCCAGGTTTGCTCTAGTGGTGAAGAGGGAGGGGATGATGAGGTCACTGACTCCACGTGGGTGCCTGAAGGGAGAGAGGAGGAGGAGGAGGAGGATGCAGCGTCACATGTCCAACGAGGCAGGATGCCCCCTGGAGGCCAGCTAGAGGCCAGCACAGCAACTGTACCACACCGCAGAGCTCCGCCTGTGCAGGGCGCTGCCTCTGCACGTTATCACAAAAGTTCTTTGGTGTGGGCCTTTTTTGAGACGAGTGCATCAGATCGCACCACTGCTATTTGCAATATTTGTCTCAAGCGTATCTCGCGTGGCCAAAACATCAGCCGCTTGGGCACCACAAGCATGAGCAGACATATGTCGACCTGCCATGCAGCTCGTTGGCAAGCACACATAAAAGACCCACACCAAAGAACAAAGCGGACCTCTCCTTGCTCCTCATCAGCTGGGATCTCCATCCCCACTATATCTTCAGTCCTCTCTGAAAGCTGCTCTGAGAGGACTGAAGGTGTAGAATTAGGTGTGTCACAACCAAGTACTTGCAGTACACCGACGTCCGATTGTAGCAGGCAAATTTCCCTGCCCCAGCTGCAGGACCGTCGAAAGAAGTATACTCCCAGCCATCCACATGCCCAGCGGTTGAATGCTAGCTTGGCTAAATTGCTAGCACTTCAACTGCTGCCTTTTCAGTTGATAGACTCGGCCCCCTTCCGTGAGTTTGTTCAATGTGCGGTTCCTCAGTGGCAGGTTCCCAAACGCCACTTTTTCTCACGGAAGGCGATTCCGTCTCTCTACTGGCATGTGGAAGGCAATGTCCATGCCTCGCTGGACAGGGCGGTCAGCGGTAAGGTGCATATTACCGCTGACTCATGGTCCAGCAGGCATGGACAGGGACGTTATCTTTCTTTCACGGCCCATTGGGTCACTCTATTGGTAGCTGGGAGGGATGCAGGACAAGGTGCAGTAGTGTTGGAGGTTGTTCCGCCACCACGCCTCCAAAATGCTACTACTGGTTGTGACACACCTCTCTCCTCCACCCCCTCCTCTTCTTCTTCCTCCATGTCCTCTTCGAGTGCTCTGTCCTCGGAACCAGCGGTGCTCCGTAGGCGTACAAGGGGCTACGCGAGTACGCAGGCAAAAAGATGCCATGCCGTGCTTGCGCTGGTGTGTTTGGGGGACAGGAGCCACACTGGGCCAGAGGTTCTGGCAGCTCTGCAGGGGCAGGCCGAGAGGTGGTTGACGCCACGCCAGCTTAAGCCAGGAATGGTCGTTTCTGACAATGGCACCAACCTCCTCTCCGCCCTGCGACAGGGGCAGCTCACCCATGTGCCCTGTATGGCTCACGTCCTCAACCTGGTGGTGCAGCGGTTCTTGGGCAGGTTCCCAGGCTTACAGGATGTCCTGAGGCAGGCCAGGAAAGTCTGTGTGCATTTCCGCCGATCTTATAATGCCAGTGCTCGGCTGACTGAGCTGCAAAAGGAGCTGAACCTGCCCAAGAACCGCCTAATATGTGACATGCCCACCAGGTGGAACTCAACGTTGGCCATGCTGCAGCGACTGCACACGCAGCAGAGGGCCATCAATGAGTACCTTTGCGACTACGGCACCAGGACAGGGTCAGGGGAGCTTGGCTTTTTTTCCCCACGCCAGTGGAGCATGATCAGGGATGCATGCACTGTCCTCTCACCATTTGAGGAGGCCACGAGGATGGTGAGCAGTGACAGTGCATGCATCAGTGACACTGTACCTCTTGTCCACCTGTTGGAGCATACGCTGCGTGGGATAATGGACAGGGCACTTGAGGCAGAACAGAGGCAGGAAGAGGAGGACTTCCTTGTCTCTCAAGGCCCCCTTTATCCAGACAATGTTCCTTCTGTCCCACCCATCACACAGGAAGAGGAGGAGGAGGAGGATTGTGTGAGCATGGAGGTGGAGCCTGGCACTCAGCATCAGCAGCAGCAGTCTTTTAGGGATGATGTACAGTCCCAACAAACCAGTGGACTTGTACGTGGCTGGGAGGAGGTGGCTGGCGATCATGTCATCCTCAGTGACCCAGAAGACTCCGGACCGAATGCCTCAGCTAACCTACGCTGCATGGCCTCCCTGATCCTGCAAAGCCTGCGGAAGGATCCTCGTGTTCTTCGGATCAAGGAGAGTGACCATTACTGGCTGGCCACTCTCCTTGATCCACGGTACAAGGGTAAGGTTGCGGACCTTATCTTGCCGTCGCAGAGGGAGCAGAGGATGAGACATCTCAGGGAGGCCTTGCAGAAAGGTCTGTGCAACGCGTTCCCAGAAACTGGGAGGTTACAAACTCCTGGTCCTGGACGACGAGTTGCTGAGGCTTCGGTCAGTAGCAGAAGGAGCGGTGGGGAAGGTGGACGTCTGACCGATGCGTTCAGACAATTCTTTAGTCCGCAGCCCCAAAGTATGATCGGTTCCAGCAACCATCGCCAGCGTCTGATATACATGGTCCAGGAATACCTAGGGGCAAGGTCAGACTTGGACACCTTCCCCACCGAAAATCCTCTGGCTTACTGGGTCTTGAGGATGGATCACTGGCCAGAGCTTGCACAGTATGCAATTGAGCTACTGGCCTGTCCTGCATCCAGCGTTCTTTCAGAACGCACATTCAGTGCTGCTGGAGGATTTGTCATGGATCACAGGGTGCGCCTGTCCACCGACTCGGTTGATCGACTGACTTTCATCAAGATGAACCAGTCTTGGATCACCACCAGCTACCACACACCTGATGCTGATATAACAGACTAATTGAATTTAAAATGTCACATCCCTTCAAGACTGATGCTGATGCTGAGTGCCTGTGCTGTTATGTTGACTGGCTATCCTCCTCCTCCTCCTCAATGATACGATTAATGATGATAGCTTGGAAGATCATTTTGGTTTATGGGTGACGCCACCAGTGGCTAAGGCCCAATTTTTCAGCCCCTGTTTAACAGGGGCGTGCAATTAAAATTTTGGATGCAATACTTTGCAACAGGCCTCATTGCTGTGCTCCAAGTACAGTATCTGTGAGGGGTTGCAGTGTTGTGCCACCAGTGCCTAAGGCCCAATTTTTCAGCCCCTGTTCAACAGGGGCATGCAATTATAATTATTGATCTAATAATTCACAGCAGGGCCCATTGCTGCGCCCACCAAGAGTAACTGTCAGGCCTTACAGTGTTGTGGCACCAGCACCACCATCACCACCACCACCACCACCAAAGGCCCAATTTTTCAGCCCCTGTTCAACAGGGGCATGCAATTATAATTATTGATCGAATAATTCACAGCAGGGCCCATTGCTGCGCCCACCAAGAGTAACTGTCAGGCCTTACAGTGTTGTGGCACCAGCACCACCATCACCACCACCACCACCACCACCACCAAAGGCCCAATTTTTCAGGCCCTATTCAACAGGGGCATGCCATTATAATTATTGATCGAATAATTCACAGCAGGGCCCATTGCTGCGCCCACCAAGAGTAACTGTCAGGCCTTACAGTGTTGTGGCACCAGCACCACCATCACCACCACCACCACCACCAAAGGCCCAATTTTTCAGCCCCTATTCAACAGGGGCATGCAATTATAATTATTGATCTAATAATTCACAGCAGGGCCCATTGCTGCGCCCACCAAGAGTAACTGTCAGGCCTTACAGTGTTGTGGCACCAGCACCACCATCACCACCACCACCACCACCAAAGGCCCAATTTTTCAGCCCCTGTTCAACAGGGGCATGCAATTATAATTATTGATCGAATAATTCACAGCAGGGTCCATTGCTGCGCCCACCAAGAGTAACTGTCAGGCCTTACAGTGTTGTGGCACCAGCACCACCATCAAAGGCCCAATTTTTACTACCACTGATCAACAATTATATGTTATTACAATTCCTGATATAATAGTTGACAGCAGGGCGTTCCAGCACCCACCAAGAGTAACTGTGAGTGCTTACAGTGTTGTGCCAACACCAACACCTAAGGGGCCAATTTCTGCAGAGTATATACGGCAGGTCCCTACTTTCAAACATCAAACTTACAAACGACTCCTACTTGCAAACGGAAGAAGACAACAGGAAGTGAGAGGAAATCTACCCCTTGGAAGGAAAATTATCTCCTGTAAGAATTAATATGGGAGAAAGGTGTCTCCTCTCTACTGATGCTTTATCACCAATCCTTGTATCAATAAAAACACCACATTTCAAAAACAGTTGTCATTGGGACGCAAAGTGAGGTGAAATGTTCTGAACAGGGGCACAGACAGCAAAAAAAATGTGACAGGGGTGATAACCGTTCCCTATGTTTTCCAAAAAGCTAAAAAAAAAGGAATTTGGCATGGAGCTACACTTAAACAATGCAGCTGTTCAAAATTACAAACAGATTCTACATAAGAACAAACCTACAGTCCCTGTCTTGGATGCACCGCCTGTATACGGCTGTTCAGAGTATATAGGGCCTTTTTTATTTTGTGTGCGGGGTTCCCCTTAATATCCATACAAGACCCAAAGGGGCTGGTAATGGGCTGGGGTAGGGGGGGGGGGTTGATGGGGTAGCTATGCCATTTTTCCTAAAGATTTTCATCCATATTACCGGGACCAGACATTGCATTAAAGCCACAAGCAGTTTTAAATGGCTTTTTTTCCTTTAGAAATGTTATTTTGTGCAGGGACAGTTCTAAACACGGGAAACACGTGGCACTTCACAGGCATACTTTAGACACCCCCCAGGTACAATATTTAAAGGAATATTTGACTTTTTTTTTTCACTTTATGCATTATTAAAATGACTGCTCCCGGAAAACGTCCGTTTTTAAAACTTCTTTTTGCATTGATACATGTCCCCTGGTGCAGAACCCGGGTTCCCAAACTCTGTTTCGGACAATAACATGGATAATAGTCGTTATAATTAGCACTTTACAATCCGAACGTTCGCATCCATTGTATTTAATAGGGTTCTAATGTTCGTGCGAACTTTCGGTCCGTTCGCGGGTTCTGGTGCGAACCGAACCCGGGGGTGTTCGGTTCATCACTACTGGTGTACTATGGATCATCCCTGATGTACTATGGACCATCCCTGATATACTATGGACCATCCCTGATGTACTGTGGACCATCCCTGATGTACTGTGGACCATCCCTGATGTACTATAGATCATCACTGATGTACTGTGGATCATCACTGATGTACTATAGATCATCACTGATGTACTATGGGCCATCACTGGTGTACTATGGGCCATCACTGGTGTACTGTGGATCATCACTGGTGTACTATGGACCATCCCTGGTGTACTATGGAACATTACTGATGTACTATGGACCATCACTGATGTACTGTGGATCATCACTGACGTACTATAGATCATCACTGATGTACTATGGACCATCACTGATGTACTATGGACCATCACTGATGTACTGTGGATCATCATTGATGTACTGTGGATCATCACTGATGTACTGTGGATCATCACTGGTGTACTATGGGCCATCACTGATGTACTATGCGCCATCACTGATGTACTATGGATCATCACTGATGTACTATGGATCATCACTGATGTACTATGAATCATCACTGATGTACTGTGGATCATCACTGATGTACTGTGGATCATCACTGATGTACTATGGACCATCCCTGATGTACTGTGGATCATCACTGATGTACTGTGGATCATCACTGATGTACCGTGGATCATCACTGATGTACTGAGGATCATCACTGATGTAACGTGGATCATCACTGATGTACCGAGGATCATCACTGATGTACTGTGGATCATCACTGATGTACTGTGGATCATCACTGATTTACTGTGGATCATTACTGATGTACTGTGGATCATCACTGATGTACTATGGATCATCACTGATGTACTATGGATCATCACTGATGTACTGTGGATCATCACTGATGTACTATGGGCCATCACTGGTGTACTATGGATCATTACTGGTGTACTATGGATCATCACTGATGTACTATGGATCATCACTGATGTACTATGGATCATCACTGATGTACTATGAGCCATCACTGATGTACTATGGATCATCACTGGTGTACTATGGATCATCACTGATGTACTATGGATCATCACTGATGTCCTATGGATCATCACTGATGTACTATGGATCATCACTGATGTACTATGAGCCATCACTGATGTACTATGGATCATCACTGGTGTACTGTGGATCATCACTGATGTACTGTGGATCATCACTGATGTACCGTGGATCATCACTGATGTACTGAGGATCATCACTGATGTACTGTGGATCATCACGGGTGTATTATGGATCATCACGGGTGTACCATGGATCATCACTGGTGTACTATGGACCATCCCTGATGTACTATGGACCATCCCTGATGTACTATGGACCATCCCTGATGTACTGAGGATCATCACTGATGTACTATATATCATCACTAATGTACTATGGGTCATCACTGATGTACTATGGATCATCACTGGTGTACTATGGATCATCACTGGTGTACTGTGGATCATCACTGATGTACTGTGGACCATCCCTGATGTACTGTGGATCATCACTGATGTACTATGGATCATCACTGATGTACTGTGGATCATCACTGATGTACTGTGGATCATCACTGATGTACTATGGGCCATCACAGGTGTACTATGGGCCATCACAGGTGTACTATGGATCATCACTGATGTACTATGGACCATCCCTGATGTACTATGGACCATCCCTGATGTACTGTGGATCATCACTGATGTACTGTGGATCATCACTGATGTACTATAGATCATCACTGATGTACTATGGGCCATCACTGGTGTACTATGGATCATCACTGGTGTACTATGGATCATCACTGATGTACTATGGATCATCACTGATGTCCTATGGATCATCACTGATGTACTATGGATCATCACTGATGTACTATGAGCCATCACTGATGTACTATGGATCATCACTGGTGTATTATGAGCCATCACTGATGTACTGTGGATCATCACTGGTGTACCGTGGATCATCACTGATGTACTGTGGATCATCACTGATGTACTGAGGATCATCACTGATGTACTGTGGATCATCACGGGTGTACTATGGATCATCACGGGTGTACTATGGATCATCACAGATGTACTATAGTTCATCACTGATGTACTATGGGCCATCACTGGTGTACTATGGATCATCACTGATGTACTATGGACCATCCCTGATGTACTATGGACCATCCCTGATGTACTGTGGATCATCACTGATGTACTGTGGATCATCACTGATGTACTATAGATCATCACTGATGTACTATGGGTCATCACTGGTGTACTATGGGCCATCACTGGTGTACTATGGATCATCACTGGTGTACTATGGATCATTACTGGTGTACTGTGGACCATCACTGATGTACTATGGACCATCACTGATGTACTATGGATCATCACTGATGTACTGTGGATCATCCCTGGTGTACTATGGATCATCACTGGTGTTCTATGGATCATCACTGATGTACTATGGGCCATCACTGATGTACTATGGATCATCATTGATATACTGTGGACCATCACTGATGCACTGTGGATCATCACTGATGTATTGTGGATCATCACTGATGTACTATAGATCATCACTGATGTACTATGGGCCATCACTGGTGTACTATGGATCATCACTGATGTACTATGGATCATCACTGATGTACTATGGATCATCACTGATGTACTATGGATCATCACTGATGTACTATGGATCATAATGATGTACCATAGATCATCACTGATGTACTATGAGCCATCACTGATGTACTATGGATCATCACTGATGTACTATGGATCATCACTGATGTACTATTAGCCATCACTGATGTACTGTGGATCATCACTGATGTACTATAGTTCATCACTGATATACTATGGGCCATCACTGGTGTACTATGGATCATCACTGGTGTACTATGGATCATCACTGATGTACTATGGACCATCCCTGATGTACTATGGACCATCCCTGAAGTACTGTGGATCATCACTGATGTACTGTTGATCATCACTGATGTACTATAGATCATCACTGATGTACTATGGGCCATCACTGGTGTACTATGGATCATCACTGGTGTACTATGGATCATCACTGGTGTACTATGGATCATCCCTGATGTACTATGGACCATCCCTGATGTACTGTGGACCATACCTGATGTACTGTGGACCATCCCTGATGTACTGTGGACCATCCCTGATGTACTATAGATCATCACTGATGTACTGTGGATCATCACTGATGTACTCTAGATCATCACTGATGTACTATGGGCCATCACTGGTGTACTATGGGCCATCACTGGTGTACTATGGATCATCACTGGTGTACTATGGATCATCCCTGGTGTACTATGGACCATCACTGATGTACTGTGGATCATCACTGATGTACTATAGATCATCACTGATGTACTATGGACCATCACTGATGTACTATGGACCATCACTGATGTACTGTGAATCATCACTGATGTACTGTGGATCATCACTGATGTACTGTAGATCATCACTGATGTACTATGGATCATCACTGGTATACTATGGATCATCACTGATGTACTATAGATCATCACTGATGTACTATGGGCCATCACTGGTGTACTATGGATCATCACTGGTGTACTATGGATCATCACTGGTGTACTATGGATCATCACTGGTGTACTATGGATAATCCCTGATGTACTATGGACCATCCCTGATATACTATGGACCATCCCTGATGTACTGTGGACCATCCCTGATGTACTGTGGACCATCCCTGATGTACTATAGATCATCACTGATGTACTGTGGATCATCACTGATGTACTATAGATCATCACTGATGTACTATGGGCCATCACTGGTGTACTATGGGCCATCACTGGTGTACTATGGGCCATCACTGGTGTACTGTGGATCATCACTGGTGTACTATGGATCATCCCTAGTGTACTATGGACCATCACTGATGTACTGCGGATCATCACTGATGTACTGTGGATCATCACTGGTGAAATATGGGCCATCACTGATGTACTCTGGGCCATCACTGATGTACTATGGATCATCACTGATGTACTATGGATCATCACTGATGTACTGTGGATCATCACTGATGTACTGTGAATCATCACTGATGTACTGTGGATCATCACTGATGTACTATAGATCATCACTGATGTGCTATGGGCCATCACTGGTGTACTATGGGCCATCACTGGTGTACTATGGACCATCACTGATGTACTGTGGATCATCACTGATGTACTGTGGATCATCACTGGTGTAATATGGGCCATCACTGATGTACTCTGGGCCATCACTGATGTACTATGGATCATCACTGATGTACTATGGATCATCACTGATGTACTATGGATCATCACTGATGTCCTATGGATCATCACTGATGTACTATGGATCATCACTGATGTACTATGGATCATCACTGATGTACTATGAGCCATCACTGATGTACTATGGATCATCACTGGTGTACTGTGGATCATCACTGATGTACTGTGGATCATCACTGATGTACCGTGGATCATCACTGATGTACTGAGGATCATCACTGATGTACTGTGGATCATCACGGGTGTATTATGGATCATCATGGGTGTACTATGGATCATCACTGGTGTACTATGGACCATCCCTGATGTACTATGGACCATCCCTGATGTACTATGGACCATCACTGGTGTACTGTGGATCATCACTGATGTACTGTGGACCATCCCTGATGTACTGTGGATCATCACTGATGTACTGAGGATCATCACTGATGTACTATGGATCATCACTGATGTACTATAGATCATCACTGATGTACTGTGGATCATCACTGATGTACTGTGGATCATCACTGATGTTCTGAGGATCATCACTGATGTACTGTGGATCATCACTGATGTACTGTGGATCATCACTGATGTACTATAGATCATCACTGATGTACTATGGATCGTCACTGATGTACTATGGATTGTCACTGATGGACTATGGACCATCCCTGATGTGCTGTGGATCATCACTGATGTTCTATGGATCATCACTGATGTAGTATAGATCATCACTGATGAACTATGGATCATCACTGATGTACTGTGGATCATCACTGATGTACTGTGGATCATCACTGATGTTCTGAGGATCATCACTGATGTACTGTGGATCATCACTGATGTACTGTGGATCATCACTGATGTACTATAGATCATCACTGATGTACTATGGATCGTCACTGATGTACTATGGATCATCACTGATGTACTATGGACCATCCCTGATGTACTGTGGATCATCACTGATGTTCTATGGATCATCACTGATGTAGTATAGATCATCACTGGTGTACTATGGATCATCACTGATGTACTATGGACCATCTCTGATGTACTATGGACCATCCCTGATGTACTATGGACCATCCCTGATGTACTGTGGATCATCACTGATGTACTGTGGATCATCACTGATGTACTATAGATCATCACTGATGAACTATGGATCATCACTGATGTACTATAGATCATCCCTGATGTACTATAGATCATCACTGATGTACTGTGGATCATCACTGATGCACTATAGATCATCACTGATGTACTATGGGCCATCACTGGTGTACTATGGGCCATCACTGGTGTACTATGGGCCATCACTGGTGTACTATGGGCCATCACTGGTGTACTGTGGATCATCACTGGTGTACTATGGATCATCCCTAGTGTACTATGGACCATCACTGATGTACTATGGACCTTCACTGATGTACTGTGGATCATCACTGATGTACTATAGATCATCACTGATGTACTATGGACCATCACTGATGTACTATGGACCATCACTGATGTACTGTGGATCATCATTGATGTACTGTGGATCATCACTGATGTACTGTGGATCATCACTGATTTACTGTGGATCATTACTGATGTACTGTGGATCATTACTGATGTACTATGGATCATCACTGATGTACTATGGATCATCACTGATGTACTGTGGATCATCACTGATGTACTGTGGATCATCACTGATGTACTATAGATCATCACTGATGTACTATGGATCATCACTGGTGTACTATGGATCATCACTGGTGTACTATGGATCATCACTGATGTACTATGGATCATCACTGATGTCCTATGGATCATCACTGATGTACTATGGATCATCACTGATGTACTATGAGCCATCACTGATGTACTATGGATCATCACTGGTGTACTATGAGCCATCACTGATGTACTGTGGATCATCACTGGTGTACCGTGGATCATCACTGATGTACTGTGGATCATCACTGATGTACTGAGGATCATCACTGATGTACTGTGGATCATCACGGTTGTACTATGGATCATCACGGTTGTACTATGGATCATCACGGGTGTACTATGGATCATCACAGATGTACTATAGTTCATCACTGATGTACTATGGGCCATCACTGGTGTACTATGGATCATCACTGATGCACTATGGACCATCCCTGATGTACTATGGACCATCCCTGATGTACTGTGGATCATCACTGATGTACTGTGGATCATCACTGATGTACTATAGATCATCACTGATGTACTATGGGCCATCACTGGTGTACTATGGGCCATCACTGGTGTACTATGGATCATCACTGGTGTACTATGGATCATTACTGGTGTACTGTGGACCATCACTGATGTACTATGGACCATCACTGATGTACTGTGGATCATCACTGATGTACTGTGGATCATCCCTGGTGTACTGTGGATCATCCCTGGTGTTCTATGGATCATCACTGATGTACTATGGGCCATCACTGATGTACTATGGATCAATACTGATATACTGTGGACCATCACTGATGTACTGTGGATCATCACTGATGTACTATAGATCATCACTGATGTACTATGGGCCATCACTGGTGTACTATGGGCCATCACTGGTGTACTATGGATCATCACTGATGTACTATGGATCATCACTGATGTACTATGGATCATCACTGATGTACTATGAGCCATCACTGATGTACTGTGGATCATCACTGATGTACTATAGTTCATCACTGATGTACTATGGGCCATCACTGGTGTACTATGGATCATCACTGGTGTACTATGGATCATCACTGATGTACTATGGACCATCCCTGATGTACTATGGACCATCCCTGATGTACTGTGGATCATCACTGTTGTACTGTGGATCATCACTGATGTACTATAGATCATCACTGATGTACTATAGATCATCACTGATGTACTATGGACCATCACTGATGTACTATGGACCATCACTGATGTACTGTGGATCATCATTGATGTACTGTGGATCATCACTGATGTACTGTGGATCATCACTGGTGTAATATGGGCCATCACTGATGTACTCTGGGCCATCACTGATGTACTATGGATCATCACTGATGTACTATGGATCATCACTGATGTACTGTGGATCATCACTGATGTACTGTGGATCATCACTGATGTACTGTGGATCATCACTGATGTACTATAGATCATCACTAATGTACTATGGGCCATCACTGGTGTACTATGGGCCATCACTGGTGTACTATGGATCATCACTGATGTACTATGGATCATCACTGATGTAATATGGATCATCACTGATGTACTATGGATCATCACTGATGTCCTATGGATCATCACTGATGTCCTATGGATCATCACTGATGTACTATGGATCATCACTGATGTACTATGAGCCATCACTGATGTACTATGGATCATCACTGGTGTACTGTGGATCATCACTGATGTACTGTGGATCATCACTGATGTACCGTGGATCATCACTGATGTACTGAGGATCATCACTGATGTACTGTGGATCATCACGGGTGTATTATGGATCATCACGGGTGTACTATGGATCATCACTGGTGTACTATGGACCATCCCTGATGTATTATGGACCATCCCTGATGTACTATGGACCATCCCTGATGTACTATAGATCATCACTGATGTACTATGGATCGTCACTGATGTACTATGGATTGTCACTGATGTACTATGGACCATCCCTGATGTGCTGTGGATCATCACTGATGTACTATGAGCCATCACTGATGTACTATGGATCATCACTGGTGTACTGAGGATCATCACTGATGTAATATATATCATCACTAGTGTACTATGGGTCATCACTGATGTACTATGGATCATCACTGGTGTACTATGGATCATCACTGGTGTACTATGGATCATCACTGGTGTACTGTGGATCATCACTGATGTACTGTGGACCATCCCTGATGTACTGTGGATCATCACTGATGTACTGAGGATCATCACTGATGTACTATGGATCATCACTGATGTACTGTGGATCATCACTGATGTACTGTGGATCATCACTGATGTTCTGAGGATCATCACTGATGTACTGTGGATCATCACTGATGTACTGTGGATCATCACTGATGTACTGTGGATCATCACTGATGTACTATAGATCATCACTGATGTACTATGGATCGTCACTGATGTACTATGGATTGTCACTGATGTACTATGGACCATCCCTGATGTGCTGTGGATCATCACTGATGTTCTATGGATCATCACTGATGTAGTATAGATCATCACTGATGAACTATGGATCATCACTGATGTACTATAGATCATCACTGATGTACTGTGGATCATCACTGATGTACTGTGGATCATCACTGATGTTCTGAGGATCATCACTGATGTACTGTGGATCATCACTGATGTACTGTGGATCATCACTGATGTACTATAGATCATCACTGATGTACTATGTATCGTCACTGATGTACTATGGATCATCACTGATGTACTATGGACCATCCCTGATGTACTGTGGATCATCACTGATGTTCTATGGATCATCACTGATGTAGTATAGATCATCACTGGTGTACTATGGATCATCACTGATGTACTATGGACCATCCCTGATGTACTATGGACCATCCCTGATGTACTGTGGATCATCACTGATGTGCTGTGGATCATCACTGATGAACTATGGATCATCACTGATGTACTATAGATCATCACTGATGTACTATAGATCATCACTGGTGTACTATAGATCATCACTGGTGTACTATGGATCATCACTGATGTACTATGGGCCATCACTGGTGTACTATGGGCCATCACTGGTGTACTATGGGCCATCACTGGTGTACTATGGGCCATCACTGGTGTACTGTGGATCATCACTGGTGTACTATGGATCATCCCTAGTGTACTATGGACCATCACTGATGTACTATGGACCTTCACTGATGTACTGTGGATCATCACTGATGTACTATAGATCATCACTGATGTACTATGGACCATCACTGATGTACTATGGACCATCACTGATGTACTGTGGATCATCATTGATGTACTGTGGATCATCACTGATGTACTGTGGATCATCACTGATTTACTGTGGATCATTACTGATGTACTGTGGATCATTACTGATGTACTATGGATCATCACTGATGTACTATGGATCATCACTGATGTACTGTGGATCATCACTGATGTACTGTGGATCATCACTGATGTACTATAGATCATCACTGATGTACTATGGATCATCACTGGTGTACTATGGATCATCACTGGTGTACTATGGATCATCACTGATGTACTATGGATCATCACTGATGTCCTATGGATCATCACTGATGTACTATGGATCATCACTGATGTACTATGAGCCATCACTGATGTACTATGGATCATCACTGGTGTACTATGAGCCATCACTGATGTACTGTGGATCATCACTGGTGTACCGTGGATCATCACTGATGTACTGTGGATCATCACTGATGTACTGAGGATCATCACTGATGTACTGTGGATCATCACGGTTGTACTATGGATCATCATGGGTGTACTATGGATCATCACAGATGTACTATAGTTCATCACTGATGTACTATGGACCATCACTGGTGTACTATGGATCATCACTGATGCACTATGGACCATCCCTGATGTACTATGGACCATCCCTGATGTACTGTGGATCATCACTGATGTACTGTGGATCATCACTGATGTACTATAGATCATCACTGATGTACTATGGGCCATCACTGGTGTACTATGGGCCATCACTGGTGTACTATGGATCATTACTGGTGTACTGTGGACCATCACTGATGTACTATGGACCATCACTGATGTACTGTGGATCATCACTGATGTACTGTGGATCATCCCTGGTGTACTATGGATCATCACTGGTGTTCTATGGATCATCACTGGTGTTCTATGGATCATCACTGATGTACTATGGGCCATCACTGATGTACTATGGATCAATACTGATATACTGTGGACCATCACTGATGTACTGTGGATCATCACTGATGTACTATAGATCATCACTGATGTACTATGGGCCATCACTGGTGTACTATGGGCCATCACTGGTGTACTATGGATCATCACTGATGTACTATGGATCATCACTGATGTACTATGGATCATCACTGATGTACTATGAGCCATCACTGATGTACTGTGGATCATCACTGATGTACTATAGTTCATCACTGATGTACTATGGGCCATCACTGGTGTACTATGGATCATCACTGGTGTACTATGGATCATCACTGATGTACTATGGACCATCCCTGATGTACTATGGACCATCCCTGATGTACTGTGGATCATCACTGTTGTACTGTGGATCATCACTGATGTACTATAGATCATCACTGATGTACTATAGATCATCACTGATGTACTATGGACCATCACTGATGTACTATGGACCATCACTGATGTACTGTGGATCATCATTGATGTACTGTGGATCATCACTGATGTACTGTGGATCATCACTGGTGTAATATTGGCCATCACTGATGTACTCTGGGCCATCACTGATGTACTATGGATCATCACTGATGTACTATGGATCATCACTGATGTACTGTGGATCATCACTGATGTACTGTGGATCATCACTGATGTACTGTGGATCATCACTGATGTACTATAGATCATCACTGATGTACTATGGGCCATCACTGGTGTACTATGGGCCATCACTGGTGTACTATGGATCATCACTGATGTACTATGGATCATCACTGATGTAATATGGATCATCACTGATGTACTATGGATCATCACTGATGTCCTATGGATCATCACTGATGTCCTATGGATCATCACTGATGTAATATGGATCATCACTGATGTACTATGGATCATCACTGATGTACTATGAGCCATCACTGGTGTACTATGGATCATCACTGGTGTACTGTGGATCATCACTGATGTACTGTGGATCATCGCTGATGCACCGTGGATCATCACTGATGTACTGAGGATCATCACTGATGTACTGTGGATCATCACGGGTGTATTATGGATCATCACTGGTGTACTATGGACCATCCCTGGTGTACTATGGACCATCCCTGATGTACTATGGACCATCCCTGATGTACTATAGATCATCACTGATGTACTATGGATCGTCACTGATGTACTATGGATTGTCACTGATGTACTATGGACCATCCCTGATGTGCTGTGGATCATCACTGATGTACTATGAGCCATCACTGATGTACTATGGATCATCACTGGTGTACTGAGGATCATCACTGATGTAATATATATCACTAATGTACTATGGGTCATCACTGATGTACTATGGATCATCACTGGTGTACTATGGATCATCACTGGTGTACTATGGATCATCACTGGTGTACTGTGGATCATCACTGATGTACTGTGGACCATCCTTGATGTACTGTGGATCATCACTGATGTACTGAGGATCATCACTGATGTACTATGGATCATCACTGATGTACTGTGGATCATCACTGATGTACTGTGGATCATCACTGATGTACTGTGGATCATCACTGATGTTCTGAGGATCATCACTGATGTACTGTGGATCATCACTGATGTACTGTGGATCATCACTGATGTACTATAGATCATCACTGATGTACTATGGATCGTCACTGATGTACTATGGATTGTCACTGATGTACTATGGATTGTCACTGATGTACTATGGACCATCCCTGATGTGCTGTGGATCATCACTGATGTTCTATGGATCATCACTGATGTAGTATAGATCATCACTGATGAACTATGGATCATCACTGATGTACTATAGATCATCACTGATGTACTGTGGATCATCATTGATGTACTGTGGATCATCACTGATGTACTGTGGATCATCACTGGTGTAATATGGGCCATCACTGATGTACTCTGGGCCATCACTGATGTACTATGGATCATCACTGATGTACTATGGATCATCACTGATGTACTGTGGATCATCACTGATGTACTGTGGATCATCACTGATGTACTGTGGATCATCACTGATGTACTTTAGATCATCACTGATGTACTATGGGCCATCATTGGTGTACTATGGGCCATCACTGGTGTACTATGGATCATCACTGATGTACTATGGATCATCACTGATGTAATATGGATCATCACTGATGTACTATGGATCATCACTGATGTCCTATGGATCATCACTGATGTACTATGGATCATCACTGATGTACTATGGATCATCACTGATGTACTATGAGCCATCACTGATGTACTATGGATCATCACTGGTGTACTGTGGATCATCACTGATGTACTGTGGATCATCACTGATGTACCGTGGATCATCACTGATGTACTGAGGATCATCACTGATGTACTGTGGATCATCACGGGTGTATTATGGATCATCACGGGTGTACTATAGATCATCACTGGTGTACTATGGACCATCCCTGATGTACTATGGACCATCCCTGATGTACTATGGACCATCCCTGATGTACTATAGATCATCACTGATGTACTATGGATCGTCACTGATGTACGATGGATTGTCACTGATGTACTATGGACCATCCCTGATGTGCTGTGGATCATCACTGATGTACTATGAGCCATCACTGATGTACTATGGATCATCACTGGTGTACTGAGGATCATCACTGATGTAATATATATCATCACTAATGTACTATGGGTCATCACTGATGTACTATGGATCATCACTGGTGTACTATGGATCATCACTGGTGTACTATGGATCATCACTGGTGTACTGTGGACCATCCCTGATGTACTGTGGACCATCCCTGATGTACTGTGGATCATCACTGATGTACTGAGGATCATCACTGATGTACTATGGATCATCACTGATGTACTGTGGATCATCACTGATGTACTGTGGATCATCACTGATGTACTGTGGATCATCACTGATGTTCTGAGGATCATCACTGATGTACTGTGGATCATCACTGATGTACTGTGGATCATCACTGATGTACTATAGATCATCACTGATGTACTATGGATCGTCACTGATGTACTATGGATTGTCACTGATGTACTATGGACCATCCCTGATGTGCTGTGGATCATCACTGATGTTCTATGGATCATCACTGATGTAGTATAGATCATCACTGATGAACTATGGATCATCACTGATGTACTATAGATCATCACTGATGTACTGTGGATCATCACTGATGTACTGTGGATCATCACTGATGTTCTGAGGATCATCACTGATGTACTGTGGATCATCACTGATGTACTGTGGATCATCACTGATGTACTATAGATCATCACTGATGTACTATGGATCGTCACTGATGTACTATGGATCATCACTGATGTACTATGGACCATCCCTGATGTACTGTGGATCATCACTGATGTTCTATGGATCATCACTGATGTAGTATAGATCATCACTGGTGTACTATGGATCATCACTGATGTACTATGGACCATCCCTGATGTACTATGGACCATCCCTGATGTACTGTGGATCATCACTGATGTACTGTGGATCATCACTGATGTACTATAGATCATCACTGATGAACTATGGATCATCACTGATGTACTATAGATCATCACTGATGTACTATAGATCATCACTGGTGTACTATAGATCATCACTGGTGTACTATGGATCATCACTGATGTACTATGGGCCATCACTGGTGTACTATGGATCATCACTGGTGTACTATGGATCATCACTGGTGTACTGTGGACAATCACTGGTGTACTATGGATCATCACTGGTGTACTATGGATCATCACTGGTGTACTATGGATCATCACTGGTGTACTATGGATCATCACTGGTGTACTATGGACCATCCCTGATGTACTGTGGATCATCACTGATGTACTGTAGATCATCACTGATGTACTATAGTTCATCACTGATGTACTATGGGCCATCACTGGTGTACTATGGATCATCACTGGTGTACAATGGATCATCACTGATGTACTATGGACCATCCCTGATGTACTATGGACTATCCCTGATGTACTGTGGATCATCCCTAATATACTGTGGATCATCACTGATGTACTGTGGATCATCACTGATGTACTGTGGATCATCACTGATGTACTATAGATCATCACTGATGTACTATAGATCATCACTGATGTACTATGGGCCATCACTGGTGTACTATTGGCCATCACTGGCGTACTATAGATCATCACTGATGTACTATAGGCCATCACTGATGTACTGTGGATCATCACTGGTGTACTGTGGATCATCACTGGTGTACTATGGATCATCACTGATGTACTGTGGGTCATCACTGATGTTCTGAGGATCATCACTGATGTACTGTGGATCATCACTGATGTACTGTGGATCATCACTGATGTACTATAGATCATCACTGATGTACTATGGATCGACACTGATGTACTATGGATTGTCACTGATGTACTATGGATTGTCACTGATGTACTATGGACCATCCCTGATGTGCTGTGGATCATCACTGATGTTCTATGGATCATCACTGATGTAGTATAGATCATCACTGATGAACTATGGATCATCACTGATGTACTATAGATCATCACTGATGTACTGTGGATCATCATTGATGTACTGTGGATCATCACTGATGTACTGTGGATCATCACTGGTGTAATATGGGCTATCACTGATGTACTCTGGGCCATCACTGATGTACTATGGATCATCACTGATGTACTATGGATCATCACTGATGTACTGTGGATCATCACTGATGTACTGTGGATCATCACTGATGTACTGTGGATCATCACTGATGTACTATAGATCATCACTGATGTACTATGGGCCATCATTGGTGTACTATGGGCCATCACTGGTGTACTATGGATCATCACTGATGTACTATGGATCATCACTGATGTAATATGGATCATCACTGATGTACTATGGATCATCACTGATGTCCTATGGATCATCACTGATGTACTATGGATCATCACTGATGTACTATGAGCCATCACTGATGTACTATGGATCATCACTGGTGTACTGTGGATCATCACTGATGTACTGTGGATCATCCCTAATATACTGTGGATCATCACTGATGTACTGTAGATCATCACTGATGTACTGTAGATCATCACTGATGTACTATGGGCCATCACTGGTGTACTATGGATCATCACTGGTGTACTATGGATCATCACTGATGTACTATGGGCCATCACTGATGTACTATGGATCATCACTGATATACTGTGGACCATCCCTGATGTACTGTGGATCATCACTGATGTACTGTGGATCATCACTGATGTACTGTGGATCATCACTGATGTACTATAGATCATCACTGGTGTACTATGGGCCATCACTGGTGTACTATGGGCCATCACTGGTGTACTATGGGCCATCACTGGTGTACTATGGGCCATCACTGATGTACTATGGATCATCACTGATGTACTATGGGCCATCACTGGTGTACTATGGGCCATCACTGGTGTACTATGGATCATCACTGGTGTACTATGGATCATCACTGGTGTACTGTGGACAATCACTGGTGTACTATGGATCATCACTGGTGTACTATGGATCATCACTGGTGTACTATGGATCATCACTGGTGTACTATGGATCATCACTGGTGTACTATGGATCATCACTGGTGTACTATGGACCATCCCTGATGTACTGTGGATCATCACTGATGTACTGTAGATCATCACTGATGTACTATAGTTCATCACTGATGTACTATGGGCCATCACTGGTGTACTATGGATCATCACTGGTGTACAATGGATCATCACTGATGTACTATGGACCATCCCTGATGTACTATGGACCATCCCTGATGTACTGTGGATCATCCCTAATATACTGTGGATCATCACTGATGTACTGTGGATCATCACTGATGTACTGTGGATCATCACTGATGTACTATAGATCATCACTGATGTACTATAGATCATCACTGATGTACTATGGGCCATCACTGGTGTACTATTGGCCATCACTGGCGTACTATAGATTATCAAAGATGTACTATAGGCCATCACTGATGTACTGTGGATCATCACTGGTGTACTGTGGATCATCACTGGTGTACTATGGATCATCACTGATGTACTATGGGCCATCACTGATGTACTATGGATCATCACTGATATACTGTGGACCATCCCTGATGTACTGTGGATCATCACTGATGTACTGTGGATCATCACTGATGTACTGTGGATCATCACTGATGTACTATAGATCATCACTGGTGTACTATGGGCCATCACTGGTGTACTATGGGCCATCACTGATGTACTATAGATCATCACTGATGTACTATGGGCCATCACTGGTGTACTATGGGCCATCACTGGTGTACTATGGATCATCACTGATGTACTATGGATCATCACTGATGTACTATAGATCATCACTGATGTACTATGAGCCATCACTGATGTACTATGGATCATCACTGATGTACTATGGATCATCACTGATGTACTATGGATCATCACTGATGTACTATGAGCCATAACTGATGTACTATGGATCATCACTGGTGTACTATGGATCATCACTGATGTACTGTGGACCATCCCTGATGTACTGTGGATCATCCCTGATGTACTGTGAATCATCACTGATGTACCGTGGATCATCACTGATGTACCGTGGATCATCACTGATGTACTGTGGGCCATCACTGATGTACTATGGACCATCCCTGATGTACTGAGGATAATCACTGATGTACTATAGATCATCACTGATGTACTATGGGCCATCACTGGTGTACTATGGATCATCACTGATGTACTGTTGATCATCACTGATGTACTATGGATCATCACTAATGTACTATGGATCATCACTGATGTACTATGAGCCATCACTGATGTACTATGGTTCATCACTGATGTACTGTGGATCATCACTGGTGTACTATGGATCATCACTGATGTACTGAGGATCATCACTGATGTACTGAGGATCATCACTGATGTACTGAGGATCATCACTGATGTACTATGGACCATCACTGATGTACTGTGGATCATCACTGATGTACTGTGGATCATCGCTGATGTACTGTGGATCATCACTGATGTACTGTGGATCATCACTGATGTACTATAGATCATCACTGATGTACTATGGATCATCACTGATGTACTATGGATCATCACTGATGTACTATGAGCCATCACTGATGTACTATGGATCATCACTGGTGTACTGTGGATCATCACTGATGTACTGTGGATCATCACTGATGTACTGAGGATCATCACTGATGTACTGTGGATCATCACGGGTGTATTATGGATCATCACGGGTGTACTATGGATCATCACTGGTGTACTATGGACCATCCCTGATGTACTATGGACCATCCCTGATGTACTATGGACCATCCCTGATGTACTGAGGATCATCACTGATGTAATATATATCATCACTAATGTACTATGGGTCATCACTGATGTACTATGGATCATCACTGGTGTACTATGGATCATCACTGATGTACTGTGGATCATCACTGATGTTCTGAGGATCATCACTGATGTACTGTGGATCATCACTGATGTACTGTGGATCATCACTGATGTACTATAGATCATCACTGATGTACTATGGATCGTCACTGATGTACTATGGATTGTCACTGATGTACTATGGACCATCCCTGATGTGCTGTGGATCATCACTGATGTTCTATGGATCATCACTGATGTAGTATAGATCATCACTGATGAACTATGGATCATCACTGATGTACTATAGATCATCACTGATGTACTGTGGATCATCACTGATGTACTGTGGATCATCACTGATGTTCTGAGGATCATCACTGATGTACTGTGGATCATCACTGATGTACTGTGGATCATCACTGATGTACTATAGATCATCACTGATGTACTATGGATCGTCACTGATGTACTATGGATCATCACTGATGTACTATGGACCATCCCTGATGAACTGTGGATCATCACTGATGTTCTATGGATCATCACTGATGTAGTATAGATCATCACTGGTGTACTATGGATCATCACTGATGTACTATGGACCATCCCTGATGTACTATGGACCATCCCTGATGTACTGTGGATCATCACTGATGTACTGTGGATCATCACTGATGTACTGTGGATCATCACTGATGTACTGTGGATCATCACTGATGTACTATAGATCATCACCGATGTACTATGGATCGTCACTGATGTACTATGGATCATCACTGATGTACTATGGACCATCCCTGATGTACTGTGGATCATCACTGATGTTCTATGGATCATCACTGATGTAGTATAGATCATCACTGGTGTACTATGGATCATCACTGATGTACTATGGACCATCCCTGATGTACTATGGACCATCCCTGATGTACTGTGGATCATCACTGATGTACTGTGGATCATCAATGATGTACTGTGGATCATCGCTGATGTACTGTGGATCATCACTGATGTACTGTGGATCATCACTGATGTACTATAGATCATCACTGATGTACTATGGATCATCACTGATGTACTATGGATCATCACTGATGTACTGTGGATCATCACTGATGTACTGTGGATCATCACTGATGTACTATAGATCATCACTGATGTACTATGGATCATCACTGATGTACTATGGATCATCACTGATGTACTATGAGCCATCACTGATGTACTATGGATCATCACTGGTGTACTGTGGATCATCACTGATGTACTGTGGATCATCACTGATGTACTGAGGATCATCACTGATGTACTGTGGATCATCACGGGTGTATTATGGATCATCACGGGTGTACTATGGATCATCACTGGTGTACTATGGACCATCCCTGATGTACTATGGACCATCCCTGATGTACTATGGACCATCCCTGATGTACTGAGGATCATCACTGATGTAATATATATCATCACTAATGTACTATGGGTCATCACTGATGTACTATGGATCATCACTGGTGTACTATGGATCATCACTGATGTACTGTGGATCATCACTGATGTTCTGAGGATCATCACTGATGTACTGTGGATCATCACTGATGTACTGTGGATCATCACTGATGTACTATAGATCATCACTGATGTACTATGGATCGTCACTGATGTACTATGGATTGTCACTGATGTACTATGGACCATCCCTGATGTGCTGTGGATCATCACTGATGTTCTATGGATCATCACTGATGTAGTATAGATCATCACTGATGAACTATGGATCATCACTGATGTACTATAGATCATCACTGATGTACTGTGGATCATCACTGATGTACTGTGGATCATCACTGATGTTCTGAGGATCATCACTGATGTACTGTGGATCATCACTGATGTACTGTGGATCATCACGGATGTACTATAGATCATCACTGATGTACTATGGATCGTCACTGATGTACTATGGATCATCACTGATGTACTATGGACCATCCCTGATGAACTGTGGATCATCACTGATGTTCTATGGATCATCACTGATGTAGTATAGATCATCACTGGTGTACTATGGATCATCACTGATGTACTATGGACCATCCCTGATGTACTATGGACCATCCCTGATGTACTGTGGATCATCACTGATGTACTGTGGATCATCACTGATGTACTGTGGATCATCACTGATGTACTGTGGATCATCACTGATGTACTATAGATCATCACTGATGTACTATGGATCGTCACTGATGTACTATGGATCATCACTGATGTACTATGGACCATCCCTGATGTACTGTGGATCATCACTGATGTTCTATGGATCATCACTGATGTAGTATAGATCATCACTGGTGTACTATGGATCATCACTGATGTACTATGGACCATCCCTGATGTACTATGGACCATCCCTGATGTACTGTGGATCATCACTGATGTACTGTGGATCATCACTGATGTACTATAGATCATCACTGATGAACTATGGATCATCACTGATGTACTGTGGATCATCACTGATGTACTATAGATCATCACTGATGTACTATGGATCATCACTGATGTACTATGGATCATCACTGATGTACTATGAGCCATCACTGATGTACTATGGATCATCACTGGTGTACTGTGGATCATCACTGATGTACTGTGGATCATCACTGATGTACTGAGGATCATCACTGATGTACTGTGGATCATCACGGGTGTATTATGGATCATCACGGGTGTACTATGGATCATCACTGGTGTACTATGGACCATCCCTGATGTACTATGGACCATCCCTGATGTACTATGGACCATCCCTGATGTACTGAGGATCATCACTGATGTAATATATATCATCACTAATGTACTATGGGTCATCACTGATGTACTATGGATCATCACTGGTGTACTATGGATCATCACTGATGTACTGTGGATCATCACTGATGTTCTGAGGATCATCACTGATGTACTGTGGATCATCACTGATGTACTGTGGATCATCACTGATGTACTATAGATCATCACTGATGTACTATGGATCGTCACTGATGTACTATGGATTGTCACTGATGTACTATGGACCATCCCTGATGTGCTGTGGATCATCACTGATGTTCTATGGATCATCACTGATGTAGTATAGATCATCACTGATGAACTATGGATCATCACTGATGTACTATAGATCATCACTGATGTACTGTGGATCATCACTGATGTACTGTGGATCATCACTGATGTTCTGAGGATCATCACTGATGTACTGTGGATCATCACTGATGTACTGTGGATCATCACGGATGTACTATAGATCATCACTGATGTACTATGGATCGTCACTGATGTACTATGGATCATCACTGATGTACTATGGACCATCCCTGATGAACTGTGGATCATCACTGATGTTCTATGGATCATCACTGATGTAGTATAGATCATCACTGGTGTACTATGGATCATCACTGATGTACTATGGACCATCCCTGATGTACTATGGACCATCCCTGATGTACTGTGGATCATCACTGATGTACTGTGGATCATCACTGATGTACTGTGGATCATCACTGATGTACTGTGGATCATCACTGATGTACTATAGATCATCACTGATGTACTATGGATCGTCACTGATGTACTATGGATCATCACTGATGTACTATGGACCATCCCTGATGTACTGTGGATCATCACTGATGTTCTATGGATCATCACTGATGTAGTATAGATCATCACTGGTGTACTATGGATCATCACTGATGTACTATGGACCATCCCTGATGTACTATGGACCATCCCTGATGTACTGTGGATCATCACTGATGTACTGTGGATCATCACTGATGTACTATAGATCATCACTGATGAACTATGGATCATCACTGATGTACTATAGATCATCACTGATGTACTATAGATCATCACTGGTGTACTATAGATCATCACTGGTGTACTATGGATCATCACTGATGTACTATGGGCCATCACTGGTGTACTATGGATCATCACTGGTGTACTATGGATCATCACTGGTGTACTGTGGACAATCACTGGTGTACTATGGATCATCACTGGTGTACTATGGATCATCACTGGTGTACTATGGATCATCACTGGTGTACTATGGATCATCACTGGTGTACTATGGACCATCCCTGATGTACTGTGGTTCATCACTGATGTACTATGGGCCATCACTGGTGTACTATGGATCATCACTGTTGTACAATGGATCATCACTGATGTACTATGGACCATCCCTGATGTACTATGGACCATCCCTGATGTACTGTGGATCATCCCTAATATACTGTGGATCATCACTGATTTACTGTGGATCATCACTGATGTACTGTGGATCATCACTGATGTACTATAGATCATCACTGATGTACTATAGATCATCACTGATGTACTATGGGCCATTACTGGTGTACTATTGGCCATCACTGGCGTACTATAGATCATCACTGATGTACTATAGGCCATCACTGATGTACTGTGGATCATCACTGGTGTACTGTGGATCATCACTGGTGTACTATGGATCATCACTGATGTACTATGGGCCATCACTGATGTACTATGGATCATCACTGATATACTGTGGACCATCCCTGATGTACTGTGGATCATCACTGATGTACTGTGGATCATCACTGATGTACTGTGGATCATCACTGATGTACTATAGATCATCACTGGTGTACTATGGGCCATCACTGGTGTACTATTGGCCATCACTGGTGTACTATGGGCCATCACTGGTGTACTATGGGCCATCACTGATGTACTATGGATCATCACTGATGTACTATGGGCCATCACTGGTGTACTATGGGCCATCACTGGTGTACTATGGATCATCACTGGTGTACTATGGATCATCACTGGTGTACTGTGGACAATCACTGGTGTACTATGGATCATCACTGGTGTACTATGGATCATCACTGGTGTACTATGGATCATCACTGGTGTACTATGGATCATCACTGGTGTACTAGGGACCATCGCTGATGTACTGTGGATCATCACTGATGTACTGTAGATCATCACTGATGTACTATAGTTCATCACTGATGTACTATGGGCCATCACTGGTGTACTATGGATCATCACTGGTGTACAATGGATCATCACTGATGTACTATGGACCATCCCTGATGTACTATGGACCATCCCTGATGTACTGTGGATCATCCCTAATATACTGTGGATCATCACTGATGTACTGTGGATCATCACTGATGTACTGTGGATCATCACTGATGTACTATAGATCATCACTGATGTACTATAGATCATCACTGATGTACTATGGGCCATCACTGGTGTACTATTGGCCATCACTGGCGTACTATAGATCATCACTGATGTACTATAGGCCATCACTGATGTACTGTGGATCATCACTGGTGTACTGTGGATCATCACTGGTGTACTATGGATCATCACTGATGTACTATGGGCCATCACTGATGTACTATGGATCATCACTGATATACTGTGGACCATCCCTGATGTACTGTGGATCATCACTGATGTACTGTGGATCATCACTGATGTACTGTGGTTCATCACTGATGTACTATAGATCATCACTGGTGTACTATGGGCCATCACTGGTGTACTATGGGCCATCACTGGTGTACTATGGGCCATCACTGATGTACTATAGATCATCACTGATGTACTATGGGCCATCACTGGTGTACTATGGGCCATCACTGGTGTACTATGGATCATCACTGATGTACTATGGATCATCACTGATGTACTATAGATCATCACTGATGTACTATGAGCCATCACTGATGTACTATGGATCATCACTGATGTACTATGGATCATCACTGATGTACTATGGATCATCACTGATGTACTATGAGCCATAACTGATGTACTGTGAATCATCACTGATGTACCGTGGATCATCACTGATGTACCGTGGATCATCACTGATGTACTGTGGGCCATCACTGATGTACTATGGACCATCCCTGATGTACTGAGGATAATCACTGATGTACTATAGATCATCACTGATGTACTATGGGCCATCACTGGTGTACTATGGATCATCACTGATGTACTGTTGATCATCACTGATGTACTATGGATCATCACTAATGTACTATGGATCATCACTGATGTACTATGAGCCATCACTGATGTACTATGGTTCATCACTGATGTACTGTGGATCATCACTGGTGTACTATGGATCATCACTGATGTACTGAGGATCATCACTGATGTACTGAGGATCATCACTGATGTACTGAGGATCATCACTGATGTACTATGGACCATCACTGATGTACTGTGGATCATCACTGATGTACTGTGGATCATCACTGATGTACTGTGGATCATCACTGATGTACTGTGGATCATCACTGATGTACTATAGATCATCACTGATGTACTATGGATCATCACTGATGTACTATGGATCATCACTGATGTACTGTGGATCATCACTGATGTACTGTGGATCATCACTGATGTACTGTGGATCATCACTGATGTACTATAGATCATCACTGATGTACTATGGATCATCACTGATGTACTATGGATCATCACTGATGTACTATGAGCCATCACTGATGTACTATGGATCATCACTGGTGTACTGTGGATCATCACTGATGTACTGTGGATCATCACTGATGTACTGTGGATCATCACGGGTGTATTATGGATCATCACAGGTGTACTATGGATCATCACTGGTGTACTATGGACCATCCCTGATGTACTATGGACCATCCCTGATGTACTGTGGATCATCACTGATGTACTGTGGATCATCACTGATGTACTATAGATCATCACTGATGTACTATGGATCGTCACTGATGTACTATGGATCATCACTGATGTACTATGGACCATCCCTGATGAACTGTGGATCATCACTGATGTTCTATGGATCATCACTGATGTAGTATAGATCATCACTGGTGTACTATGGATCATCACTGATGTACTATGGACCATCCCTGATGTACTATGGACCATCCCTGATGTACTGTGGATCATCACTGATGTACTGTGGATCATCACTGATGTACTGTGGATCATCACTGATGTACTGTGGATCATCACTGATGTACTATAGATCATCACCGATGTACTATGGATCGTCACTGATGTACTATGGATCATCACTGATGTACTATGGACCATCCCTGATGTACTGTGGATCATCACTGATGTTCTATGGATCATCACTGATGTAGTATAGATCATCACTGGTGTACTATGGATCATCACTGATGTACTATGGACCATCCCTGATGTACTATGGACCATCCCTGATGTACTGTGGATCATCACTGATGTACTGTGGATCATCAATGATGTACTGTGGATCATCGCTGATGTACTGTGGATCATCACTGATGTACTGTGGATCATCACTGATGTACTATAGATCATCACTGATGTACTATGGATCATCACTGATGTACTATGGATCATCACTGATGTACTGTGGATCATCACTGATGTACTGTGGATCATCACTGATGTACTATAGATCATCACTGATGTACTATGGATCATCACTGATGTACTATGGATCATCACTGATGTACTATGAGCCATCACTGATGTACTATGGATCATCACTGGTGTACTGTGGATCATCACTGATGTACTGTGGATCATCACTGATGTACTGAGGATCATCACTGATGTACTGTGGATCATCACGGGTGTATTATGGATCATCACGGGTGTACTATGGATCATCACTGGTGTACTATGGACCATCCCTGATGTACTATGGACCATCCCTGATGTACTATGGACCATCCCTGATGTACTGAGGATCATCACTGATGTAATATATATCATCACTAATGTACTATGGGTCATCACTGATGTACTATGGATCATCACTGGTGTACTATGGATCATCACTGATGTACTGTGGATCATCACTGATGTTCTGAGGATCATCACTGATGTACTGTGGATCATCACTGATGTACTGTGGATCATCACTGATGTACTATAGATCATCACTGATGTACTATGGATCGTCACTGATGTACTATGGATTGTCACTGATGTACTATGGACCATCCCTGATGTGCTGTGGATCATCACTGATGTTCTATGGATCATCACTGATGTAGTATAGATCATCACTGATGAACTATGGATCATCACTGATGTACTATAGATCATCACTGATGTACTGTGGATCATCACTGATGTACTGTGGATCATCACTGATGTTCTGAGGATCATCACTGATGTACTGTGGATCATCACTGATGTACTGTGGATCATCACGGATGTACTATAGATCATCACTGATGTACTATGGATCGTCACTGATGTACTATGGATCATCACTGATGTACTATGGACCATCCCTGATGAACTGTGGATCATCACTGATGTTCTATGGATCATCACTGATGTAGTATAGATCATCACTGGTGTACTATGGATCATCACTGATGTACTATGGACCATCCCTGATGTACTATGGACCATCCCTGATGTACTGTGGATCATCACTGATGTACTGTGGATCATCACTGATGTACTGTGGATCATCACTGATGTACTGTGGATCATCACTGATGTACTATAGATCATCACTGATGTACTATGGATCGTCACTGATGTACTATGGATCATCACTGATGTACTATGGACCATCCCTGATGTACTGTGGATCATCACTGATGTTCTATGGATCATCACTGATGTAGTATAGATCATCACTGGTGTACTATGGATCATCACTGATGTACTATGGACCATCCCTGATGTACTATGGACCATCCCTGATGTACTGTGGATCATCACTGATGTACTGTGGATCATCACTGATGTACTATAGATCATCACTGATGAACTATGGATCATCACTGATGTACTGTGGATCATCACTGATGTACTATAGATCATCACTGATGTACTATGGATCATCACTGATGTACTATGGATCATCACTGATGTACTATGAGCCATCACTGATGTACTATGGATCATCACTGGTGTACTGTGGATCATCACTGATGTACTGTGGATCATCACTGATGTACTGAGGATCATCACTGATGTACTGTGGATCATCACGGGTGTATTATGGATCATCACGGGTGTACTATGGATCATCACTGGTGTACTATGGACCATCCCTGATGTACTATGGACCATCCCTGATGTACTATGGACCATCCCTGATGTACTGAGGATCATCACTGATGTAATATATATCATCACTAATGTACTATGGGTCATCACTGATGTACTATGGATCATCACTGGTGTACTATGGATCATCACTGATGTACTGTGGATCATCACTGATGTTCTGAGGATCATCACTGATGTACTGTGGATCATCACTGATGTACTGTGGATCATCACTGATGTACTATAGATCATCACTGATGTACTATGGATCGTCACTGATGTACTATGGATTGTCACTGATGTACTATGGACCATCCCTGATGTGCTGTGGATCATCACTGATGTTCTATGGATCATCACTGATGTAGTATAGATCATCACTGATGAACTATGGATCATCACTGATGTACTATAGATCATCACTGATGTACTGTGGATCATCACTGATGTACTGTGGATCATCACTGATGTTCTGAGGATCATCACTGATGTACTGTGGATCATCACTGATGTACTGTGGATCATCACGGATGTACTATAGATCATCACTGATGTACTATGGATCGTCACTGATGTACTATGGATCATCACTGATGTACTATGGACCATCCCTGATGAACTGTGGATCATCACTGATGTTCTATGGATCATCACTGATGTAGTATAGATCATCACTGGTGTACTATGGATCATCACTGATGTACTATGGACCATCCCTGATGTACTATGGACCATCCCTGATGTACTGTGGATCATCACTGATGTACTGTGGATCATCACTGATGTACTGTGGATCATCACTGATGTACTGTGGATCATCACTGATGTACTATAGATCATCACTGATGTACTATGGATCGTCACTGATGTACTATGGATCATCACTGATGTACTATGGACCATCCCTGATGTACTGTGGATCATCACTGATGTTCTATGGATCATCACTGATGTAGTATAGATCATCACTGGTGTACTATGGATCATCACTGATGTACTATGGACCATCCCTGATGTACTATGGACCATCCCTGATGTACTGTGGATCATCACTGATGTACTGTGGATCATCACTGATGTACTATAGATCATCACTGATGAACTATGGATCATCACTGATGTACTATAGATCATCACTGATGTACTATAGATCATCACTGGTGTACTATAGATCATCACTGGTGTACTATGGATCATCACTGATGTACTATGGGCCATCACTGGTGTACTATGGATCATCACTGGTGTACTATGGATCATCACTGGTGTACTGTGGACAATCACTGGTGTACTATGGATCATCACTGGTGTACTATGGATCATCACTGGTGTACTATGGATCATCACTGGTGTACTATGGATCATCACTGGTGTACTATGGACCATCCCTGATGTACTGTGGTTCATCACTGATGTACTATGGGCCATCACTGGTGTACTATGGATCATCACTGTTGTACAATGGATCATCACTGATGTACTATGGACCATCCCTGATGTACTATGGACCATCCCTGATGTACTGTGGATCATCCCTAATATACTGTGGATCATCACTGATTTACTGTGGATCATCACTGATGTACTGTGGATCATCACTGATGTACTATAGATCATCACTGATGTACTATAGATCATCACTGATGTACTATGGGCCATTACTGGTGTACTATTGGCCATCACTGGCGTACTATAGATCATCACTGATGTACTATAGGCCATCACTGATGTACTGTGGATCATCACTGGTGTACTGTGGATCATCACTGGTGTACTATGGATCATCACTGATGTACTATGGGCCATCACTGATGTACTATGGATCATCACTGATATACTGTGGACCATCCCTGATGTACTGTGGATCATCACTGATGTACTGTGGATCATCACTGATGTACTGTGGATCATCACTGATGTACTATAGATCATCACTGGTGTACTATGGGCCATCACTGGTGTACTATTGGCCATCACTGGTGTACTATGGGCCATCACTGGTGTACTATGGGCCATCACTGATGTACTATGGATCATCACTGATGTACTATGGGCCATCACTGGTGTACTATGGGCCATCACTGGTGTACTATGGATCATCACTGGTGTACTATGGATCATCACTGGTGTACTGTGGACAATCACTGGTGTACTATGGATCATCACTGGTGTACTATGGATCATCACTGGTGTACTATGGATCATCACTGGTGTACTATGGATCATCACTGGTGTACTAGGGACCATCGCTGATGTACTGTGGATCATCACTGATGTACTGTAGATCATCACTGATGTACTATAGTTCATCACTGATGTACTATGGGCCATCACTGGTGTACTATGGATCATCACTGGTGTACAATGGATCATCACTGATGTACTATGGACCATCCCTGATGTACTATGGACCATCCCTGATGTACTGTGGATCATCCCTAATATACTGTGGATCATCACTGATGTACTGTGGATCATCACTGATGTACTGTGGATCATCACTGATGTACTATAGATCATCACTGATGTACTATAGATCATCACTGATGTACTATGGGCCATCACTGGTGTACTATTGGCCATCACTGGCGTACTATAGATCATCACTGATGTACTATAGGCCATCACTGATGTACTGTGGATCATCACTGGTGTACTGTGGATCATCACTGGTGTACTATGGATCATCACTGATGTACTATGGGCCATCACTGATGTACTATGGATCATCACTGATATACTGTGGACCATCCCTGATGTACTGTGGATCATCACTGATGTACTGTGGATCATCACTGATGTACTGTGGTTCATCACTGATGTACTATAGATCATCACTGGTGTACTATGGGCCATCACTGGTGTACTATGGGCCATCACTGATGTACTATAGATCATCACTGATGTACTATGGGCCATCACTGGTGTACTATGGGCCATCACTGGTGTACTATGGATCATCACTGATGTACTATGGATCATCACTGATGTACTATAGATCATCACTGATGTACTATGAGCCATCACTGATGTACTATGGATCATCACTGATGTACTATGGATCATCACTGATGTACTATGGATCATCACTGATGTACTATGAGCCATAACTGATGTACTGTGAATCATCACTGATGTACCGTGGATCATCACTGATGTACCGTGGATCATCACTGATGTACTGTGGGCCATCACTGATGTACTATGGACCATCCCTGATGTACTGAGGATAATCACTGATGTACTATAGATCATCACTGATGTACTATGGGCCATCACTGGTGTACTATGGATCATCACTGATGTACTGTTGATCATCACTGATGTACTATGGATCATCACTAATGTACTATGGATCATCACTGATGTACTATGAGCCATCACTGATGTACTATGGTTCATCACTGATGTACTGTGGATCATCACTGGTGTACTATGGATCATCACTGATGTACTGAGGATCATCACTGATGTACTGAGGATCATCACTGATGTACTGAGGATCATCACTGATGTACTATGGACCATCACTGATGTACTGTGGATCATCACTGATGTACTGTGGATCATCACTGATGTACTGTGGATCATCACTGATGTACTGTGGATCATCACTGATGTACTATAGATCATCACTGATGTACTATGGATCATCACTGATGTACTATGGATCATCACTGATGTACTGTGGATCATCACTGATGTACTGTGGATCATCACTGATGTACTGTGGATCATCACTGATGTACTATAGATCATCACTGATGTACTATGGATCATCACTGATGTACTATGGATCATCACTGATGTACTATGAGCCATCACTGATGTACTATGGATCATCACTGGTGTACTGTGGATCATCACTGATGTACTGTGGATCATCACTGATGTACTGTGGATCATCACGGGTGTATTATGGATCATCACAGGTGTACTATGGATCATCACTGGTGTACTATGGACCATCCCTGATGTACTATGGACCATCCCTGATGTACTATGGACCATCCCTGATGTACTGAGGATCATCACTGATGTAATATATATCATCACTAATGTACTATGGGTCATCACTGATGTACTATGGATCATCACTGGTGTACTATGGATCATCACTGATGTACTGTGGATCATCACTGATGTTCTGAGGATCATCACTGATGTACTGTGGATCATCACTGATGTACTGTGGATCATCACTGATGTACTATAGATCATCACTGATGTACTATGGATCGTCACTGATGTACTATGGACCATCCCTGATGTACTATGGACCATCCCTGATGTGCTGTGGATCATCACTGATGTAGTATAGATCATCACTGATGAACTATGGATCATCACTGATGTACTATAGATCATCACTGATGTACTGTGGATCATCACTGATGTACTGTGGATCATCACTGATGTTCTGAGGATCATCACTGATGTACTGTGGATCATCACTGATGTACTGTGGATCATCACTGATGTACTATAGATCATCACTGATGTACTATGGATCGTCACTGATGTACTATGGATCATCACTGATGTACTATGGACCATCCCTGATGAACTGTGGATCATCACTGATGTTCTATGGATCATCACTGATGTAGTATAGATCATCACTGGTGTACTATGGATCATCACTGATGTACTATGGACCATCCCTGATGTACTATGGACCATCCCTGATGTGCTGTGGATCATCACTGATGTACTGTGGATCATCACTGATGTACTATAGATCATCACTGATGAACTGTGGATCATCACTGATGTACTATAGATCATCACTGATGTACTATAGATCATCACTGGTGTACTATAGATCATCACTGGTGTACTATGGATCATCACTGATGTACTATGGGCCATCACTGGTGTACTATGGGCCATCACTGGTGTACTATGGATCATCACTGGTGTACTATGGATCATCACTGGTGTACTGTGGACAATCACTGGTGTACTATGGATCATCACTGGTGTACTATGGATCATCACTGGTGTACTATGGATCATCACTGGTGTACTATGGATCATCACTGGTGTACTATGGGCCATCCCTGATGTACTGTGGATCATCACTGATGTACTGTAGATCATCACTGATGTACTATAGTTCATCACTGATGTACTATGGGCCATCACTGGTGTACTATGGATCATCACTGGTGTACAATGGATCATCACTGATGTACTATGGACCATCCCTGATGTACTATGGACCATCCCTGATGTACTGTGGATCATCCCTAATATACTGTGGATCATCACTGATGTACTGTGGATCATCACTGATGTACTGTGGATCATCACTGATGTACTATAGATCATCACTGATGTACTATAGATCATCACTGATGTACTATGGGCCATCACTGGTGTACTATTGGCCATCACTGGTGTACTATAGATCATCACTGATGTACTATAGGCCATCACTGATGTACTGTGGATCATCACTGGTGTACTGTGGATCATCACTGGTGTACTATGGATCATCACTGATGTACTATGGGCCATCACTGATGTACTATGTATCATCATTGATATACTGTGGACCATCCCTGATGTACTGTGGATCATCACTGATGTACTGTGGATCATCACTGATGTACTGTGGATCATCACTGATGTACTATAGATCATCACTGATGTACTATGAGCCATTACTGATGTACTATGGATCATCACTGATGTACTATGGATCATCACTGATGTACTATGAGCCATCACTGATGTACTATGGATCATCACTGGTGTACTATGGATCATCACTGATGTACTGTGGACCATCCCTGATGTACTGTGGATCATCCCTGATGTACTGTGAATCATCACTGATGTACCGTGGATCATCACTGATGTACTGTGGATCATCACTGATGTACTGTGGGCCATCACTGATGTACTATGGTCCATCACGGGTGTACTATGGATCATCACTGGTGTACTATGGATCATCACTGATGTACTATGGACCATCCCTGATGTACTATGGACCATCCCTGATGTACTATGGACCATCCCTGATGTACTGAGGATAATCACTGATGTACTATAGATCATCACTGATGTACTATGGGCCATCACTGGTGTACTATGGAACCACACTGATGTACTGTTGATCATCACTGATGTACTATGGATCATCACTAATGTACTATGGATTATCACTGATGTACTATGAGCCATCACTGATGTACTATGGTTCATCACTGATGTACTGTGGATCATCACTGGTGTACTATGGATCATCACTGATGTACTGAGGATCATCACTGATGTACTGAGGATCATCACTGATGTACTGAGGATCATCACTGATGTACTATGGACCATCACTGATGTACTGTGGATCATCACTGATGTACTGTGGATCATCACTGGTGTAATATGGGCCATCACTGATGTACTCTGGGCCATCACTGATGTACTATGAATCATCACTGATGTACTATGGATCATCACTGATGTACTGTGGATCATCACTGATGTACTGTGGATCATCACTGATGTACTGTGGATCATCACTGATGTACTATAGATCATCACTGATGTACTATGGGCCATCACTGGTGTACTATGGGCCATCACTGGTGTACTATGGATCATCACTGATGTACTATGGATCATCACTGATGTAATATGGATCATCACTGATGTACTATGGATCATCACTGATGTCCTATGGATCATCACTGATGTACTATGGATCATCACTGATGTACTATGGATCATCACTGATGTACTATGAGCCATCACTGATGTACTATGGATCATCACTGGTGTACTGTGGATCATCACTGATGTACTGTGGATCATCACTGATGTACCGTGGATCATCACTGATGTACTGAGGATCATCACTGATGTACTGTGGATCATCACGGGTGTATTATGGATCATCACGGGTGTACTATGGATCATCACTGGTGTACTATGGACCATCCCTGATGTACTATGGACCATCCCTGATGTACTATGGACCATCCCTGATGTACTGAGGATCATCACTGATGTAATATATATCATCACTAATGTACTATGGGTCATCACTGATGTACTATGGATCATCACTGGTGTACTATGGATCATCACTGGTGTACTGTGGATCATCACTGATGTACTGTGGACCATCCCTGATGTACTGTGGATCATCACTGATGTACTGAGGATCATCACTGATGTACTATGGATCATCACTGATGTACTGTGGATCATCACTGATGTACTATAGATCATCACTGATGTACTGTGGATCATCACTGATGTACTGTGGATCATCACTGATGTTCTGAGGATCATCACTGATGTACTGTGGATCATCACTGATGTACTGTGGATCATCACTGATGTACTATAGATCATCACTGATGTACTATGGATCGTCACTGATGTACTATGGATTGTCACTGATGTACAATGGACCATCCCTGATGTGTTGTGGATCATCACTGATGTTCTATGGATCATCACTGATGTAGTATAGATCATCACTGATGAACTATGGATCATCACTGATGTACTATAGATCATCACTGATGTACTGTGGATCATCACTGATGTACTGTGGATCATCACTGATGTTCTGAGGATCATCACTGATGTACTGTGGATCATCACTGATGTACTATAGATCATCACTGATGTACTATGGATCGTCACTGATGTACTATGGATCATCACTGATGTACTATGGACCATCCCTGATGTACTGTGGATCATCACAGATGTTCTATGGATCATCACTGATGTAGTATAGATCATCACTGGTGTACTATGGATCATCACTGATGTACTATGGACCATCCCTGATGTACTATGGACCATCCCTGATGTACTGTGGATCATCACTGATGTACTGTGGATCATCACTGATGTACTATAGATCATCACTGATGAACTATGGATCATCACTGATGTACTATAGATCATCACTGATGAACTATGGATCATCACTGATGTACTATAGATCATCCCTGATGTACTATAGATCATCACTGATGTACTGTGGGCCATCACTGGTGTACTATGGGCCATCACTGGTGTACTATGGGCCATCACTGGTGTACTGTGGATCATCACTGGTGTACTATGGATCATCCCTAGTGTACTATGGACCATCACTGATGTACTATGGACCATCACTGATGTACTGTGGATCATCACTGATGTATTATAGATCATCACTGATGTACTATGGACCATCACTGATGTACTATGGACCATCACTGATGTACTGTGGATCATCATTGATGTACTGTGGATCATCACTGATGTACTGTGGATCATCACTGATTCACTGTGGATCATTACTGATGTACTGTGGATCATTACTGATGTACTATGGATCATCACTGATGTACTATGGATCATCACTGATGTACTGTGGATCATCACTGATGTACTGTGGATCATCACTGATGTACTATAGATCATCACTGATGTACTATGGATCATCACTGGTGTACTATGGATCATCACTGGTGTACTATGGATCATCACTGATGTACCATGGATCATCACTGATGTCCTATGGATCATCACTGATGTACTATGGATCATCACTGATGTACTATGAGCCATCACTGATGTACTATGGATCATCACTGGTGTACTATGGATCGTCACTGATGTACTATGGATCATCACTGATGTACTATGGACCATCCCTGATGTACTGTGGATCATCACAGATGTTCTATGGATCATCACTGATGTAGTATAGATCATCACTGGTGTACTATGGATCATCACTGATGTACTATGGACCATCCCTGATGTACTATGGACCATCCCTGATGTACTGTGGATCATCACTGATGTACTGTGGATCATCACTGATGTACTATAGATCATCACTGATGAACTATGGATCATCACTGATGTACTATAGATCATCACTGATGAACTATGGATCATCACTGATGTACTATAGATCATCCCTGATGTACTATAGATCATCACTGATGTACTGTGGGCCATCACTGGTGTACTATGGGCCATCACTGGTGTACTATGGGCCATCACTGGTGTACTGTGGATCATCACTGGTGTACTATGGATCATCCCTAGTGTACTATGGACCATCACTGATGTACTATGGACCATCACTGATGTACTGTGGATCATCACTGATGTATTATAGATCATCACTGATGTACTATGGACCATCACTGATGTACTATGGACCATCACTGATGTACTGTGGATCATCATTGATGTACTGTGGATCATCACTGATGTACTGTGGATCATCACTGATTCACTGTGGATCATTACTGATGTACTGTGGATCATTACTGATGTACTATGGATCATCACTGATGTACTATGGATCATCACTGATGTACTGTGGATCATCACTGATGTACTGTGGATCATCACTGATGTACTATAGATCATCACTGATGTACTATGGATCATCACTGGTGTACTATGGATCATCACTGGTGTACTATGGATCATCACTGATGTACCATGGATCATCACTGATGTCCTATGGATCATCACTGATGTACTATGGATCATCACTGATGTACTATGAGCCATCACTGATGTACTATGGATCATCACTGGTGTACTATGAGCCATCACTGATGTACTGTGGATCATCACTGGTGTACCGTGGATCATCACTGATGTACTGTGGATCATCACTGATGTACTGAGGATCATCACTGATGTACTGTGGATCATCACGGTTGTACTATGGATCATCACGGGTGTACTATGGATCATCACAGATGTACTATAGTTCATCACTGATGTACTATGGGCCATCACTGGTGTACTATGGATCATCACTGATGCACTATGGACCATCCCTGATGTACTATGGACCATCCCTGATGTACTGTGGATCATCACTGATGTACTGTGGATCATCACTGATGTACTATAGATCATCACTGATGTACTATGGGCCATCACTGGTGTACTATGGGCCATCACTGGTGTACTATGGATCATCACTGGTGTACTATGGATCATTACTGGTGTACTGTGGACCATCACTGATGTACTATGGACCATCACTGATGTACTGTGGATCATCACTGATGTACTGTGGATCATCCCTGGTGTACTATGGATCATCACTGGTGTTCTATGGATCATCACTGATGTACTATGGGCCATCACTGATGTACTATGGATCAATACTGATATACTGTGGACCATCACTGATGTACTGTGGATCATCACTGATGTACTATAGATCATCACTGATGTACTATGGGCCATCACTGGTGTACTATGGGCCATCACTGGTGTACTATGGGCCATCACTGGTGTACTATGGATCATCACTGATGTACTATGGGCCATCACTGGTGTACTATGGATCATCACTGGTGTACTATGGATCATCACTGATGTACTATGGACATCCCTGATGTACTATGGACCATCCCTGATGTACTGTGGATCATCACTGTTGTACTGTGGATCATCACTGATGTACTATAGATCATCACTGATGTACTATAGATCATCACTGATGTACTATGGACCATCACTGATGTACTATGGACCATCACTGATGTACTGTGGATCATCATTGATGTACTGTGGATCATCACTGATGTACTGTGGATCATCACTGGTGTAATATGGGCCATCACTGATGTACTCTGGGCCATCACTGATGTACTATGGATCATCACTGATGTACTATGGATCATCACTGATGTACTGTGGATCATCACTGATGTACTGTGGATCATCACTGATGTACTGTGGATCATCACTGATGTACTATAGATCATCACTGATGTACTATGGGCCATCACTGGTGTACTATGGGCCATCACTGGTGTACTATGGATCATCACTGATGTACTATGGATCATCACTGATGTAATATGGATAATCACTGATGTACTATGGATCATCACTGATGTCCTATGGATCATCACTGATGTACTATGGATCATCACTGATGTACTATGGATCATCACTGATGTACAATGATTCATCACTGATGTACTATGGATCATCACTGGTGTACTGTGGATCATCACTGATGTACTGTGGATCATCACTGATGTACCGTGGATCATCACTGATGTACTGAGGATCATCACTGATGTACTGTGGATCATCACGGGTGTATTATGGATCATCACGGGTGTACTATGGATCATCACTGGTGTACTATGGACCATCCCTGATGTACTATGGACCATCCCTGATGTACTATGGACCATCCCTGATGTACTGAGGATCATCACTGATGTAATATATATCATCACTAATGTACTATGGGTCATCACTGATGTACTATGGATCATCACTGGTGTACTATGGATCATCACTGGTGTACTATGGATCATCACTGGTGTACTGTGGATCATCACTGATGTACTGTGGACCATCCCTGATGTACTGTGGATCATCACTGATGTACTGAGGATCATCACTGATGTACTATGGATCATCACTGATGTACTGTGGATCATCACTGATGTACTGTGGATCATCACTGATGTACTGTGGATCATCACTGATGTTCTGAGGATCATCACTGATGTACTGTGGATCATCACTGATGTACTATAGATCATCACTGATGTACTATGGATCGTCACTGATGTACTATGGATTGTCACTGATGTACTATGGACCATCCCTGATGTGCTGTGGATCATCACTGATGTTCTATGGATCATCACTGATGTAGTATAGATCATCACTGATGAACTATGGATCATCACTGATGTACTATAGATCATCACTGATGTACTGTGGATCATCACTGATGTACTGTGGATCATCACTGATGTTCTGAGGATCATCACTGATGTACTGTGGATCACCACTGATGTACTGTGGATCATCACTGATGTACTATAGATCATCACTGATGTACTATGGATCGTCACTGATGTACTATGGATCATCACTGATGTGCTATGGACCATCCCTGATGTACTGTGGATCATCACTGATGTTCTATGGATCATCACTGATGTAGTATAGATCATCACTGGTGTACTATGGATCATCACTGATGTACTATGGACCATCCCTGATGTACTATGGACAATCCCTGATGTACTGTGGATCATCACTTATGTACTGTGGATCATCACTGATGTACTATAGATCATCACTGATGAACTATGGATCATCACTGATGTACTATAGATCATCACTGATGTACTATAGATCATCACTGGTGTACTATAGATCATCACTGGTGTACTATGGATCATCACTGATGTACTATGGGCCATCACTGGTGTACTATGGGCCATCACTGGTGTACTATGGATCATCACTGGTGTACTATGGATCATCACTGGTGTACTGTGGACAATCACTGGTGTACTATGGATCATCACTGGTGTACTATGGATCATCACTGGTGTACTATGGATCATCACTGGTGTACTATGGACCATCCCTGATGTACTGTGGATCATCACTGATGTACTGTAGATCATCACTGATGTACTATAGTTCATCACTGATGTACTATGGGCCATCACTGGTGTACTATGGATCATCACTGGTGTACAATGGATCATCACTGATGTACTATGGACCATCCCTGATGTACTATGGACCATCCCTGATGTACTGTGGATCATCCCTAATATACTGTGGATCATCACTGATGTACTGTGGATCATCACTGATGTACTGTGGATCATCACTGATGTACTATAGATCATCACTGATGTACTATAGATCATCACTGATGTACTATGGGCCATCACTGGTGTACTATGGGCCATCACTGATGTACTATGGATCATCACTGATGTACTATGGGCCATCACTGGTGTACTATGGGCCATCACTGGTGTACTATGGATCATCACTGATGTACTATGGATCATCACTGATGTACTATAGATCATCACTGATGTACTATGAGCCATCACTGATGTACTATGGATCATCACTGATGTACTATGGATCATCACTGATGTACTATGGATCATCACTGATGTACTATGAGCCATCACTGATGTACTATGGATCATCACTGGTGTACTATGGATCATCACTGATGTACTGTGGACCATCCCTGATGTACTGTGGATCATCCCTGATGTACTGTGAATCATCACTGATGTACCGTGGATCATCACTGATGTACTGTGGATCATCACTGATGTACTGTGGGCCATCACTGATGTACTATGGTCCATCACGGGTGTACTATGGATCATCACTGGTGTACTATGGATCATCACTGATGTACTATGGACCATCCCTGATGTACTATGGACCATCCCTGATGTACTATGGACCATCCCTGATGTACTGAGGATAATCACTGATGTACTATAGATCATCACTGATGTACTATGGGCCATCACTGGTGTACTATGGATCATCACTGATGTACTGTTGATCATCACTGATGTACTATGGATCATCACTAATGTACTATGGATCATCACTGATGTACTATGAGCCATCACTGATGTACTATGGTTCATCACTGATGTACTGTGGATCATCACTGGTGTACTATGGATCATCACTGATGTACTGAGGATCATCACTGATGTACTGAGGATCATCACTGATGTACTGAGGATCATCACTGATGTACTATGGATCATCACTGATGTACTGTGGATCATCACTGATGTACTGTGGATCATTACTGATGTACTATAGATCATCACTGATGTACTGTGGATCATCACTGATGTACTGTGGATCATCACTGATGTACTGAGGATCATCACTGATGTACTGTGGATCTTCACTGATGTACTGTGGATCATCCCTGATGTACTGTGGATCATCACTGATGTACTGTGGATTATCACTGATGTACTGTGGATTATCACTGATGTACTGTGGACCATCACTGATGTACTGTGGACCATCACTGATGTACTGTGGATCATCACTGATGTACTATAGATCATCACTGATGTACTATAGATCATCACTGATGTACTATGGACCATCACTGGTGTACTATGGATCATCACTGGTGTACTATGGATCATCACTGGTGTACTATGGACCATCCCTGATGTACTGTGGATCATCACTGATGTACTGTGGATCATCACTGATGTACTATAGATCATCACTGGTGTACTATGGATCATCACTGATGTACTATGGACCATCCCTGATGTACTATGGACCATCCCTGGAGTACTGTGGATCATCACTGATGTACTGTGGATCATCACTGATGTACTAAAGATCATCACTGATGTACTATGGGCCATCACTGGTGTACTATGGGCCATCACTGGTGTACTATGGGCCATCACTGGTGTACTATGGGCCATCACTGATGTACTATGGACCATCCCTGATGTACTGTGGACCATCCCTGATGTACTGTGGATCATCACTGATGTACTATAGATCATCACTGATGTACTGTGGATCATCACTGATGTACTGTGGACCATCCCTGATGTACTGTGGATCATCACTGATGTACTGTGGATCATCACTGATGTACTGTGGATCATCAATAATGTACTGTGGATCATCACTGATGTACTGTGGATCATCACTGATGTACTGTGGATCATCACTGATGTACTATGGATCATCACTCATGTACTTTAGATCATCACTGATGTACTATGAGCCATCACTAATGTACTATGGATCATCACTGATGTACTATGGATCATCACTGATGTACTATGGATCATCACTGATCTACTATGAGCCATCACTGATGTACTATGGATCATCACTGGTGTACTATGGATCATCACTGATGTACTGTGGACCATCCCTGATGTACTGTGGATCATCACTGATGTACCGTGGATCATCACTGATGTACTGTGGATCATCACTGATGTACTGTGGGCCATCACTGATGTACTATGGGCCATCACGGGTGTACTATGGATCATCACTGATGTACTATGGACCATCCCTGATGTACTATGGACCATCCCTGATGTACTATGGACCATCCCTGATGTACTGAAGATCATCACTGATGTACTATAGCTCATCACTGATGTACTATGGGCAATCACTGGTGTACTATGGATCATCACTGATGCACTGTGGATCATCACTGATGTACTATGGATCATCACTCATGTACTATAGATCATCACTGATGTACTATGAGCCATCACTGATGTACTATGGATCATCACTGATGTACTATGGATCATCACTGATCTACTATGGGCCATCACAGATGTACTATGGGCCATCACAGGTGTACTATGGATCATCACTGATGTACTATGGACCATCCCTGATGTACTATGGACCATCCCTGATGTACTGTGGATCATCACTGATGTACTGTGGATCATCACTGATGTACTGTGGATCATCACTGATGTACTATAGATCATCACTGATGTACTATGGGCCATCACTGGTGTACTATGGATCATCACTGGTGTCCTATGGATCATCACTGATGTACTATGGATCATCACTGATGTCCTATGGATCATCACTGATGTACTATGGATCATCACTGATGTACTATGAGCCATCACTTATGTACTATGGATCATCACTGGTGTACTATGAGCCATCACTGATGTACTGTGGATCATCACTGGTGTACCGTGGATCATCACTGATGTACTGTGGATCATCACTGATGTACTGAGGATCATCACTGATGTACTGTGGATCATCACGGGTGTACTATGGATCATCACGGGTGTACTATGGATCATCACAGATGTACTATAGTTCATCACTGATGTACTATGGGCCATCACTGGTGTACTATGGATCATCACTGATGTACTATGGACCATCCCTGATGTACTATGGACCATCCCTGATGTACTGTGGATCATCACTGATGTACTGTGGATCATCACTGATGTACTATAGATCATCACTGATGTACTATGGGCCATCACTGGTGTACTATGGGCCATCACTGGTGTACTATGGATCATCACTGGTGTACTATGGATCATTACTGGTGTACTGTGGACCATCACTGATGTACTATGGACCATCACTGATGTACTATGGATCATCACTGATGTACTGTGGATCATCCCTGGTGTACTATGGATCATCACTAGGGATGAGCTTCGTGTTTGAGTCGAACATACGTTCGACTCGAACATCGGCTGTTCGATCGTTCGACGAAGATCGAACGATTTGGGCCGTTCGCGCCAAATTCGAGTGACGCGAACGGCCCACAATGCACTACGCCATCGCAGTGTCATCCAGGCGCTGTGATTGGCCAAGCATGCACTGTGACCCCGCATGCTTGGCCAATCACAGCGCCGGCAGCGAGGAGAGCAATGATTGGCCACAGGCAGGATGCCTGTGGCCAATTATTGCTGAGGGTGTTTAGTACACGCCCCACACTATAAAAGGCCGCCAGCACGGCGGCCTAGTGTAGTGTGTTCCGGAGCAGGGAAAGAGCAGCATAGGCAGGGACAGTGACTTTTATTTCTTTCTTGCTTAACCTGGATTCCTTTAGTTTAGGGAAAGAGAAGGATAGGTAGGGAGAGTGTCAGTGTGTTTTGTGCTTGTGCTATAGTGTGCTTAAAAAAAACATTTTTTCTAGGGACAGAAAACTGTAGGTAGGGAGAGTGTCAGTTTCTTTCACTGTGCAAGTCCTTGTTTCTAGGGACTGGGAAGGACAGTGAGTGAATTCTCCTTGTGCTATAGTGTGCTTAAAAAAAACATTTTTTCTAGGGACAGAAAACTGTAGGTAGGGAGAGTGTCAGTTTCTTTCACTGTGCAAGTCCTTGTTTTTAGGGACTGGGAAGGACAGTGAGTGAATTCTCCTTGTGCTATAGTGTGCTTAAAAAAAACATTTTTTCTAGGGACAGAAAACTGTAGGTAGGGAGAGTGTCAGTTTCTTTCACTGTGCAAGTCCTTGTTTCTAGGGACTGGGAAGGACAGTGAGTGAATTCTCCTTGTGCTATAGTGTGCTTAAAAAAAACATTTTTTCTAGGGACAGAAAACTGTAGGTAGGGAGAGTGTCAGTTTCTTTCACTGTGCAAGTCCTTGTTTCTAGGGACTGGGAAGGACAGTGAGTGAATTCTCCTTGTGCTATAGTGTGCTTAAAAAAAAACATTTTTTCTAGGGACAGAAAACTGTAGGTAGGGAGAGTGTCAGTTTCTTTCACTGTGCAAGTCCTTGTTTCTAGGGACTGGGAAGGACAGTGAGTGAATTCTCCTTGTGCTATAGTGTGCTTAAAAAAAACATTTTTTCTAGGGACAGAAAACTGTAGGTAGGGAGAGTGTCAGTTTCTTTCACTGTGCAAGTCCTTGTTTCTAGGGACTGGGAAGGACAGTGAGTGAATTCTCCTTGTGCTATAGTGTGCTTAAAAAAAACATTTTTTCTAGGGACAGAAAACTGTAGGTAGGGAGAGTGTCAGTTTCTTTCACTGTGCAAGTCCTTGTTTCTAGGGACTGGGAAGGACAGTGAGTGAATTCTCCTTGTGCTATAGTGTGCTTAAAAAAAACATTTTTTCTAGGGACAGAAAACTGTAGGTAGGGAGAGTGTCAGTTTCTTTCACTGTGCAAGTCCTTGTTTCTAGGGACTGGGAAGGACAGTGAGTGAATTCTCCTTGTGCTATAGTGTGCTTAAAAAAAACATTTTTTCTAGGGACAGAAAACTGTAGGTAGGGAGAGTGTCAGTTTCTTTCACTGTGCAAGTCCTTGTTTCTAGGGACTGGGAAGGACAGTGAGTGAATTCTCCTTGTGCTATAGTGTGCTTAAAAAAAACATTTTTTCTAGGGACAGAAAACTGTAGGTAGGGAGAGTGTCAGTTTCTTTCACTGTGCAAGTCCTTGTTTCTAGGGACTGGGAAGGACAGTGAGTGAATTCTCCTTGTGCTATAGTGTGCTTAAAAAAAACATTTTTTCTAGGGACAGAAAACTGTAGGTAGGGAGAGTGTCAGTTTCTTTCACTGTGCAAGTCCTTGTTTCTAGGGACTGGGAAGGACAGTGAGTGAATTCTCCTTGTGCTATAGTGTGCTTAAAAAAAACATTTTTTCTAGGGACAGAAAACTGTAGGTAGGGAGAGTGTCAGTTTCTTTCACTGTGCAAGTCCTTGTTTCTAGGGACTGGGAAGGACAGTGAGTGAATTCTCCTTGTGCTATAGTGTGCTTAAAAAAAACATTTTTTCTAGGGACAGAAAACTGTAGGTAGGGAGAGTGTCAGTTTCTTTCACTGTGCAAGTCCTTGTTTCTAGGGACTGGGAAGGACAGTGAGTGAATTCTCCTTGTGCTATAGTGTGCTAAAGCATTCCTCATCAACCATCTTTGAAATCCTTGTTTTTTGGACAGTCAGGGAAATTGTCGTTGTGCTATTCTGTGCAAAAGCAATCATCCTGAACCATATTTAGAAATCCTTAAGTAAAGGGACAGAGAAGGACACCTGAAGGTAGCCCTTATTGCTTTTTTCCCATCTCCCTGCAGGCCATCTATTAGAATGTCTGGAAGGCAAACAAGGAGAGGCAGACAGTCAGGAGGCAATAAAAGAGGGCAAGCAGGCTCTGTGTCTGGGGGCAACAGTGCTGGTCGTGGACGCGGTGCATTGTCATCAGCACATGGCCATGGGACACGCTTGTCCTTCTTTTCGGCAGCTGGACATGTTGAGCCACATCATGCCGAAGACTTGGTAGAGTGGATGACCAAGCCCTCCTCCTCCTCCTCATCCTCTCTCACCCAGGCTCAGGGTACTGGCAAAGCAGCTGCCAAAGCATCCTCTTCCCTGGTATCAATGTCAGACTCATCATCAGTCACTCCTTCCCTAGACCCACCATGTCCTCCTCCTGAGGAGTCCCCCGAACTGTTTGAGCACAGTGTTGGGTACATGCTCCAGGAGGATGCCCAGCGTTTCGAAGGGTCTGATGATGAAACCCAGCTACAGGAAGGCAGTAGGGTGAGAGCAGACAGAGGGGATGCTCAAGAAGGACACCAATCTGGCAGTCATGTTCCAGCAGCTGCAGCATACTGCCAGATTGGCTCCAGTGATGAGGAGGGAGGGGATGATGAGGTCACTGACTCCACATGGGTGCCTAATAGGAGAGAGGAGGAGGAGGAGGATGAGGAGGAGGCACATCTCCAACGAGGCAGGATGCCCTTTGGTGGCCAGCGTAAGGGCAGTACACCGACGGAATCACACCGCAGAGCTCCGCCTGTGCAGGGCGCTGCCTCTGCCCGTCATTCAAAAAGTTCCTTGGTGTGGGCCTTTTTTGAGGCTAGTGCATCAGATCGCACAGCTGCTGTTTGCAACATATGTCTCAAGCGTATATCGCGTGGCCAAAACATCAGCCGCTTGGGTACCACATGCCTGACCAGACATATGTTGACCTGCCATGCAGCTCGTTGGCAAGCCTACCTCAAAGACCCACACCAAAGAACAAAGCGGACCTCTCCTTGCACCGCATCAGCTGGGATCTCCAACCCCACTATAACTTCAGTCCTCTCTGAAACATGCACTGAGAGGAATGAAGGTGTAGAATTAGGTGTGTCACAGCCAAGTACTTGCGGCCACTCTGCTAGCAGTACACCGACGTCCGATTCTAGCAGGCAAATTTCCCTGCCCCAGCTGCTGGACCGTCGAAAGAAGTTCACTCCCAGCCATCCACATGCCCAGCGGTTGAATGCTAGCTTGGCTAAATTGCTAGCACCTCAACTGCTGCCTTTTCAGTTGGTAGACTCGGCCCCCTTCCGTGAGTTTGTGCAATGTGCGGTTCCTCAGTGGCAGGTTCCCAAACGCCACTTTTTCTCACTGAAGGCTATTCTGGCTCTCTACCGGCATGTGGAAGGCAATGTCTTGGCCTCGCTGGACAGGGCGGTCAGCGGTAAGGTGCATATTACCGCTGACTCATGGTCCAGCAGGCATGGACAGGGACGTTACCTTTCTTTCACGGCCCATTGGGTCACTCTTTTGGCAGCTGGGAAGGATGCAGGACAAGGTGCAGTAGTGTTGGAGGTTGTTCCATCGCCACGCCTCCAAAATGCTACTACTGGTTGTGACACACCTCTCTCCTCCACCCCCTCCTCTTCTTCTTCCTCCATGGCCTCTTCCTGTGGTTTGTCCTATGAACCAGCGGTGCTCCGTAGCCGTTCACGGGGCTACGCAAGTACGCAGGCAAAAAGATGCCATGCCGTGCTTGCGCTGGTGTGTTTGGGGGACAGAAGCCACACTGGGGCAGAGGTCCTGTCTGCTCTGCAGGGCCAGGCCGAGAGGTGGTTGACGCCACGCCAGCTTAAGCCAGGAATGGTGGTTTGCGACAATGGCACCAACCTCCTCTCCGCCCTTCGACAGGGACAACTGACCCATGTGCCCTGTGTGGCTCACGTCCTTAACCTGGTGGTGCAGTGTTTCTTGGGCAGGTACCCGGGCTTACAGGATGTCCTGAGGCAGGCCAGGAAAGTCTGTGTGCATTTCCGCAGATCTTATAATGCCAGTGCTCGCCTGGCTGAGCTGCAAAAGGAGTTGAACCTGCCCAAGAACCGCCTTATATGTGACATGCCCACCAGGTGGAACTCAACGTTGGCCATGCTGCAGCGGCTGCACACGCAGCAGAGGGCCATCAATGAGTACCTGTGCGACTACGGCACCAGGACAGGGTCAGGGGAGCTTGGTTTTTTTTCTCCACGCCAGTGGGGCATGATCAGGGATGCATGCACTGTCCTGGCACCATTTGAGGAGGCCACGAGGATGGTGAGCAGTGACAGTGCATGCATCAGTGACACTGTACCTCTTGTCCACCTGTTGGAGCACACGCTGCGTGGAATAATGGACAGGGCACTTGAGGCAGAACAGAGGCAGGAAGAGGAGGACTTCCTTGCCTCTCAAGGCCCCCTTTACCCAGACAGTGTTCCTTCTGTCCCACCCATCACACAGGAAGAGGAGGAGGAGGAGGAGGAGGAGGAGGAGGATTGTGTCAGCATGGAGGTGGAGGCTGGCACTCAGCATCATCAGCAGCAGTCTTTTAGGGATGATTTACAGTCCCAAGAAACCAGTGGACTTGTACGTGGCTGGGAGGAGGTGACTGCGGATCATGTCGTCCTTAGTGACCCAGAGGACTCCGGAGCGAATGCCTCAGCAAACCTACGCTGCATGGCCTCCCTGATCCTGCAAAGTCTGCGGAAGGATCCTCGTATTCTTCGGATCAAGGAGAGGGACCATTACTGGCTGGCCACTCTCCTTGATCCACGGTACAAGGGTAAGGTTGCGGACCTTATGTTACCGTCGCAGAGGGAGCAGAGGATGAGACAACTCCGGGAGGCCTTGCAGAAAGGTCTGTGCAACGCGTTCCCAGATACTGGGAGGTTACAAACTCCTGGTCCTGGACAACGAGTTGCTGAGGCTTCGGCCAGTCAAAGAAGGAGCGGTGGGGAAGGTGGCCGTCTGACCGATGCGTTCAGACAATTCTTTAGTCCGCAGCCCCAAAGTATGATCGGTTCCAGCAACCATCGCCAGCGTCTGATAAACATGGTGCAGGAATATCTAGGGGCAAGGTCAGACTTGGACACCTTCCCCACCGAAAATCCTCTGGCTTACTGGGTCTTGAGGATGGATCACTGGCCAGAGCTTGCACAGTATGCAATTGAGCTACTGGCCTGTCCTGCATCCAGCGTTCTTTCGGAACGCACATTCAGTGCTGCTGGAGGATTTGTCACGGATCACAGGGTGCGCCTGTCCACCGACTCGGTTGATCGACTGACTTTCATCAAGATGAACCAGTCTTGGATCACCACCAGCTACCACACACCTGATGCTGATATAACAGACTAATTGATTTTAACATGTCACATCCCTTCAAGACTGATGCTGATGCTGAGTGCCTGTGCTGTTATGTTGACTGGCTATCCTCCTCCTCCGAGTCCTCAATGATACGATTGATGATGATAGCTTGGAAGATCATTTTTGTTTATGGGTGCCGCCACCAGTGGCTAAGGCCCAATTTTTCAGCCCCTGTTTAACAGGGGCGTGTAATTACAATTTTTGAAGCAATACTTTGCAACAGGGCTCATTGCTGTGCTCCAAGTACAGTATGTGTGAGGGGTTGGCGTGTTGTGCCACCAGTGCCTAAGGCCCAATTTTTCAGCCCCTGTTTAACAGGGGCGTGTCATTACAATTTTTGAAGCAATACTTTGCAACAGGGCTCATTGCTGTGCTCCAAGTACAGTATCTGTGAGGGGTTGCAGTGTTGTGCCACCAGTGCCTAAGGCCCAATTTTTCAGCCCCTGTTCAACAGGGGCATGTAATTACAATTATTGATCTAATAATTCACAGCAGGGCCCATTCCTGCACCCACCAAGCAAGAGTAACTCTGAGGGCTTACAGTGTTGTGGCAACACCACCACCACCACCACCACCACGAAAGGCCCAATTTTTCAGCCCCTGTTCAACAGGGGCATGCAATTACAATTCTTGATCTAATAATTGTGACAGCAGGAAGGTAAAGTCACCTGGTTGCATCCAGGGGGGTAGATATATTTCGCCCAGATTCAGGCTTTACGCCGACTTATACAACTAGGTGGAGAGTTGTATAAGGCTAGTGGGCTCATGGATGACTCATACCTCTAGGGAGAGTGTGGGGCGTCGTGCAGACAGAGATGAGGAGACCAGCTGAACCTTGTCAGCTCATTTAGGCCTCTATAAGAACTCCCAGCTTCATTAGATGTTAGCTCATGCCTGGAACCAGACCTGTGTGGACTGTCTAGGGAGAGCGAACCCCTGTGCGGTGAGGCAAAGCCTGTGTGGCTATTTGTTTGGACTTTTACTAAACCAGGGACTTAGGGACTAGGACAGCACTAGGCTGATCCCAGTTGTTAGTTAGGAAACCTGTATGTTTAGTCAGAGGTCAACTTGACCAGGATTTATTTTGGTTATGTTTCTTTTGCTTTGCTGTGTTTTGTCACTGTAAATAGAAAATAAACCGCACCTTTTTTTGATTTTGAAAACCACAACCTCCGTTTGCTGGGCCTGTTTTGTGTGGGGAGCTCATCCCGGGGGTCACACACACCCGCTGCCGAGCTAACCCCCTCACAGTTGGTGGAGAATGCGGGCAGTTTTTTTTTAAGCCAGCATGGAGGAGATACTGAAGCAGCTGGCTCTAGCAAATGCCAATCAACAGCAGACAAATGCAGGTTTGCAAAGGAGCCTTGCAGCCCAGCAGCAGACAAACGCAACTTTGCAACAGAGTCTGGAGGCTCAGCAACGAGCCCAGCAGCAATCTGAGGCCCGCTTCATAGACCTGTTGCAGAAGCAAGAGCAGAGACTACAACAACAGATGGAAGCAGTAATGCAGCAACGTCCACAGACCAGTGAGGAAAGCCGTCCCACTAATACCGCGTCCTTTGGGGTGAGTCGTTTATTGACAAAAATGACTGGAGAGGATGATCCAGAGGTATTTTTGACCACATTTGAAAGGACCGCTGAAAGAGAAAAGTGGCCTGAGGAGCAGTGGGCTGGACTGGTGGCTCCTCTGTTAACTGGTGAATCGCAGAAAGCTTACTATGACCTAGAGCCTAACCAAGCAAAAGACTATGTGATGCTAAAAGCTGAAATATTGGCAAGGCTGGGTGTCACCCAGGCTGTCCGGGCTCAGCGTGTGCATAACTGGACTTTCCAGCTTGGAAAACCCCCCAGGTCTCAAATGTATGATCTCATTCACCTGAGCAGAAAGTGGCTACAGCCAGAGACTTTGTCCGCACCAAAGATTGTGGAACGTGTTGTAATGGATCGGTTTTTGAGAGCTCTTCCTACTGCCATCCAAAAGTGGGTAGGCCATGGAGACCCAGAGACGGCCGATGGTCTTGTGGATCGTGTGGAGAAATACTTGGCTACAGAGAACCTGACGGCCTCTTCCAGAGACACTCGGACTTTCCACCCTAAGACCAGACCATCCCCAGGGGCGGATAAGAGGATTCCAAGGGGTGAGGGTGGAGAGAGTGAGAGGGTGGGAGCTCTACCCCAAGTTTGGCGAGAACAGCCGGGGAAATCAGCGGCTCAAGAGGCGGCAAGAAGGATCGTTTGCTACCGCTGCCGGCAAGCGGGACATATTGCAGCCAATTGCCCGGTTGTGGAGGAACCCATGCAGTGTGACTTTCTGACGGGCAGACGTCAGTCGCTGTGTGCGACAGTCGCATGCACTGCCATTCGAGGAACTGAGAAACATTTATGCAAAATGTGTGTTAATGGTAGAAATGTTGTGGTATTGCTGGATTCAGGTAGCCTTGTGACCCTGATAAAGGCTGAGTTAGTTAAAACAGAGGTCTCTGGGAATAGCAAGGTAGCTGTTATTTGTGTGCATGGGGACACCCGAGAGTATCCAGTGACTACAGTGTGTTTCGAGACCCCCAAAGGTACCCTCTCTCATCCAGTGGGCTTAGTATCTCAGTTACCGCATGACGCCATTGTGGGAAGGGATTTTCCGAAGTTCTGGGAACTGTGGGATGATCCTGAGCCCCTCACTGGTGCCCCTATGTACCAGGAATGTGATAGCCAGAACTCCCCTGAGAGTGGTGAGGACTCTCCGGAATTTCCCTTATCAGTATTGGCAGGGGAGACTCAAGAAACTGGAGAGGAGCCCACCTCCTCAGACGAAAACCTACCGTCTGTGGAGTTTTCTGATCTTGAGGTTCACAGGGAAAACTTTGCCACAGAACAGTTGAAAGACCCCGCCCTAATAAAGGCACGGGAAAACGTAGTGAAAATAGATGGTGAGTTAGTGAACCCAGATAATACCTGCACTTACCCATACTTCAGCGTAGAGAAGGACCTACTGTATCGGGTGGCAAAAAGGGCAGAAGAAACCGTTGAGCAGCTTGTGGTGCCCAAACCTTACAGGAAGTTGGTGTTGGAGTTGGCCCATGGGCACATTCTTGGAGGTCATCTGGGGACAGAGAAAACCCGAGAGAGGGTATTACAGAGATTCTATTGGACGGGGGTGATGAAGGACGTAGAAAATTATTGTTCCTCCTGCCCTGTGTGTCAGAGGTTGGCCCCCGATGCCACATTTCCGTAGCCCGCTGGTCCCTCTACCCATCATTGAGGTCCCGTTTGAGAGGATCGCCATGGATTTGGTAGGTCCTATAATCAAGTCCGCTAGGGGGCACCAGTACATATTAGTTATAATGGACTATGCCACCCGTTATCCAGAAGCGATCCCTCTCCGAAATACCTCGGCCAAAACCATAGCCAAAGAGCTATCTCTTGTTTTTAGCCGGGTGGGTATTTGTAAAGAACTGCTTACGGACCAAGGTACACCCTTTATGTCCCGGGTTATGAAAGAGCTGTGTAAATTGTTCAAAGTGACGCAATTGCGTACGTCTGTGTATCACCCCCAAACCGATGGGCTGGTTGAAAGATTCAACAAAACCCTAAAACAAATGTTGAAGAAAGTGGTGGATAGAGATGGAAAGGATTGGGACTGTTTACTTCCTTATTTGATGTTTGCTATTAGGGAGGTGCCCCAATCCTCTACGGGATTCTTCCCCTTTGAGTTACTGTATGGGAGACACCCAAGAGGGCTGTTGGATATTGCCAAGGAAACTTGGGAAAGTGAGAGTTCTCCCCACAGGAGTGTGATTGAGCATGTCGCCCTGATGCAAGATCGAATTGCACAGGTAATGCCCATCGTGAAGGAACATTTGGCCCAAGCGCAGTTGGCACAGCAGAGAGTGTACAACCGTGGAGCCAAGACCCGTACCTTTTCCCCGGGGGATAGGATATTGGTACTTGTCCCTACGGTTGAAAGTAAATTCCTTGCCAAATGGCAAGGCCCCTACGAGATAATGGAAAAAGTGAGCGAAGTGAATTACAAGGTCAGACAACCAGGAAGGCGAAAGCCCGAACAGATCTATCACGTTAATCTGTTGAAAGCCTGGAGGGATAGAGAGTCCCTAGTCGCAGACACTTGGTCACCAGCTCAAACTGGTTGCGTGATTCCTGAGGTTGGAATAGCAGCCACCTTGTCACAACCCCAACAACAGGAGGTTAAGGAGTTTGTGCTTCGCAACAAGGAGGTATTCTCTGAGCTGCCGGGACAAACATCTGGGGTAGAGCATGACATCATTACCCCGCCCGGTGAAAGGGTGAAGTTAAAACCCTATCGGATCCCAGAGGCTCGACGGGAGGCAATACGGGAGGAAGTACAGAAAATGCTGAACTTAGGGGTGATAGAGGAGTCCCAAAGTGATTGGTCTAGTCCCATCGTGTTGGTGCCTAAACCGGATGGGAGCTGGCGATTTTGTAACGATTTTCGTCAGTTGAACAAAGTTACAAAATTTGACACCTACCCCATGCCACGTATAGATGAGTTGATCGACCGGCTGGGAACAGCCCGATACATGACGACTCTTGACCTCACAAAAGGGTATTGGCAAATCCCCCTGGCCAAGTCGGCCAAAGAGAAAACCGCATTTGTAACCCCAGACGGGGCGTTCCAATATAAAAGAATGCCGTTCGGGTTACAGAATGCGCCGGCCACATTCCAGCGGAAAATGGACCAGATGCTGAGGCCCCATCGGAAGTATGCTGCGGCTTACCTGGATGACGTAATTGTCCATAGCACAGATTGGGCCTCACATCTGCCAAAAGTGCAAGCAGTCCTGGACTCTGTTCGGGAAGCGGGGTTTACGGCTAACCCCAAGAAGTGTACCATTGGGCAGGAGGAGGCCAAATATCTTGGGTACACCATTGGGAGGGGAGTAATAAAACCCCAACTCAACAAAGTCGAGGCCATCCAGAGTTGGCCATGTCCCAACAGCAAGAAGCAGGTACGAGCCTTTCTGGGAATCGCTGGGTATTATCGGCGATTCATTCCCCACTTTGCTTCTAAGGCTGTGCCCCTAACCAACCTAACGAAGGGGAAAGGGTCGGTCTTGATTAAATGGACCCCCGAGGCTGAGGCAGCATTCCAATTCTTGAAACAAGCCTTATGTAGCCAGCCAGTGTTGTACTCACCCGACTTCTCTAAAGACTTTGTCGTACAAAGTGATGCGTCAGATGTGGGGTTAGGAGCAGTATTGTCCCAGGTCTGGAACGGGGAAGAGCACCCAGTCATTTACCTCAGCAGGAAGTTGAAGTCCCATGAGGTAAATTACGCCACCGTTGAAAAGGAGTGTTTAGCGGTGAAGTGGGCTCTAGATTCCCTTCGGTACTACCTGCTAGGTAGGCACTTTGACATGGTTACGGATCACGCTCCGTTAAAGTGGATGGCTCAAAACAAGGAAACAAATAGAAGAGTGAATAGGTGGTTCCTGGCCCTCCAGGAATTCAACTTCACAGTAAAGCATCGCCCTGGCGTTCAAATGGGGAATGTGGATGCTTTGTCTCGAGTACATGAATGCCTGATTGCTGGTGTTCCAACCCCGAGGTTAAAACAAGAGGGGGGGGTATGTGACAGCAGGAAGGTAAAGTCACCTGGTTGCATCCAGGGGGGTAGATATATTTCGCCCAGATTCAGGCTTTACGCCGACTTATACAACTAGGTGGAGAGTTGTATAAGGCTAGTGGGCTCATGGATGACTCATACCTCTAGGGAGAGTGTGGGGCGTCGTGCAGACAGAGATGAGGAGACCAGCTGAACCTTGTCAGCTCATTTAGGCCTCTATAAGAACTCCCAGCTTCATTAGATGTTAGCTCATGCCTGGAACCAGACCTGTGTGGACTGTCATGGATATGCATTAATGTCTGTCTGCCATCTTACCTTCCTCCTCATGTGTTCATCTAGAGACCAGACCTCCTTCACCTGGCTTCCTTTATAATCTCCTCCCAGCCTGACTCCACCCCAGGCCCTATCACTGAACACTATATTAACCTGTGCACTGCAAGCCTGCTTTGCTGATCAACGTGTTTGTTAGGCATTGTGTGTTTGGGTTCCTGCCTGCCGTGTGCTACGTCTGTCTCTCTGTTACGTTATTGGCTTGTCCCCGACCATCCCTGTCTGCTCGTGACCCTTGACCTTCGGCTCGTTCTTCGTTATCCTTGTCTGCTTGTGGCCCCTGACCTTCGGCTTGTTATTCGGTTCTCTCTATCGTGTGCTGCTGCTTCCCCTTATCCTACGGGGCGTGAGCTAGGAAACTCCAGGGGCCGCGACCTGGTCCCAGCCTGCAGCGTAACATCCTCACCACTAGAGGCCCTGGAGAAGACCAGCTGGGTCTTAGACTCCGCGCCCTGGGGAATCTTGGCTCTCGCTTCCGTTGGGATCCCGGTTGTGCTCCTCTGGTCCCGCTTTCCACAACCACCCAGTTTCCTATCCACAGAAGCCAGCCATAGGGTTCACTACCTCGCGGTGCACTCCTGTCCCCCTACGGTGTGCATCTGTCACCTGGCCACAGGTGACCCTGACAGTTTGATCAGCCATGAACCCGGCTGACATCCCGCTTCCCGCGGATGATCCATTGCAGGGCATAGTTCGCAGACTTGAGACCCAGGAATCAAATCAGACCCAGGTGATGCGATTCCTCCAGGATCTGGCTTCTCTATTCGAGCAGCTTCAGGTCTCCTTGGGAACCCCGAATCCGCAACCCCAAGTACAACCAGCGGCTGTACCTATCGCACCAGTCGCAGCCTCACACTCACTAAGATTGCCAGCTCCGTTCCGTTTCTCTGGGGACTCCAAGGCCTGCAGGGGGTTTCTCAGCCAATGCACTATTCATTTTGAGCTTCAGCCTCAAAGCTTCCTATCTGACCGGGCTAAGGTAGACTATATCATTTCCCTCCTCTCCGGTGAAGCTTTGGCCTGGGCTGCCCCCCTGTGGGAGAGGAACGATCCGGTGGTTTCCAGTCTGTCCGAATTCTTGAAGCTCTTTCGTAATATCTTCGAAGAGCCGGCTCGGGCTTCTTCAGCGGCTAGTGCTGTCTTACGTCTTCGCCAAGAATCTAGTTCAGTGGGGCAATATGCTCTTCAGTTCCGTATCCACACAGCTGAATTGAGCTGGAATAATGAGGCCCTGGTCGCTACCTTTTTACATGGCCTCTCTGACCGAGTGAAAGACGAATTAGCGGGAAGAGCCATTCCCGTCGGTCTGGACGATGTAATTTCATTATGCAACCAGATCGACATTCGTTTTCAAGAGAGGTCCTTAGAAAAAAGACGCCAGCACTCTCTGGGTCCTAGCCAGTCTGAGCTCCCCTCCCTTCATTCCGTGGAGCATCCTCTACCTGCTGAAGAACCTATGCAGCTGGGCCGGACCAGACTAACCCCCGAAGAACGTGCTAGGCGCAGAACTCTGGGCTTGTGCCTCTATTGTGGGGGCAAGGGTCATTTTCGTGACTCCTGCTCGCTTCGTCCGGGAAACGCTCGGGTCTAATACATTTGGAAGGTGGAGTATTGGACCCAGAAACATCACCTTCTCGCCTGCTCTTGCCGGTGTCCCTTCATGTAGGCACTTCTCCTCAGTCAACCCTTGCATACCTGGATTCCGGGGCTGCCGGCAATTTCATGGATTGGGGAACTGCTTCTTCTATGAAGCTTACCCTTTCACCTCTCACTACCCCATTGGTAGTCTCGGCAATTGATGGCACTGTTCTCCCAGGGGGCCCTATTCGCTTCCAGACGCTACCCATTAGGATGTCGGTAGGGATTCTCCACCAGGAGTGGATATCCTTTCTTATTCTACCCAAGGCCTCTACCCCAGTTGTATTGGGCCTCCCTTGGCTACAGCTCCACTCTCCACATGTGGACTGGGTCTCTGGGCAGATCCTGGCCTGGGGTTCCTCATGTTTCTCGTCGTGTCTTCTCAAGGTGACCCCCAAGGAGAGTCTTCCGGTTGCTGCCACTTCTGTTTCTTCTGATCTTCCCGCCGCATACAGCGATTACCGGGATGTGTTCTGTAAAAAATCAGCTGAGGTGCTTCCTCCCCACAGGTCTTTTGACTGTGCTATTGATCTTGTCCCCGGAGCAACTCTACCCAGGGGTCGTACCTACCCTCTGTCCATCCCAGAGACCCAGGCCATGTCGGAGTATGTAGCAGAGAATCTGGAGAGAGGGTTCATCCGGAAATCCTCATCGCCTGCAGGGGCAGGGTTCTTTTTTGTTGCCAAAAAGGATGGTACCTTAAGACCCTGCATCGATTATCGGGGTTTAAATGCGGTTACTATTAAAAATCGATACCCCTTACCCTTAATATCTGAGCTATTCGATAGGTTGAAGGGTGCCTCCATTTTCACCAAGTTGGATCTCAGAGGCGCGTACAATCTCATTCGAATACGGGAGGGTGACGAATGGAAGACTGCATTTAACACTAGAGACGGGCATTACGAATATCTGGTGATGCCTTTTGGTCTGTGTAATGCTCCAGCCGTGTTTCAAAACTTTGTCAATGAAATCTTCAGAGATCTGCTGTACCAGTTTGTTGTCATCTATCTGGATGACATTCTGATCTTTTCTGAAAATCTGCTCGTCCACAGAAACCATGTCCGCACTGTACTTCAACGTCTTAGAGAGAACAATCTCTATGCCAAGCTGGAGAAATGTTCCTTTGAATGTTCTGAGGTCCTGTTTTTGGGGTGCTTTGTCTCATGTTCGGGGCTTCGTATGGACCCTGGGAAGGTCTTGGCTATCACCAACTGGCCTCTTCCTGCTAGCCTCAAGGCCACACAGCGCTTTCTTGGCTTCACTAATTATTATAGGCAGTTCATAAGGAATTACTCTTCCATTGCCGCGCCTATTATCGCTTTGACCAAGAAGGGTGTGAATGCCAGAGACTGGCCTCCCGAAGCTGTCTCTGCATTTCACAACCTGAAACAGGCCTTTGTTTCTGGCCCCCTCTTGAGGAGACCAAATCCTGGGAATGCATTTTTTATTGAAGTGGACGCTTCCTCAATGGGGGTGGGAGCTGTGCTTCTTCAAATCTTTGAGAAGAGACGCCAACCATGTGCGTTCTTCTCCAAAAAAAATTCTCAGGCAGAGAGGAATTATGCCATCGGTGATCGGGAACTTCTCGCAATTAAATTGGCGTTAGAGGAGTGGCGTCATCTCTTGGAGGGTTCCCCTCACTCCATAACGATCTTTACCGATCACAAGAATTTACAGTATCTACAGAATGCTAAACGTCTGAATCCTAGACAGGCCAGGTGGAGTCTCTTCTTTGCCCGTTTTAATTTCACGATTACCTACAAACCTGGTTCCTGCAACGGTCGGGCTGATGCGCTCTCTAGGTCATTTGACACTTTGGACGAGGAGTCCGCCCCTGAACCTGAGCCGATCATTCCCACCTCATGCATTGTTGCCCACTCTACCACCCTGAAGTCTAAAATTCCGCCTGGTAAGACCTTTGTCCCCACTGAGCTAAGAGCTAAGATCCTTCGTTGGGGACATGATTCCAAGGTGGCAGGGCATTCTGGATTCCTCCGATCCTTCCTACTCATCAGTCGTCACTACTGGTGGCCTAATCTCCGCTCAGACGTCAAAGACTACGTTAAAGCTTGTCATGTCTGTGCTCAGTCCAAATCCTCCACACAAGCTCCTGCTGGTCTCCTCATGCCCTTGCCTATTCCTAAGGAACCCTGGGCCCATATTGCCATGGATTTTATCACCGATCTCCCACTGTCTGAGAATAATACAGTCATTTGGGTGGTAATCGATCGATTCTCCAAGATGGCTCATTTTGTTCCTCTTCCTGGTCTTCCTTCTGCCCCTGCCTTGGTTCCCATTTTCATTCGAGAAATTCTCCGCCTACATGGGGTCCCTTCTCATATTGTTTCCGACAGGGGAGTCCAATTCACGTCTCGTTTTTGGAGAGCCTTTTGCAAATCCCTCAATATTGTCTTGGATTTTTCTTCTTCTTACCATCCCCAATCCAATGGACAGACTGAGAGGGTTAATCAGGAGTTAGAGGTCTTTCTTCGCACCTTTGTGTCTTCTCACCATGACGATTGGTCCTCTCTACTCCCGTGGGCAGAATTCTCCCATAACAATCATGTGAATACCAGTTCGCAGAAGACACCCTTTTTCACAGTTTATGGAAAACACCCTCAACTTCCTCTTCCTATGATCTGTTCTCCAGACATTCCAGCTTTGGCTTCGGTTCAGGAGTCTCTCAATTCCGTTTGGGGTCACGTTCATGATTCCCTCCGGGCAGCTGCTGAAAAATTCAAAGGCTTTGCCGACCGCCGCAGGCGTAAACCGCCTTCTCTTCAGCCAGGGGACAAAGTCTGGCTCTCTACCAGGAACATCAAGCTCCGAGTTCCTTCTCTGAAGTTTGCTCCACGATTCATCGGTCCATACACGGTAACTGCTAAACTGAATCCGGTTTGTTTCAAACTCCAGATTCCTAAGAGCCTTAAAATCACTAACTCCTTTCATGTTGCTCTTCTAAAGCCTTTAGTCCTCAATAAATTCTCTCGTCCTCTTCCTACCGTGGCGCCTGTCTCTGAGGATAATCAGGAGTACGAGATCAGTCAAATTCTGGACTCCCGACTCTGTAAAGGCGTTCTTCAGTACCTCGTTCATTGGAAAGGGTTTGGTCCTGAGGAGAGGTCTTGGATCACTGCATCTGAGGTCTTTGCACCTCGTCTGTTAAAGGAGTTTCATCTGAAGTTTCCCTCTAAACCTGGGCCCAGGCGGGGAAGGGGGAGGCCTCGTAAGAGGGAGGGTACTGTCATGGATATGCATTAATGTCTGTCTGCCATCTTACCTTCCTCCTCATGTGTTCATCTAGAGACCAGACCTCCTTCACCTGGCTTCCTTTATAATCTCCTCCCAGCCTGACTCCACCCCAGGCCCTATCACTGAACACTATATTAACCTGTGCACTGCAAGCCTGCTTTGCTGATCAACGTGTTTGTTAGGCATTGTGTGTTTGGGTTCCTGCCTGCCGTGTGCTACGTCTGTCTCTCTGTTACGTTATTGGCTTGTCCCCGACCATCCCTGTCTGCTCGTGACCCTTGACCTTCGGCTCGTTCTTCGTTATCCTTGTCTGCTTGTGGCCCCTGACCTTCGGCTTGTTATTCGGTTCTCTCTATCGTGTGCTGCTGCTTCCCCTTATCCTACGGGGCGTGAGCTAGGAAACTCCAGGGGCCGCGACCTGGTCCCAGCCTGCAGCGTAACATCCTCACCACTAGAGGCCCTGGAGAAGACCAGCTGGGTCTTAGACTCCGCGCCCTGGGGAATCTTGGCTCTCGCTTCCGTTGGGATCCCGGTTGTGCTCCTCTGGTCCCGCTTTCCACAACCACCCAGTTTCCTATCCACAGAAGCCAGCCATAGGGTTCACTACCTCGCGGTGCACTCCTGTCCCCCTACGGTGTGCATCTGTCACCTGGCCACAGGTGACCCTGACATGGACTGTCTAGGGAGAGTGAACCCCTGTGCGGTGAGGCAAAGCCTGTGTGGCTATTTGTTTGGACTTTTACTAAACCAGGGACTTAGGGACTAGGACAGCACTAGGCTGATCCCAGTTGTTAGTTAGGAAACCTGTATGTTTAGTCAGAGGTCAACTTGACCAGGATTTATTTTGGTTATGTTTCTTTTGCTTTGCTGTGTTTTGTCACTGTAAATAGAAAATAAACCGCACCTTTTTTTGATTTTGAAAACCACAACCTCCGTTTGCTGGGCCTGTTTTGTGTGGGGAGCTCATCCCGGGGGTCACACACACCCGCTGCCGAGCTAACCCCCTCACATAATTCACAGCAGGGCCCATTGCTGCACCCACCAAGAGTAACTGTCAGGGCTTACAGTGTTGTGGCACCAGCACCACCATCAAAGGCCCAATTTTTACTACCACTATTCAACAATTATATGTAATTACAATTCCTGATATAATAGTTGACAGCAGGGCGTTCCAGCACCAACCAAGAGTAACTGTGAGTGCTTACAGTGTTGTGCCAACACCAACTAAGGGGCCTATTTCTGCAGATTATATACGGCAGGTCCCTACTTTCAAACATCCAACTTACAAACGACTCCTACTTGCAAACGCAAGAAGACAACAGGAAGTGAGAGGAAATCTACCCCTAGGAAGGAAAATTCTCTCCTGTAAGAATTAATATGGGAGAAAGGTGTCTCCTCTGTACTGATGCTTTATCAGCAATCCTTGTTTCAAGAAAAACACCACATTTCAAAAACAGTTGTCATTGGGACGGAAAGTGAGGTGAAATGTTCTGAACAGGGGCACAGACAGCAAAACAAATGTTACAGGGGTGATAACCCTTACCTATGTTTTCCAAAAAGTTTAAAAATAGATTTTTGGGCTGGAGCTACACTTAAACAATGTACCTGTTCAAAATTACAAACACATTCTACATAAGAACAAACATACAGTCCCTGTCTTGTATGCACCGCCTGTATACGGCTGTTCAGAGTATATAGGGCCTTTTTTATTTTATGTGTGGGGTTCCCCTTAATATCCATACAAGACCCAAAGGGGCTGGTAATGGGCTGGGGTAGGGGGGGGGGTCATGGGGTAGCTATGCCATTTTTCTTAAAGATTTTCATCCATATTACCGGGACCAGACATTACATTAAAGCCGCAAGCAGTTTTAAATGGCTTTTTTTTCCTTTAGAAGTGTCATTTTGTGCAGGGACAGTTCTAAACACGGGAAACACGTGGCACTTCACAGGCATACTTTAGACACCCCCCAGGTACCATATTTAAAGGAATATTTGACTTTTTTTTTTTCACTTTATGCATCATTAAAATGACTGCTCCCGAAAAACGACCGTTTTTACAACTTCTTTTTGCATTGATACATGTCCCCTGGTGCAGAACCCGGGTTCCCAAACCCTTTTTAGGACAATAACATGCATAATAGTTGTTATAATTAGCACTTTAGAATTCGAACGTTCGCATCCATTGTATTTAATAGGGTTCTAATGTTCGTACGAACTTTCGGTCCGTTCGCGGGTTCTGGTGCGAACCGAACCCGGGGGTGTTCGGCTCATCACTACTGATGTACTATGAGCCATCACTGATGTACTATGGATCATCACTGATGTACTGTGGACCATCCCTGATGTACTGTGGATCATCACTGATGTACTGTGGATCATCACTGATGTACTATGGATCATCACTGATGTACTATGAGCCATCACTGATGTACTATGGATCATCACTGGTGTACTATGGATCATCACTGATGTACTATGGATCATCACTGATGTACTATGGATCATCACTGATGTACTATGGATCATCACTGATGTACTATGGATCATCACTGATGTAATATGGATCATCACTGATGTACTATGAGCCATCACTGATGTACTGTGGATCATCACTGATGTACTATAGTTCATCACTGATATACTATGGGCCATCACTGGTGTACTATGGATCATCACTGGTGTACTATGGATCATCACTGATGTACTATGGACCATCCCTGATGTACTATGGACCATCCCTGATGTACTGTGGATCATCACTGATGTACTGTTGATCATCACTGATGTACTATAGATCATCACTGATGTACTATAGTTCATCACTGATATACTATGGACCATCACTGGTGTACTATGGATCATCACTGGTGTACTATGGATCATCACTGATGTACTATGGACCATCCCTGATGTACTATGGACCATCCCTGATGTACTGTGGATCATCACTGATGTACTGTTGATCATCACTGATGTACTATAGATCATCACTGATGTACTATGGGCCATCACTGGTTTACTATGGATCATGACTGGTGTACTATGGATCATCACTGGTGTACTATGGATCATCCCTGATGTACTATGGACCATCCTTGATGTACTGTGGACCATCCCTGATGTACTGTGGACCATCCCTGATGTACTATAGATCATCACTGATGTACTGTGGATCATCACTGATGTACTATAGATCATCACTGATGTACTATGGGCCATCACTGGTGTACTATGGGCCATCACTGGTGTACTATGGATCATCACGGGTGTACTATGGATCATCCCTGGTGTACTATGGACCATCACTGATGTACTGTGGATCATCACTGATGTACTATAGATCATCACTGATGTACTATGGACCATCACTGATGTACTATGGACCATCACTGATGTACTGTGAATCATCACTGATGTACTGTGGATCATCACTGATGTACTGAAGATCATCACTGATGTACTATGGATCATCACTGGTATACTATGGATCATCACTGATGTACTATAGATCATCACTGATGTACTATGGGCCATCACTGGTGTACTATGGATCATCACTGGTGTACTATGGATCATCACTGGTGTACTATGGATCATCACTGGTGTACTATGGATAATTCCTGATGTACTATGGACCATCCCTGATATACTAAGGACCATCCCTGATGTACTGTGGACCATCCCTTATGTACTGTGGACCATCCCTGATGTACTATAGATCATCACTGATGTACTGTGGATCATCACTGATGTACTATAGATCATCACTGATGTACTATGGGCCATCACTGGTGTACTATGGGCCATCACTGGTGTACTATGGGCCATCACTGGTGTACTGTGGATCATCACTGGTGTACTATGGATCATCCCTAGTGTACTATGGACCATCACTGATGTACTATGGACCATCACTTATGTACTGTGGATCATCACTGATGTACTATAGATCATCAGTGATGTACTATGGACCATCACTGATGTACTATGGACCATCACTGATGTACTGTGGATCATCATTGATGTACCCAGGATCATCACTGATGTACTGTGGATCATCACTGATTTACTGTGGATCATTACTGATGTACTGTGGATCATTACTGATGTACTATGGATCATCACTGATGTACTATGGATCATCACTGATGTACTGTGGATCATCACTGATGTACTTTGGATCATCCCTGATGTACTATAGATCATCACTGATGTACTATGGGCCATCACTGGTGTACTATGGATCATCACTGGTGTACTATGGATCATCACTGGTGTACTATGGACCATCACTGATGTACTGTGGATCATCACTGATGTACTATAGATCATCACTGATGTACTATGGATCATCACTGATGTACTATGGGTCATCACTGATGTACTATGAGCCATCACTGATGTACTATGGATCATCACTGGTGTACTATGAGCCATCACTGATGTATTGTGGATCATCACTGGTGTACCGTGGATCATCACTGATGTACTGTGGATCATCACTGATGTACTGAGGATCATCACTGATGTACTGTGGATCATCACGGTTGTACTATGGATCATCACGGGTGTACTATGGATCATCACAGATGTACTATAATTCATCACTGATGTACTATGGACCATCCCTGATGTACTATGGACCATCCCTGATGTACTGTGGATCATCACTGATGTACTGTGGATCATCACTGATGTACTATAGATCATCACTGATGTACTATGGGCCATCACTGGTGTACTATGGGTCATCACTGGTGTACTATGGATCATCACTGGTGTACTATGGATCATTACTGGTGTACTGTGGACCATCATTGATGTACTATGGACCATCACTGATGTACTGTGGATCATCACTGATGTACTGTGGATCATCCCTGGTGTACTATGGATCATCACTGGTGTTCTATGGATCATCACTGATGTACTATGGGCCATCACTGATGTACTATGGATCATCACTGATATATTGTGGACCATCACTGATGTACTGTGGATCATCACTGATGTACTATAGATCATCACTGATGTACTATGGGCCATCACTGGTGTACTATGGGCCATCACTGGTGTACTATGGATCATCACTGATGTACTATGGATCATCACTGATGTACTATGAGCCATCACTGATGTACTGTGGATCATCACTGATGTACTATAGTTCATCACTGATGTACTATGGGCCATCACTGGTGTACTATGGATCATCACTGGTGTACTATGGATCATCACTGATGTACTATGGACCATCCCTGATGTACTATGGACCATCCCTGATGTACTGTGGATCATCACTGTTGTACTGTGGATCATCACTGATGTACTATAGATCATCACTGATGTACTATTGGCCATCACTGGTGTACTATGGATCATCACTGATGTACTATGGACCATCCCTGATGTACTATGGACCATCCCTGATGTACTGTGGATCATCACTGATGTACTGTGGATCATCACTGATGTACTATAGTTCATCACTGATGTACTATGGGCCATCACTGGTGTACTATGGATCATCACTGGTGTACTATGGATCATCACTGATGTACTATGGACCATCCCTGATGTACTATGGACCATCCCTGATGTACTGTGGATCATCACTGATGTACTGTGGATCATCACTGATGTACTGTAGATCATCACTGATGTACTATGGACCATCACTGGTGTACTATGGGCCATCACTGGTGTACTATGGATCATCACTGGTGTACTATGGATCATCACTGGTGTACTATGGATCATCCCTGATGTACTATGGACCATCCCTGATGTACTATGGACCATCCCTGATGTACTGTGGACCATCCCTGATGTACTGTGGACCATCCCTGATGTACTATAGATCATCACTGATGTACTGTGGATCATCACTGATGTTCTATGGGCCATCACTGGTGTACTATGGGCCATCACTGGTGTACTATAGATCATCACTGATGTACTATGGATCATAATGATGTACCATAGATCATCACTGATGTACTATGAGCCATCACTGATGTACTATGGATCATCACTGATGTACTATGGATCATCACTGATGTACTATGGATCATCACTGATGTACTATGAGCCATCACTCATGTACTGTGGATCATCACTGATGTACTATAGTTCATCACTGATATACTATGGGCCATCACTGGTGTACTATGGATCATCACTGGTGTACTATGGATCATCACTGATGTACTATGGACCATCCCTGATGTACTATGGACCATCCCTGATGTACTGTGGATCATCACTGATGTACTGTTGATCATCACTGATGTACTATAGATCATCACTCATGTACTATGGGCCATCACTGGTGTTCTATGGATCATGACTGGTGTACTATGGATCATCACTGGTGTACTATGGATCATCCCTGATGTACTATGGACCATCCCTGATGTACTATGGACCATCCCTGATGTACTGTGGATCATCCCTGATGTACTGTGGACCATCCCTGATGTACTATAGATCATCACTGATGTACTGTGGATCATCACTGATGTACTATAGATCATCACTGATGTACTATGGGCCATCACTGGTGTACTATGGGCCATCACTGGTGTACTATGGATCATCACGGGTGTACTATGGATCATCCCTGGTGTACTATGGACCATCACTGATGTACTGTGGATCATCACTGATGTACTATAGATCATCACTGATGTACTATGGACCATCACTGATGTACTATGGACCATCACTGATGTACTGTGAATCATCACTGATGTACTGTGGATCATCACTGATGTACTGAAGATCATCACTGATGTACTATGGATCATCACTGGTATACTATGGATCATCACTGATGTACTATAGATCATCACTGATGTACTATGGGCCATCACTGGTGTACTATGGATCATCACTGGTGTACTATGGATCATCACTGGTGTACTATGGATCATCACTGGTGTACTATGGATAATTCCTGATGTACTATGGACCATCCCTGATATACTATGGACCATCCCTGATGTACTGTGGACCATCCCTGATGTACTGTGGACCATCCCTGATGTACTATAGATCATCACTGATGTACTGTGGATCATCACTGATGTACTATAGATCATCACTGATGTACTATGGGCCATCACTGGTGTACTATGGGCCATCACTGGTGTACTATGGGCCATCACTGGTGTACTGTGGATCATCACTGGTGTACTATGGATCATCCCTAGTGTACTATGGACCATCACTTATGTACTATGGACCATCACTGATGTACTGTGGATCATCACTGATGTACTATAGATCATCACTGATGTACTATGGACCATCACTGATGTACTATGGACCATCACTGATGTACTGTGGATCATCATTGATGTACCCAGGATCATCACTAATGTACTGTGGATCATCACTGATTTACTGTGGATCATTACTGATGTACTGTGGATCATTACTGATGTACTGTGGATCATTACTGATGTACTATGGATCATCACTGATGTACTATGGATCATCACTGATGTACTGTGGATCATCACTGATGTACTGTGGATCATCACTGATGTACTATAGATCATCACTGATGTACTATGGGCCATCACTGGTGTACTATGGATCATCACTGGTGTCCTATGGATCATCACTGGTGTACTATGGATCATCACTGATGTACTATGGATCATCACTGATGTACTATGGATCATCACTGATGTCCTATGGATCATCACTGATGTCCTATGGATCATCACTGATGTACTATGGATCATCACTGATGTACTATGAGCCATCACTGATGTACTATGGATCATCACTGGTGTACTATGAGCCATCACTGATGTATTGTGGATCATCACTGGTGTACCGTGGATCATCACTGATGTACTGTGGATCATCACTGATGTACTGAGGATCATCACTGATGTACTGTGGATCATCACGGTTGTACTATGGATCATCACGGGTGTACTATGGATCATCACAGATGTACTATAGTTCATCACTGATGTACTATGGACCATCCCTGATGTACTATGGACCATCCCTGATGTACTGTGGATCATCACTGATGTACTGTGGATCATCACTGATGTACTATAGATCATCACTGATGTACTATGGGCCATCACTGGTGTACTATGGGCCATCACTGGTGTACTATGGATCATCACTGGTGTACTATGGATCATTACTGGTGTACTGTGGACCATCACTGATGTACTATGGACCATCACTGATGTACTGTGGATCATCACTGATGTACTGTGGATCATCCCTGGTGTACTATGGATCATCACTGGTGTTCTATGGATCATCACTGATATATTGTGGACCATCACTGATGTACTGTGGATCATCACTGATGTACTATAGATCATCACTGATGTACTATGGGCCATCACTGGTGTACTATGGGCCATCACTGGTGTACTATGGATCATCACTGATGTACTATGGATCATCACTGATGTACTATGGATCATCACTGATGTACTATGGATCATAATGATGTACTATAGATCATCACTGATGTACTATGAGCCATCACTGATGTACTATGGATCATCACTGATGTACTATGGATCATCACTGATGTACTATGGATCATCACTGATGTACTATGAGCCGTCACTGATGTACTGTGGATCATCACTGATGTACTATAGTTCATCGCTGATGTACTATGGGCCATCACTGGTGTACTATGGATCATCACTGGTGTACTATGGATCATCACTGATGTACTATGGACCATCCCTGATGTACTATGGACCATCCCTGATGTACTGTGGATCATCACTGTTGTACTGTGGATCATCACTGATGTACTATAGATCATCACTGATGTACTATTGGCCATCACTGGTGTACTATGGATCATCACTGATGTACTATGGATCATCACTGATGTACTATGGACCATCCCTGATGTACTATGGACCATCCCTGATGTACTATGGACCATCCCTGATGTACTGTGGATCATCACTGATGTACTGTGGATCATCACTGATGTACTATAGTTCATCACTGATGTACTATGGGCCATCACTGGTGTACTATGGATCATCACTGGTGTACTATGGATCATCACTGATGTACTATGGACCATCCCTGATGTACTATGGACCATCCCTAATGTACTGTGGATCATCACTGATGTACTGTGGATCATCACTGATGTACTGTAGATCATCACTGATGTACTATGGACCATCACTGGTGTACTATGGGCCATCACTGGTGTACTATGGATCATCACTGGTGTACTATGGATCATCACTGGTGTACTATGGATCATCCCTGATGTACTATGGACCATCCCTGATGTACTATGGACCATCCCTGATGTACTGTGGACCATCCCTGATGTACTGTGGACCATCCCTGATGTACTATAGATCATCACTGATGGACTGTGGATCATCACTGATGTTCTATGGGCCATCACTGGTGTACTATGGGCCATCACTGGTGTACTATAGATCATCACTGATGTACTGTGGATCATCCCTGGTGTATTATGGACCATCACTGATGTACTGTGGATCATCACTGATGTACTATAGATCATCACTGATGTACTATGGACCATCACTGATGTACTATGGACCATCACTGATGTACTGTGGATCATCACTGATGTACTGTGGATCATCACTGATGTACTGTAGATCATCACTGATGTACTATGGACCATCACTGGTGTACTATGGACCATCACTGGTGTACTATGGATCATCACTGGTGTACTATGGATCATCACTGGTATACTATGGATCATCACTGTTGTACTATAGATCATCACTGATGTACTATGGGCCATCACTGGTGTACTATGGATCATCACTGGTGTACTATGGATCATCACTGGTGTACTATGGATCATCCCTGATGTACTAAGGACCATCCCTGATATACTATGGACCATCCCTGATGTACTGTGGACCATCCCTGATGTACTGTGGACCATCCCTGATGTACTATAGATCATCACTGATGTACTGTGGATCATCACTGATGTACTATAGATCATCACTGATGTACTATGGGCCATCACTGGTGTACTATGGATCATCACTGGTGTACTATGGATCATCACTGGTGTACTATGGATCATCCCTGATGTACTATGGACCATCCCTGATGTACTATGGACCATCCCTGATGTACTGTGGACCATCCCTGATGTACTGTGGACCATCCCTGATGTACTATAGATCATCACTGATGGACTGTGGATCATCACTGATGTTCTATGGGCCATCACTGGTGTACTATGGGCCATCACTGGTGTACTATAGATCATCACTGATGTACTGTGGATCATCCCTGGTGTATTATGGACCATCACTGATGTACTGTGGATCATCACTGATGTACTATAGATCATCACTGATGTACTATGGACCATCACTGATGTACTATGGACCATCACTGATGTACTGTGGATCATCACTGATGTACTGTGGATCATCACTGATGTACTGTAGATCATCACTGATGTACTATGGACCATCACTGGTGTACTATGGATCATCACTGGTGTACTATGGATCATCACTGGTATACTATGGATCATCACTGTTGTACTATAGATCATCACTGATGTACTATGGGCCATCACTGGTGTACTATGGATCATCACTGGTGTACTATGGATCATCACTGGTGTACTATGGATCATCCCTGATGTACTATGGACCATCCCTGATATACTATGGACCATCCCTGATGTACTGTGGACCATCCCTGATGTACTGTGGACCATCCCTGATGTACTATAGATCATCACTGATGTACTGTGGATCATCACTGATGTACTATAGATCATCACTGATGTACTACGGGCCATCACTGGTGTACTATGGGCCATCACTGGTGTACTGTGGATCATCACTGGTGTACTATGGATCATCCCTGGTGTACTATGGACCATCACTGATGTACTATGGACCATCACTGATGTACTGTGGATCATCACTGATGTACTATAGATCATCACTGATGTACTATGGACCATCACTGATGTACTATGGACCATTACTGATGTACTGTGGATCATCATTGATGTACTGTGGATCATCACTGATGTACTGTGGATCATCACTGGTGTACTATGGGCCATCACTGATGTACTCTGGGCCATCACTGATGTACTATGGATCATCACTGATGTACTATGGATCATCACTGATGTACTGTGGATCATCACTGATGTACTGTGGATCATCACTGATGTACTGTGGGCCATCACTGGTGTACTATGGGCCATCACTGGTGTACCATGGATCATCACTGATGTACTATGGTTTATCACTGATGTAATATGGATCATCACTGATGTACTATGGATCATCACTGATGTCCTATGGATCATCACTGATGTACTATGGATCATCACTGATGTACTATGGATCATCACTGATGTACTATGAGCCATCACTGATGTACTATGGATCATCACTGGTGTACTGTGGATCATCACTGATGTACTGTGGATCATCACTGATGTATCGTGGATCATCACTTATGTACTGAGGATCATCACTGATGTACTGTGGATCATCACGGGTGTATTATGGATCATCACGGGTGTACTATGGATCATCACTGGTGTACTATGGACCATCCCTGATGTACTATGGACCATCCCTGATGTACTATGGACCATCCCTGATGTACTGAGGATCATCACTGATGTAATATATATCATCACTAATGTACTATGGGTCATCACTGATGTACTATGGATCACCACTGGTGTACTGTGGATCATCACTGATGTACTGTGGACCATCCCTGATGTACTGTGAATCATCACTGATGTACTGAGGATCATCACTGATGTACTATGGATCATCACTGATGTACTGTGGATAATCACTGATGTACTGTGGATCATCACGGGTGTACTATGGATCATCACAGGTGTACTTTGGATCATCACAGATGTACTATAGTTCATCACTGATGTACTATGGGCCATCACTGGTGTACTATGGATCATCACTGATGTACTATGGACCATCCCTGATGTACTATGGACCATCCCTGATGTACTGTGGATCATCACTGATGTACTGTGGATCATCACTGATGTACTATAGATCATCACTGATGTACTATGGGCCATCACTGGTGTACTATGGGCCATCACTGGTGTACTATGGATCATCACTGGTGTACTATGGATCATTACTGGTGTACTGTGGACCAACACTGATGTACTATGGACCATCACTGATGTACTATGGATCATCACTGATGTACTGTGGATCATCCATGGTGTACTATGGATCATCACTGGTGTTCTATGGATCATCAGTGATGTACTATGGGCCATCACTGATGTACTATGGATCATCACTGATGTACTATGGACCATCCCTGATGTACTATAGATCATCACTGATGTACTATGGGCCATCACTGGTGTACTATGGGCCATCACTGGTGTACTATGGATCATCACTGGTGTACTATGGATCATTACCGGTGTACTGTGGACCATCACTGATGTACTATGGAACATCACTGATGTACTATGGATCATCACTGATGTACTGTGGATCATCCCTGGTGTACTATGGATCATCACTGGTGTTCTATGGATCATCACTGATGTACTATGGGCCATCACTGATGTACTATGGATCATCACTGATATACTGTGGACCATCACTGATGCACTGTGGATCATCACTGATGTACTGTGGATCATCACTGATGTACTATAGATCATCACTGATGTACTATGGGCCATCACTGGTGTACTATGGGCCATCACTGGTGTACTATGGATCATCACTGATGTACTATGGATCATCACTGATGTACTATGGATCATCACTGATGTACTATGGATCATAATGATGTACCATAGATCATCACTGCTGTACTATGAGCCATCACTGATGTACTATGGATCATCACTGATGTACTATGGATCATCACTGATGTACTATGAGCCATCACTGATGTACTGTGGATCATCACTGATGTACTATAGTTCATCACTGATATACTATGGGCCATCACTGGTGTACTATGGATCATCACTGGTGTACTATGGATCATCACTGATGTACTATGGACCATCCCTGATGTACTATGGACCATCCCTGATGCACTGTGGATCATCACTGATGTACTGTTGATCATCACTGATGTACTATAGATCATCACTGATGTACTATGGGCCATCACTGGTGTACTATGGATCATCACTGGTGTACTATGGATCATCCCTGATGTACTATGGACCATCCCTGATGTACTATGGACCATCCCTGATGTACTGTGGACCATCCCTGATGTACTGTGGACCATCCCTGATGTACTATAGATCATCACTGATTTACTGTGGATCATCACTGATGTACTATAGATCATCACTGATGTACTATGGGCCATCACTGGTGTACTATGGACCATCACTGGTGTACTATGGATCATCACTGGTGTACTATGGATCATCCCTGGTGTACTATGGACCATCACTGATGTACTGTGGATCATCACTGATGTACTATAGATCATCACTGATGTACTATGGACCATCACTGATGTACTATGGACCATCACTGATGTACTGTGAATCATCACTGATGTACTGTGGATCATCACTGATGTACTGTAGATCATCACTGATGTACTATGGATCATCACTGGTATACTATGGATCATCACTGATGTACTATAGATCATCACTGATGTACTATGGGCCAACACTGGTGTACTATGGATCATCACTGGTGTACTATGGATCATCACTGGTGTACTATGGATCATCACTGGTGTACTATGGATAATCCCTGATGTACTATGGACCATCCCTGATATACTATGGACCATCCCTGATGTACTGTGGACCATCCCTGATGTACTGTGGACCATCCCTGATGTACTATAGATCATCACTGATTTACTGTGGATCATCACTGATGTACTATAGATCATCACTGATGTACTATGGACCATCACTGATGTACTATGGACCATCACTGATGTACTGTGGATCATCACTGATGTACTGTGGATCATCACTGATGTACTGTAGATCATCACTGATGTACTATGGACCATCACTGGTGTACTATGGATCATCACTGGTGTACTATGGATCATCACTGGTATACTATGGATCATCACTGTTGTACTATAGATCATCACTGATGTACTATGGGCCATCACTGGTGTACTATGGATCATCACTGGTGTACTATGGATCATCACTGGTGTACTATGGATCATCCCTGATGTACTATGGACCATCCCTGATGTACTATGGACCATCCCTGATGTACTGTGGACCATCCCTGATGTACTGTGGACCATCCCTGATGTACTATAGATCATCACTGATTTACTGTGGATCATCACTGATGTACTATAGATCATCACTGATGTACTATGGGCCATCACTGGTGTACTATGGACCATCACTGGTGTACTATGGATCATCACTGGTGTACTATGGATCATCCCTGGTGTACTATGGACCATCACTGATGTACTGTGGATCATCACTGATGTACTATAGATCATCACTGATGTACTATGGACCATCACTGATGTACTATGGACCATCACTGATGTACTGTGAATCATCACTGATGTACTGTGGATCATCACTGATGTACTGTAGATCATCACTGATGTACTATGGATCATCACTGGTATACTATGGATCATCACTGATGTACTATAGATCATCACTGATGTACTATGGGCCAACACTGGTGTACTATGGATCATCACTGGTGTACTATGGATCATCACTGGTGTACTATGGATCATCACTGGTGTACTATGGATAATCCCTGATGTACTATGGACCATCCCTGATATACTATGGACCATCCCTGATGTACTGTGGACCATCCCTGATGTACTGTGGACCATCCCTGATGTACTATAGATCATCACTGATTTACTGTGGATCATCACTGATGTACTATAGATCATCACTGATGTACTATGGACCATCACTGATGTACTATGGACCATCACTGATGTACTGTGGATCATCACTGATGTACTGTGGATCATCACTGATGTACTGTAGATCATCACTGATGTACTATGGACCATCACTGGTGTACTATGGATCATCACTGGTGTACTATGGATCATCACTGGTATACTATGGATCATCACTGTTGTACTATAGATCATCACTGATGTACTATGGGCCATCACTGGTGTACTATGAATCATCACTGGTGTACTATGGATCATCACTGGTGTACTATGGATCATCCCTGATGTACTATGGACCATCCCTGATATACTATGGACCATCCCTGATGTACTGTGGACCATCCCTGATGTACTGTGGACCATCCCTGATGTACTATAGATCATCACTGATGTACTGTGGATCATCACTGATGTACTATAGATCATCACTGATGTACTACGGGCCATCACTGGTGTACTATGGGCCATCACTGGTGTACTGTGGATCATCACTGGTGTACTATGGATCATCCCTGGTGTACTATGGACCATCACTGATGTACTATGGACCATCACTGATGTACTGTGGATCATCACTGATGTACTATAGATCATCACTGATGTACTATGGACCATCACTGATGTACTATGGACCATTACTGATGTACTGTGGATCATCATTGATGTACTGTGGATCATCACTGATGTACTGTGGATCATCACTGGTGTACTATGGGCCATCACTGATGTACTCTGGGCCATCACTGATGTACTATGGATCATCACTGATGTACTATGGATCATCACTGATGTACTGTGGATCATCACTGATGTACTGTGGATCATCACTGATGTACTGTGGGCCATCACTGGTGTACTATGGGCCATCACTGGTGTACTATGGATCATCACTGATGTACTATGGATCATCACTGATGTAATATGGATCATCACTGATGTCCTATGGATCATCACTGATGTCCTATGGATCATCACTGATGTACTATGGATCATCACTGATGTACTATGGATCATCACTGATGTACTATGAGCCATCACTGATGTACTATGGATCATCACTGGTGTACTGTGGATCATCACTGATGTACTGTGGATCATCACTGATGTATCGTGGATCATCACTTATGTACTGAGGATCATCACTGATGTACTGTGGATCATCACGGGTGTATTATGGATCATCACGGGTGTACTATGGATCATCACTGGTGTACTATGGACCATCCCTGATGTACTATGGACCATCCCTGATGTACTATGGACCATCCCTGATGTACTGAGGATCATCACTGGTGTAATATATATCATCACTAATTTACTATGGGTCATCACTGATGTACTATGGATCACCACTGGTGTACTATGGGCCATCACTGGTGTACTGTGGATCATCACTGATGTACTGTGGACCATCCCTGATGTACTGTGAATCATCACTGATGTACTGAGGATCATCACTGATGTACTATGGATCATCACTGATGTACTGTGGATAATCACTGATGTACTGTGGATCATCACGGGTGTACTATGGATCATCACAGGTGTACTTTGGATCATCACAGATGTACTATAGTTCATCACTGATGTACTATGGGCCATCACTGGTGTACTATGGATCATCACTGATGTACTATGGACCATCCCTGATGTACTATGGACCATCCCTGATGTACTGTGGATCATCACTGATGTACTGTGGATCATCACTGATGTACTATAGATCATCACTGATGTACTATGGGCCATCACTGGTGTACTATGGGCCATCACTGGTGTACTATGGATCATCACTGGTGTACTATGGATCATTACTGGTGTACTGTGGACCATCACTGATGTACTATGGACCATCACTGATGTACTATGGATCATCACTGATGTACTGTGGATCATCCCTGGTGTACTATGGATCATCACTGGTGTTCTATGGATCATCAGTGATGTACTATGGGCCATCACTGATGTACTATGGATCATCACTGATGTACTATGGACCATCCCTGATGTACTATAGATCATCACTGATGTACTATGGGCCATCACTGGTGTACTATGGGCCATCACTGGTGTACTATGGATCATCACTGGTGTACTATGGATCATTACCGGTGTACTGTGGACCATCACTGATGTACTATGGAACATCACTGATGTACTATGGATCATCACTGATGTACTGTGGATCATCCCTGGTGTACTATGGATCATCACTGGTGTTCTATGGATCATCACTGATGTACTATGGGCCATCACTGATGTACTATGGATCATCACTGATATACTGTGGACCATCACTGATGCACTGTGGATCATCACTGATGTACTGTGGATCATCACTGATGTACTATAGATCATCACTGATGTACTATGGGCCATCACTGGTGTACTATGGGCCATCACTGGTGTACTATGGATCATCACTGATGTACTATGGATCATCACTGATGTACTATGGATCATCACTGATGTACTATGGATCATAATGATGTACCATAGATCATCACTGCTGTACTATGAGCCATCACTGATGTACTATGGATCATCACTGATGTACTATGGATCATCACTGATGTACTATGAGCCATCACTGATGTACTATGGATCATCACTGATGTACTATGAGCCATCACTGATGTACTGTGGATCATCACTGATGTACTATAGTTCATCACTGATATACTATGGGCCATCACTGGTGTACTATGGATCATCACTGGTGTACTATGGATCATCACTGATGTACTATGGACCATCCCTGATGTACTATGGACCATCCCTGATGCACTGTGGATCATCACTGATGTACTGTTGATCATCACTGATGTACTATAGATCATCACTGATGTACTATGGGCCATCACTGGTGTACTATGGATCATCACTGGTGTACTATGGATCATCCCTGATGTACTATGGACCATCCCTGATGTACTATGGACCATCCCTGATGTACTGTGGACCATCCCTGATGTACTGTGGACCATCCCTGATGTACTATAGATCATCACTGATTTACTGTGGATCATCACTGATGTACTATAGATCATCACTGATGTACTATGGGCCATCACTGGTGTACTATGGACCATCACTGGTGTACTATGGATCATCACTGGTGTACTATGGATCATCCCTGGTGTACTATGGACCATCACTGATGTACTGTGGATCATCACTGATGTACTATAGATCATCACTGATGTACTATGGACCATCACTGATGTACTATCGATCATCACTGATGTACTGTGAATCATCACTGATGTACTGTGGATCATCACTGATGTACTGTAGATCATCACTGATGTACTATGGATCATCACTGGTATACTATGGATCATCACTGATGTACTATAGATCATCACTGATGTACTATGGGCCATCACTGGTGTACTATGGATCATCACTGGTGTACTATGGATCATCACTGGTGTACTATGGATCATCACTGGTGTACTATGGATAATCCCTGATGTACTATGGACCATCCCTGATATACTATGGACCATCCCTGATGTACTGTGGACCATCCCTGATGTACTGTGGACCATCCCTGATGTACTATAGATCATCACTGATGTACTGTGGATCATCACTGATGTACTATAGATCATCACTGATGTACTATGGGCCATCACTGGTGTACTGTGGGCCATCACTGGTGTACTATGGGCCATCACTGGTGTACTGTGGATCATCACTGGTGTACTATGGATCATCCCTAGTGTACTATGGACCATCACTGATGTACTTTGGACCATCACTGATGTACTGTGGATCATCACTGATGTACTATAGATCATCACTGATGTACTATGGACCATCACTGATGTACTATGGACCATCACTGATGTACTGTGGATCATCATTGATGTACCCAGGATCATCACTGATGTACTGTGGATCATCACTGATTTACTGTGGATCATTACTGATGTACTGTGGATCATAACTGATGTACTATGGATCATCACTGATGTACTATGGATCATCACTGATGTACTGTGGATCATCGTAAAAATGGAAAAAATCTGCGCTAACCGTGATTAAAATTAGTGAATTAATTAAATATAAGAACCATTATATATATATAAATAATAATGGTAAAATTAATAAAGTGAATTGGTGGGTGCTGCAAAAAAAATTATAGCTGGAATAACCACTACACAAATATATGCAAAAAGAATTAATAAAAATGCGCTACCCTTAAACAAGCAATCATAGTGCTAATGATTCATATGTGTTCACACACACCAAAAAACAAAAACAGAAAAAAAGTCCTGTTGATAAAACACGGCAATATATCTGAAATATCCCCTGTGCACAGATAAATGAATAAATAAAAATTAAAAATATATATATAAAAAAATGTGAAAGAGAGAAAGTCCAAATGAAGTTCATAAACAAAAAAAGCCACATCTGCTGATGTATATATGACAGACTCTTCTAAGCAGCTGTAGGCGAAATATCCACATCCAACTTGCTCAAACGAATTATAGAAGAAATAGCAGCTTACCAAATATAATAGATCTCTGTCACGGAGATCTATAGGGGCTCAGATTCATATGGTGATCCCACCGGACATTCAGCCACGAAACACTGGAATCGAACGATATCCTCCTCCTCCTGGATATTTATTCCAAGAAAAGAGCTCTCCCTCCAGGTATCCGCTGGTGTAATTGGCTCATGCAGCACAATGAATGTTGATATGGAAGAAAAATAAATAAAACCTCATGGTGCAGTATTCCTAATAAAATAGGATTCCCTTTATTTATCCTGGGTAAAAAATGACATCCAGCAGGTTTTCAAAACAAGAGCGGCAAAACTCCAAAGAAACGAATGCTGGTACTCAGCTGCGGTCTGTGCCGATCAGCTGTAGCGTAGTGACGTCGCGTTCGTTAGCTCCACCCGACGCTGCGTTTCGTCGTAAGAGGCGTCCACTTCCCAGGCGTCGGGTGGAGCTAAATCGTTCGATTCCAGTGTTTCGTGGCTGAATGTCCGGTGGGATCACCATATGAATCTGAGCCCCTATAGATCTCCGTGACAGAGATCTATTATATTTGGTAAGCTGCTATTTCTTCTATAATTCGTTTAAGCAAGTTGGATGTGGATATTTCGCCTACAGCTGCTTAGAAGAGTCTGTCATATATACATCAGCAGATGTGGCTTTTTTTGTTTATGAACTTCATTTGGACTTTCTCTCTTTCACATTTTTTTATATATATATTTTTAATTTTTATTTATTCATTTATCTGTGCACAGGGGATATTTCAGATATATTGCCGTGTTTTATCAACAGGACTTTTTTTCTGTTTTTGTTTTTTGTTTTTTTGGTGTGTGTGAACACATATGAATCATTAGCACTATGATTGCTTGTTTAAGGGTAGCGCATTTTTATTAATTCTTTTTGCATACTGTGGATCATCACTGATGTACTGTTGATCATCACTGATGTACTATAGATCATCACTGATGTACTATGGGCCATCACTGGTGTACTATGGATCATCACTGGTGTACTATGGATCATCACTGGTGTACTATGGATCATCACTGATGTACTATGGATCATCACTGATGTCCTATGGATCATCACTGATGTACTATGGATCATCACTGATGTACTATGAGCCATCACTGATGTACTATGGATCATCACTGGTGTACTATGAGCCATCACTGATGTATTGTGGATCATCACTGGTGTACCGTGGATCATCACTGATGTACTGTGGATCATCACTGATGTACTGAGGATCATCACTGATGTACTGTGGATCATCACGGTTGTACTATGGATCATCACGGGTGTACTATGGATCATCACAGATGTACAATAGTTCATCACTGATGTACTATGGGCCATCACTGGTGTACTATGGATCATCACTGATGTACTATGGACCATCCCTGATGTACTATGGACCATCCCTGATGTACTGTGGATCATCACTGATGTACTGTGGATCATCACTGATGTACTATAGATCATCACTGATGTACTATGGGCCATCACTGGTGTACTATGGGCCATCACTGGTGTACTATGGATCATCACTGGTGTACTATGGATCATTACTGGTGTACTGTGGACCATCACTGATGTACTATGGACCATCACTGATGTACTGTGGATCATCACTAATGTACTGTGGATCATCCCTGGTGTACTATGGATCATCATTGGTGTTCTATGGATCATCACTGATGTACTATGGGCCATCACTGATGTACTATAGATCATCACTGATGTACTATGGGCCATCACTGGTGTACTATGGGCCATCACTGGTGTACTATGGATCATCACTGATGTACTATGGATCATCACTGATATACTGTGGACCATCACTGATGTACTGTGGATCATCACTGATGTACTATAGATCATCACTGATGTACTATGGGCCATCACTGGTGTACTATGGGCCATCACTTGTGTACTATGGATCATCACTGATGTACTATGGATCATCACTGATTTACTATGGATCATCACTGATGTACTATGGATCATAATGATGTACTATAGATCATCACTGATGTACTATGAGCCATCACTGATGTACTATGGATCATCACTGATGTACTATGGATCATCACTGATGTACTATGGATCATCACTGATGTACTATGAGCCATCACTGATGTACTGTGGATCATCACTGATGTACTATAGTTCATCACTGATGTACTATGGGCCATCACTGGTGTACTATGGGCCATCACTAGTGTACTATGGATCATCACTGGTGTACTATGGATCATCACTGATGTACTATGGACCATCCCTGATGTACTGTGGATCATCACTGATGTACTGTGGATCATCACTGATGTACTATAGTTCATCACTGATGTACTATGGGCCATCACTGGTGTACTATGGATCATCACTGGTGTACTATGGATCATCACTGATGTACTATGGACCATCCCTGATGTACTATGGACCATCCCTTATGTACTGTGGATCATCACTGATGTACTGTGGATCATCACTGATGTACTGTAGATCATCACTGATGTACTATGGACCATCACTGGTGTACTAAGGGCCATCACTGGTGTACTATGGATCATCACTGGTGTACTATGGATCATCACTGGTGTACTATGGATCATCCCTGATGTACTATGGACCATCCCTGATGTACTATGGCCCATCCCTGATGTACTGTGGACCATCCCTGATGTACTGTGGACCATCCCTGATGTACTATAGATCATCACTGATGTACTGTGGATCATCACTGACGTTCTATGGGCCATCACTGGTGTACTATGGGCCATCACTGGTGTACTATAGATCATCACTGATGTACTGTGGATCATCCCTGGTGTATTATGGACCATCACTGATGTACTGTGGATCATCACTGATGTACTATAGATCATCACTGATGTACTATGGACCATCACTGATGTACTATGGACCATCACTGATGTACTGTGGATCATCACTGATGTACTGTGGATCATCACTGATGTACTGTAGATCATCACTGATGTACTATGGACCATCACTGATGTACTATAGATCATCACTGATGTACTATGGACCATCACTGATGTACTGTGGACCATCCCTGATGTACTATAGATCATCACTGATGTACTGTGGATCATCACTGATGTACTATGGGCCATCACTGGTGTACTATGGGCCATCACTGGTGTACTATGGGCCATCACTGGTGTACTGTGGATCATCACTGGTGTACTATGGATCATCCCTGATGTACTATGGACCATCCCTGATATACTATGGACCATCCCTGATGTACTGTGGACCATCCCTGATGTACTATAGATCATCACTGATGTACTGTGGATCATCACTGATGTACTATAGATCATCACTGGTGTACTGTGGATCATCACTGGTGTACTATGGATCATCCCTGGTGTACTATGGATCATCCCTGGTGTACTATGGACCATCACTGATGTACTATGGACCATCACTGATGTACTGTGGATCATCACTGATGTACTATAGATCATCACTGATGTACTATGGACCATCACTGATGTACTATGGACCATCACTGATGTACTGTGGATCATCATTGATGTACTGTGGATCATCACTGATGTACTGTGGATCATCACTGGTGTACTATGGGCCATCACTGATGTACTCTGGGCCATCACTGATATACTATGGGCCATCACTGATGTACTATGGATCATCACTGATGTACTATGGATCATCACTGATGTACTGTGGATCATCACTGATGTACTGTGGATCATCACTGATGTACTGTGGATCATGACTGATGTACTATAGATCATCACTGATGTACTATGGGCCATCATTGGTGTACTATGGGCCATCACTGGTGTACTATGGATCATCACTGATGTACTATGGATCATCACTGATGTAATATGGATCATCACTGATGTACTATGGATCATCACTGATGTCCTATGGATCATCACTGATGTACTATGGATCATCACTGATGTACTATGGATCATCACTGATGTACTATGAGCCATCACTGATGTACTATGGATCATCACTGGTGTACTGTGGATCATCACTGATGTACTGTGGATCATCACTGATGTACCGTGGATCATCACTGATGTACTGAGGATCATCACTGATGTACTGTGGATCATCACGGGTGTATTATGGATCATCACGGGTGTACTATGGATCATCACTGGTGTACTATGGACCATCCCTGATGTACTATGGACCATCCCTGATGTACTATGGACCATCCCTGATGTACTATGGACCATCCCTGATGTACTGAGGATCATCACTGATGTAATATATATCATCACTAATGTACTATGGGTCATCACTGATGTACTATGGATCATCACTGGTGTACTATGGATCATCACTGCTGTACTGTGGATCATCACTGATGTACTGTGGACCATCCCTGATGTACTGTGGATCATCACTGATGTACTGAGGATCATCACTGATGTACTATGGATCATCACTGATGTACTGTGGATCATCACTGATGTACTATAGATCATCACTGATGTACTGTGGATCATCACTGATGTACTGTGGATCATCACTGATGTTCTGAGGATCATCACTGATGTACTGTGGATCATCACTGATGTACTGTGGATCATCACTGATGTACTATAGATCATCACTGATGTACTATGGATCGTCACTGATGTACTATGGATCATCACTGATGTACTGTGGATCATCACTGATGTTCTATGGATCATCACTGATGTAGTATAGATCATCACTGGTGTACTATGGATCATCACTGATGTACTATGGACCATCCCTGATGTACTATGGACCATCCCTGATGTACTGTGGATCATCACTGATGTACTGTGGATCATCACTGATGTACTATAGATCATCACTGATGAACTATGGATCATCACTGATGTACTATAGAACACTCTATAGATGTACTATGGGCCATCACTGGTGTACTATGGGCCATCACTGGTGTACTATGGATCATCACTGGTGTACTATGGATCATCACTGGTGTACTGTGGACAATCACTGGTGTACTATGGATCATCACTGGTGTACTATGGATCATCACTGGTGTACTATGGATCATCACTGGTGTACTATGGATCATCACTGGTGTACTATGGACCATCCCTGATGTACTGTGGATCATCACTGATGTACTGTAGATCATCACTGATGTACTATAGTTCATCACTGATGTACTATGGGCCATCACTGGTGTACTATGGGCCATCACTGGTGTACAATGGATCATCACTGATATACTATGGACCATCCCTGATGTACTATGGACCATCCCTGATGTACTGTGGATCATCCCTAATATACTGTGGATCATCACTGATGTACTGTGGATCATCACTGATGTACTATAGATCATCACTGATGAACTATGGATCATCACTGATGTACTATAGAACACTCTATAGATGTACTATGGGCCATCACTGGTGTACTATGGGCCATCACTGGTGTACTATGGATCATCACTGGTGTACTATGGATCATCACTGGTGTACTGTGGACAATCACTGGTGTACTATGGACCATCCCTGATGTATTGTGGACCATCCCTGATGTACTGTGGACCATCCCTGATGTACTGTGGATCATCACTGATGTACCGTGGATCATCACTGATGTACTGTGGATCATCACTGATGGACTGTGGGCCATCACTGATGTACTATGGGCCATCACGGGTGTACTATGGATCATCGCTGGTGTACTATGGATCATCACTGATGTACTATGGACCATCCCTGATGTACTATGGACCATCCCTCATGTACTATGGACCATCCCTGATGTACTGAGGATCATCACTGATGTACTATAGATCATCACTGATGTACTATGGCCCATCACTGGTGTACTATGGATCATCACTGATGTACTGTGGATCATCACTGATGTACTATGGATCATCACTGATGTACTATGGATCATCACTGATGTACTATGAGCCATCACTGATGTACTATGGGCCATCACTGATGTACTGTGGATCATCACTGGTGTACTATGGATCATCACTGATGTACTGAGGATCATCACTGATGTACTGAGGATCATCACTGATGTACTGTGGATCTTCACTGATGTACTGTGGATCATCACTGATGTACTATAGATCATGACTGATGTACTGTGGATCATCACTGATGTACTGTGGATCTTCACTGATGTACTGTGGATCATCACTGATGTACTATAGATCATCACTGATGTACTGTGTATCATCACTGATGTACTGTGGATCATCACTGATGTACTGAGGATCATCACTGATGTACTATGGATCATCACTGATGTACTGTGGATCATCACTGATGTACTATAGATCATCACTGATGTACTATGGATCATCACTGATGTACTGTGGATCATCACTGATGTACTGAGGATCATCACTGATGTACTGTGGATCATCCCTGATGTACTGTGGATCATCACTGATGTACTGTGGATTATCACTGATGTACTGTGGACCATCACTGATGTACTGTGGATCATCACTGATGTACTATAGATCATCACTGATGTACTATAGGTCATCACTGATGTACTATGGACCATCACTGGTGTACTATGGATCATCACTGGTGTACTATGGATCATCACTGGTGTACAATGGATCATCACTGGTGTACTATGGACCATCCCTGATGTACTGTGGATCATCACTGATGTACTGTGGATCATCACTGATGTACTATAGATCATCACTGGTGTACTATGGATCATCACTGATGTACTATGGACCATCCCTGATGTACTATGGACCATCCCTGATGTACTGTGGATCATCACTGATGTACTGTGGATCATTACTGATGTACTAAAGATCATCACTGATGTACTATGGGCCATCACTGGTGAACTATGGGCCATCACTGGTGTACTATGGGCCATCACTGGTGTACTATGGGCCATCACTGATGTACTATGGACCATCCCTGATGTACTATGGACCATCCCTGATGTACTGTGGATCATCACTGATGTACTATAGATCATCACTGATGTACTGTGGATCATCACTGATGTACTGTGGACCATCCCTGATGTACTGTGGATCATCACTGATGTACTGTGGATCATCACTGATGTACTGTGGATCATCAATAATGTACTGTGGATCATCACTGATGTACTGTGGATCATCCCTGATGTACTGTGGATCATCACTCATGTACTATGGATCATCACTCATGTACTATGGATCATCACTCATGTACTATAGATCATCACTGATGTACTATGAGCCATCACTGATGTACTATGGATCATCACTGATGTACTATGGATCATCACTGATGTACTATGGATCATCACTGATGTACTATGGATCATCACTGGTGTACTATGGATCATCACTGATGTACTGTGGACCATCCCTGATGTACTGTGGATCATCACTGATGTACTGTGGGCCATCACTGATGTACTATGGGCCATCACGGGTGTACTATGGATCATCACTGATGTACTATGGACCATCCCTGATGTACTATGGACCATCCCTGATGTACTATGGACCATCCCTGATGTACTGAAGATCATCACTGATGTACTATAGATCATCACTGATGTACTATGGGCAATCACTGGTGTACTATGGATCATCACTGATGCACTGTGGATCATCACTGATGTACTATGGATCATCACTGATGTACTATGAGCCATCACTGATGTACTGTGGATCATCACTGATGTACTATAGTTCATCACTGATGTACTATAGTTCATCACTGATGTATAGGGATGAGCTCGGTGTTCGAGTCGAACATACGTTCGACTCGAACATCGGCTGTTCGATCGTTCGACGAAGATCGAACGATTTGGGCCGTTCGCGCCTAATTCGAGTGACGCGAACGGCCCACAATGCACTACGCCATCGCAGTGTCATCCAGGCGCTGTGATTGGCCAAGCATGCACTGTGACCCCGCATGCTTGGCCAATCACAGCGCCGGCAGCGAGGAGAGCAATGATTGGCCACAGGCAGGATGCCTGTGGCCAATTATTGCTGAGGGTGTTTAGTACACGCCCCACACTATAAAAGGCCGCCAGCACGGCGGCCTAGTGTATTGTGTTCCGGAGCAGGGAAAGAGAAGCATAGGCAGGGACAGTGACATTTTTTTTTCTTGCTTAACCTGGATTCCTTTAGTTTAGGGAAAGAGAAGGATAGGTAGGGAGAGTGTCAGTGTGTTTTACTGTGATAATCCTTGTTTCTAGGGACAGGGAAGGACAGTGAGGGAAATTCTACTTGTGCTATAGTGTGCTAAAGCATTGATCATCAATCAGCTGTAAAAAAACATTTTTTCTAGGGACAGAAAACTATAGGTAGGAAGAGTGTCAGTTTCTTTCACTGTGATAATCCTTGTTTCTAGGGACAGGGAAGGACAGTGAGGGAAATTCTACTTGTGCTATAGTGTGCTAAAGCATTGATCATCAATCAGCTTTAAAAAAACATTTTTTCTAGGGACAGAAAACTATAGGTAGGAAGAGTGTCAGTTTCTTTCACTGTGATAATCCTTGTTTCTAGGGACAGGGAAGGACAGTGAGGGAAATTCTCCTTGTGCTATAGTGTGCTAAAGCATTGATCATCAATCAGCTTTAAAAAAACATTTTTTCTAGGGACAGAAAACTATAGGTAGGAAGAGTGTCAGTTTCTTTCACTGTGATAATCCTTGTTTCTAGGGACAGGGAAGGACAGTGAGGGAAATTCTACTTGTGCTATAGTGTGCTAAAGCATTGATCATCAATCAGCTGTAAAAAAACATTTTTTCTAGGGACAGAAAACTATAGGTAGGAAGAGTGTCAGTTTCTTTCACTGTGATAATCCTTGTTTCTAGGGACAGGGAAGGACAGTGAGGGAAATTCTACTTGTGCTATAGTGTGCTAAAGCATTGATCATCAATCAGCTTTAAAAAAACATTTTTTCTAGGGACAGAAAACTATAGGTAGGAAGAGTGTCAGTTTCTTTCACTGTGATAATCCTTGTTTCTAGGGACAGGGAAGGACAGTGAGGGAAATTCTCCTTGTGCTATAGTGTGCTAAAGCATTGATCATCAATCAGCTTTAAAAAAACATTTTTTCTAGGGACAGAAAACTATAGGTAGGAAGAGTGTCAGTTTCTTTCACTGTGATAATCCTTGTTTCTAGGGACAGGGAAGGACAGTGAGGGAAATTCTACTTGTGCTATAGTGTGCTAAAGCATTGATCATCAATCAGCTTTAAAAAAAACATTTTTTCTAGGGACAGAAAACTATAGGTAGGAAGAGTGTCAGTTTCTTTCACTGTGATAATCCTTGTTTCTAGGGACAGGGAAGGACAGTGAGGGAAATTCTCCTTGTGCTATAGTGTGCTAAAGCATTGATCATCAATCAGCTTTAAAAAAACATTTTTTCTAGGGACAGAAAACTATAGGTAGGAAGAGTGTCAGTTTCTTTCACTGTGATAATCCTTGTTTCTAGGGACAGGGAAGGACAGTGAGGGAAATTCTACTTGTGCTATAGTGTGCTAAAGCATTGATCATCAATCAGCTTTAAAAAAACATTTTTTCTAGGGACAGAAAACTATAGGTAGGAAGAGTGTCAGTTTCTTTCACTGTGATAATCCTTGTTTCTAGGGACAGGGAAGGACAGTGAGGGAAATTCTCCTTGTGCTATAGTGTGCTAAAGCATTGATCATCAATCAGCTTTAAAAAAAACATTTTTTCTAGGGACAGAAAACTATAGGTAGTGTGAGGGGGTTAGCTCGGCAGCGGGTGTGTGTGACCCCCGAGATGGGCTCCCCACACAAAAACAGGCCCAGCAAACGGAGGTTGTGGTTTTCAAAATCAAAAAGGTGCGGTTTATTTTCTATTTACAGTGACAAAACACAGCAAAGCAAAAGAAACATAAACAAAATAAATCCTGGTCAACTTGACCTCTGACTAAACATACAGGTTTCCTAACTAACAACTGGGATCAGCCTAGTGCTGTCCTAGTCCCTAAGTCCCTGGTTTTAAATGTCCAAGCAAATAGCCACACAGGCTTTGTCTCACCGCACAGGGGTTCACTCTCCCTAGACAGTCCACACAGGTCTGGGTCCAGGCATGAGCTAACATCTAATGAAGCTGGGAGTTCTTATAGAGGCCTAAATGAGCTGACAAGCTTCAGCTGGTCTCATCAACTCCCTGTCTGCACAACGCCCCACAGTCTCCCTAGAGGTATGAGTCATCCATGAGCCCACTAGCCTCAGCTGGGCTTATACAACTCTCCACCTAGTTGTATAAGTCGGCGTAAAGCCTGAATCTGGGCGAAATATATCTACCCCCCTGGATGCAACCAGGTGACTTTACCTTCCTGCTGTCACATACCCCCCCCTCTTGTTTTAACCTCGGGGTTGGAACACCAGCAATCAGGCATTCATGTACTCGAGACAAAGCATCCACATTCCCCATTTGAACGCCAGGGCGATGCTTTACTGTGAAGTTGAATTCCTGGAGGGCCAGGAACCACCTATTCACTCTTCTATTTGTTTCCTTGTTTTGAGCCATCCACTTTAACGGAGCGTGATCCGTAACCATGTCAAAGTGCCTACCTAGCAGGTAGTACCGAAGGGAATCTAGAGCCCACTTCACCGCTAAACACTCCTTTTCAACGGTGGCGTAATTTACCTCATGGGACTTCAACTTCCTGCTGAGGTAAATGACTGGGTGCTCTTCCCTGTTCCAGACCTGGGACAATACTGCTCCTAACCCCACATCTGACGCATCACTTTGTACGACAAAGTCTTTAGAGAAGTCGGGTGAGTACAACACTGGCTGGCTACATAAGGCTTGTTTCAAGAATTGGAATGCTGCCTCAGCCTCGGGGGTCCATTTAATCATGACCGACCCTTTCCCCTTCGTCAGGTTGGTTAGGGGCACAGCCTTAGAAGCAAAGTGGGGAATGAATCGCCGATAATACCCAGCGATTCCCAGAAAGGCTCGTACCTGCTTCTTGCTGTTGGGACGTGGCCAACTCTGGATGGCCTCGACTTTGTTGAGTTGGGGTTTTATTACTCCCCTCCCAATGGTGTACCCAAGATATTTGGCCTCCTCCTGCCCAATGGTACACTTCTTGGGGTTAGCCGTAAACCCCGCTTCCCGAACAGAGTCCAGGACTGCTTGCACTTTTGGCAGATGTGAGGCCCAATCTGTGCTATGGACAATTACGTCATCCAGGTAAGCCGCAGCATACTTCCGATGGGGCCTCAGCATCTGGTCCATTTTCCGCTGGAATGTGGCCGGCGCATTCTGTAACCCGAACGGCATTCTTTTATATTGGAACGCCCCGTCTGGGGTTACAAATGCGGTTTTCTCTTTGGCCGACTTGGCCAGGGGGATTTGCCAATACCCTTTTGTGAGGTCAAGAGTCGTCATGTATCGGGCTGTTCCCAGCCGGTCGATCAACTCATCTATACGTGGCATGGGGTAGGTGTCAAATTTTGTAACTTTGTTCAACTGACGAAAATCGTTACAAAATCGCCAGCTCCCATCCGGTTTAGGCACCAACACAATGGGACTAGACCAATCACTTTGGGACTCCTCTATCACCCCTAAGTTCAGCATTTTCTGTACTTCCTCCCGTATTGCCTCCCGTCGGGCCTCTGGGATCCGATAGGGTTTTAACTTCACCCTTTCACCGGGCGGGGTAATGATGTCATGCTCTACCCCAGATGTTTGTCCCGGCAGCTCAGAGAATACCTCCTTGTTGCGAAGCACAAACTCCTTAACCTCCTGTTGTTGGGGTTGTGACAAGGTGGCTGCTATTCCAACCTCAGGAATCACGCAACCAGTTTGAGCTGGTGACCAAGTGTCTGCGACTAGGGACTCTCTATCCCTCCAGGCTTTCAACAGATTAACGTGATAGATCTGTTCGGGCTTTCGCCTTCCTGGTTGTCTGACCTTGTAATTTACTTCGCTCACTTTTTCCATTATCTCGTAGGGGCCTTGCCATTTGGCAAGGAATTTACTTTCAACTGTAGGGACAAGTACCAGTATCCTATCCCCCGGGGAAAAGGTATGGGTCTTGGCTCCACGGTTGTACACTCTCTGCTGTGCTAACTGCGCTTGGGCCAAATGTTCCTTCACGATGGGCATTACCTGTGCAATTCGGTCTTGCATCAGGGTGACATGCTCAATCACACTCCTGTGGGGAGAACTCTCACTTTCCCAAGTTTCCTTGGCAATATCCAACAGCCCTCTTGGGTGTCTCCCATACAGTAACTCAAAGGGGGAGAATCCCGTAGAGGATTGGGGCACCTCCCTAATAGCAAACATCAGATAAGGAAGTAGACAGTCCTAATCCTTTCCATCTCTATCCACCACTTTCTTCAACATTTGTTTTAGGGTTTTGTTGAATCTTTCAACCAGCCCATCGGTTTGGGGGTGATACACAGATGTACGTAATTGTGTCACTTTGAACAATTTACACAGCTCCTTCATAACCCGGGACATAAAGGGTGTACCTTGGTCCGTAAGCAGTTCTTTACAAATACCCACCCGGCTAAACACAAGAGATAGCTCTTTGGCTATGGTTTTGGCCGAGGTATTTCGGAGAGGGATCGCTTCTGGATAACGGGTGGCATAGTCCATTATAACTAATATGTACTGGTGCCCCCTAGCGGACTTGATTATAGGACCTACCAAATCCATGGCGATCCTCTCAAACGGGACCTCAATGATGGGTAGAGGGACCAGCGGGCTACAGAAATGTGGCATCGGGGCCGACCTCTGACACACAGGGCAGGAGGAACAATAATTTTCTATGTCCTTCATCACCCCCGGCCAATAGAATCTCTGTAATACCCTCTCTCGGGTTTTCTCTGTCCCCAGATGACCTCCAAGAATGTGCCCATGGGCCAACTCCAACACCAACTTCCTGTAAGGTTTGGGCACCACAAGCTGCTCAACGGTTTCTTCTGCCCTTTTTGCCACCCGATACAGTAGGTCCTTCTCTACGCTGAAGTATGGGTAAGTGCAGGTATTATCTGGGTTCACTAACTCGCCATCTATTTTCACTACGTTTTCGCGTGCCTTTATTAGGGCGGGGTCTTTCAACTGTTCTGTGGCAAAGTTTTCCCTGTGAACCTCAAGATCAGAAAACTCCACAGACGGTAGGTTTTCGTCTGAGGAGGTGGGCTCCTCTCCAGTTTCTTGAGTCTCCCCTGCCAATACTGATAAGGGAAATTCCGGAGAGTCCTCACCACTCTCAGGGGAGTTCTGGCTATCACATTCCTGGTACATAGGGGCACCAGTGGGGGGCTCAGGATCATCCCACAGTTCCCAGAACTTTGGAAAATCCCTTCCCACAATGGCGTCATGCGGTAACTGAGATACTAAGCCCACTGGATGAGAGAGGGTACCTTTGGGGGTCTCGAAACACACTGTAGTCACTGGATACTCTCGGGTGTCCCCATGCACACAAATAACAGCTACCTTGCTATTCCCAGAGACCTCTGTTTTAACTAACTCAGCCTTTATCAGGGTCACAAGGCTACCTGAATCCAGCAATACCACAACATTTCTACCATTAACACACATTTTGCATAAATGTTTCTCAGTTCCTCGAATGGCAGTGCATGCGACTGTCGCACACAGCGACTGACGTCTGCCCGTCAGAAAGTCACACTGCATGGGTTCCTCCACAACCGGGCAATTGGCTGCAATATGTCCCGCTTGCCGGCAGCGGTAGCAAACGATCCTTCTTGCGGCCTCTTGAGCCGCTGATTTCCCAGGCTGTTCTCGCCAAACTTGGGGTAGAGCTCCCACCCTCTCACTCTCTCCACCCTCACCCCTTGGAAACCTCTTATCCGCCCCTGGGGATGGTCTGGTCTTAGGGTGGAAAGTCCGAGTGTCTCTGGAAGAGGCCGTCAGGGTCTCTGTAGCCAAGTATTTCTCCACACGATCCACAAGACCATCGGCCGTCTCTGGGTCTCCATGGCTTACCCACTTTTGGATGGCAGTAGGAAGAGCTCTCAAAAACCGATCCATTACAACACGTTCCACAATCTTTGGTGCGGACAAAGTCTCTGGCTGTAGCCACTTTCTGCTCAGGTGAATGAGATCATACATTTGAGACCTGGGGGGTTTTCCAAGCTGGAAAGTCCAGTTATGCACACGCTGAGCCCGGACAGCCTGGGTGACACCCAGCCTTGCCAATATTTCAGCTTTTAGCATCACATAGTCTTTTGCTTGGTTAGGCTCTAGGTCATAGTAAGCTTTCTGCGATTCACCAGTTAACAGAGGAGCCACCAGTCCAGCCACTTTTCTCTTTCAGCGGTCCTTTCAAATGTGGTCAAAAATACCTCTGGATCATCCTCTCCAGTCATTTTTGTCAATAAACGACTCACCCCAAAGGACGCCGTATTAGTGGGGCGGCTTTCCTCACTGGTCTGCGGACGTTGCTGCATTACTGCTTCCATCTGTTGTTGTAGTCTCTGCTCTTGCTTCTGCAACAGGTCTATGAAGCGGGCCTCAGATTGCTGCTGGGCTTGTTGCTGAGCCTCCAGACTCTGTTGCAAAATTGCGTTTGTCTGCTGCTGGGCTGCAAGGCTCTGTTGATGAGCTTGCTGCTGGGCTGCGAAGTTCTGTTGTTGAGCTGCAAGGCTCTGTTGATGAGCTGCAAGGCTCTTTTGCAAACCTGCATTTGTCTGCTGTTGATTGGCATTTGCTAGAGCCAGCTGCTTCAGTATCTCCTCCATGCTGGCTTAAAAAAAAACTGCCCGCATTCTCCACCAACTGTGAGGGGGTTAGCTCGGCAGCGGGTGTGTGTGACCCCCGAGATGGGCTCCCCACACAAAAACAGGCCCAGCAAACGGAGGTTGTGGTTTTCAAAATCAAAAAGGTGCGGTTTATTTTCTATTTACAGTGACAAAACACAGCAAAGCAAAAGAAACATAAACAAAATAAATCCTGGTCAACTTGACCTCTGACTAAACATACAGGTTTCCTAACTAACAACTGGGATCAGCCTAGTGCTGTCCTAGTCCCTAAGTCCCTGGTTTTAAATGTCCAAGCAAATAGCCACACAGGCTTTGTCTCACCGCACAGGGGTTCACTCTCCCTAGACAGTCCACACAGGTCTGGGTCCAGGCATGAGCTAACATCTAATGAAGCTGGGAGTTCTTATAGAGGCCTAAATGAGCTGACAAGCTTCAGCTGGTCTCATCAACTCCCTGTCTGCACGACGCCCCACACTCTCCCTAGATGTATGAGTCATCCATGAGCCCACTAGCCTCAGCTGGGCTTATACAACTCTCCACCTAGTTGTATAAGTCGGCGTAAAGCCTGAATCTGGGCGAAATATATCTACCCCCCTGGATGCAACCAGGTGACTTTACCTTCCTGCTGTCACAGTAGGAAGAGTGTCAGTTTCTTTCACTGTGATAATCCTTGTTTCTAGGGACAGGGAAGGACAGTGAGGGAAATTCTACTTGTGCTATAGTGTGCTAAAGCATTGATCATCAATCAGCTTTAAAAAAACATTTTTTCTAGGGACAGAAAACTATAGGTAGGAAGAGTGTCAGTTTCTTTCACTGTGATAATCCTTGTTTCTAGGGACAGGGAAGGACAGTGAGGGAAATTCTCCTTGTGCTATAGTGTGCTAAAGCATTGATCATCAATCAGCTTTAAAAAAACATTTTTTCTAGGGACAGAAAACTATAGGTAGGAAGAGTGTCAGTTTCTTTCACTGTGATAATCCTTGTTTCTAGGGACAGGGAAGGACAGTGAGGGAAATTCTCCTTGTGCTATAGTGTGCTAAAGCATTGATCATCAATCAGCTTTAAAAAAACATTTTTTCTAGGGACAGAAAACTATAGGTAGGAAGAGTGTCAGTTTCTTTCACTGTGATAATCCTTGTTTCTAGGGACAGGGAAGGACAGTGAGGGAAATTCTACTTGTGCTATAGTGTGCTAAAGCATTGATCATCAATCAGCTTTAAAAAAACATTTTTTCTAGGGACAGAAAACTATAGGTAGGAAGAGTGTCAGTTTCTTTCACTGTGATAATCCTTGTTTCTAGGGACAGGGAAGGACAGTGAGGGAAATTCTACTTGTGCTATAGTGTGCTAAAGCATTGATCATCAATCAGCTTTAAAAAAACATTTTTTCTAGGGACAGAAAACTATAGGTAGGAAGAGTGTCAGTTTCTTTCACTGTGATAATCCTTGTTTCTAGGGACAGGGAAGGACAGTGAGGGAAATTCTCCTTGTGCTATAGTGTGCTAAAGCATTGATCATCAATCAGCTTTAAAAAAACATTTTTTCTAGGGACAGAAAACTATAGGTAGGAAGAGTGTCAGTTTCTTTCACTGTGATAATCCTTGTTTCTAGGGACAGGGAAGGACAGTGAGGGAAATTCTACTTGTGCTATAGTGTGCTAAAGCATTGATCATCAATCAGCTTTAAAAAAACATTTTTTCTAGGGACAGAAAACTATAGGTTGGAAGAGTGTCAGTTTCTTTCACTGTGATAATCCTTGTTTCTAGGGACAGGGAAGGACAGTGAGGGAAATTCTCCTTGTGCTATAGTGTGCTAAAGCATTGATCATCAATCAGCTTTAAAAAAACATTTTTTCTAGGGACAGAAAACTATAGGTAGGAAGAGTGTCAGTTTCTTTCACTGTGATAATCCTTGTTTCTAGGGACAGGGAAGGACAGTGAGGGAAATTCTACTTGTGCTATAGTGTGCTAAAGCATTGATCATCAACCGTCTTTAAAAAAAAAAAATTTCTAGGGACAGAAAACTATAGGTAGGAAGAGTGTCAGTTTCTTTCACTGTGATAATCCTTGTTTCTAGGGACAGGGAAGGACAGTGAGGGAAATTCTCCTTGTGCTATACTGTGCTAAAGCATTCCTCATCAACCATCTTTGAAATCCTTGTTTTTTGGACAGTCAGGGAAATTGTCGTTGTGCTATTCTGTGCGAAAGCAATCATCCTCAACCATATTTAGAAATCCTTAAGTAAAGGGACAGAGAAGGACACCTGAAGGTAGCCCTTATTGCTTTTTTCCCATCTCCCTGCAGGCCATCTATTAGAATGTCTGGAAGGCAAACAAGGAGAGGCAGACAGTCAGGAGGCAATAAAAGAGGGCAAGCAGGCTCTGTGTCTGGGGGCAACAGTGCTGGTCGTGGACGCGGTGCATTGTCATCAGCACATGGCCATGGGACACGCTTGTCCTTCTTTTCGGCAGCTGGACATGTTGAGCCACATCATGCCGAAGACTTGGTAGAGTGGATGACCAAGCCCTCCTCCTCCTCCTCATCCTCTCTCACCCAGGCTCAGGGTACTGGCAAAGCAGCTGCCAAAGCGTCCTCTTCCCTGGTATCAATGTCAGACTCATCATCAGTCACTCCTTCCCTAGACCCACCATGTCCTCCTCCTGAGGAGTCCCCCGAACTGTTTGAGCACAGTGTTGGGTACATGCTCCAGGAGGATGCCCAGCGTTTCGAAGGGTCTGATGATGAAACCCAGCTAGAGGAAGGCAGTAGCGTGAGAGCAGACAGAGGGGATGCTCAAGAAGGACACCAATCTGGCAGTCATGTTCCAGCAGCTGCAGCATACTGCCAGATTGGCTCCAGTGATGAGGAGGGAGGGGATGATGAGGTCACTGACTCCACGTGGGTGCCTAATAGGAGAGAGGAGGAGGAGGAGGATGAGGAGGAGGCACATCTCCAACGAGGCAGGATGCCCTTTGGTGGCCAGCGTAAGGGCAGTACACCGACGGAATCACACCGCAGAGCTCCGCCTGTGCAGGGCGCTGCCTCTGCCCGTCATTCAAAAAGTTCTTTGGTGTGGGCCTTTTTTGAGGCTAGTGCATCAGATCGCACAGCTGCTGTTTGCAACATATGTCTCAAGCGTATATCGCGTGGCCAAAACATCAGCCGCTTGGGTACCACATGCCTGACCAGACATATGTTGACCTGCCATGCAGCTCGTTGGCAAGCCTACCTCAAAGACCCACACCAAAGAACAAAGCGGACCTCTCCTTGCACCGCATCAGCTGGGATCTCCAACCCCACTATAACTTCAGTCCTCTCTGAAACATGCACTGAGAGGAATGAAGGTGTAGAATTAGGTGTGTCACAGCCAAGTAGTTGCGGCCACTCTGCTAGCAGTACACCGACGTCCGATTCTAGCAGGCAAATTTCCCTGCCCCAGCTGCTGGACCGTCGAAAGAAGTTCACTCCCAGCCATCCACATGCCCAGCGGTTGAATGCTAGCTTGGCTAAATTGCTAGCGCTTCAACTGCTGCCTTTTCAGTTGGTAGACTCGGCCCCCTTCCGTGAGTTTGTGCAATGTGCGGTTCCTCAGTGGCAGGTTCCCAAACGCCACTTTTTCTCACGGAAGGCTATTCCGGCTCTCTACCGGCATGTGGAAGGCAATGTCTTGGCCTCGCTGGACAGGGCGGTCAGCGGTAAGGTGCATATTACCGCTGACTCATGGTCCAGCAGGCATGGACAGGGACGTTACCTTTCTTTCACGGCCCATTGGGTCACTCTTTTGGCAGCTGGGAAGGATGCAGGACAAGGTGCAGTAGTGTTGGAGGTTGTTCCACCGCCACGCCTCCAAAATGCTACTACTGGTTGTGACACACCTCTCTCCTCCACCCCCTCCTCTTCTTCTTCCTCCATGGCCTCTTCCTGTGGTTTGTCCTCGGAACCAGCGGTGCTCCGTAGCCGTTCAAGGGGCTACGCAAGTACGCAGGCAAAAAGATGCCATGCTGTGCTTGCGCTGGTGTGTTTGGGGGACAGAAGCCACACTGGGGCAGAGGTCCTGTCTGCTCTGCAGGGCCAGGCCGAGAGGTGGTTGACGCCATGCCAGCTTAAGCCAGGAATGGTGGTTTGCGACAATGGCACCAACCTCCTCTCCGCCCTCCGACAGGGACAACTGACCCATGTGCCCTGTGTGGCTCACGTCCTTAACCTGGTGGTGCAGCGGTTCTTGGGCAGGTACCCGGGCTTACAGGATGTCCTGAGGCAGGCCAGGAAAGTCTGTGTGCATTTCCGCAGATCTTATAATGCCAGTGCTTGCCTGGCTGAGCTGCAAAAGGAGTTGAACCTGCCCAAGAACCGCCTTATATGTGACATGCCCACCAGGTGGAACTCAACGTTGGCCATGCTGCAGCGGCTGCACACGCAGCAGAGGGCCATCAATGAGTACCTGTGCGACTACGGCACCAGGACAGGGTCAGGGGAGCTTGGTTTTTTTTCTCCACGCCAGTGGGGCATGATCAGGGATGCATGCACTGTCCTGGCACCATTTGAGGAGGCCACGAGGATGGTGAGCAGTGACAGTGCATGCATCAGTGACACTGTACCTCTTGTCCACCTGTTGGAGCACACGCTGCGTGGAATAATGGACAGGGCACTTGAGGCAGAACAGAGGCAGGAAGAGGAGGACTTCCTTGCCTCTCAAGGCCCCCTTTACCCAGACAGTGTTCCTTCTGTCCCACCCATCGCACAGGAAGAGGAGGAGGAGGAGGAGGAGGATTGTGTCAGCATGGAGGTGGAGGCTGGCACTCAGCATCATCAGCAGCAGTCTTTTAGGGATGATTTACAGTCCCAAGAAACCAGTGAACTTGTACGTGGCTGGGAGGAGGTGGCTGCGGATCATGTCGTCCTTAGTGACCCAGAGGACTCCGGACCGAATGCCTCAGCAAACCTACGCTGCATGGCCTCCCTGATCCTGCAAAGTCTGCGGAAGGATCCTCGTATTCTTCGGATCAAGGAGAGGGACCATTACTGGCTGGCCACTCTCCTTGATCCACGGTACAAGGGTAAGGTTGCGGACCTTATGTTACCGTCGCAGAGGGAGCAGAGGATGAGACAACTCCGGGAGGCCTTGCAGAAAGGTCTGTGCAACGCGTTCCCAGAGACTGGGAGGTTACAAACTCCTGGTCCTGGACAACGAGTTGCTGAGGCTTCGGCCAGTCAAAGAAGGAGCGGTGGGGAAGGTGGCCGTCTGACCGATGCGTTCAGACAATTCTTTAGTCCGCAGCCCCAAAGTATGATCGGTTCCAGCAACCATCGCCAGCGTCTGATAAACATGGTGCAGGAATATCTAGGGGCAAGGTCAGACTTGGACACCTTCCCCACCGAAAATCCTCTGGCTTACTGGGTCTTGAGGATGGATCACTGGCCAGAGCTTGCACAGTATGCAATTGAGCTACTGGCCTGTCCTGCATCCAGCGTTCTTTCGGAACGCACATTCAGTGCTGCTGGAGGATTTGTCACGGATCACAGGGTGCGCCTGTCCACCGACTCGGTTGATCGACTGACTTTCATCAAGATGAACCAGTCTTGGATCACCACCAGCTACCACACACCTGATGCTGATATAACAGACTAATTGATTTTAACATGTCACATCCCTTCAAGACTGATGCTGATGCTGAGTGCCTGTGCTGTTATGTTGACTGGCTATCCTCCTCCTCCGAGTCCTCAATGATACGATTGATGATGATAGCTTGGAAGATCATTTTTGTTTATGGGTGCCGCCACCAGTGGCTAAGGCCCAATTTTTCAGCCCCTGTTTTACAGGGGCGTGTAATTACAATTTTTTTAGCAATAATTTGCCATAGGGCTCATTGCTGTGCTCCAAGTACAGTATCTGTGAGGGGTTGGAGTGTTGTGCCACCAGTGCCTAAGGCCCAATTTTTCAGCCCCTGTTTAACAGGGGCGTGTCATTACAATTTTTGAAGCAATACTTTGCAACAGGGCTCATTGCTGTGCTCCAAGTACAGTATCTGTGAGGGGTTGTAGTGTTGTGCCACCAGTGCCTAAGGCCCAATTTTTCAGCCCCTGTTCAACAGGGGCATATAATTACAATTCTTGATCTAATAATTCACAGCAGGGCCCATTGCTGCACCCACCAAGAGTAACTCTGAGGGCTTACAGTGTTGTGGCAACGCCACCACCACCACCACCACCACCACCACGAAAGGCCCAATTTTTCAGCCCCTGTTCAAAAGGGGCATGTAATTACAATTCTTGATCTAATAATTCACAGCAGGGCCCATTCCTGCACCCACCAAGAGTAACTCTGAGGGCTTACAGTGTTGTGGCAACACCACCACCACCACCACCACCACGAAAGGCCCAATTTTTCAGCCCCTGTTCAACAGGGGCATGCAATTACAATTCTTGATCTAATAATTCACAGCAGGGCCCATTGCTGCACCCACCAAGAGTAACTGTCAGGGCTTACAGTGTTGTGGCACCAGCACCACCATCAAAGGCCCAATTTTTACTACCACTGTTCAACAATTATATGTAATTAAAATTCCTGATATAATAGTTGACAGCAGGGCGTTCCAGCACCAACCAAGAGTAACTGTGAGTGCTTACAGTGTTGTGCCAACACCAACAACTAAGGGGCCTATTTCTGCAGAGTATATACGGCAGGTCCCTACTTTCAAACATCCAACTTACAAACGACTCCTACTTGCAAACGCAAGAAGACAACAGGAAGTGAGAGGAAATCTACCCCTTGGAAGGAAAATTCTCTCCTGTAAGAATTAATATGGGAGAAAGGTGTCTCCTCTGTACTGATGCTTTATCAGCAATCCTTGTTTCAAGAAAAACACCACATTTCAAAAACAGTTGTCATTGGGACGGAAAGTGAGGTGAAATGTTCTGAACAGGGGCACAGACAGCAAAACAAATGTTACAGGGGTGATAACCCTTACCTATGTTTTCCAAAAAGTTTAAAAATAGATTTTTGGGCTGAAGCTACACTTAAACAATGTACCTGTTCAAAATTACAAACAGATTCTACATAAGAACAAACCTACAGTCCCTGTCTTGTATGCACCGCCTGTATACGGCTGTTCAGAGTATATAGGGCCTTTTTTATTTTATGTGCGGGGTTCCCCTTAATATCCATACAAGACCCAAAGGGGCTGGTAATGGGCTGGGGTAGGGGGGGGGGGTCATGGGGTAGCTATGCCATTTTTCTTAAAGATTTTCATCCATATTACCGGGACCAGACATTACATTAAAGCCGCAAGCAGTTTTAAATGGCTTTTTTTTCCTTTAGAAGTGTCATTTTGTGCAGGGACAGTTCTAAACACGGGAAACACGTGGCACTTCACAGGCATATTTTAGACACCCCCCAGGTACGATATTTAAAGGAATATTTGACTTTTTTTTTTTTCACTTTATGCATCATTAAAATGACTGCTCCCGAAAAACGACCGTTTTTAAAACTTATTTTTGCATTGATACATGTCCCCTGGTGCAGAACCCGGGTTCCCAAACCCTTTTTAGGACAATAACATGCATAATAGTCGTTATAGTTAGCACTTTAGAATTCGAACGTTCGCATCCATTGTATTTAATAGGGTTCTAATGTTCGTACGAACTTTCGGTCCGTTCGCGGGTTCTGGTGCGAACCGAACCCGGGGGTGTTCGGCTCATCACTACTGATGTACTATGAGCCATCACTGATGTACTATGGATCATCACTGATGTACTGTGGACCATCCCTGATGTACTGTGGATCATCACTGATGTACTGTGGATCATCACTGATGTACTATGGATCATCACTGATGTACTATGAGCCATCACTGATGTACTATGGATCATCACTGGTGTACTATGGATCATCACTGATGTATTGTGGACCATCCCTGATGTACTGTGGACCATCCCTGATCTACTGTGGATCATCACTGATGTACCGTGGATCATCACTGATGTACTGTGGATCATCACTGATGGACTGTGGGCCATCACTGATGTACTATGGGCCATCACGGGTGTACTATGGATCATCACTGGTGTACTATGGATCATCACTGATGTACTATGGACCATCCCTGATGTACTATGGACCATCCCTCATGTACTATGGACCATCCCTGATGTACTGAGGATCATCACTGATGTACTATAGATCATCACTGATGTACTATGGGCCATCACTGGTGTACTATGGATCATCACTGATGTACTGTGGATCATCACTGATGTACTATGGATCATCACTGATGTACTATGGATCATCACTGATGTACTATGAGCCATCACTGATGTACTATGGGCCATCACTGATGTACTGTGGATCATCACTGGTGTACTATGGATCATCACTGATGTACTGAGGATCATCACTGATGTACTGAGGATCATCACTGATGTACTGTGGATCTTCAGTGATGTACTGTGGATCATCACTGATGTACTACAGATCATCACTGATGTACTGTGGATCATCACTGATGTACTGTGGATCTTCACTGATGTACTGTGGATCATCACTGATGTACTATAGATCATCACTGATGTACTGTGGATCATCACTGATGTACTGTGGATCATCACTGATGTACTGAGGATCATCACTGATGTACTATGGATCATCACTGATGTACTGTGGATCATCACTGATGTACTATAGATCATCACTGATGTACTATGGATCATCACTGATGTACTATGGATCATCCCTGATGTACTGTGGATCATCACTGATGTACCGTGGATCATCACTGATGTACTGAGGATCATCACTGATGTACTGTGGATCATCACGGGTGTATTATGGATCATCATGGGTGTACTATGGATCATCACTGGTGTACTATGGACCATCCCTGATGTACTATGGACCATCCCTGATGTACTATGGACCATCCCTGATGTACTGAGGATCATCACTGATGTACTACAGATCATCACTAATGTACTATGGGTCATCACTGATGTACTATGGATCATCACTGGTGTACTATGGATCATCACTGGTGTACTGTGGATCATCACTGATGTACTGTGGATCATCACTGATGTACTATAGATCATCACTGATGTACTGTGGATCATCACTGATGTTCTGAGGATCATCACTGATGTACTGTGAATCATCACTGATGTACTGTGGATCATCACTGATGTACTATAGATCATCACTGATGTACTATGGATCGTCACTGATGTACTATGGATCATCACTGATGTACTATGGACCATCCCTGATGTACTGTGGATCATCACTGATGTTCTGTGGATCATCACTGATGTAGTATAGATCATCACTGATGAACTATGGATCATCACTGATGTACTATAGATCATCACTGATGTACTGTGGATCATCACTGATGTACTGTGGATCATCACTGATGTTCTGAGGATCATCACTGATGTACTGTGGATCATCACTGATGTACTGTGGATCATCACTGATGTACTATAGATCATCACTGATGTACTGTGGATCGTCACTGATGTACTATGGATCATCACTGATGTACTATGGACCATCCCTGATGTACTGTGGATCATCACTGATGTTCTATGGATCATCACTGATGTAGTATATATCATCAATGGTGTACTATGGATCATCACTGATGTACTATGGACCATCCCTGATGTACTGTGGATCATCACTGATGTACTGTGGATCATCACTGATGTACTATAGATCATCACTGATGAACTATGGATCATCACTGATGTACTATAGATCATCACTGATGTACTTTAGATCATCACTGGTGTACTATAGATCATCACTGGTGTACTATGGATCATCACTGATGTACTATGGGCCATCACTGGTGTACTATGGGCCATCACTGGTGTACTATGGATCATCACTGGTGTACTATGGATCATCACTGATGTACTATAGATCATCACTGATGTACTATGGATCATCACTGATGTACTATGGACCATCCCTGATGTACTGTGGATCATCACTGATGTTCTATGGATCATCACTGATGTAGTATATATCATCAATGGTGTACTATGGATCATCACTGATGTACTATGGACCATCCCTGATGTACTGTGGATCATCACTGATGTACTGTGGATCATCACTGATGTACTATAGATCATCACTGATGAACTATGGATCATCACTGATGTACTATAGATCATCACTGATGTACTTTAGATCATCACTGGTGTACTATAGATCATCACTGGTGTACTATGGATCATCACTGATGTACTATGGGCCATCACTGGTGTACTATGGGCCATCACTGGTGTACTATGGATCATCACTGGTGTACTATGGATCATCACTGGTGTACTGCGGACAATCACTGGTGTACTATGGATCATCACTGGTGTACTATGGATCATCACTGGTGTACTATGGATCATCACTGGTGTACTATGGATCATCACTGGTGTACTATGGACCATCCCTGATGTACTGTGGATCATCACTGATGTACTGTAGATCATCACTGATGTACTATAGTTCATCACTGATGTACTATGGGCCATCACTGGTGTACAATGGATCATCACTGGTGTACAATGGATCATCACTGATGTACTATGGACCATCCCTGATGTACTATGGACCATCCCTGATGTACTGTGGATCATCCCTGATGTACTGTGGATCATCACTGATGTACTGTGGATCATCACTGATGTACTGTGGATCATAACTGATGTACTATAGATCATCACTGATGTACTATAGATCATCACTGATGTACTATGGGCCATCACTGGTGTACTATTGGCCATCACTGGTGTACTATAGATCATCACTGATGTACTATAGATCATCACTGATGTACTGTGGATCATCACTGGTGTACTGTGGATCTTCACTGGTGTACTATGGATCATCACTGATGTACTATGGGCCATCACTGATGTACTATGGATCATCACTGATATACTGTGGACCATCCCTGATGTACTGTGGATCATCACTGATGTACTGCGGATCATCACTGATGTACTGTGGATCATCACTGATGTACTACAGATCATCACTGGTGTACTATGGGCCATTACTGGTGTACTATGGGCCATCAATGGTGTACTATGGGCCATCACTGATGTACTATGGATCATCACTGATGTACTATGGGCCATCACTGGTGTACTATGGGCCATCACTGGTGTACTATGGATCATCACTGATGTACTATAGATCATCACTGATAAACTATGAGCCATCACTGATGTACTATGGATCATCACTGATGTACTATGGATCATCACTGAAGTACTATGGATCATCACTGATGTACTATGAGCCATCACTGATGTACTATGGATCATCACTGGTGTACTATGGATCATCACTGATGTACTGTGGACCATCCCTGATGTACTGTGGATCATCCCTGATGTACTGTGGATCATCACTGATGTACCGTGGATCATCACTGATGTACTGTGGATCATCACTGATGTACTGTGGGCCATCACTGATGTACTATGGGCCATCACGGGTGTACTATGGATCATCCGTGGTGTACTATGGATCATCACTGATGTACTATGGACCATCCCTGATGTACTATGGACCATCCCTGATGTACTATGGACCATCCCTGATGTACTGAGGATAATCACTGATGTACTGTAGATCATCACTGATGTACTATGGGCCATCACTGGTGTTCTATGGATCATCACTGATGTACTGTTGATCATCACTGATGTACTATGGATCATCACTAATGTACTATGGATCATCACTGATGTACTATGAGCCATCACTGATGTACTATGGGCCATCACTGATGTACTGTGGATCATCACTGATGTACTGAGGATCATCACTGATGTGCTATGGATCATCACTGATGTACTGTGGATCATCACTGATGTACTGTGGATCATTACTGATGTACTATAGATCATCACTGATGTACTGTGGATCATCACTGATGTACTGTGGATCATCACTGATGTACTGTGGATCATCACTGATGTACTGAGGATCATCACTGATGTACTGTGGATCATCCATGATGTACTGTGGATCATCACTGATGTACTGTGGATTATCACTGATGTACTGTGGACCATCACTGATGTACTGTGGACCATCACTGATGTACTGTGGACCATCACTGATGTACTGTGGATCATCACTGATGTACTATAGATCATCACTGATGTACTATGGACCATCACTGGTGTACTATGGATCATCACTGGTGTACTATGGATCATCACTGGTGTACTATGGATCATCACTGGTGTACTATGGACCATCCCTGATGTACTGTGGATCATCACTGATGTACTGTGGATCATCACTGATGTACTATAGATCATCACTGGTGTACTATGGATCATCACTGATGTACTATGGACCATTCCTGATGTACTATGGACCATCCCTGATGTACTGTGGATCATCACTGATGTACTGTGGATCATCACTGATGTACTATAGATCATCACTGATGTACTATGGGCCATCACTGGTGTACTATGGGCCATCACTGGTGTACTATGGGCCATCACTGGTGTACTATGGGCCATCACTGATGTACTATGGACCATCCCTGATGTACTATGGACCATTCCTGATGTACTGTGGATCATCACTGATGTACTGTGGATCATCACTGATGTACTATAGATCATCACTGATGTACTGTGGATCATCACTGATGTACTGTGGACCATCCCTGATGTACTGTGGATCATCACTGATGTACTGTCGATCATCACTGATGTGCTGTGGATCATCAATAATGTACTGTGGATCATCACTGATGTACTGTGGATCATCACTGATGTACTGTGGATCATCACTGATGTACTATGGATCATCACTGATGTACTATGAGCCATCACTGATGTACTATGGATCATCACTGATGTACTATGGATCATCACTGATCTACTATGAGCCATCACTGATGTACTATGGATCATCACTGGTGTACTATGGATCATCACTGATGTACTGTGGACCATCCCTGATGTACTGTGGATCATCACTGATGTACCGTGGATCATCACTGATGTACTGTGGATCATCACTGATGTACTGTGGGCCATCACTGATGTACTATGGGGCATCACGGGTGTACTATGGATCATCACTGATGTACTATGGACCATCCCTGATGTACTATGGACCATCCCTGATGTACTATGGACCATCCCTGATGTACTGAAGATCATCACTGATGTACTATAGATCATCACTGATGTACTATGGGCAATCACTGGTGTACTATGGATCATCACTGATGCACTGTGGATCATCACTGATGTACTATGGATCATCACTGATGTACTATGAGCCATCACTGATGTACTGTGGATCATCACTGATGTACTATAGTTCATCACTGATGTACTATAGTTCATCACTGATGTACTATGAGCCATCACTGATATACTATGGATCATCACTGATGTACTGTGGACCATCCCTGATGTACTGTGGATCATCACTGATGTACTGTGGATCATCACTGATGTACTATGGATCATCACTGATGTACTATGGATCATCACTGATGTACTATGGATCATCACTGATGTACTATGGATCATCACTGGTGTACTATGGATCATCACTGATGTATTGTGGACCATCCCTGATGTACTGTGGACCATCCCTGATGTACTGTGGATCATCACTGATGTACCGTGGATCATCACTAATGTACTGTGGATCATCACTGATGGACTGTGGGCCATCACTGATGTACTATGGGCCATCACGGGTGTACTATGGATCATCACTGGTGTACTATGGATCATCACTGATGTACTATGGACCATCCCTGATGTACTATGGACCATTCCTGATGTACTATGGACCATCCCTGATGTACTGAGGATCATCACTGATGTACTATAGATCATCACTGATGTACTATGGGCCATCACTGGTGTACTATGGATCATCACTGATGTACTGTGGATCATCACTGATGTACTATGGATCATCACTGATGTACTATGGATCATCACTGATGTACTATGAGCCATCACTGATGTACTATGGGCCATCACTGATGTACGGTGGATCATCACTGGTGTACTATGGATCATTACTGATGTACTGAGGATCATCACTGATGTACTGAGGATCATCACTGATGTACTGAGGATCATCACTGATGTACTGTGGATCTTCACTGATGTACTGTGGATCATCACTGATGTACTATAGATCATCACTGATGTACTGTGGATCATCACTGATGTACTGAGGATCATCACTGATGTACTATGGATCATCACTGATGTACTGTGGATCATCACTGATGTACTATAGATCATCACTGATGTACTATGGATCATCACTGATGTACTATGGATCATCCCTGATGTACTGTGGATCATCACTGATGTACTGTGGATTATCACTGATGTACTGTAGATTATCACTGATGTACTGTGGACCATCACTGATGTACTGTGGACCATCACTGATGTACTGTGGATCATCACTGATGTACTATAGATCATCACTGATGTACTGTGGATCATCACTGATGTACTATAGATCATCACTGATGTACTATAGATCATCACTGATGTACTATGGACCATCACTGGTGTACTATGGATCATCACTGGTGTACTATGGATCATCACTGGTGTACTATGGACCATCCCTGATGTACTGTGGATCATCACTGATGTACTGTGGATCATCACTGATGTACTATAGATCATCACTGGTGTACTATGGATCATCACTGATGTACTATGGACCATCCCTGATGTACTGTGGATCATCACTGATGTACTGTGGATCATCACTGATGTACTATAGATCATCACTGATGTACTATGGGCCATCACTGGTCTACTATGGGCCATCACTGGTCTACTATGGGCCATCACTGGTGTACTATGGGCCATCACTGGTGTACTATGGGCCATCACTGGTGTACTATGGGCCATCACTGATGTACTATGGACCATCCCTGATGTACTGTGGACCATCCCTGATGTACTGTGGATCATCACTGATGTTCTATAGATCATCACTGATGTACTGTGGATCATCACTGATGTACTGTGGACCATCCATGATGTACTGTGGATGATCACTGATGTACTGTGGATCATCACTGATGTACTGTGGATCATCACTAATGTACTGTGGATCATCACTGATGTACTGTGGATCATCACTGACATACTGTGGATCATCACTGATGTACTATGGATCATCACTCATGTACTATAGATCATCAGTGATGTACTATGAGCCATCACTGATGTACTGTGGATCATCACTGATGTACTATGGATCATCACTGATGTACTATGGATCATCACTGATGTACTATGAGCCATCACTGATGTACTATGGGCCATCACTGATGTACTGTGGATCATCACTGGTGTACTATGGATCATTACTGATGTACTGAGGATCATCACTGATGTACTGAGGATCATCACTGATGTACTGAGGATCATCACTGATGTACTGTGGATCTTCACTGATGTACTGTGGATCATCACTGATGTACTATAGATCATCACTGATGTACTGTGGATCATCACTGATGTACTGAGGATCATCACTGATGTACTATGGATCATCACTGATGTACTGTGGATCATCACTGATGTACTATAGATCATCACTGATGTACTATGGATCATCACTGATGTACTATGGATCATCCCTGATGTACTGTGGATCATCACTGATGTACTGTGGATTATCACTGATGTACTGTAGATTATCACTGATGTACTGTGGACCATCACTGATGTACTGTGGACCATCACTGATGTACTGTGGATCATCACTGATGTACTATAGATCATCACTGATGTACTGTGGATCATCACTGATGTACTATAGATCATCACTGATGTACTATAGATCATCACTGATGTACTATGGACCATCACTGGTGTACTATGGATCATCACTGGTGTACTATGGATCATCACTGGTGTACTATGGACCATCCCTGATGTACTGTGGATCATCACTGATGTACTGTGGATCATCACTGATGTACTATAGATCATCACTTGTGTACTATGGATCATCACTGATGTACTATGGACCATCCCTGATGTACTATGGACCATCCCTGATGTACTGTGGATCATCACTGATGTACTGTGGATCATCACTGATGTACTATAGATCATCACTGATGTACTATGGGCCATCACTGGTCTACTATGGGCCATCACTGGTGTACTATGGGCCATCACTGGTGTACTATGGGCCATCACTGATGTACTATGGACCATCCCTGATGTACTGTGGACCATCCCTGATGTACTGTGGATCATCACTGATGTTCTATAGATCATCACTGATGTACTGTGGATCATCACTGATGTACTGTGGACCATCCATGATGTACTGTGGATGATCACTGATGTACTGTGGATCATCACTGATGTACTGTGGATCATCACTAATGTACTGTGGATCATCACTGATGTACTGTGGATCATCACTGATGTACTGTGGATCATCACTGACATACTGTGGATCATCACTGATGTACTATGGATCATCACTCATGTACTATAGATCATCAGTGATGTACTATGAGCCATCACTGATGTACTATGGATCATCACTGATGTACTATGGATCATCACTGATGTACTATGGATCATCACTGATGTACTATGAGCCATCACTGATGTACTATGGATCATCACTGGTGTACTATGGATCATCACTGATGTACTGTGGACCATCCCTGATGTACTGTGGATCATCACTGATGTACCGTGGATCATCACTGATGTACTGTGGATCATCACTGATGTACTATGGATCATCACTGATGTACTATGAACCATCACTGATGTACTGTGGATCATCACTGATGAACTATGGATCATCACTGATGTACTATAGATCATCACTGATGTACTGTGGATCATCACTGATGTAGTATGGACCATCACTGATGTACTGTGGATCATCACTGGTGTACTATGGATCATCACTGGTGTACTATGGATCATCACTGATGTACTATGGGCCATCACTGATGTACTATGGATCATCACTGATATACTGTGGACCATCCCTGATGTACTGTGGATCATCACTGATGTACTATGGATCATCACTGATGTACTATGGATCATCACTGATGTACTGTGGACCATCCATGATGTACTGTGGATGATCACTGATGTACTGTGGATCATCACTGATGTACTGTGGATCATCACTAATGTACTGTGGATCATCACTGATGTACTGTGGATCATCACTGATGTACTGTGGATCATCACTGACATACTGTGGATCATCACTGATGTACTATGGATCATCACTCATGTACTATAGATCATCAGTGATGTACTATGAGCCATCACTGATGTACTATGGATCATCACTGATGTACTATGGATCATCACTGATGTACTATGGATCATCACTGATGTACTATGAGCCATCACTGATGTACTATGGGCCATCACTGGTGTACTATGGATCATCACTGATGTACTGTGGATCATCACTGATGTACTATGGATCATCACTGATGTACTATGGATCATCACTGATGTACTATGAGCCATCACTGATGTACTATGGGCCATCACTGATGTACTGTGGATCATCACTGGTGTACTATGGATCATTACTGATGTACTGAGGATCATCACTGATGTACTGAGGATCATCACTGATGTACTGAGGGTCATCACTGATGTACTGTGGATCTTCACTGATGTACTGTGGATCATCACTGATGTACTATAGATCATCACTGATGTACTGTGGATCATCACTGATGTACTGAGGATCATCACTGATGTACTATGGATCATCACTGATTTTCCTATGGATCATCACTGATGTACTATAGATCATCACTGATGTACTATGGATCATCACTGATGTACTATGGATCATCCCTGATGTACTGTGGATCATCACTGATGTACTGTGGATTATCACTGATGTACTGTAGATTATCACTGATGTACTGTGGACCATCACTGATGTACTGTGGACCATCACTGATGTACTGTGGATCATCACTGATGTACTATAGATCATCACTGATGTACTGTGGATCATCACTGATGTACTATAGATCATCACTGATGTACTATAGATCATCACTGATGTACTATGGACCATCACTGGTGTACTATGGATCATCACTGGTGTACTATGGATCATCACTGGTGTACTATGGACCATTCCTGATGTACTGTGGATCATCACTGATGTACTGTGGATCATCACTGATGTACTATAGATCATCACTGGTGTACTATGGATCATCACTGATGTACTATGGACCATCCCTGATGTACTATGGACCATCCCTGATGTACTGTGGATCATCACTGATGTACTATAGATCATCACTGATGTACTATGGGCCATCACTGGTCTACTATGGGCCATCACTGGTGTACTATGGGCCATCACTGGTGTACTATGGGCCATCACTGGTGTACTATGGGCCATCACTGATGTACTATGGACCATCCCTGATGTACTGTGGACCATCCCTGATGTACTGTGGATCATCACTGATGTTCTATAGATCATCACTGATGTACTGTGGATCATCACTGATGTACTGTGGACCATCCATGATGTACTGTGGATGATCACTGATGTACTGTGGATCATCACTGATGTACTGTGGATCATCACTAATGTACTGTGGATCATCACTGATGTACTGTGGATCATCACTGATGTACTGTGGATCATCACTGACATACTGTGGATCATCACTGATGTACTATGGATCATCACTCATGTACTATAGATCATCAGTGATGTACTATGAGCCATCACTGATGTACTATGGATCATCACTGATGTACTATGGATCATCACTGATGTACTATGGATCATCACTGATGTACTATGAGCCATCACTGATGTACTATGGATAATCACTGGTGTACTATGGATCATCACTGATGTACTGTGGACCATCCCTGATGTACTGTGGATCATCACTGATGTACTATGGATCATCACTGATGTACTATAGATCATCACTGATGTACTATGGGCAATCACTGGTGTACTATGGATCATCACTGATGTACTGTGGATCATCACTGATGTACTATGGATCATCACTGATGTACTATGAACCATCACTGATGTACTGTGGATCATCACTGATGAACTATGGATCATCACTGATGTACTATAGATCATCACTGATGTACTGTGGATCATCACTGATGTACTATGGACCATCACTGATGTACTGTGGATCATCACTGGTGTACTATGGATCATCACTGGTGTACTATGGATCATCACTGATGTACTATGGGCCATCACTGATGTACTATGGATCATCACTGATATACTGTGGACCATCCCTGATGTACTGTGGATCATCACTGATGTACTATGGATCATCACTGATGTACTATGGATCATCACTGATGTACTATGAGCCATCACTGATGTAATATGGATCATCACTGGTGTACTATGGATCATCACTGATGTACTGTGGACCATCCCTGATGTACTGTGGATCATCCCTGATGTACTGTGGATCATCACTGATGTACCGTGGATCATCACTGATGTACTGTGGATCATCACTGATGTACTGTGGGCCATCACTGATCTACTATGAGCCATCACGGGTGTACTATGGATCATCACTGGTGTACTATGGATCATCACTGATGTACTATGGACCATCCCTGATGTACTATGGACCATCCCTGATGTACTGAGGATCATCACTGATGTACTGTGGATCATCACTGATGTACTATAGATCATCACTGGTGTACTATGGATCATCACTGATGTACTATGGACCATCCCTGATGTACTATGGACTATCCCTGATGTACTGTGGATCATCACTGATGTACTGTGGATCATCACTGATGTACTATAGATCATCACTGATGTACTATGGGCCATCACTGATGTACTATGGACCATCACTGATGTACTGTGGATCATCACTGGTGTACTATGGATCATCACTGATGTACTATGGGCCATCACTGATGTACTATGGATCATCACTGATATACTGTGGACCATCCCTGATGTACTGTGGATCATCACTGATGTACTGTGGATCATCACTGATGTACTATAGATCATCACTGATGTACTATGGGCCATCACTGGTGTACTATGGGCCATCACTGGTGTACTATGGATCATCACTGGTGTACTATGGATCATCACTGATGTACTATGGATCATCACTGATGTACTATAGATCATCACTGGTGTACTATGGATCATCACTGATGTACTATGGACCATCCCTGATGTACTATGGACTATCCCTGCTGTACTGTGGATCATCACTGATGTACTGTGGATCATCACTGATGTACTATAGATCATCACTGATGTACTATGGGCCATCACTGGTGTACTATAGGCCATCCCTGGTGTACTATGGGCCATCACTGATGTACTATGGACCATCCCTGATGTACTATGGACCATCCCTGATGTACTGTGGATCATCCCTGATGTACTGTGGATCATCACTGATGTACTATAGATCATCACTGATGTACTATGGATCATCACTGATGTACTGTGGATCATCACTGATGTACTGTGGACCATCCCTGATGTACTGTGGATCATCACTGATGTACTATAGATCATCACTGATGTACTATGGATCATCACTGATGTACTGTGGATCATCACTAATGTACTGTGGATCATCACTGATGTACTGTGGATCATCACTGATGTACTATGGGCCATCACTTATGTACTATGAGCCATCACTGATGTACTATGGATCATCACTGATGTACTATGGATCATCACTGATGTACTATGGGCCATCACTGATGTACTATGGATCATCACTGGTGTACTATGGATCATCACTGATGTACTGTGGATCATCCCTTATGTACTGTGGATCATCACTGATGTACTGTGGATCATCACTGATGTTCTATGGGCCATCACTGGTGTACTATGGGCCATCACTGGTGTACTATGGATCATCACTGGTGTACTATGGATCATCACTGATGTACTATGGATCATCACTGATGTACTGTGAGCCATCACTGATGTACTGAGGATCATCACTGATGTACTATAGATCATCACTGATGTACTATGGGCAATCACTGGTGAACTATGGATCATCACTGATGTACTGTGGATCATCACTGATGTACTATAGTTCATCACTGATGTACCATGGGCCATCACTGGTGTACTATGGATCATCACTGATGTACCATGGGCCATCACTGGTGTACTATGGATCATCACTGGTGTACTATGGATCATCACTGATGTACTATGGACCATCCCTGATGTACTGTGGATCATCACTGATGTACTGTGGATCATCACTGATGTACTATAGATCATCACTGATGTACTATGGGCCACCACTGGTGTACTATGGATCATCACTGATGTACTATGGACCATCCCTGATGTATTATGGACCATCCCTGATGTACTGTGGATCATCACTGATGTACTATGGACCATCCCTGATGTACTATGGACCATCCCTGATGTACTATGGACCATCCCTGATGTACTGTGGATCATCATTGATGTACTATAGATCATCACTGATGTACTATGGGCCATCACTGGTGTACTATGGGCCATCACTGGTGTACTATGGGTCATCACTGATGTACTATGGATCATCACTGATGTACTATGGACCATCACTGATGTACTATGGGCCATCACTGGTGTACTATGGATCATCACTGATGTACTATGGACCATCCCTGATGTACTGTGGATCATCACTGATGTACTGTGGATTATCACTGATGTACTGTGGACCATCACTGATGTACTGTGGACCATCACTGATGTACTGTGGATCATCACTGATGTACTATGGATCATCACTGATGTACTATGGATCATCACTGATGTACTATAGATCATCACTGATGTACTATGGATCATCACTGATGTACTATGGACCATCACTGGTGTACTATGGATCATCACTGGTGTACTATGGATCATCACTGGTGTACTATGGATCATCAGTGGTGTACTATGGACCATCCCTGATGTACTGTGGATCATCACTGATGTACTGTGGATCATCACTGATGTACTATAGTTCATCACTGATGTACTGTGGATCATCACTGATGTACTGTAGATCATCACTGATGTACTGTGGATCATCACTGATGTACTGTGGACCATCCCTGATGTACTGTGGATCATCACTGATGTACTGTGGATCATCACTAATGTACTGTGGATCATCACTGATGTACTGTGGATCATCACTGATGTACTATGGATCATCACTGATGTACTATAGATCATCACTGATGTACTATGAGCCATCACTGATGTACTATGGATCATCACTGATGTACTATGGATCATCACTGATGTACTATGAGCCATCACTGATGTACTATGGATCATCACTGGTGTACTATGGATCATCACTGATGTACTGTAGATCATCACTGATGTACTATAGGCCATCACTGGTGTACTATGGATCATCACTGATGTACTATGGACCATCCCTGATGTACTATGGACCATCCCTGATGTACTGTGGACCATCACTGATATACTATGGACCATCCCTGATGTACTATGGACCATCCCTGATGTACTGTGGATCATCACTGATGTAATATAGATCATCACTGATGTACTATGGGCCATCACTGGTGTACTATGGGCCATCACTGGTGTACTATGGGCCATCACTGGTGTACTATAGATCATCACTGATGTACTATGGATCATCACTGATGTACTGAGGATCATCACTGATGTTCTATGAGCCATCACTGATGTACTATGGATCATCACTGATGTACTATGGATCATCACTGATGTACTATGGATCATCACTGATGTACTATGGATCATCACTGATGTACTATGAGCCATCACTGATGTACTATGGATCATCACTGATGTACTGTGGACCATCCCTGATGTACTGTGGATCATCACTGATGTACTGTGGATCATCACTAATGTACCGTGGATCATCACTGATGTACTGAGGATCATCACTGATGTACTGTGGATCATAACTGATGTACTATGGGCCATCACTGGTGTACTATGGATCATCACTGATGTAATGTGGATCATCACTGATGTACTATGGATCATCACTGATGTACTATGGATCATCACTGATGTACTATGAGCCATCACTGATGTACTATGGGCCATCACTGATGTACTATGGGCCATCACTGATGTACTATGGGCCATCACTGATGTACTATGGGCCATCACTGATGTACTATGGGCCATCACTGGTGTACTATGGATCATCAGTGATGTACTATGGATCATCACTAATGTACTATGGATCATCACTGATGTACTATGGATCATTACTGGTGTACTATGGATCATCACTGGTGTACTATGGATCATCACTGATGTACTGTGGACCATCCCTGATGTACTGTGGATCATCACTGATGTACTGTGGATCATCACTGATGTACTGAGGATCATCACTGAAGTACTGAGGATCATCACTGATGTACTATAGATCATCACTGATGTACTATGGATCATCACTGATGTACTATGGATCATCACTGATGTACTATGGACCATCCCTGATGTACTGTGGATCATCACTGATGTACTGTGGATTATCACTGATGTACTGTGGACCATCACTGATGTACTGTGGACCATCACTGATGTACTGTGGATCATCACTGATGTTCTATGGATCATCACTGATATACTATAGATCATCACTGATGTACTATGGATCATCACTGATGTACTATAGATCATCACTGATGTACTATGGACCATCACTGGTGTACTATGGATCATCACTGGTGTACTATGGATCATCACTGGTGTACTATGGACCATCCCTGATGTACTCTGGATCATCACTGATGTACTGTGGATCATCACTGATGTACTATAGTTCATCACTGATGTACTATGGGCCATCACTGGTGTACTATGAATCATCACTGGTGTACTATGGATCATCACTGATGTACTATGGACCATCCCTGATGTACTATGGACCATCCCTGATGTACTGTGGATCATCACTGATGTACTGTGGATCATCACTGATGTACTATAGATCATCACTGATGTACTATGGGCCATCACTGGTGTACTATGGGCCATCACTGGTGTACTATGGATCATCACTGGTGTACTATGGATCATCACTGATGTACTATGGGCCATCACTGATGTACTATGGATCCTCACTGATGTACTATGGATCATCACTGATATACTGTGGACCATCCCTGATGTACTGTGGATCATCACTGATGTACTGTGGATCATCACTGATGTACTGTGGATCATCACTGATGTACTAGGGGCATCACTGGTGTACTATGGGACATCACTGGTGTACTATGGATCATCACCAAAGTACTATGGATCATCACTGATGTACTATGAGCCATCACTGATGTACTATGGATCATCACTGATGTACTATGGATCATCACTGATGTACTGTGGACCATCCCTGATGTACTGTGGATCATCACTGATGTACTGTGGAACATCACTGATGTACCGTGGATCATCACTGATTTACTGAGGATCATCACCGATGTACTGAGGATCATCACTGATGTACTGTGGATCATCACTGATGTACTATGGGCCATCACAGGTGTACTATGGATCATCACTGGTGTACTATGGATCATCACTGATGTACTATGGACCATCCCTGATGTACTGTGGATCATCACTGATGTACTGTGGATCATCACTGATGTACTGTGGATCATCACTGGTGTACTATAGATCATCACTGATGTACTGTGGACCATCCCTGATGTACTGTGGATCATCACTGATGTACTGAGGATCATCACTGATGTACTATGGATCATCAGTGATGTATTATGGATCATCACTGATGTACTATGAGCCATCACTGATGTACTATGGATCATCACTGGTGTACTATGGATCATCACTGATGTACTGTGGATCATCACTGATGTACAATAGATCATCACTGATGTACTGTGGATCATCACTGATGTACTATGGGCCATCACGGGTGTACTATGGATCATCACTGGTGTACTATGGATCTTCACTGATGTACTATGGACCATCCTGGATGTACTATGGACCATCCCTGATGTACTATGAGCCATCTCTGATGTACTATGGATCATCACTGATGTACTATGGATCATCACTGATATACTATGGATCATCACTGATGTATTATGGATCATCACTGGTGTACTATGGATCATCACTGATGTACTGTGGACCATCCCTGATGTACTGTGGATCATCACTGATGTACTGTGGATCATCACTGATATACCGTGGTTCATCACTGATGTACTGAGGATCATCACTGATGTACTATAGATCATCACTGATGTACTGTGGATCATCACTGATGTACTGTGGATCATCACTGATGTACTGAGGATCATCACTGATGTACTATGGATCATCACTGATGTACTGTGGATCATCACTGATGTACTATAGATTATCACTGATGTACTATGGGCCATCACTGGTGTACTATGGATCATCACTGATGTACTGTGGATCATCACTGATGTACTATGGATCATCACTGATGTACTATGGATCATCACTGATGTACTATGAGCCATCACTGATGTACTATGGGCCATCACTGATGTACTGTGGATCATCACTGGTGTACTATGGATCATTACTGATGTACTGAGGATCATCACTGATGTACTGAGGATCATCACTGATGTACTGTGGATCTTCACTGATGTACTGTGGATCATCACTGATGTACTATAGATCATCACTGATGTACTGAGGATCATCACTGATGTACTGTGGATCATCACTGATGTACTGAGGATCATCACTGATGTACTATGGATCATCACTGATGTACTGTGGATCATCACTGATGTACTATAGATCATCACTGATGTACTATGGATCATCACTGATGTACTATGGATCATCCCTGATGTACTGTGGATCATCACTGATGTACTATGGATCATCACTGATGTACTATGGATCATCACTGATGTACTATGAGCCATCACTGATGTAATATGGATCATCACTGATGTACTATGGATCATCACTGATGTACTGTGGACCATCCCTGATGTACTGTGGATCATCCCTGATGTACTGTGGATCATCACTGATGTACCATGGATCATCACTGATGTACTGTGGATCATCACTTATAACTGTGGGCCATCACTGATGTACTATGAGCCATCACGGGTGTACTATGGATCATCACTGGTGTACTATGGATCATCACTGATGTACTATGGATCATCCCTGATGTACTATGGACCATCCCTGATGTACTGAGGATCATCACTGATGTACTGTGGATCATCACTGATGTACTATAGATCATCACTGGTGTACTATGGATCATCACTGATGTACTATGGACCATCCCTGATGTACTATGGACTATCCCTGATGTACTGTGGATCATCACTGATGTACTGTGGATCATCACTGATGTACTGTGGATCATCACTGATGTACTATAGATCATCACTGATGTACTATGGGCCATCACTGATGTACTATGGACCATCACTGATGTACTGTGGATCATCACTGGTGTACTATGGATCATCACTGATGTACTATGGGCCATCACTGATGTAGTATGGATCATCACTGATATACTGTGGACCATCCCTGATGTACTGTGGATCATCACTGATGTACTGTGGATCATCACTGATGTACTGTGGATCATCATGGATGTACTATAGATCATCACTGATGTACTATGGGCCATCACTGGTGTTCTATGGGCCATCACTGGTGTACTATGGATCATCACTGGTGTACTATGGATCATCACTGATGTACTGTGGATCATCACTGATGTACTATAGATCATCACTGATGTACTGTGGATCATCACTGATGTACTGTGGATCATCACTGATGTACTGAGGATCATCACTGATGTACTGTGGATCATCACTGATGTACTGTGGATCATCACTGATGTACTGTGGATCATCACTGGTGTACTATAGATCATCACTGATGTACTGTGGACCATCCCTGATGTACTGTGGATCATCACTGATGTACTGAGGATCATCACTGATGTACTATGGATCATCAGTGATGTATTATGGATCATCACTGATGTACTATGAGCCATCACTGATGTACTATGGATCATCACTGGTGTACTATGGATCATCACTGATGTACTGTGGATCATCACTGATGTACAATAGATCATCACTGATGTACTGTGGATCATCACTGATGTACTATGGGCCATCACGGGTGTACTATGGATCATCACTGGTGTACTATGGATCTTCACTGATGTACTATGGACCATCCTGGATGTACTATGGACCATCCCTGATGTACTATGAGCCATCTCTGATGTACTATGGATCATCACTGATGTACTATGGATCATCACTGATATACTATGGATCATCACTGATGTATTATGGATCATCACTGGTGTACTATGGATCATCACTGATGTACTGTGGACCATCCCTGATGTACTGTGGATCATCACTGATGTACTGTGGATCATCACTGATATACCGTGGTTCATCACTGATGTACTGAGGATCATCACTGATGTACTATAGATCATCACTGATGTACTGTGGATCATCACTGATGTACTGTGGATCATCACTGATGTACTGAGGATCATCACTGATGTACTATGGATCATCACTGATGTACTGTGGATCATCACTGATGTACTATAGATTATCACTGATGTACTATGGGCCATCACTGGTGTACTATGGATCATCACTGATGTACTGTGGATCATCACTGATGTACTATGGATCATCACTGATGTACTATGGATCATCACTGATGTACTATGAGCCATCACTGATGTACTATGGGCCATCACTGATGTACTGTGGATCATCACTGGTGTACTATGGATCATTACTGATGTACTGAGGATCATCACTGATGTACTGAGGATCATCACTGATGTACTGTGGATCTTCACTGATGTACTGTGGATCATCACTGATGTACTATAGATCATCACTGATGTACTGAGGATCATCACTGATGTACTGTGGATCATCACTGATGTACTGAGGATCATCACTGATGTACTATGGATCATCACTGATGTACTGTGGATCATCACTGATGTACTATAGATCATCACTGATGTACTATGGATCATCACTGATGTACTATGGATCATCCCTGATGTACTGTGGATCATCACTGATGTACTATGGATCATCACTGATGTACTATGGATCATCACTGATGTACTATGAGCCATCACTGATGTAATATGGATCATCACTGATGTACTATGGATCATCACTGATGTACTGTGGACCATCCCTGATGTACTGTGGATCATCCCTGATGTACTGTGGATCATCACTGATGTACCATGGATCATCACTGATGTACTGTGGATCATCACTTATAACTGTGGGCCATCACTGATGTACTATGAGCCATCACGGGTGTACTATGGATCATCACTGGTGTACTATGGATCATCACTGATGTACTATGGATCATCCCTGATGTACTATGGACCATCCCTGATGTACTGAGGATCATCACTGATGTACTGTGGATCATCACTGATGTACTATAGATCATCACTGGTGTACTATGGATCATCACTGATGTACTATGGACCATCCCTGATGTACTATGGACTATCCCTGATGTACTGTGGATCATCACTGATGTACTGTGGATCATCACTGATGTACTGTGGATCATCACTGATGTACTATAGATCATCACTGATGTACTATGGGCCATCACTGATGTACTATGGACCATCACTGATGTACTGTGGATCATCACTGGTGTACTATGGATCATCACTGATGTACTATGGGCCATCACTGATGTAGTATGGATCATCACTGATATACTGTGGACCATCCCTGATGTACTGTGGATCATCACTGATGTACTGTGGATCATCACTGATGTACTGTGGATCATCATGGATGTACTATAGATCATCACTGATGTACTATGGGCCATCACTGGTGTTCTATGGGCCATCACTGGTGTACTATGGATCATCACTGGTGTACTATGGATCATCACTGATGTACTGTGGATCATCACTGATGTACTATAGATCATCACTGATGTACTGTGGATCATCACTGATGTACTGTGGATCATCACTGATGTACTGAGGATCATCACTGATGTACTATGGATCATCACTGATGTACTGTGGATCATCACTGATGTACTATAGATCATCACTGATGTACTATGGATCATCACTGATGTACTATGGATCATCCCTGATGTACTGTGGATCATCACTGATGTACTGTGGATTATCACTGATGTACTGTGGAGTATCACTGATGTACTGTGGACCATCACTGATGTACTGTGGACCATCACTGATGTACTGTGGATCATCACTGATGTACTATAGATCATCACTGATGTACTGTGGATCATCACTGATGTACTATAGATCATCACTGATGTACTATAGATCATCACTGATGTACTATGGACCATCACTGGTGTACTATGGATCATCACTGGTGTACTATGGATCATCACTGGTGTACTATGGATCATCACTGGTGTACTATGGACCATCCCTGATGTACTGTGGATCATCACTGATGTACTGTGGATCATCACTGATGTACTATAGATCATCACTGGTGTACTATGGATCATCACTGATGTACTATGGAACATCCCTGATGTACTATGGACCATCCCTGATGTACTGTGGATCATCACTGATGTACTGTGGATCATCACTGATGTACTATAGATCATCACTGATGTACTATGGGCCATCACTGGTCTACTATGGGCCATCACTGGTGTACTATGGGCCATCACTGGTGTACTATGGGCCATCACTGGTGTACTATGGGCCATCACTGATGTACTATGGACCATCCCTGATGTACTGTGGACCATCCCTGATGTACTGTGGATCATCACTGATGTTCTATAGATCATCACTGATGTACTGTGGATCATCACTGATGTACTGTGGACCATCCCTGATGTACTGTGGATCATCACTGATGTACTGTGGATCATCACTGATGTACTGTGGATCATCACTAATGTACTGTGGATCATCACTGATGTACTGTGGATCATCACTGATGTACTGTGGATCATCACTGACATACTGTGGATCATCACTGATGTACTATGGATCATCACTCATGTACTATAGATCATCAGTGATGTACTATGAGCCATCACTGATGTACTATGGATCATCACTGATGTACTATGGATCATCACTGATGTACTATGAGCCATCACTGATGTACTATGGATCATCACTGGTGTACTATGGATCATCACTGATGTACTGTGGACCATCCCTGATGTACTGTGGATCATCACTGATGTACCGTGGATCATCACTGATGTACTGTGGATCATCACTGATGTACTGTGGGCCATCACTGATGTACTATGGGCCATCACGGGTGTACTGTGGTCCATCACGGGTGTACTGTGGGCCATCACTGATGTACTATGGGCCATCCCTGATGTACTATGGACCATCCCTGATGTACTATGGACCATCCCTGATGTACTGAAGATCATCACTGATGTACTATAGATCATCACTGATGTACTATGGACCATCCCTGATGTACTATGGACTATTGGACTATCCCTGATGTACTATGGACTATCCCTGATGTACTGTGGACCATCACTGGTGTACTATGGACCATCACTGATGTACTGTGGATCATCACTGGTGTACTATGGATCATCACTGATGCACTATGGGCCATCACTGATGTACTATGGATCATCACTGATATACTGTGGACCATCACTGATGTACTGTGGATCATCACTGGTGTACTGTGGATCATCACTGATGTACTGTGGATCATCATGGATGTACTATAGATCATCACTGATGTACTATGGGCCATCACTGGTGTTCTATGGGCCATCCCTGGTGTACTGTGAATCATCACTGATGTACTATAGATCATCACTGGTGTACTATGGATCATCACTGATGTACTATGGACCATCCCTGATGTACTATGGACTATCCCTGATGTACTGTGGATCATCACTGATGTACTGTGGATCATCACTGATGTACTATAGATCATCACTGATGTACTATGGGCCATCACTGGTGTACTATGGGCCATCCCTGGTGTACTATGGGCCATCACTGATGTACTATGGACCATCCCTGATGTACTATGGACCATCCCTGATGTACTGTGGATCATCCCTGATGTACTGTGGATCATCACTGATGTACTATAGATCATCAATGATGTACTATGGATCATCACTGATGTACTGTGGATCATCACTGATGTACTGTGGACCATCCCTGATGTACTGTGGATCATCACTGATGTACTGTGGATCATCACTGATGTACTGTGGATCATCACTAATGTACTGTGGATCATCACTGATGTACTGTGGATCATCACTGATGTACTTTGGATCATCACTGATGTACTATGGGCCATCACTGATGTACTATGAGCCATCACTGATGTACTATGGATCATCACTGATGTACTATGGATCATCACTGATGTACTATGGGCCATCACTGATGTACTATGGATCATCACTGGTGTACTATGGATCATCACTGATATACTGTGAACCATCCCTTATGTACTGTGGATCATCACTGATGTACTGTGAGCCATCACTGATGTACTGAGGATCATCACTGATGTACTATAGATCATCACTGATGTACTATGGGCAATCACTGGTGAACTATGGATCATCACTGATGTACTGTGGATCATCACTGATGTACTATGGATCATCACTGATGTACTATGAGCCATCACTGATGTTTTGTGGATCATCACTGATGAACTATGGATCATCACTGATGTACTATAGATCATCACTGATGTACTGTGGATCATCACTGATGTACTATGGACCATCACTGATGTACTGTGGATCATCACTGGTGTATGGATCATCACTGGTGTACTATGGATCATCACTGATGTACTATGGGCCATCACTGATGTACTATGGATCATCACTGATATACTGTGGACCATCCCTGATGTACTGTGGATCATCACTGATGTACTATGGATCATCACTGATGTACTATGGATCATCACTGATGTACTATGAGCCATCACTGATGTAATATGGATCATCACTGGTGTACTATGGATCATCACTGATGTACTGTGGACCATCCCTGATGTACTGTGGATCATCCCTGATGTACTGTGGATCATCACTGATGTACCGTGGATCATCACTGATGTACTGTGGATCATCACTTATAACTGTGGGCCATCACTGATGTACTATGAGCCATCACGGGTGTACTATGGATCATCACTGGTGTACTATGGATCATCACTGATGTACTATGGACCATCCCTGATGTACTATGGACCATCCCTGATGTACTGAGGATCATCACTGATGTACTGTGGATCATCACTGATGTACTATAGATCATCACTGGTGTACTATGGATCATCACTGATGTACTATGGACCATCCCTGATGTACTATGGGCTATCCCTGATGTAATGTGTATCATCACTGATGTACTGTGGATCATCACTGATGTACTGTGGATCATCACTGATGTACTATAAATCATCACTGATGTACTATGGGCCATCACTGATGTACTATGGACCATCACTGATGTACTGTGGATCATCACTGGTGTACTATGGATCATCACTGATGTACTATGGGCCATCACTGATGTAGTATGGATCATCACTGATATACTGTGGACCATCCCTGATGTACTGTGGATCATCACTGATGTACTGTGGATCATCACTGATGTACTGTGGATCATCATGGATGTACTATAGATCATCACTGATGTACTATGGGCCATCACTGGTGTTCTATGGGCCATCACTGGTGTACTATGGATCATCACTGGTGTACTATGGATCATCACAGGTGTACTGTGGGCCATCACGGGTGTACTGTGGGCCATCACTGATGTACTATGGGCCATCCCTGATGTACTATGGACCATCCCTGATGTACTATCGACCATCCCTGATGTACTATGGACCATCCCTGATGTACTGAAGATCATCACTGATGTACTATGGGCAATCACTGGTGTACTATGGATCATCACTGATGTACTGTGGATCATCACTGATGTACTATGGATCATCACTGATGTACTATGAGCCATCACTGATGTACTGTGGATCATCACTGATGAACTATGGATCATCACTGATGTACTATAGATCATCACTGATGTACTGTGGATCATCACTGATGTACTATGGACCATCACTGATGTACTGTGGATCATCACTGGTGTACTATGGATCATCACTGGTGTACTATGGATCATCACTGATGTACTATGGGCCATCACTGATGTACTATGGATCATCACTGATATACTGTGGACCATCCCTGATGTACTATGGATCATCACTGATGTACTATGGATCATCACTGATGTACTATGAGCCATCACTGATGTAATATGGATCATCACTGGTGTACTATGGATCATCACTGATGTACTGTGGACCATCCCTGATGTACTGTGGATCATCCCTGATGTACTGTGGATCATCACTGATGTACCGTGGATCATCACTGATGTACTGTGGATCATCACTGATGTACTGTGGGCCATCACTGATGTACTATGAGCCATCACGGGTGTACTATGAATCATCACTGGTGTACTATGGATCATCACTGATGTACTATGGACCATCCCTGATGTACTATGGACCATCCCTGATGTACTGAGGATCATCACTGATGTACTGTGGATCATCACTGATGTACTATAGATCATCACTGGTGTACTATGGATCATCACTGATGTACTATGGACCATCCCTGATGTACTATGGACTATCCCTGATGTACTGTGGATCATCACTGATGTACTGTGGATCATCACTGATGTACTGTGGATCATCACTGATGTACTATAGATCATCACTGATGTACTATGGGCCATCACTGATGTACTATGGACCATCACTGATGTACTGTGGATCATCACTGGTGTACTATGGATCATCACTGATGTACTATGGGCCATCACTGATGTACTATGGATCATCACTGATATACTGTGGACCATCCCTGATGTACTGTGGATCATCACTGATGTACTGTGGATCATCACTGATGTACTGTGGATCATCATGGATGTACTATAGATCATCACTGATGTACTATGGGCCATCACTGGTGTTCTATGGGCCATCACTGGTGTACTATGGATCATCACTGGTGTACTATGGATCATCACTGATGTACTGTGGATCATCACTGATGTACTATAGATCATCACGGATGTACTATGGGCCATCACTGATGTACTGTGGATCATCACTGATGTACTATAGATCATCACTGGTGTACTATGGATCATCACTGATGTACTATGGACCATCCCTGATGTACTATGGACTATCCCTGATGTACTGTGGATCATCACTGATGTACTGTGGATCATCACTGATGTACTATAGATCATCACTGATGTACTATGGGCCATCACTGGTGTACTATGGGCCATCCCTGGTGTACTATGGGCCATCACTGATGTACTATGGACCATCCCTGATGTACTATGGACCATCCCTGATGTACTGTGGATCATCCCTGATGTACTGTGGATCATCACTGATGTACTATAGATCATCACTGATGTACTATGGATCATCACTGATGTACTGTGGATCATCACTGATGTACTGTGGACCATCCCTGATGTACTGTGGATCATCACTGATGTACTGTGGATCATCACTGATGTACTGTGGATCATCACTAATGTACTGTGGATCATCACTGATGTACTGTGGATCATCACTGATGTACTTTGGGCCATCACTGATGTACTATGAGCCATCACTGATGTACTATGGATCATCACTGATGTACTATGGATCATCACTGATGTACTATGGGCCATCACTGATGTACTATGGATCATCACTGGTGTACTATGGATCATCACTGATATACTGTGAACCATCCCTTATGTACTGTGGATCATCACTGATGTACTGTGAGCCATCACTGATGTACTGAGGATCATCACTGATGTACTATAGATCATCACTGATGTACTATGGGCAATCACTGGTGAACTATGGATCATCACTGATGTACTGTGGATCATCACTGATGTACTATGAGCCATCACTGATGTACTGTGGATCATCACTGATGTACTATAGTTCATCACTGATGTACTATGGGCCATCACTGGTGTACTATGGATCATCACTGGTGTACTATGGATCATCACTGATGTACTATGGACCATCCCTGATGTACTGTGGATCATCACTGATGTACTGTGGATCATCACTGATGTACTATAGATCATCACTGATGTACTATGGGCCATCACTGGTGTACTATGGATCATCACTGATGTACTATGGACCATCCCTGATGTACTATGGACCATCCCTGATGTACTGTGGATCATCCCTGATGTACTATGGACCATCCCTGATGTACTATGGACCATCCCTGATGTACTATGGACCATCCCTGATGTACTGTGGATCATCACTGATGTACTATAGATCATCACTGATGTACTATGGGCCATCACTGGTGTACTATGGGCCATCACTGGTGTACTATGGGTCATCACTGATGTACTATGGATCATCACTGATGTACTATGGACCATCACTGATGTACTATGGGCCATCACTGGTGTACTATGGATCATCACTGATGTACTATGGACCATCCCTGATGTACTGTGGATCATCACTGATGTACTGTGGATTATCACTGATGTACTGTGGACCATCACTGATGTACTGTGGACCATCACTGATGTACTGTGGATCATCACTGATGCACTATGGATCATCACTGATGTACTATGGATCATCACTGATGTACTATGGATCATCACTGATGTACTATGGACCATCACTGGTGTACTATGGATCATCACTGGTGTACTATGGATCATCAGTGGTGTACTATGGACCATCCCTGATGTACTGTGGATCATCACTGATGTACTGTGGATCATCACTGATGTACTATAGTTCATCACTGATGTACTGTGGATCATCACTGATGTACTATAGTTCATCACTGATGTACTGTGGATCATCACTGATGTACTGTAGATCATCACTGATGTACTGTGGATCATCACTGATGTACTGTGGACCATCCCTGATGTACTGTGGATCATCACTGATGTACTGTGGATCATCACTGATGTACTGTGGATCATCACTAATGTACTGTGGATCATCACTGATGTACTGTGGATCATCACTGATGTACTGTGGATCATCACTGACATACTGTGGATCATCACTGATGTACTATGAGCCATCACGGGTGTACTATGGATCATCACTGGTGTACTATGGATCATCACTGATGTACTATGGACCATCCCTGATGTACTATGGACCATCCCTGATGTACTGAGGATCATCACTGATGTACTGTGGATCATCACTGATGTACTATAGATCATCACTGGTGTACTATGGATCATCACTGATGTACTATGGACCATCCCTGATGTACTATGGACTATCCCAGATGTACTGTGGATCATCACTGATGTACTGTGGATCATCACTGATGTACTGTGGATCATCACCGATGTACTATAGATCATCACTGATGTACTATGGGCCATCACTGATGTACTATGGACCATCACTGATGTACTGTGGATCATCACTGGTGTACTATGGATCATCACTGATGTACTATGGGCCATCACTGATGTACTATGGATCATCACTGATATACTGTGGACCATCCCTGATGTACTGTGGATCATCACTGATGTACTGTGGATCATCACTGATGTACTGTGGATCATCATGGATGTACTATAGATCATCACTGATGTACTATGGGCCATCACTGGTGTTCTATGGGCCATCACTGGTGTACTATGGATCATCACTGGTGTACTATGGATCATCACTGATGTACTGTGGATCATCACTGATGTACTATAGATCATCACTGATGTACTATGGGCCATCACTGATGTACTGTGGATCATCACTGATGTACTATAGATCATCACTGGTGTACTATGGATCATCACTGATGTACTATGGACCATCCCTGATGTACTATGGACTATCCCTGATGTACTGTGGATCATCACTGATGTACTGTGGATCATCACTGATGTACTATAGATCATCACTGATGTACTATGGGCCATCACTGGTGTACTATGGGCCATCCCTGGTGTACTATGGGCCATCACTGATGTACTATGGACCATCCCTGATGTACTGTGGATCATCCCTGATGTACTGTGGATCATCACTGATGTACTATAGATCATCACTGATGTACTATGGATCATCACTGATGTACTGTGGATCATCACTGATGTACTGTGGACCATCCCTGATGTACTGTGGATCATCACTGATGTACTGTGGATCATCACTGATGTACTGTGGATCATCACTAATGTACTGTGGATCATCACTGATGTACTGTGGATCATCACTGATGTACTATGGATCATCACTGATGTACTATGGGCCATCACTGACGTACTATGAGCCATCACTGATGTACTATGGATCATCACTGATGTACTATGGATCATCACTGATGTACTATGGGCCATCACTGATGTACTATGGATCATCACTGGTGTACTATGGATCATCACTGATATACTGTGAACCATCCCTTATGTACTGTGGATCATCACTGATGTACTGTGAGCCATCACTGATGTACTGAGGATCATCACTGATGTACTATAGATCATCACTGATGTACTATGGGCAATCACTGGTGAACTATGGATCATCACTGATGTACTGTGGATCATCACTGATGTACTATGAGCCATCACTGATGTACTGTGGATCATCACTGATGTACTATAGTTCATCACTGATGTACTATGGGCCATCACTGGTGTACTATGGATCATCACTGGTGTACTATGGATCATCACTGGTGTACTATGGATCATCACTGATGTACTATGGACCATCCCTGATGTACTGTGGATCATCACTGATGTACTGTGGATCATCACTGATGTACTATAGATCATCACTGATGTACTATGGGCCATCACTGGTGTACTATGGATCATCCCTGATGTACTATGGACCATCCCTGATGTACTATGGACCATCCCTGATGTACTGTGGATCATCACTGATGTACTATGGACCATCCCTGATGTACTATGGACCATCCCTGATGTACTATGGACCATCCCTGATGTACTGTGGATCATCACTGATGTACTATAGATCATCACTGATGTACTATGGGCCATCACTGGTGTACTATGGGCCATCACTGGTGTACTATGGGTCATCACTGATGTACTATGGATCATCACTGATGTACTATGGACCATCACTGATGTACTATGGGCCATCACTGGTGTACTATGGATCATCACTGATGTACTATGGACCATCCCTGATGTACTGTGGATCATCACTGATGTACTGTGGATTATCACTGATGTACTGTGGACCATCACTGATGTACTGTGGACCATCACTGATGTACTGTGGATCATCACTGATGTACTATGGATCATCACTGATGTACTATGAGCCATCACTGATGTACTGTGGATCATCACTGATGTACTATAGTTCATCACTGATGTACTATGGGCCATCACTGGTGTACTATGGATCATCACTGGTGTACTATGGATCATCACTGATGTACTATGGACCATCCCTGATGTACTGTGGATCATCACTGATGTACTGTGGATCATCACTGATGTACTATAGATCATCACTGATGTACTATGGGCCATCACTGGTGTACTATGGATCATCACTGATGTACTATGGACCATCCCTGATGTACTATGGACCATCCCTGATGTACTGTGGATCATCACTGATGTACTATGGACCATCCCTGATGTACTATGGACCATCCCTAATGTACTATGGACCATCCCTGATGTACTGTGGATCATCACTGATGTACTATAGATCATCACTGATGTACTATGGGCCATCACTGGTGTACTATGGGCCATCACTGGTGTACTATGGGTCATCACTGATGTACTATGGATCATCACTGATGTACTATGGACCATCACTGATGTACTATGGGCCATCACTGGTGTACTATGGATCATCACTGATGTACTATGGACCATCCCTGATGTACTGTGGATCATCACTGATGTACTGTGGATTATCACTGATGTACTGTGGACCATCACTGATGTACTGTGGACCATCACTGATGTACTGTGGATCATCACTGATGTACTATGGATCATCACTGATGTACTATGGATCATCACTGATGTACTATAGATCATCACTGATGTACTATGGACCATCCCTGATGTACTGTGGATCATCACTGATGTACTATGGACCATCCCTGATGTACTATGGACCATCCCTAATGTACTATGGACCATCCCTGATGTACTGTGGATCATCACTGATGTACTATAGATCATCACTGATGTACTATGGGCCATCACTGGTGTACTATGGGCCATCACTGGTGTACTATGGGTCATCACTGATGTACTATGGATCATCACTGATGTACTATGGACCATCACTGATGTACTATGGGCCATCACTGGTGTACTATGGATCATCACTGATGTACTATGGACCATCCCTGATGTACTGTGGATCATCACTGATGTACTGTGGATTATCACTGATGTACTGTGGACCATCACTGATGTACTGTGGACCATCACTGATGTACTGTGGACCATCACTGGTGTACTATGGATCATCACTGGTGTACTATGGATCATCACTGGTGTACTATGGATCATCAGTGGTGTACTATGGACCATCCCTGATGTACTGTGGATCATCACTGATGTACTGTGGATCATCACTGATGTACTATAGTTCATCACTGATGTACTGTGGATCATCACTGATGTACTGTAGATCATCACTGATGTACTGTGGATCATCACTGATGTACTGTGGACCATCCCTGATGTACTGTGGATCATCACTGATGTACTGTGGATCATCACTGATGTACTGTGGATCATCACTAATGTACTGTGGATCATCACTGATGTACTGTGGATCATCACTGATGTACTGTGGATCATCACTGATGTACTATGAAACATCACGGGTGTACTATGGATCATCACTGGTGCACTATGGATCATCACTGATGTACTATGGACCATCCCTGATGTACTATGGACCATCCCTGATGTACTGAGGATCATCACTGATGTACTGTGGATCATCACTGATGTACTATAGATCATCACTGGTGTACTATGGATCATCACTGATGTACTATGGACCATCCCTGATGTACTATGGACTATCCTTGATGTACTGTGGATCATCACTGATGTACTGTGGATCATCACTGATGTACTATAGGCCATCACTGATGTACTATGGACCATCACTGATGTACTGTGGATCATCACTGGTGTACTATGGATCATCACTGATGTACTATGGGCCATCACTGATTTACTATGGATCATCACTGATATACTGTGGACCATCCCTGATGTACTGTGGATCATCACTGATGTACTGTGGATCATCACTGATGTACTGTGGATCATCATGGATGTACTATAGATCATCACTGATGTACTATGGGCCATCACTGGTGTTCTATGGGCCAACACTGGTGTACTATGGATCATCACTGGTGTACTATGGATCATCACTGATGTACTGTGGATCATCACTGATGTACTATAGATCATCACTGATGTACTATGGGCCATCACTGGTGTTCTATGGGCCATCACTGGTGTACTATGGATCATCACTGGTGTACTATGGATCATCACTGATGTACTGTGGATCATCACTAATGTACTGTGGATCATCACTGATGTACTGTGGATCATCACTGATGTACTGTGGATCATCACTGACATACTGTGGATCATCACTGATGTACTATGAGCCATCACGGGTGTACTATGGATCATAACTGGTGTACTATGGATCATCACTGATGTACTATGGACCATCCCTGATGTACTATGGACCATCCCTGATGTACTGAGGATCATCACTGATGTACTGTGGATCATCACTGATGTACTATAGATCATCACTGGTGTACTATGGATCATCACTGATGTACTATGGACCATCCCTGATGTACTATGGACTATCCCTGATGTACTGTGGATCATCACTGATGTACTGTGGATCATCACTGATGTACTGTGGATCATCACTGATGTACTATAGATCATCACTGATGTACTATGGGCCATCACTGATGTACTATGGACCATCACTGATGTACTGTGGATCATCACTGGTGTACTATGGATCATCACTGATGTACTATGGGCCATCACTGATGTACTATGGATCATCACTGATATACTGTGGACCATCCCTGATGTACTATGGATCATCACTGATGTACTGTGGATCATCACTGTTGTACTGTGGATCATCATGGATGTACTATAGATCATCACTGATGTACTATGGGCCATCACTGGTGTTCTATGGGCCATCACTGGTGTACTATGGATCATCACTGGTGTACTATGGATCATCACTGATGTACTGTGGATCATCACTGATGTACTATAGATCATCACTGATGTACTATGGGCCATCACTGATGTACTGTGGATCATCACTGATGTACTATAGATCATCACTGGTGTACTATGGATCATCACTGATGTACTATGGACCATCCCTGATGTACTGTGGACTATCCCTGATGTACTGTGGATCATCACTGATGTACTGTGGATCATCACTGATGTACTATAGATCATCACTGATGTACTATGGGCCATCACTGGTGTACTATGGGCCATCCCTGGTGTACTATGGGCCATCCCTGGTGTACTATGGGCCATCACTGATGTACTATGGACCATCCCTGATGTACTGTGGATCATCCCTGATGTACTGTGGATCATCACTGATGTACTATAGATCATCACTGATGTACTATGGATCATCACTGATGTACTGTGGATCATCACTGATGTACTGTGGACCATCCCTGATGTACTGTGGATCATCACTGATGTACTGTGGATCATCACTGATGTACTGTGGATCATCACTAATGTACTGTGGATCATCACTGATGTACTGTGGATCATCACTGATGTACTATGGATCATCACTGATGTACTATGGGCCATCACTGATGTACTATGAGCCATCACTGATGTACTATGGATCATCACTGATTTACTATGGATCATCACTGATGTACTATGGGCCATCACTGATGTACTATGGATCATCACTGGTGTACTATGGATCATCACTGATATACTGTGAACCATCCCTTATGTACTGTGGATCATCACTGATGTACTGTGAGCCATCACTGATGTACTGAGGATCATCACTGATGTACTATAGATCATCACTGATGTACTATGGGCAATCACTGGTGAACTATGGATCATCACTGATGTACTGTGGATCATCACTGATGTACTATGAGCCATCACTGATGTACTGTGGATCATCACTGATGTACTATAGTTCATCACTGATGTACTATGGGCCATCACTGGTGTACTATGGATCATCACTGGTGTACTATGGATCATCACTGATGTACTATGGACCATCCCTGATGTACTGTGGATCATCACTGATGTACTGTGGATCATCACTGATGTACTATAGATCATCACTGATGTACTATGGGCCATCACTGGTGTACTATGGATCACCCCTGATGTACTATGGACCATCCCTGATGTACTATGGACCATCCCTGATGTACTGTGGATCATCACTGATGTACTATGGACCATCCCTGATGTACTATGGACCATCCCTGATGTACTATGGACCATCCCTGATGTACTGTGGATCATCACTGATGTACTATAGATCATCACTGATGTACTATGGGCCATCACTGGTGTACTATGGGCCATCACTGGTGTACTATGGGTCATCACTGATGTACTATGGATCATCACTGATGTACTATGGACCATCACTGATGTACTATGGGCCATCACTGGTGTACTATGGATCATCACTGATGTACTATGGACCATCCCTGATGTACTGTGGATCATCACTGATGTACTGTGGATTATCACTGATGTACTGTGGACCATCACTGATGTACTGTGGACCATCACTGATGTACTGTGGATCATCACTGATGTACTATGGATCATCACTGATGTACTATGGTTCATCACTGATGTACTATAGATCATCACTGATGTACTATGGATCATCACTGATGTACTATGGACCATCACTGGTGTACTATGGATCATCACTGGTGTACTATGGACATCACTGGTGTGCTATGGATCATCACTGGTGTACTATGGACCATCCCTGATGTACTGTGGATCATCACTGATGTACTGTGGATCATCACTGATGTACTGTAGATCATCACTTATGTACTGTGGATCATCACTGATGTACTGTGGACCATCCCTGATGTACTGTGGATCATCACTAATGTACTGTGGATCATCACTGATGTACTGTGGATCATCACTGATGTACTGTGGATCATCACTGACATACTGTGGATCATCACTGATGTACTATGGATCATCACTCATGTACTATAGATCATCAGTGATGTACTATGAGCCATCACTGATGTACTATGGATCATCACTGATGTACTATGGATCATCACTGATGTACTATGGATCATCACTGATGTACTATGAGCCATCACTGATGTACTATGGATCATCACTGGTGTACTATGGATCATCACTGATGTACTGTGGACCATCCCTGATGTACTGTGGATCATCACTGATATACCGTGGATCATCACTGATGTACTGTGGATTATCACTGATGTACTGTGGGCCATCACTGATGTACTATGGGCCATCACGGGTGTACTGTGGGCCATCACTGATGTACTATGGGCCATCCCTGATGTACTATGGACTATCCCTGATGTACTATGGACCATCCCTGATGTACTATGGACCATCCCTGATGTACTGAAGATCATCACTGATGTACTATAGATCATCACTGATGTACTATGGGCAATCACTGGTGTACTATGGATCATCACTGATGTACTGTGGATCATCACTGATGTACTATGGATCATCACTGATGTACTATGAGCCATCACTGATGTACTGTGGATCATCACTGATGAACTATGGATCATCACTGATGTACTATAGATCATCACTGATGTACTGTGGATCATCACTGATGTACTATGGACCATCACTGATGTACTGTGGATCATCACTGGTGTACTATGGATCATCACTGGTGTACTATGGATCATCACTGATGTACTATGGGCCATCACTGATGTACTATGGATCATCACTGATATACTGTGGACCATCCCTGATGTACTGTGGATCATCACTGATGTACTATGGATCATCACTGATGTACTATGGATCATCACTGATGTACTATGAGCCATCACTGATGTAATATGGATCATCACTGGTGTACTATGGATCATCACTGATGTACTGTGGACCATCCCTGATGTACTGTGGATCATCCCTGATGTACTGTGGATCATCACTGATGTACCGTGGATCATCACTGATGTACTGTGGATCATCACTGATGTACTGTGGGCCATCACTGATCTACTATGAGCCATCACGGGTGTACTATGGATCATCACTGGTGTACTATGGATCATCACTGATGTACTATGGACCATCCCTGATGTACTATGGACCATCCCTGATGTACTGAGGATCATCACTGATGTACTATGGATCATCACTGATGTACTTTAGATCATCACTGATGTACTGTGAGCCATCACTGATGTACTGAGGATCATCACTGATGTACTATAGATCATCACTGATGTACTATGGGCAATCACTGGTGAACTATGGATCATCACTGATGTACTGTGGATCATCACTGATGTACTATGAGCCATCACTGATGTACTGTGGATCATGACTGATGTACTATAGTTCATCACTGATGTACCATGGGCCATCACTGGTGTACTATGGATCATCACTGGTGTACTATGGATCATCACTGATGTACTATGGACCATCCCTGATGTACTGTGGATCATCACTGATGTACTGTGGATCATCACTGATGTACTGTGGATCATCACTGATGTACTATAGATCATCACTGATGTACTATGGGCCATCACTGGTGTACTATGGATCATCACTGATGTACTATGGACCATCCCTGATGTATTATGGACCATCCCTGATGTACTGTGGATCATCACTGATGTACTATGGACCATCCCTGATGTACTATGGACCATCCCTGATGTACTATGGACCATCCCTGATGTACTGTGGATCATCACTGATGTACTATAGATCATCACTGATGTACTATGGGCCATCACTGGTGTACTATGGGCCATCACTGGTGTACTATGGGTCATCACTGATGTACTATGGATCATCACTGATGTACTATGGACCATCACTGATGTACTATGAGCCATCACTGATGTACTATGGATCATCACTGGTGTACTATGGATCATCACTGATGTACTGTGGACCATCCCTGATGTACTGTGGATCATCACTGATGTACCGTGGATCATCACTGATGTACTGTGGATTATCACTGATGTACTGTGGGCCATCACTGATGTACTATGGGCCATCACGGGTGTACTGTGGGCCATCACTGATGTACTATGGGCCATCCCTGATGTACTATGGACTATCCCTGATGTACTATGGACCATCCCTGATGTACTATGGACCATCCCTGATGTACTGAAGATCATCACTGATGTACTATAGATCATCACTGATGTACTATGGGCAATCACTGGTGTACTATGGATCATCACTAATGTACTGTGGATCATCACTGATGTACTATGGATCATCACTGATGTACTATGAGCCATCACTGATGTACTGTGGATCATCACTGATGAACTATGGATCATCACTGATGTACTATAGATCATCACTGATGTACTGTGGATCATCACTGATGTACTATGGACCATCACTGATGTACTGTGGATCATCACTGGTGTACTATGGATCATCACTGGTGTACTATGGATCATCACTGATGTACTATGGGCCATCACTGATGTACTATGGATCATCACTGATATACTGTGGACCATCCCTGATGTACTGTGGATCATCACTGATGTACTATGGATCATCACTGATGTACTATGAGCCATCACTGATGTAATATGGATCATCACTGGTGTACTATGGATCATCACTGATGTACTGTGGACCATCCCTTATGTACTGTGGATCATCCCTGATGTACTGTGGATCATCACTGATGTACCGTGGATCATCACTGATGTACTGTGGATCATCACTGATGTACTGTGGGCCATCACTGATCTACTATGAGCCATCACGGGTGTACTATGGATCATCACTGGTGTACTATGGATCATCACTGATGTACTATGGACCATCCCTGATGTACTATGGACCATCCCTGATGTACTGAGGATCATCACTGATGTACTGTGGATCATCACTGATGTACTATAGATCATCACTGGTGTACTATGGATCATCACTGATGTACTATGGACCATCCCTGATGTACTATGGACTATCCCTGATGTACTGTGGATCATCACTGATGTACTGTGGATCATCACTGATGTACTGTGGATCATCACTGATGTACTATGGGCCATCACTGATGTACTATGGACCATCACTGATGTACTGTGGATCATCACTGGTGTACTATGGATCATCACTGATGTACTATGGGCCATCACTGATGTACTATGGATCATCACTGATATACTGTGGACCATCCCTGATGTACTGTGGATCATCACTGATGTACTGTGGATCATCACTAATGTACTATAGATCATCACTGATGTACTATGGGCCATCACTGGTGTACTATGGGCCATCACTGGTGTACTATGGATCATCACTGGTGTACTATGGATCATCACTGATGTACTATGGATCATCACTGATGTACTATAGATCATCACTGATGTACTGTGGATCATCACTGATGTACTATAGATCATCACTGGTGGACTATGGATCATCACTGATGTACTATGGACCATCCCTGATGTACTATGGACTATCCCTGATGTACTGTGGATCATCACTGATGTACTGTGGATCATCACTGATGTACTATAGATCATCACTGATGTACTATGGGCCATCACTGGTGTACTATGGGCCATCCCTGGTGTACTATGGGCCATCACTGATGTACTATGGACCATCCCTGATGTACTATGGACCATCCCTGATGTACTGTGGATCATCCCTGATGTACTGTGGATCATCACTGATGTACTATAGATTATCACTGATGTACTATGGATCATCACTGATGTACTGTGGATCATCACTAATGTACTGTGGACCATCCCTGATGTACTGTGGATCATCACTGATGTACTGTGGATCATCACTAATGTACTGTGGATCATCACTAATGTACTGTGGATCATCACTGATGTACTGTGGATCATCACTGATGTATTATGGATCATCACTGATGTACTATGGGCCATCACTTATGTACTATGAGCCATCACTGATGTACTATGGATCATCACTGATGTACTATGGATCATCACTGATGTACTATGGGCCATCACTGATGTACTATGGATCATCACTGGTGTACTATGGATCATCACTGATGTACTGTGAACCATCCCTTATGTACTGTGGATCATCACTGATGTACTGTGGATCATCACTGATGTACTATGGGCCATCACTGGTGTACTATGGGCCATCACTGGTGTAATATGGATCATCACTGGTGTACTATGGATCATCACTGATGTACTATGGATCATCACTGATGTACTGTGAGCCATCACTGATGTACTGAGGATCATCACTGATGTACTATAGATCATCACTGATGTACTATGGGCAATCACTGGTGAACTATGGATCATCACTGATGTACTGTGGATCATCACTGATGTACTATGAGCCATCACTGATGTACTGTGGATCATGACTGATGTACTATAGTTCATCACTGATGTACCATGGGCCATCACTGGTGTACTATGGATCATCACTGGTGTACTATGGATCATCACTGATGTACTATGGACCATCCCTGATGTACTGTGGATCATCACTGATGTACTGTGGATCATCACTGATGTACTGTGGATCATCACTGATGTACTATAGATCATCACTGATGTACTATGGGCCATCACTGGTGTACTATGGATCATCACTGATGTACTATGGACCATCCCTGATGTATTATGGACCATCCCTGATGTACTGTGGATCATCACTGATGTACTATGGACCATCCCTGATGTACTATGGACCATCCCTGATGTACTATGGACCATCCCTGATGTACTATGGACCATCCCTGATGTACTGTGGATCATCACTGATGTACTATAGATCATCACTGATGTACTATGGGCCATCACTGGTGTACTATGGGCCATCACTGGTGTACTATGGGCCATCACTGGTGTACTATGGGTCATCACTGATGTACTATGGATCATCACTGATGTACTATGGACCATCACTGATGTACTATGGGCCATCACTGGTGTACTATGGATCATCACTGATGTACTATGGACCATCCCTGATGTACTGTGGATCATCACTGATGTACTGTGGATTATCACTGATGTACTGTGGACCATCACTGATGTACTGTGGACCATCACTGATGTACTGTGGATCATCACTGATGTACTATGGATCATCACTGATGTACTATGGATCATCACTGATGTACTATAGATCATCACTGATGTACTATGGATCATCACTGATGTACTATGGACCATCACTGGTGTACTATGGATCATCACTGGTGTACTATGGATCATCACTGGTGTACTATGGATCATCAGTGGTGTACTATGGACCATCCCTGATGTACTGTGGATCATCACTGATGTACTGTGGATCATCACTGATGTACTATAGTTCATCACTGATGTACTGTGGATCATCACTGATGTACTGTAGATCATCCCTGATGTACTGTGGATCATCACTGATGTACTGTGGACCATCCCTGATGTACTGTGGATCATCACTGATGTACTGTGGATCATCACTGATGTACTGTGGATCATCACTAATGTACTGTGGATCATCACTGATGTACTGTGGATCATCACTGATGTACTATGGATCATCACTGATGTACTATAGATCATCACTGATGTACTATGAGCCATCACTGATGTACTATGGATCATCACTGATGTACTATGAGCCATCACTGATCTACTATGGATCATCACTGGTGTACTATGGATCATCACTGATGTACTGTAGATCATCACTGATGTACTATAGGCCATCACTGGTGTACTATGGATCATCACTGATGTACTATGGACCATCCCTGATGTACTATGGACCATCCCTGATGTACTGTGGACCATCACTGATATACTATGGACCATCCCTGATGTACTATGGACCATCCCTGATGTACTGTGGATCATCACTGATGTACTGTGGATTATCACTGATGTACTGTGGACCATCACTGATGTACTGTGGACCATCACTGATGTACTGTGGATCATCACTGATGTACTATGGATCATCACTGATGTACTATGGATCATCACTGATGTACTATGGACCATCACTGGTGTACTATGGATCATCACTGGTGTACTATGGATCAACACTGGTGTACTATGGACCATCCCTGATATACTATGGACCAACCCTGATGTACTGTGGATCATCAGTGATGTACTGCGGATCATCACTGATGTACTATAGATCATGACTGATGTACTATTGGCTATCACTGGTGTACTATGGATCATCACTGATGTACTATGGACCTTCCCTGATGTACTATGGACCATCACTGATGTACTATGGATCATCACTGGTGTGCTGTGAATCATCACTGGTGTACTGTGGATCATCACTGATGTACTGTGGATCATCACTAATGTACTGTGGATCGTCACTGATGTACTATGGGCCATCACTGGTGTACTATGGATCATCACTGATGTACTATGGATCATCGCTGATGTACTATGGATCATCACTGATGTACTGAGGATCATCACTGATGTTCTATGAGCCATCACTGATGTACTATGGATCATCACTGATGTACTATGGATCATCACTGATGTACTATGGATCATCACTGATGTACTATGGATCATCACTGATGTACTATGAGCCATCACTGATGTACTATGGATCATCACTGATGTACTGTGGACCATCCCGGATGTACTGTGGATCATCACTGATGTACTGTGGATCATCACTAATGTACCGTGGATCATCACTGATGTACTGAGGATCATCACTGATGTACTGTGGATCATCACTGATGTACTATGGGCCATCACTGGTGTACTATGGATCATCACAGATGTAATGTGGATCATCACTGATGTACTATGGATCATCACTGATGTACTATGGATCATCACTGATGTACTATGAGCCATCACTGATGTACTATGGGCCATCACTGATGTACTATGGGCCATCACTGATGTACTATGGGCCATCACTGATGTACTGTGGATCATCACTGGTGTACTATGGATCATCAGTGATGTACTATGGATCATCACTAATGTACTATGGATCATCACTGATGTACTATGGATCATTACTGGTGTACTATGGATCATCACTGGTGTACTATGGATCATCACTGATGTACTGTGGACCATCCCTGATGTACTGTGGATCATCACTGATGTACTGTGGATCATCACTGATGTACTGAGGATCATCACTGAAGTACTGAGGATCATCACTGATGTACTATGGATCATCACTGATGTACTATAGATCATCACTGATGTACTATGGATCATCACTGATGTACTATGGATCATCACTGATGTACTATGGACCATCCCTGATGTACTGTGGATCATCACTGATGTACTGTGGATTATCACTGATGTACTGTGGACCATCACTGATGTACTGTGGACCATCACTGATGTACTGTGGATCATCACTGATGTTCTATGGATCATCACTGATATACTATAGATCATCACTGATGTACTCTGGATCATCACTGATGTACTGTGGATCATCACTGATGTACTATAGTTCATCACTGATGTACTATGGGCCATCACTGGTGTACTATGAATCATCACTGGTGTACTATGGATCATCACTGATGTACTATGGACCATCCCTGATGTACTATGGACCATCCCTGATGTACTATGGACCATCCCTGATGTACTGTGGACCATCCCTGATGTACTGTGGATCATCACTGATGTACTGTGGATCATCACTGATGTACTATGGGCCATCACTGGTGTACTATGGGCCATCACTGGTGTACTATGGATCATCACTGGTGTACTATGGATCATCACTGATGTACTATGGGCCATCACTGATGTACTATGGATCCTCACTGATGTACTATGGATCATCACTGATATACTGTGGACCATCCCTGATGTACTGTGGATCATCACTGATGTACTGTGGATCATCACTGATGTACTGTGGATCATCACTGATGTACTGTGGATCATCACTGATGTACTAGGGGCCATCACTGGTGTACTATGGGACATCACTGGTGTACTATGGATCATCACCAAAGTACTATGGATCATCACTGATGTACTATGAGCCATCACTGATGTACTATGGATCATCACTGATGTACTATGGATCATCACTGATGTACTGTGGACCATCCCTGATGTACTGTGGATCATCACTGATGTACTGTGGAACATCACTGATGTACCGTGGATCATCACTGATTTACTGAGGATCATCACCGATGTACTGAGGATCATCACTGATGTACTGTGGATCATCACTGATGTACTATGGGCCATCACAGGTGTACTATGGATCATCACTGGTGTACTATGGATCATCACTGATGTACTATGGACCATCCCTGATGTACTGTGGATCATCACTGATGTACTGTGGATCATCACTGATGTACTGTGGATCATCACTGATGTACTGTGGATCATCACTGGTGTACTATAGATCATCACTGATGTACTGTGGACCATCCCTGATGTACTGTGGATCATCACTGATGTACTGAGGATCATCACTGATGTACTATGGATCATCACTGATGTATTATGGATCATCACTGATGTACTATGAGCCATCACTGATGTACTATGGATCATCACTGGTGTACTATGGATCATCACTGATGTACTGTGGATCATCACTGATGTACTATAGATCATCACTGATGTACTGTGGATCATCACTGATGTACTATGGGCCATCACGGGTGTACTATGGATCATCACTGATGTACTATGGACCATCCTGGATGTACTATGGACCATCCCTGATGTACTATGAGCCATCTCTGATGTACTATGGATCATCACTGATGTACTATGGATCATCACTGATGTACTATGGATCATCACTGATGTATTATGGATCATCACTAGTGTACTATTAATCATCACTGATATACTGTGGACCATCCCTGATGTACTGTGGATCATCACTGATGTACTGTGGATCATCACTGATGTACTGTGGATCATCACTGATATACCGTGGTTCATCACTGATGTACTGAGGATCATCACTGATGTACTGTGGATCATCACTGAGGTACTATGGACCATCCCTGATGTACTGAGGATCATCACTGATGTACTATAGATCATCACTGATGTACTATGGGCCATCACTGGTGTACTATGGATCATCACTGATGTACTGTGGATCATCACTGATGTACTATGGATCATCACTGATGTACTATGGATCATCACTGATGTACTATGAGCCATCACTGATGTACTATGGGCCATCACTGATGTACTGTGGATCATCACTGGTGTACTATGGATCATTACTGATGTACTGAGGATCATCACTGATGTTCTGAGGATCATCACTGATGTACTGTGGATCTTCACTGATGTACTGTGGATCATCACTGATGTACTATAGATCATCACTGATGTACTATGGATCATCACTGATGTACTATAGATCATCACTGATGTACTATGGATCATCACTGATGTACTATTGACCATCACTGGTGTACTATGGATCATCACTGGTGTACTATGGATCATCACTGGTGTACTATGGATCATCAGTGGTGTACTATGGACCATCCCTGATGTACTGTGGATCATCACTGATGTACTGTGGATCATCACTGATGTACTATAGTTCATCACTGATGTACTGTGGATCATCACTGATGTACTGTAGATCATCACTGATGTACTGTGGATCATCACTGATTTACTGTGGATCATCACTGATGTACTGTGGACCATCCCTGATGTACTGTGGATCATCACTGATGTACTGTGGATCATCACTGATGTACTGTGGATCATCACTAATGTACTGTGGATCATCACTGATGTACTGTGGATCATCACTGATGTACTGTGGATCATCACTGATGTACTAGGGGCCATCACTGGTGTACTATGGGACATCACTGGTGTACTATGGATCATCACCAAAGTACTATGGATCATCACTGATGTACTATGAGCCATCACTGATGTACTATGGATCATCACTGATGTACTATGGATCATCACTGATGTACTGTGGACCATCCCTGATGTACTGTGGATCATCACTGATGTACTGTGGAACATCACTGATGTACCGTGGATCATCACTGATTTACTGAGGATCATCACCGATGTACTGAGGATCATCACTGATGTACTCTGGATCATCACTGATGTACTATGGGCCATCACAGGTGTACTATGGATCATCACTGGTGTACTGTGGATCATCACTGATGTACTATGGACCATCCCTGATGTACTGTGGATCATCACTGATGTACTGTGGATCATCACTGATGTACTGTGGATCATCACTGGTGTACTATAGATCATCACTGATGTACTGTGGACCATCCCTGATGTACTGTGGATCATCACTGATGTACTGAGGATCATCACTGATGTACTATGGATCATCACTGATGTATTATGGATCATCACTGATGTACTATGAGCCATCACTGATGTACTATGGATCATCACTGGTGTACTATGGATTATCACTGATGTACTGTGGATCATCACTGATGTACTATAGATCATTACTGATGTACTGTGGATCATCACTGATGTACTATGGGCCATCACGGGTGTACTATGGATCATCACTGGTGTACTATGGATCATCACTGGTGTACTATGGATCATCACTGATGTACTATGGACCATCCTGGATGTACTATGGACCATCCCTGATGTACTATGAGCCATCTCTGATGTACTATGGATCATCACTGATGTACTATGGATCATCACTGATGTACTATGGATCATCACTGATGTATTATGGATCATCACAAGTGTACTATGGATCATCACTGATGTACTGTGGACCATCCCTGATGTACTGTGGATCATCACTGATGTACTGTGGATCATCACTGATGTACTGTGGATCATCACTGATATACCGTGGTTCATCACTGATGTACTGAGGATCATCACTGATGTACTGTGGATCATCACTGAGGTACTATGGACCATCCCTGATGTACTGAGGATCATCACTGATGTACTATAGATCATCACTGATGTACTATGGGCCATCACTGGTGTACTATGGATCATCACTGATGTACTGTGGATCATCACTGATGTACTATGGATCATCACTGATGTACTATGGATCATCACTGATGTACTATGAGCCATCACTGATGTACTATGGGCCATCACTGATGTACTGTGGATCATCACTGGTGTACTATGGATCATTACTGATGTACTGAGGATCATCACTGATGTACTGAGGATCATCACTGATGTACTGTGGATCTTCACTGATGTACTGTGGATCATCACTGATGTACTATAGATCATCACTGATGTACTATGGATCATCACTGATGTACTATAGATCATCACTGATGTACTATGGATCATCACTGATGTACTATTGACCATCACTGGTGTACTATGGATCATCACTGGTGTACTATGGATCATCACTGGTGTACTATGGATCATCACTGGTGTACTATGGATCATCAGTGGTGTACTATGGACCATCCCTGATGTACTGTGGATCATCACTGATGTACTGTGGATCATCACTGATGTACTATAGTTCATCACTGATGTACTGTGGATCATCACTGATGTACTGTAGATCATCACTGATGTACTGTGGATCATCACTGATTTACTGTGGATCATCACTGATGTACTGTGGACCATCCCTGATGTACTGTGGATCATCACTGATGTACTGTGGATCATCACTGATGTACTGTGGATCATCACTAATGTACTGTGGATCATCACTGATGTACTGTGGATCATCACTGATGTACTATGGATCATCACTGATGTACTATAGATCATCACTGATGTACTATGAGCCATCACTGATGTACTATGGATCATCACTGATGTACTATGGATCATCACTGATGTACTATGAGCCATCACTGATGTACTATGGATCATCACTGGTGTACTATGGATTATCACTGATGTACTGTGGATCATCACTGATGTACTATAGATCATTACTGATGTACTGTGGATCATCACTGATGTACTATGGGCCATCACGGGTGTACTATGGATCATCACTGGTGTACTATGGATCATCACTGGTGTACTATGGATCATCACTGATGTACTATGGACCATCCTGGATGTACTATGGACCATCCCTGATGTACTATGAGCCATCTCTGATGTACTATGGATCATCACTGATGTACTATGGATCATCACTGATGTACTATGGATCATCACTGATGTATTATGGATCATCACAAGTGTACTATGGATCATCACTGATGTACTGTGGACCATCCCTGATGTACTGTGGATCATCACTGATGTACTGTGGATCATCACTGATGTACTGTGGATCATCACTGATATACCGTGGTTCATCACTGATGTACTGAGGATCATCACTGATGTACTGTGGATCATCACTGAGGTACTATGGACCATCCCTGATGTACTGAGGATCATCACTGATGTACTATAGATCATCACTGATGTACTATGGGCCATCACTGGTGTACTATGGATCATCACTGATGTACTGTGGATCATCACTGATGTACTATGGATCATCACTGATGTACTATGGATCATCACTGATGTACTATGAGCCATCACTGATGTACTATGGGCCATCACTGATGTACTGTGGATCATCACTGGTGTACTATGGATCATTACTGATGTACTGAGGATCATCACTGATGTACTGAGGATCATCACTGATGTACTGTGGATCTTCACTGATGTACTGTGGATCATCACTGATGTACTATAGATCATCACTGATGTACTATGGATCATCACTGATGTACTATAGATCATCACTGATGTACTATGGATCATCACTGATGTACTATTGACCATCACTGGTGTACTATGGATCATCACTGGTGTACTATGGATCATCACTGGTGTACTATGGATCATCACTGGTGTACTATGGATCATCAGTGGTGTACTATGGACCATCCCTGATGTACTGTGGATCATCACTGATGTACTGTGGATCATCACTGATGTACTATAGTTCATCACTGATGTACTGTGGATCATCACTGATGTACTGTAGATCATCACTGATGTACTGTGGATCATCACTGATTTACTGTGGATCATCACTGATGTACTGTGGACCATCCCTGATGTACTGTGGATCATCACTGATGTACTGTGGATCATCACTGATGTACTGTGGATCATCACTAATGTACTGTGGATCATCACTGATGTACTGTGGATCATCACTGATGTACTATGGATCATCACTGATGTACTATAGATCATCACTGATGTACTATGAGCCATCACTGATGTACTATGGATCATCACTGATGTACTATGGATCATCACTGATGTACTATGAGCCATCACTGATGTACTATGGATCATCACTGGTGTACTATGGATCATCACTGATGTACTGTAGATCATCACTGATGTACTATAGGCCATCACTGGTGTACTATGGATCATCACTGATGTACTATGGACCATCCCTGATGTACTATGGACCATTCCTGATGTACTGTGGACCATCACTGATATACTATGGACCATCCCTGATGTACTATGGACCATCCCTGATGTACTGTGGATCATCACTGATGTAATATAGATCATCACTGATGTACTATGGGCCATCACTGGTGTACTATGGGCCATCACTGGTGTACTATAGATCATCACTGATGTACTATGGATCATCACCGATGTACTATGGACCATCACTGATGTACTATGGGCCATCACTGGTGTACTATGGATCATCACTGATGTACTATGGACCATCCCTGATGTACTGTGGATCATCACTGATGTACTGTGGATTATCACTGATGTACTGTGGACCATCACTGATGTACTGTGGACCATCACTGATGTACTGTGGATCATCACTGATGTACTATGGATCATCACTGATGTACTATAGATCATCACTGATGTACTATGGATCATCACTGATGTACTATGGATCATCACTGATGTACTATGGACCATCACTGGTGTACTATGGATCATCACTGGTGTACTATGGATCATCACTGGTGTACTATGGACCATCCCTGATATACTATGGACCAACCCTGATGTACTGTGGATCATCAGTGATGTACTGCGGATCATCACTGATGTACTATAGATCATGACTGATGTACTATTGGCTATCACTGGTGTACTATGGATCATCACTGATGTACTATGGACCTTCCCTGATGTACTATGGACCATCACTGATGTACTATGGATCATCACTGGTGTGCTGTGAATCATCACTGGTGTACTGTGGATCATCACTGATGTACTGTGGATCATCACTAATGTACTGTGGATCATCACTGATGTACTATGGGCCATCACTGGTGTACTATGGATCATCACTGATGTACTATGGATCATCGCTGATGTACAATGGATCATCACTGATGTACTGAGGATCATCACTGATGTACTATGGATCATCACTGATACACTATGGATCATCGCTGATGTACTATGGATCATCACTGATGTACTGAGGATCATCACTGATGTTCTATGAGCCATCACTGATGTACTATGGATCATCACTGATGTACTATGGATCATCACTGATGTACTATGGATCATCACTGATGTACTATGAGCCATCACTGATGTACTATGGGCCATCACTGATGTACTATGGGCCATCACTGATGTACTATGGGCCATCACTGATTTACTGTGGATCATCACTGGTGTACTATGGATCATCAGTGATGTACTATGGATCATCACTAATGTACTATGGATCATCACTGATGTACTATGGATCATTACTGGTGTACTATGGATCATCACTGGTGTACTATGGATCATCACTGATGTACTGTGGACCATCCCTGATGTACTGTGGATCATCACTGATGTACTGTGGATCATCACTGATGTACTGAGGATCATCACTGAAGTACTGAGGATCATCACTGATGTACTATGGATCATCACTGATGTACTATAGATCATCACTGATGTACTATGGATCATCACTGATGTACTATGGATCATCACTGATGTACTATGGACCATCCCTGATGTACTGTGGATCATCACTGATGTACTGTGGATTATCACTGATGTGCTGTGGACCATCACTGATGTACTGTGGACCATCACTGATGTACTGTGGATCATCACTGATGTTCTATGGATCATCACTGATATACTATAGATCATCACTGATGTACTATGGACCATCACTGGTGTACTATGGATCATCACTGGTGTACTATGGATCATCACTGGTGTACTATGGACCATCCCTGATGTACTCTGGATCATCACTGATGTACTGTGGATCATCACTGATGTACTATAGTTCATCACTGATGTACTATGGGCCATCACTGGTGTACTATGAATCATCACTGGTGTACTATGGATCATCACTGATGTACTATGGACCATCCCTGATGTACTATGGACCATCCCTGATGTACTGTGGATCATCACTGATGTACTGTGGATCATCACTGATGTACTGTGGATCATCACTGATGTACTAGGGGCCATCACTGGTGTACTATGGGACATCACTGGTGTACTATGGATCATCACCAAAGTACTATGGATCATCACTGATGTACTATGAGCCATCACTGATGTACTATGGATCATCACTGATGTACTATGGATCATCACTGATGTACTGTGGACCATCCCTGATGAACTGTGGATCATCACTGATGTACTGTGGAACATCACTGATGTACCGTGGATCATCACTGATTTACTGAGGATCATCACCGATGTACTGAGGATCATCACTGATGTACTGTGGATCATCACTGATGTACTATGGGCCATCACAGGTGTACTATGGATCATCACTGGTGTACTATGGATCATCACTGATGTACTATGGACCATCCCTGATGTACTGTGGATCATCACTGATGTACTGTGGATCATCACTGGTGTACTATAGATCATCACTGATGTACTGTGGACCATCCCTGATGTACTGTGGATCATCACTGATGTACTGAGGATCATCACTGATGTACTATGGATCATCACTGATGTATTATGGATCATCACTGATGTACTATGAGCCATCACTGATGTACTATGGATCATCACTGGTGTACTGTGGATCATCACTGATGTACTATAGATCATCACTGATGTACTGTGGATCATCACTGATGTACTATGGGCCATCACGGGTGTACTATGGATCATCACTGGTGTACTATGGATCATCACTGATGTACTATGGACCATCCTGGATGTACTATGGACCATCCCTGATGTACTATGAGCCATCTCTGATGTACTATGGATCATCACTGATGTACTATGGATCATCACTGATGTACTATGGATCATCACTGATGTATTATGGATCATCACTGGTGTACTATGGATCATCACTGATGTACTGTGGACCATCCCTGATGTACTGTGGATCATCACTGATATACCGTGGTTCATCACTGATGTACTGAGGATCATCACTGATGTACTGTGGATCATCACTGAGGTACTATGGACCATCCCTGATGTACTGAGGATCATCACTGATGTACTATAGATCATCACTGATGTACTATGGGCCATCACTGGTGTACTATGGATCATCACTGATGTACTGTGGATCATCACTGATGTACTATGGATCATCACTGATGTACTATGGATCATCACTGATATACTATGAGCCATCACTGATGTACTATGGGCCATCACTGATGTACTGTGGATCATCACTGGTGTACTATGGATCATTACTGATGTACTGAGGATCATCACTGATGTACTGAGGATCATCACTGATGTACTGTGGATCTTCACTGATGTACTGTGGATCATCACTGATGTACTATAGATCATCACTGATGTACTGTGGATCATCACTGATGTACTGTGGATCATCACTGATGTACTGAGGATCATCACTGATGTACTATGGATCATCACTGATGTACTGTGGATCATCACTGATGTACTATAGATCATCACTGATGTACTATGGATCATCACTGATGTACTATGGATCATCCCTGATGTACTGTGGATCATCACTGATGTACTGTGGATTATCACTGATGTACTGTGGAGTATCACTGATGTACTGTGGACCATCACTGATGTACTGTGGACCATCACTGATGTACTGTGGATCATCACTGATGTACTATAGATCATCACTGATGTACTGTGGATCATCACTGATGTACTATAGATCATCACTGATGTACTATAGATCATCACTGATGTACTATGGACCATCACTGGTGTACTATGGATCATCACTGGTGTACTATGGATCATCACTGGTGTACTATGGATCATCACTGGTGTACTATGGACCATCCCTGATGTACTGTGGATCATCACTGATGTACTGTGGATCATCACTGATGTACTATAGATCATCACTGGTGTACTATGGGTCATCACTGATGTACTATGGACCATCCCTGATGTACTATGGACCATCCCTGATGTACTGTGGATCATCACTGATGTACTGTGGATCATCACTGATGTACTATAGATCATCAATGATGTACTATGGGCCATCACTGGTCTACTATGGGCCATCACTGGTGTACTATGGGCCATCACTGGTGTACTATGAGCCATCACTGGTGTACTATGGGCCATCACTGATGTACTATGGACCATCCCTGATGTACTGTGGACCATCCCTGATGTACTGTGGATCATCACTGATGTTCTATAGATCATCACTGATGTACTGTGGATCATCACTGATGTACTGTGGACCATCCCTGATGTACTGTGGATCATCACTGATGTACTGTGGATCATCACTAATGTACTGTGGATCATCACTGATGTACTGTGGATCATCACTGACATACTGTGGATCATCACTGATGTACTATGGACCATCCCTGATGTACTGTGGATCATCACTGATGTACTGTGGATCATCACTGATGTACTATAGATCATCAATGATGTACTATGGGCCATCACTGGTCTACTATGGGCCATCACTGGTGTACTATGGGCCATCACTGGTGTACTATGAGCCATCACTGATGTACTATGGATCATCACTGATGTACTATGGATCATCACTGATGTACTATGGATCATCACTGATGTACTATGAGCCATCACTGATGTACTATGGATCATCACTGGTGTACTATGGATCATCACTGATGTACTGTGGACCATCCCTGATGTACTGTGGATCATCACTGATGTACCGTGGATCATCACTGATGTACTGTGGATCATCACTGATGTACTGTGGGCCATCACTGATGAACTATGGGCCATCACGGGTGTACTGTGGGCCATCACGGGTGTACTGTGGGCCATCACTGATGTACTATGGGCCATCCCTGATGTACTATGGACCATCCCTGATGTACTATGGACCATCCCTGATGTACTATGGACCATCCCTGATGTACTGAAGATCATCACTGATGTACTATAGATCATCACTGATGTACTATGGGCAATCACTGGTGTACTATGGATCATCACTGATGTACTGTGGATCATCACTGATGTACTATGGATCATCACTGATGTACTATGAGCCATCACTGATGTACTGTGGATCATCACTGATGAACTATGGATCATCACTGATGTACTATAGATCATCACTGATGTACTGTGGATCATCACTGATGTACTATGGACCATCACTGATGTACTGTGGATCATCACTGGTGTACTATGGATCATCACTGGTGTACTATGGATCATCACTGATGTACTATGGGCCATCACTGATGTACTATGGATCATCACTGATATACTGTGGACCATCCCTGATGTACTGTGGATCATCACTGATGTACTATGGATCATCACTGATGTACTATGGATCATCACTGATGTAATATGAGCCATCACTGATGTACTATGGATCATCACTGGTGTACTATGGATCATCACTGATGTACTGTGGACCATCCCTGATGTACTGTGGATCATCCCTGATGTACTGTGGATCATCACTGATGTACCGTGGATCATCACTGATGTACTGTGGATCATCACTGATGTACTGTGGGCCATCACTGATGTACTATGAGCCATCACGGGTGTACTATGGATCATCACTGGTGTACTGTGGATCATCACTGATGTACTATGGACCATCCCTGATGTACTATGGACCATCCCTGATGTACTGAGGATCATCACTGATGTACTGTGGATCATCACTGATGTACTATAGATCATCACTGGTGTACTATGGATCATCACTGATGTACTATGGACCATCCCTGATGTACTATGGACTATCCCTGATGTACTGTGGATCATCACTGATGTACTGTGGATCATCACTGATGTACTGTGGATCATCACTGATGTACTATAGATCATCACTGATGTACTATGGGCCATCACTGATGTACTATGGACCATCACTGATGTACTGTGGATCATCACTGGTGTACTATGGATCATCACTGATGTACTATGGGCCATCACTGATGTACTATGGATCATCACTGATATACTGTGGACCATCCCTGATGTACTGTGGATCATCACTGTTGTACTGTGGATCATCACTGATGTACTGTGGATCATCATGGATGTACTATAGATCATCACTGATGTACTATGGGCCATCACTGGTGTTCTATGGGCCATCACTGGTGTACTATGGATCATCACTGATGTACTGTGGATCATCACTGATGTACTATAGATCATCACTGATGTACTATGGGCCATCACTGATGTACTGTGGATCATCACTGATGTACTATAGATCAACACTGGTGTACTATGGATCATCACTGATGTACTATGGACCATCCCTGATGTACTATGGACTATCCCTGATGTACTGTGGATCATCACTGATGTACTGTGGATCATCACTGATGTACTATAGATCATCACTGATGTACTATGGGCCATCACTGGTGTACTATGGGCCATCCCTGGTGTACTATGGGCCATCACTGATGTACTATGGACCATCCCTGATGTACTATGGACCATCCCTGATGTACTGTGGATCATCCCTGATGTACTGTGGATCATCACTGATGTACTATAGATCATCACTGATGTACTATGGATCATCACTGATGTACTGTGGATCATCACTGATGTACTGTGGACCATCCCTGATGTACTGTGGATCATCACTGATGTACTGTGGATCATCACTGATGTACTGTGGATCATCACTAATGTACTGTGGATCATCACTGATGTACTATGGATCATCACTGATGTACTATGGGCCATCACTGATGTACTATGAGCCATCACTGATGTACTATGGATCATCACTGATGTACTATGGATCATCACTGATGTACTATGGGCCATCACTGATGTACTATGGATCATCACTGGTGTACTATGGATCATCACTGATATACTGTGAACCATCCCTTATGTACTGTGGATCATCACTGATGTACTGTGAGCCATCACTGATGTACTGAGGATCATCACTGATGTACTATAGATCATCACTGATGTACTATGGGCAATCATTGGTGAACTATGGATCATCACTGATGTACTGTGGATCATCACTGATGTACTATGAGCCATCACTGATGTACTGTGGATCATCACTGATGTACTATAGTTCATCACTGATGTACTATGGGCCATCACTGGTGTACTATGGATCATCACTGGTGTACTATGGATCATCACTGATGTACTATGGACCATCCCTGATGTACTGTGGATCATCACTGATGTACTGTGGATCATCACTGATGTACTATAGATCATCACTGATGTACCATGGGCCATCACTGGTGTACTATGGATCATCACTGATGTACTATGGACCATCCCTGATGTACTATGGACCATCCCTGATGTACTGTGGATCATCACTGATGTACTATGGACCATCCCTGATGTACTATGGACCATCCCTGATGTACTATGGATCATCCCTGATGTACTGTGGATCATCACTGATGTACTATGGATCATCACTGATGTACTATGGGCCATCACTGGTGTACTATGGGCCATCACTGGTGTACTATGGGTCATCACTGATGTACTATGGATCATCACTGATGTACTATGGACCATCACTGATGTACTATGGGCCATCACTGGTGTACTATGGATCATCACTGATGTACTATGGACCATCCCTGATGTACTGTGGATCATCACTGATGTACTGTGGATTATCACTGATGTACTCTGGACCATCACTGATGTACTGTGGACCATCACTGATGTACTGTGGATCATCACTGATGTACTATGGATCATCACTGATGTACTATGGATCATCACTGATGTACTATAGATCATCACTGATGTACTATGGATCATCACTGATGTACTATGGACCATCACTGGTGTACTATGGATCATCACTGGTGTACTATGGATCATCACTGGTGTACTATGGATCATCAGTGGTGTACTATGGACCATCCCTGATGTACTGTGGATCATCACTGATGTACTGTGGATCATCACTGATGTACTATAGTTCATCACTGATGTACTGTGGATCATCACTGATGTACTGTGGATCATCACTGATGTACTGTGGACCATCCCTGATGTACTGTGGATCATCACTGATGTACTGTGGATCATCACTGATGTACTGTGGATCATCACTGATGTACTGTGGATCATCACTGATGTACTATGGATCATCACTGATGTACTATAGATCATCACTGGTGTACTATGGATCATCACTGATGTACTGTGGATCATCACTGATGTACTATGGGCCATCACAGGTGTACTATGAGCCATCACTGATGTACTATGGATCATCACTGGTGTACTATGGATCATCACTGATGTACTGTAGATCATCACTGATGTACTATAGGCCATCACTGGTGTACTATGGATCATCACTGATGTACTATGGACCATCCCTGATGTACTATGGACCATCCCTGATGTACTGTGGACCATCACTGATGTACTATGGACCGTCCCTGATGTACTATGGACCATCACTGATGTATTATGGATCATCACTGATGTACTATAAGCCATCACTCATGTACTATGGGCCATCACTGGTGTACTATGGGCCATCACTGGTGTACTATAGATCATCACTGATGTACTATGGATCATCACTGATGTACTATGGATCATCACTGATGTACTATGGGCCATCACGGGTGTAGTATGGATCATCACTGGTGTACTATGGATCATCACTGATGTACTGTGGATCATCACTGATGTACTGTGGATTATCACTGATGTACTGTGGACCATCACTGATTTACTGTGGACCATCACTGATGTACTGTGGATCATCACTGATGTACTATGGATCATCACTGATGTACTATAGATCATCACTGATGTACTATGGATCATCACTGATGTACTATGGATCATCACTGATGTACTATGGACCATCACTGGTGTACTATGGATCATCACTGGTGTACTATGGATCATCACTGGTGTACTATGGACCATCCCTGATATACTATGGGCCAACCCTGATGTACTGTGGATCATCAGTGATGTACTGTGGATCATCACTGATGTACTATAGATCATGACTGATGTACTATTGGCTATCACTGGTGTACTATGGATCATCACTGATGTACTATGGACCTTCCCTGATGTACTATGGACCATTCCTGATGTACTATGGATCATCACTGATGTACTATGGATCATCACTGGTGTGCTGTGAATCATCACTGGTGTACTGTGGATCATCACTGATGTACTGTGGATCATCACTAATGTACTGTGGATCATCACTGATGTACTATGGGCCATCACTGGTGTACTATGGATCATCACTGATGTACTATGGATCATCACTGATGTACTATGGATCATCACTGATGTACTGAGGATCATCACTGATGTTCTATGAGCCATCACTGATGTACTATGGATCATCACTGATGTACTATGGATCATCACTGATGTACTATGGATCATCACTGATGTACTATGAGCCATCACTGATGTACTATGGATCATCACTGATGTACTGTGGACCATCCCTGATGTACTGTGGATCATCACTGATGTACTGTGGATCATCACTAATGTACCGTGGATCATCACTGATGTACTGAGGATCATCACTGATGTACTGTGGATCATCACTGATGTACTATGGGCCATCACTGGTGTACTATGGATCATCACTGATGTACTATGGATCATCACTGATGTACTATGGATCATCACTGATGTACTATGAGCCATCACTGATGTACTATGGGCCATCACTGATGTACTATGGGCCATCACTGATGTACTATGGGCCATCACTGATGTACTGTGGATCATCACTGGTGTACTATGGATCATCAGTGATGTACTATGGATCATCACTAATGTACTATGGATCATCACTGATGTACTATGGATCATTACTGGTGTACTGTGGATCATCACTGGTGTACTATGGATCATCCCTGATGTACTGTGGACCATCCCTGATGTACTGTGGATCATCACTGATGTACTGTGGATCATCACTGATGTACTGAGGATCATCACTGAAGTACTGAGGATCATCACTGAAGTACTGAGGATCATCACTGATGTACTATGGATCATCACTGATGTACTATGGATCATCACTGATGTTGTCACGTACCTGGTAGGTGAGCCCGACGTGCAGGGAGTGGCCTCTCGTAGACCTCTGACTCGAGAACCCCTGATAGAGCAGACAGGGGCTCAGGAGGGCAAAGGAGCACAAGTGCCTGGCAGGAACTGAGGCAGGTGGAAGTAGAAGCAGCAGACTGCAGCGGTGGATAACTGGTGGGAGATGTGCAGTGGTCCGCAGCAGGCACCAGAGGATCAGGAAGCAGACTTGGTGAAGACAGGCCGGGTCAGACACAAGCGGGCAGATGAGTACAAAGCAGGATCCAAGAATCGTTAAAGTCCAGGCCGGGTTAGTGTATCAGGCGGGCAGCAAACTGGTTAGAGGAGAAGGCAGAAGAGAAGTCGGGACGAGCCGTGGTCAGAGGCGGGCAGCAGACTGGAGAAGCCAAGGGAAGCCGGGTCAGGTACCAGAGCAATTAGATCAGAGGTTCAGGTAACAAGGGTCTTCAGGAAACGCTGTAGACCGGACAGCAAGGATGCAGAGTGACAGCTCTCTTTAAATAGGCAGTCTTTGGCGCCAACCTGCGTCATAGGCGCGCGCCCGCTCGCCACTATCGCGTGCCCGCGCACGCTCATTTGCCGTTATCGAGCATGCGCCGAACGGGTCTGCCTGTGCATAGAGATTCTGAGACCCAGATTGCTGGGATGAGTGAGAGAACGTCTTTCCTGACATTGCCCCCCTCCTACGGGCAGCCTCCGGATGCCCAACTGAGCCAGCCTATCTGGGTGAGACCTTTTGAAGGCCGTGATCAACCTTTTGGCATGAATGTTGGTTTCCGGTTCCCAGGAATTTTCCTCGGGGCCATAGCCCTTCCATTTAACCAGATATTGGGTTTGGTTGCGTCTCTTCCTGCAGTCCAGGATAGACTCGATTTCAAACTCTTCCTCACCATTGATGAGCACGGGCTCAGGAGGGCCAATACCTCGATTGGGAAAGGGATCTGGGACTGCAGGTTTGAGTAGCGACACATGGAATATGGGGTGTATCCGAAAAGATTCCGGTAATTTCAGCTCGTATGCCACGTCATTAATTTTCCTTGTTACAGGGAAAGGACCCACAAATTTGGGGCCCCGTTTCTTAGAAGGGCATGTCATTTTTAGATTCACTGTGGACAGCCAGACTAGATCTCCGGGTGTAAGGTTAAGTTCCCCCCTCCTCTTTTTGTCGAACACCTCCTTATTATGCGCCTGAGTCCTTGCCATTGTCTCCTGAAGCAACTTACTGTTGGTACTGAGGAAGTTCAGGGTCTCCTGGGCGGCTGGGACCGCACACTCTGGAATATTATTAGACAGGAACAGAGGGTGGAAGCCGTAGTTTGCAAAGAACGGTGACTGTTTGGTTGCTGAATGAACGGAATTGTTGTAGGCGAACTCGGCGAGGGGTAATAGTGGTACCCAGTCGTCTTGAGAGAAGGAAGAGAAACAGCGCAAATATTGCTCCAGGGTCTGATTTGTGCGTTCCGTCTGACCATTGGTCTGGGGATGATAAGCTGAAGAGAAGGAAAGGTCAATCTTTAAAGATTCGCAGAGTGCCCTCCAGAATCTGGATGTAAACTGCACCCCCCGATCAGATACAATGTTCACAGGAATGCCGTGCAGTCTTACGATTTCTTTGATGAATAATTTTGCGGTCTCGGGGGCAGAAGGTGTACATCTCATGGGCAGAAAGTGGGCCATCTTGGAAAGTCTGTCTACTACCACAAAAATGGTAGTGCAATTTTCTGATGATGGTAGTTCCACAATAAAGTCCATCGAAATCATTCTCCAAGGTCTGTCTGGAATGGGCAAAGGCCTCAACAGACCCCAAGCTCTGGTCTTGCTGCCCTTGTTCCGAATGCACATAATTCATGATTCCACATAGTCCTTGCAGTCCTTAGACAGTTGAGGCCACCAAAACGTGCGCTGGAGAAGTTCAGATGTTTTGTGCACCCCAAAATGGCCAGCCAGTTCATGATCGTGACAAGATTTGAGAACGTTAATCCGTAATTGTGGAGGCATGAAGATCTTGTCCTTGAACCACAGCAGGACGTCTTTCAACTGTAGGGTAACATCCGGTGGGTAGGTCTCATTGGTAGAAGCCTGCTTAATCTGAGAAAGTAGGTCTCCTTGCAGCAGAAGGAAATTTCCGGGAGTCAGGATGGTGTCTGGGGGTGAGAGAGCTTCAGCTCCGCTAAACATCTGTGACAGCGCATCTGGCTTGGTGTTCTTGGACCCGGGCCTGTAGGTTATATGGAATGAAAATCTGGTAAAAAAAAGTGCCCATCGGGCTTGGCGTGGTTTCAGTCTTTTGGCTACTTTCAAGTACTCCAGATTTTTGTGGTCTGTGTAGATCAAAATAGGATGTGCTGCCCCCTCTAGTAAGTAGCGCCACTCTTCCAACGCAGCCTTAATTGCGAGTAGCTCTCTGTCCCCCACATCATAGTTCCTCTCAGCTTCGGACAACTTCCGAGAGAAGAATGCGACTGGATGCAACTGCGACTTGGGATCCTGTCTCTGGGAGAGCACCGCCCCCATTGCGATCTCAGAGGCATCTACTTCCAAAATGTAAGGCAGAGCGGGGTCTGGATGTTTCAGGACCGCGGCCGAGACAAACTGATCCTTTAAGGTGGAGAAGGCAACTTGGGCTTCCGGGGTCCAATGGAATCGTATGCCTTGCTTCGTCAAACTGGTGATGGGCGAGATGATGGTAGAAAATCCCCGGATAAACTTGCGATAAAAATTTGCAAATCCTACAAAGCGTTGGATCCCTTTCTTGTCTGTAGGAATTGGCCAATCCAAGATGGCGGAAACCTTTTGTGGGTCCATTTTGATACCTTCTATGGAGATAATTAGTCCCAAAAACTGAATGCTCTGTTGTTCAAACTCGCATTTCTCGGGTTTCGCGTAAAGGCCATGCTGACGGAGTCGGGTTAACACTTTCCTGACATGCTCTCGGTGAGTGGACAAGGACGAGGAGAAAATCAGGATATCGTCCAGGTAAATTATCACAAACACGTCTAGGTAGTCTCTGAAAATGTCATTCACAAAGTGTTGGAATGTGGCAGGGGCGTTACACAAACCGAAGGGCATCACGAGATATTCAAAATGCCCGAATCGGGTACGGAAGGCAGTTTTCCATTCGTCCCCATTACGAATCCGGACCAGATTGTAGGCCCCACGAAGATCCAATTTAGTGAATATGGCTGCAGCCCCGAGTCTCTGGAATAGTTCTGGCACCAAAGGGAGAGGGTACCGGTTTTTAATTGTAATCTTATTTAGCGCACGGTAGTCTACGCAAGGGCGTAGGGAATGGTCTTTTTTTTCGACGAAAAAGATTCCTGCTCCTGCTGGTGAAGTAGAAGGGCGGATGAACCCCTTCTCCAGGTTGTCGTCGATATATGTCTTGAGGGTCCCGAGCTCTAGTTCGGTTAGAGGGAAGATCCTTCCGAATGGCACCTCTGCCCCGGGGAGGAGCTCAATCGGACAGTCATAGGATCGGTGCGGGGAAGTGTTTCTGCACCCTTTTTGCTGAATACATCCAAAAAATGATGGTAAACTTCGGGAACAGACTGGCGGGTTTCGGAGTCAGCGTCTAAGCAGAGCAGTGAGGAGGGAGCGTCAGCAACTTCTGGCACACAGTGCTGACGACAGTAAGGAGAGGGGAAGCTGATCTCACTCGTGGTCCAGTCAATTTGTGGGTTGTGTGCCCTCAGCCAGGGCATACCCAGTATGATGGGAAACAGGGGGGATTCAATGATGTCCAGGCGAAGTAACTCCCGGTGATTACCGGAGATGGTTGCACTTAAAGGGACGGTTTCCAGTATGACTGGCCCTGACTTAATAGCTGATCCATCGGCCAGGTGTACAGAAAGTCCCTTAGCTCGGGGTTGCAAGGGGACCTGGAATCTGTTGGCGAAGGAAGCGTCCATAAAACCGCTACATGCTCCGGAATCAATTATTGCGGTAGTTAGTATATTCCTTCCTGGAAGCTGTAAGGAGACAGAGACAGCCAGATGAGTTGAGTTGTCAAACGAAGTAGGTGAGTAGGTAGAAAAGATAGAGGAACACTTACGGGTCTTAGCAGGACAGGACCTCACGAAATGACCTGCTTCCCCACAGTAGAGGCAGAGATTGTTGAATCGCCGCCGTTGGCGCTCTTCGGGGGTGAGCGAGGGGCGAAGCAGGCCAAGTTGCATGGGTTCCGAAGTATCAGCAGACGGGTGAGCGGGAGCCAGAGGAGCGGAGTGAGCAGGGTTGAACACACGAGGTAGCATCCATACAGGACGAGAGGGACCAGCGGTACGTTCAGCTCTTCGTTCCCTTAACCGCCTGTCAATTAAGGTAGACTGAAGAATTAGAGCGTCTAGTGTTGCTGGGATGCCAACTCGAGCCAGTTCATCCTTAAGGGGCTCGGAAAGGTCCATACGGAACTGGTGGCGCAGGGCAGCATCGTTCCAATTTGTGTCCGAACTCCAACGTCTGAATTCGGAGACGTAGTCCTCCACGGGCCTGCGACCCTGCTGCAGGGAACATAATGCTGCTTCCGCGGTGGCTGCTTGTTGGGGATCCTCGTAGAGAAGATCCATGGCTTCAAAGAACGTGCGCAGGAGGTTGAGGCAGGTGTCTTTATGCTCCAGAAGGCGGTGGGCCCAAGACTGAGGTTCGCCTGATAGTAGGGCGATGACGAAGCCCACCTTGGTGGTTTCAAGGGAAAAGGTCCTGGGTTGCAGAACGAAAAAGAGCTCATAGGCGTTACGAAAAGCTCTGTATTTACTACGATCTCCAGAGAACCTCTCGGGAGGAGGAACCCGGGGTTCAGGTGGTAACATGATGACTGAGGGTGCGGGAGAAGCTCCAGGTGCGGCAGGTGCCGTGTTAGACAGGGTCTGGACACGCTCCTCTAGGCGGGTATAGCCTTCCTGTAAGTTCCTGACTGCCGTAGTAAGTCCATCTAGGTGACGGCAGAGTTCCTCCATGGGAGAGGCTCCCTGCGTGGGCTCAGACATGGCTGTCCGGTACTGTCACGTACCTGGTAGGTGAGTCCGACGTGCAGGGAGTGGCCTCTCATAGACCTCTGACTCGAGAACCCCTGATAGAGCAGACAGGGGCTCAGGAGGGCAAAGGAGCACAAGTGCCTGGCAGGAACTGAGGCAGGTGGAAGTAGAAGCAGCAGACTGCAGCGGTGGATAACTGGTGGGAGACGTGCAGTGGTCCGCAGCAGGCACCAGAGGATCAGGAAGCAGACTTGGTGAAGACAGGCCGGGTCAGACACAAGCGGGCAGATGAGTACAAAGCAGGATCCAAGAATAGTTAAAGTCCAGGCCAGGTCAGTGTATCAGGCGGGCAGCAAACTGGTTAGAGGAGAAGGCAGAAGAGAAGTCGGGACGAGCCGTGGTCAGAGGCGGGCAACAGACTGGAGAAGCCAAGGGAAGCCGGGTCAGGTACCAGAGCAATTAGATCAGAGGTTCAGGTAACAAGGGTCTTCAGGAAACGCTGTAGACCGGACAGCAAGGATGCAGAGTGACAGCTCTCTTTAAATAGGCAGTCTTTGGCGCCAACCTGCGTCATAGGCGTGCGCGCGCTATCGCGCACCCGTGCGCGCCCGCTCGCCACTATCGCGTGCCCGCGCACGCTCGTTTGCCGCTATCGCGCATGCGCCGAACGGGTCTGCCTGTGCATAGAGATTCTTAGACCCCGATTGCTGGAATGAGTGAGAGAACGTCTTTCCTGACAGATGTACTATGGACCATCCCTGATGTACTGTGGATCATCACTGATGTACTGTGGATTATCACTGATGTACTGTGGACCATCACTGATGTACTGTGGACCATCACTGATGTACTGTGGATCATCACTGATGTTCTATGGATCATCACTGATATACTATAGATCATCACTGATGTACTATGGATCATCACTGATGTACTATGGATCATCACTGGTGTACTATGGATCATCACTGGTGTACTATGGACCATCCCTGATGTACTCTGGATCATCACTGATGTACTGTGGATCATCACTGATGTACTATAGTTCATCACTGATGTACTATGGGCCATCACTGGTGTACTATGAATCATCACTGGTGTACTATGGATCATCACTGATGTACTATGGACCATCCCTGATGTACTATGGACCATCCCTGATGTACTGTGGATCATCACTGATGTACTGTGGATCATCACTGATGTACTATAGATCATCACTGATGTACTATGGGCCATCACTGGTGTACTATGGGCCATCACTGGTGTACTATGGGCCATCACTGGTGTACTATGGATCATCACTGGTGTACTATGGATCATCACTGATGTACTATGGGCCATCACTGATGTACTATGGATCATCACTGATGTACTATGGATCATCACTGATATACTGTGGACCATCCCTGATGTACTGCAGATCATCACTGATGTACTGTGGATCATCACTGATGTACTGTGGATCATCACTGATGTACTGTGGATCATCACTGATGTACTAGGGGCCATCACTGGTGTACTATGGGACATCACTGGTGTACTATGGATCATCACCAAAGTACTATGGATCATCACTGATGTACTATGAGCCATCACTGGTGTACTATGGATCATCACTGGTGTACTGTGGACCATCCCTGATGTACTGTGGATCATCACTGATGTACTGTGGAACATCACTGATGTACCGTGGATCATCACTGATTTACTGAGGATCATCACCGATGTACTGAGGATCATCACTGATGTACTGTGGATCATCACTGATGTACTATGGGCCATCACAGGTGTACTATGGATCATCACTGGTGTACTATGGATCATCACTGATGTACTATGGACCATCCCTGATGTACTGTGGATCATCACTGATGTACTGTGGATCATCACTGATGTACTGTGGATCATCACTGGTGTACTATAGATCATCACTGATGTACTGTGGACCATCCCTGATGTACTGTTGATCATCACTGATGTACTGAGGATCATCACTGATGTACTATGGATCATCACTGATGTATTATGGATCATTACTGATGTACTATGAGCCATCACTGATGTACTATGGATCATCACTGGTGTACTATGGATCATCACTGATGTACTGTGGATCATCACTGATGTACTATGGATCATCACTGATGTACTATGGACCATCCTGGATGTACTATGGACCATCCCTGATGTACTATGAGCCATCTCTGATGTACTATGGATCATCACTGACGTACTATGGATCATCACTGATGTACTATGGGCCATTACTGGTGTACTATGGATCATCACTTGTGTACTATGGATCATCACTGATTTACTATGGGCCATCACTGATGTACTATGTATCATCACTGATGTACTATGGATCATCACTGATGTACTATGGATCATCACTAATGTACTATGAGCCATCACTGATGTACTATGAGCCATCACTGATGTACTATGGATCATCACTGATGTACTATGGATCATCACTGATGTACTATGGATCATCACTGATGTACTATGGATCATCACTGATGTACTGTGGATCATCACTGATGTACTGTGGATCATCACTGATGTACTGTGGATCATCACTGATGTACTATAGATCATCACTGAAGTACTATGGGCCATCACTGGTGTACTATGGATCATCACTGATGTACTATGGATCATCACTGATGTACTATGGATCATCACTGATGTACTATGAGCCATCACTGATGTACTATGGATCATCACTGGTGTACTATGGATCATCACTGATGTACTGTGGATCATCACTGATGTACTATAGATCATCACTGATGTACTGTGGATCATCACTGATGTACTATGGGCCATCAGGGGTGTACTATGGATCATCACTGGTGTACTATGGATCATCACTGATGTACTATGGACCATCCTGGATGTACTATGGACCATCCCTGATGTACTATGAGCCATCTCTGATGTACTATGGATCATCACTGATGTACTATGGATCATCACTGATGTACTATGAGCCATCACTGATGTACTATGGATCATCACTGGTGTACTATGGATCATCACTGATGTACTGTGGACTATCCCTGATGTACTGTGGATCATCACTGATATACCGTGGTTCATCACTGATGTACTGAGGATCATCACTGATGTACTGTGGATCATCACTGATGTACTATGGGCCATCACGGGTGTACTATGGATCATCACCGATGTACTATGGATCATCACTGATGTACTATGGATCATCACTGATGTAATATGGATCATCACTGATGTACTATAGATCATCACTGATGTACTATGGGCCATCACTGGTGTACTATGGATCATCACTGATGTACTGTGGACCATCACTGGTGTACTATGGATCATCACTGATGTACTATGGATCATCACTGATGTACTATGGATCATCACTGATGTACTATGGATCATCACTGATGTACTATGGATCATCACTGATGTACTGTGGATCATCACTGATGTACTGTGGATCATCACTGATGTACTGTGGATCATCACTGATGTACTATAGATCATCACTGATGTACTATGGGCCATCACTGGTGTACTATGGGCCATTACTGGTGTACTATGGATCATCACTGGTGTATAGTGATGAGCCGAACACCCCCGGGTTCGGTTCGCACCAGAACCCGCGAACGGACCGAAAGTTCGCACGAACATTAGAACCCTATTAAATACAATGGATGCAAACGTTTGAATTCTAAAGTGCTAATTATAACGACTATTATCCATGTTATTGTCCTAAACAGAGTTTGGGAACCCGGGTTCTGCACCAGGGGACATGTATGGCTGAAAAATTGGGCCTTAGCCACTGGTGGCGTCACCCATAAACCAAAATGATCTTCCAAGCTATCATCATTAATCGTATCATTGAGGAGGAGGAGGAGGATAGCCAGTCAACATAACAGCACAGGCACTCAGCATCAGCATCAGTCTTGAAGGGATGTGACATTTTAAAATCAATTAGTCTGTTATATCAGCATCAGGTGTGTGGTAGCTGGTGGTGATCCAAGACTGGTTCATCTTGATGAAAGTCAGTCGATCAACCGAGTCGGTGGACAGGCGCACCCTGTGATCCGTGACAAATCCTCCAGCAGCACTGAATGTGCGTTCTGAAAGAACGCTGGATGCAGGACAGGCCAGTAGCTCAATTGCATACTGTGCAAGCTCTGGCCAGTGATCCATCCTCAAGACCCAGTAAGCCAGAGGATTTTCGGTGGGGAAGGTGTCCAAGTCTGACCTTGCCCCTAGGTATTCCTGCACCATGTATATCAGACGCTGGCGATGGTTGCTGGAACCGATCATACTTTGGGGCTGCGGACTAAAGAATTGTCTGAACGCATCGGTCAGACGGCCACCTTCCCCACCGCTCCTTCTTTGACTGCCCGAAGCCTCAGCAACTCGTTGTCCAGGACCAGGAGTTTGTAACCTCCCAGTCTCTGGGAACGCGTTGCACAGACCTTTCTGCAAGGCCTTCCGGAGTTGTCTCATCCTCTGCTCCCTCTGCGACGGTAACATAAGGTCCGCAACCTTACCCTTGTACCATGGATCAAGGAGAGTGGCCAGCCAGTAATGGTCCCTCTCCTTGATCCGAAGAATACGAGGATCCTTCCGCAGACATTGCAGGATCAGGGTGGCCATGCAGCGTAGGTTAGCTGAGGCATTCAGTCCGGAGTCCTCTGGGTCACTAAGGACGACATGATCCGCAGCTACCTCCTCCCAGCCACGTACAAGTCCACTGGTTTCTTGGGACTGTAAATCATCCCTAAAAGACTGCTGCTGATGATGCTGAGTGCCAGCCTCCACCTCCATGCTGACACAATCCTCCTCCTCCTCCTCCTCCTCTTCCTGTGCGATGGGTGGGACAGAAGGAACACTGTCTGGGTAAAGGGGGCCTTGAGAGGCAAGGAAGTCCTCCTCTTCCTGCCTCTGTTCTGCCTCAAGTGCCCTGTCCATTATTCCACGCAGCGTGTGCTCCAACAGGTGGACAAGAGGTACAGTGTCACTGATGCATGCACTGTCACTGCTCACCATCCTCGTGGCCTCCTCAAATGGTGCCAGGACAGTGCATGCATCCCTGATCATGCCCCACTGGCGTGGTGAAAAAAACCTGAGCTCCCCTGACCCTGTCCTGGTGCCGTAGTCGCACAGGTACTCATTGATGGCCCTCTGCTGCGTGTGCAGCTGCTGCAGCATGGCCAACGTTGAGTTCCACCTGGTGGGCATGTCACATATAAGGCGGTTCTTGGGCAGGTTCAACTCCTTTTGCAGCTCAGCCAGGCGAGCACTGGCATTATAAGATCTGCGGAAATGCACACAGACTTTCCTGGCCTGCCTCAGGACATCCTGTAAGCCCGGGTACCTGCCCAAGAACCGCTGCACCACCAGGTTAAGGACGTGAGCCATACAGGGCACATGGGTCAGTTGTCCCTGTCGGAGGGCGGAGAGGAGGTTGGTGCTATTGTCGCAAACCACCATTCCTGGCTTAAGCTGGTGTGGCATCAACCACCTCTCGGCCTGCCCCTGCAGAGCAGACAGGACCTCTGCCCCAGTGTGGCTCCTGTCCCCCAAACACACCAGCGCAAGCACGGCATGGCATCTTTTTGCCTGCGTACTTGCGTAGCCCCTTGAATGCCTACGGAGCACCGCTGGTTCCGAGGACAAACCACAGGAAGAGGCCATGGAGGAAGAAGAAGAGGAGGGGTGGAGGAGAGAGGTGTGTCACAACCAGTAGTAGCATTTTGGAGGCGTGGCGGTGGAACAACCTCCAACACTACTGCACCTTGTCCTGCATCCTTCCCAGCTGCCAAAAGAGTGACCCAATGGGCCGTGAAAGAAAGGTAACGTCCCTGTCCATGCCTGCTGGACCATGAGTCAGCGGTAATATGCACCTTACCGCTGACCGCCCTATCCAGCGAGGCCTAGACATTGCCTTCCACATGCCTGTAGAGTGCCGGAATCGCCTTCCGTGAGAAAAAGTGGCGTTTGGGAACCTGCCACTGAGGAACCGCACATTGCACAAACTCACGGAAGGGGGCCAAGTCTACCAACTGAAAAGGCAGCAGTTGAAGCGCTAGCAATTTAGCCAAGCTAGCATTCAACCGCTGGGCATGTGGATGGCTGGGAGTGAACTTCTTTCGACGGTCCAGCAGCTGGGGCAGGGAAATTTGCCTGCTAGAATCGGACGTTGGTGTACTGCTAGCAGAGTGGCCGCAAGTACTTGGCTGTGACACACCTAATTCTACACCATCATTCCTCTCAGTGCAGGTTTCAGAGAGGACTGAAGGTATACTGGGGTTGGAGATCCCAGCTGATGCGGTGCAAGGAGAGGTCCGCTTTGTTCTTTGGTGTGGGTCTTTAAGGTAGGCTTGCCAACGAGCTGCATGGCAGGTCAACATATGTCTGATCAAGCATGTGGTGCCCAAGCGGCTGATGTTTTGGCCACGCGATATACACTTGAGACATATGTTGCAAACAGCAGCTGTGCGATCTGATGCACTCGCCTCAAAAAAGGCCCACACCAAAGAACTTTTTGAATGACGGGCAGAGGCAGCGCCCTGCACAGGCGGAGCTCTGCGGTGTGATTCCGTTGGTGTGCTGCCCATACCCTGGCCACCCAAGGGCATCCTGCCTCGTTGGAGATGTGCCTCCTCCTCATCCTCCTCCTCTCTCCTATTAGGCACCCACGTGGAGTCAGTGACCTCATCATCCCCTCCCTCCTCATCACTGGAGCCAATCTGGCAGTATGCTGCAGTTGCTGGAGCATGACTGCCAGATTGGTGTCCTTCTTGAGCATCCCCTCTCTCAGCTCTCACGCTACTGCCTTCCTCTAGCTGGGTATCATCATCAGATCCTTCGAAACGCTGGGCATCCTCCTGGAGCATGTACCCAACACTGTGCTCAAACAGTTCGGGGGACTCCTCAGGAGGAGGACATGGTGGGTCTAGGGAAGGAGTGACTAATGATGACATTGATACCAGAGAAGAGGACGCTTTGGCAGCTGCTTTGCCAGTACCCTGAGCCTGGGTGAGAGAGGATGAGGAGGATGAGGTGGGCTTGGTCATCCACTCTACCAAGTCTTCGGCATGATGTGGCTCAACATGTCCAGCTGCCGAAAAGAAGGACAAGCGTGTCCCATGGCCATGTGCTGATGACAATGCACCGCGTCCACGACCAGCACTGTTGCCCCCAGACACAGAGCCTGCTTGCCCTCTTTTTTTGCCTCCTGACTGTCTGCCTCTCCTTGTTTGCCTTCCAGACATTTTAATGGATGGCCTGCAGGGAGATGGGAAAAACAGCAATAAGGGATACCTTCAGGTGTATACTGTGCAGGAGGCTTAGCAACAAAGACACTGACACTGTCCCCTGCCTATCCTTCTCTGTCCCTAAACACAAGGATTTGCAATATGGTTCAGCAAGATTGGTTTAGCACAGAATAGCACACTGATAGTTTCCCTCACTGTCCTTCTCTGTCCCTACAAACAAGATTTAGCACAGAATAGCACACTGATAGTTTCCCCGAGTGTCCTTCTCTGTCCCTAAACTCAAGGATTTCAAATATGGTTCAGCAAGATTGGTTTAGAACAGAATAGCACACTGACAGTTTCCCCGAGTGTCCTTCTCTGTCCCTAAACTCAAGGATTTCAAGTATGGTTCAGCAAGATTGGTTTAGAACAGAATAGCACACTGACAGTTTCCCCGAGTGTCCTTCTCTGTCCCTACAAACAAGATTTAGCACAGAAAGCACACTGATAGTTTCCACGAGTGTCCTTCTCTGTCCCTAAACTCAAGGATTTCTAATATGGTTCAGCAAGATTGGTTTAGAACAGAATAGCACACTGACAGTTTCCCCGAGTGTCCTTCTCTGTCCCTACAAACAAGATTTAGCACAGAATAGCACACTGATAGTTTCCACGAGTGTCCTTCTCTGTCCCTAAACTCAAGGATTTCTAATATGGTTCAGCAAGATTGGTTTAGAACAGAATAGCACACTGACAGTTTCCCTCACTGTCCTTCTCTGTCCCTACAAACAAGGATTAGCACAGAATAGCACACTGATAGTTTCCACGAGTGTCCTTCTCTGTCCCTAAACTCAAGGATTTCAAATATGGTTCAGCAAGATTGGTTTAGAACAGAATAGCACACTGACAGTTTCCCTCACTGTCCTTCTCTGTCCCTACAAACAAGGATTAGCACAGAATAGCACACTGATAGTTTCCACGAGTGTCCTTCTCTGTCCCTAAACTCAAGGATTTCAAATATGGTTCAGCAAGATTGGTTTAGAACAGAATAGCACACTGACAGTTTCCCTCACTGTCCTCTGTCCCTACAAACAAGGATTAGCACAGAATAGCACACTGATAGTTTCCACAAGTGTCCTTCTCTGTCCCTAAACTCAAGGATTTCAAATATGGTTCAGCAAGATTGGTTTAGAACAGAATAGCACACTGACAGTTTCCCTCACTGTCCTTCTCTGTCCCTGCAAACAAGGATTAGCACAGAATAGCACACTGATAGTTTCCACAAGTGTCCTTCTCTGTCCCTAAACTCAAGGATTTCAAATATGGTTCAGCAAGATTGGTTTAGAACAGAATAGCACACTGACAGTTTCCCTCACTGTCCTTCTCTGTCCCTACAAACAAGGATTAGCACAGAATAGCACACTGATAGTTTCCACGAGTGTCCTTCTCTGTCCCTAAACTCAAGGATTTCAAATATGGTTCAGCAAGATTGGTTTAGGACAGAATAGCACACTGACACTTTCCCTCACTGTCCTTTTCTGTCCCTACAAACAAGATTTAGCACAGAATAGCACACTGATAGTTTCCACGAGTGTCCTTCTCTGTCCCTAAACTCAAGGATTTCAAATATGGTTCAGCAAGATTGGTTTAGAACAGAATAGCACACTGACAGTTTCCCTCACTGTCCTTCTCTGTCCCTACAAACAAGGATTAGCACAGAATAGCACACTGATAGTTTCCACGAGTGTCCTTCTCTGTCCCTAAACTCAAGGATTTCAAATATGGTTCAGCAAGATTGGTTTAGGACAGAATAGCACACTGACACTTTCCCTCACTGTCCTTCTCTGTCCCTACAAACAAGGATTAGCACAGAATAGCACACTGATAGTTTCCACGAGTGTCCTTCTCTGTCCCTAAACTCAAGGATTTCAAATATGGTTCAGCAAGATTGGTTTAGAACAGAATAGCACACTGACAGTTTCCCTCACTGTCCTTCTCTGTCCCTACAAACAAGGATTAGCACAGAATAGCACACTGATAGTTTCCACGAGTGTCCTTCTCTGTCCCTAAACTCAAGGACTTCAAATATGGTTCAGCAAGATTGGTTTAGAACAGAATAGCACACTGACAGTTTCCCTCACTGTCCTTCTCTGTCCCTACAAACAAGGATTAGCACAGAATAGCACACTGATAGTTTCCACGAGTGTCCTTCTCTGTCCCTAAACTCAAGGATTTCAAATATGGTTCAGCAAGATTGGCTTAGGACAGAATAGCACACTGACACTTTCCCTCACTGTCCTTCTCTGTCCCTACAAACAAGATTTAGCACAGAATAGCACACTGATAGTTTCCACGAGTGTCCTTCTCTGTCCCTAAACTCAAGGATTTCAAATATGGTTCAGCAAGATTGGTTTAGAACAGAATAGCACACTGACAGTTTCCCTCACTGTCCTTCTCTGTCCCTACAAACAAGGATTAGCACAGAATAGCACACTGATAGTTTCCACGAGTGTCCTTCTCTGTCCCTAAACTCAAGGATTTCAAATACGGTTCAGCAAGATTGGTTTAGGACAGAATAGCACACTGACACTTTCCCTCACTGTCCTTCTCTGTCCCTACAAACAAGATTTAGCACAGAATAGCACACTGATAGTTTCCACGAGTGTCCTTCTCTGTCCCTAAACTCAAGGATTTCAAATATGGTTCAGCAAGATTGGTTTAGAACAGAATAGCACACTGACAGTTTCCCTCACTGTCCTTCTCTGTCCCTACAAACAAGGATTAGCACAGCATAGCACACTGATAGTTTCCACGAGTGTCCTTCTCTGTCCCTAAACTCAAGGATTTTAAATATGGTTCAGCAAGATTGGTTTAGGACAGAATAGCACACTGACACTTTCCCTCACTGTCCTTTTCTGTCCCTACAAACAAGATTTAGCACAGAATAGCCCACTGATAGTTTCCACGAGTGTCCTTCTCTGTCCCTAAACTCAAGGATTTCAAATATGGTTCAGCAAGATTGGTTTAGAACAGAATAGCACACTGACAGTTTCCCTCACTGTCCTTCTCTGTCCCTACAAACAAGGATTAGCACAGAATAGCACACTGACACTTTCCCTCACTGTCCTTCTCTGTCCCTACAAACAAGATTTAGCACAAAATAGCACACTGACACTTTCCCTCACTGTCCTTCTCTGTCCCTACAAACAAGGTTTAGCACAGAATGACACACTGACACTCTCCCTACCTATCCTTCTCTGTCCCTAAACACAAGGAATCCAGGATTAGTAAAGGAAAAAATGACACTGTCCCTGCCTATGCTTCTCTTTCCCTGCTCCGGAACACACTACACAAGGCCGCCGCGCTGGTGGCCTTTTATAGTGTGGGGCGTGTACTAAACCCCCTCAGCAATAATTTGCCACAGGCATCCTGCCTGTGGCCAATCATTGCTCTCCTCGCTGCCGGCGCTGTGATTGGCCAAGCATGCGGGGTCACAGTGCATGCTTGGCCAATCACAGCGCCTGGATGACACTGCGATGGCGTAGTACATTGTGGGCCGTTCGCGTCACTCTAATTTGGCGCGAACGGCCCAAATCGTTCGATCTTCATCGAATGATCGAACAGCCGATGTTCGAGTCGAACGTATGTTCGACTCGAACACGAAGCTCATCCCTACTGGTCTACTATAGATCATCACTGATGTACTATGGATCATCACTGATGTACTATGGATCATCACTGATATACTGTGGACCATCCCTGATGTACTGTGGATCATCACTGATGTACTGTGGAACATCACTGATGTACTGTGGATCATCACTGATGTACTAGGGGCCATCACTGGTGTACTATGGATCATCACCGATGTACTATGGATCATCACTGATGTACTGTGGACCATCACTGGTGTACTATGGATCATCACCAATGTACTATGGATCATCACTGATGTACTATGCATCATCACTGATGTACTATGGATCATCACTGATGTACTGTGGATCATCACTGATGTACTGTGGACCATCCCTGATGTACTGTGGATCATCACTGATGTACTGTGGATCATCACTGATGTACCGTGGATCATCACTGATTTACTGAGGAACATCACCGATGTACTGAGGATCATCACTGATGTACTGTGGATCATCACTGATGTACTATGGGCCATCACAGGTGTACTATGGATCATCACTGATGTACTATGGAACATCCCTGATGTACTGTGGATCATCACTGATGTACTGTGGATCATCACTGATTGTCATGTACCTGGGTGTATTTGAACCGGGATCTTCCTGGTCCCAAAGCTGCAGCCTTACCTGTTGCGCTACTGAGCAGATCTGGACTTTTGGAAATGTCCTCTCAGTGTTAAACATTACCTTGGACTCACTAGCCCCACCTGCTGCCAGCTGTGGACAATTTTCAACCAAAGCAGCCCTTAAAAAGGAAGTGATGCTATCTCTCAGCGCCCGTTTGTGTGGAATAGCTCCCTGGGTGTTGTGACTGCTTTTTGATCCTGATTTTCGTGTTGAACTTCTGCCTGAATTCCTGACTACTCTCCAGTCTGCTGATTTTGTACTTCACTGCCAGCTCGTGTATGACCTTTGCCTGCCTGACCACTCTCTGGATTTCGATTGTGTACCATTTTGCTTGATCTGTTGCCAACCTAATCTTCCTGACTACGTTTTCGCCTGAATCCTCAGCACACAAGTTCCACTTCGGACACTACCTATCACAGGTACCTTACATTACAAACGGGCCACAATGACAGTGGACCCTGCTGAGATTGTTAAGGCGATTTCACGTCAGGGACAATTGATTGGAGCTCATGAACAGCATCTTTCTTCCCTGGACGCCAAGTTAGATGAACTTTGTACTATGCTTAAATCTTGTTTGCCTGCTTCCTCTGCAACGGTCCAGACTCTGGATCCTACTCCTGCTACGATCCAACCCACCTCTTCTGTACCACCCAAACTTCCTATGCCTGACAAATTTGGTGGTGATACTGAGGACTGCAGAGGCTTTTTAAATGTTTGCCGTTTGCATTTCCGCAACAACCCTGGGACCTTTAGCACTTCTTCTGCCAAAGTGACTTTTGTAATTTCCTTGTTAAAGGGGAAGGCCCTGGCCTGGGTCTCTCCTTATCTGGAACGCAATGATCCTGTGCTGCAAGACGCTGACAAATTTCTGGCTTCTCTCCAGACTGTATTTGACAAGCCAGATAGAGCTTCTGCAGCTGAGTACTCACTCTTGGACATGCAACAAGGCACCAGGTCTGTGGCACAATATGCTATTGAGTTTCGTACCCTTGCTGCTGAGACTACTTGGGACTCAAGGGCATTACGTGCAGCCTTCCGAAAAGGTCTTGCAGATCGCATCAAAGACGAATTAGTCTATAAGGATTCCCCAGAAGACCTAGAGAAATTCATAGAGCTCTGTGTTCGTCTGGATGTCCGGTATCATGAAAGGTGCCAAGAGAGACTTAGAACTCGCAAGTTTCCTCGGCCAGTCTACCGTTTGGCCCCTAACTTCCAAGCACCACCTCAGCCAGAACCTGAAATCTCAGTTGAACCCCAGACACCTGTGGAACCCATGGATGTAAGCCGTCTCCACCTAACTGAGTCTGAGAAACAAAGGAGGCGTGCATTGGGCCTATGCCTATACTGTGGACTTAAAGGACATTTATTATCTGTCTGCCCTTCCCGTCCAGTAAAAGGCAGGGTCTAACCAGTGTTGGAGGAGCTGGCTTAGACCTTACAGGTATATCCTCCAAGACCAAGATTACCATTCCTGCAATTATCCATTTACCCTCTAAACTTGTCTCCTGTGAGGCTTTTGTGGATTCTGGAGCTGCTGGCATATTCTTGGACTACACTTTTGCTAAAAAAAATAATATCCCATTTGTTCCAAAATCTAGACCCCTGAACATTACCACCGTGAATGGACAACCCTTGGGAGATGGCATTGTAAAATTTGAGACTATAACAATCACCCTTCAGGTAGGCGTACTCCACAAAGAGGAAGTTGTCTTGTCTCTTATTGATTCTCCACTTCTGCCTGTTATCCTTGGTTACCCATGGTTACAACAACATAACCCTTCTTTTGATTGGGAAAATGGAGAACTAACCTCTTGGGGGTCGTTCTGTCATTCAAACTGTTTGTCTCAACCCAAAAGACTTCCTGCTTGTATGTTGGCTTCCGTGGCCGTCCCACCTACCTTGCCTCATGAATACCATGCGTTTGCAGACGTATTTTGCAAGCAAAAGGCAGAGGTTTTACCTCCACATCGTTCTTTTGACTGTGCAATTAAATTGATTCCTGGAGCACCTCTTCCCAAAGGAAGGACCTATCCCCTGTCTTTGCCTGAACAAAAATCCATGGAGGAATACGTAAAAGACAACTTGGAAAGAGGTTTTATCCGACCCTCTTCTTCTCCAGTAGGGGCAGGTTTTTTCTTTGTTGAAAAAAAGGATGGGGGTCTTCGACCATGCATAGACTATCGAGGGTTAAATCAAATCACTGTAAAAGACTCCTACCCTTTGCCTCTCATTCTTGAACTGTTTGATGTACTTAAGGGGGCTGTTATCTTCTCCAAGCTAGACCTACGAGGGGCTTATAATCTAATTCGAATTAAAGACGGGGACGAGTGGAAGACAGCATTCAACACTCGTAATGGACATTTTGAATATCTGGTTATGCCATTTGGGTTGTGTAACGCCCCTGCTGTCTTCCAACGTTTCATGAATGAAATTTTTCATGATTTCAGCAACAGTTTTGTGATCATCTACTTGGACGACATTTTAATCTTTTCCAAGACTCATCTAGAGCACATCTCGCATGTAAAGCAGGTATTGCAACGACTGAGAGAAAAACATCTTTACGCGAAGATTGAGAAATGCAGTTTCCATCAAAGCCGTATTCCTTTCCTTGGATACATTATAAGTGCTGCCGGTTTCCAAATGGACCCTCAAAAACTTTCCGCTGTCTTGCAATGGCCCCAACCGACCACTTTAAGAGGGCTCCAAAGCTTTCTAGGGTTCGCAAATTACTACAGACGCTTCATCAAAGGTTTTGCCTCCATTGCGGCCCCCCTTACTGCTATGACTAAGAAAGGTACAAATTGCAAGGTATGGTCCTCAGAAGCAGAATCGGCTTTCCAGCAATTAAAAGACATGTTCAGCAAAGCTCCAATTCTCAGCATCCAAATCCCGATCTCCAGTACATAGTTGAGGTTGATGCCTCTGAGGTAGGAGCAGGTGCCGTACTCTCCCAGAGACAGCCTAAGTCTGGTAGAATCCATCCAGTAGCATTTTTTTCTAGAAAGTTTTCTCCAGCGGAGATGAATTACGATGTTGGGAATCGAGAACTACTGGCCATCAAATTGGCATTGTCTGAATGGCGACATCTTCTGGAAGGGGCTCCCAAACCTTTTTCTATCCTCACTGACCATAAAAACCTACTGTACCTTCAGACTGCAAGACGTTTGAACTCACGTCAGGCTCGATGGGCTCTGTTTTTCTCCCGTTTTAATTTTGTTCTTTCTTATGTTCCTGGGCATAAAAACAAGAAAGCCGATGCTCTTTCCAGACAGTTTGCTACCTCTGAAGAAGACCAACCTACCGAGCAGTATATAATCCCACCTCACAAAATTGTCGCACAGATCTCTACGGCTCTTTCCCAACAGTTACAAGAAACCCAGAATTGTGTTCCCCAAGGCTTGAAGATACCACCAGGTCGCCTGTTCGTAGCCCCTAGCCTCAGAAAACCTGTACTCCTCTGGGCACATGATGGTGTTTTATCTGGTCATCCTGGTGTCACCATCACTCTTAAGACCTTGCAGCGTCATGTCTGGTGGCCTCATATGAAAAGGGATGTTACTGACTATGTGGCTGCCTGCCCAACTTGTGCTGCTAATAAAGTACCCCGTACATTGCCTACTGGACTGTTACAACCACTTTCAGCACCTCGTCAGCCTTGGACCCATTTGACTATGGACTTCATTACAGACTTACCCAAGTCCGAGGGCATGACTGCTATATGGGTCATAGTGGATCGCTTTTCAAAAATGTCTCATTTTGTGCCGCTCCCGGGATTACCTACAGCGGACGCACTGTCTACTCTCTTCCTTTCCCATATTGTGAGATATCATGGCATACCTACCAATGTCGTCTCAGACCGCGGATCCCAGTTTGTTTCCCGATTCTGGAGAGCGTTCTGCAAGAAACTGGGAGTAACGCTTTCACTCTCTACCTCACATCACCCTCAAACAGATGGTCAAACCGAACGCATGAACCAGACCCTAGAAACCTATCTTCGACATTATGTCAATGCCTTACACTCCAACTGGTCTGAGTATTTGCCTTTAGCTGAGTTCGCCATTAATTCCCGTTGGCACAGTGCTCTTCATACCACACCATTCTACGCAGCCCTAGGCTATCACCCTCAGACTTTTCCCCTACTTCAGCCTTCTTCTGGTGTACCAGCAGCAGATCAGCGGGTTAAAAATATTCTGCTACATTGGAAAACGATTCGCTTATTACTACGGAAGTCAGCAGGCAAGTATGCACTTTTTTCCAACAAACGAAGACGCCATATACCTCCATATGTGGTGGGGGACAGAGTTTGGCTATCAACCAAATATGTGAGACTGAAACAACCTTCTACCAAATTGGGCCCTCGATTCATTGGTCCTTACAGAATTATTGCTCGAGTCGGGCCAGTCTCCTATCGGTTGAAATTACCCTCCTCTCTCCGGATTCATCCTGTGTTCCACGTTTCCCTCCTCAAAAAAGCAATTTTCAATCGCTACTCCAGAACGCAACAGCTACCTCCTCCTGTTCTTGTTGATGGACAAAATGAGTTTGAAGTCTCCAAGATTCTTGATTCTAGAAGACAGGGTCGTGGCCTTCGGTATCTGGTTCATTGGAAGGGATATCCTGTCACAGACCGTTCCTGGGTTCCAGCCAAAGATCTGCATGCCCCTTCTCTTATTCGAGACTTCCATGCCTCCTTTCCCACTAAGCCCCGCTAGGCCCCCGGAGGGGTCCACTGGGGAGGGGGCCCTGTCATGTACCTGGGTGTATTTGAACCGGGATCTTCCTGGTCCCAAAGCTGCAGCCTTACCTGTTGCGCTACTGAGCAGATCTGGACTTTTGGAAATGTCCTCTCAGTGTTAAACATTACCTTGGACTCACTAGCCCCACCTGCTGCCAGCTGTGGACAATTTTCAATCAAAGCAGCCCTTAAAAAGGAAGTGATGCTATCTCTCAGCGCCCGTTTGTGTGGAATAGCTCCCTGGGTGTTGTGACTGCTTTTTGATCCTGATTTTCGTGTTGAACTTCTGCCTGAATTCCTGACTATTCTCCAGCCTGCTGATTTTGTACTTCACTGCCAGCTCGTGTATGACCTTTGCCTGCCTGACCACTCTCTGGATTTCGATCGTGTACCATTTTGCCTGATCTGTTGCCAACCTAATCTGCCTGACTATGTTTTCGCCTGAATCCTCAGCACACAAGTTCCACTTCGGACACTACCTATCACAGGTACCTTACACTGATGTACTGTGGATCATCACTGGTGTACTATAGATCATCACTGATGTACTGTGGACCGTCCCTGATGTACTGTGGATCATCACTGGTGTACTGTGGAACATCACTGATGTACTATGGGCCATCACTGGTGTAATATGGATCATCACTGGTGTACTATGGATCATCACTGATGTACTGTGGATCATCACTGATGTACTGTGGATCATCCCTGGTGTACTATGGATCATCACTGGTGTACTATGGATCATCACTGGTGTACTGTGGATCATCACTGGTGTACTGTGGATCATCACTAGTGTACTGTGGATCATCACTGATGTACTGTGGATCATCACTGATGTACTGAGGATCATAACTGATGTTCTATGAGCCATCACTGATGTACTATGGATCATCACTGATGTACTGTGGATCATCACTGATGTACCATGGATCATCACTGATTTACTGAGGATCATCACCGATGTACTGAGGATCATCACTGATGTACTGTGGATCATCACTGATGTACTATGGGCCATCACAGGTGTACTATGGACCATCACTGGTGTACTATGGACCATCCCTGATGTACTGTGGATCATCACTGATGTACTGTGGATCATCACTGATGTACTGTGGATCATCACTGGTGTACTATAGATCATCACTGATGTACTGTGGACCGTCCCTGATGTACTGTGGATCATCACTGATGTACTGAGGATCATCACTGATGTACTATGGATCATCACTGATGTACTGTGGATCATCACTGATGTACTATAGATCATCACTGATGTACTGTGGATCATCACTGATGTACTATGGGCCATCACGGGTGTACTATGGATCATCACTGGTGTACTATGGATCATCACTGATGTACTATGGACCATCCTGGATGTACTATGGACCATCCCTGATGTACTATGAGCCATCTCTGATGTACTATGGATCATCACTGATGTATTATGGATCATCACTGATGTACTATGAGCCATCACTGATGTACTATGGATCATCACTGGTGTACTATGGATCATCACTGATGTACTGTGGACCATCCCTGATGTACTGTGGATCATCACTGATGTACTGTGGATCATCACTGATATACCATGGTTCATCACTGATGTACTGAGGATCATCACTGATGTACTGTGGATCATCACTGATGTACTATGGGCCATCACGGGTGTACTATGGATCATCACTGGTGTACTATGGATCATCACTGATGTACTATGGACCTTCCCTGATGTACTATGGAGCATCCCTGATGTACTATGGACCATCCCTGATGTACTGAGGATCATCACTGATGTACTATAGATCATCACTGATGTACTATGGGCCATCACTCGTGTACTATGGATCATCACTGATGTACTGTGGATCATCACTGATGTACTATGGATCATCACTGATGTACTATGGATCATCACTGATGTACTATGAGCCATCACTGATGTACTATGGGCCATCACTGATGTACTATGGATCATCACTGATGTACTATGGATCATCACTGGTGTACTATGGATCATCACTGATGTACTGTGGACCATCACTGATGTCCTGTGGATCATCACTGATGTACTGAGGATCATCACTGATGTACTGAGGATCATCACTGATGTACTATGGATCATCACTGATGTACTGTGGATCATCACTGATGTACTATAGATCATCACTGATGTACTGTGGATCATCACTGATGTACTGTGGATCATCACTGATGTACTGAGGATCATCACTGATGTACTATGGATCATCACTGATGTACTGTGGATCATCACTGATGTACTATAGATCATCACTGATGTACTATGGATCATCACTGATGTACTATATATCATCACTGATGTACTGTGGATCATCACTGATGTACTGTGGATCATCACTGATGTACTGTGGATCATCACTGATGTACTGTGGACCATCACTGATGTACTGTGGATCATCACTGATGTTCTATGGATCATCACTGATGTACTATAGATCATCACTGATGTACTATAGATCATCACTGATGTACTATGGATCATCACTGATGTACTATAGATCATCACTGATGTACTATGGATCATCACTGGTGTACTATGGATCATCACTGGTGTACTATGGACCATCACTGGTGTACTATGGATCATCACTGGTGTACTATGGATCATTACTGGTGTACTGTGGAACATCACTGATGTACTATGGGCCATCACTGGTGTAATATGGATCATCACTGGTGTACTATGGATCATCACTGATGTACTGTGGATCATCACTGATGTACTGTGGATCATCCCTGGTGTACTATGGATCATCACTGGTGTACTATGGATCATCACTGGTGTACTGTGGATCATCACTGGTGTACTGTGGATCATCACTGATGTACTGTGGATCATCACTGATGTACTGAGGATCATCACTGATGTTCTATGAGCCATCACTGTTGTACTATGGATCATCACTGATGTACTATGGATCATCACTGATGTACTATGGATCATCACTGATGTACTGTGGATCATCACTGATGTACTGAGGATCATCACTGATGTTCTATGAGCCATCACTGAAGTACTATGGATCATCACTGATGTACTATGGATCATCACTGATGTACTGTGGATCATCACTGATGTACTGTGGATCATCACTGATGTACTGAGGATCATCACTGATGTACTGTGGATCATCACTGATGTACTATGAGCCATCACTGATGTACTATGGATCATCAATGATGTACTGTGGATCATCAATGATGTACTGTGGATCATCACTGATGTACTGTGGATCATCACTGATGTACTGAGGATCATCACTGATGTACTGTGGATCATCACTGATGTACTATGGGCCATCACTGGTGTACTATGGATCATCCTGGATGTACTATGGACCATCCCTGATGTACTATGAGCCATCTCTGATGTACTATGGATCATCACTGATGTACTATGGATCATCACTGATGTACTATGGATCATCACTGATCCAAGGTTATCAGTGGTGTACCCCAAGGTTCAGTGCTGGGACCCTTACTTTTTAATATGTTTATAAATGATATTGGGTCTGAGATCAAAAGTAACATTTCTGTCTTTGCAGATGACACCAAGCTATGCAGTGGAATAACGTCCTTACAGGATGTCGCCAATTTACAAGCCGACCTCAATGCTCTGTCTAATTGGGCGACTATGTGGCAGATGAGGTTTAATGTTGATAAATGTAAAGTTATGCACTTGGGGGCTAATAATATGAATGCATCATACATACTAGGGGGAGTACAACTGGGGGGATCCGTAGTGGAGAAGGATCTGGGGGTTTTGGTAGATCATAAGCTCAATAATGGCATGCAATGCCAAGCTGCGGTTTCCAAAGCGAGCAAAGTCCTTTCTTGTATTAAGAGAGGTATGGTCTCCAGAGAGAGAGATATCATTTTGCCCCTGTTCAAATCATTAGTAAGACCTCATCTGGAATATGCAGTTCAGTTTTGGGCCCCAGTTCTCAAAAAGGATATTGGGGAACTGGAGAAAGTGCAGAGAAGGGCAACCAAACTGATAAGAGGCATGGAGGAGCTCAGCTATGAGGAGAAATTAGAGGAACTGAATTTATTCTCTCTTGAGAAGAGGAGATTAAGGGGGGATATGATCAACATGTACAAATATATAAGGGGTCCATATAGTGAACTTGGTGTTCAGTTATTCACTTTACGGTCAACACAAAGGACAAGGGGGCACTCTTTGCGTCTAGAGGAAAAGAGATTTCACCTCCAAATACGGAAAGGTTTTTTCACAGTAAGAGCTGTGAAAATGTGGAATAGACTCCCTGCAGAGGTGGTTCTGGCCAGCTCAGTAGATTGATTTAAGAAGGGCCTGGATTCTTTCTTAAATGTACATAATATAACTGGGTACTGACATTTATAGGTAAAGTTGATCCAGGGAATATCCGATTGCCTCTCGGGGGATCAGGAAGGAATTTTTTCCCCTGCTGTAGCAAATTGGATAATGCTCTTCTGTTTTTTTTTTGCCTTCCTCTGGATCAACTGTGGGTATAGAATTGGGTATATGGGATTGTACGATATATGTTTATTTTTATTTTTTTATTTTTATTTTTTACGGTTGAACTGGATGGACTTGTGTCTTTTTTCAACCTGACTAACTATGTAACTATGTAACTATGTAACTATGTAACTACTATGAGCCATCACTGATGTACTATGGATCATCACTGGTGTACTATGGATCATCACTTATGTACTGTGGACCATCCCTGATGTACTGTGGATCATCACTGATATACCGTGTGTGACAGAACCCACTGTCACTGTGTGCTTTGGAAGGGACTGCGGGCGGGCCTCCTACCCACAGATTATGGCCCAGAAGAGACTGGAGACTCGGGGAGAAGCTGGCATTGAGATAATGTAATGTAATGCTACATCCCTTCTCCCCCATCCGCCCTCTTGTTGCTGTGTTTAGCTGTGTTGGTTCATGGCACACAGACAATGGTCTGGACTGCAGACATCTCTCCGCAAGGGATGTGTATTGAGGGGTTGCCTGCTTATCATAATCCCTTTGTTTATCTGTAGTCTCTGTTTCAATGTACAAGTGTTCAGTTCCCATTGATTCTTCCTTGTCCCCTACCCCCCTCTATGACAAGGCTAAGGGGAGTGTCCCTAACTGTGTGTAAAAGTGTATGTTTTGGATTTAATAGAGAGTTAATGCTCTGCATGTTTAACCCTCAACACCTGTGTGGATTGTCTCGTGATTGAGGGGTTAAGGGCTGGTTATGGCGAATCTGCAGGCTGCGGGTGCGTTTGGAGGACAGGAGACACAAGTCTGGCGGATGTGCCCATCTGGGGTATCGGAGATCCGTTACAGTGTTGGCAGCGGTGGGATGTCTCCTGCAGTCCGGGCCATCCAAACCACCACCAGGATTCAAGATCTGGGCAGCCGTCGAGGAGCAATACGGGGACCAGCCAGCATGAGAGCGGAGTTTGAGAGGAGGCTGCAAGGCATGCGGAAGCAACATCGGGGACCAGCGACAGAGCGCACCATGCTCGGCTGGGAGGATGTGATCCGCTGGCAACTCTGGCATGAAACGCTAAGCCACGAGCGGCGCCATCAGGGGAAGATCCTTCCCTCCTCCACAGAGGTGTACTGGACGCAGTACCATGCGCGAGAGGTGTTCCTGAGGGAACGACCGCGAGATGAGTGGAAGACGGAGCTCGGAAGATTGGTCCAGGAGGAGATGAGGCTGGACGCCAGCTACAGAGCCCTCCGGTGGTTCGCGGCTCAACTGTGGCCAAGTACAGCAGACGGCAGCCCGACAGAAGGCGTTGGCTACGGCGGCGTGGGGCTGCTCCATCAAAAAATGTACGGAGACCCAGACTTTGGGAGCGATGAGGAGTGGCGGCTGGAAAACATCCTGGACTTCCGAGATGAGGTGCTGGACCTCCCTGAAGAGGCGTGTGACCTGGAGGAATTGGAGTTCCTGGTTGAGCAGGAATGGGAGCTCGAGATTGCCTACAAGCGGCTGTTTGACGGTGATCAGCAGCCTGGCATGGCTCCCGTTGCCTGGGACTGTCCTGGAGAAACAGCGGACAGTCACGAAGATGCGGAGCAAATGGGGCCAGGAGTGCCCCTACGTTTTCCCGTCCTAACCGCAATGGAAGAAGCGGCGATGATACAGAGGGCACTGCGAGTGCTAGAATGCCGGAACGCACCAGAGGTTCCCCAAGCAGAGAGACAAGATAATAGCATAAAGGTCTCAGAAGGGGAAGTTGAGACTGGCGCTGGAAGGCTGGTAAATGGTGATCAGCAGCAAGTCGAGAGTATTGCATCCGGTGCCCCAGCAGAAGCGCTGGCTACAGGGCAGAGTGCCACTAGCCTCAGCCCAGCATCAGAAAAAGAGTTGGATCCGGAGAGTCTGAGAGATGATTTTCGTGAGCCTTTTCCCCAACAGCAGATATCCCCAACGGGAGTGGAGGAAGCAATTCTCCCTCCCCAGCAATTGGACATTACCCCAATGTTCATCCCCCCAGTAGAAGCGCTGACTGCAGGGCAGAGTGCCGCGGGCCTCTGCCCACCCTCAGAGTTAGATCCAGGGAGTCCGAGGGATGACCTCAGTGAGCTGGTTGCCCAGCACTTGGACACTACCCCAGTGTATATCCCCCCAGCAGAAGCACTGGCTGCATGGCAGAGTGTTACCGGCCCCGACCCAGCCCTCAGTAGATTTTTGGAGGGTTTGGGAGACAGCCCCTGTCAGAAGTCGCCTCAGAAGCTGGTCACAGAACCAGGAGGGGAGAAAATCCTTCCCCCTCTTCAGCTGCTGAACTCTACCATTGTATATGTCCCCCTAGCAGAAGCACTGGCTACGGGGCAGAGCGATGTTGGCCTCTGCCCAGCATCAGAAAAAGAGACGGAGAGTCCGGGAGACAGTCCCTGCAAGATACCTCCTCAGCGGCTGTTAGCTACTCCAGGAGAAAAGCAAGAACCTTTTCCTCCCCAACTGCATAGCACTGCCAGCCTATGTTCCCTACAAGCTGAAGCGCTGGCATCGGGGCAGAGGATTATTCAGCTCCCCTCAATATCTGCAACCCAGCCCCGGATCACGGGAGTGCGGACAGCTGTTCCCACTCTGCAGCGGCTGTTTTTATTCACGGGAGACCGTATGTGCGATTTTGCTCCCCAGCCCCAGAGACGTACTTTTCCTTTTCCTGGTGGCCTGGGGTGGAAGTTTGCGACTAACGCAGGTCCAGACCATTTCGGGGTCAGGAACCTGGTTAGTCTGTTTTTAAAAGGGGAGAAATGTGACAGAACCCACTGTCACTGTGTGCTTTGGAAGGGACTGAGGGCGGGCCTCCTACCCACAGATTATGGCCCAGAAGAGACTGGAGACTCGGGGAGAAGCTGGCATTGAGATAATGTAATGTAATGCTACATCCCTTCTCCCCCATCCCCCCCCCTCTTGTTGCTGTGTTTAGCTGTGTTGGTTCATGGCACACAGACAATGGTCTGGACTGCAGACATCTCTCCGCAGGGGATGTGTATTGAGGGGTTGCCTGCTTATCATAATCCCTTTGTTTATCTGTAGTCTCTGTTTCAATGTACAAGTGTTCAGTTCCCATTGATTCTTCCTTGTCCCCTACCCCCCCTCTATGACAAGGCTAAGGGGAGTGTCCCTAACTGTGTGTAAAAGTGTATGTTTTGGATTTAATAGAGAGTTAATGCTCTGCATGTTTAACCCTCAACACCTGTGTGGATTGTCTCGTGATTGAGGGGTTAAGGGCTGGTTATGGCGAATCTGCAGGCTGCGGGTGCGTTTGGAGGACAGGAGACACAAGTCTGGCGGATGTGCCCATCTGGGGTATCGGAGATCCGTTACACCGTGGTTCAGCACTGATGTACTGAGGATCATCACTGATGTACTGTGGATCATCACTGATGTACTATGGGCCATCACGGGTGTACTATGGATCATCACTGGTGTACTATGGACCATCCCTGATGTACTGTGGATCATCACTGATGTACTGTGGATCATCACTGATGTACTATGGATCATCACTGATGTACTATGAGCCATCACAGGTGTACTATGGACCATCACTGGTGTACTATGGATCATCACTGATGTACTATGGACCATCCCTGATGTACTGTGGGTCATCACTGATGTACTGTGGATCATCACTGATGTACTGTGGATCATCACTGGTGTACTATAGATCATCACTGATGTACTGTGGACCGTCCCTGATGTACTGTGGATCATCACTGATGTACTGAGGATCATCACTGATGTACTATGGATCATCACCGATGTACTATGGATCATCACTGATGTACTATGAGCCATCACTGATGTACTATGTATCATTACTGGTGTACTATGGATCATCACTGATGTACTGTGGATCATCACTGATGTACTATAGATCATCACTGATGTACTGTGGATCATCACTGATGTACTATGGGCCATCACGGGTGTACTATGGATCATCACTGGTGTACTATGGATCATCACTGATGTACTGTGGACCATCCCTGATGTACTGAGGATCATCACTGATGTACTGTGGATCATCACTGATATACCGTGGTTCATCACTGATGTACTGAGGATCATCACTGATGTACTGTGGATCATCACTGATGTACTATGGGCCATCACGGGTGTACTATGGATCATCACTGGTGTACTATGGATCATCACTGATGTACTATGGACCTTCCCTGATGTACTATGGAGCATCCCTGATGTACTATGGACCATCCCTGATGTACTGAGGATCATCACTGATGTACTATAGATCATCACTGATGTACTATGGGCCATCACTCGTGTACTATGGATCATCACTGATGTACTGTGGATCATCACTGATGTACTATGGATCATCACTAATGTACTATGGATCATCACTGATGTACTATGAGCCATCACTGATGTACTATGGGCCATCACTGATGTACTATGGATCATCACTGGTGTACTATGGATCATCACTGATGTACTGTGGACCATCACTGATGTCCTGTGGATCATCACTGATGTACTGAGGATCATCACTGATGTACTGAGGATCATCACTGATGTACTGTGGATCATCACTGATGTACTGTGGATCATCACTGATGTACTGTGGACCATCACTGATGTACTGTGGACCATCACTGATGTACTGTGGACCATCACTGATGTACTGTGGATCATCACTGATGTTCTATGGATCATCACTGATGTACTATAGATTATCACTGATGTACTATAGATCATCACTGATGTACTATGGATCATCACTGATGTACTATAGATCATCACTGATGTACTATGGATCATCACTGGTGTACTATGGATCATCACTGGTGTACTATGGACCATCACTGGTGTACTATGGATCATCACTGGTGTACTATAGATCATCACTGGTGTACTGTGGAACATCACTGATGTACTATGGGCCATCACTGGTGTAATATGGATCATCACTGGTGTACTATGGATCATCACTGATGTACTGTGGATCATCACTGATGTACTGTGGATCATCCCTGGTGTACTATGGATCATCACTGGTGTACTATGGATCATCACTGGTGTACTGTGGATCATCACTGGTGTACTGTGGATCATCACTGATGTTCTGTGGATCATCACTGATGTACTGAGGATCATCACTGATGTTCTATGAGCCATCACTGATGTACTATGGATCATCACTGATGTACTATGGATCATCACTGATGTACTATGGATCATCACTGATGTACTGTGGATCATCACTGATGTACTGAGGATCATCACTGATGTTCTATGAGCCATCACTGAAGTACTATGGATCATCACTGATGTACTATGGATCATCACTTATGTACTATGGATCATCACTGATGTACTATGAGCCATCACTGATGTACTATGGATCATCAATGATGTACTGTGAATCATCACTGATGTACTGTGGATCATCACTGATGTACTGAGGATCATCACTGATGTACTGTGGATCATCACTGATGTACTATGGGCCATCACTGGTGTACTATGGATCATCCTGGATGTACTATAGACCATCCCTGATGTACTATGAGCCATCTCTGATGTACTATGGATCATCACTGATGTACTATGGATCATCACTGATGTACTATGGATCATCACTGATGTACTATGAGCCATCACTGATGTACTATGGATCATCACTGGTGTACTATGGATCATCACTGGTGTACTATGGATCATCACTGATGTACTGTGGACGATCCCTGATGTACTGTGGATCATCACTGATATACCGTGGTTCAGCACTGATGTACTGAGGATCATCACTGATTTACTGTGGATCATCACTGATGTACTATGGGCCATCACGGGTGTACTATGGATCATCACTGGTGTACTATGGATCATCACTGATGTACTATGGACCTTCCCTGATGTACTATGGAGCATCCCTGATGTACTATGGACCATCCCTGATGTACTGAGGATCATCACTGATGTACTATAGATCATCACTGATGTACTATGGGCCATCACTCGTGTACTATGGATCATCACTGATGTACTGTGGATCATCACTGATGTACTATGGATCATCACTGATGTACTATGGATCATCACTGATGTACTATGAGCCATCACTGATGTACTATGTGCCATCACTGATGTACTATGGATCATCACTGATGTACTATGGATCATCACTGGTGTACTATGGATCATCACTGATGTACTGTGGACCATCACTGATGTCCTGCTGATCATCACTGATGTACTGAGGATCATCACTGATGTACTGAGGATCATCACTGATGTACTATGGATCATCACTGATGTACTGTGGATCATCACTGATGTACTATAGATCATCACGGATGTACTGTGGATCATCACTGATGTACTGTGGATCATCACTGATGTACTGAGGATCATCACTGATGTACTATGGATCATCACTGATGTACTGTGGATCATCACTGATGTACTATAGATCATCACTGATGTACTATGGATCATCACTGATGTACTATATATCATCACTTATGTACTGTGGATCATCACTGATGTACTGTGGATCATCACTGATGTACTGTGGACCATCACTTATGTACTGTGGACCATCACTGATGTACTGTGGATCATCACTGATGTTCTATGGATCATCACTGATGTACTATAGATCATCACTGATGTACTATAGATCATCAATGATGTACTGTGGATCATCACTGATGTACCGTGGATCATCACTGATGTACTGAGGATCATCACTGATGTACTGTGGATCATCACTGATGTACTATGGGCCATCACTGGTGTACTATGGATCATCCTTGATGTACTGTGGATCATCACTGATGTACTATGGATCATCACTGATGTACTGTGGATCATCACTGATGTACTATGGATCATCACTGATGTACTATGGATCATCACTGATGTACTATGAGCCATCACTGATGTACTATGGGCCATCACTGATGTACTGTGGATCATCACTGGTGTACTATGGATCATCAGTGATGTACTATGGATCATCACTAATGTACTATGGATCATCACTGATGTACTATGGATCATCACTGGTGTACTATGGATCATCACGGATGTATTATGGATCATCACTGGTGTACTATGGATCATCACTGATTTTCCTTTGGACCATCACTGATGTCCTGTGGATCATCACTGATGTACTGAGGATCATCACTGATGTACTGAGGATCATCACTGATGTACTATGGATCATCACTGATGTACTGTGGATCATCACTGATGTACTATAGATCATCACTGATGTACTGTGGATCATCACTGATGTACTATGGATCATCACTGATGTACTATGGATCATCACTGATGTACTGTGGACCATCACTGATGTACTGTGGACCATCCCTGATGTACTGTGGACCATCCCTGATGTACTGTGGATCATCACTGATGTACTGTGGACCATCACTGATGTACTGTGGACCATCACTGATGTACTGTGGATCATCACTGATGTTCTATGGATCATCACTGATATACTATAGATCATCACTGATGTAGTATGGATCATCACTGATGTACTATAGATCATCACTGATGTACTATGGACCATCACTGGTGTACTATGGATCATCACTGGTGTACTATGGATCATCACTGGTGTACTATGGACCATCCCTGATGTACTGTGAATCATCACTGATGTACTGTGGATCATCACTGATGTACTATGGATCATCACTGATGTACTATGGATCATCACTGATGTACTGTGGATCATCACTGATGTACTGAGGATCATCACTGATGTTCTATGAGCCATCACTGATGTACTATGGATCATCACTGATGTACTATGGATCATCACTGATGTACTATGGATCATCACTGATGTACTATGGATCACCACTGATGTACTATGAGCCATCACTGATGTACTATGGACCATCACTGGTGTACTATGGATCATCACTGGTGTACTATGGATCATCACTGGTGTACTATGGATCATCACTGGTGTACTATGGACCATCCCTGATGTACTGTGAATCATCACTGATGTACTGTGGATCATCACTGATGTACTATAGTTCATCACTGATGTACTATGGGCCGTCACTGATGTACTGAGGATCATCACGGATGTTCTATGAGCTATCACTGATGTACTATGGATCATCACTGATGTACTATGGATCATCACTGATGTACTATGGATCATCACTGATGTACTATGAGCCATCACTGATGTACTATGGATCATCAGTGATGTACTGTGAATCATCACTGATGTACTGTGGATCATCACTGATGTACTGTGGATCATCACTGATGTACTGTGGACCATCACTGATGTACTGTGGACCATCACTGATGTACTGTGGACCATCACTGATGTACTGTGGATCATCACTGATGTTCTATGGATCATCACTGATGTACTATAGATTATCACTGATGTACTATAGATCATCACTGATGTACTATGGATCATCACTGATGTACTATAGATCATCACTGATGTACTATGGATCATCACTGGTGTACTATGGATCATCACTGGTGTACTATGGACCATCACTGGTGTACTATGGATCATCACTGGTGTACTATAGATCATCACTGGTGTACTGTGGAACATCACTGATGTACTATGGGCCATCACTGGTGTAATATGGATCATCACTGGTGTACTATGGATCATCACTGATGTACTGTGGATCATCACTGATGTACTGTGGATCATCCCTGGTGTACTATGGATCATCACTGGTGTACTATGGATCATCACTGGTGTACTGTGGATCATCACTGGTGTACTGTGGATCATCACTGATGTTCTGTGGATCATCACTGATGTACTGAGGATCATCACTGATGTTCTATGAGCCATCACTGATGTACTATGGATCATCACTGATGTACTATGGATCATCACTGATGTACTATGGATCATCACTGATGTACTGTGGATCATCACTGATGTACTGAGGATCATCACTGATGTTCTATGAGCCATCACTGAAGTACTATGGATCATCACTGATGTACTATGGATCATCACTTATGTACTATGGATCATCACTGATGTACTATGAGCCATCACTGATGTACTATGGATCATCAATGATGTACTGTGAATCATCACTGATGTACTGTGGATCATCACTGATGTACTGAGGATCATCACTGATGTACTGTGGATCATCACTGATGTACTATGGGCCATCACTGGTGTACTATGGATCATCCTGGATGTACTATAGACCATCCCTGATGTACTATGAGCCATCTCTGATGTACTATGGATCATCACTGATGTACTATGGATCATCACTGATGTACTATGGATCATCACTGATGTACTATGAGCCATCACTGATGTACTATGGATCATCACTGGTGTACTATGGATCATCACTGGTGTACTATGGATCATCACTGATGTACTGTGGACGATCCCTGATGTACTGTGGATCATCACTGATATACCGTGGTTCAGCACTGATGTACTGAGGATCATCACTGATTTACTGTGGATCATCACTGATGTACTATGGGCCATCACGGGTGTACTATGGATCATCACTGGTGTACTATGGATCATCACTGATGTACTATGGACCTTCCCTGATGTACTATGGAGCATCCCTGATGTACTATGGACCATCCCTGATGTACTGAGGATCATCACTGATGTACTATAGATCATCACTGATGTACTATGGGCCATCACTCGTGTACTATGGATCATCACTGATGTACTGTGGATCATCACTGATGTACTATGGATCATCACTGATGTACTATGGATCATCACTGATGTACTATGAGCCATCACTGATGTACTATGTGCCATCACTGATGTACTATGGATCATCACTGATGTACTATGGATCATCACTGGTGTACTATGGATCATCACTGATGTACTGTGGACCATCACTGATGTCCTGCTGATCATCACTGATGTACTGAGGATCATCACTGATGTACTGAGGATCATCACTGATGTACTATGGATCATCACTGATGTACTGTGGATCATCACTGATGTACTATAGATCATCACGGATGTACTGTGGATCATCACTGATGTACTGTGGATCATCACTGATGTACTGAGGATCATCACTGATGTACTATGGATCATCACTGATGTACTGTGGATCATCACTGATGTACTATAGATCATCACTGATGTACTATGGATCATCACTGATGTACTATATATCATCACTTATGTACTGTGGATCATCACTGATGTACTGTGGATCATCACTGATGTACTGTGGACCATCACTTATGTACTGTGGACCATCACTGATGTACTGTGGATCATCACTGATGTTCTATGGATCATCACTGATGTACTATAGATCATCACTGATGTACTATAGATCATCAATGATGTACTGTGGATCATCACTGATGTACCGTGGATCATCACTGATGTACTGAGGATCATCACTGATGTACTGTGGATCATCACTGATGTACTATGGGCCATCACTGGTGTACTATGGATCATCCTTGATGTACTGTGGATCATCACTGATGTACTATGGATCATCACTGATGTACTGTGGATCATCACTGATGTACTATGGATCATCACTGATGTACTATGGATCATCACTGATGTACTATGAGCCATCACTGATGTACTATGGGCCATCACTGATGTACTGTGGATCATCACTGGTGTACTATGGATCATCAGTGATGTACTATGGATCATCACTAATGTACTATGGATCATCACTGATGTACTATGGATCATCACTGGTGTACTATGGATCATCACGGATGTATTATGGATCATCACTGGTGTACTATGGATCATCACTGATTTTCCTTTGGACCATCACTGATGTCCTGTGGATCATCACTGATGTACTGAGGATCATCACTGATGTACTGAGGATCATCACTGATGTACTATGGATCATCACTGATGTACTGTGGATCATCACTGATGTACTATAGATCATCACTGATGTACTGTGGATCATCACTGATGTACTATGGATCATCACTGATGTACTATGGATCATCACTGATGTACTGTGGACCATCACTGATGTACTGTGGACCATCCCTGATGTACTGTGGACCATCCCTGATGTACTGTGGATCATCACTGATGTACTGTGGACCATCACTGATGTACTGTGGACCATCACTGATGTACTGTGGATCATCACTGATGTTCTATGGATCATCACTGATATACTATAGATCATCACTGATGTAGTATGGATCATCACTGATGTACTATAGATCATCACTGATGTACTATGGACCATCACTGGTGTACTATGGATCATCACTGGTGTACTATGGATCATCACTGGTGTACTATGGACCATCCCTGATGTACTGTGAATCATCACTGATGTACTGTGGATCATCACTGATGTACTATGGATCATCACTGATGTACTATGGATCATCACTGATGTACTGTGGATCATCACTGATGTACTGAGGATCATCACTGATGTTCTATGAGCCATCACTGATGTACTATGGATCATCACTGATGTACTATGGATCATCACTGATGTACTATGGATCATCACTGATGTACTATGGATCACCACTGATGTACTATGAGCCATCACTGATGTACTATGGACCATCACTGGTGTACTATGGATCATCACTGGTGTACTATGGATCATCACTGGTGTACTATGGATCATCACTGGTGTACTATGGACCATCCCTGATGTACTGTGAATCATCACTGATGTACTGTGGATCATCACTGATGTACTATAGTTCATCACTGATGTACTATGGGCCGTCACTGATGTACTGAGGATCATCACGGATGTTCTATGAGCTATCACTGATGTACTATGGATCATCACTGATGTACTATGGATCATCACTGATGTACTATGGATCATCACTGATGTACTATGAGCCATCACTGATGTACTATGGATCATCAGTGATGTACTGTGAATCATCACTGATGTACCGTGGATCATCACTGATGTACTGAGAATCATCACTGATGTACTGTGGATCATCACTGATGTACTATGGATCATCACTGATGTACTATGGATCATCACTGATGTACTGTGGATCATCACTGATGTACTATGGGCCATCACTGATGTACTATGGATCATCACGGATGTACTGTGGATCATCACTGATGTACTGTGGATCATCACTGATGTACTGAGGATCATCACTGATGTACTATGGATCATCACTGATGTACTGTGGATCATCACTGATGTACTGTGGATCATCCCTGGTGTACTATGGATCATCACTGGTGTACTATGGATCATCACTGGTGTACTGTGGATCATCACTGGTGTACTGTGGATCATCACTGATGTTCTGTGGATCATCACTGATGTACTGAGGATCATCACTGATGTTCTATGAGCCATCACTGATGTACTATGGATCATCACTGATGTACTATGGATCATCACTGATGTACTATGGATCATCACTGATGTACTGTGGATCATCACTGATGTACTGAGGATCATCACTGATGTTCTATGAGCCATCACTGAAGTACTATGGATCATCACTGATGTACTATGGATCATCACTGATGTACTATGAGCCATCACTGATGTACTATGGATCATCAATGATGTACTGTGAATCATCACTGATGTACTGTGGATCATCACTGATGTACTGAGGATCATCACTGATGTACTGTGGATCATCACTGATGTACTATGGGCCATCACTGGTGTACTATGGATCATCCTGGATGTACTATAGACCATCCCTGATGTACTATGAGCCATCTCTGATGTACTATGGATCATCACTGATGTACTATGGATCATCACTGATGTACTATGGATCATCACTGATGTACTATGAGCCATCACTGATGTACTATGGATCATCACTGGTGTACTATGGATCATCACTGGTGTACTATGGATCATCACTGATGTACTGTGGACGATCCCTGATGTACTGTGGATCATCACTGATATACCGTGGTTCAGCACTGATGTACTGAGGATCATCACTGATGTACTGTGGATCATCACTGATGTACTATGGGCCATCACGGGTGTACAATGGATCATCACTGGTGTACTATGGATCATCACTGATGTACTATGGACCTTCCCTTATGTACTATGGAGCATCCCTGATGTACTATGGACCATCCCTGATGTACTGAGGATCATCACTGATGTACTATGGGCCATCACTCGTGTACTATGGATCATCACTGATGTACTGTGGATCATCACTGATGTACTATGGATCATCACTGATGTACTATGGATCATCACTGATGTACTATGAGCCATCACTGATGTACTATGGGCCATCACTGATGTACTATTGATCATCACTGATGTACTATTGATCATCACTGATGTACTATGGATCATCACTGGTGTACTATGGATCATCACTGATGTACTGTGGACCATCACTGATGTCCTGCTGATCATCACTGATGTACTGAGGATCATCACTGGTGTACTGAGGATCATCACTGATGTACTATGGATCATCACTGATGTACTGTGGATCATCACTGATGTACTATAGATCATCACGGATGTACTGTGGATCATCACTGATGTACTGTGGATCATCACTGATGTACTGAGGATCATCACTGATGTACTATGGATCATCACTGATGTACTGTGGATCATCACTGATGTACTATAGATCATCACTGATGTACTATGGATCATCACTGATGTACTATATATCATCACTTATGTACTGTGGATCATCACTGATGTACTGTGGATCATCACTGATGTACTGTGGACCATCACTTATGTACTGTGGACCATCACTGATGTACTGTGGATCATCACTGATGTTCTATGGATCATCACTGATGTACTATAGATCATCACTGATGTACTATAGATCATCAATGATGTACTGTGGATCATCACTGATGTACCGTGGATCATCACTGATGTACTGAGGATCATCACTGATGTACTGTGGATCATCACTGATGTACTATGGGCCATCACTGGTGTACTATGGATCATCCTTGATGTACTGTGGATCATCACTGATGTACTATGGGCCATCATTGGTGTACTATGGATCATCACTGATGTACTGTGGATCATCACTGATGTACTGTGGATCATCACTGATGTACTATGGATCATCACTGATGTACTATGGATCATCACTGATGTACTATGAGCCATCACTGATGTACTATGGGCCATCACTGATGTACTGTGGATCATCACTGGTGTACTATGGATCATCAGTGATGTACTATGGATCATCACTAATGTACTATGGATCATCACTGATGTACTATGGATCATCACTGGTGTACTATGGATCATCACTGATGTATTATGGATCATCACTGGTGTACTATGGATCATCACTGATTTTCCTTTGGACCATCACTGATGTCCTGTGGATCATCACTGATGTACTGAGGATCATCACTGATGTACTGAGGATCATCACTGATGTACTATGGATCATCACTGATGTACTGTGGATCATCACTGATGTACTATAGATCATCACTGATGTACTGTGGATCATCACTGATGTACTATGGATCATCACTGATGTACTATGGACCATCACTGATGTACTGTGGACCATCACTGATGTACTGTGGACCATCCCTGATGTACTGTGGATCATCACTGATGTACTGTGGATCATCACTGATGTACTGTGGACCATCACTGATGTACTGTGGACCATCACTGATGTACTGTGGATCATCACTGATGTTCTATGGATCATCACTGATATACTATAGATCATCACTGATGTAGTATGGATCATCACTGATGTACTATAGATCATCACTGATGTACTATGGACCATCACTGGTGTACTATGGATCATCACTGGTGTACTATGGATCATCACTGGTGTACTATGGACCATCCCTGATGTACTGTGAATCAACACTGATGTACTGTGGATCATCACTGATGTACTATGGATCATCACTGATGTACTATGGATCATCACTGATGTACTGTGGATCATCACTGATGTACTGAGGATCATCACTGATGTTCTATGAGCCATCACTGATGTACTATGGATCATCACTGATGTACTATGGATCATCACTGATGTACTATGGATCATCACTGATGTACTATGGATCACCACTGATGTACTATGAGCCATCACTGATGTACTATGGACCATCACTGGTGTACTATGGATCATCACTGGTGTACTATGGATCATCACTGGTGTACTATGGATCATCACTGGTGTACTATGGACCATCCCTGATGTACTGTGAATCATCACTGATGTACTGTGGATCATCACTGATGTACTATAGTTCATCACTGATGTACTATGGGCCATCACTGATGTACTGATGATCATCACGGATGTTCTATGAGCCATCACTGATGTACTATGGATCATCACTGATGTACTATGGATCATCACTGATGTACTATGGATCATCGCTGATGTACTATGAGCCATCACTGATGTACTATGGATCATCAATGATGTACTGTGAATCATCACTGATGTACCGTGGATCATCACTGATGTACTGAGAATCATCACTGATGTACTGTGGATCATCACTGATGTACTATGGGCCATCACTGGTGTACTATGGATCATCCTTGATGTACTGTGGATCATCACTGATGTACTATGGGCCATCATTGGTGTACTATGGATCATCACTGATGTACTGTGGATCATCACTGATGTACTATGGATCATCACTGATGTACTATGGATCATCACTGATGTACTATGAGCCATCACTGATGTACTATGGGCCATCACTGATGTACTGTGGATCATCACTGGTGTACTATGGATCATCAGTGATGTACTATGGATCATCACTAATGTACTATGGATCATCACTGATGTACTATGGATCATCACTGGTGTATTATGGATCATCACTGATGTATTATGGATCATCACTGGTGTACTATGGATCATCACTGATTTTCCTTTGGACCATCACTGATGTCCTGTGGATCATCACTGATGTACTGAGGATCATCACTGATGTACTGAGGATCATCACTGATGTACTATGGATCATCACTGATGTACTGTGGATCATCACTGATGTACTATAGATCATCACTGATGTACTGTGGATCATCACTGATGTACTATGGATCATCACTGATGTACTATGGATCATCACTGATGTACTGTGGACCATCACTGATGTACTGTGGACCATCCCTGATGTACTGTGGACCATCCCTGATGTACTGTGGATCATCACTGATGTACTGTGGATCATCACTGATGTACTGTGGACCATCACTGATGTACTGTGGACCATCACTGATGTACTGTGGATCATCACTGATGTTCTATGGATCATCACTGATATACTATAGATCATCACTGATGTAGTATGGATCATCACTGATGTACTATAGATCATCACTGATGTACTATGGACCATCACTGGTGTACTATGGATCATCACTGGTGTACTATGGATCATCACTGGTGTACTATGGACCATCCCTGATGTACTGTGAATCATCACTGATGTACTGTGGATCATCACTGATGTACTATGGATCATCACTGATGTATTATGGATCATCACTGATGTACTGTGGATCATCACTGATGTACTGAGGATCATCACTGATGTTCTATGAGCCATCACTGATGTACTATGGATCATCACTGATGTACTATGGATCATCACTGATGTACTATGGATCATCACTGATGTACTATGGATAACCACTGATGTACTATGAGCCATCACTGATGTACTATGGACCATCACTGGTGTACTATGGATCATCACTGGTGTACTATGGATCATCACTGGTGTACTATGGATCATCACTGGTGTACTATGGACCATCCCTGATGTACTGTGAATCATCACTGATGTACTGTGGATCATCACTGATGTACTATAGTTCATCACTGATGTACTATGGGCCATCACTGATGTACTGAGGATCATCACGGATGTTCTATGAGCCATCACTGATGTACTATGGATCATCACTGATGTACTATGGATCATCACTGATGTACTATGGATCATCACTGATGTACTATGAGCCATCACTGATGTACTATGGATCATCAATGATGTACTGTGAATCATCACTGATGTACCGTGGATCATCACTGATGTACTGAGAATCATCACTGATGTACTGTGGATCATCACTGATGTACTATGGATCATCACTGATGTACTATGGATCATCACTGATGTACTGTGGATCATCACTGATGTACTGAGGATCATCACTGATGTTCTATGAGCCATCACTGATGTACTATGGATCATCACTGATGTACTATGGATCATCACTGATGTACTATGGATCATCACTGATGTACTATGGATCATCACTGATGTACTATGAGCCATCACTGATGTACTATGGATCATCAATGATGTACTGTGGATCATCACTGATGCACCGTGGATCATCACTGATGTACTGAGGATCATCACTGATGTTCTATGAGCCATCACTGATGTACTATGGATCATCACTGATGTACTATGGATCATCACTGATGTACTATGGATCATCACTGATGTACTATGAGCCATCACTGATGTACTATGGATCATCAATGATGTACTGTGGATCATCACTGATGCACCGTGGATCATCACTGATGTACTGAGGATCATCACTGATGTACTGTGGATCATCACTGATGTACTATGGATCATCACTGATGTACTATGGATCATCACTGATGTACTATGGATCATCACTGATGTACTATGAGCCATCACTGATGTACTATGGATCATCAATGATGTACTGTGAATCATCACTGATGTACCGTGGATCATCACTGATGTACTGAGAATCATCACTGATGTACTGTGGATCATCACTGATGTACTATGGATCATCACTGATGTACTATGGATCATCACTGATGTACTGTGGATCATCACTGATGTACTATGGGCCATCACTCGTGTACTATGGATCATCACTGATGTACTGTGGATCATCACTGATGTACTATGGATCATCACTGATGTACTATGGATCATCACTGATGTACTATGAGCCATCACTGATGTACTATGGGCCATCACTGATGTACTATGGATCATCACTGATGTACTATGGATCATCACTGGTGTACTATGGATCATCACTGATGTACTGTGGACCATCACTGATGTCCTGCTGATCATCACTGATGTACTGAGGATCATCACTGATGTACTGAGGATCATCACTGATGTACTATGGATCATCACTGATGTACTGTGGATCATCACTGATGTACTATAGATCATCACGGATGTACTGTGGATCATCACTGATGTACTGTGGATCATCACTGATGTACTGAGGATCATCACTGATGTACTATGGATCATCACTGATGTACTGTGGATCATCACTGATGTACTATAGATCATCACTGATGTACTATGGATCATCACTGATGTACTATATATCATCACTTATGTACTGTGGATCATCACTGATGTACTGTGGATCATCACTGATGTACTGTGGACCATCACTTATGTACTGTGGACCATCACTGATGTACTGTGTGTCATCACTGATGTTCTATGGATCATCACTGATGTACTATAGATCATCACTGATGTACTATAGATCATCAATGATGTACTGTGGATCATCACTGATGTACCGTGGATCATCACTGATGTACTGAGGATCATCACTGATGTACTGTGGATCATCACTGATGTACTATGGGCCATCACTGGTGTACTATGGATCATCCTTGATGTACTGTGGATCATCACTGATGTACTATGGGCCTCATTGGTGTACTATGGATCATCACTGATGTACTGTGGATCATCACTGATGTACTATGGATCATCACTGATGTACTATGGATCATCACTGATGTACTATGAGCCATCACTGATGTACTATGGGCCATCACTGATGTACTGTGGATCATCACTGGTGTACTATGGATCATCAGTGATGTACTATGGATCATCACTAATGTACTATGGATCATCACTGATGTACTATGGATCATCACTGGTGTACTATGGATCATCACTGATGTATTATGGATCATCACTGGTGTACTATGGATCATCACTGATTTTCCTTTGGACCATCACTGATGTCCTGTGGATCATCACTGATGTACTGAGGATCATCACTGATGTACTGAGGATCATCACTGATGTACTATGGATCATCACTGATGTACTGTGGATCATCACTGATGTACTATAGATCATCACTGATGTACTGTGGATCATCACTGATGTACTGTGGATCATCACTGATGTACTATGGATCATCACTGATGTACTATGGATCATCACTGATGTACTGTGGACCATCACTGATGTACTGTGGACCATCCCTGATGTACTGTGGACCATCCCTGATGTACTGTGGATCATCACTGATGTACTGTGGATCATCACTGATGTACTGTGGACCATCACTGATGTACTGTGGACCATCACTGATGTACTGTGGATCATCACTGATGTTCTATGGATCATCACTGATATACTATAGATTAGGGATGGGCCCGGTGCTCGATTCAAACCCATGTTCGAATCGAGCATCGGGCGTTCGCTCGCTCGTCGAGCCCAGAACTATTTGGGCCGTTCGCATCACATTCGTGTGATGCGAGCGGCCCCGCAATGCATTGCGGCCGGCGCGGCCGGCGCAGTGCATTGCTGGCTGATGATTGGACAAGCATGCACTGTGACCCCGCATGCTTGGCCAATCACAGCGCCCGAAACTCGGAGAGCAATAATTGGCTACAGGCAGGACGCCTGTAGCCAATTACAGGTCAGGGGCTTTAGTACACGCCCCACCATTTAAAAGGCCGCCACGCCATCGGCCCCGGTCACATGAGTTCCGGCTTTAGGAGAGATTAGTCTGCTGATTCTGTCTTTGCTTGATACTGAAAGATTTGCTCTTCTTTGCTAAACCATTGGCTATTTCTTTGCTAAACCATTGCTACCTAAGTCATTGATCGTTCATTGCTGCTGATTGCACAGTTAGTGTGTTATTAGCTGCTGCTGGGGATTAGTCTGGTGCGTGCTTACTGTTAGTACAGTATTGCAGTAGTACCAACCGCAGTGCTGTTAGCACAGCATTGCACCCCAACAGCACCCATAGGACTTCTAGTGTGTTAGTGGCAGCAAACAGAGCTCCTATATTTTCTTCTCAGCAGCACCCATAGGACTTCTAGTGTGTTAGTGGCAGCAAACAGAGCTCCTATATTTTCTTCTCAGCAGCACCCATAGGACTTCTAGTGTGTTAGTGGCATCACACAGAGCTCCTATATTTTCTTCTCAGCAGCACCCATAGGACTTCTAGTGTGTTAGTGGCAGCAAACAGAGCTCCTATATTTTCTTCTCAGCAGCACCCATAGGACTTCTAGTGTGTTAGTGGCAGCAAACAGAGCTCCTATATTTTCTTCTCAGCAGCACCCATAGGACTTCTAGTGTGTTAGTGGCATCACACAGAGCTCCTATATTTTCTTCTCAGCAGCACCCATAGGACTTCTAGTGTGTTAGTGGCAGCAAACAGAGCTCCTATATTTTCTTCTCAGCAGCACCCATAGGACTTCTAGTGTGTTAGTGGCAGCAAACAGAGCTCCTATATTTTCTTCTCAGCAGCACCCATAGGACTTCTAGTGTGTTAGTGGCAGCAAACAGAGCTCCTATATTTTCTTCTCAGCAGCACCCATAGGACTTCTAGTGTGTTAGTGGCATCACACAGAGCTCCTATATTTTCTTCTCAGCAGCACCCATAGGACTTCTAGTGTGTTAGTGGCAGCAAACAGAGCTCCTATATTTTCTTCTCAGCAGCACCCATAGGACTTCTAGTGTGTTAGTGGCATCACACAGAGCTCCTATATTTTCTTCTCAGCAGCACCCATAGGACTTCTAGTGTGTTAGTGGCAGCAAACAGAGCTCCTATATTTTCTTCTCAGCAGCACCCATAGGACTTCTAGTGTGTTAGTGGCAGCAAACAGAGCTCCTATATTTTCTTCTCAGCAGCACCCATAGGACTTCTAGTGTGTTAGTGGCAGCAAACAGAGCTCCTATATTTTCTTCTCAGCAGCACCCATAGGACTTCTAGTGTGTTAGTGGCAGCAAACAGAGCTCCTATATTTTCTTCTCAGCAGCACCCATAGGACTTCTAGTGTGTTAGTGGCATCACACAGAGCTCCTATATTTTCTTCTCAGCAGCACCCATAGGACTTCTAGTGTGTTAGTGGCAGCAAACAGAGCTCCTATATTTTCTTCTCAGCAGCACCCATAGGACTTCTAGTGTGTTAGTGGCAGCAAACAGAGCTCCTATATTTTCTTCTCAGCAGCACCCATAGGACTTCTAGTGTGTTAGTGGCAGCAAACAGAGCTCCTATATTTTCTTCTCAGCAGCACCCATAGGACTTCTAGTGTGTTAGTGGCAGCAAACAGAGCTCCTATATTTTCTTCTCAGCAGCACCCATAGGACTTCTAGTGTGTTAGTGGCAGCAAACAGAGCTCCTATATTTTCTTCTCAGCAGCACCCATAGGACTTCTAGTGTGTTAGTGGCAGCAAACAGAGCTCCTATATTTTCTTCTCAGCAGCACCCATAGGACTTCTAGTGTGTTAGTGGCAGCAAACAGAGCTCCTATATTTTCTTCTCAGCAGCACCCATAGGACTTCTAGTGTGTTAGTGGCATCACACAGAGCTCCTATATTTTCTTCTCAGCAGCACCCATAGGACTTCTAGTGTGTTAGTGGCAGCAAACAGAGCTCCTATATTTTCTTCTCAGCAGCACCCATAGGACTTCTAGTGTGTTAGTGGCAGCAAACAGAGCTCCTATATTTTCTTCTCAGCAGCACCCATAGGACTTCTAGTGTGTTAGTGGCATCACACAGAGCTCCTATATTTTCTTCTCAGCAGCGCCCATAGGACTTCTAGTGTGTTAGTGGCAGCAAACAGAGCTCCTATATTTTCTTCTCAGCAGCACCCATAGGACTTCTAGTGTGTTAGTGGCATCACACAGAGCTCCTATATTTTCTTCTCAGCAGCACCCATAGGACTTCTAGTGTGTTAGTGGCAGCAAACAGAGCTCCTATATTTTCTTCTCAGCAGCACCCATAGGACTTCTAGTGTGTTAGTGGCAGCAAACAGAGCTCCTATATTTTCTTCTCAGCAGCACCCATAGGACTTCTAGTGTGTTAGTGGCAGCAAACAGAGCTCCTATATTTTCTTCTCAGCAGCACCCATAGGACTTCTAGTGTGTTAGTGGCAGCAAACAGAGCTCCTATATTTTCTTCTCAGCAGCACCCATAGGACTTCTAGTGTGTTAGTGGCATCACACAGAGCTCCTATATTTTCTTCTCAGCAGCACCCATAGGACTTCTAGTGTGTTAGTGGCAGCAAACAGAGCTCCTATATTTTCTTCTCAGCAGCACCCATAGGACTTCTAGTGTGTTAGTGGCATCACACAGAGCTCCTATATTTTCTTCTCAGCAGCACCCATAGGACTTCTAGTGTGTTAGTGGCAGCAAACAGAGCTCCTATATTTTCTTCTCAGCAGCACCCAAAGGACTTCTAGTGTGTTAGTGGCAGCAAACAGAGCTCCTATATTTTCTTCTCAGCAGCACCCATAGGACTTCTAGTGTGTTAGTGGCAGCAAACAGAGCTCCTATATTTTCTTCTCAGCAGCACCCATAGGACTTCTAGTGTGTTAGTGGCAGCAAACAGAGCTCCTATATTTTCTTCTCAGCAGCACCCATAGGACTTCTAGTGTGTTAGTGGCATCACACAGAGCTCCTATATTTTCTTCTCAGCAGCACCCATAGGACTTCTAGTGTGTTAGTGGCAGCAAACAGAGCTCCTATATTTTCTTCTCAGCAGCACCCATAGGACTTCTAGTGTGTTAGTGGCAGCAAACAGAGCTCCTATATTTTCTTCTCAGCAGCACCCATAGGACTTCTAGTGTGTTAGTGGCAGCAAACAGAGCTCCTATATTTTCTTCTCAGCAGCACCCATAGGACTTCTAGTGTGTTAGTGGCAGCAAACAGAGCTCCTATATTTTCTTCTCAGCAGCACCCATAGGACTTCTAGTGTGTTAGTGGCAGCAAACAGAGCTCCTATATTTTCTTCTCAGCAGCACCCATAGGACTTCTAGTGTGTTAGTGGCAGCAAACAGAGCTCCTATATTTTCTTCTCAGCAGCACCCATAGGACTTCTAGTGTGTTAGTGGCAGCAAACAGAGCTCCTATATTTTCTTCTCAGCAGCACCCATAGGACTTCTAGTGTGTTAGTGGCAGCAAACAGAGCTCCTATATTTTCTTCTCAGCAGCACCCATAGGACTTCTAGTGTGTTAGTGGCAGCAAACAGAGCTCCTATATTTTCTTCTCAGCAGCACCCATAGGACTTCTAGTGTGTTAGTGGCAGCAAACAGAGCTCCTATATTTTCTTCTCAGCAGCACCCATAGGACTTCTAGTGTGTTAGTGGCAGCAAACAGAGCTCCTATATTTTCTTCTCAGCAGCACCCATAGGACTTCTAGTGTGTTAGTGGCAGCAAACAGAGCTCCTATATTTTCTTCTCAGCAGCACCCATAGGACTTCTAGTGTGTTAGTGGCATCACACAGAGCTCCTATATTTTCTTCTCAGCAGCACCCATAGGACTTCTAGTGTGTTAGTGGCAGCAAACAGAGCTCCTATATTTTCTTCTCAGCAGCACCCATAGGACTTCTAGTGTGTTAGTGGCAGCAAACAGAGCTCCTATATTTTCTTCTCAGCAGCACCCATAGGACTTCTAGTGTGTTAGTGGCATCACACAGAGCTCCTATATTTTCTTCTCAGCACCACCCATAGGACTTCTAGTGTGTTAGTGGCAGCAAACAGAGCTCCTATATTTTCTTCTCAGCAGCACCCATAGGACTTCTAGTGTGTTAGTGGCAGCAAACAGAGCTCCTATATTTTCTTCTCAGCAGCACCCATAGGACTTCTAGTGTGTTAGTGGCATCACACAGAGCTCCTATATTTTCTTCTCAGCAGCACCCATAGGACTTCTAGTGTGTTAGTGGCAGCAAACAGAGCTCCTATATTTTCTTCTCAGCAGCACCCATAGGACTTCTAGTGTGTTAGTGGCAGCAAACAGAGCTCCTATATTTTCTTCTCAGCAGCACCCATAGGACTTCTAGTGTGTTAGTGGCAGCAAACAGAGCTCCTATATTTTCTTCTCAGCAGCACCCATAGGACTTCTAGTGTGTTAGTGGCATCACACAGAGCTCCTATATTTTCTTCTCAGCAGCACCCATAGGACTTATAGTGTGTTGGTGGCAGCAAACAGAGCTCCTATATTTTCTTCTCAGCAGCACCCATAGGACTTCTAGTGTGTTAGTGGCAGCAAACAGAGCTCCTATATTTTCTTCTCAGCAGCACCCATAGGACTTCTAGTGTGTTAGTGGCAGCAAACAGAGCTCCTATATTTTCTTCTCAGCAGCACCCATAGGACTTCTAGTGTGTTAGTGGCATCACACAGAGCTCCTATATTTTCTTTTCAGCAGCACCCATAGGACTTCTAGTGTGTTAGTGGCAGCAAACAGAGCTCCTATATTTTCTTCTCAGCAGCACCCATAGGACTTCTAGTGTGTTAGTGGCATCACACAGAGCTCCTATATTTTCTTCTCAGCAGCACCCATAGGACTTCTAGTGTGTTAGTGGCAGCAAACAGAGCTCCTATATTTTCTTCTCAGCAGCACCCATAGGACTTCTAGTGTGTTAGTTGCAGCAAACAGAGCTCCTATATTTTCTTCTCAGCAGCACCCATAGGACTTCTAGTGTGTTAGTGGCATCACACAGAGCTCCTATATTTTCTTCTCAGCAGCACCCATAGGACTTCTAGTGTGTTAGTGGCAGCAAACAGAGCTCCTATATTTTCTTCTCAGCAGCACCCATAGGACTTCTAGTGTGTTAGTGGCATCACACAGAGCTCCTATATTTTCTTCTCAGCAGCACCCATAGGACTTCTAGTGTGTTAGTGGCAGCAAACAGAGCTCCTATATTTTCTTCTCAGCAGCACCCATAGGACTTCTAGTGTGTTAGTGGCATCACACAGAGCTCCTATATTTTCTTCTCAGCAGCACCCATAGGACTTCTAGTGTGTTAGTGGCAGCAAACAGAGCTCCTATATTTTCTTCTCAGCAGCACCCATAGGACTTCTAGTGTGTTAGTGGCAGCAAACAGAGCTCCTATATTTTCTTCTCAGCAGCACCCATAGGACTTCTAGTGTGTTAGTGGCATCACACAGAGCTCCTATATTTTCTTCTCAGCAGCACCCATAGGACTTCTAGTGTGTTAGTGGCAGCAAACAGAGCTCCTATATTTTCTTCTCAGCAGCACCCATAGGACTTCTAGTGTGTTAGTGGCATCACACAGAGCTCCTATATTTTCTTCTCAGCAGCACCCATAGGACTTCTAGTGTGTTGGTGGCAGCAAACAGAGCTCCTATATTTTCTTCTCAGCAGCACCCATAGGACTTCTAGTGTGTTAGTGGCAGCAAACAGAGCTCCTATATTTTCTTCTCAGCAGCACCCATAGGACTTCTAGTGTGTTAGTGGCATCACACAGAGCTCCTATATTTTCTTCTCAGCAGCACCCATAGGACTTCTAGTGTGTTGGTGGCAGCAAACAGAGCTCCTATATTTTCTTCTCAGCAGCACCCATAGGACTTCAAATGTGTTAGTGGCATCACACAGAGTTCCTATATTTTCTTCTCAGCAGCACCCATAGGACTTCTAGTGTGTTAGTGGCATCACACAGAGCTCCTATATTTTCTTCTCAGCAGCACCCATAGGACTTCTAGTGTGTTAGTGGCAGCAAACAGAGCTCCTATATTTTCTTCTCAGCAGCACCCATAGGACTTCTAGTGTGTTAGTGGCAGCAAACAGAGCTCCTATATTTTCTTGTCAGCAGCACACATAGTACCTATAGTGTGTTAGTGTCAGCACCCATAGGACCTACAGTGTGTTGTGAGCACACATAGGAGTTCTATTTTTTATACTATATACACTACCGACTACAATGGCTGGAAGACCGCCAAGGAGAGGCAGAGCGTGCCGAGGCAAGAACACAGGGCAGGCAGGCTCTGTTTCTAGAGACAACAGTGCTGGCCGTGGACGTGGTCGTGCATCGTCATCAGCACGTGGCCATGGGACACGCTTGTCTTTGTTTTCGGCAGCTGGACATGTGGAGCCGCATCATGCCGAAGGCTTGGTAGAATGGATGACCAAGCCCTCCTCATCCTCCTCATCCTCTCTCACCCAGGCTCAGGGTACTGGCAGAGCAGCTGCCAACGCGTACTCAATGGCATCATCAGCCACCCCTTCCCTAGACCCACCATGTCCTCCTGAGGAGTCCCCCGAACTGTTTGAGCACAGTGTTGGGTACATGCTCCAGGAGGATGCCCAACGATTCGAAGGCTCGGATGATGATACCCAGCTTGAGGAAGTCAGTAGTGTGCGCGCAGAGAGAGGGGATGCTGAAGGACAGCAATCTGGCAGTAGTGTTCCACCAGCTGCAGCTTACTGCCAGGTTTGCTCTAGTGGTGAAGAGGGAGGGGATGATGAGGTCACTGACTCCACGTGGGTGCCTGAAGGGAGAGAGGAGGAGGAGGAGGAGGATGCAGCGTCACATGTCCAACGAGGCAGGATGCCCCCTGGAGGCCAGCTAGAGGCCAGCACAGCAACTGTACCACACCGCAGAGCTCCGCCTGTGCAGGGCGCTGCCTCTGCACGTTATCACAAAAGTTCTTTGGTGTGGGCCTTTTTTGAGACGAGTGCATCAGATCGCACCACTGCTATTTGCAATATTTGTCTCAAGCGTATCTCGCGTGGCCAAAACATCAGCCGCTTGGGCACCACAAGCATGAGCAGACATATGTCGACCTGCCATGCAGCTCGTTGGCAAGCACACATAAAAGACCCACACCAAAGAACAAAGCGGACCTCTCCTTGCTCCTCATCAGCTGGGATCTCCATCCCCACTATATCTTCAGTCCTCTCTGAAAGCTGCTCTGAGAGGACTGAAGGTGTAGAATTAGGTGTGTCACAACCAAGTACTTGCAGTACACCGACGTCCGATTGTAGCAGGCAAATTTCCCTGCCCCAGCTGCTGGACCGTCGAAAGAAGTATACTCCCAGCCATCCACATGCCCAGCGGTTGAATGCTAGCTTGGCTAAATTGCTAGCACTTCAACTGCTGCCTTTTCAGTTGATAGACTCGGCCCCCTTCCGTGAGTTTGTTCAATGTGCGGTTCCTCAGTGGCAGGTTCCCAAACGCCACTTTTTCTCACGGAAGGCGATTCCGTCTCTCTACTGGCATGTGGAAGGCAATGTCCATGCCTCGCTGGACAGGGCGGTCAGCGGTAAGGTGCATATTACCGCTGACTCATGGTCCAGCAGGCATGGACAGGGACGTTATCTTTCTTTCACGGCCCATTGGGTCACTCTATTGGTAGCTGGGAGGGATGCAGGACAAGGTGCAGTAGTGTTGGAGGTTGTTCCGCCACCACGCCTCCAAAATGCTACTACTGGTTGTGACACACCTCTCTCCTCCACCCCCTCCTCTTCTTCTTCCTCCATGTCCTCTTCGAGTGCTCTGTCCTCGGAACCAGCGGTGCTCCGTAGGCGTACAAGGGGCTACGCGAGTACGCAGGCAAAAAGATGCCATGCCGTGCTTGCGCTGGTGTGTTTGGGGGACAGGAGCCACACTGGGCCAGAGGTTCTGGCAGCTCTGCAGGGGCAGGCCGAGAGGTGGTTGACACCACGCCAGCTTAAGCCAGGAATGGTCGTTTCTGATAATGGCACCAACCTCCTCTCCGCCCTGCGACAGGGGCAGCTCACCCATGTGCCCTGTATGGCTCACGTCCTCAACCTGGTGGTGCAGCGGTTCTTGGGCAGGTTCCCAGGCTTACAGGATGTCCTGAGGCAGGCCAGGAAAGTCTGTGTGCATTTCCGCCGATCTTATAATGCCAGTGCTCGGCTGACTGAGCTGCAAAAGGAGCTGAACCTGCCCAAGAACCGCCTAATATGTGACATGCCCACCAGGTGGAACTCAACGTTGGCCATGCTGCAGCGACTGCACACGCAGCAGAGGGCCATCAATGAGTACCTTTGCGACTACGGCACCAGGACAGGGTCAGGGGAGCTTGGCTTTTTTTCCCCACGCCAGTGGAGCATGATCAGGGATGCATGCACTGTCCTCTCACCATTTGAGGAGGCCACGAGGATGGTGAGCAGTGACAGTGCATGCATCAGTGACACTGTACCTCTTGTCCACCTGTTGGAGCATACGCTGCGTGGGATAATGGACAGGGCACTTGAGGCAGAACAGAGGCAGGAAGAGGAGGACTTCCTTGTCTCTCAAGGCCCCCTTTATCCAGACAATGTTCCTTCTGTCCAACCCATCACACAGGAAGAGGAGGAGGAGGAGGAGGAGGAGGAGGATTGTGTGAGCATGGAGGTGGAGCCTGGCACTCAGCATCAGCAGCAGCAGTCTTTTAGGGATGATGTACAGTCCCAACAAACCAGTGGACTTGTACGTGGCTGGGAGGAGGTGGCTGGCGATCATGTCATCCTCAGTGACCCAGAAGACTCCGGACCGAATGCCTCAGCTAACCTACGCTGCATGGCCTCCCTGATCCTGCAAAGCCTGCGGAAGGATCCTCGTGTTCTTCGGATCAAGGAGAGTGACCATTACTGGCTGGCCACTCTCCTTGATCCACGGTACAAGGGTAAGGTTGCGGACCTTATCTTGCCGTCGCAGAGGGAGCAGAGGATGAGACATCTCAGGGAGGCCTTGCAGAAAGGTCTGTGCAACGCGTTCCCAGAAACTGGGAGGTTACAAACTCCTGGTCCTGGACGACGAGTTGCTGAGGCTTCGGTCAGTAGCAGAAGGAGCGGTGGGGAAGGTGGACGTCTGACCGATGCGTTCAGACAATTTTTTAGTCCGCAGCCCCAAGGTATGATCGGTTCCAGCAACCATCGCCAGCGTCTGATATACATGGTGCAGGAATACCTAGGGGCAAGGTCAGACTTGGACACCTTTCCCACCGAAAATCCTCTGGCTTACTGGGTCCTGAGGATGGATCACTGGCCAGAGCTTGCACAGTATGCAATTGAGCTACTGGCCTGTCCTGCATCCAGCGTTCTTTCCGAACGCACATTCAGTGCTGCTGGAGGATTTGTCACCGATCATAGGGTGCGCCTGTCCACCGACTCGGTTGATCGACTGACCTTCATAAAAATGAATCAGTCTTGGATCACCACCAGCTACCAGACACCTGAAGCGGATATAACGGAATAATTTATAATGTCACATCCCTTCAAGACTGCCTATGCTGATGCTGAGTGACTGTCCTGTTATGTTCACTGACTATCCTCTTCCTCCTCCTCAATGATCCATGCCACCACACCAGTGCCTAAGGCACAATTTTTCAGCCCCTGTATAACAGGGGCGTGTAATTACAATTTTTTAAAAAGATGCTTCGCAACAGGTGTGACTGCTGTGCTCAGAGTACAGTATCTGTGAGGGGTTGCAGTGTTGTGGCACCAGCACCAGTGCCTAAGGCACAATTTTTCAGCCCCTGTTGGGGCGTGTAATTACAATTTTTAGGCAATGCTTTGCAACAGGTCTCATTGCTGTGCTCAGAGTACAGTATCTGTGAGGGGTTGCAGTGTTGTGGCACCAGCACCAGTGCCTAAGGCACAATTTTTCAGCCCCTGTATAACAGGGGCGTGTAATTACAATTTTTTAAAAAGATGCTTCGCAACAGGTGTGACTGCTGTGCTCAGAGTACAGTATCTGTGAGGGGTTGCAGTGTTGTGGCACCAGCACCAGTGCCTAAGGCACAATTTTTCAGCCCCTGTTGGGGCGTGTAATTACAAATTTTAGGCAATGCTTTGCAACAGGTCTCATTGCTGTGCTCAGAGTACAGTATCTGTGAGGGGTTGCAGTGTTGTGGCACCAGCACCAGTGCCTAAGGCACAATTTTTCAGCCCCTGTATAACAGGGGCGTGTAATTACAATTTTTTAAAAAGATGCTTCGCAACAGGTGTGACTGCTGTGCTCCAAGTACAGTATCTGTGAGGGGTTGCAGTGTTGTGGCACCAGCACCAATGCCTAAGGCACAATTTTTCAGCCCCTGTTTAACAGGGGCGTGTAATTACAAATCTTGATCTAATAGTTCACAGCAGGGCCCATTCCTGCGCCCACCAAGAGTAACTATGAGGGCCTACAGTCTTGTGGCAACACCGTCCACCACCACCACCACCACCACCAAAGGCCCAATTTTTCTGCCCTGTTCAACAGGTGCATGCAATTACAAATCTTGATCTAATAACTCACAGCAAGGCCCATTCCTGCACCCACCAAGAGTAACTGTGAGGGCTTACAGTCTTGTGGCAACACCGTCCACCACCACCACCACCACCACCAAAGGCCCAATTTTTCTGCCCGGTTCAACAGGTGCATGCAAGTACAAATCTTGATCTATTAACTCACAGCAGGGCCCATTCCTGTGCCCACCAGTCTTGTGGCTACACCAACATCTAATAGGGCAAATTTCTGCAGAGTATATACGGCAGGCCCCTACTTTCAAACATCCAACTTACAAACGACTCCTACTTGCAAACGGCAAGAGAAAACAGGAAGTGAGAGGAAATCTACCCCTAGGAAGGAAAATTCTATCCTGTTAGATTTAATTTGGGAAAAAGGTATCTCCTCTCTACTGATGCTTTATCACCAATCCTTGTTTCAATTAAAACCCCACTTTTCCAAAAACATTTGTCATTGGGACGGAAAGTGAGGTGACATGTTCTGAACAGATGTGCAAAGACAGCAAATGTTACAGGGGTGATAACCCCTCCCTATGTTCTCCAAAAAGCTTAAAAATTGATTTTTTTGGGATGTAGCTACACTTCATAATGTACCTGTTCAGATTCTACTTAAGAACAAACCTACAGTCCATGTCTTGTTTGCACCACCTATATACTGCTGTTCAGAGTATATAGGGTTGTAGGTATAGGGTTTTATTTTGGGTGCGGGGTCCCCCTTAGTATCCATACAAGACCCAAAGGGGCTGGGGTGGGGGGGGGGGTGATGGGGTAGCCATGCCATTTTTCTCAAGGATTTTCAGCCATATGGCGGCCAGGACAAGACATGACATTAAAGCCGCAAGTGGTTTTAAATGGCTTCTTTTTTTCCTTTACAAATGTCATTTTGTGCAAGGACAGTTCTAAACACGGGAAACACATGCCACTTCACAGGCATACTTTAGACACCCCCCAGGTACCATATTTAAAGGAAAATTTCACTTTTTTTTTTTTCACTTTATGCATCATTAAAATTACTGCTCCCAAAAAAACTTTAGTTTTTAAAATTTCTTTTTGCATTGATATATGTCCCCTGGGGCAGGACCCGGGTCCCCAAACCTGTTTTATAACATTAACATGCATATTGGCCGTTGTAATTAGCAATTTTGATTTCGAACGTTCGCGTCCATTATAACGAATAGGGTTCGAAAATTTGCGCGAACTTTCGGTCCGTTCGAAGGTTCTGGTGCGAACCGAACCCGGGGGTGTTCGGCTCATCCCTACTATAGATCATCACTGATGTAGTATGGATCATCACTGATGTACTATAGATCATCACTGATGTACTATGGACCATCACTGGTGTACTATGGATCATCACTGGTGTACTATGGATCATCACTGGTGTACTATGGACCATCCCTGATGTACTGTGAATCATCACTGATGTACTGTGGATCATCACTGATGTACTATGGATCATCACTGATGTACTATGGATCATCACTGATGTACTGTGGATCATCACTGATGTACTATGGATGATCACTGATGTACTATGGATCATCACTGATGTACTATGGATCATCACTGATGTACTATGAGCCATCACTGATGTACTATGGATCATCACTGGTGTACTATGGATCATCACTGGTGTACTATGGATCATCACTGGTGTACTATGGATCATCACTGGTGTACTATGGACCATCCCTGATGTACTGTGAATCATCACTGATGTACTGTGGATCATCACTGATGTACTATAGTTCATCACTGATGTACTATGAGCCATCACTGATGTACTGAGGATCATCACGGATGTTCTATGAGCCATCACTGATGTACTATGGATCATCACTGATGTACTATGGATCATCACTGATGTACTATGGATCATCACTGATGTACTATGAGCCATCACTGATGTACTATGGATCATCAATGATGTACTGTGAATCATCACTGATGTACCGTGGATCATCACTGATGTACTGAGAATCATCACTGATGTACTGTGGATCATCACTGATGTACTATGGATCATCACTGATGTACTATGGATCATCACTGATGTACTGTGGATCATCACTGATGTACTGAGGATCATCACTGATGTTCTATGAGCCATCACTGATGTACTATGGATCATCACTGATGTACTATGGATCATCACTGATGTACTATGGATCATCACTGATGTACTATGAGCCATCACTGATGTACTATGGATCATCAATGATGTACTGTGGATCATCACTGATGCACCGTGGATCATCACTGATGTACTGAGGATCATCACTGATGTACTGTGGATCATCACTGATGTACTATGGGCCATCACTGGTGTACTATGGATCATCACTGATGTACTGTGGATCATCACTGATGTACTATGGGCCATCATTGGTGTACTATGGATCATCACTGATGTACTGTGGATCATCACTGATGTACTATGGATCATCACTGATGTACTATGAGCCATCACTGATGTACTATGGGCCATCACTGATGTACTGTGGATCATCACTGGTGTACTATGAATCATCAGTGATGTACTGTGGATCATCACTGGTGTACTATGAATCATCAGTGATGTACTATGGATCATCACTAATGTACTATGGATCATCACTGATGTACTATGGATCATCACTGGTGTACTATGGATCATCACTGATGTATTATGGATCATCACTGGTGTACTATGGACCATCACTGATTTTCCTTTGGACCATCACTGATGTCCTGTGGATCATCACTGATGTACTGAGGATCATCACTGATGTACTGAGGATCATCACTGATGTACTATGGATCATCACTGATGTACTGTGGATCATCACTGATGTACTATAGATCATCACTGATGTACTGTGGATCATCACTGATGTACTATGGATCATCACTGATGTACGATGGATCATCACTGATGTACTGTGGACCATCCCTGATGTACTGTGGACCATCCCTGATGTACTGTGGATCATCACTGATGTACTGTGGATCATCACTGATGTACTGTGGACCATCACTGATGTACTGTGGACCATCACTGATGTACTGTGGATCATCACTGATGTTCTATGGATCATCACTGATATACTATAGATCATCACTGATGTAGTATGGATCATCACTGATGTACTATAGATCATCCCTGATGTACTGTGAATCATCACTGATGTACTGTGGATCATCACTGATGTACTATGGATCATCACTGATGTACTATGGATCATCACTGATGTACTGTGGATCATCACTGATGTACTAAGGATCATCACTGATGTTCTATGAGCCATCACTGATGTACTATGGATCATCACTGATGTACTATGGATCATCACTGATGTACTATCGATCATCACTGATGTACTATGAGCCATCACTGATGTACTATGGACCATCACTGGTGTACTATGGATCATCACTGGTGTACTATGGATCATCACTGGTGTACTATGGACAATCCCTGATGTACTGTGAATCATCACTGATGTACTGTGGATCATCACTGATGTACTATAGTTCATCACTGATGTACTATGGGCCATCACTGATGTACTGTGGATCATCACTGATGTACTGAGGATCATCACGGATGTTCTATGAGCCATCACTGATGTACTATGGATCATCACTGATGTACTATGGATCATCACTGATGTACTATGGATCATCACTGATTACTATGAGCCATCACTGATGTACTATGGATCATCAATGATGTACTGTGGATCATCACTGATGTACCGTGGATCATCACTGATGTACTGAGAATCATCACTGATGTACTGTGGATCATCACTGATGTACTATGGATCATCACTGATGTACTATGGATCATCACTGATGTACTGTGGATCATCACTGATGTACTGAGGATCATCACTGATGTTCTATGAGCCATCACTGATGTACTATGGATCATCACTGATGTACTATGGATCATCACTGATGTACTATGAGCCATACTGATGTACTATGGATCATCAATGATGTACTGTGGATCATCACTGATGCACCGTGGATCATCACTGATGTACTGAGGATCATCACTGATGTACTGTGGATCATCACTGATGTACTATGGGCCATCACTGGTGTACTATGGATCATCACTGATGTACTGTGGATCATCACTGATGTACTATGGGCCATCATAGGTGTACTATGGATCATCACTGATGTACTGTGGATCATCACTGATGTACTATGGATCATCACTGATGTACTATGGATCATCACTGATGTACTATGAGCCATCACTGATGTACTATAGGCCATCCCTGATGTACTGTGGATCATCACTGGTGTACTATGGATCATCAGTGATGTACTATGGATCATCACTAATGTACTATGGATCATCACTGATGTACTATGGATCATCACTGGTGTACTATGGATCATCACTGAAGTATTATGGATCATCACTGGTGTACTATGGATCATCACTGATGTACTATAGATCATCACTGATGTACTATGGACCATCACTGGTGTACTATGGATCATCACTGGTGTACTATGGATCATCACTGGTGTACTATGTATCATCACTGGTGTACTATGGACCATCCCTGATGTACTGTGAATCATCACTGATGTACTGTGGATCATCACTGATGTACTATGGATCATCACTGATGTACTATGGATCATCACTGATGTACTATGGATCATCACTGATGTACTATGGATCACCACTGATGTACTATGAGCCATCACTGATGTACTATGGATCATCAATGATGTACTGTGAATCATCACTGATGTACTGTGGATCATCACTGATGTACTGAGGATCATCACTGATGTACTGTGGATCATCACTGATGTACTATGGGCCATCACTGGTGTACTATGGATCATCCTGGATGTACTATAGACCATCCCTGATGTACTATGAGCCATCTCTGATGTACTATGGATCATCACTGATGTACTATGGATCATCACTGATGTACTATGGATCATCACTGATGTACTATGAGCCATCACTGATGTACTATGGATCATCACTGGTGTACTATGGATCATCACTGGTGTACTATGGATCATCACTGATGTACTGTGGACGATCCCTGATGTACTGTGGATCATCACTGATATACCGTGGTTCAGCACTGATGTACTGAGGATCATCACTGATGTACTGTGGATAATCACTGATGTACTATGGGCCATCACGGGTGTACTATGGATCATCACTGGTGTACTATGGATCATCACTGATGTACTATGGACCTTCCCTGATGTACTATGGAGCATCCCTGATGTACTATGGACCATCCCTGATGTACTGAGGATCATCACTGATGTACTATAGATCATCACTGATGTACTATGGGCCATCACTCGTGTACTATGGATCATCACTGATGTACTGTGGATCATCACTGATGTACTATGGATCATCACTGATGTACTATGGATCATCACTGATGTACTATGAGCCATCACTGATGTACTATGGGCCATCACTGATGTACTATGGATCATCACTGATGTACTATGGATCATCACTGGTGTACTATGGATCATCACTGATGTACTGTGGACCATCACTGATGTCCTGCTGATCATCACTGATGTACTGAGGATCATCACTGATGTACTGATGATCATCACTGATGTACTATGGATCATCACTGATGTACTGTGGATCATCACTGATGTACTATAGATCATCACGGATGTACTGTGGATCATCACTGATGTACTGTGGATCATCACTGATGTACTGAGGATCATCACTGATGTACTATGGATCATCACTGATGTACTGTGGATCATCACTGATGTACTATAGATCATCACTGATGTACTATGGATCATCACTGATGTACTATATATCATCACTTATGTACTGTGGATCATCACTGATGTACTGTGGATCATCACTGATGTACTGTGGACCATCACTTATGTACTGTGGACCATCACTGATGTACTGTGGATCATCACTGATGTTCTATGGATCATCACTGATGTACTATAGATCATCACTGATGTACTATAGATCATCAATGATGTACTGTGGATCATCACTGATGTACCGTGGATCATCACTGATGTACTGAGGATCATCACTGATGTACTGTGGATCATCACTGATGTACTATGGGCCATCAATGGTGTACTATGGATCATCCTTGATGTACTGTGGATCATCACTGATGTACTATGGGCCATCATTGGTGTACTATGGATCATCACTGATGTACTGTGGATCATCACTGATGTACTATGGATCATCACTGATGTACTATGGATCATCACTGATGTACTATGAGCCATCACTGATGTACTATGGGCCATCACTGATGTACTGTGGATCATCACTGGTGTACTATGGATCATCAGTGATGTACTATGGATCATCACTAATGTACTATGGATCATCACTGATGTACTATGGATCATCACTGGTGTACTATGGATCATCACTGATGTATTATGGATCATCACTGGTGAACTATGGATCATCACTGATTTTCCTTTGGACCATCACTGATGTCCTGTGGATCATCACTGATGTACTGAGGATCATCACTGATGTACTGAGGATCATCACTGATGTACTATGGATCATCACTGATGTACTGTGGATCATCACTGATGTACTATAGATCATCACTGATGTACTGTGGATCATCACTGATGTACTGTGGATCATCACTGATGTACTATGGATCATCACTGATGTACTATGGATCATCACTGATGTACTGTGGACCATCACTGATGTACTGTGGACCATCCCTGATGTACTTTGGACCATCCCTGATGTACTGTGGACCATCCCTGATGTACTGTGGATCATCACTGATGTACTGTGGATCATCACTGATGTACTGTGGACCATCACTGATGTACTGTGGACCATCACTGATGTACTGTGGATCATCACTGATGTTCTATGGATCATCACTGATATACTATAGATCATCACTGATGTACTATGGACCATCACTGGTGTACTATGGATCATCACTGGTGTACTATGGATCATCACTGGTGTACTATGGACCATCCCTGATGTACTGTGAATCATCACTGATGTACTGTGGATCATCACTGATGTACTATGGATCATCACTGATGTACTGTGGATCATCACTGATGTACTGAGGATCATCACTGATGTTCTATGAGCCATCACTGATGTACTATGGATCATCACTGATGTACTATGGATCATCACTGATGTACTATGGATCATCACTGTTGTACTATGAGCCATCACTGATGTACTATGGACCATCACTGGTGTACTATGGATCATCACTGGTGTACTATGGACCATCCCTGATGTACTGTGAATCATCACTGATGTACTGTGGATCATCACTGATGTACTATAGTTCATCACTGATGTACTATGGGCCATCACTGATGTACTGAGGATCATCACGGATGTTCTATGAGCCATCACTGATGTACTATGGATCATCACTGATGTACTATGGATCATCACTGATGTACTATGAGCCATCACTGATGTACTATGGATCATCAATGATGTACTGTGAATCATCACTGATGTACCGTGGATCATCACTGATGTACTGAGAATCATCACTGATGTACTGTGGATCATCACTGATGTACTATGGATCATCACTTATGTACTATGGATCATCACTGATGTACTGTGGATCATCACTGATGTACTATGGGCCATCACTCATGTACTATGGATCATCACTGATGTACTGTGGATCATCACTGATGTACTATGGATCATCACTGATGTACTATAGATCATCACTGATGTACTATGAGCCATAACTGATGTACTATGGGCCATCACTGATGTACTATGGATCATCACTGATGTACTATGTATCATCACTGGTGTACTATGGATCATCACTGATGGACTGTGGACCATCACTGATGTCCTGCTGATCATCACTGATGTACTGAGGATCATCACTGATGTACTGAGGATCATCACTGATGTACTATGGATCATCACTGATGTACTGTGGATCATCACTGATGTACTATAGATCATCACGGATGTACTGTGGATCATCACTGATGTACTGAGGATCATCACTGATGTACTATGGATCATCACTGATGTACTGTGGATCATCACTGATGTACTATAGATCATCGCTGATGTACTATGGATCATCACTGATGTACTATATATCATCACTTATGTACTGTGGATCATCACTGATGTACTGTGGATCATCACTGATGTACTGTGGACCATCACTTATGTACTGTGGACCATCACTGATGTACTGTGGATCATCACTGATGTTCTATGGATCATCACTGATGTACTATAGATCATCACTGATGTACTATAGATCATCAATGATGTACTGTGGATCATCACTGATGTACCGTGGATCATCACTGATGTACTATAGATCATCACTGATGTACTATAGATCATCAATGATGTACTGTGGATCATCACTGATGTACGGTGGATCATCACTGATGTACTGAGGATCATCACTGATGTACTGTGGATCATCACTGATGTACTATGGGCCATCACTGGTGTACTATGGATCATCCTTGATGTACTGTGGATCATCACTGATGTACTATGGGCCATCATTGGTGTACTATGGATCATCACTGATGTACTGTGGATCATCACTGATGTACTATGGATCATCACTGATGTACTATGGATCATCACTGATGTACTATGAGCCATCACTGATGTACTAAGGGCCATCACTGATGTACTGTGGATCATCACTGGTGTACTATGGATCATCAGTGATGTACTATGGATCATCACTAATGTACTATGGATCATCACTGATGTACTATGGATCATCACTGGTGTACTATGGATCATCACTGATGTATTATGGATCATCACTGGTGTACTATGGATCATCACTGATTTTCCTTTGGACCATCACTGATGTCCTGTGGATCATCACTGATGTACTGAGGATCATCACTGATGTACTGAGGATCATCACTGATGTACTATGGATCATCACTGATGTACTGTGGATCATCACTGATGTACTATAGATCATCACTGATGTACTGTGGATCATCACTGATGTACTGTGGATCATCACTGATGTACTATGGATCATCACTGATGTACTGTGGACCATCACTGATGTACTGTGGACTATCCCTGATGTACTGTGGACCATCCCTGATGTACTGTGGATCATCACTGATGTACTGTGGATCATCACTGATGTACTGTGGACCATCACTGATGTACTGTGGACCATCACTGATGTACTGTGGATCATCACTGATGTTCTATGGATCATCACTGATATACTATAGATCATCACTGATGTAGTATGGATCATCACTGATGTACTATAGATCATCACTGATGTACTATGGACCATCACTGGTGTACTATGAATCATTACTGGTGTACTATGGATCATCACTGGTGCACTATGGACCATCCCTGATGTACTGTGAATCATCACTGATGTACTGTGGATCATCACTGATGTACTATGGATCATCACTGATGTACTGTGGATCATCACTGATGTACTGAGGATCATCACTGATGTTCTATGAGCCATCACTGATGTACTATGGATCATCACTGATGTACTATGGATCATCACTGATGTACTATGGATCATCACTGATGTACTGAGGATCATCACTGATGTACTGAGGATCATCACTGATGTACTGAGGATCATCACTGATGTACTGAGGATCATCACTGATGTACTATGTATCATCACTGATCTACTGTGGATCATCACTGATGTACTATAGATCATCACTGATGTACTGTGGATCATCACTGATGTACTGTGGATCATCACTGATGTACTATAGATCATCACTGATGTACTATGGATCATCACTGATGTACTATGGATCATCACTGATGTACTATGGACCATCCCTGATGTACTGTGGATCATCACTGATGTATTATGGACCATCACTGGTGTACTATGGATCATCACTGGTGTACTATGGATCATCACTGGTGTACTATGGACCATCCCTGATGTACTGTGAATCATCACTGATGTACTGTGGATCATCACTGATGTACTATAGTTCATCACTGATATACTATGGGCCATCACTGGTGTACTATGAATCATCACTGGTTTACTATGGATCATCACTGATGTACTATGGACCATTACTGATGTACTATGGACCATCCCTGATGTACTATGGATCATCAGTGATGTACTGTGGATCATCACTGATGTACTATAGATCATCACTGATGTACTATGGGCCATCACTGGTGTACTATGGGCCATCACTGGTGTACTATGGATCATCACTGGTGTACTATGGATCATCACTGATATACTGTGGACCATCCCTGATGTACTGTGGATCATCACTGATGTGCTGTGGATCATCACTGATGTACTGTGGATCATCACTGATGTACTAGGGGCCATCACTAGTGTACTATGGGACATCACTGGTGTACTATGGATCATCACCAATGTACTATGGATCATCACATCATTACTATGGATCATCACTGATCATCACTGATGTACTATGGATCATCACTGATGTACTGTGGATCATCACTGATGTACTGTGGATCATCACTGATGTACTGTGGATCATCACTGATGTACTATAGATCATCACTGAAGTACTATGGGCCATCACTGGTGTACTATGGATCATCACTGATGTACTATGGATCATCACTGATGTATTATGGATCATCACTGATGTACTATGAGCCATCACTGATGTACTATGGATCATCACTGGTGTACTATGGATCATCACTGATGTACTATGTATCATCACTGATGTACTATGAGCTATCACTGATGTACTATGGATCATCACTGATGTACTATGGATCATCACTGATGTACTGTGGACCATCCCTGATGTACTGTGGATCATCACTGATGTACTGTGGATCATCACTGATGTACCGTTGATCATCACTGATGTACTGAGGATCATCACCGATGTACTGAGGATCATCACTGATGTACTGTGGATCATCACTGATGTACTATGGGCCATCACAGGTGTACTATGGATCATCACTGGTGTACTATGGATCATCACTGATGTACTATGGACCATCCCTGATGTACTATGGATCATCACTGATGTACTGTGGATCATCACTGATGTACTATGGATCATCACTGATGTACTATGGACCATCCCTGATGTACTGTGGATCATCACTGATGTACTATGGACCATCACTGGTGTACTATGGATCATCACTGGTGTACTATGGATCATCACTGGTGTACTATGGACCATCCCTGATGTACTGTGAATCATCACTGATGTACTGTGGATCATCACTGATGTACTATAGTTCATCACTGATGTACTATGGGCCATCACTGGTGTACTATGAATCATCACTGGTTTACTATGGATCATCACTGATGTACTATGGACCATCCCTGATGTACTATGGACCATCCCTGATGTACTGTGGATCATCACTGATGTACTGAGGATCATCACTGATGTACTATGGATCATCACTGATGTACTGTGGATCATCACTGATGTACTATAGATCATCACGGATGTACTGTGGATCATCACTGATGTACTGTGGATCATCACTGATGTACTGAGGATCATCACTGATGTACTATGGATCACCACTGATGTACTGTGGATCATCACTGATGTACTATAGATCATCACTGATGTACTATGGACCATCACTGATGTACTATATATCATCACTTATGTACTGTGGATAATCACTGATGTACTGTTGATCATCACTGATGTACTGTGGACCATCACTTATGTACTGTGGACCATCACTGATTTACTGTGGATCATCACTGATGTTCTATGGATCATCACTGATGTACTATAGATCATCACTGATGTACTATAGATCATCAATGATGTACTGTGGATCATCACTGATGTACCGTGGATCATCACTGATGTACTGAGGATCATCACTGATGTACTGTGGATCATCACTGATGTACTATGGGCCATCACTGGTGTACTATGGATCATCCTTGATGTACTGTGGATCATCACTGATGTACTATGGGCCATCATTGGTGTACTGTGGATCATCACTGATGTACTGTGGATCATCACTGATGTACTATGGATCATCACTGATGTACTATGGATCATCACTGATGTACTATGAGCCATCACTGATGTACTATGGGCCATCACTGATGTACTGTGGATCATCACTGGTGTACTATGGATCATCAGTGATGTACTATGGATCATCACTAATGTACTATGGATCATCACTGATGTACTATGGATCATCACTGGTGTACTATGGATCATCACTGATGTATTATGGATCATCACTGGTGTACTATGGATCATCACTGATTTTCCTTTGGACCATCACTGATGTCCTGTGGATCATCACTGATGTACTGAGGATCATCACTGATGTACTGAGGATCATCACTGATGTACTATGGATCATCACTGATGTACTGTGGATCATCACTGATGTACTATAGATCATCACTGATGTACTGTGGATCATCACTGATGTACTGTGGATCATCACTGATGTACTATGGATCATCACTGATGTACTGTGGACCATCCCTGATGTACTGTGGACCATCCCTGATGTACTGTGGATCATCACTGATGTACTGTGGATCATCACTGATGTACTGTGGACCATCACTGATGTACTGTGGACCATCACTGATGTACTGTGGATCATCACTGATGTTCTATGGATCATCACTGATATACTATAGATCATCACTGATGTAGTATGGATCATCACTGATGTACTATAGATCATCACTGATGTACTATAGATCATCACTGATGTACTATGGACCATCACTGGTGTACTATGGATCATCACTGGTGTACTATGGATCATCACTGGTGTACTATGGACCATCCCTGATGTACTGTGAATCATCACTGATGTACTGTGGATCATCACTGATGTACTATGGATCATCACTGATGTACTATAGATCATCACTGATGTACTGTGGATCATCACTGATGTACTGAGGATCATCACTGATGTTCTATGAGCCATCACTGATGTACTATGGATCATCACTGATGTACTATGGATCATCACTGATGTACTATGGATGATCACTGATGTACTATGGATCATCACTGATGTACTATGAGCCATCACTGATGTACTATGGACCATCACTGGTGTACTATGGATCATCACTGGTGTACTATGGATCATCACTGGTGTACTATGGATCATCACTGGTGTACTATGGACCATCCCTGATGTACTGTGAATCATCACTGATGTACTGTGGATCATCACTGATGTACTATAGTTCATCACTGATGTACTATGGGCCATCACTGATGTACTGAGGATCATCACGGATGTTTTATGAGCCATCACTGATGTACTATGGATCATCACTTCTGTACTATGGATCATCACTGATGTACTAGGGGCCATCACTAGTGTACTATGGGACATCACTGGTGTACTATGGATCATCACCAATGTACTATGGATCATCACATCATTACTATGGATCATCACTGATCATCACTGATGTACTATGGATCATCACTGATGTACTGTGGATCATCACTGATGTACTGTGGATCATCACTGATGTACTGTGGATCATCACTGATGTACTATAGATCATCACTGAAGTACTATGGGCCATCACTGGTGTACTATGGATCATCACTGATGTACTATGGATCATCACTGATGTATTATGGATCATCACTGATGTACTATGAGCCATCACTGATGTACTATGGATCATCACTGGTGTACTATGGATCATCACTGATGTACTATGTATCATCACTGATGTAGTATGAGCTATCACTGATGTACTATGGATCATCACTGATGTACTATGGATCATCACTGATGTACTGTGGACCATCCCTGATGTACTGTGGATCATCACTGATGTACTGTGGATCATCACTGATGTACCGTTGATCATCACTGATGTACTGAGGATCATCACCGATGTACTGAGGATCATCACTGATGTACTGTGGATCATCACTGATGTACTATGGGCCATCACAGGTGTACTATGGATCATCACTGGTGTACTATGGATCATCACTGATGTACTATGGACCATCCCTGATGTACTATGGATCATCACTGATGTACTGTGGATCATCACTGATGTACTATGGATCATCACTGATGTACTATGGACCATCCCTGATGTACTGTGGATCATCACTGATGTACTATGGACCATCACTGGTGTACTATGGATCATCACTGGTGTACTATGGATCATCACTGGTGTACTATGGACCATCCCTGATGTACTGTGAATCATCACTGATGTACTGTGGATCATCACTGATGTACTATAGTTCATCACTGATGTACTATGGGCCATCACTGGTGTACTATGAATCATCACTGGTTTACTATGGATCATCACTGATGTACTATGGACCATCCCTGATGTACTATGGACCATCCCTGATGTACTGTGGATCATCACTGATGTACTGAGGATCATCACTGATGTACTATGGATCATCACTGATGTACTGTGGATCATCACTGATGTACTATAGATCATCACGGATGTACTGTGGATCATCACTGATGTACTGTGGATCATCACTGATGTACTGAGGATCATCACTGATGTACTATGGATCACCACTGATGTACTGTGGATCATCACTGATGTACTATAGATCATCACTGATGTACTATGGACCATCACTGATGTACTATATATCATCACTTATGTACTGTGGATAATCACTGATGTACTGTGGATCATCACTGATGTACTGTGGACCATCACTTATGTACTGTGGACCATCACTGATTTACTGTGGATCATCACTGATGTTCTATGGATCATCACTGATGTACTATAGATCATCACTGATGTACTATAGATCATCAATGATGTACTGTGGATCATCACTGATGTACCGTGGATCATCACTGATGTACTGAGGATCATCACTGATGTACTGTGGATCATCACTGATGTACTATGGGCCATCACTGGTGTACTATGGATCATCCTTGATGTACTGTGGATCATCACTGATGTACTATGGGCCATCATTGGTGTACTGTGGATCATCACTGATGTACTGTGGATCATCACTGATGTACTATGGATCATCACTGATGTACTATGGATCATCACTGATGTACTATGAGCCATCACTGATGTACTATGGGCCATCACTGATGTACTGTGGATCATCACTGGTGTACTATGGATCATCAGTGATGTACTATGGATCATCACTAATGTACTATGGATCATCACTGATGTACTATGGATCATCACTGGTGTACTATGGATCATCACTGATGTATTATGGATCATCACTGGTGTACTATGGATCATCACTGATTTTCCTTTGGACCATCACTGATGTCCTGTGGATCATCACTGATGTACTGAGGATCATCACTGATGTACTGAGGATCATCACTGATGTACTATGGATCATCACTGATGTACTGTGGATCATCACTGATGTACTATAGATCATCACTGATGTACTGTGGATCATCACTGATGTACTGTGGATCATCACTGATGTACTATGGATCATCACTGATGTACTGTGGACCATCCCTGATGTACTGTGGACCATCCCTGATGTACTGTGGATCATCACTGATGTACTGTGGATCATCACTGATGTACTGTGGACCATCACTGATGTACTGTGGACCATCACTGATGTACTGTGGATCATCACTGATGTTCTATGGATCATCACTGATATACTATAGATCATCACTGATGTAGTATGGATCATCACTGATGTACTATAGATCATCACTGATGTACTATGGACCATCACTGGTGTACTATGGATCATCACTGGTGTACTATGGATCATCACTGGTGTACTATGGACCATCCCTGATGTACTGTGAATCATCACTGATGTACTGTGGATCATCACTGATGTACTATGGATCATCACTGATGTACTATAGATCATCACTGATGTACTGTGGATCATCACTGATGTACTGAGGATCATCACTGATGTTCTATGAGCCATCACTGATGTACTATGGATCATCACTGATGTACTATGGATCATCACTGATGTACTATGGATGATCACTGATGTACTATGGATCATCACTGATGTACTATGAGCCATCACTGATGTACTATGGACCATCACTGGTGTACTATGGATCATCACTGGTGTACTATGGATCATCACTGGTGTACTATGGATCATCACTGGTGTACTATGGACCATCCCTGATGTACTGTGAATCATCACTGATGTACTGTGGATCATCACTGATGTACTATAGTTCATCACTGATGTACTATGGGCCATCACTGATGTACTGAGGATCATCACGGATGTTTTATGAGCCATCACTGATGTACTATGGATCATCACTTCTGTACTATGGATCATCACTGATGTACTATGGATCATCACTGATGTACTATGAGCCATCACTGATGTACTATGGATCATCAATGATGTACTGTGAATCACCACTGATGTACCGTGGATCATCACTGATGTACTGAGAATCATCACTGATGTACTGTGGATCATCACTGATGTACTATGGATCATCACTGATGTACTATGGATCATCACTGATGTACTGTGGATCATCACTGATGTACTGAGGATCATCACTGATGTTCTATGAGCCATCACTGATGTACTATGGATCATCACTGATGTACTATGGATCATCACTGATGTACTATGGATCATCACTGATGTACTATGAGCCATCACTGATGTACTATGGATCATCAATGATGTACTGTGGATCATCACTGATGCACCGTGGATCATCAATGATGTACTGAGGATCATCACTGATGTACTGTGGATCATCACTGATGTACTATGGGCCATCACTGGTGTACTATGGATCATCACTGATGTACTGTGGATCATCACTGATGTACTATGGGCCATCATTGGTGTACTATGGATCATCACTGATGTACTGTGGATCATCACTGATGTACTATGGATCATCACTGATGTACTATGAGCCATCACTGATGTACTATGGGCCATCACTGATGTACTGTGGATCATCACTGGTGTACTATGGATCATCAGTGATGTACTATGGATCATCACTAATGTACTATGGATCATCACTGATGTACTATGGATCATCACTGGTGTACTATGGATCATCACTGATGTATTATGGATCATCACTGGTGTACTATGGATCATCACTGATTTTCCTTTGGACCATCACTGATGTCCTGTGGATCATCACTGATGTACTGAGGATCATCACTGATGTACTGAGGATCATCACTGATGTACTATGGATCATCACTGATGTACTGTGGATCATCACTGATGTACTATAGATCATCACTGATGTACTGTGGATCATCACTGATGTACTGTGGATCATCACTGATGTACTATGGATCATCACTGATGTACTATGGATCATCACTGATGTACTGTGGACCATCCCTGATGTACTGTGGACCATCCCTGATGTACTGTGGATCATCACTGATGTACTGTGGATCATCACTGATGTACTGTGGACCATCACTGATGTACTGTGGACCATCACTGATGTACTGTGGATCATCACTGATGTTCTATGGATCATCACTGATATACTATAGATCATCACTGATGTAGTATGGATCATCACTGATGTACTATAGATCATCACTGATGTACTATGGACCATCACTGGTGTACTATGGATCATCACTGGTGTACTATGGACCATCCCTGATGTACTGTGAATCATCACTGATGTACTGTGGATCATCACTGATGTACTATAGTTCATCACTGATGTACTATGGGCCATCACTGATGTACTGAGGATCATCACGGATGTTTTATGAGCCATCACTGATGTACTATGGATCATCACTTCTGTACTATGGATCATCACTGATGTACTATGGATCATCACTGATGTACTATGAGCCATCACTGATGTACTATGGATCATCAATGATGTACTGTGAATCATCACTGATGTACCGTGGATCATCACTGATGTACTGAGAATCATCACTGATGTACTGTGGATCATCACTGATGTACTATGGATCATCACTGATGTACTATGGATCATCACTGATGTACTGTGGATCATCACTGATGTACTGAGGATCATCACTGATGTTCTATGAGCCATCACTGATGTACTATGGATCATCACTGATGTACTATGGATCATCACTGATGTACTATGGATCATCACTGATGTACTATGAGCCATCACTGATGTACTATGGATCATCAATGATGTACTGTGGATCATCACTGATGCACCGTGGATCATCAATGATGTACTGAGGATCATCACTGATGTACTGTGGATCATCACTGATGTACTATGGGCCATCACTGGTGTACTATGGATCATCACTGATGTACTGTGGATCATCACTGATGTACTATGGGCCATCATTGGTGTACTATGGATCATCACTGATGTACTGTGGATCATCACTGATGTACTATGGATCATCACTGATGTACTATGAGCCATCACTGATGTACTATGGGCCATCACTGATGTACTGTGGATCATCACTGGTGTACTATGGATCATCAGTGATGTACTATGGATCATCACTAATGTACTATGGATCATCACTGATGTACTATGGATCATCACTGGTGTACTATGGATCATCACTGATGTATTATGGATCATCACTGGTGTACTATGGATCATCACTGATTTTCCTTTGGACCATCACTGATGTCCTGTGGATCATCACTGATGTACTGAGGATCATCACTGATGTACTGAGGATCATCACTGATGTACTATGGATCATCACTGATGTACTGTGGATCATCACTGATGTACTATAGATCATCACTGATGTACTGTGGATCATCACTAGGGATGAGCTTCGTGTTCGAGTCGAACATACGTTCGACTCGAACATTGGCTGTTCGATCGTTCGACGAAGATCGAACGATTTGGGCCGTTCGCGCCAAATTCGAGTGACGCGAACGGCCCACAATGCACTACGCCATCGCAGTGTCATCCAGGCGCTGTGATTGGCCAAGCATGCACTGTGACCCCGCATGCTTGGCCAATCACAGCGCCGGCAGCGAGGAGAGCAATGATTGGCCACAGGCAGGATGCCTGTGGCCAATTATTGCTGAGGGTGTTTAGTACACGCCCCACACTATAAAAGGCCGCCAGCACGGCGGCCTAGTGTAGTGTGTTCCGGAGCAGGGATAGAGTAGCATAGGCAGGGACAGTGACTGTTATTTCTTTCTTGCTTAACCTGGATTCCTTTAGTTTAGGGAAAGAGAAGGATAGGTAGGGAGAGTGTCAGTGTGTTTTGTGCTTCTGCTATAGTGTGCTTAAAAAAAACATTTATTCTAGGGACAGAAAACTCTAGGTAGGGACAGTGTCAGTTTCTTTCACTCTGCAAGTCCTTGTTTCCAGGGACCTGTAAGGACAGTGAGTTAATTGTCCTTGTGCTATATTGTGCTTAAAAAAAACATTTATTCTAGGGACAGAAAACTCTAGGTAGGGACAGTGTCAGTTTCTTTCACTCTGCAAGTCCTTGTTTCCAGGGACCTGTAAGGACAGTGAGTTAATTGTCCTTGTGCTATATTGTGATTAAAAAAAACATTTATTCTAGGGACAGAAAACTCTAGGTAGGGACAGTGTCAGTTTCTTTCACTCTGCAAGTCCTTGTTTCCAGGGACCTGTAAGGACAGTGAGTTAATTTTCCTTGTGCTATATTGTGATTAAAAAAAACATTTTTTCTAGGGACAGAAAACTGTAGGTAGGGAGAGTGTTTTTTTTCTTTCACTCTGCAAGTTCTTGTTTCCAGGGACCTGTAAGGACAGTGAGTTAATTGTCCTTGTGCTATATTGTGCTTAAAAAAAACATTTATTCTAGGGACAGAAAACTCTAGGTAGGGACAGTGTCAGTTTCTTTCACTCTGCAAGTCCTTGTTTCCAGGGACCTGTAAGGACAGTGAGTTAATTTTCCTTGTGCTATATTGTGATTAAAAAAAACATTTATTCTAGGGACAGAAAACTCTAGGTAGGGACAGTGTCAGTTTCTTTCACTCTGCAAGTCCTTGTTTCCAGGGACCTGTAAGGACAGTGAGTTAATTTTCCTTGTGCTATATTGTGATTAAAAAAAACATTTTTTCTAGGGACAGAAAACTGTAGGTAGGGAGAGTGTTTTTTTTCTTTCACTCTGCAAGTCCTTGTTTCCAGGGACCTGTAAGGACAGTGAGTTAATTTTCCTTGTGCTATATTGTGCTTAAAAAAAACATTTTTTCTAGGGACAGAAAACTGTAGGTAGGGAGAGTGTTTTTTTTCTTTCACTCTGCAAGTCCTTGTTTCCAGGGACCTGTAAGGACAGTGAGTTAATTGTCCTTGTGCTATATTGTGCTTAAAAAAAACATTTATTCTAGGGACAGAAAACTCTAGGTAGGGACAGTGTCAGTTTCTTTCACTCTGCAAGTCCTTGTTTCCAGGGACCTGTAAGGACAGTGAGTTAATTTTCCTTGTGCTATATTGTGATTAAAAAAAACATTTATTCTAGGGACAGAAAACTCTAGGTAGGGACAGTGTCAGTTTCTTTCACTCTGCAAGTCCTTGTTTCCAGGGACCTGTAAGGACAGTGAGTTAATTTTCCTTGTGCTATATTGTGATTAAAAAAAACATTTTTTCTAGGGACAGAAAACTGTAGGTAGGGAGAGTGTTTTTTTTCTTTCACTCTGCAAGTCCTTGTTTCCAGGGACCTGTAAGGACAGTGAGTTAATTTTCCTTGTGCTATATTGTGCTTAAAAAAACATTTTTTCTAGGGACAGAAAACTGTAGGTAGGGAGAGTGTTTTTTTTCTTTCACTCTGCAAGTCCTTGTTTCCAGGGACCTGTAAGGACAGTGAGTTAATTGTCCTTGTGCTATATTGTGCTTAAAAAAAACATTTATTCTAGGGACAGAAAACTCTAGGTAGGGACAGTGTCAGTTTCTTTCACTCTGCAAGTCCTTGTTTCCAGGGACCTGTAAGGACAGTGAGTTAATTTTCCTTGTGCTATATTGTGATTAAAAAAAACATTTTTTCTAGGGACAGAAAACTGTAGGTAGGGAGAGTGTTTTTTTTCTTTCACTCTGCAAGTCCTTGTTTCCAGGGACCTGTAAGGACAGTGAGTTAATTTTCCTTGTGCTATATTGTGATTAAAAAAAACATTTTTTCTAGGGACAGAAAACTGTAGGTAGGGAGAGTGTTTTTTTTCTTTCACTCTGCAAGTCCTTGTTTCCAGGGACCTGTAAGGACAGTGAGTTAATTGTCCTTGTGCTATATTGTGCTTAAAAAAAACATTTTTTCTAGGGACAGAAAACTCTAGGTAGGGAGAGTGTTTTTTTTTTTTCACTCTGCAAGTCCTTGTTTCCAGGGACCTGTAAGGACAGTGAGTTAATTGTCCTTGTGCTATATTGTGCTTAAAAAAAACATTTATTCTAGGGACAGAAAACTCTAGGTAGGGACAGTGTCAGTTTCTTTCACTCTGCAAGTCCTTGTTTCCAGGGACCTGTAAGGACAGTGAGTTAATTTTCCTTGTGCTATATTGTGCTTAAAAAAAACATTTATTCTAGGGACAGAAAACTCTAGGTAGGGACAGTGTCAGTTTCTTTCACTCTGCAAGTCCTTGTTTCCAGGGACCTGTAAGGACAGTGAGTTAATTGTCCTTGTGCTATATTGTGCTTAAAAAAAACATTTATTCTAGGGACAGAAAACTCTAGGTAGGGACAGTGTCAGTTTCTTTCACTCTGCAAGTCCTTGTTTCCAGGGACCTGTAAGGACAGTGAGTTAATTTTCCTTGTGCTATATTGTGATTAAAAAAAACATTTATTCTAGGGACAGAAAACTCTAGGTAGGGACAGTGTCAGTTTCTTTCACTCTGCAAGTCCTTGTTTCCAGGGACCTGTAAGGACAGTGAGTTAATTTTCCTTGTGCTATATTGTGATTTAAAAAAACATTTTTTCTAGGGACAGAAAACTCTAGGTAGGGACAGTGTTTTTTTTCTTTCACTCTGCAAGTCCTTGTTTCCAGGGACCTGTAAGGACAGTGAGTTAATTTTCCTTGTGCTATATTGTGCTTAAAAAAAACATTTTTTCTAGGGACAGAAAACTGTAGGTAGGGAGAGTGTTTTTTTTCTTTCACTCTGCAAGTCCTTGTTTCCAGGGACCTGTAAGGACAGTGAGTTAATTGTCCTTGTGCTATATTGTGCTTAAAAAAAACATTTATTCTAGGGACAGAAAACTCTAGGTAGGGACAGTGTCAGTTTCTTTCACTCTGCAAGTCCTTGTTTCCAGGGACCTGTAAGGACAGTGAGTTAATTTTCCTTGTGCTATATTGTGATTAAAAAAAACATTTTTTCTAGGGACAGAAAACTGTAGGTAGGGAGAGTGTTTTTTTTCTTTCACTCTGCAAGTCCTTGTTTCCAGGGACCTGTAAGGACAGTGAGTTAATTTTCCTTGTGCTATATTGTGATTAAAAAAAACATTTTTTCTAGGGACAGAAAACTGTAGGTAGGGAGAGTGTTTTTTTTCTTTCACTCTGCAAGTCCTTGTTTCCAGGGACCTGTAAGGACAGTGAGTTAATTGTCCTTGTGCTATATTGTGCTTAAAAAAAACATTTTTTCTAGGGACAGAAAACTCTAGGTAGGGAGAGTGTTTTTTTTTTTTCACTCTGCAAGTCCTTGTTTCCAGGGACCTGTAAGGACAGTGAGTTAATTGTCCTTGTGCTATATTGTGCTTAAAAAAAACATTTATTCTAGGGACAGAAAACTCTAGGTAGGGACAGTGTCAGTTTCTTTCACTCTGCAAGTCCTTGTTTCCAGGGACCTGTAAGGACAGTGAGTTAATTTTCCTTGTGCTATATTGTGCTTAAAAAAAACATTTATTCTAGGGACAGAAAACTCTAGGTAGGGACAGTGTCAGTTTCTTTCACTCTGCAAGTCCTTGTTTCCAGGGACCTGTAAGGACAGTGAGTTAATTTTCCTTGTGCTATATTGTGCTTAAAAAAAACATTTATTCTAGGGACAGAAAACTCTAGGTAGGGACAGTGTCAGTTTCTTTCACTCTGCAAGTCCTTGTTTCCAGGGACCTGGAGAGACATTGAGTGAATTGTCCTTGTGCTATATTGTGATTAAAAAAAACATTTATTCTAGGGACAGAAAACTCTAGGTAGGGACAGTGTCAGTTTCTTTCACTGTGAAAGTCCTTGTTTCAAGGGACAGAGAAGGACACCTGAAGGTAGCCCTTATTGCTTTTTTCCCATCTCCCTGCAGGCCATCTATTAGAATGTCTGGAAGGCAAACAAGGAGAGGCAGACAGTCAGGAGGCAATAAAAGAGGGCAAGCAGGCTCTGTGTCTGGGGGCAACAGTGCTGGTCGTGGACGCGGTGCATTGTCATCAGCACATGGCCATGGGACACGCTTGTCCTTCTTTTCGGCAGCTGGACATGTTGAGCCACATCATGCCGAAGACTTGGTAGAGTGGATGACCAAGCCCTCCTCCTCCTCCTCATCCTCTCTCACCCAGGCTCAGGGTACTGGAAAAGCAGCTGCCAAAGCGTCGTCTTCCCTGGTATCAATGTCAGACAAATCATCAGTCACTCCTTCCCTAGACCCACCATGTCCTCCTCCTGAGGAGTCCCCCGAACTGTTTCAGCACAGTGTTGGGTACATGCTCCAGGAGGATGCCCAGCGTTTCGAAGGGTCTGATGATGAAACCCAGCTAGAGGAAGGCAGTAGCGTGAGAGCAGACAGAGGGGATGCTCAAGAAGGACACCAATCTGGCAGTCATGTTCCAGCAGCTGCAGCATACTGCCAGATTGGCTCCAGTGATGAGGAGGGAGGGGATGATGAGGTCAATGACTCCACGTGGGTGCCTAATAGGAGAGAGGAGGAGGAGGAGGATGAGGAGGATGCCATCTCCAACGAGGCAGGATGCCCTTTGGTGGCCAGCGTAAGGGCAGTACACCGACGGAATCACACCGCAGAGCTCCGCCTGTGCAGGGCGCTGCCTCTGCCCGTCATTCAAAAAGTTCTTTGGTGTGGGCCTTTTTTGAGGCTAGTGCATCAGATCGCACAGCTGCTGTTTGCAACATATGTCTCAAGCGTATATCGCGTGGCCAAAACATCAGCCGCTTGGGTACCACATGCCTGACCAGACATATGTTGACCTGCCATGCAGCTCGTTGGCAAGCCTACCTCAAAGACCCACACCAAAGAACAAAGCGGACCTCTCCTTGCACCGCATCAGCTGGGATCTCCAACCCCACTATAACTTCAGTCCTCTCTGAAACATGCACTGAGAGGAATGAAGGTGTAGAATTAGGTGTGTCACAGCCAAGTACTTGCGCCCACTCTGCTAGCAGTACACCGACGTCCGATTCTAGCAGGCAAATTTCCCTGCCCCAGCTGCTGGACCGTCGAAAGAAGTTCACTCCCAGCCATCCACATGCCCAGCGGTTGAATGCTAGCTTGGCTAAATTGCTAGCGCTTCAACTGCTGCCTTTTCAGTTGGTAGACTCGGCCCCCTTCCGTGAGTTTGTGCAATGTGCGGTTCCTCAGTGGCAGGTTCCCAAACGCCACTTTTTCTCACGGAAGGCTATTCCGGCTCTCTACCGGCATGTGGAAGGCAATGTCTTGGCCTCGCTGGACAGGGCGGTCAGCGGTAAGGTGCATATTACCGCTGACTCATGGTCCAGCAGGCATGGACAGGGACGTTACCTTTCTTTCACGGCCCATTGGGTCACTCTTTTGGCAGCTGGGAAGGATTCAGGACAAGGTGCAGTAGTGTTGGAGGTTGTCCCACCGCCACGCCTCCAAAATGCTACTACTGGTTGTGACACACCTCTCTCCTCCACCCCCTCCTCTTCTTCTTCCTCCATGGCCTCTTCCTGTGGTTTGTCCTATGAACCAGCGGTGCTCCGTAGCCGTTCACGGGGCTACGCAAGTACGCAGGCAAAAAGATGCCATGCCGTGCTTGCGCTGGTGTGTTTGGGGGACAGAAGCCACACTGGGGCAGAGGTCCTGTCTGCTCTGCAGGGCCAGGCCGAGAGGTGGTTGACGCCACGCCAGCTTAAGCCAGGAATGGTGGTTTGCGACAATGGCACCAACCTCCTCTCCGCCCTCCGACAGGGACAACTGACCCATGTGCCCTGTGTGGCTCACGTCCTTAACCTGGTGGTGCAGCGCTTCTTGGGCAGGTACCCGGGCTTACAGGATGTCCTGAGGCAGGCCAGGAAAGTCTGTGTGCATTTCCGCAGATCTTATAATGCCAGTGCTCGCCTGGCTGAGCTGCAAAAGGAGTTGAACCTGCCCAAGAACCGCCTTATATGTGACATGCCCACCAGGTGGAACTCAACGTTGGCCATGCTGCAGCGGCTGCACACGCAGCAGAGGGCCATCAATGAGTACCTGTGCGACTACGGCACCAGGACAGGGTCAGGGGAGCTTGGTTTTTTTTCTCCACGCCAGTGGGGCATGATCAGGGATGCATGCACTGTCCTGGCACCATTTGAGGAGGCCACGAGGATGGTGAGCAGTGACAGTGCATGCATCAGTGACACTGTACCTCTTGTCCACCTGTTGGAGCACACGCTGCGTGGAATAATGGACAGGGCACTTGAGGCAGAACAGAGGCAGGAAGAGGAGGACTTCCTTGCCTCTCAAGGCCCCCTTTACCCAGACAGTGTTCCTTCTGTCCCACCCATCGCACAGGAAGAGGAGGAGGAGGAGGAGGGGGAGGAGGAGGAGGAGGATTGTGTCAGCATGGAGGTGGAGGCTGGCACTCAGCATCATCAGCAGCAGTCTTTTAGGGATGATTTACAGTCCCAAGAAACCAGTGGACTTGTACGTGGCTGGGAGGAGGTGGCTGCGGATCATGTCGTCCTTAGTGACCCAGAGGACTCCGGAGCGAATGCCTCAGCAAACCTACGCTGCATGGCCTCCCTGATCCTGCAAAGTCTGCGGAAGGATCCTCGTATTCTTCGGATCAAGGAGAGGGACCATTACTGGCTGGCCACTCTCCTTGATCCACGGTACAAGGGTAAGGTTGCGGACCTTATGTTACCGTCGCAGAGGGAGCAGAGGATGAGACAACTCCGGGAGGCCTTGCAGAAAGGTCTGTGCAACGCGTTCCCAGAGACTGGGAGGTTGCAAACTCCTGGTCCTGGACAACGAGTTGCTGAGGCTTCGGCCAGTCAAAGAAGGAGCGGTGGGGAAGGTGGCCGTCTGACCGATGCGTTCAGACAATTCTTTAGTCCGCAGCCCCAAAGTATGATCGGTTCCAGCAACCATCGCCAGCGTCTGATAAACATGGTGCAGGAATATCTAGGGGCAAGGTCAGACTTGGACACCTTCCCCACCGAAAATCCTCTGGCTTACTGGGTCTTGAGGATGGATCACTGGCCAGAGCTTGCACAGTATGCAATTGAGCTACTGGCCTGTCCTGCATCCAGCGTTCTTTCGGAACGCACATTCAGTGCTGCTGGAGGATTTGTCACGGATCACAGGGTGCGCCTGTCCACCGACTCGGTTGATCGACTGACTTTCATCAAGATGAACCAGTCTTGGATCACCACCAGCTACCACACACCTGATGCTGATATAACAGACTAATTGATTTTAAAATGTCACATCCCTTCAAGACTGATGCTGATGCTGAGTGCCTGTGCTGTTATGTTGACTGGCTATCCTCCTCCTCCGAGTCCTCAATGATACGATTGATGATGATAGCTTGGAAGATCATTTTTGTTTATGGGTGCCGCCACCAGTGCCTAACGCCCAATTTTTCAGCCCCTGTTTAACAGGGGCGTGTAATTACAATTTTTGAAGCAATACTTTGCAACAGGGCTCATTGCTGTGCTCCAAGTACAGTATCTGTGAGGAGTTGCAGTGTTGTGCCACCAGTGCCTAAGGCCCAATTTTTCAGCCCCTGTTTAACAGGGGCGTGTCATTACAATTTTTGAAGCAATACTTTGCAACAGGGCTCATTGCTGTGCTCCAAGTACAGTATCTGTGAAGGGTTGCAGTGTTGTGCCACCAGTGCCTAAGGCCCAATTTTTCAGCCCCTGTTCAACAGGGGCATGTAATTACAATTCTTGATCTAATAATTCACAGCAGGGCCCATTGCTGCACCCACCAAGAGTAACTGTCAGGGCTTACAGTGTTGTGGCACCAGCACCACCATCAAAGGCCCAATTTTTACTACCACTGTTCAACAATTATATGTAATTAAAATTCCTGATATAATAGTTGACAGCAGGGCGTTCCAGCACCAACCAAGAGTAACTGTGAGTGCTTACAGTGTTGTGCCAACACCAACAACTAAGGGGCCTATTTCTGCAGAGTATATACGGCAGGTCCCTACTTTCAAACATCCAACTTACAAACGACTCCTACTTGCAAACGCAAGAAGACAACAGGAAGTGAGAGGAAATCTACCACTAGGAAGGAAAATTCTCTCCTGTAAGAATAAATATGGGAGAAAGGTGTCTCCTCTGTACTGATGCTTTATCAGCAATCCTTGTTTAAAGAAAAACACCACATTTCAAAAACAGTTGTCATTAGGACGGAAAGTGAGGTGAAATGTTCTGAACAGGGGCACAGACAGCAAAACAAATGTTACAGGGGTGATAACCCTTACCTATGTTTTCCAAAAAGTTTAAAAATAGATTTTTGGTCTGGAGCTACACTTCAACAATGTACCTGTTCAAAATTACAAACAGATTCTACATAAGAACAAACCTACAGTCCCTGTCTTGTATGCACCGCCTGTATACGGCTGTTCAGAGTATATAGGGCCTTTTTTATTTTATGTGCGGGGTTCCCCTTAATATCCATACAAGACCCAAAGGGGCTGGTAATGGGCTGGGGTAGGGGGGGGGTCATGGGGTAGCTATGCCATTTTTCTTAAAGATTTTCATCCATATTACCGGGACCAGACATTACATTAAAGCCGCAAGCAGTTTTAAATGGCTTTTTTTTCCTTTAGAAGTGTCATTTTGTGCAGGGACAGTTCTAAACACGGGAAACACGTGGCACTTCACAGGCATACTTTAGACACCCCCCAGGTACGATATTTAAAGGAATATTTGACTTTTTTTTTTTCACTTTATGCATCATTAAAATGACTGCTCCCGGAAAACGACCGTTTTTAAAACTTATTTTTGCATTGATACATGTCCCCTGGTGCAGAACCCGGGTTCCCAAACCCTTTTTAGGACAATAACATGCATAATAGTTGTTATAATTAGCACTTTAGAATTCGAACGTTCGCATCCATTGTATTTAATAGGGTTCTAATGTTCGTTCGAACTTTCGGTCCGTTCGCGGGTTCTGGTGCGAACCGAACCCGGGGGTGTTCGGCTCATCACTAATCATCACTGATGTACTGTGGATCATCACTGATGTACTATGGATCATCACTGATGTACTATGGATCATCACTGATGTACTGTGGACCATCCCTGATGTACTGTGGACCATCCCTGATGTACTGTGGATCATCACTGATGTACTGTGGATCATCACTGATGTACTGTGGACCATCACTGATGTACTGTGGACCATCACTGATGTACTGTGGATCATCACTGATGTTCTATGGATCATCACTGATATACTATAGATCATCACTGATGTAGTATGGATCATCACTGATGTACTATAGATCATCACTGATGTACTATGGACCATCACTGGTGTACTATGGATCATCACTGGTGTACTATGGATCATCACTGGTGTACTATGGACCATCCCTGTTGTACTGTGAATCATCACTTATGTACTGTGGATCATCACTGATGTACTATGGATCATCACTGATGTACTATGGATCATCACTGATGTACTGTGGATCATCACTGATGTACTGAGGATCATCACTGATGTTCTATGAGCCATCACTGATATACTATGGATCATCACTGATGTACTATGGATCATCACTGATGTACTATCGATCATCACTGATGTACTATGAGCCATCACTGATGTACTATGGACCATCACTGGTGTACTATGGATCATCACTGGTGTACTATGGATCATCACTGGTGTACTATGGACAATCCCTGATGTACTGTGAATCATCACTGATGTACTGTGGATCATCACTGATGTACTATAGTTCATCACTGATGTACTATGGGCCATCACTGATGTACTGTGGATCATCACTGATGTACTGAGGATCATCACGGATGTTCTATGAGCCATCACTGGTGTACTATGGATCATCACTGGTGTACTATGGATCATCACTGATATACTGTGGACCATCCCTGATGTACTGTGGATCATCACTGATGTACTGTGGATCATCACTGATGTACTAGGGGCCATCACTAGTGTACTATGGGACATCACTGGTGTACTATGGATCATCACTGATGTACTATGTATCATCACTGATGTACTATGAGCTATCACTGATGTACTATGGATCATCACTGATGTACTATGGATCATCACTGATGTACTGTGGACCATCCCTGATGTACTGTGGATCATCACTGATGTACTGTGGATCATCACTGATGTACCGTTGATCATCACTGATGTACTGAGGATCATCACCGATGTACTGAGGATCATCACTGATGTACTGTGGATCATCACTGATGTACTATGGGCCATCACAGGTGTACTATGGATCATCACTGGTGTACTATGGATCATCACTGATGTACTATGGACCATCCCTGATGTACTATGGATCATCACTGATGTACTGTGGATCATCACTGATGTACTATGGATCATCACTGATGTACTATGGACCATCCCTGATGTACTGTGGATCATCACTGATGTACTATGGACCATCACTGGTGTACTATGGATCATCACTGGTGTACTATAGATCATCACTGGTGTACTATGGACCATCCCTGATGTACTGTGAATCATCACTGATGTACTGTGGATCATCACTGATGTACTATAGTTCATCACTGATGTACTATGGGCCATCACTGGTGTACTATGAATCATCACTGGTTTACTATGGATCATCACTGATGTACTATGGACCATCCCTGATGTACTATGGACCATCCCTGATGTACTGTGGATCATCACTGATGTACTGAGGATCATCACTGATGTACTATGGATCATCACTGATGTACTGTGGATCATCACTGATGTACTATAGATCATCACGGATGTACTGTGGATCATCACTGATGTACTGTGGATCATCACTGATGTACTGAGGATCATCACTGATGTACTATGGATCACCACTGATGTACTGTGGATCATCACTGATGTACTATAGATCATCACTGATGTACTATGGACCATCACTGATGTACTATATATCATCACTTATGTACTGTGGATAATCACTGATGTACTGTGGATCATCACTGATGTACTGTGGACCATCACTTATGTACTGTGGACCATCACTGATTTACTGTGGATCATCACTGATGTTCTATGGATCATCACTGATGTACTATAGATCATCACTGATGTACTATAGATCATCAATGATGTACTGTGGATCATCACTGATGTACCGTGGATCATCACTGATGTACTGAGGATCATCACTGATGTACTGTGGATCATCACTGATGTACTATGGGCCATCACTGGTGTACTATGGATCATCCTTGATGTACTGTGGATCATCACTGATGTACTATGGGCCATCATTGGTGTACTATGGATCATCACTGATGTACTGTGGATCATCACTGATGTACTGTGGATCATCACTGATGTACTATGGATCATCACTGATGTACTATGGATCATCACTGATGTACTATGAGCCATCACTGATGTACTATGGGCCATCACTGATGTACTGTGGATCATCACTGGTGTACTATGGATCATCAGTGATGTACTATGGATCATCACTAATGTACTATGGATCATCACTGATGTACTATGGATCATCACTGGTGTACTATGGATCATCACTGATGTATTATGGATCATCACTGGTGTACTATGGATCATCACTGATTTTCCTTTGGACCATCACTGATGTCCTGTGGATCATCACTGATGTACTGAGGATCATCACTGATGTACTGAGGATCATCACTGATGTACTATGGATCATCACTGATGTACTGTGGATCATCACTGATGTACTATAGATCATCACTGATGTACTGTGGATCATCACTGATGTACTGTGGATCATCACTGATGTACTATGGATCATCACTGATGTACTGTGGACCATCCCTGATGTACTGTGGACCATCCCTGATGTACTGTGGATCATCACTGATGTACTGTGGATCATCACTGATGTACTGTGGACCATCACTGATGTACTGTGGACCATCACTGATGTACTGTGGATCATCACTGATGTTCTATGGATCATCACTGATATACTATAGATCATCACTGATGTAGTATGGATCATCACTGATGTACTATAGATCATCACTGATGTACTATGGACCATCACTGGTGTACTATGGATCATCACTGGTGTACTATGGATCATCACTGGTGTACTATGGATCATCCCTGATGTACTGTGAATCATCACTGATGTACTGTGGATCATCACTGATGTACTATGGATCATCACTGATGTACTATAGATCATCACTGATGTACTGTGGATCATCACTGATGTACTGAGGATCATCACTGATGTTCTATGAGCCATCACTGATGTACTATGGATCATCACTGATGTACTATGGATCATCACTGATGTACTATGGATGATCACTGATGTACTATGGATCATCACTGATGTACTATGAGCCATCACTGATGTACTATGGACCATCACTGGTGTACTATGGATCATCACTGGTGTACTATGGATCATCACTGGTGTACTATGGACCATCCCTGATGTACTGTGAATCATCACTGATGTACTGTGGATCATCACTGATGTACTATAGTTCATCACTGATGTACTATGGGCCATCACTGATGTACTGAGGATCATCACGGATGTTTTATGAGCCATCACTGATGTACTATGGATCATCACTTCTGTACTATGGATCATCACTGATGTACTATGGATCATCACTGATGTACTATGAGCCATCACTGATGTACTATGGATCATCAATGATGTACTGTGAATCATCACTGATGTACCGTGGATCATCACTGATGTACTGAGAATCATCACTGATGTACTGTGGATCATCACTGATGTACTATGGATCATCACTGATGTACTATGGATCATCACTGATGTACTGTGGATCATCACTGATGTACTGAGGATCATCACTGATGTTCTATGAGCCATCACTGATGTACTATGGATCATCACTGATGTACTATGGATCATCACTGATGTACTATGGATCATCACTGATGTACTATGAGCCATCACTGATGTACTATGGATCATAAATGATGTACTGTGGATCATCACTGATGCACCGTGGATCATCAATGATGTACTGAGGATCATCACTGATGTACTGTGGATCATCACTGATGTACTATGGGCCATCACTGGTGTACTATGGATCATCACTGATGTACTGTGGATCATCACTGATGTACTATGGGCCATCATTGGTGTACTATGGATCATCACTGATGTACTGTGGATCATCACTGATGTACTATGGATCATCACTGATGTACTATGAGCCATCACTGATGTACTATGGGCCATCACTGATGTACGGTGGATCATCACTGGTGTACTATGGATCATCAGTGATGTACTATGGATCATCACTAATGTACTATGGATCATCACTGATGTACTATGGATCATCACTGGTGTACTATGGATCATCACTGATGTATTATGGATTATCACTGGTGTACTATGGATCATCACTGATTTTCCTTTGGACCATCACTGATGTCCTGTGGATCATCACTGATGTACTGAGGATCATCACTGATGTACTGAGGATCATCACTGATGTACTATGGATCATCACTGATGTACTGTGGATCATCACTGATGTACTATAGATCATCACTGATGTACTGTGGATCATCACTGATGTACTGTGGATCATCACTGATGTACTATGGATCATCACTGATGTACTATGGATCATCACTGATGTACTGTGGACCATCCCTGATGTACTGTGGACCATCCCTGATGTACTGTGGATCATCACTGATGTACTGTGGATCATCACTGATGTACTGTGGACCATCACTGATGTACTGTGGACCATCACTGATGTACTGTGGATCATCACTGATGTTCTATGGATCATCACTGATATACTATAGATCATCACTGATGTAGTATGGATCATCACTGATGTACTATAGATCATCACTGATGTACTATGGACCATCACTGGTGTACTATGGATCATCACTGGTGTACTATGGACCATCCCTGATGTACTGTGAATCATCACTGATGTACTGTGGATCATCACTGATGTACTATAGTTCATCACTGATGTACTATGGGCCATCACTGATGTACTGAGGATCATCACGGATGTTTTATGAGCCATCACTGATGTACTATGGATCATCACTTCTGTACTATGGATCATCACTGATGTACTATGGATCATCACTGATGTACTATGAGCCATCACTGATGTACTATGGATCATCAATGATGTACTGTGAATCATCACTGATGTACCGTGGATCATCACTGATGTACTGAGAATCATCACTGATGTACTGTGGATCATCACTGATGTACTATGGATCATCACTGATGTACTATGGATCATCACTGATGTACTGTGGATCATCACTGATGTACTGAGGATCATCACTGATGTTCTATGAGCCATCACTGATGTACTATGGATCATCACTGATGTACTATGGATCATCACTGATGTACTATGGATCATCACTGATGTACTATGAGCCATCACTGATGTACTATGGATCATCAATGATGTACTGTGGATCATCACTGATGCACCGTGGATCATCAATGATGTACTGAGGATCATCACTGATGTACTGTGGATCATCACTGATGTACTATGGGCCATCACTGGTGTACTATGGATCATCACTGATGTACTGTGGATCATCACTGATGTACTATGGGCCATCATTGGTGTACTACGGATCATCACTGATGTACTGTGGATCATCACTGATGTACTATGGATCATCACTGATGTACTATGAGCCATCACTGATGTACTATGGGCCATCACTGATGTACTGTGGATCATCACTGGTGCACTATGGATCATCAGTGATGTACTATGGATCATCACTAATGTACTATGGATCATCACTGATGTACTATGGATCATCACTGGTGTACTATGGATCATCACTGATGTATTATGGATCATCACTGGTGTACTATGGATCATCACTGATTTTCCTTTGGACCATCACTGATGTCCTGTGGATCATCACTGATGTACTGAGGATCATCACTGATGTACTGAGGATCATCACTGATGTACTATGGATCATCACTGATGTACTGTGGATCATCACTGATGTACTATAGATCATCACTGATGTACTGTGGATCATCACTGATGTACTGTGGATCATCACTGATGTACTATGGATCATCACTGATGTACTATGGATCATCACTGATGTACTGTGGACCATCCCTGATGTACTGTGGACCATCCCTGATGTACTGTGGATCATCACTGATGTACTGTGGATCATCACTGATGTACTGTGGACCATCACTGATGTACTGTGGATCATCACTGATGTTCTATGGATCATCACTGATATACTATAGATCATCACTGATGTAGTATGGATCATCACTGATGTACTATAGATCATCACTGATGTACTATGGACCATCACTGGTGTACTATGGATCATCACTGGTGTACTATGGATCATCACTGGTGTACTATGGACCATCCCTGTTGTACTGTGAATCATCACTTATGTACTGTGGATCATCACTGATGTACTATGGATCATCACTGATGTACTATGGATCATCACTGATGTACTGTGGATCATCACTGATGTACTGAGGATCATCACTGATGTTCTATGAGCCATCACTGATATACTATGGATCATCACTGATGTACTATGGATCATCACTGATGTACTATCGATCATCACTGATGTACTATGAGCCATCACTGATGTACTATGGACAATCACTGGTGTACTATGGATCATCACTGGTGTACTATGGATCATCACTGGTGTACTATGGACAATCCCTGATGTACTGTGAATCATCACTGATGTACTGTGGATCATCACTGATGTACTATAGTTCATCACTGATGTACTATGGGCCATCACTGATGTACTGTGGATCATCACTGATGTACTGAGGATCATCACGGATGTTCTATGAGCCATCACTGATGTACTATGGATCATCACTGATGTACTATGGATCATCACTGATGTACTATGGATCATCACTGATTACTATGAGCCATCACTGATGTACTATGGATCATCAATGATGTACTGTGGATCATCACTGATGTACCGTGGATCATCACTGATGTACTGAGAATCATCACTGATGTACTGTGGATCATCACTGATGTACTGAGAATCATCACTGATGTACTGAGGATCATCACTGATGTTCTATGAGCCATCACTGATGTACTATGGATCATTACTGATGTGCTATGGATCATCACTGATGTACTATGGATCATCACTGATGTACTATGGATCATCACTGATGTACTATGAGCCATCACTGATGTACTATGGATCATCAATGATGTACTGTGGATCATCACTGATGCACCGTGGATCATCACTGATGTACTGAGGATCATCACTGATGTACTGTGGATCATCACTGATGTACTATGGGCCATCACTGGTGTACTATGGATCATCACTGATGTATTGTGGATCATCACTGATGTACTATGGGCCATCATAGGTGTACTATGGATCATCACTGATGTACTGTGGATCATCACTGATGTACTATGGATCATCACTGATGTACTATGGATCATCACTGATGTACTATGAGCCATCACTGATGTACTATGGGCCATCCCTGATGTACTGTGGATCATCACTGGTGTACTATGGATCATCAGTGATGTACTATGGATCATCACTAATGTACTATGGATCATCACTGATGTACTATGGATCATCACTGGTGTACTATGGATCATCACTGATGTATTATGGATCATCACTGGTGTACTATGGATCATCACTGATGTACTATAGATCATCACTGATGTACTATGGACCATCACTGGTGTACTATGGATCATCACTGGTGTACTATGGATCATCACTGGTGTACTATGGATCATCACTGGTGTACTATGGACCATCCCTGATGTACTGTGAATCATCACTGATGTACTGTGGATCATCACTGATGTACTGAGAATCATCACTGATGTACTGAGGATCATCACTGATGTTCTATGAGCCATCACTGATGTACTATGGATCATTACTGATGTGCTATGGATCATCACTGATGTACTATGGATCATCACTGATGTACTATGGATCATCACTGATGTACTATGAGCCATCACTGATGTACTATGGATCATCAATGATGTACTGTGGATCATCACTGATGCACCGTGGATCATCACTGATGTACTGAGGATCATCACTGATGTACTGTGGATCATCACTGATGTACTATGGGCCATCACTGGTGTACTATGGATCATCACTGATGTATTGTGGATCATCACTGATGTACTATGGGCCATCATAGGTGTACTATGGATCATCACTGATGTACTGTGGATCATCACTGATGTACTATGGATCATCACTGATGTACTATGGATCATCACTGATGTACTATGAGCCATCACTGATGTACTATGGGCCATCCCTGATGTACTGTGGATCATCACTGGTGTACTATGGATCATCAGTGATGTACTATGGATCATCACTAATGTACTATGGATCATCACTGATGTACTATGGATCATCACTGGTGTACTATGGATCATCACTGATGTATTATGGATCATCACTGGTGTACTATGGATCATCACTGATGTACTATAGATCATCACTGATGTACTATGGACCATCACTGGTGTACTATGGATCATCACTGGTGTACTATGGATCATCACTGGTGTACTATGGATCATCACTGGTGTACTATGGATCATCACTGGTGTACTATGGACCATCCCTGATGTACTGTGAATCATCACTGATGTACTGTGGATCATCACTGATGTACTATGGATCATCACTGATGTACTATGGATCATCACTGATGTACTATGGATCATCACTGATGTACTGTGGACCATCACTGATATCCTGTGGATCATCACTGATGTACTGAGGATCATCACTGATGTACTGAGGATCATCACTGATGTACTATGGATCATCACTGATCTACCGTGGATCATCACTGATGTACTATAGATCATCACTGATGTACTGCGGATCATCACTGATGTACTGTGGATCATCACTGATGTACTATAGATCATCACTGATGTACTATGGATCATCACTGATGTACTATGGATCATCACTGATGTACTATGGACCATCCCTGATGTACTGTGGATCATCACTGATGTATTATGGACCATCACTGGTGTACTATGGATCATCACTGGTGTACTATGGATCATCACTGGTGTACTATGGACCATCCCTGATGTACTGTGAATCATCACTGATGTACTGTGGATCATCACTGATGTACTATAGTTCATCACTGATATACTATGGGCCATCACTGGTGTACTATGAATCATCACTGGTTTACTATGGATCATCACTGATGTACTATGGACCATTACTGATGTACTATGGACCATCCCTGATGTACTATGGATCATCACTGATGTACTGTGGATCATCACTGATGTACTATAGATCATCACTGATGTACTATGGGCCATCACTGGTGTACTATGGGCCATCACTGGTGTACTATTGATCATCACTGGTGTACTATGGATCATCACTGATATACTGTGGACCATCCCTGATGTACTGTGGATCATCACTGATGTACTGTGGATCATCACTGATGTACTGTGGATCATCACTGATGTACTAGGGGCCATCACTGGTGTACTATGGGACATCACTGGTGTACTATGGATCATCACCAATGTACTATGGATCATCACATCATTACTATGGATCATCACTGATCATCACTGATGTACTATGGATCATCACTGATGTACTGTGGATCATCACTGATGTACTGTGGATCATCACTGATGTACTATAGATCATCATTGAAGTACTATGGGCCATCACTGGTGTACTATGGATCATCACTGATGTACTATGGATCATCACTGATGTATTATGGATCATCACTGATGTACTATGAGCCATCACTGATGTACTATGGATCATCACTGGTGTACTATGAATCATCACTGATGTACTATGTATCATCACTGATGTACTATGAGCTATCACTGATGTACTATGGATCATCACTGATGTACTATGGATCATCACTGATGTACTATGGACCATCCCTGATGTACTGTGGATCATCACTGATGTACTGTGGATCATCACTGATGTACCGTTGATCATCACTGATGTACTGAGGATCATCACCAATGTACTGAGGATCATCACTGATGTACTGTGGATCATCACTGATGTACTATGGGCCATCACAGGTGTACTATGGATCATCACTGGTGTACTATGGATCATCACTGATGTACTATGGACCATCCCTGATGTACTATGGATCATCACTGATGTACTGTGGATCATCACTGATGTACTATGGATCATCACTGATGTACTATGGACCATCCCTGATGTACTGTGGATCATCACTGATGTACTATGGACCATCACTGGTGTACTATGGATCATCACTGGTGTACTATGGATCATCACTGGTGTACTATGGACCATCCCTGATGTACTGTGAATCATCACTGATGTACTGTGGATCATCACTGATGTACTATAGTTCATCACTGATGTACTATGGGCCATCACTGGTGTACTATGAATCATCACTGGTTTACTATGGATCATCACTGATGTACTATGGACCATCCCTGATGTACTATGGACCATCCCTGATGTACTGTGGATCATCACTGATGTACTGTGGATCATCACTGATGTACTATAGATCATCACTGATGTACTATGGGCCATCACTGGTGTACTATGGGCCATCACTGGTGTACTATGGATCATCACTGGTGTACTATGGATCATCACTGATATACTGTGGACCATCCCTGATGTACTGTGGATCATCACTGATGTACTGTGGATCATCACTGATGTACTGTGGATCATCACTGATGTACTACAGATCATCACTGATGTACTAGGGGCTATCACTGGTGTACTATGGGACATCACTGGTGTACTATGGATCATCACCAATGTACTATGGATCATCACTGATGTACTATGGATCATCACTGATGTACTGTGGATCATCACTGATGTACTGTGGATCATCACTGATGTACTGTGGATCATCACTGATGTACTATAGATCATCACTGAAGTACTATGGGCCATCACTGGTGTACTATGGATCATCACTGATATACTATGGATCATCACTGATGTATTATGGATCATCACTGATGTACTATGAGCCATCACTGATGTACTATGGATCATCACTGGTGTACTATGGATCATCACAAATGTACTATGTATCATCACTGATGTACTATGAGCTATCACTGATGTACTATGGATCATCACTGATGTACTATGGATCATCACTGATGTACTGTGGACCATCCCTGATGTACTGTGGATCATCACTGATGTACTGTGGATCATCAGTGATGTACCGTTGATCATCACTGATGTACTGAGGATCATCACCGATGTACTGAGGATCATCACTGATGTACTGTGGATCATCACTGATGTACTATGGGCCATCACAGGTGTACTATGGATCATCACTGGTGTACTATGGATCATCACTGATGTACTATGGACCATCCCTGATGTACTGTGGATCATCACTGATGTACTGTGGATCATCACTGATGTACTGTGGATCATCACTGGTGTACTATGGACCATCCCTGATGTACTATGGACCATCCCTGATGTATCGTGGATTATCACTGATGTACCGTGGATCATTACTGATGTACTGAGGATCATCACTGATGTACTGTGGATCATCACTGTTGTACTGTGGATCGTCACTGATTTACTGTGGATCATTACTGATGTTCTGTGGATCATCACTGATGTACTGAGGATCATCACTGATGTACTATGGATCATCGCTGATGTACTATGGATCATCACTGATGTACTATGGATCATCATTGATGTACTATGAGCCATCACTGATGTACTATGGATCATCACTGGTGTACTATGGATCATCACTGATGTACTGTGGATCATCACTGATGTACTATAGATCATCACTGGTGTACTATGGATCATCACTGGTGTACTATGGATCATCGCTGATGTACTGTGGACCATCACCGATGTACTATGGATCATCACCGATGTATCATCACTGATGAACTATGGATCATCACTGATGTACTATGGATCATCACTGATGTACTGTGGATCATCACTGATGTACTGTGGATCATCACTGATGTACTATAGATCATCACTGAAGTACTATGGGCCATCACGGGTGTACTGTGGATCATCCCTGATGTACTGTGAATCATCACTGATGTACTGTGGATCATCACTGATGTACTATAGTTCATCACTGATGTACTATGGGCCATCACTGGTGTACTATGAATCATCACTGGTTTACTATGGATCATCACTGGTGTACTATGGATCATCGCTGATGTACTGTGGACCATCACCGATGTACTATGGATCATCACCGATGTATCATCACTGATGTACTATGGATCATCACTGATGTACTATGGATCATCACTGATGTACTGTGGATCATCACTGATGTACTGTGGATCATCACATATGTACTGTGGATCATCACTGATGTACTATAGATCATCACTGAAGTACTATGGGCCATCACGGGTGTACTGTGGATCATCACTGGTGTACTATGGATCATCACTGATGTACTATGGACCTTCCCTGATGTACTATGGAGCATCCCTGATGTACTATGGACCATCCCTGATGTACTGAGGATCATCACTGATGTACTATAGATTATCACTGATGTACTATGGGCCATCACTCGTGTACTATGGATCATCACTGATGTACTGTGGATCATCACTGATGTACTATGGATCATCACTGATGTACTATGGATCATCACTGATGTACTATGAGCCATCACTGATGTACTATGAGCCATCACTGATGTACTATGGGACATCACTGATGTACTATGGATCATCACTGATGTACTATGGATCATCACTGATGTACTATGGATCATCACTGATGTACTATGGATCATCACTGGTGTACTGTGGATCATCACTGATGTACTGTGGACCATCACTGATGTCCTGTGGATCATCACTGATGTACTGAGGATCATCACTGATGTACCGAGGATCATCACTGATGTACTGTGGATCATCACTGATGTACTGTGGATCATCACTGATGTACTATAGATCATTACTGATGTACTGAGGATCATCACTGATGTACTGTGGATCATCACTGATGTACTGTGGATCATCACTGATGTACTATAGATCATCACTGATGTACTATGGATCATCATTGATGCACTATGGATCATCATTGATGTACTATATATCATCACTGATGTACTGTTGATCATCACTGATGTACTGTGGATCATCACTGATGTACTGTGGATCATCACTGATGTACTATGGATCATCACTGGTGTACTATGGATCATCACTGATGTATTATGGATCATCACTGGTGTACTATGGATCATCACTGATGTACTATAGATCATCACTGATGTACTATGGACCATCACTGGTGTACTATGGATCATCACTGGTGTACTATGGATCATCACTGGTGTACTATGAATCATCACTGATGTACTGTGGATCATCACTGATGTACTATAGATCATCACTGATGTACTATGGGCCATCACTGGTGTACTATCGGCCATCACTGGTGTACTATGGATCATCACTGGTGTACTATGGATCATCACTGATATACTGTGGACCATCCCTGATGTACTGTGGATCATCACTGATGTACTGTGGATCATCACTGATGTACTATGGACCATCCCTGATGTACTATGGACCATCCCTGATGTACTGTGGATCATCACTGATGTACTGTGGATCATCACTGATGTACTATAGATCATCACTGATGTACTATGGGCCATCACTGGTGTACTATGGGCCATCACTGGTGTACTATGGATCATTACTCGTGTACTATGGATCATCACTGATATACTGTGGACCATCCCTGATGTACTGTGGATCATCACTGATGTACTGTGGATCATCACTGATGTACTGTGGATCATCACTGATGTACTGTGGATCATCACTGATGTACTACAGATCATCACTGATGTACTAGGGGCCATCACTGGTTTACTATGGGACATCACTGGTGTACTATGGATCATCACCAATGTACTATGGATCATAACTGATGTACTATGGATCATCACTGATGTACTGTGGATCATCACTGATGTACTGTGGATCATCACTGATGTACTGTGGATCATCACTGATGTACTATAGATCATCACTGAAGTACTATGGGCCATCACTGGCGTACTATGGATCATCACTGATGTACTATGGATCATCACTGATGTATTATGGATCATCACTGATGTACTATGAGCCATCACTGATGTACTATGGATCATCACTGGTGTACTATGGATCATCACAAATGTACTATGTATCATCACTGATGTACTATGAGCTATCACTGATGTACTATGGATCATCACTGATGTACTATGGATCATCACTGATGTACTGTGGACCATCCCTGATGTACTGTGGATCATCACTGATGTACTGTGGATCATCACTGATGTACCGTTGATCATCACTGATGTACTGAGGATCATCACCGATGTACTGAGGATCATCACTGATGTACTGTGGATCATCACTGATGTACTATGGGCCATCACAGGTGTACTATGGATCATCACTGGTGTACTATGGATCATCACTGATGTACTATGGACCATCCCTGATGTACTGTGGATCATCACTGATGTACTATGGACCATCACTGGTGTACTATGGATCATCACTGGTGTACTATGGATCATCACTGGTGTACTATGGATCATCGCTGATGTACTGTGGACCATCACCGATGTACTATGGATCATCACCGATGTATCATCACTGATGAACTATGGATCATCACTGATGTACTATGGATCATCACTGATGTACTGTGGATCATCACTGATGTACTGTGGACCATCACTGATGTACTATGGATCATCACCGATGTATCATCACTGATGTACTATGGATCATCACTGATGTACTATGGATCATCACTGATGTACTGTGGATCATCACTGATGTACTGTGGATCATCACATATGTACTGTGGATCATCACTGATGTACTATAGATCATCACTGAAGTACTATGGGCCATCACGGGTGTACTGTGGATCATCACTGGTGTACTATGGATCATCACTGATGTACTATGGACCTTCCCTGATGTACTATCTAGCATCCCTGATGTACTATGGACCATCCCTGATGTACTGAGGATCATCACTGATGTACTATAGATTATCACTGATGTACTATGGGCCATCACTCGTGTACTATGGATCATCACTGATGTACTGTGGATCATCACTGATGTACTATGGATCATCACTGATGTACTATGAGCCATCACTGATGTACTATGAGCCATCACTGATGTACTATGGGACATCACTGATGTACTATGGATCATCACTGATGTACTATGGATCATCACTGATGTACTATGGATCATCACTGATGTACTGTGGATCATCACTGGTGTACTGTGGATCATCACTGATGTACTGTGGACCATCACTGATGTCCTGTGGATCATCACTGATGTACTGAGGATCATCACTGATGTACCGAGGATCATCACTGATGTACTGTGGATCATCACTGATGTACTGTGGATCATCACTGATGTACTATAGATCATTACTGATGTACTGAGGATCATCACTGATGTACTGTGGATCATCACTGATGTACTGTGGATCATCACTGATGTACTATAGATCATCACTGATGTACTATGGATCATCATTGATGCACTATGGATCATCATTGATGTACTATATATCATCACTGATGTACTGTGGATCATCACTGATGTACTGTGGATCATCACTGATGTACTATAGATCATCACTGAAGTACTATGGGCCATCACTGGTGTACTATGGATCATCACTGATATACTATGGATCATCACTGATGTATTATGGATCATCACTGATGTACTATGAGCCATCACTGATGTACTATGGATCATCACTGGTGTACTATGGATCATCACAAATGTACTATGTATCATCACTGATGTACTATGAGCTATCACTGATGTACTATGGATCATCACTGATGTACTATGGATCATCACTGATGTACTGTGGACCATCCCTGATGTACTGTGGATCATCACTGATGTACTGTGGATCATCAGTGATGTACCGTTGATCATCACTGATGTACTGAGGATCATCACCGATGTACTGAGGATCATCACTGATGTACTGTGGATCATCACTGATGTACTATGGGCCATCACAGGTGTACTATGGATCATCACTGGTGTACTATGGATCATCACTGATGTACTATGGACCATCCCTGATGTACTGTGGATCATCACTGATGTACTGTGGATCATCACTGATGTACTGTGGATCATCACTGGTGTACTATGGACCATCCCTGATGTACTATGGACCATCCCTGATGTATCGTGGATTATCACTGATGTACCGTGGATCATTACTGATGTACTGAGGATCATCACTGATGTACTGTGGATCATCACTGTTGTACTGTGGATCGTCACTGATTTACTGTGGATCATTACTGATGTTCTGTGGATCATCACTGATGTACTGAGGATCATCACTGATGTACTATGGATCATCGCTGATGTACTATGGATCATCACTGATGTACTATGGATCATCATTGATGTACTATGAGCCATCACTGATGTACTATGGATCATCACTGGTGTACTATGGATCATCACTGATGTACTGTGGATCATCACTGATGTACTATAGATCATCACTGGTGTACTATGGATCATCACTGGTGTACTATGGATCATCGCTGATGTACTGTGGACCATCACCGATGTACTATGGATCATCACCGATGTATCATCACTGATGAACTATGGATCATCACTGATGTACTATGGATCATCACTGATGTACTGTGGATCATCACTGATGTACTATAGATCATCACTGAAGTACTATGGGCCATCACGGGTGTACTGTGGATCATCCCTGATGTACTGTGAATCATCACTGATGTACTGTGGATCATCACTGATGTACTATAGTTCATCACTGATGTACTATGGGCCATCACTGGTGTACTATGAATCATCACTGGTTTACTATGGATCATCACTGGTGTACTATGGATCATCGCTGATGTACTGTGGACCATCACCGATGTACTATGGATCATCACCGATGTATCATCACTGATGAACTATGGATCATCACTGATGTACTATGGATCATCACTGATGTACTGTGGATCATCACTGATGTACTGTGGACCATCACTGATGTACTATGGATCATCACCGATGTATCATCACTGATGTACTATGGATCATCACTGATGTACTATGGATCATCACTGATGTACTGTGGATCATCACTGATGTACTGTGGATCATCACATATGTACTGTGGATCATCACTGATGTACTATAGATCATCACTGAAGTACTATGGGCCATCACGGGTGTACTGTGGATCATCACTGGTGTACTATGGATCATCACTGATGTACTATGGACCTTCCCTGATGTACTATGGAGCATCCCTGATGTACTATGGACCATCCCTGATGTACTGAGGATCATCACTGATGTACTATAGATTATCACTGATGTACTATGGGCCATCACTCGTGTACTATGGATCATCACTGATGTACTGTGGATCATCACTGATGTACTATGGATCATCACTGATGTACTATGGATCATCACTGATGTACTATGAGCCATCACTGATGTACTATGAGCCATCACTGATGTACTATGGGACATCACTGATGTACTATGGATCATCACTGATGTACTATGGATCATCACTGATGTACTATGGATCATCACTGATGTACTATGGATCATCACTGGTGTACTGTGGATCATCACTGATGTACTGTGGACCATCACTGATGTCCTGTGGATCATCACTGATGTACTGAGGATCATCACTGATGTACCGAGGATCATCACTGATGTACTGTGGATCATCACTGATGTACTGTGGATCATCACTGATGTACTATAGATCATTACTGATGTACTGAGGATCATCACTGATGTACTGTGGATCATCACTGATGTACTGTGGATCATCACTGATGTACTATAGATCATCACTGATGTACTATGGATCATCATTGATGCACTATGGATCATCATTGATGTACTATATATCATCACTGATGTACTGTGGATCATCACTGATGTACTGTGGATCATCACTGATGTACTGTGGATCATCACTGATGTACTATGGATCATCACTGGTGTACTATGGATCATCACTGATGTATTATGGATCATCACTGGTGTACTATGGATCATCACTGATGTACTATAGATCATCACTGATGTACTATGGACCATCACTGGTGTACTATGGATCATCACTGGTGTACTATGGATCATCACTGGTGTACTATGAATCATCACTGATGTACTGTGGATCATCACTGATGTACTATAGATCATCACTGATGTACTATGGGCCATCACTGGTGTACTATCGGCCATCACTGGTGTACTATGGATCATCACTGGTGTACTATGGATCATCACTGATATACTGTGGACCATCCCTGATGTACTGTGGATCATCACTGATGTACTGTGGATCATCACTGATGTACTATGGACCATCCCTGATGTACTATGGACCATCCCTGATGTACTGTGGATCATCACTGATGTACTGTGGATCATCACTGATGTACTATAGATCATCACTGATGTACTATGGGCCATCACTGGTGTACTATGGGCCATCACTGGTGTACTATGGATCATCACTCGTGTACTATGGATCATCACTGATATACTGTGGACCATCCCTGATGTACTGTGGATCATCACTGATGTACTGTGGATCATCACTGATGTACTGTGGATCATCACTGATGTACTGTGGATCATCACTGATGTACTACAGATCATCACTGATGTACTAGGGGCCATCACTGGTTTACTATGGGACATCACTGGTGTACTATGGATCATCACCAATGTACTATGGATCATAACTGATGTACTATGGATCATCACTGATGTACTGTGGATCATCACTGATGTACTGTGGATCATCACTGATGTACTGTGGATCATCACTGATGTACTATAGATCATCACTGAAGTACTATGGGCCATCACTGGCGTACTATGGATCATCACTGATGTACTATGGATCATCACTGATGTATTATGGATCATCACTGATGTACTATGAGCCATCACTGATGTACTATGGATCATCACTGGTGTACTATGGATCATCACAAATGTACTATGTATCATCACTGATGTACTATGAGCTATCACTGATGTACTATGGATCATCACTGATGTACTATGGATCATCACTGATGTACTGTGGACCATCCCTGATGTACTGTGGATCATCACTGATGTACTGTGGATCATCACTGATGTACCGTTGATCATCACTGATGTACTGAGGATCATCACCGATGTACTGAGGATCATCACTGATGTACTGTGGATCATCACTGATGTACTATGGGCCATCACAGGTGTACTATGGATCATCACTGGTGTACTATGGATCATCACTGATGTACTATGGACCATCCCTGATGTACTGTGGATCATCACTGATGTACTATGGACCATCACTGGTGTACTATGGATCATCACTGGTGTACTATGGATCATCACTGGTGTACTATGGATCATCGCTGATGTACTGTGGACCATCACCGATGTACTATGGATCATCACCGATGTATCATCACTGATGAACTATGGATCATCACTGATGTACTATGGATCATCACTGATGTACTGTGGATCATCACTGATGTACTGTGGACCATCACTGATGTACTATGGATCATCACCGATGTATCATCACTGATGTACTATGGATCATCACTGATGTACTATGGATCATCACTGATGTACTGTGGATCATCACTAATGTACTGTGGATCATCACATATGTACTGTGGATCATCACTGATGTACTATAGATCATCACTGAAGTACTATGGGCCATCACGGGTGTACTGTGGATCATCACTGGTGTACTATGGATCATCACTGATGTACTATGGACCTTCCCTGATGTACTATGGAGCATCCCTGATGTACTATGGACCATCCCTGATGTACTGAGGATCATCACTGATGTACTATAGATTATCACTGATGTACTATGGGCCATCACTCGTGTACTATGGATCATCACTGATGTACTGTGGATCATCACTGATGTACTATGGATCATCACTGATGTACTATGGATCATCACTGATGTACTATGAGCCATCACTGATGTACTATGAGCCATCACTGATGTACTATGGGACATCACTGATGTACTATGGATCATCACTGATGTACTATGGATCATCACTGATGTACTATGGATCATCACTGATGTACTATGGATCATCACTGGTGTACTGTGGATCATCACTGATGTACTGTGGACCATCACTGATGTCCTGTGGATCATCACTGATGTACTGAGGATCATCACTGATGTACCGAGGATCATCACTGATGTACTGTGGATCATCACTGATGTACTGTGGATCATCACTGATGTACTATAGATCATTACTGATGTACTGAGGATCATCACTGATGTACTGTGGATCATCACTGATGTACTGTGGATCATCACTGATGTACTATAGATCATCACTGATGTACTATGGATCATCATTGATGCACTATGGATCATCATTGATGTACTATATATCATCACTGATGTACTGTGGATCATCACTGATGTACTGTGGATCATCACTGATGTACTGTGGATCATCACTGATGTACTATGGATCATCACTGGTGTACTATGGATCATCACTGATGTATTATGGATCATCACTGGTGTACTATGGATCATCACTGATGTACTATAGATCATCACTGATGTACTATGGACCATCACTGGTGTACTATGGATCATCACTGGTGTACTATGGATCATCACTGGTGTACTATGAATCATCACTGATGTACTGTGGATCATCACTGATGTACTATAGATCATCACTGATGTACTATGGGCCATCACTGGTGTACTATCGGCCATCACTGGTGTACTATGGATCATCACTGGTGTACTATGGATCATCACTGATATACTGTGGACCATCCCTGATGTACTGTGGATCATCACTGATGTACTGTGGATCATCACTGATGTACTATGGACCATCCCTGATGTACTATGGACCATCCCTGATGTACTGTGGATCATCACTGATGTACTGTGGATCATCACTGATGTACTATAGATCATCACTAATGTACTATGGGCCATCACTGGTGTACTATGGGCCATCACTGGTGTACTATGGATCATCACTCGTGTGCTATGGATCATCACTGATATACTGTGGACCATCCCTGATGTACTGTGGATCATCACTGATGTACTGTGGATCATCACTGATGTACTGTGGATCATCACTGATGTACTACAGATCATCACTGATGTACTAGGGGCCATCACTGGTTTACTATGGGACATCACTGGTGTACTATGGATCATCACCAATGTACTATGGATCATAACTGATGTACTATGGATCATCACTGATGTACTGTGGATCATCACTGATGTACTGTGGATCATCACTGATGTACTGTGGATCATCACTGATGTACTATAGATCATCACTGAAGTACTATGGGCCATCACTGGCGTACTATGGATCATCACTGATGTACTATGGATCATCACTGATGTATTATGGATCATCACTGATGTACTATGAGCCATCACTGATCTACTATGGATCATCACTGGTGTACTATGGATCATCACAAATGTACTATGTATCATCACTGATGTACTATGAGCTATCACTGATGTACTATGGATCATCACTGATGTACTATGGATCATCACTGATGTACTGTGGACCATCCCTGATGTACTGTGGATCATCACTGATGTACTGTGGATCATCACTGATGTACCGTTGATCATCACTGATGTACTGAGGATCATCACCGATGTACTGAGGATCATCACTGATGTACTGTGGATCATCACTGATGTACTATGGGCCATCACAGGTGTACTATGGATCATCACTGGTGTACTATGGATCATCACTGATGTACTATGGACCATCCCTGATGTACTGTGGATCATCACTGATGTACTGTGGATCATCACTGATGTACTGTGGATCATTACTGGTGTACTATGGACCATCCCTGATGTACTATGGACCATCCCTGATGTACCATGGATTATCACTGATGTACTATGGATCATCACTGGTGTACTATGGATCATCACTGATGTACTGTGGATCATCACTGATGTACTATAGATCATCACTGGTGTACTATGGATCATCACTGGTGTACTATGGATCATCACTGATGTACTGTGGACCATCACTGATGTACTATGGATCATCACCGATGTATCATCACTGATGTACTATGGATCATCACTGATGTACTATGGATCATCACTGATGTACTGTGGATCATCACTGATGTACTGTGGATCATCACATATGTACTGTGGATCATCACTGATGTACTATAGATCATCACTGAAGTACTATGGGCCATCACGGGTGTACTGTGGATCATCACTGGTGTACTATGGATCATCACTGATGTACTATGGACCTTCCCTGATGTACTATGGAGCATCCCTGATGTACTATGGACCATCCCTGATGTACTGAGGATCATCACTGATGTACTATAGATTATCACTGATGTACTATGGGCCATCACTCGTGTACTATGGATCATCACTGATGTACTGTGGATCATCACTGATGTACTATGGATCATCACTGATGTACTATGGATCATCACTGATGTACTATGAGCCATCACTGATGTACTATGAGCCATCACTGATGTACTATGGGACATCACTGATGTACTATGGATCATCACTGATGTACTATGGATCATCACTGATGTACTATGGATCATCACTGATGTACCGAGGATCATCACTGATGTACTATGGATCATCACTGATGTACTGTGGATCATCACTGATGTACTATAGATCATTACTGATGTACTGAGGATCATCACTGATGTACTGTGGATCATCACTGATGTACTGTGAATCATCACTGATGTACTATAGATCATCACTGATGTACTATGGATCATCATTGATGCACTATGGATCATCATTGATGTACTATATATCATCACTGATGTACTGTGGATCATCACTGATGTACTGTGGATCATCACTGATGTACTGTGGATCATCACTGATGTACTATGGATCATCACTGGTGTACTATGGATCATCACTGATGTATTATGGATCATCACTGGTGTACTATGGATCATCACTGATGTACTATAGATCATCACTGATGTACTATGGACCATCACTGGTGTACTATGGATCATCACTGGTGTACTATGGATCATCACTGGTGTACTATGGACCATCCCTGATGTACTGTGAATCATCACTGATGTACTGTGGATCATCACTGATGTACTATGGATCATCACTGATGTACTATGGATCATCACTGGTGTACTATGGATCATCACTGATGTACTGAGGATCATCACTGATGTACTATGGATCATCACTGATGTACTATGGATCATCACTGATGTACTATAAATCATCATTGATGTACTATGAGCCATCACTGATGTACTATGGATCATTACTGGTGTACTATGGATCATCACTGGTGTACTATGGATCATCACTGATGTACTGTGGACCATCACCGATGTACTATGGATCATCACCGATGTATCATCACTGATGTACTATGGATCATCACTGATGTACTATGGATCATCACTGATGTACTGTGGATCATCACTGATGTACTGTGGATCATCACTGATGTACTGTGGATCATCACTGATGTACTATAGATCATCACTGAAGTACTATGGGCCATCACGGGTGTACTGTGGATCATCACTGGTGTACTATGGATCATCACTGATGTACTATGGACCTTCCCTGATGTACTATGGAGCATCCCTGATGTACTATGGACCATCCCTGATATACTGAGGGTCATCACTGATGTACTATAGATCATCACTGATGTACTATGGGCCATCACTCGTGTACTATGGATCATCACTGATGTACTGTGGATCATCACTGATGTACTATGGATCATCACTGATGTACTATGGATCATCACTGATGTACTATGAGCCATCACTGATGTACTATGGGACATCACTGATGTACTATGGATCATCACTGATGTACTATGGATCATCACTGGTGTACTATGGATCATCACTGATGTACTGTGGACCATCACTGATGTCCTGTGGATCATCACTGATGTACTGAGGATCATCACTGATGTACTGAGGATCATCACTGATGTACTATGGATCATCACTGATGTACTGTGGATCATCACTGATGTACTATAGATCATTACTGATGTACTGAGGATCATCACTGATGTACTGTGGATCATCACTGATGTACTGTGGATCATCACTGATGTACTATAGATCATCACTGATGTACTATGGATCATCATTGATGTACTATATATCATCACTGATGTACTGTGGATCATCACTGATGTACTATGGATCATCACTGATGTACTGTGGACCATCACTGATGTACTGTGGATCATCACTGATGTACTGTGGATCATCACTGGTGTACTATGGATCATCACTGATGTATTATGGATCATCACTGGTGTACTATGGATCATCACTGATGTACTATAGATCATCACTGATGTACTATGGACAATCACTGGTGTACTGTGGATCATCACTGATGTACTATGGACCATCACTGGTGTATTATGAATCATCACTGGTTTACTATGAATCATCACTGATGTACTATGGACCATCACTGGTGTACTATGGATCATCACTGGTGTACTATGGATCATCACTGGTGTACTATGGACCATCCCCGATGTACTGTGAATCATCACTGATGTACTGTGGATCATCACTGATGTACTATAGTTCATCACTGATATACTATGGGCCATCACTGGTGTATTATGAATCATCACTGGTTTACTATGAATCATCACTGATGTACTATGGACCATCCCTGATGTACTATGGACCATCCCTGATGTACTATGGACCATCCCTGATGTACTGTGGATCATCACTGATGTACTGTGGATTATCATTGATGTACTATAGATCATCACTGATGTACTATGGGCCATCACTGGTGTACTATCGGCCATCACTGGTGTACTATGGATCATCACTGGTGTACTATGGATCATCACTGATATACTGTGGACCATCCCTGATGTACTGTGGATCATCACTGATGTACTGTGGATCATCACTGATGTACTATGGACCATCCCTGATGTACTATGTACCATCCCTGATGTACTGTGGATCATCACTGATGTACTGTGGATCATCACTGATGTACTATAGATCATCACTGATGTACTATGGGCCATCACTGGTGTACTATGGGCCATCACTGGTGTACTATGGATCATCACTGGTGTACTATGGATCATCACTGGTGTACTATGGATCATCACTGATATACTGTGGACCATCCCTGATGTACTGTGGATCATCACTGATGTACTGTGGATCATCACTGATGTACTGTGGATCATCACTGATGTACTACAGATCATCACTGATGTACTAGGGGCCATCACTGGTGTACTATGGGACATCACTGGTGTACTATGGATCATCACCAATGTACTATGGATCATCACTGATGTACTATGGATCATCACTGATGTACTGTGGATCATCACTGATGTACTGTGGATCATCACTGATGTACTGTGGATCATCACTGATGTACTATAGATCATCACTGAAGTACTATGGGCCATCACTGGTGTACTATGGATCATCACTGATGTACTATGGATCATCACTGATGTATTATGGATCATCACTGATGTACTATGAGCCATCACTGATGTACTATGGATCATCACTGGTGTACTATGGATCATCACAAATGTACTATGTATCATCACTGATGTACTATGAGCTATCACTGATGTACTATGGATCATCACTGATGTACTATGGATCATCACTGATGTACTGTGGACCATCCCTGATGTACTGTGGATCATCACTGATGTACTGTGGATCATCACTGATGTACCGTTGATCATCACTGATGTACTGAGGATCATCACCGATGTACTGAGGATCATCACTGATGTACTGTGGATCATCACTGATGTACTATGGGCCATCACAGGTGTACTATGGATCATCACTGGTGTACTATGGATCATCACTGATGTACTATGGACCATCCCTGATGTACTGTGGATCATCACTGATGTACTGTGGATCACCACTGATGTACTGTGGATCATCACTGGTGTACTATGGACCATCCCTGATGTACTATGGACCATCCCTGATGTACCGTGGATTATCACTGATGTACCGTGGATCATTACTGATGTACTGAGGATCATCACTGATGTACTGTGGATTATCACTGATGTACTGTGGATCGTCACTGATTTACTGTGGATCATCACTGATGTACTGAGGATCATCACTGATGTACTATGGATCATCACTGATGTACTATGGATCATCATTGATGTACTATGAGCCATCACTGATGTACTATGGATCATCACTGGTGTACTATGGATCATCACTGATGTACTGTGGATCATCACTGATGTACTGTGGACCATCACCGATGTACTATGGATCATCACCGATGTATCATCACTGATGTACTATGGATCATCACAGATGTACTATGGATCATCACTGATGTACTGTGGATCATCACTGATGTACTGTGGATCATCACTGATGTACTATAGATAATCACTGAAGTACTATGGGCCATCACGGGTGTGCTGTGGATCATCAATGGTGTACTATGGATCATCACTGATGTACTATGGACCTTCCCTGATGTACTATGGAGCATCCCTGATGTACTATGGACCATCCCTGATGTACTGAGGATCATCACTGATGTACTATAGATCATCACTGATGTACTATGGGCCATCACTCGTGTACTATGGATCATCACTGATGTACTGTGGATCATCACTGATGTACTATGGATCATCACTGATGTACTATGGATCATCACTGGTGTACTATGGATCATCACTGATGTACTGTGGACCATCACTGATGTCCTGTGGATCATCACTGATGTACTGAGGATCATCACTGATGTACTGAGGATCATCACTGATGTACTATGGATCATCACTGATGTACTGTGGATCATCACTGATGTACTATAGATCATTACTGATGTACTGAGGATCATCACTGATGTACTATAGATCATCACTGATGTACTATGGGCCATCACTCGTGTACTATGGATCATCACTGATGTACTGTGGATCATCACTGATGTACTATGGATCATCACTGATGTACTATGGATCATCACTGATGTACTATGAGCCATCACTGATGTACTATGGGACATCACTGATGTACTATGGATCATCACTGATGTACTATGGATCATCACTGATGTACTATAGATCATCACTGATGTACTATAGATCATCACTGATGTACTATGGATCATCACTGATGTACTATAGATCATCACTGGTGTACTATGGATCATCACTGGTGTACTATGGACCATCACTGGTGTACTATGGATCATCACTGATGTACTATGGATCATCACTGGTGTACTATGGATCATCACTGATGTATTATGGATCATCACTGGTGTACTGTGGATCATCACTGATGTACTATAGATCATCACTGATGAACTGTGAACCATCACTGGTGTACTATGGATCATCACTGGTGTACTATGGATCATCACTGGTGTACTATGGACCATCCCTGATGTACTGTGAATTATCACTGATGTACTGTGGATCATCACTGATGTACTATGGATCATCACTGATGTACTATGGATCATCACTGATGTACTGTGGACCATCACTGATATCCTGTGGATCATCACTGATGTACTGAGGATCATCACTGATGTACTGAGGATCATCACTGCTGTACTATGGATCATCACTGATCTACTGTGGATCATCACTGATGTACTATAGATCATCACTGATGTACTGTGGATCATCACTGATGTACTGTGGATCATCACTGATGTACTATAGATCATCACTGATGTACTATGGATCATCACTGATGTACTATGGATCATCACTGATGTACTATGGACCATCCCTGATGTACTGTGGATCATCACTGATGTACTATGGACCATCACTGGTGTACTATGGATCATCACTGGTGTACTATGGATCATCACTGGTGTACTATGGACCATCCCTGATGTACTGTGAATCATCACTGATGTACTGTGGATCATCACTGATGTACTATAGTTCATCACTGATATACTATGGGCCATCACTGGTGTACTATGAATCATCACTGGTTTACTATGGATCATCACTGATGTACTATGGACCATCCCTGATGTACTATGGACCATCCCTGATGTACTGTGGATCATCACTGATGTAGTGTGGATCATCACTGATGTACTATAGATCATCACTGATGTACTATGGGCCATCACTGGTGTACTATCAGCCATCACTGGTGTACTATGGATCATCACTGGTGTACTATGGATCATCACTGATACACTGTGGACCATCCCTGGTATACTGTGGATCATCACTGATGTACTGTGGATCATCACTGATGTACTACAGATCATCACTGATGTACTAGGGGCCATCACTGGTGTACTATGGGACATCACTGGTGTACTATGGATCATCACCAATGTACTATGGATCATCACTGATGTACTATGGATCATCACTGATGTACTGTGGGTCATCACTGATGTACTGTGGATCATCACTGATGTACTGTGGATCATCACTGATGTACTATAGATCATCACTGATGTACTATGGATCATCATTGATGTACTATATATCATCACTGATGTACTGTGGATCATCACTGATGTACTGTGGATCATCACTGATGTACTGTGGACCATCACTGATGTACTGTGGATCATCACTGATGTTCTATGGATCATCACTGATGTACTATAGATCATCACTGATGTACTATGGATCATCACTGATGTACTATAGATCATCACTGATGTACTATGGATCATCACTGGTGTACTATGGATCATCACTGGTGTACTATGGACCATCACTGGTGTACTATGGATCATCACTGATGTACTATGGATCATCACTGGTGTACTATGGATCATCACTGATGTATTATGGATCATCACTGGTGTACTATGGATCATCACTGATGTACTATAGATCATCACTGATGTACTATGGACCATCACTGGTGTACTATGGATCATCACTGGTGTACTATGGATCATCACTGGTGTACTATGGACCATCCCTGATGTACTGTGAATCATCACTGATGTACTGTGGATCATCACTGATGTACTATGGATCATCACTGATGTACTATGGATCATCACTGATGTACTGTGGACCATCACTGATATCCTGTGGATCATCACTGATGTACTGAGGATCATCACTGATGTACTGAGGATCATCACTGATGTACTATGGATCATCACTGATCTACTGTGGATCATCACTGATGTACTGTGGATCATCACTGATGTACTGTGGATCATCACTGATGTACTATAGATCATCACTGATGTACTATGGATCATCACTGATGTACTATGGATCATCACTGATGTACTATGGACCATCCCTGATGTACTGTGGATCATCACTGATGTACTATAGATCATTACTGATGTACTGAGGATCATCACTGATGTACTGTGGATCATCACTGATGTACTGTGGATCATCACTGATGTACTGTGGATCATCACTGATGTACTATAGATCATCACTGATGTACTATGGATCATCACTGATGTACTATGGATCATCACTGATGTACTATGGACCATCACTGGTGTACTATGGATCATCACTGGTGTACTATGGATCATCACTGGTGTACTATGGACCATCCCTGATGTACTGTGAATCATCACTGATGTACTGTGGATCATCACTGATGTACTATAGTTCATCACTGATATACTATGGGCCATCACTGGTGTACTATGAATCATCACTGGTTTACTATGGATCATCACTGATGTACTATGGACCATCCCTGATGTACTATGGACCATCCCTTATGTACTGTGGATCATCACTGATGTACTGTGGATCATCACTGATGTACTATAGATCATCACTGATGTACTATGGGCCATCACTGGTGTACTATCGGCCATCACTGGTGTACTATGGATCATCACTGGTGTACTATGGATCATCACTGATATACTGTGGACCATCCCTGATGTACTGTGGATCATCACTGATGTACTGTGGATCATCACTGATGTACTGTGGATCATCACTGATGTACTACAGATCATCACTGATGTACTAGGGGCCATCACTGGTGTACTATGGGACATCACTGGTGTACTATGGATCATCACCAATGTACTATGGATCATCACTGATGTACTATGGATCATCACTGATGTACTGTGGGTCATCACTGATGTACTGTGGATCATCACTGATGTACTGTGGATCATCACTGATGTACTATAGATCATCACTGAAGTACTATGGGCCATTACTGGTGTACTATGGATCATCACTGATGTACTATGGATCATCACTGATGTATTATGGATCATCACTGATGTACTATGAGCCATCACTGATGTACTATGGATCATCACTGGTGTACTATGGATCATCACTGATGTACTATGTATTATCACTGATGTACTATGAGCTATCACTGATGTACTATGGATCATCACTGATGTGCTATGGATCATCACTGATGTACTGTGGACCATCCCTGATGTACTGTGGATCATCACTGATGTACTGTGGATCATCACTGATGTACCGTTGATCATCACTGATGTACTGAGGATTATCACCGATGTACTGAGGATCATCACTGATGTACTGTGGATCATCACTGATGTACTATGGGCCATCACAGGTGTACTATGGATCATCACTGGTGTACTGTGGATCATCACTGATGTACTGTGGATCATCACTGATGTACTGTGGATCATCACTGATGTACTATAGATCATCACTGAAGTACTATGGGCCATCACTGGTGTACTATGGATCATCACTGATGTACTATGGATCATCACTGATGTATTATGGATCATCACTTATGTACTATGAGCCATCACTGATGTACTATGGATCATCACTGGTGTACTATGGATCATCACAAATGTACTATGTATCATCACTGATGTACTATGAGCTATCACTGATGTACTATGGATCATCACGGATGTACTATGGATCATCACTGATGTACTGTGGACCATCCCTGATGTACTGTGGATCATCACTGATGTACTGTGGATCATCACTGATGTACCGTTGATCATCACTGATGTACTGAGGATCATCACCGATGTACTGAGGATCGTCACTGATGTACTGTGGATCATCACTGATGTACTATGGGCCATCACAGGTGTACTATGGATCATCACTGGTGTACTATGGATCATCACTGATGTACTATGGACCATCCCTGATGTACTGTGGATCATCACTGATGTACTGTGGATCATCACTGGTGTACTATGGACCATCCCTGATGTACTATGGACCATCCCTGATGTACCGTGGATTATCACTGATGTACCGTGGATCATTACTGATGTACTGAGGATCATCACTGATGTACTGTGGATCATCACTGATGTAAAGTGGATCGTCACTGATTTACTGTGGATCATTACTGATGTTCTGTGGATCATCACTGATGTACTGAGGATCATCACTGATGTACTATGGATCATCACTGATGTACTATGGATCATCACTGATGTACTATGGATCATCATTGATGTACTATGAGCCATCACTGATGTACTATGGATCATCACTGGTGTACTATGGATCATCACTGATGTACTGTGGATCATCACTGATGTACTATAGATCATCACTGGTGTACTATGGATCATCACTGGTGTACTATGGATCATCACTGATGTACTGTGGACCATCACCGATGTACTATGGATCATCACCGATGTATCATCACTGATGTACTATGGATCATCACTGATGTACTTTGATCATCACTGATGTACTGTGGATCATCACTGATGTACTGTGGATCATCACTGATGTACTATAGATCATCACTGAAGTACTATGGGCCATCACGGGTGTACTGTGGATCATCACTGGTGTACTATGGATCATCACTGATGTACTATGGACCTTCCCTGATGTACTATGGAGCATCCCTGATGTACTATGGACCATCCCTGATGTACTGAGGATCATCACTGATGTACTATAGATCATCACTGATGTACTATGGGCCATCACTCGTGTACTATGGATCATCACTGATGTACTGTGGATCATCACTGATGTACTATGGATCATCACTGATGTACTATGGATCATCACTGATGTACTATGAGCCATCACTGATGTACTATGGGACATCACTGATGTACTATGGATCATCACTGATGTACTATGGATCATCACTGATGTACTGTGGACCATCACTGATGTCCTGTGGATCATCACTGATGTACTGAGGATCATCACTGATGTACTGAGGATCATCACTGATGTACTATGGATCATCACTGATGTACTATGGATCATCACTGATGTACTGTGGATCATCACTGATGTACTATAGATCATTACTGATGTACTGAGGATCATCACTGATGTACTGTGGATCATCACTGATGTACTGTGGATCATCACTGATGTACTATAGATCATCACTGATGTACTATGGATAATCATTGATGTACTATATATCATCACTGATGTACTGTGGATCATCACTGATGTACTGTGGATCATCACTGATGTACTGTGGACCATCACTGATGTACTGTGGATCATCACTGATGTACTATGGATCATCACTGGTGTACTATGGATCATCACTGATGTATTATGGATCATCACTGGTGTACTATGGATCATCACTGATGTACTATAGATCATCACTGATGTACTATAGATCATCACTGATGTACTATGGACCATCACAGGTGTACTATGGATCATCACTGGTGTACTGTGGATCATCACTGATGTACTGTGGATCATCACTGATGTACTGTGGATCATCACTGATGTACTATAGATCATCACTGAAGTACTATGGGCCATCACTGGTGTACTATGGATCATCACTGATGTACTATGGATCATCACTGATGTATTATGGATCATCACTGATGTACTATGAGCCATCACTGATGTACTATGGATCATCACTGGTGTACTATGGATCATCACAAATGTACTATGTATCATCACTGATGTACTATGAGCTATCACTGATGTACTATGGATCATCACGGATGTACTATGGATCATCACTGATGTACTGTGGACCATCCCTGATGTACTGTGGATCATCACTGATGTACTGTGGATCATCACTGATGTACCGTTGATCATCACTGATGTACTGAGGATCATCACCGATGTACTGAGGATCATCACTGATGTACTGTGGATCATCACTGATGTACTATGGGCCATCACAGGTGTACTATGGATCATCACTGGTGTACTATGGATCATCACTGATGTACTATGGACCATCCCTGATGTACTGTGGATCATCACTGATGTACTGTGGATAATCACTGATGTACTGTGGATCATCACTGGTGTACTATGGACCATCCCTGATGTACTATGGACCATCCCTGATGTACCGTGGATTATCACTGATGTACCGTGGATCATTACTGATGTACTGAGGATCATCACTGATGTACTGTGGATCATCACTGATGTACTGTGGATCGTCACTGATTTACTGTGGATCATTACTGATGTTCTGTGGATCATCACTGATGTACTGAGGATCATCACTGATGTACTATGGATCATCACCGATGTACTATGGATCATCACTGATGTACTATGGATCATCACTGATGTACTATGGATCATCATTGATGTACTATGAGCCATCACTGATGTACTATGGATCATCACTGGTGTACTATGGATCATCACTGATGTACTGTGGATCATCACTGATGTACTATAGATCATCACTGGTGTACTATGGATCATCACTGGTGTACTATGGATCATCACTGATGTACTGTGGACCATCACCGATGTACTATGGATCATCACCGATGTATCATCACTGATGTACTATGGATCATCACTGATGTACTATGGATCATCACTGATGTACTGTGGATCATCACTGATGTACTGTGGATCATCACTGATGTACTGTGGATCATCACTGATGTACTATAGATCATCACTGAAGTACTATGGGCCATCACGGGTGTGCTGTGGATCATCACTGGTGTACTATGGATCATCACTGATGTACTATGGACCTTCCCTGATGTACTATGGAGCATCCCTGATGTACTATGGACCATCCCTGATGTACTGAGGATCATCACTGATGTACTATAGATCATCACTGATGTACTATGGGCCATCACTCGTGTACTATGGATCATCACTGATGTACTGTGGATCATCACTGATGTACTATGGATCATCACTGATGTACTATGGATCATCACTGATGTACCGTTGATCATCACTGATGTACTGTGGACCATCACTGATGTACTGTGGATCATCACTGATGTACCGTTGATCATCACTGATGTACTGTGGACCATCACTGATGTACTGTGGATCATCACTGATGTACTATGGATCATCACTGGTGTACTATGGATCATCACTGATGTATTATGGATCATCACTGGTGTACTATGGATCATCACTGATGTACTATAGATCATCACTGATGTACTATAGATCATCACTGATGTACTATGGACCATCACTGGTGTACTATGGATCATCACTGGTGTACTATGGATCATCACTGGTGTACTATGGACCATCCCTGATGTACTGTGAATCATCACTGATGTACTGTGGATCATCACTGATGTACTATGGATCATCACTGATGTACTATGGATCATCATTGATGTACTATGAGCCATCACTGAGGTACTATGGATCATCACTGGTGTACTATGGATCATCACTGATGTACTGAGGATCATCACTGATGTACTATGGATCATCACTGATGTACTATGGATCATCACTGATGTACTATGGATCATCATTGATGTACTATGAGCCATCACTGACGTACTATGGATCATCACTGGTGTACTATGGATCATCACTGATGTACTGTGGATCATCACTGATGTACTATAGATCATCACTGGTGTACTATGGATCATCACTGGTGTACTATGGATCATCACTGATGTACTGTGGACCATCACCGATGTACTATGGATCATCACAGATGTATCATCACTGATGTACTATGGATCATCACTGATGTACTATGGATCATCACTGATGTATTGTAGATCATCACTGATGTACTGTGGATCATCACTGATGTACTGTGGATCATCACTGATGTACTATAGATCATCACTGAAGTACTATGGGCCATCACGGGTGTACTGTGGATCATCACTGGTGTACTATGGATCATCACTGATGTACTATGGACCTTCCCTGATGTACTATGGAGCATCCCTGATGTACTATGGACCATCCCTGATGTACTGAGGATCATCACTGATGTACTATAGATCATCACTGATGTACTATGGGCCATCACTCGTGTACTATGGATCATCACTGATGTACTGTGGATCATCACTGATGTACTATGGATCATCACTGATGTACTATGGATCATCACTGATGTACTATGAGCCATCACTGATGTACTATGGGACATCACTGATGTACTATGGATCATCACTGATGTACTATGGATCACCACTGATGTGCTATGGATCATCACTGGAGTACTATGGATCATCACTGATGTACTGTGGACCATCACTGATGTCCTGTGGATCATCACTGATGTACTGAGGATCATCACTGATGTACTATGGATCATCACTGATGTACTGTGGATCATCACTGATGTACTATAGATCATTACTGATGTACTGAGGATCATCACTGATGTACTGTGGATCATCACTGATGTACTGTGGATCATCACTGATGTACTATAGATCATCACTGATGTACTATGGATCATCATTGATGTACTATATATCATCACTGATGTACTGTGGATCATCACTGATGTACTGTGGATCATCACTGATGTACTGTGGACCATCACTGATGTACTGTGGATCATCACTGATGTACTGTGGATCATCACTGATGTACTATGGATCATCACTGGTGTACTATGGATCATCACTGGTGTACTATGGATCATCACTGGTGTACTATGGATCATCACTGGTGTACTATGGACCATCCCTGATGTACTGTGAATCATCACTGATGTACTGTGGATCATCACTGATGTACTCTGGGTCACCACTGATGTACTATGGATCATCACTGATGTACTGTGGACCATCACTGATATCCTGTGGATCATCACTGATGTACTGAGGATCATCACTGATGTACTGAGGATCATCACTGATGTACTATGGATCATCACTGATCTACTGTGGATCACCACTGATGTACTATAGATCATCACTGATGTACTGTGGATCATCACTGATGTACTGTGGATCATCACTGATGTACTATAGATCATCACTGATGTACTATGGATCATCACTGATGTACTATGGATCATCACTGATGTACTATGGACCATCCCTGATGTACTGTGGATCATCACTGATGTACTATGGACCATCACTGGTGTACTATGGATCATCACTGGTGTACTATGGATCATCACTGGTGTACTATGGACCATCCCCGATGTACTGTGAATCATCACTGATGTACTGTGGATCATCACTGATGTACTATAGTTCATCACTGATATACTATGGGCCATCACTGGTGTATTATTAATCATCACTGGTTTACTATGGATCATCACTGATGTACTATGGACCATCCCTGATGTACTATGGACCATCCCTGATGTACTGTGGATCATCACTGATGTACTGTGGATCATCACTGATGTACTATAGATCATCACTGATGTACTGTGGGCCATCACTGGTGTACTATCGGCCATCACTGGTGTACTATGGATCATCACTGGTGTACTATGGATCATCACTGATATACTGTGGACCATCCCTGATGTACTGTGGATCATCACTGATGCACTGTGGATCATCACTGATGTACTATGGACCATCCCTGATGTACTATGGACCATCCCTGATGTACTGTGGATCATCACTGATGTACTGTGGATCATCACTGATGTACTATAGATCATCACTGATGTACTATGGGCCATCACTGGTGTACTATGGGCCATCACTGGTGTACTATGGATCATCACTGGTGTACTATGGATCATCACTGATATACTGTGGACCATCCCTGATGTACTGTGGATCATCACTGATGTACTGTGGATCATCACTGATGTACTGTGGATCATCACTGATGTACTACAGATCATCACTGATGTACTAGGGGCCATCACTGGTGTACTATGGGACATCACTGGTGTACTATGGATCATCACCAATGTACTATGGATCATCACTGATGTACTATGGATCATCACTGATGTACTGTGGATCATCACTGATGTACTGTGGATCATCACTGATGTACTGTGGATCATCACTGATGTACTATAGATCATCACTGATGTACTATGGATCATCACTGATGTATTATGGATCATCACTGATGTACTATGAGCCATCACTGATGTACTATGGATCATCACTGGTGTACTATGGATCATCACAAATGTACTATGTATCATCACTGATGTACTATGAGCTATCACTGATGTACTATGGATCATCACTGATGTACTATGGATCATCACTGATGTACTGTGGACCATCCCTGATGTACTGTGGATCATCACTGATGTACTGTGGATCATCACTGATGTACCGTTGATCATCACTGATGTACTGAGGATCATCACCGATGTACTGAGGATCATCCCTGATGTACTGTGGATCATCACTGATGTACTATGGGCCATCACAGGTGTACTATGGATCATCACTGGTGTACTATGGATCATCACTGATGTATTATGGACCATCCCTGATGTACTGTGGATCATCACTGATGTACTGTGGATAATCACTGATGTACTGTGGATCATCACTGGTGTACTATGGACCATCCCTGATGTACTATGGACCATCCCTGATGTACCGTGGATTATCACTAATGTACCGTGGATCATTACTGATGTACTGAGGATCATCACTGATGTACTGTGGATCATCACTGATGTACTGTGGATCGTCACTGATTTACTGTGGATCATTACTGATGTTCTGTGGATCATCACTGATGTACTGAGGATCATCACTGATGTACTATGGATCATCACCGATGTACTATGGATCATCACTGATGTACTATGGATCATCATTGATGTACTATGAGCCATCACTGATGTACTATGGATCATCACTGGTGTACTATGGATCATCACTGATGTACTGTGGATCATCACTGATGTACTATAGATCATCACTGGTGTACTATGGATCATCACTGGTGTACTATGGATCATCACTGATGTACTGTGGACCATCACCGATGTACTATGGATCATCACCGATGTATCATCACTGATGTACTATGGATCATCACTGATGTACTATGGATCATCACTGATGTACTGTGGATCATCACTGATGTACTGTGGATCATCACTGATGTACTGTGGATCATCACTGATGTACTATAGATCATCACTGAAGTACTATGGGCCATCACGGGTGTACTGTGGATCATCACTGGTGTACTATGGATCATCACTGATGTACTATGGACCTTCCCTGATGTACTATGGAGCATCCCTGATGTACTATGGACCATCCCTGATGTACTGAGGATCATCACTGATGTACTATAGATCATCACTGATGTACTATGGGCCATCACTCGTGTACTATGGATCATCACTGATGTACTGTGGATCATCACTGATGTACTATGGATCATCACTGATGTACTATGGATCATCACTGATGTACTATAGATCATCACTGATGTGCTATGGACCATCACTGGTGTACTATGAATCATCACTGGTGTACTATGGATCATCACTGGTGTACTATGGACCATCCCTGATGTACTGTGAATCATCACTGATGTACTGTGGATCATCACTAATGTACTATGGATCATCACTGATGTACTATGGATCATCACTGATGTACTGTGGATCATCACTGATGTACTGAGGATCATCACTGATGTTCTATGAGCCATCACTGATGTACTATGGATCATCACTGATGTACTATGGATCATCACTGATGTACTATGGATCATCACTGATGTACTATGGATCATCACTGATGTACTATGAGCCATCACTGATGTACTATGGACCATCACTGGTGTACTATGGATCATCACTGGTGTACTATGGATCATCACTGGTGTACTATGGATCATCACTGGTGTACTATGGATCATCACTGGTGTACTATGGATCATCACTGGTGTACTACGGACCATCCCTGATGTACTGTGAATCATCTCTGATGTACTGTGGATCATCACTGATGTACTATAGTTCATCACTGATGTACTATGGGCCATCACTGATGTACTGAGGATCATCACGGATGTTCTATGAGCCATCACTGATGTACTATGGATCATCACTGATGTACTATGGATCATCACTGATGTACTATGGATCATCACTGATGTACTATGAGCCATCACTGATGTACTATGGATCATCAATGATGTACTGTGAATCATCACTGATGTACCGTGGATCATCACTGAAGTACTGAGAATCATCACTGATGTACTGTGGATCATCACTGATGTACTATGGATCATCACTGATGTACTATGGATCATCACTGATGTACTGCGGATCATCACTGATGTACTGAGGATCATCACTGATGTTCTATGAGCCATCACTGATGTACTATGGATCATCACTGATGTACTATGGATCATCACTGATGTACTATGGATCATCACTGATGTACTATGAGCCATCACTGATGTACTATGGACCATCACTGGTGTACTATGGATCATCACTGGTGTACTATGGATCATCACTGGTGTACTATGGATCATCACTGGTGTACTATGGATCATCACTGGTGTACTATGGATCATCACTGGTGTACTACGGACCATCCCTGATGTACTGTGAATCATCTCTGATGTACTGTGGATCATCACTGATGTACTATAGTTCATCACTGATGTACTATGGGCCATCACTGATGTACTGAGGATCATCACGGATGTTCTATGAGCCATCACTGATGTACTATGGATCATCACTGATGTACTATGGATCATCACTGATGTACTATGGATCATCACTGATGTACTATGAGCCATCACTGATGTACTATGGATCATCAATGATGTACTGTGAATCATCACTGATGTACCGTGGATCATCACTGAAGTACTGAGAATCATCACTGATGTACTGTGGATCATCACTGATGTACTATGGATCATCACTGATGTACTATGGATCATCACTGATGTACTGCGGATCATCACTGATGTACTGAGGATCATCACTGATGTTCTATGAGCCATCACTGATGTACTATGGATCATCACTGATGTACTATGGATCATCACTGATGTACTATGGATCATCACTGATGTACTATGAGCCATCACTGATGTACTATGGATCATCAATGATGTACTGTGGATCATCACTGATGCACCGTGGATCATCACTGATGTACTGAGGATCATCACTGATGTACTGTGGATCATCACTGATGTACTATGGGCCATCACTGGTGTACTATGGATCATCACTGATGTACTGTGGATCATCACTGATGTACTATGGGCCATCATTGGTGTACTATGGATCATCACTGATGTACTGTGGATCATCACTGATGTACTATGGATCATCACTGATGTACTATGAGCCATCACTGATGTACTATGGGCCATCACTGATGTACTGTGGATCATCACTGGTGTACTATGGATCATCAGTGATGTACTATGGATCATCACTAATGTACTATGGATCATCACTGATGTACTATGGATCATCACTGGTGTACTATGGATCATCACTGATGTATTATGGATCATCACTGGTGTACTATGGATCATCACTGATTTTCCTTTGGACCATCACTGATGTCCTGTGGATCATCACTGATGTACTGAGGATCATCACTGATGTACTGAGGATCATCACTGATGTACTATGGATCATCACTGATGTACTGTGGATCATCACTGATGTACTATAGATCATCACTGATGTACTGTGGATCATCACTGATGTACTGTGGATCATCACTGATGTACTATGGATCATCACTGATGTACTATGGATCATCACTGATGTACTGTGGACCATCCCTGATGTACTGTGGACCATCCCTGATGTACTGTGGATCATCACTGATGTACTGTGGACCATCACTGATGTACTGTGGACCATCACTGATGTACTGTGGATCATCACTGATGTTCTATGGATCATCACTGATATACTATAGATCATCACTGATGTAGTATGGATCATCACTGATGTACTATAGATCATCACTGATGTACTATGGACCATCACTGGTGTACTATGGATCATCACTGGTGTACTATGGATCATCACTGGTGTACTATGGATCATCACTGGTGTACTATGGACCATCCCTGATGTACTGTGAATCATCACTGATGTACTGTGGATCATCACTGATGTACTATGGATCATCACTGATGTACTATGGATCCTCACTGATGTACTGTGGATCATCACTGATGTACTGAGGATCATCACTGATGTTCTATGAGCCATCACTGATGTACTATGGATCATCACTGATGTACTATGGATCATCACTGATGTACTATGGATCATCACTGATTACTATGAGCCATCACTGATGTACTATGGATCATCAATGATGTACTGTGGATCATCACTGATGTACCGTGGATCATCACTGATGTACTGAGAATCATCACTGATGTATTGTGGATCATCACTGATGTACTATGGATCATCACTGATGTACTATGGATCATCACTGATGTACTGTGGATCATCACTGATGTACTGAGGATCATCACTGATGTTCTATGAGCCATCACTGATGTACTATGGATCATCACTGATGTACTATGGATCATCACTGATGTACTATGGATCATCACTGATGTACTATGGATCATCACTGATGTACTATGAGCCATCACTGATGTACTATGGATCATCAATGATGTACTGTGGGTCATCACTGATGCACCGTGGATCATCACTGATGTACTGAGGATCATCACTGATGTACTGTGGATCATCACTGATGTACTATGGGCCATCACTGGTGTACTATGGATCATCACTGATGTACTGTGGATCATCACTGATGTACTATTGGCCATCATAGGTGTACTATGGATCATCACTGATGTACTGTGGATCATCACTGATGTACTATGGATCATCACTGATGTACTATGGATCATCACTGATGTACTATGAGCCATCACTGATGTACTATGGGCCATCCCTGATGTACTGTGGATCATCACTGGTGTACTATGGATCATCAGTGATGTACTATGGATCATCACTAATGTACTATGGATCATCACTGATGTACTATGGATCATCACTGGTGTACTATGGATCATCACTGGTGTACTATGGACCATCCCTGATGTACTGTGAATCATCACTGATGTACTGTGGATCATCACTGATGTACTATGGATCATCACTGATGTACTATGGATCATCACTGATGTACTATGGATCATCACTGATGTACTGTGGACCATCACTGATATCCTGTGGATCATCACTGATGTACTGAGGATCATCACTGATGTACTGAGGATCATCACTGATGTACTGAGGATCATCACTGATGTACTATGGATCATCACTGATCTACTGTGGATCATCACTGATGTACTATAGATCATCACTGATGTACTGAGGATCATCACTGATGTACTGTGGATCATCACTGATGTACTATGGGCCATCACTGGTGTACTATGGGTCATCCTTGATGTACTGTGGATCATCACTGATGTACTATGGGCCATCATTGGTGTACTATGGATCATCACTGATGTACTGTGGATCATCACTGATGTACTATGGATCATCACTGATGTACTATGAGCCATCACTGATGTACTATGGGCCATCACTGATGTACTGTGGATCATCACTGGTGTACTATGGATCATCAGTGATATACTATGGATCATCACTAATGTACTATGGATCATCACTGATGTACTATGGATCATCACTGGTGTACTATGGATCATCACTGATGTATTATGGATCATCACTGGTGTACTATGGATCATCACTGATTTTCCTTTGGACCATCACTGATGTCCTGTGGATCATCACTGATGTACTGAGGATCATCACTGATGTACTATGGATCATCACTGATGTACTGTGGATCATCACTGATGTACTATAGATCATCACTGATGTACTGTGGATCATCACTGATGTACTGTGGATCATCACTGATGTACTATGGATCATCACTGATGTACTATGGATCATCACTGATGTACTGTGGACCATCACTGATGTACTGTGGACCATCCCTGATGTACTGTGGACCATCCCTGATGTACTGTGGATCATCACTGATGTACTGTGGATCATCACTGATGTACTGTGGACCATCACTGATGTACTGTGGATCATCACTGATGTTCTATGGATCATCACTGATATACTATAGATCATCACTGATGTAGTATGGATCATCACTGATGTACTATAGATCATCACTGATGTACTATGGACCATCACTGGTGTACTATGAATCATCACTGGTGTACTATGGATCATCACTGGTGTACTATGGACCATCCCTGATGTACTGTGAATCATCACTGATGTACTGTGGATCATCACTGATGTACTATGGATCATCACTGATGTACTATGGATCATCACTGATGTACTGTGGATCATCACTGATGTACTGAGGATCATCACTGATGTTCTATGAGCCATCACTGATGTACTATGGATCATCACTGATGTACTATGGATCATCACTGATGTACTATGGATCATCACTGATGTACTATGGATCATCACTGATGTACTATGAGCCATCACTGATGTACTATGGACCATCACTGGTGTACTATGGATCATCACTGGTGTACTATGGATCATCACTGGTGTACTATGGATCATCACTGGTGTACTATGGATCATCACTGGTGTACTATGGACCATCCCTGATGTACTGTGAATCATCACTGATGTACTGTGGATCATCACTGATGTACTATAGTTCATCACTGATGTACTATGGGCCATCACTGATGTACTGAGGATCATCACGGATGTTCTATGAGCCATCACTGATGTACTATGGATCATCACTGATGTACTATGGATCATCACTGATGTACTATAGATCATCACTGATGTACTATGAGCCATCACTGATGTACTATGGATCATCAATGATGTACTGTGAATCATCACTGATGTACCGTGGATCATCACTGATGTACTGAGAATCATCACTGATGTACTGTGGATCATCACTGATGTACTATGGATCATCACTGATGTACTATGGATCATCACTGATGTACTGTGGATCATCACTGATGTACTGAGGATCATCACTGATGTTCTATGAGCCATCACTGATGTACTATGGATCATCACTGATGTACTATGAGCCATCACTGATGTACTATGGATCATCAATGATGTACTGTGGATCATCACTGATGCACCGTGGATCATCACTGATGTACTGAGGATCATCACTGATGTACTGTGGATCATCACTGATGTACTGTGGATCATCACTGATGTACTATAGATCATCACTGATGTACTGTGGATCATCACTGATGTACTGTGGATCATCACTGGTGTACTATGGATCATCACTGGTGTACTATGGACCATCCCTGATGTACTGTGAATCATCACTGATGTACTGTGGATCATCACTGATGTACTATGGATCATCACTGATGTACTATGGATCATCACTGATGTACTGTGGATCATCACTGATGTACTGAGGATCATCACTGATGTTCTATGAGCCATCACTGATGTACTATGGATCATCACTGATGTACTATGGATCATCACTGATGTACTATGGATCATCACTGATGTACTATGAGCCATCACTGATGTACTATGGACCATCACTGGTGTACTATGGATCATCACTGGTGTACTATGGATCATCACTGGTGTACTATGGATCATCACTGGTGTACTATGGACCATCCCTGATGTACTGTGAATCATCACTGATGTACTGTGGATCATCACTGATGTACTATAGTTCATCACTGATGTACTATGGGCCATCACTGATGTACTGAGGATCATCACGGATGTTCTATGAGCCATCACTGATGTACTATGGATCATCACTGATGTACTATGGATCATCACTGATGTACTATGGATCATCACTGATGTACTATGAGCCATCACTGATGTACTATGGATCATCAATGATGTACTGTGAATCATCACTGATGTACCGTGGATCATCACTGATGTACTGAGAATCATCACTGATGTACTGTGGATCATCACTGATGTACTATGGATCATCACTGATGTACTATGGATCATCACTGATGTACTGTGGATCATCACTGATGTACTGAGGATCATCACTGATGTTCTATGAGCCATCACTGATGTACTATGGATCATCACTGATGTACTATGGATCATCACTGATGTACTATGGATCATCACTGATGTACTATGAGCCATCACTGATGTACTATGGATCATCAATGATGTACTGTGGATCATCACTGATGCACCGTGGATCATCACTGATGTACTGAGGATCATCACTGATGTACTGTGAATCATCACTGATGTACTGTGGATCATCACTGATGTACTATAGTTCATCACTGATGTACTATGGGCCATCACTGATGTACTGAGGATCATCACGGATGTTCTATGAGCCATCACTGATGTACTATGGATCATCACTGATGTACTATGGATCATCACTGATGTACTATGAGCCATCACTGATGTACTATGGATCATCAATGATGTACTGTGAATCATCACTGATGTACCGTGGATCATCACTGAAGTACTGAGAATCATCACTGATGTACTGTGGATCATCACTGATGTACTATGGATCATCACTGATGTACTATGGATCATCACTGATGTACTGCGGATCATCACTGATGTACTGAGGATCATCACTGATGTTCTATGAGCCATCACTGATGTACTATGGATCATCACTGATGTACTATGGATCATCACTGATGTACTATGGATCATCACTGATGTACTATGAGCCATCACTGATGTACTATGGATCATCAATGATGTACTGTGGATCATCACTGATGCACCGTGGATCATCACTGATGTACTGAGGATCATCACTGATGTACTGTGGATCATCACTGATGTACTATGGGCCATCACTGGTGTACTATGGATCATCACTGATGTACTGTGGATCATCACTGATGTACTATGGGCCATCATTGGTGTACTATGGATCATCACTGATGTACTGTGGATCATCACTGATGTACTATGGATCATCACTGATGTACTATGAGCCATCACTGATGTACTATGGGCCATCACTGATGTACTGTGGATCATCACTGGTGTACTATGGATCATCAGTGATGTACTATGGATCATCACTAATGTACTATGGATCATCACTGATGTACTATGGATCATCACTGGTGTACTATGGATCATCACTGATGTATTATGGAACATCACTGGTGTACTATGGATCATCACTGATTTTCCTTTGGACCATCACTGATGTCCTGTGGATCATCACTGATGTACTGAGGATCATCACTGATGTACTGAGGATCATCACTGATGTACTATGGATCATCACTGATGTACTGTGGATCATCACTGATGTACTATAGATCATCACTGATGTACTGTGGATCATCACTGATGTACTGTGGATCATCACTGATGTACTGAGGATCATCACTGATGTTCTATGAGCCATCACTGATGTACTATGGATCATCACTGATGTACTATGGATCATCACTGATGTACTATGGATCATCACTGATGTACTATGAGCCATCACTGATGTACTATGGACCATCACTGGTGTACTATGGATCATCACTGGTGTACTATGGATCATCACTGGTGTACTATGGATCATCACTGGTGTACTATGGACCATCCCTGATGTACTGTGAATCATCACTGATGTACTGTGGATCATCACTGATGTACTATAGTTCATCACTGATGTACTATGGGCCATCACTGATGTACTGAGGATCATCACGGATGTTCTATGAGCCATCACTGATGTACTATGGATCATCACTGATGTACTATGGATCATCACTGATGTACTATGGATCATCACTGATGTACTATGAGCCATCACTGATGTACTATGGATCATCAATGATGTACTGTGAATCATCACTGATGTACCGTGGATCATCACTGATGTACTGAGAATCATCACTGATGTACTGTGGATCATCACTGATGTACTATGGATCATCACTGATGTACTATGGATCATCACTGATGTACTGTGGATCATCACTGATGTACTGAGGATCATCACTGATGTTCTATGAGCCATCACTGATGTACTATGGATCATCACTGATGTACTATGGATCATCACTGATGTACTATGGATCATCACTGATGTACTATGAGCCATCACTGATGTACTATGGATCATCAATGATGTACTGTGGATCATCACTGATGCACCGTGGATCATCACTGATGTACTGAGGATCATCACTGATGTACTGTGAATCATCACTGATGTACTGTGGATCATCACTGATGTACTATAGTTCATCACTGATGTACTATGGGCCATCACTGATGTACTGAGGATCATCACGGATGTTCTATGAGCCATCACTGATGTACTATGGATCATCACTGATGTACTATGGATCATCACTGATGTACTATGAGCCATCACTGATGTACTATGGATCATCAATGATGTACTGTGAATCATCACTGATGTACCGTGGATCATCACTGAAGTACTGAGAATCATCACTGATGTACTGTGGATCATCACTGATGTACTATGGATCATCACTGATGTACTATGGATCATCACTGATGTACTGCGGATCATCACTGATGTACTGAGGATCATCACTGATGTTCTATGAGCCATCACTGATGTACTATGGATCATCACTGATGTACTATGGATCATCACTGATGTACTATGGATCATCACTGATGTACTATGAGCCATCACTGATGTACTATGGATCATCAATGATGTACTGTGGATCATCACTGATGCACCGTGGATCATCACTGATGTACTGAGGATCATCACTGATGTACTGTGGATCATCACTGATGTACTATGGGCCATCACTGGTGTACTATGGATCATCACTGATGTACTGTGGATCATCACTGATGTACTATGGGCCATCATTGGTGTACTATGGATCATCACTGATGTACTGTGGATCATCACTGATGTACTATGGATCATCACTGATGTACTATGAGCCATCACTGATGTACTATGGGCCATCACTGATGTACTGTGGATCATCACTGGTGTACTATGGATCATCAGTGATGTACTATGGATCATCACTAATGTACTATGGATCATCACTGATGTACTATGGATCATCACTGGTGTACTATGGATCATCACTGATGTATTATGGAACATCACTGGTGTACTATGGATCATCACTGATTTTCCTTTGGACCATCACTGATGTCCTGTGGATCATCACTGATGTACTGAGGATCATCACTGATGTACTGAGGATCATCACTGATGTACTATGGATCATCACTGATGTACTGTGGATCATCACTGATGTACTATAGATCATCACTGATGTACTGTGGATCATCACTGATGTACTGTGGATCATCACTGATGTACTATGGATCATCACTGATGTACTATGGATCATCACTGATGTACTGTGGACCATCCCTGATGTACTGTGGACCATCCCTGATGTACTGTGGATCATCACTGATGTACTGTGGACCATCACTGATGTACTGTGGACCATCACTGATGTACTGTGGATCATCACTGATGTTCTATGGATCATCACTGATATACTATAGATCATCACTGATGTAGTATGGATCATCACTGATGTACTATAGATCATCACTGATGTACTATGGACCATCACTGGTGTACTATGGATCATCACTGGTGTACTATGGATCATCACTGGTGTACTATGGACCATCCCTGATGTACTGTGAATCATCACTGATGTACTGTGGATCATCACTGATGTACTATGGATCATCACTGATGTACTATGGATCCTCACTGATGTACTGTGGATCATCACTGATGTACTGAGGATCATCACTGATGTTCTATGAGCCATCACTGATGTACTATGGATCATCACTGATGTACTATGGATCATCACTGATGTACTATGGATCATCACTGATTACTATGAGCCATCACTGATGTACTATGGATCATCAATGATGTACTGTGGATCATCACTGATGTACCGTGGATCATCACTGATGTACTGAGAATCATCACTGATGTATTGTGGATCATCACTGATGTACTATGGATCATCACTGATGTACTATGGATCATCACTGATGTACTGTGGATCATCACTGATGTACTGAGGATCATCACTGATGTTCTATGAGCCATCACTGATGTACTATGGATCATCACTGATGTACTATGGATCATCACTGATGTACTATGGATCATCACTGATGTACTATGGATCATCACTGATGTACTATGAGCCATCACTGATGTACTATGGGACATCACTGATGTACTATGGATCATCACTGATGTACTATGGATCACCACTGATGTGCTATGGATCATCACTGGAGTACTATGGATCATCACTGATGTACTGTGGACCATCACTGATGTCCTGTGGATCATCACTGATGTACTGAGGATCATCACTGATGTACTATGGATCATCACTGATGTACTGTGGATCATCACTGATGTACTATAGATCATTACTGATGTACTGAGGATCATCACTGATGTACTGTGGATCATCACTGATGTACTGTGGATCATCACTGATGTACTATAGATCATCACTGATGTACTATGGATCATCATTGATGTACTATATATCATCACTGATGTACTGTGGATCATCACTGATGTACTGTGGATCATCACTGATGTACTGTGGACCATCACTGATGTACTGTGGATCATCACTGATGTACTGTGGATCATCACTGATGTACTATGGATCATCACTGGTGTACTATGGATCATCACTGGTGTACTATGGATCATCACTGGTGTACTATGGATCATCACTGGTGTACTATGGACCATCCCTGATGTACTGTGAATCATCACTGATGTACTGTGGATCATCACTGATGTACTCTGGATCACCACTGATGTACTATGGATCATCACTGATGTACTGTGGACCATCACTGATATCCTGTGGATCATCACTGATGTACTGAGGATCATCACTGATGTACTGAGGATCATCACTGATGTACTATGGATCATCACTGATCTACTGTGGATCACCACTGATGTACTATAGATCATCACTGATGTACTGTGGATCATCACTGATGTACTGTGGATCATCACTGATGTACTATAGATCATCACTGATGTACTATGGATCATCACTGATGTACTATGGATCATCACTGATGTACTATGGACCATCCCTGATGTACTGTGGATCATCACTGATGTACTATGGACCATCACTGGTGTACTATGGATCATCACTGGTGTACTATGGATCATCACTGGTGTACTATGGACCATCCCCGATGTACTGTGAATCATCACTGATGTACTGTGGATCATCACTGATGTACTATAGTTCATCACTGATATACTATGGGCCATCACTGGTGTATTATTAATCATCACTGGTTTACTATGGATCATCACTGATGTACTATGGACCATCCCTGATGTACTATGGACCATCCCTGATGTACTGTGGATCATCACTGATGTACTGTGGATCATCACTGATGTACTATAGATCATCACTGATGTACTGTGGGCCATCACTGGTGTACTATCGGCCATCACTGGTGTACTATGGATCATCACTGGTGTACTATGGATCATCACTGATATACTGTGGACCATCCCTGATGTACTGTGGATCATCACTGATGCACTGTGGATCATCACTGATGTACTATGGACCATCCCTGATGTACTATGGACCATCCCTGATGTACTGTGGATCATCACTGATGTACTGTGGATCATCACTGATGTACTATAGATCATCACTGATGTACTATGGGCCATCACTGGTGTACTATGGGCCATCACTGGTGTACTATGGATCATCACTGGTGTACTATGGATCATCACTGATATACTGTGGACCATCCCTGATGTACTGTGGATCATCACTGATGTACTGTGGATCATCACTGATGTACTGTGGATCATCACTGATGTACTACAGATCATCACTGATGTACTAGGGGCCATCACTGGTGTACTATGGGACATCACTGGTGTACTATGGATCATCACCAATGTACTATGGATCATCACTGATGTACTATGGATCATCACTGATGTACTGTGGATCATCACTGATGTACTGTGGATCATCACTGATGTACTGTGGATCATCACTGATGTACTATAGATCATCACTGATGTACTATGGATCATCACTGATGTATTATGGATCATCACTGATGTACTATGAGCCATCACTGATGTACTATGGATCATCACTGGTGTACTATGGATCATCACAAATGTACTATGTATCATCACTGATGTACTATGAGCTATCACTGATGTACTATGGATCATCACTGATGTACTATGGATCATCACTGATGTACTGTGGACCATCCCTGATGTACTGTGGATCATCACTGATGTACTGTGGATCATCACTGATGTACCGTTGATCATCACTGATGTACTGAGGATCATCACCGATGTACTGAGGATCATCCCTGATGTACTGTGGATCATCACTGATGTACTATGGGCCATCACAGGTGTACTATGGATCATCACTGGTGTACTATGGATCATCACTGATGTATTATGGACCATCCCTGATGTACTGTGGATCATCACTGATGTACTGTGGATAATCACTGATGTACTGTGGATCATCACTGGTGTACTATGGACCATCCCTGATGTACTATGGACCATCCCTGATGTACCGTGGATTATCACTAATGTACCGTGGATCATTACTGATGTACTGAGGATCATCACTGATGTACTGTGGATCATCACTGATGTACTGTGGATCGTCACTGATTTACTGTGGATCATTACTGATGTTCTGTGGATCATCACTGATGTACTGAGGATCATCACTGATGTACTATGGATCATCACCGATGTACTATGGATCATCACTGATGTACTATGGATCATCATTGATGTACTATGAGCCATCACTGATGTACTATGGATCATCACTGGTGTACTATGGATCATCACTGATGTACTGTGGATCATCACTGATGTACTATAGATCATCACTGGTGTACTATGGATCATCACTGGTGTACTATGGATCATCACTGATGTACTGTGGACCATCACCGATGTACTATGGATCATCACCGATGTATCATCACTGATGTACTATGGATCATCACTGATGTACTATGGATCATCACTGATGTACTGTGGATCATCACTGATGTACTGTGGATCATCACTGATGTACTGTGGATCATCACTGATGTACTATAGATCATCACTGAAGTACTATGGGCCATCACGGGTGTACTGTGGATCATCACTGGTGTACTATGGATCATCACTGATGTACTATGGACCTTCCCTGATGTACTATGGAGCATCCCTGATGTACTATGGACCATCCCTGATGTACTGAGGATCATCACTGATGTACTATAGATCATCACTGATGTACTATGGGCCATCACTCGTGTACTATGGATCATCACTGATGTACTGTGGATCATCACTGATGTACTATGGATCATCACTGATGTACTATGGATCATCACTGATGTACTATAGATCATCACTGATGTGCTATGGACCATCACTGGTGTACTATGAATCATCACTGGTGTACTATGGATCATCACTGGTGTACTATGGACCATCCCTGATGTACTGTGAATCATCACTGATGTACTGTGGATCATCACTAATGTACTATGGATCATCACTGATGTACTATGGATCATCACTGATGTACTGTGGATCATCACTGATGTACTGAGGATCATCACTGATGTTCTATGAGCCATCACTGATGTACTATGGATCATCACTGATGTACTATGGATCATCACTGATGTACTATGGATCATCACTGATGTACTATGGATCATCACTGATGTACTATGAGCCATCACTGATGTACTATGGACCATCACTGGTGTACTATGGATCATCACTGGTGTACTATGGATCATCACTGGTGTACTATGGATCATCACTGGTGTACTATGGATCATCACTGGTGTACTATGGATCATCACTGGTGTACTACGGACCATCCCTGATGTACTGTGAATCATCTCTGATGTACTGTGGATCATCACTGATGTACTATAGTTCATCACTGATGTACTATGGGCCATCACTGATGTACTGAGGATCATCACGGATGTACTATGGATCATCACTGATGTACTATGGATCATCACTGATGTACTATGGATCATCACTGATGTACTATGGATCATCACTGATGTACTATGAGCCATCACTGATGTACTATGGATCATCAATGATGTACTGTGAATCATCACTGATGTACCGTGGATCATCACTGAAGTACTGAGAATCATCACTGATGTACTGTGGATCATCACTGATGTACTATGGATCATCACTGATGTACTATGGATCATCACTGATGTACTGCGGATCATCACTGATGTACTGAGGATCATCACTGATGTTCTATGAGCCATCACTGATGTACTATGGATCATCACTGATGTACTATGGATCATCACTGATGTACTATGGATCATCACTGATGTACTATGGATCATCACTGATGTACTATGAGCCATCACTGATGTACTATGGACCATCACTGGTGTACTATGGATCATCACTGGTGTACTATGGATCATCACTGGTGTACTATGGATCATCACTGGTGTACTATGGATCATCACTGGTGTACTATGGATCATCACTGGTGTACTACGGACCATCCCTGATGTACTGTGAATCATCTCTGATGTACTGTGGATCATCACTGATGTACTATAGTTCATCACTGATGTACTATGGGCCATCACTGATGTACTGAGGATCATCACGGATGTTCTATGAGCCATCACTGATGTACTATGGATCATCACTGATGTACTATGGATCATCACTGATGTACTATGGATCATCACTGATGTACTATGAGCCATCACTGATGTACTATGGATCATCAATGATGTACTGTGAATCATCACTGATGTACCGTGGATCATCACTGAAGTACTGAGAATCATCACTGATGTACTGTGGATCATCACTGATGTACTATGGATCATCACTGATGTACTATGGATCATCACTGATGTACTGCGGATCATCACTGATGTACTGAGGATCATCACTGATGTTCTATGAGCCATCACTGATGTACTATGGATCATCACTGATGTACTATGGATCATCACTGATGTACTATGGATCATCACTGATGTACTATGAGCCATCACTGATGTACTATGGATCATCAATGATGTACTGTGGATCATCACTGATGCACCGTGGATCATCACTGATGTACTGAGGATCATCACTGATGTACTGTGGATCATCACTGATGTACTATGGGCCATCACTGGTGTACTATGGATCATCACTGATGTACTGTGGATCATCACTGATGTACTATGGGCCATCATTGGTGTACTATGGATCATCACTGATGTACTGTGGATCATCACTGATGTACTATGGATCATCACTGATGTACTATGAGCCATCACTGATGTACTATGGGCCATCACTGATGTACTGTGGATCATCACTGGTGTACTATGGATCATCAGTGATGTACTATGGATCATCACTAATGTACTATGGATCATCACTGATGTACTATGGATCATCACTGGTGTACTATGGATCATCACTGATGTATTATGGATCATCACTGGTGTACTATGGATCATCACTGATTTTCCTTTGGACCATCACTGATGTCCTGTGGATCATCACTGATGTACTGAGGATCATCACTGATGTACTGAGGATCATCACTGATGTACTATGGATCATCACTGATGTACTGTGGATCATCACTGATGTACTATAGATCATCACTGATGTACTGTGGATCATCACTGATGTACTGTGGATCATCACTGATGTACTATGGATCATCACTGATGTACTATGGATCATCACTGATGTACTGTGGACCATCCCTGATGTACTGTGGACCATCCCTGATGTACTGTGGATCATCACTGATGTACTGTGGACCATCACTGATGTACTGTGGACCATCACTGATGTACTGTGGATCATCACTGATGTTCTATGGATCATCACTGATATACTATAGATCATCACTGATGTAGTATGGATCATCACTGATGTACTATAGATCATCACTGATGTACTATGGACCATCACTGGTGTACTATGGATCATCACTGGTGTACTATGGATCATCACTGGTGTACTATGGATCATCACTGGTGTACTATGGACCATCCCTGATGTACTGTGAATCATCACTGATGTACTGTGGATCATCACTGATGTACTATGGATCATCACTGATGTACTATGGATCCTCACTGATGTACTGTGGATCATCACTGATGTACTGAGGATCATCACTGATGTTCTATGAGCCATCACTGATGTACTATGGATCATCACTGATGTACTATGGATCATCACTGATGTACTATGGATCATCACTGATTACTATGAGCCATCACTGATGTACTATGGATCATCAATGATGTACTGTGGATCATCACTGATGTACCGTGGATCATCACTGATGTACTGAGAATCATCACTGATGTATTGTGGATCATCACTGATGTACTATGGATCATCACTGATGTACTATGGATCATCACTGATGTACTGTGGATCATCACTGATGTACTGAGGATCATCACTGATGTTCTATGAGCCATCACTGATGTACTATGGATCATCACTGATGTACTATGGATCATCACTGATGTACTATGGATCATCACTGATGTACTATGGATCATCACTGATGTACTATGAGCCATCACTGATGTACTATGGATCATCAATGATGTACTGTGGGTCATCACTGATGCACCGTGGATCATCACTGATGTACTGAGGATCATCACTGATGTACTGTGGATCATCACTGATGTACTATGGGCCATCACTGGTGTACTATGGATCATCACTGATGTACTGTGGATCATCACTGATGTACTATTGGCCATCATAGGTGTACTATGGATCATCACTGATGTACTGTGGATCATCACTGATGTACTATGGATCATCACTGATGTACTATGGATCATCACTGATGTACTATGAGCCATCACTGATGTACTATGGGCCATCCCTGATGTACTGTGGATCATCACTGGTGTACTATGGATCATCAGTGATGTACTATGGATCATCACTAATGTACTATGGATCATCACTGATGTACTATGGATCATCACTGGTGTACTATGGATCATCACTGGTGTACTATGGACCATCCCTGATGTACTGTGAATCATCACTGATGTACTGTGGATCATCACTGATGTACTATGGATCATCACTGATGTACTATGGATCATCACTGATGTACTATGGATCATCACTGATGTACTGTGGACCATCACTGATATCCTGTGGATCATCACTGATGTACTGAGGATCATCACTGATGTACTGAGGATCATCACTGATGTACTGAGGATCATCACTGATGTACTATGGATCATCACTGATCTACTGTGGATCATCACTGATGTACTATAGATCATCACTGATGTACTGAGGATCATCACTGATGTACTGTGGATCATCACTGATGTACTATGGGCCATCACTGGTGTACTATGGGTCATCCTTGATGTACTGTGGATCATCACTGATGTACTATGGGCCATCATTGGTGTACTATGGATCATCACTGATGTACTGTGGATCATCACTGATGTACTATGGATCATCACTGATGTACTATGAGCCATCACTGATGTACTATGGGCCATCACTGATGTACTGTGGATCATCACTGGTGTACTATGGATCATCAGTGATATACTATGGATCATCACTAATGTACTATGGATCATCACTGATGTACTATGGATCATCACTGGTGTACTATGGATCATCACTGATGTATTATGGATCATCACTGGTGTACTATGGATCATCACTGATTTTCCTTTGGACCATCACTGATGTCCTGTGGATCATCACTGATGTACTGAGGATCATCACTGATGTACTATGGATCATCACTGATGTACTGTGGATCATCACTGATGTACTATAGATCATCACTGATGTACTGTGGATCATCACTGATGTACTGTGGATCATCACTGATGTACTATGGATCATCACTGATGTACTATGGATCATCACTGATGTACTGTGGACCATCACTGATGTACTGTGGACCATCCCTGATGTACTGTGGACCATCCCTGATGTACTGTGGATCATCACTGATGTACTGTGGATCATCACTGATGTACTGTGGACCATCACTGATGTACTGTGGATCATCACTGATGTTCTATGGATCATCACTGATATACTATAGATCATCACTGATGTAGTATGGATCATCACTGATGTACTATAGATCATCACTGATGTACTATGGACCATCACTGGTGTACTATGAATCATCACTGGTGTACTATGGATCATCACTGGTGTACTATGGACCATCCCTGATGTACTGTGAATCATCACTGATGTACTGTGGATCATCACTGATGTACTATGGATCATCACTGATGTACTATGGATCATCACTGATGTACTGTGGATCATCACTGATGTACTGAGGATCATCACTGATGTTCTATGAGCCATCACTGATGTACTATGGATCATCACTGATGTACTATGGATCATCACTGATGTACTATGGATCATCACTGATGTACTATGGATCATCACTGATGTACTATGAGCCATCACTGATGTACTATGGACCATCACTGGTGTACTATGGATCATCACTGGTGTACTATGGATCATCACTGGTGTACTATGGATCATCACTGGTGTACTATGGATCATCACTGGTGTACTATGGACCATCCCTGATGTACTGTGAATCATCACTGATGTACTGTGGATCATCACTGATGTACTATAGTTCATCACTGATGTACTATGGGCCATCACTGATGTACTGAGGATCATCACGGATGTTCTATGAGCCATCACTGATGTACTATGGATCATCACTGATGTACTATGGATCATCACTGATGTACTATAGATCATCACTGATGTACTATGAGCCATCACTGATGTACTATGGATCATCAATGATGTACTGTGAATCATCACTGATGTACCGTGGATCATCACTGATGTACTGAGAATCATCACTGATGTACTGTGGATCATCACTGATGTACTATGGATCATCACTGATGTACTATGGATCATCACTGATGTACTGTGGATCATCACTGATGTACTGAGGATCATCACTGATGTTCTATGAGCCATCACTGATGTACTATGGATCATCACTGATGTACTATGAGCCATCACTGATGTACTATGGATCATCAATGATGTACTGTGGATCATCACTGATGCACCGTGGATCATCACTGATGTACTGAGGATCATCACTGATGTACTGTGGATCATCACTGATGTACTGTGGATCATCACTGATGTACTATAGATCATCACTGATGTACTGTGGATCATCACTGATGTACTGTGGATCATCACTGGTGTACTATGGATCATCACTGGTGTACTATGGACCATCCCTGATGTACTGTGAATCATCACTGATGTACTGTGGATCATCACTGATGTACTATGGATCATCACTGATGTACTATGGATCATCACTGATGTACTGTGGATCATCACTGATGTACTGAGGATCATCACTGATGTTCTATGAGCCATCACTGATGTACTATGGATCATCACTGATGTACTATGGATCATCACTGATGTACTATGGATCATCACTGATGTACTATGAGCCATCACTGATGTACTATGGACCATCACTGGTGTACTATGGATCATCACTGGTGTACTATGGATCATCACTGGTGTACTATGGATCATCACTGGTGTACTATGGACCATCCCTGATGTACTGTGAATCATCACTGATGTACTGTGGATCATCACTGATGTACTTTAGTTCATCACTGATGTACTATGGGCCATCACTGATGTACTGAGGATCATCACGGATGTTCTATGAGCCATCACTGATGTACTATGGATCATCACTGATGTACTATGGATCATCACTGATGTACTATGGATCATCACTGATGTACTATGAGCCATCACTGATGTACTATGGATCATCAATGATGTACTGTGAATCATCACTGATGTACCGTGGATCATCACTGATGTACTGAGAATCATCACTGATGTACTGTGGATCATCACTGATGTACTATGGATCATCACTGATGTACTATGGATCATCACTGATGTACTGTGGATCATCACTGATGTACTGAGGATCATCACTGATGTTCTATGAGCCATCACTGATGTACTATGGATCATCACTGATGTACTATGGATCATCACTGATGTACTATGGATCATCACTGATGTACTATGAGCCATCACTGATGTACTATGGATCATCAATGATGTACTGTGGATCATCACTGATGCACCGTGGATCATCACTGATGTACTGAGGATCATCACTGATGTACTGTGAATCATCACTGATGTACTGTGGATCATCACTGATGTACTATAGTTCATCACTGATGTACTATGGGCCATCACTGATGTACTGAGGATCATCACGGATGTTCTATGAGCCATCACTGATGTACTATGGATCATCACTGATGTACTATGGATCATCACTGATGTACTATGAGCCATCACTGATGTACTATGGATCATCAATGATGTACTGTGAATCATCACTGATGTACCGTGGATCATCACTGAAGTACTGAGAATCATCACTGATGTACTGTGGATCATCACTGATGTACTATGGATCATCACTGATGTACTATGGATCATCACTGATGTACTGCGGATCATCACTGATGTACTGAGGATCATCACTGATGTTCTATGAGCCATCACTGATGTACTATGGATCATCACTGATGTACTATGGATCATCACTGATGTACTATGGATCATCACTGATGTACTATGAGCCATCACTGATGTACTATGGATCATCAATGATGTACTGTGGATCATCACTGATGCACCGTGGATCATCACTGATGTACTGAGGATCATCACTGATGTACTGTGGATCATCACTGATGTACTATGGGCCATCACTGGTGTACTATGGATCATCACTGATGTACTGTGGATCATCACTGATGTACTATGGGCCATCATTGGTGTACTATGGATCATCACTGATGTACTGTGGATCATCACTGATGTACTATGGATCATCACTGATGTACTATGAGCCATCACTGATGTACTATGGGCCATCACTGATGTACTGTGGATCATCACTGGTGTACTATGGATCATCAGTGATGTACTATGGATCATCACTAATGTACTATGGATCATCACTGATGTACTATGGATCATCACTGGTGTACTATGGATCATCACTGATGTATTATGGAACATCACTGGTGTACTATGGATCATCACTGATTTTCCTTTGGACCATCACTGATGTCCTGTGGATCATCACTGATGTACTGAGGATCATCACTGATGTACTGAGGATCATCACTGATGTACTATGGATCATCACTGATGTACTGTGGATCATCACTGATGTACTATAGATCATCACTGATGTACTGTGGATCATCACTGATGTACTGTGGATCATCACTGATGTACTGAGGATCATCACTGATGTTCTATGAGCCATCACTGATGTACTATGGATCATCACTGATGTACTATGGATCATCACTGATGTACTATGGATCATCACTGATGTACTATGAGCCATCACTGATGTACTATGGACCATCACTGGTGTACTATGGATCATCACTGGTGTACTATGGATCATCACTGGTGTACTATGGATCATCACTGGTGTACTATGGACCATCCCTGATGTACTGTGAATCATCACTGATGTACTGTGGATCATCACTGATGTACTATAGTTCATCACTGATGTACTATGGGCCATCACTGATGTACTGAGGATCATCACGGATGTTCTATGAGCCATCACTGATGTACTATGGATCATCACTGATGTACTATGGATCATCACTGATGTACTATGGATCATCACTGATGTACTATGAGCCATCACTGATGTACTATGGATCATCAATGATGTACTGTGAATCATCACTGATGTACCGTGGATCATCACTGATGTACTGAGAATCATCACTGATGTACTGTGGATCATCACTGATGTACTATGGATCATCACTGATGTACTATGGATCATCACTGATGTACTGTGGATCATCACTGATGTACTGAGGATCATCACTGATGTTCTATGAGCCATCACTGATGTACTATGGATCATCACTGATGTACTATGGATCATCACTGATGTACTATGGATCATCACTGATGTACTATGAGCCATCACTGATGTACTATGGATCATCAATGATGTACTGTGGATCATCACTGATGCACCGTGGATCATCACTGATGTACTGAGGATCATCACTGATGTACTGTGAATCATCACTGATGTACTGTGGATCATCACTGATGTACTATAGTTCATCACTGATGTACTATGGGCCATCACTGATGTACTGAGGATCATCACGGATGTTCTATGAGCCATCACTGATGTACTATGGATCATCACTGATGTACTATGGATCATCACTGATGTACTATGAGCCATCACTGATGTACTATGGATCATCAATGATGTACTGTGAATCATCACTGATGTACCGTGGATCATCACTGAAGTACTGAGAATCATCACTGATGTACTGTGGATCATCACTGATGTACTATGGATCATCACTGATGTACTATGGATCATCACTGATGTACTGCGGATCATCACTGATGTACTGAGGATCATCACTGATGTTCTATGAGCCATCACTGATGTACTATGGATCATCACTGATGTACTATGGATCATCACTGATGTACTATGGATCATCACTGATGTACTATGAGCCATCACTGATGTACTATGGATCATCAATGATGTACTGTGGATCATCACTGATGCACCGTGGATCATCACTGATGTACTGAGGATCATCACTGATGTACTGTGGATCATCACTGATGTACTATGGGCCATCACTGGTGTACTATGGATCATCACTGATGTACTGTGGATCATCACTGATGTACTATGGGCCATCATTGGTGTACTATGGATCATCACTGATGTACTGTGGATCATCACTGATGTACTATGGATCATCACTGATGTACTATGAGCCATCACTGATGTACTATGGGCCATCACTGATGTACTGTGGATCATCACTGGTGTACTATGGATCATCAGTGATGTACTATGGATCATCACTAATGTACTATGGATCATCACTGATGTACTATGGATCATCACTGGTGTACTATGGATCATCACTGATGTATTATGGAACATCACTGGTGTACTATGGATCATCACTGATTTTCCTTTGGACCATCACTGATGTCCTGTGGATCATCACTGATGTACTGAGGATCATCACTGATGTACTGAGGATCATCACTGATGTACTATGGATCATCACTGATGTACTGTGGATCATCACTGATGTACTATAGATCATCACTGATGTACTGTGGATCATCACTGATGTACTGTGGATCATCACTGATGTACTATGGATCATCACTGATGTACTGTGGACCATCCCTGATGTACTGTGGACCATCCCTGATGTACTGTGGATCATCACTGATGTACTGTGGACCATCACTGATGTACTGTGGACCATCACTGATGTACTGTGGATCATCACTGATGTTCTATGGATCATCACTGATATACTATAGATCATCACTGATGTAGTATGGATCATCACTGATGTACTATAGATCATCACTGATGTACTATGGACCATCACTGGTGTACTATGGATCATCACTGGTGTACTATGGATCATCACTGGTGTACTATGGACCATCCCTGATGTACTGTGAATCATCACTGATGTACTGTGGATCATCACTGATGTACTATGGATCATCACTGATGTACTATGGATCCTCACTGATGTACTGTGGATCATCACTGATGTACTGAGGATCATCACTGATGTTCTATGAGCCATCACTGATGTACTATGGATCATCACTGATGTACTATGGATCATCACTGATGTACTATGGATCATCACTGATTACTATGAGCCATCACTGATGTACTATGGATCATCAATGATGTACTGTGGATCATCACTGATGTACCGTGGATCATCACTGATGTACTGAGAATCATCACTGATGTATTGTGGATCATCACTGATGTACTATGGATCATCACTGATGTACTATGGATCATCACTGATGTACTGTGGATCATCACTGATGTACTGAGGATCATCACTGATGTTCTATGAGCCATCACTGATGTACTATGGATCATCACTGATGTACTATGGATCATCACTGATGTACTATGGATCATCACTGATGTACTATGGATCATCACTGATGTACTATGAGCCATCACTGATGTACTATGGATCATCAATGATGTACTGTGGATCATCACTGATGCACCGTGGATCATCACTGATGTACTGAGGATCATCACTGATGTACTGTGGATCATCACTGATGTACTATGGGCCATCACTGGTGTACTATGGATCATCACTGATGTACTGTGGATCATCACTGATGTACTATTGGCCATCATAGGTGTACTATGGATCATCACTGATGTACTGTGGATCATCACTGATGTACTATGGATCATCACTGATGTACTATGGATCATCACTGATGTACTATGAGCCATCACTGATGTACTATGGGCCATCCCTGATGTACTGTGGATCATCACTGGTGTACTATGGATCATCAGTGATGTACTATGGATCATCACTGGTGTACTATGGATCATCACTGATGTATTATGGATCATCACTGGTGTACTATGGATCATCACTGATGTACTATAGATCATCACTGATGTACTATGGACCATCACTGGTGTACTATGGATCATCACTGGTGTACTATGGATCATCACTGGTGTACTATGGATCATCACTGGTGTACTATGGACCATCCCTGATGTACTGTGAATCATCACTGATGTACTGTGGATCATCACTGATGTACTATGGATCATCACTGATGTACTATGGATCATCACTGATGTACTATGGATCATCACTGATGTACTGTGGACCATCACTGATATCCTGTGGATCATCACTGATGTACTGAGGATCATCACTGATGTACTGAGGATCATCACTGATGTACTGAGGATCATCACTGATGTACTATGGATCATCACTGATCTACTGTGGATCATCACTGATGTACTATAGATCATCACTGATGTACTGAGGATCATCACTGATGTACTGTGGATCATCACTGATGTACTATGGGCCATCACTGGTGTACTATGGGTCATCCTTGATGTACTGTGGATCATCACTGATGTACTATGGGCCATCATTGGTGTACTATGGATCATCACTGATGTACTGTGGATCATCACTGATGTACTATGGATCATCACTGATGTACTATGAGCCATCACTGATGTACTATGGGCCATCACTGATGTACTGTGGATCATCACTGGTGTACTATGGATCATCAGTGATGTACTATGGATCATCACTAATGTACTATGGATCATCACTGATGTACTATGGACCATCCCTGATGTACTGTGGATCATCACTGATGTACTGTGGACCATCACTGATGTACTGTGGATCATCACTGATGTTCTATGGATCATCACTGATATACTATAGATCATCACTGATGTAGTATGGATCATCACTGATGTACTATAGATCATCACTGATGTACTATGGACCATCACTGGTGTACTATGAATCATCACTGGTGTACTATGGATCATCACTGGTGTACTATGGACCATCCCTGATGTAATGTGAATCATCACTGATGTACTGTGGATCATCACTGATGTACTATGGATCATCACTGATGTACTATGGATCATCACTGATGTACTGTGGATCATCACTGATGTACTGAGGATCATCACTGATGTTCTATGAGCCATCACTGATGTACTATGGATCATCACTGATGTACTATGGATCATCACTGATGTACTATGGATCATCACTGATGTACTATGGATCATCACTGATGTACTATGAGCCATCACTGATGTACTATGGACCATCACTGGTGTACTATGGATCATCACTGGTGTACTATGGATCATCACTGGTGTACTATGGATCATTACTGGTGTACTATGGATCATCACTGGTGTACTATGGACCATCCCTGATGTACTGTGAATCATCACTGATGTACTGTGGATCATCACTGATGTACTATAGTTCATCACTGATGTACTATGGGCCATCACTGATGTACTGAGGATCATCACGGATGTTCTATGAGCCATCACTGATGTACTATGGATCATCACTGATGTACTATGGATCATCACTGATGTACTATGGATCATCACTGATGTACTATGAGCCATCACTGATGTACTATGGATCATCAATGATGTACTGTGAATCATCACTGATGTACCGTGGATCATCACTGATGTACTGAGAATCATCACTGATGTACTGTGGATCATCACTGATGTACTATGGATCATCACTGATGTACTATGGATCATCACTGATGTACTGTGGATCATCACTGATGTACTGAGGATCATCACTGATGTTCTATGAGCCATCACTGATGTACTATGGATCATCACTGATGTACTATGGATCATCACTGATGTACTATGGATCATCACTGATGTACTATGAGCCATCACTGATGTACTATGGATCATCAATGATGTACTGTGGATCATCACTGATGCACCGTGGATCATCACTGATGTACTGAGGATCATCACTGATGTACTGTGGATCATCACTGATGTACTATGGGCCATCACTGGTGTACTATGGATCATCACTGATGTACTGTGGATCATCACTGATGTACTATGGGCCATCATTGGTGTACTATGGATCATCACTGATGTACTGTGGATCATCACTGATGTACTATGGATCATCACTGATGTACTATGAGCCATCACTGATGTACTATGGGCCATCACTGATGTACTGTGGATCATCACTGGTGTACTATGGATCATCAGTGATGTACTATGGATCATCACTAATGTACTATGGATCATCACTGATGTACTATGGATCATCACTGGTGTACTATGGATCATCCCTGATGTATTATGGATCATCACTGGTGTACTATGGATCATCACTGATTTTCCTTTGGACCATCACTGAAGTCCTGTGGATCATCACTGATGTACTGAGGATCATCACTGATGTACTGAGGATCATCACTGATGTACTATGGATCATCACTGATGTACTGTGGATCATCACTGATGTACTATAGATCATCACTGATGTACTGTGGATCATCACTGATGTACTGTGGATCATCACTGATGTACTATGGATCATCACTGATGTACTATGGATCATCACTGATGTACTGTGGACCATCCCTGATGTACTGTGGACCATCACTGATGTACTGTGGATCATCACTGATGTACTGTGGACCATCACTGATGTACTGTGGACCATCACTGATGTACTGTGGATCATCACTGATGTTCTATGGATCATCACTGATATACTATAGATCATCACTGATGTAGTATGGATCATCACTGATGTACTATAGATCATCACTGATGTACTATGGACCATCACTGGTGTACTATGGATCATCACTGGTGTACTATGGATCATCACTGGTGTACTATGGACCATCCCTGATGTACTGTGAATCATCACTGATGTACTGTGGATCATCACTGATGTACTATGGATCATCACTGATGTACTATGGATCATCACTGATGTACTGTGGATCATCACTGATGTACTGAGGATCATCACTGATGTTCTATGAGCCATCACTGATGTACTATGGATCATCACTGATGTACTATGGATCATCACTGATGTACTATCGATCATCACTGATGTACTATGAGCCATCACTGATGTACTATGGACCATCACTGGTGTACTATGGATCATCACTGGTGTACTATGGATCATCACTGGTGTACTATGGACAATCCCTGATGTACTGTGAATCATCACTGATGTACTGTGGATCATCACTGATGTACTATAGTTCATCACTGATGTACTATGGGCCATCACTGATGTACTGTGGATCATCACTGATGTACTGAGGATCATCACGGATGTTCTATGAGCCATCACTGATGTACTATGGATCATCACTGATGTACTATGGATCATCACTGATGTACTATGGATCATCACTGATTACTATGAGCCATCACTGATGTACTATGGATCATCAATGATGTACTGTGGATCATCACTGATGTACCGTGGATCATCACTGATGTACTGAGAATCATCACTGATGTACTGTGGATCATCACTGATGTACTATGGATCATCACTGATGTACTATGGATCATCACTGATGTACTGTGGATCATCACTGATGTACTGAGGATCATCACTGATGTTCTATGAGCCATCACTGATGTTCTATGAGCCATCACTGATGTACTATGGATCATCACTGATGTACTATGGATCATCACTGATGTACTATGGATCATCACTGATGTACTATGGATCATCACTGATGTACTATGAGCCATCACTGATGTACTATGGATCATCACTGATGTACTATGGATCATCACTGATGTACTATGAGCCATCACTGATGTACTATGGGCCATCCCTGATGTACTGTGGATCATCACTGGTGTACTATGGATCATCAGTGATGTACTATGGATCATCACTAATGTACTATGGATCATCACTGATGTACTATGGATCATCACTGGTGTACTATGGATCATCACTGATGTATTATGGATCATCACTGGTGTACTATGGATCATCACTGATGTACTATAGATCATCACTGATGTACTATGGACCATCACTGGTGTACTATGGATCATCATTGGTGTACTATGGATCATCACTGGTGTACTATGGATCATCACTGGTGTACTATGGACCATCCCTGATGTACTGTGAATCATCACTGATGTTCTGTGGATCATCACTGATGTACTATGGATCATCACTGATGTACTATGGATCATCACTGATGTACTATGGATCATCACTGATGTACTGTGGACCATCACTGATATCCTGTGGATCATCACTGATGTACTGAGGATCATCACTGATGTACTGAGGATCATCACTGATGTACTGAGGATCATCACTGATGTACTATGGATCATCACTGATCTACTGTGGATCATCACTGATGTACTATAGATCATCACTGATGTACTGAGGATCATCACTGATGTACTGTGGATCATCACTGATGTACTATGGGCCATCACTGGTGTACTATGGGTCATCCTTGATGTACTGTGGATCATCACTGATGTACTATGGGCCATCATTGGTGTACTATGGATCATCACTGATGTACTGTGGATCATCACTGATGTACTATGGATCATCACTGATGTACTATGGATCATCACTGATGTACTATGAGCCATCACTGATGTACTATGGGCCATCACTGATGTACTGTGGATCATCACTGGTGTACTATGGATCATCAGTGATGTACTATGGATCATCACTAATGTACTATGGATCATCACTGATGTACTATGGATCATCACTGGTGTACTATGGATCATCACTGATGTATTATGGATCATCACTGGTGTACTATGGATCATCACTGATTTTCCTTTGGACCATCACTGATGTCCTGTGGATCATCACTGATGTACTGAGGATCATCACTGATGTACTGAGGATCATCACTGATGTACTATGGATCATCACTGATGTACTGTGGATCATCACTGATGTACTATAGATCATCACTGATGTACTGTGGATCATCACTGATGTACTGTGGATCATCACTGATGTACTATGGATCATCACTGATGTACTATGGATCATCACTGATGTACTGTGGACCATCACTGATGTACTGTGGACCATCACTGATGTACTGTGGACCATCCCTGATGTACTGTGGACCATCCCTGATGTACTGTGGATCATCACTGATGTACTGTGGACCATCACTGATGTACTGTGGACCATCACTGATGTACTGTGGATCATCACTGATGTTCTATGGATCATCACTGATATACTATAGATCATCACTGATGTAGTATGGATCATCACTGATGTACTATAGATCATCACTGATGTACTATGGACCATCACTGGTGTACTATGGATCATCACTGGTGTACTATGGACCATCCCTGATGTACTGTGAATCATCACTGATGTACTGTGGATCATCACTGATGTACTATGGATCATCACTGATGTACTATGGATCATCACTGATGTACTGTGGATCATCACTGATGTACTGAGGATCATCACTGATGTTCTATGAGCCATCACTGATGTACTATGGATCATCACTGATGTACTATGGATCATCACTGATGTACTATGGATCATCACTGATGTACTATGAGCCATCACTGATGTACTATGGACCATCACTGGTGTACTATGGATCATCACTGGTGTACTATGGATCATCACTGGTGTACTATGGATCATCACTGGTGTACTATGGATCATCACTGGTGTACTATGGACCATCCCTGATGTACTGTGAATCATCACTGATGTACTGTGGATCATCACTGATGTACTATAGTTCATCACTGATGTACTATGGGCCATCACTGATGTACTGAGGATCATCACGGATGTTCTATGAGCCATCACTGATGTACTAAGGATCATCACTGATGTACTATGGATCATCACTGATGTACTATGGATCATCACTGATGTACTATGAGCCATCACTGATGTACTATGGATCATCAATGATGTACTGTGAATCATCACTGATGTACCGTGGATCATCACTGATGTACTGAGAATCATCACTGATGTACTGTGGATCATCACTGATGTACTATGGATCATCACTGATGTACTATGGATCATCACTGATGTACTGTGGATCATCACTGATGTACTGAGGATCATCACTGATGTTCTATGAGCCATCACTGATGTACTATGGATCATCACTGATGTACTATGGATCATCACTGATGTACTATGGATCATCACTGATGTACTATGAGCCATCACTGATGTACTATGGATCATCAATGATGTACTGTGGATCATCACTGATGCACCGTGGATCATCACTGATGTACTGAGGATCATCACTGATGTACTGTGGATCATCACTGATGTACTATGGGCCATCACTGGTGTACTATGGATCATCACTGATGTACTATGGATCATCACTGGTGTACTATGGACAATCCCTGATGTACTGTGAATCATCACTGATGTACTGTGGATCATCACTGATGTACTATAGTTCATCACTGATGTACTATGGGCCATCACTGATGTACTGTGGATCATCACTGATGTACTGAGGATCATCACGGATGTTCTATGAGCCATCACTGATGTACTATGGATCATCACTGATGTACTATGGATCATCACTGATGTACTATGGATCATCACTGATTACTATGAGCCATCACTGATGTACTGTGGATCATCACTGATGTACTATAGTTCATCACTGATGTACTATGGGCCATCACTGATGTACTGAGGGTCATCACAGATGTTCTATGAGCCATCACTGATGTACTATGGATCATCACTGATGTACTATGGATCATCACTGATGTACTATGGATCATCACTGATGTACTATGAGCCATCACTGATGTACTATGGATCATCAATGATGTACTGTGAATCATCACTGATGTACCGTGGATCATCACTGATGTACTGAGAATCATCACTGATGTACTGTGGATCATCACTGATGTACTATGGATCATCACTGATGTACTATGGATCATCACTGATGTACTGTGGATCATCACTGATGTACTGAGGATCATCACTGATGTTCTATGAGCCATCACTGATGTACTATGGATCATCACTGATGTACTATGGATCATCACTGATGTACTATGGATCATCACTGATGTACTATGAGCCATCACTGATGTACTATGGATCATCAATGATGTACTGTGGATCATCACTGATGCACCGTGGATCATCACTGATGTACTGAGGATCATCACTGATGTACTGTGGATCATCACTGATGTACTATGGGCCATCACTGGTGTACTATGGATCATCACTGATGTACTGTGGATCATCACTGATGTACTATGGGCCATCATTGGTGTACTATGGATCATCACTGATGTACTGTGGATCATCACTGATGTACTATGGATCATCACTGATGTACTATGAGCCATCACTGATGTACTATGGGCCATCACTGATGTACTGTGGATCATCACTGGTGTACTATGGATCATCAGTGATGTACTATGGATCATCACTAATGTACTATGGATCATCACTGATGTACTATGGATCATCACTGGTGTACTATGGATCATCCCTGATGTATTATGGATCATCACTGGTGTACTATGGATCATCACTGATTTTCCTTTGGACCATCACTGATGTCCTGTGGATCATCACTGATGTACTGAGGATCATCACTGATGTACTGAGGATCATCACTGATGTACTATGGATCATCACTGATGTACTGTGGATCATCACTGATGTGCTATAGATCATCACTGATGTACTGTGGATCATCACTGATGTACTGTGGATCATCACTGATGTACTATGGATCATCACTGATGTACTATGGATCATCACTGATGTACTGTGGACCATCCCTGATGTACTGTGGACCATCCCTGATGTACTGTGGATCATCACTGATGTACTGTGGATCATCACTGATGTACTGTGGACCATCACTGATGTACTGTGGATCATCACTGATGTTCTATGGATCATCACTGATATACTATAGATCATCACTGATGTAGTATGGATCATCACTGATGTACTATAGATCATCACTGATGTACTATGGACCATCACTGGTGTACTATGGATCATCACTGGTGTACTATGGATCATCACTGGTGTACTATGGACCATCCCTAATGTACTGTGAATCATCACTGATGTACTGTGGATCATCACTGATGTACTATGGATCATCACTGATGTACTATGGATCATCACTGATGTACTGTGGATCATCACTGATGTACTGAGGATCATCACTGATGTTCTATGAGCCATCACTGATGTACTATGGATCATCACTGATGTACTATGGATCATCACTGATGTACTATCGATCATCACTGATGTACTATGAGCCATCACTGATGTACTATGGACCATCACTGGTGTACTATGGATCATCACTGGTGTACTATGGATCATCACTGGTGTACTATGGACAATCCCTGATGTACTATGGATCATCACTGATGTACTATGGATCATCACTGATTACTATGAGCCATCACTGATGTACTATGGATCATCAATGATGTACTGTGGATCATCACTGATGTACCGTGGATCATCACTGATGTACTGAGAATCATCACTGATGTACTGTGGATCATCACTGATGTACTATGGATCATCACTGATGTACTATGGATCATCACTGATGTACTGTGGATCATCACTGATGTACTGAGGATCATCACTGATGTTCTATGAGCCATCACTGATGTACTATGGATCATCACTGATGTACTATGGATCATCACTGATGTACTATGGATCATCACTGATGTACTATGGATCATCACTGATGTACTATGAGCCATCACTGATGTACTATGGATCATCAATGATGTACTGTGGATCATCACTGATGCACCGTGGATCATCACTGATGTACTGAGGATCATCACTGATGTACTGTGGATCATCACTGATGTACTATGGGCCATCACTGGTGTACTATGGATCATCACTGATGTACTGTGGATCATCACTGATGTACTATGGGCCATCATAGGTGTACTATGGATCATCACTGATGTACTGTGGATCATCACTGATGTACTATGGATCATCACTGATGTACTATGGATCATCACTGATGTACTATGAGCCATCACTGATGTACTATGGGCCATCCCTGATGTACTGTGGATCATCACTGGTGTACTATGGATCATCACTGATGTACTATAGATCATCACTGATGTACTATGGACCATCACTGGTGTACTATGGATCATCATTGGTGTACTATGGATCATCACTGGTGTACTATGGATCATCACTGGTGTACTATGGACCATCCCTGATGTACTGTGAATCATCACTGATGTACTGTGGATCATCACTGATGTACTATGGATCATCACTGATGTACTATGGATCATCACTGATGTACTATGGATCATCACTGATGTACTGTGGACCATCACTGATATCCTGTGGATCATCACTGATGTACTGAGGATCATCACTGATGTACTGAGGATCATCACTGATGTACTGAGGATCATCACTGATGTACTGAGGATCATCACTGATGTACTGAGGATCATCACTGATGTACTATGGATCATCACTGATCTACTGTGGATCATCACTGATGTACTATAGATCATCACTGATGTACTGTGGATCATCACTGATGTACTGTGGATCATCACTGATGTACTATAGATCATCACTGATGTACTATGGATCATCACTGATGTACTATGGATCATCACTGATGTACTATGGACCATCCCTGATGTACTGTGGATCATCACTGATGTATTATGGACCATCACTGGTGTACTATGGATCATCACTGGTGTACTATGGATCATCACTGGTGTACTATGGACCATCACTGGTGTACTATGGATCATCACTGGTGTACTATGGATCATCACTGGTGTACTATGGACCATCCCTGATGTACTGTGAATCATCACTGATGTACTGTGGATCATCACTGATGTACTATAGTTCATCACTGATATACTATGGGCCATCACTGGTGTACTATGAATCATCACTGGTTTACTATGGATCATCACTGATATACTGTGGACCATCCCTGATGTACTGTGGATCATCACTGATGTACTGTGGATCATCACTGATGTACTGTGGATCATCACTGATGTACTAGGGGCCATCACTAGTGTACTATGGGACATCACTGGTGTACAATGGGCCATCACTGGTGTACTATGGATCATCACTGGTGTACTATGGATCATCACTGATATACTGTGGACCATCCCTGATGTACTGTGGATCATCACTGATGTACTGTGGATCATCACTGATGTACTGTGGATCATCACTGATGTACTAGGGGCCATCACTAGTGTACTATGGGACATCACTGGTGTACTATGGATCATCACCAATGTACTATGGATCATCACATCATTACTATGGATCATCACTGATCATCACTGATGTACTATGGATCATCACTGATGTACTGTGGATCATCACTGATGTACTGTGGATCATCACTGATGTACTATAGATCATCACTGAAGTACTATGGGCCATCACTGGTGTACTATGGATCATCACTGATGTACTATGGATCATCACTGATGTATTATGGATCATCACTGATGTATTATGGATCATCACTGATGTACTATGAGCCATCACTGATGTACTATGGATCATCACTGGTGTACTATGGATCATCACTGATGTACTATGTATCATCACTGATGTACTACGAGCTATCACTGATGTACTATGGATCATCACTGATGTACTATGGATCATCACTGATGTACTGTGGACCATCCCAGATGTACTGTGGATCATCACTGATGTACTGTGGATCATCACTGATGTACCGTTGATCATCACTGATGTACTGAGGATCATCACTGATGTACTGTGGATCATCACTGATGTACTATGGGCCATCACAGGTGTACTATGGATCATCACTGGTGTACTATGGATCATCACTGATGTACTATGGACCATCCCTGATGTACTATGGATCATCACTGATGTACTGTGGATCATCACTGATGTACTATGGATCATCACTGATGTACTATGGACCATCCCTGATGTACTGTGGATCATCACTGATGTACTATGGACCATCACTGGTGTACTATGGATCATCACTGGTGTACTATGGATCATCACTGGTGTACTATGGACCATCCCTGATGTACTGTGAATCATCACTGATGTACTGTGGATCATCACTGATGTACTATAGTTCATCACTGATGTACTATGGGCCATCACTGGTGTACTATGAATCATCACTGGTTTACTATGGATCATCACTGATGTACTATGGACCATCCCTGATGTACTATGGACCATCCCTGATGTACTGTGGATCATCACTGATGTACTGAGGATCATCACTGATGTACTATGGATCATCACTGATGTACTGTGGATCATCACTGATGTACTATAGATCATCACGGATGTACTGTGGATCATCACTGATGTACTGTGGATCATCACTGATGCACTGAGGATCATCACTGATGTACTATGGATCACCACTGATGTACTGTGGATCATCACTGATGTACTATAGATCATCACTGATGTACTATGGATCATCACTGATGTACTATATATCATCACTTATGTACTGTGGATAATCACTGATGTACTGTGGATCATCACTGATGTACTGTGGACCATCACTTATGTACTGTGGACCATCACTGATGTACTGTGGATCATCACTGATGTTCTATGGATCATCACTGATGTACTATAGATCATCACTGATGTACTATAGATCATCAATGATGTACTGTGGATCATCACTGATGTACCGTGGATCATCACTGATGTACTGAGGATCATCACTGATGTACTGTGGATCATCACTGATGTACTATGGGCCATCACTGGTGTACTATGGATCATCCTTGATGTACTGTGGATCATCACTGATGTACTATGGGCCATCATTGGTGTACTATGGATCATCACTGATGTACTGTGGATCATCACTGATGTACTGTGGATCATCACTGATGTACTATGGATCATCACTGATGTACTATGGATAATCACTGATGTACTATGAGCCATCACTGATGTACTATGGGCCATCACTGATGTACTGTGGATCATCACTGGTGTACTATGGATCATCAGTGATGTACTATGGATCATCACTAATGTACTATGGATCATCACTGATGTACTATGGATCATCACTGGTGTACTATGGATCATCACTGATGTATTATGGATCATCACTGGTGTACTATGGATCATCACTGATTTTCCTTTGGACCATCACTGATGTCCTGTGGATCATCACTGATGTACTGAGGATCATCACTGATGTACTGAGGATCATCACTGATGTACTATGGATCATCACTGATGTACTGTGGATCATCACTGATGTACTATAGATCATCACTGATGTACTGTGGATCATCACTGATGTACTGTGGATCATCACTGATGTACTATGGATCATCACTGATGTACTGTGGACCATCCCTGATGTACTGTGGACCATCCCTGATGTACTGTGGATCATCACTGATGTACTGTGGATCATCACTGATGTACTGTGGACCATCACTGATGTACTGTGGACCATCACTGATGTACTGTGGATCATCACTGATGTTCTATGGATCATCACTGATATACTATAGATCATCACTGATGTAGTATGGATCATCACTGATGTACTATAGATCATCACTGATGTACTATGGACCATCACTGGTGTACTATGGATCATCACTGGTGTACTATGGATCATCACTGGTGTACTATGGACCATCCCTGATGTACTGTGAATCATCACTGATGTACTGTGGATCATCACTGATGTACTATGGATCATCACTGATGTACTATAGATCATCACTGATGTACTGTGGATCATCACTGATGTACTGAGGATCATCACTGATGTTCTATGAGCCATCACTGATGTACTATGGATCATCACTGATGTACTATGGATCATCACTGATGTACTATGGATCATCACTGATGTACTATGAGCCATCACTGATGTACTATGGACCATCACTGGTGTACTATGGATCATCACTGGTGTACTATGGATCATCACTGGTGTACTATGGATCATCACTGGTGTACTATGGACCATCCCTGATGTACTGTGAATCATCACTGATGTACTGTGGATCATCACTGATGTACTATAGTTCATCACTGATGTACTATGGGCCATCACTGATGTACTGAGGATCATCACGGATGTTCTATGAGCCATCACTGATGTACTATGGATCATCACTTCTGTACTATGGATCATCACTGATGTACTATGGATCATCACTGATGTACTATGAGCCATCACTGATGTACTATGGATCATCAATGATGTACTGTGAATCATCACTGATGTACCGTGGATCATCACTGATGTACTGAGAATCATCACTGATGTACTGTGGATCATCACTGATGTACTATGGATCATCACTGATGTACTATGGATCATCACTGATGTACTGTGGATCATCACTGATGTACTGAGGATCATCACTGATGTTCTATGAGCCATCACTGATGTACTATGGATCATCACTGATGTACTATGGATCATCGCTGATGTACTATGGATCATCACTGATGTACTATGAGCCATCACTGATGTACTATGGATCATCAATGATGTACTGTGGATCATCACTGATGCACCGTGGATCATCACTGATGTACTGAGGATCATCACTGATGTACTATGGGCCATCACTGGTGTACTATGGATCATCACTGATGTACTGTGGATCATCACTGATGTACTATGGGCCATCATTGGTGTACTATGGATCATCACTGATGTACTGTGGATCATCACTGATGTACTATGGATCATCACTGATGTACTATGAGCCATCACTGATGTACTATGGGCCATCACTGATGTACTGTGGATCATCACTGGTGTACTATGGATCATCAGTGATGTACTATGGATCATCACTAATGTACTATGGATCATCACTGATGTACTATGGATCATCACTGGTGTACTATGGATCATCACTGATGTATTATGGATCATCACTGGTGTACTATGGATCATCACTGATTTTCCTTTGGACCATCACTGATGTCCTGTGGATCATCACTGATGTACTGAGGATCATCACTGATGTACTGAGGATCATCACTGATGTACTATGGATCATCACTGATGTACTGTGGATCATCACTGATGTACTATAGATCATCACTGATGTACTGTGGATCATCACTGATGTACTATGGATCATCACTGATGTACTATGGATCATCACTGATGTACTGTGGACCATCCCTGATGTACTGTGGACCATCCCTGATGTACTGTGGATCATCACTGATGTACTGTGGATCATCACTGATGTACTGTGGACCATCACTGATGTACTGTGGACCATCACTGATGTACTGTGGATCATCACTGATGTTCTATGGATCATCACTGATATACTATAGATCATCACTGATGTAGTATGGATCATCACTGATGTACTATAGATCATCACTGATGTACTATGGACCATCACTGGTGTACTATGGATCATCACTGGTGTACTATGGATCATCACTGGTGTACTATGGACCATCCCTGTTGTACTGTGAATCATCACTGATGTACTGTGGATCATCACTGATGTACTATGGATCATCACTGATGTACTATGGATCATCACTGATGTACTATGGATCATCACTGATGTACTGTGGATCATCACTGATGTACTGAGGATCATCACTGATGTTCTATGAGCCATCACTGATGTACTATGGATCATCACTGATGTACTATGGATCATCACTGATGTACTATCGATCATCACTGATGTACTATGAGCCATCACTGATGTACTATGGACCATCACTGGTGTACTATGGATCATCACTGGTGTACTATGGATCATCACTGGTGTACTATGGACAATCCCTGATGTACTGTGAATCATCACTGATGTACTGTGGATCATCACTGATGTACTATAGTTCATCACTGATGTACTATGGGCCATCACTGATGTACTGTGGATCATCACTGATGTACTGAGGATCATCACGGATGTTCTATGAGCCATCACTGATGTACTATGGATCATCACTGATGTACTATGGATCATCACTGATGTACTATGGATCATCACTGATTACTATGAGCCATCACTGATGTACTATGGATCATCAATGATGTACTGTGGATCATCACTGATGTACCGTGGATCATCACTGATGTACTGAGAATCATCACTGATGTACTGTGGATCATCACTGATGTACCGTGGATCATCACTGATGTACTGAGAATCATCACTGATGTACTGAGGATCATCACTGATGTTCTATGAGCCATCACTGATGTACTATGGATCATTACTGATGTACTATGGATCATCACTGATGTACTATGGATCATCACTGATGTACTATGGATCATCACTGATGTACTATGAGCCATCACTGATGTACTATGGATCATCAATGATGTACTGTGGATCATCACTGATGCACCGTGGATCATCACTGATGTACTGAGGATCATCACTGATGTACTGTGGATCATCACTGATGTACTATGGGCCATCACTGGTGTACTATGGATCATCACTGATGTACTGTGGATCATCACTGATGTACTATGGGCCATCATAGGTGTACTATGGATCATCACTGATGTACTGTGGATCATCACTGATGTACTATGGATCATCACTGATGTACTATGGATCATCACTGATGTACTATGAGCCATCACTGATGTACTATGGGCCATCCCTGATGTACTGTGGATCATCACTGGTGTACTATGGATCATCAGTGATGTACTATGGATCATCACTAATGTACTATGGATCATCACTGATGTACTATGGATCATCACTGGTGTACTATGGATCATCACTGATGTATTATGGATCATCACTGGTGTACTATGGATCATCACTGATGTACTATAGATCATCACTGATGTACTATGGACCATCACTGGTGTACTATGGATCATCACTGGTGTACTATGGATCATCACTGGTGTACTATGGATCATCACTGGTGTACTATGGACCATCCCTGATGTACTGTGAATCATCACTGATGTACTGTGGATCATCACTGATGTACTATGGATCATCACTGATGTACTATGGATCATCACTGATGTACTATGGATCATCACTGATGTACTGTGGACCATCACTGATATCCTGTGGATCATCACTGATGTACTGAGGATCATCACTGATGTACTGAGGATCATCACTGATGTACTATGGATCATCACTGATCTACTGTGGATCATCACTGATGTACTATAGATCATCACTGATGTACTGTGGATCATCACTGATGTACTGTGGATCATCACTGATGTACTATAGATCATCACTGATGTACTATGGACCATCACTGGTGTACTATGGATCATCACTGGTGTACTATGGATCATCACTGGTGTACTATGGACCATCCCTGATGTACTGTGAATCATCACTGATGTACTGTGGATCATCACTGATGTACTATAGTTCATCACTGATATACTATGGGCCATCACTGGTGTACTATGAATCATCACTGGTTTACTATGGATCATCACTGATATACTGTGGACCATCCCTGATGTACTGTGGATCATCACTGATGTACTGTGGATCATCACTGATGTACTGTGGATCATCACTGATGTACTAGGGGCCATCACTAGTGTACTATGGGACATCACTGGTGTACAATGGGCCATCACTGGTGTACTATGGATCATCACTGGTGTACTATGGATCATCACTGATATACTGTGGACCATCCCTGATGTACTGTGGATCATCACTGATGTACTGTGGATCATCACTGATGTACTAGGGGCCATCACTAGTGTACTATGGGACATCACTGGTGTACTATGGATCATCACCAATGTACTATGGATCATCACATCATTACTATGGATCATCACTGATCATCACTGATGTACTATGGATCATCACTGATGTACTGTGGATCATCACTGATGTACTGTGGATCATCACTGATGTACTATAGATCATCACTGAAGTACTATGGGCCATCACTGGTGTACTATGGATCATCACTGATGTACTATGGATCATCACTGATGTATTATGGATCATCACTGATGTACTATGAGCCATCACTGATGTACTATGGATCATCACTGGTGTACTATGGATCATCACTGATGTACTATGTATCATCACTGATGTACTACGAGCTATCACTGATGTACTATGGATCATCACTGATGTACTTTGGACCATCCCAGATGTACTGTGGATCATCACTGATGTACTGTGGATCATCACTGATGTACCGTTGATCATCACTGATGTACTGAGGATCATCACTGATGTACTGTGGATCATCACTGATGTACTATGGGCCATCACAGGTGTACTATGGATCATCACTGGTGTACTATGGATCATCACTGATGTACTATGGACCATCCCTGATGTACTATGGATCATCACTGATGTACTGTGGATCATCACTGATGTACTATGGATCATCACTGATGTACTATGGACCATCCCTGATGTACTGTGGATCATCACTGATGTACTATGGACCATCACTGGTGTACTATGGATCATCACTGGTGTACTATGGATCATCACTGGTGTACTATGGACCATCCCTGATGTACTGTGAATCATCACTGATGTACTGTGGATCATCACTGATGTACTATAGTTCATCACTGATGTACTATGGGCCATCACTGGTGTACTAAGAATCATCACTGGTTTACTATGGATCATCACTGATGTACTATGGACCATCCCTGATGTACTATGGACCATCCCTGATGTACTGTGGATCATCACTGATGTACTGAGGATCATCACTGATGTACTATGGATCATCACTGATGTACTGTGGATCATCACTGATGTACTATAGATCATCACGGATGTACTGTGGATCATCACTGATGTACTGTGGATCATCACTGATGCACTGAGGATCATCACTGATGTACTATGGATCACCACTGATGTACTGTGGATCATCACTGATGTACTATAGATCATCACTGATGTACTATGGATCATCACTGATGTACTATATATCATCACTTATGTACTGTGGATAATCACTGATGTACTGTGGATCATCACTGATGTACTGTGGACCATCACTTATGTACTGTGGACCATCACTGATGTACTGTGGATCATCACTGATGTTCTATGGATCATCACTGATGTACTATAGATCATCACTGATGTACTATAGATCATCAATGATGTACTGTGGATCATCACTGATGTACCGTGGATCATCACTGATGTACTGAGGATCATCACTGATGTACTGTGGATCATCACTGATGTACTATGGGCCATCACTGGTGTACTATGGATCATCCTTGATGTACTGTGGATCATCACTGATGTACTATGGGCCATCATTGGTGTACTATGGATCATCACTGATGTACTGTGGATCATCACTGATGTACTGTGGATCATCACTGATGTACTATGGATCATCACTGATGTACTATGGATAATCACTGATGTACTATGAGCCATCACTGATGTACTATGGGCCATCACTGATGTACTGTGGATCATCACTGGTGTACTATGGATCATCAGTGATGTACTATGGATCATCACTAATGTACTATGGATCATCACTGATGTACTATGGATCATCACTGGTGTACTATGGATCATCACTGATGTATTATGGATCATCACTGGTGTACTATGGATCATCACTGATTTTCCTTTGGACCATCACTGATGTCCTGTGGATCATCACTGATGTACTGAGGATCATCACTGATGTACTGAGGATCATCACTGATGTACTATGGATCATCACTGATGTACTGTGGATCATCACTGATGTACTATAGATCATCACTGATGTACTGTGGATCATCACTGATGTACTGTGGATCATCACTGATGTACTATGGATCATCACTGATGTACTGTGGACCATCCCTGATGTACTGTGGACCATCCCTGATGTACTGTGGATCATCACTGATGTACTGTGGATCATCACTGATGTACTGTGGACCATCACTGATGTACTGTGGACCATCACTGATGTACTGTGGATCATCACTGATGTTCTATGGATCATCACTGATATACTATAGATCATCACTGATGTAGTATGGATCATCACTGATGTACTATAGATCATCACTGATGTACTATGGACCATCACTGGTGTACTATGGATCATCACTGGTGTACTATGGATCATCACTGGTGTACTATGGACCATCCCTGATGTACTGTGAATCATCACTGATGTACTGTGGATCATCACTGATGTACTATGGATCATCACTGATGTACTATAGATCATCACTGATGTACTGTGGATCATCACTGATGTACTGAGGATCATCACTGATGTTCTATGAGCCATCACTGATGTACTATGGATCATCACTGATGTACTATGGATCATCACTGATGTACTATGGATCATCACTGATGTACTATGAGCCATCACTGATGTACTATGGACCATCACTGGTGTACTATGGATCATCACTGGTGTACTATGGATCATCACTGGTGTACTATGGATCATCACTGGTGTACTATGGACCATCCCTGATGTACTGTGAATCATCACTGATGTACTGTGGATCATCACTGATGTACTATAGTTCATCACTGATGTACTATGGGCCATCACTGATGTACTGAGGATCATCACGGATGTTCTATGAGCCATCACTGATGTACTATGGATCATCACTTCTGTACTATGGATCATCACTGATGTACTATGGATCATCACTGATTAGGGATGAGCTTCGAGTTCGAGTCGAACTCATGTTCGACTCGAACATTGCCTGTTCGCCCGTTCGCCGAACAGCGAACAAATTGGGGTGTTCGCGGCAAATTCGAAAAATCTATGGGAGAAATCTAAAGTGCTAATTATAAAGGCTTATATGCAAGTTATTGTCCTAAAAAGTGTTTGGGGACCCGGGTCCTGCCCCAGGGGACATGTATCAATGCAAAAAGAAGTTTTAAAAACGGCCGTTTTTTCGGGAGCAGTGATTTTAATAATGCTTAAAATGAAAAAATAAAAGTGAAATATTCCTTTAAATTTCGTACCTGGGGGGTGTGTATGATATGCATGTAAAGTGGCGCATGTTTCCCGTGCTTAGAACTGTCCCTGCAAAAAGTGTCATTTTTGAAAGAAAAAAATGCATTTAAAACTGACTCGCGGCTATTAATGAATTGTCGGCTCCCGGCAATACATACAAAAGTCATTGATAAAAAAAAAAAAAAAAGCGTGGGGGTTCCCCAGAATTCAATTACCAGGCCCTTCAGGTCTGGAATGGATATTAAGGGGAACCCCGCCGCAAATAAAAAAAAATTGACGTGGGGTTCCCCCAAATATCCATTCCAGGCCCTTCAGATCTGGCATGGATTTTAAGGGGAACTCCACCCCAAATTAAAAAAAAAATGGCGTGGAGTCCCCCTAAAAATCCATACCAGACCCCTTATCCGAGCATGCAACCTGGCCGGCCGCAGGGGAAAAGGGGGGGACGAGAGAGCGGCCCCCCCTCCCTCCTGAACCGTACCAAGCCACATGCCCTCAACATGGGGAGGATGTCCCCATGTTGATGGGGACAAGGGCCTCATCCCCACAACCCTTGCCCGGTGGTTGTGGGGGTCTGCGGGCGGGGGGCTTATCGGAATCTGGAAGACCCCTTTAACAAAGAGGACCCCCAGATCCCGCCCCCCCCCCTATGTGAATTGGTAAGTGGTACATTGTACGCCTACCATTTCACGAAGAAAGCGTAAAAAAATGTTTAAAAAAACACACAAACACCTTGAAAAAGTCCTTTATTTAAAAAAAACAAAAAAAAACATTCCAGCGGTGAAATCCAGTGTCCCGCGGCGATCCCGATGTCCAGCGCTGTCCGTCATTGGTTGTGCCTGAGCGGACCTGATGGGGAACTCCCTCTCAGTATTTTAAATGTATAGACCCGCCCCTTCTAAAGTTCCCCATCAGGTCCGCTCAGCGGACCAGATGCGGAACATGAGAAGGGGCGGGTCTATACATGTATTACCAAAGTGAGAGCAGTTCCCCATCAGGTCCGCCTCCTCGGTATGTCAGACCCGCCTACGTCATTGGCTTGAGCGGGGAACTTCCTTCACTATGTAAATTTAAATTTACATAGTGAAGGAAGTTCCCCGCTCAAGCCAATGACGTAGGCGGGTCTGACATACCAAGGGGGCGGACCTGATGGGGAACTGCTCTCACTTTGGTAATACATGTATAGACCCGCCCCTTCTCATGTTCCGCATCTCGTCCGCTGAGCGGACCTGATGGGGAACTTTAGAAGGGGCGGGTCTATACATTTAAAATACTGAGAGGGAGTTCCCCATCAGGTCCGCTCAGGCACAACCAATGAAGGACAGCGCTGGACATCGGGATCGCCGCGGGACACTGGATTTCACCGCTGGAATGTTTATTTATTTATTTTTTTAAATAAAGGACTTTTTCAAGGTGTTTGTGTGTTTTTTTAAACTTTTTTTTTACGCTTTCTTCGTGAAATGGTAGGGGTACAATGTACCCCTTACCAATTCACATAGGGGGGGGGCCGGGATCTGGGGGTCCCCTTTGTTAAAGGGGTCTTCCAGATTCCGATAAGCCCCCCGCCCGCAGACCCCCACAACCACCGGGCAAGGGTTGTGGGGATGAGGCCCTTGTCCCCATCAACATGGGGACATCCTCCCCATGTTGAGGGCATGTGGCCTGGTACGGTTCAGGAGGGAGGGGGGGCCGCTCTCTCGTCCCCCCCTTTTCCCCTGCGGCCGGCCAGGTTGCGTGCTCGGATAAGGGGTCTGGTATGGATTTTTAGGGGGACTCCACGCCATTTTTTTTTTAAACTTGGGGTGGAGTTCCCCTTAAAATCCATGCCAGATCTGAAGGGCCTGGTAATTGAATTCTGGGGAACCCCCACGCTTTTTTTTTTTTTTTTCTCAATGACTTTGTATGTATTGCCGGGAGCCGACAATTCATTAATAGCCGCGAGTCAGTTTTAAATGCATTTTTTTTCTTTCAAAAATGACACTTTTTGCAGGGACAGTTCTAAGCACGGGAAACATGCGCCACTTCACATGCATATCATACACACCCCCCAGGTACGAAATTTAAAGGAATATTTCACTTTTATTTTTTCATTTTAAGCATTATTAAAATCACTGCTCCCGAAAAAACGGCCGTTTTTAAAACTTCTTTTTGCATTGATACATGTCCCCTGGGGCAGGACCCCGGTCCCCAAACACTTTTTAGGACAATAACTTGCATATTAGCCTTTATAATTAACACTTTAGATTTCGAACGTTCGAGTCCATTGTATTTAATAGGGTTCTAAAGTTTACACGAACATTTTGTCTGTTCGCAGGTTCTGGTGCGAACCGAACAGGGGGGTGTTCGGCTCATCCCTGTCACTGATGTACTATGAGCCATCACTGATGTACTATGGATCATCAATGATGTACTGTGAATCATCACTGATGTACCGTGGATCATCACTGATGTACTGAGAATCATCACTGATGTACTGTGGATCATCACTGATGTACTATGGATCATCACTGATGTACTATGGATCATCACTGATGTACTGTGGATCATCACTGATGTACTGAGGATCATCACTGATGTTCTATGAGCCATCACTGATGTACTATGGATCATCACTGATGTACTATGGATCATCGCTGATGTACTATGGATCATCACTGATGTACTATGAGCCATCACTGATGTACTATGGATCATCAATGATGTACTGTGGATCATCACTGATGCACCGTGGATCATCACTGATGTACTGAGGATCATCACTGATGTACTATGGGCCATCACTGGTGTACTATGGATCATCACTGATGTACTGTGGATCATCACTGATGTACTATGGGCCATCATTGGTGTACTATGGATCATCACTGATGTACTGTGGATCATCACTGATGTACTATGGATCATCACTGATGTACTATGAACCATCACTGATGTACTATGGGCCATCACTGATGTACTGTGGATCATCACTGGTGTACTATGGATCATCAGTGATGTACTATGGATCATCACTAATGTACTATGGATCATCACTGATGTACTATGGATCATCACTGGTGTACTATGGATCATCACTGATGTATTATGGATCATCACTGGTGTACTATGGATCATCACTGATTTTCCTTTGGACCATCACTGATGTCCTGTGGATCATCACTGATGTACTGAGGATCATCACTGATGTACTGAGGATCATCACTGATGTACTATGGATCATCACTGATGTACTATGGATCATCACTGATGTACTATGGATCATCACTGATGTACTGTGGACCATCCCTGATGTACTGTGGACCATCCCTGATGTACTGTGGATCATCACTGATGTACTGTGGATCATCACTGATGTACTGTGGACCATCACTGATGTACTGTGGACCATCACTGATGTACTGTGGATCATCACTGATGTTCTATGGATCATCACTGATATACTATAGATCATCACTGATGTAGTATGGATCATCACTGATGTACTATAGATCATCACTGATGTACTATGGACCATCACTGGTGTACTATGGATCATCACTGGTGTACTATGGATCATCACTGGTGTACTATGGACCATCCCTGTTGTACTGTGAATCATCACTGATGTACTGTGGCTCATCACTGATGTACTATGGATCATCACTGATGTACTATGGATCATCACTGATGTACTATGGATCATCACTGATGTACTGTGGATCATCACTGATGTACTGAGGATCATCACTGATGTTCTATGAGCCATCACTGATGTACTATGGATCATCACTGATGTACTATGGATCATCACTGATGTACTATCGATCATCACTGATGTACTATGAGCCATCACTGATGTACTATGGACCATCACTGGTGTACTATGGATCATCACTGGTGTACTATGGATCATCACTGGTGTACTATGGACAATCCCTGATGTACTGTGAATCATCACTGATGTACTGTGGATCATCACTGATGTACTATAGTTCATCACTGATGTACTATGGGCCATCACTGATGTACTGTGGATCATCACTGATGTACTGAGGATCATCACGGATGTTCTATGAGCCATCACTGATGTACTATGGATCATCACTGATGTACTATGGATCATCACTGATGTACTATGGATCATCACTGATTACTATGAGCCATCACTGATGTACTATGGATCATCAATGATGTACTGTGGATCATCACTGATGTACCGTGGATCATCACTGATGTACTGAGAATCATCACTGATGTACTGTGGATCATCACTGATGTACCGTGGATCATCACTGATGTACTGAGAATCATCACTGATGTACTGAGGATCATCACTGATGTTCTATGAGCCATCACTGATGTACTATGGATCATTACTGATGTACTATGGATCATCACTGATGTACTATGGATCATCACTGATGTACTATGGATCATCACTGATGTACTATGAGCCATCACTGATGTACTATGGATCATCAATGATGTACTGTGGATCATCACTGATGCACCGTGGATCATCACTGATGTACTGAGGATCATCACTGATGTACTGTGGATCATCACTGATGTACTATGGGCCATCACTGGTGTACTATGGATCATCACTGATGTACTGTGGATCATCACTGATGTACTATGGGCCATCACTGGTGTACTATGGATCATCACTGATGTACTGTGGATCATCACTGATGTACTATGGGCCATCATAGGTGTACTATGGATCATCACTGATGTACTGTGGATCATCACTGATGTACTATGGATCATCACTGATGTACTATGGATCATCACTGATGTACTATGAGCCATCACTGATGTACTATGGGCCATCCCTGATGTACTGTGGATCATCACTGGTGTACTATGGATCATCAGTGATGTACTATGGATCATCACTAATGTACTATGGATCATCACTGATGTACTATGGATCATCACTGGTGTACTATGGATCATCACTGATGTATTATGGATCATCACTGGTGTACTATGGATCATCACTGATGTACTATAGATCATCACTGATGTACTATGGACCATCACTGGTGTACTATGGATCATCACTGGTGTACTATGGATCATCACTGGTGTACTATGGATCATCACTGGTGTACTATGGACCATCCCTGATGTACTGTGAATCATCACTGATGTACTGTGGATCATCACTGATGTACTATGGATCATCACTGATGTACTATGGATCATCACTGGTGTACTATGGATCATCACTGATATACTGTGGACCATCCCTGATGTACTGTGGATCATCACTGATGTACTGTGGATCATCACTGATGTACTGTGGATCATCACTGATGTACTAGGGGCCATCACTGGTGTACTATGGGACATCACTGGTGTACTATGGATCATCACCAATGTACTATGGATCATCACATCATTACTATGGATCATCACTGATCATCACTGATGTACTATGGATCATCACTGATGTACTGTGGATCATCACTGATGTACTGTGGATCATCACTGATGTACTATAGATCATCACTGAAGTACTATGGGCCATCACTGGTGTACTATGGATCATCACTGATGTACTATGGATCATCACTGATGTATTATGGATCATCACTGATGTACTATGAGCCATCACTGATGTACTATGGATCATCACTGGTGTACTATGAATCATCACTGATGTACTATGTATCATCACTGATGTACTATGAGCTATCACTGATGTACTATGGATCATCACTGATGTACTATGGATCATCACTGATGTACTGTGGACCATCCCTGATGTACTGTGGATCATCACTGATGTACTGTGGATCATCACTGATGTACCGTTGATCATCACTGATGTACTGAGGATCATCACCGATGTACTGAGGATCATCACTGATGTACTGTGGATCATCACTGATGTACTATGGGCCATCACAGGTGTACTATGGATCATCACTGGTGTACTATGGATCATCACTGATGTACTATGGACCATCCCTGATGTACTATGGATCATCACTGATGTACTGTGGATCATCACTGATGTACTATGGATCATCACTGATGTACTATGGACCATCCCTGATGTACTGTGGATCATCACTGATGTACTATGGACCATCACTGGTGTACTATGGATCATCACTGGTGTACTATGGATCATCACTGGTGTACTATGGACCATCCCTGATGTACTGTGAATCATCACTGATGTACTGTGGATCATCACTGATGTACTATAGTTCATCACTGATGTACTATGGGCCATCACTGGTGTACTATGAATCATCACTGGTTTACTATGGATCATCACTGATGTACTATGGACCATCCCTGATGTACTATGGACCATCCCTGATGTACTGTGGATCATCACTGATGTACTGTGGATCATCACTGATGTACTATAGATCATCACTGATGTACTATGGGCCATCACTGGTGTACTATGGGCCATCACTGGTGTACTATGGATCATCACTGGTGTACTATGGATCATCACTGATATACTGTGGACCATCCCTGATGTACTGTGGATCATCACTGATGTACTGTGGATCATCACTGATGTACTGTGGATCATCACTGATGTACTACAGATCATCACTGATGTACTAGGGGCCATCACTGGTGTACTATGGGACATCACTGGTGTACTATGGATCATCACCAATGTACTATGGATCATCACTGATGTACTATGGATCATCACTGATGTACTGTGGATCATCACTGATGTACTGTGGATCATCACTGATGTACTGTGGATCATCACTGATGTACTATAGATCATCACTGAAGTACTATGGGCCATCACTGGTGTACTATGGATCATCACTGATATACTATGGATCATCACTGATGTATTATGGATCATCACTGATGTACTATGAGCCATCACTGATGTACTATGGATCATCACTGGTGTACTATGGATCATCACAAATGTACTATGTATCATCACTGATGTACTATGAGCTATCACTGATGTACTATGGATCATCACTGATGTACTATGGATCATCACTGATGTACTGTGGACCATCCCTGATGTACTGTGGATCATCACTGATGTACTGTGGATCATCAGTGATGTACCGTTGATCATCACTGATGTACTGAGGATCATCACCGATGTACTATGGGCCATCACAGGTGTACTATGGATCATCACTGGTGTACTATGGATCATCACTGATGTACTATGGACCATCCCTGATGTACTGTGGATCATCACTGATGTACTGTGGATCATCACTGATGTACTGTGGATCATCACTGGTGTACTATGGACCATCCCTGATGTACTATGGACCATCCCTGATGTATCGTGGATTATCACTGATGTACCGTGGATCATTACTGATGTACTGAGGATCATCACTGATGTACTGTGGATCATCACTGTTGTACTGTGGATCGTCACTGATTTACTGTGGATCATTACTGATGTTCTGTGGATCATCACTGATGTACTGAGGATCATCACTGATGTACTATGGATCATCACTGATGTACTATGGATCATCACTGATGTACTATGGATCATCATTGATGTACTATGAGCCATCACTGATGTACTATGGATCATCACTGGTGTACTATGGATCATCACTGATGTACTGTGGATCATCACTGATGTACTATAGATCATCACTGGTGTACTATGGATCATCACTGGTGTACTATGGATCATCGCTGATGTACTGTGGACCATCACCGATGTACTATGGATCATCACCGATGTATCATCACTGATGAACTATGGATCATCACTGATGTACTATGGATCATCACTGATGTACTGTGGATCATCACTGATGTACTGTGGATCATCACTGATGTACTATAGATCATCACTGAAGTACTATGGGCCATCACGGGTGTACTGTGGATCATCACTGGTGTACTATGGATCATCACTGATGTACTATGGACCTTCCCTGATGTACTATGGAGCATCCCTGATGTACTACGGACCATCCCTGATGTACTGAGGATCATCACTGATGTACTATAGATCATCACTGATGTACTATAGGCCATCACTCGTGTACTATGGATCATCACTGATGTACTGTGGATCATCACTGATGTACTATGGATCATCACTGATGTACTATGGATCATCACTGATGTACTATGAGCCATCACTGATGTACTATCGGACATCACTGATGTACTATGGATCATCACTGATGTACTATGGATCATCACTGATGTACTATGGATCATCACTGGTGTACTATGGATCATCACTGATGTACTGTGGACCATCACTGATGTCCTGTGGATCATCACTGATGTACTGAGGATCATCACTGAAGTACTGAGGATCATCACTGATGTACTATGGATCATCACTGATGTACTGTGGATCATCACTGATGTACTATAGATCATTACTGATGTACTGAGGATCATCACTGATGTACTGTGGATCATCACTGATGTACTGTGGATCATCACTGATGTACTATAGATCATCACTGATGTACTATGGATCATCATTGATGTACTATATATCATCACTGATGTACTGCGGATCATCACTGATGTACTGTGGATCATCACTGATGTACTGTGGACCATCACTGATGTACTGTGGATCATCACTGATGTTCTATGGATCATCACTGATGTACTATAGATCATCACTGATGTACTATAGATCATCACTGATGTACTATGGATCATCACTGATGTACTATAGATCATCACTGATGTACTATGGATCATCACTGGTGTACTATGGATCATCACTGGTGTACTATGGACCATCACTGGTGTACTATGGATCATCACTGATGTACTATGGATCATCACTGGTGTACTATGGATCATCACTGATGTATTATGGATCATCACTGGTGTACTATGGATCATCACTGATGTACTATAGATCATCACTGATGTACTATGGACCATCACTGGTGTACTATGGATCATCACTGGTGTACTATGGATCATCACTGGTGTACTATGGACCATCCCTGATGTACTGTGAATCATCACTGATGTACTGTGGATCATCACTGATGTACTATGGATCATCACTGATGTACTATGGATCATCACTGATGTACTGTGGACCATCACTGATATCCTGTGGATCATCACTGATGTACTGAGGATCATCACTGATGTACTGAGGATCATCACTGATGTACTATGGATCATCACTGATCTAATGTGGATCATCACTGATGTACTATAGATCATCACTGATGTACTGTGGATCATCACTGATGTACTGTGGATCATCACTGATGCACTATAGATCATCACTGATGTACTATAGATCATCACTGATGTACTATGGATCATCACTGATGTACTATGGATCATCACTGATGTACTATGGACCATCTCTGATGTACTGTGGATCATCACTGATGTACTATGGACCATCACTGGTGTACTATGGATCATCACTGGTGTACTATGGACCATCCCCGATGTACTGTGAATCATCACTGATGTACTGTGGATCATCACTGATGTACTATAGTTCATCACTGATATACTATGGGCCATCACTGGTGTACTATGAATCATCACTGGTTTACTATGGATCATCACTGATGTACTATGGACCATCCCTGATGTACTATGGACCATCCCTGATGTACTATGGACCATCCCTGATGTACTGTGGATCATCACTGATGTACTGTGGATCATCACTGATGTACTATAGATCATCACTGATGTACTATGGGCCATCACTGGTGTACTATCGGCCATCACTGGTGTACTATGGATCATCACTGGTGTACTATGGATCATCACTGATATACTGTGGACCATCCCTGATGTACTGTGGATCATCACTGATGTACTGTGGATCATCACTGATGTACTATGGACCATCCCTGATGTACTATGGACCATCCCTGATGTACTGTGGATCATCACTGATGTACTGTGGATCATCACTGATGTACTATAGATCATCACTGATGTACTATGGGCCATCACTGGTGTACTATGGGCCATCACTGGTGTACTATGGATCATCACTGGTGTACTATGGATCATCACTGATATACTGTGGACCATCCCTGATGTACTGTGGATCATCACTGATGTACTGTGGATCATCACTGATGTACTGTGGATCATCACTGATGTACTACAGATCATCACTGATGTACTAGGGGCCATCACTGGTTTACTATGGGACATCACTGGTGTACTATGGATCATCACCAATGTACTATGGATCATCACTGATGTACTATGGATCATCACTGATGTACTGTGGATCATCACTGATGTACTGTGGATCATCACTGATGTACTGTGGATCATCACTGATGTACTATAGATCATCACTGATGTATTATGGATCATCACTGATGTACTATGAGCCATCACTGATGTACTATGGATCATCACTGATGTACTATGGATCATCACTGATGTACTGTGGACCATCCCTGATGTACTGTGGATCATCACTGATGTACTGTGGATCATCACTGATGTACCGTTGATCATCACTGATGTACTGAGGATCATCACCGATGTACTGAGGATCATCACTGATGTACTGTGGATCATCACTGATGTACTATGGGCCATCACAGGTGTACTATGGATCATCACTGATGTACTGTGGATCATCACTGATGTACTGTGGATCATTACTGGTGTACTATGGACCATCCCTGATGTACTATGGACCATCCCTGATGTACCATGGATTATCACTGATGTACTATGGATCATCACTGGTGTACTATGGATCATCACTGATGTACTGTGGATCATCACTGATGTACTATAGATCATCACTGGTGTACTATGGATCATCACTGGTGTACTATGGATCATCACTGATGTACTGTGGACCATCACTGATGTACTATGGATCATCACCGATGTATCATCACTGATGTACTATGGATCATCACTGATGTACTATGGATCATCACTGATGTACTGTGGATCATCACTGATGTACTGTGGATCATCACATATGTACTGTGGATCATCACTGATGTACTATAGATCATCACTGAAGTACTATGGGCCATCACGGGTGTACTGTGGATCATCACTGGTGTACTATGGATCATCACTGATGTACTATGGACCTTCCATGATGTACTATGGAGCATCCCTGATGTACTATGTACCATCCCTGATGTACTGAGGATCATCACTGATGTACTATAGATTATCACTGATGTACTATGGGCCATCACTCGTGTACTATGGATCATCACTGATGTACTGTGGATCATCACTGATGTACTATGGATCATCACTGATGTACTATGGATCATCACTGATGTACTATGAGCCATCACTGATGTACTATGAGCCATCACTGATGTACTATGGGACATCACTGATGTACTATGGATCATCACTGATGTACTATGGATCATCACTGATGTACTATGGATCATCACTGGTGTACTATGGATCATCACTGATGTACTGTGGACCATCACTGATGTCCTGTGGATCATCACTGATGTACTGAGGATCATCACTGATGTACCGAGGATCATCACTGATGTACTATGGATCATCACTGATGTACTGTGGATCATCACTGATGTACTATAGATCATTACTGATGTACTGAGGATCATCACTGATGTACTGTGGATCATCACTGATGTACTGTGGATCATCACTGATGTACTATAGATCATCACTGATGTACTATGGATCATCATTGATGCACTATGGATCATCATTGATGTACCATATATCATCACTGATGTACTGTGGATCATCACTGATGTACTGTGGATCATCACTGATGTACTATGGATCATCACTGGTGTACTATGGATCATCACTGATGTATTATGGATCATCACTGGTGTACTATGGATCATCACTGATGTACTATAGATCATCACTGATGTACTATGGACCATCACTGGTGTACTATGGATCATCACTGGTGTACTATGGATCATCACTGGTGTACTATGGACCATCCCTGATGTACTGTGAATCATCACTGATGTACTGTGAATCATCACTGATGTACTATGGATCATCACTGATGTACTATGGATCATCATTGATGTACTATGAGCCATCACTGATGTACTATGGATCATCACTGGTGTACTATGGATCATCACTGATGTACTGAGGATCATCACTGATGTACTATGGATCATCACTGATGTACTATGGATCATCACTGATGTACTATGGATCATCATTGATGTACTATGAGCCATCACTGATGTACTATGGATCATCACTGGTGTACTATGGATCATCACTGATGTACTGTGGATCATCACTGATGTACTATAGATCATTACTGGTGTACTATGGATCATCACTGGTGTACTATGGATCATCACTGATGTACTGTGGATCATCACTGATGTACTATAGATCATCACTGGTGTACTATGGATCATCACTGGTGTACTATGGATCATCACTGATGTACTGTGGACCATCACTGATGTACTATGGATCATCACCGATGTATCATCACTGATGTACTATGGATCATCACTGATGTACTATGGATCATCACTGATGTACTGTGGATCATCACTGATGTACTGTGGATCATCACATATGTACTGTGGATCATCACTGATGTACTATAGATCATCACTGAAGTACTATGGGCCATCACGGGTGTACTGTGGATCATCACTGGTGTACTATGGATCATCACTGATGTACTATGGACCTTCCATGATGTACTATGGAGCATCCCTGATGTACTATGTACCATCCCTGATGTACTGAGGATCATCACTGATGTACTATAGATTATCACTGATGTACTATGGGCCATCACTCGTGTACTATGGATCATCACTGATGTACTGTGGATCATCACTGATGTACTATGGATCATCACTGATGTACTATGGATCATCACTGATGTACTATGAGCCATCACTGATGTACTATGAGCCATCACTGATGTACTATGGGACATCACTGATGTACTATGGATCATCACTGATGTACTATGGATCATCACTGATGTACTATGGATCATCACTGGTGTACTATGGATCATCACTGATGTACTGTGGACCATCACTGATGTCCTGTGGATCATCACTGATGTACTGAGGATCATCACTGATGTACCGAGGATCATCACTGATGTACTATGGATCATCACTGATGTACTGTGGATCATCACTGATGTACTATAGATCATTACTGATGTACTGAGGATCATCACTGATGTACTGTGGATCATCACTGATGTACTGTGGATCATCACTGATGTACTATAGATCATCACTGATGTACTATGGATCATCATTGATGCACTATGGATCATCATTGATGTACCATATATCATCACTGATGTACTGTGGATCATCACTGATGTACTGTGGATCATCACTGATGTACTATGGATCATCACTGGTGTACTATGGATCATCACTGATGTATTATGGATCATCACTGGTGTACTATGGATCATCACTGATGTACTATAGATCATCACTGATGTACTATGGACCATCACTGGTGTACTATGGATCATCACTGGTGTACTATGGATCATCACTGGTGTACTATGGACCATCCCTGATGTACTGTGAATCATCACTGATGTACTGTGAATCATCACTGATGTACTATGGATCATCACTGATGTACTATGGATCATCATTGATGTACTATGAGCCATCACTGATGTACTATGGATCATCACTGGTGTACTATGGATCATCACTGATGTACTGAGGATCATCACTGATGTACTATGGATCATCACTGATGTACTATGGATCATCACTGATGTACTATGGATCATCATTGATGTACTATGAGCCATCACTGATGTACTATGGATCATCACTGGTGTACTATGGATCATCACTGATGTACTGTGGATCATCACTGATGTACTATAGATCATTACTGGTGTACTATGGATCATCACTGGTGTACTATGGATCATCACTGATGTACTGTGGACCATCACCGATGTACTATGGATCATCACCGATGTATCATCACTGATGTACTATGGATCATCACTGATGTACTATGGATCATCACTGATGTACTGTGTATCATCACTGATGTACTGTGGATCATCACTGATGTACTGTGGATCATCACTGATGTACTATAGATCATCACTGAAGTACTATGGGCCATCACGGGTGTACTGTGGATCATCACTGGTGTACTATGGATCATCACTGATGTACTATGTACCTTCCCTGATGTACTATGGAGCATCCCTGATGTACTATGGACCATCCCTGATATACTGAGGGTCATCACTGATGTACTATAGATCATCACTGATGTACTATGGGCCATCACTCGTGTACTATGGATCATCACTGATGTACTGTGGATCATCACTGATGTACTATGGATCATCACTGATGTACTATGGATCATCACTGATGTACTATGAGCCATCACTGATGTACTATGGGACATCACTGATGTACTATGGATCATCACTGATGTACTATGGATCATCACTGGTGTACTATGGATCATCACTGATGTACTGTGGACCATCACTGATGTCCTGTGGATCATCACTGATGTACTGAGGATCATCACTGATGTACTGAGGATCATCACTGATGTACTATGGATCATCACTGATGTACTGTGGATCATCACTGATGTACTATAGATCATTACTGATGTACTGAGGATCATCACTGATGTACTGTGGATCATCACTGATGTACTGTGGATCATCACTGATGTACTATAGATCATCACTGATGTACTATGGATCATCATTGATGTACTATATATCATCACTGATGTACTGTGGATCATCACTGATGTACTATGGATCATCACTGATGTACTGTGGACCATCACTGATGTACTGTGGATCATCACTGATGTACTGTGGATCATCACTGGTGTACTATGGATCATCACTGATGTATTATGGATCATCACTGATGTATTATGGATCATCACTGATGTACTATGGATCATCACTGATGTACTATAGATCATCACTGATGTACTATGGATCATCACTGGTGTACTATGGATCATCACTGGTGTACTATGGACCATCACTGGTGTACTATGGATCATCACTGATGTACTATGGATCATCACTGGTGTACTATGGATCATCACTGATGTATTATGGATCATCACTGGTGTACTATGGATCATCACTGATGTACTATAGATCATCACTGATGTACTATGGACCATCACTGGTGTACTATGGATCATCACTGGTGTACTATGGATCATCACTGGTGTACTATGGACCATCCCTGATGTACTGTGAATCATCACTGATGTACTGTGGATCATCACTGATGTACTATGGATCATCACTGATGTACTGTGGATCATCACTGATGTACTGTGGACCATCACTGATATCCTGTGGATCATCACTGATGTACTGAGGATCATCACTGATGTACTGAGGATCATCACTGATGTACTATGGATCATCACTGATCTAATGTGGATCATCACTGATGTACTATAGATCATCACTGATGTACTGTGGATCATCACTGATGTACTGTGGATCATCACTGATGTACTATAGATCATCACTGGTGTACTATGGATCATCACTGGTGTACTATGGATCATCGCTGATGTACTGTGGACCATCACCGATGTACTATGGATCATCACCGATGTATCATCACTGATGAACTATGGATCATCACTGATGTACTATGGATCATCACTGATGTACTGTGGATCATCACTGATGTACTGTGGATCATCACTGATGTACTATAGATCATCACTGAAGTACTATGGGCCATCACGGGTGTACTGTGGATCATCACTGGTGTACTATGGATCATCACTGATGTACTATGGACCTTCCCTGATGTACTATGGAGCATCCCTGATGTACTACGGACCATCCCTGATGTACTGAGGATCATCACTGATGTACTATAGATCATCACTGATGTACTATGGGCCATCACTCGTGTACTATGGATCATCACTGATGTACTGTGGATCATCACTGATGTACTATGGATCATCACTGATGTACTATGGATCATCACTGATGTACTATGAGCCATCACTGATGTACTATCGGACATCACTGATGTACTATGGATCATCACTGATGTACTATGGATCATCACTGATGTACTATGGATCATCACTGGTGTACTATGGATCATCACTGATGTACTGTGGACCATCACTGATGTCCTGTGGATCATCACTGATGTACTGAGGATCATCACTGAAGTACTGAGGATCATCACTGATGTACTATGGATCATCACTGATGTACTGTGGATCATCACTGATGTACTATAGATCATTACTGATGTACTGAGGATCATCACTGATGTACTGTGGATCATCACTGATGTACTGTGGATCATCACTGATGTACTATAGATCATCACTGATGTACTATGGATCATCATTGATGTACTATATATCATCACTGATGTACTGCGGATCATCACTGATGTACTGTGGATCATCACTGATGTACTGTGGACCATCACTGATGTACTGTGGATTATCACTGATGTTCTATGGATCATCACTGATGTACTATAGATCATCACTGATGTACTATAGATCATCACTGATGTACTATGGATCATCACTGATGTACTATAGATCATCACTGATGTACTATGGATCATCACTGGTGTACTATGGATCATCACTGGTGTACTATGGACCATCACTGGTGTACTATGGATCATCACTGATGTACTATGGATCATCACTGGTGTACTATGGATAATCACTGATGTATTATGGATCATCACTGGTGTACTATGGATCATCACTGATGTACTATAGATCATCACTGATGTACTATGGACCATCACTGGTGTACTATGGATCATAACTGGTGTACTATGGATCATCACTGGTGTACTATGGACCATCCCTGATGTACTGTGAATCATCACTGATGTACTGTGGATCATCACTGATGTACTATGGATCATCACTGATGTACTATGGATCATCACTGATGTACTGTGGACCATCACTGATATCCTGTGGATCATCACTGATGTACTGAGGATCATCACTGATGTACTGAGGATCATCACTGATGTACTATGGATCATCACTGATCTAATGTGGATCATCACTGATGTACTATAGATCATCACTGATGTACTGTGGATCATCACTGATGTACTGTGGATCATCACTGATGTACTATAGATCATCACTGATGTACTATAGATCATCACTGATGTACTATGGATCATCACTGATGTACTATGGATCATCACTGATGTACTATGGACCATCTCTGATGTACTGTGGATCATCACTGATGTACTATGGATCATCACTGGTGTACTATGGACCATCCCCGATGTACTGTGAATCATCACTGATGTACTGTGGATCATCACTGATGTACTATAGTTCATCACTGATATACTATGGGCCATCACTGATGTACTATGGGCCATCACTGATGTACTATGGATCATCACTGATCTAATGTGGATCATCACTGATGTACTATAGATCATCACTGATGTACTGTGGATCATCACTGATGTACTGTGGATCATCACTGATGTACTATGGATCATCACTGGTGTACTATGGATCATCACTGATGTATTATGGATCATCACTGGTGTACTATGGATCATCACTGATGTACTGTGGATCATCACTGATGTACTATAGATCATCACTGAAGTACTATGGGCCATCACGGGTGTACTGTGGATCATCACTGGTGTACTATGGATCATCACTGATGTACTATGGACCTTCCCTGATGTACTATGGAGCATCCCTGATGTACTACGGACCATCCCTGATGTACTGAGGATCATCACTGATGTACTATAGATCATCACTGATGTACTATGGGCCATCACTCGTGTACTATGGATCATCACTGATGTACTGTGGATCATCACTGATGTACTATGGATCATCACTGATGTACTATGGATCATCACTGATGTACTATGAGCCATCACTGATGTACTATCGGACATCACTGATGTACTATGGATCATCACTGATGTACTATGGATCATCACTGATGTACTATGGATCATCACTGGTGTACTATGGATCATCACTGATGTACTGTGGACCATCACTGATGTCCTGTGGATCATCACTGATGTACTGAGGATCATCACTGAAGTACTGAGGATCATCACTGATGTACTATGGATCATCACTGATGTACTGTGGATCATCACTGATGTACTATAGATCATTACTGATGTACTGAGGATCATCACTGATGTACTGTGGATCATCACTGATGTACTGTGGATCATCACTGATGTACTATAGATCATCACTGATGTACTATGGATCATCATTGATGTACTATATATCATCACTGATGTACTGCGGATCATCACTGATGTACTGTGGATAATCACTGATGTACTGTGGACCATCACTGATGTACTGTGGATCATCACTGATGTTCTATGGATCATCACTGATGTACTATAGATCATCACTGATGTACTATAGATCATCACTGATGTACTATGGATCATCACTGGTGTACTATGGATCATCACTGGTGTACTATGGACCATCACTGGTGTACTATGGATCATCACTGATGTACTATGGATCATCACTGGTGTACTATGGATAATCACTGATGTATTATGGATCATCACTGGTGTACTATGGATCATCACTGATGTACTATAGATCATCACTGATGTACTATGGACCATCACTGGTGTACTATGGATCATAACTGGTGTACTATGGATCATCACTGGTGTACTATGGACCATCCCTGATGTACTGTGAATCATCACTGATGTACTGTGGATCATCACTGATGTACTATGGATCATCACTGATGTACTATGGATCATCACTGATGTACTGTGGACCATCACTGATATCCTGTGGATCATCACTGATGTACTGAGGATCATCACTGATGTACTGAGGATCATCACTGATGTACTATGGATCATCACTGATCTAATGTGGATCATCACTGATGTACTATAGATCATCACTGATGTACTGTGGATCATCACTGATGTACTATAGATCATCACTGATGTACTATAGATCATCACTGATGTACTATGGATCATCACTGATGTACTATGGATCATCACTGATGTACTATGGACCATCTCTGATGTACTGTGGATCATCACTGATGTACTATGGACCATCACTGGTGTACTATGGATCATCACTGGTGTACTATGGATCATCACTGGTGTACTATGGACCATCCCCGATGTACTGTGAATCATCACTGATGTACTGTGGATCATCACTGATGTACTATAGTTCATCACTGATATACTATGGGCCATCACTGATGTACTATGGGCCATCACTGATGTACTATAGATCATCACTGATGTACTATGGATCATCATTGATGCACTATGGATCATCATTGATGTACTATATATCATCACTGATGTACTGTGGATCATCACTGATGTACTGTGGATCATCACTGATGTACTGTGGATCATCACTGATGTACTATGGATCATCACTGGTGTACTATGGATCATCACTGATGTATTATGGATCATCACTGGTGTACTATGGATCATCACTGATGTACTATAGATCATCACTGATGTACTATGGACCATCACTGGTGTACTATGGATCATCACTGGTGTACTATGGATCATCACTGGTGTACTATGGACCATCCCTGATGTACTGAGGATCATCACTGATGTACTATGGATCATCACTGATGTACTATGGATCATCATTGATGTACTATGAGCCATCACTGATGTACTATGGATCATCACTGGTGTACTATGGATCATCACTGATGTACTGTGGATCATCACTGATGTACTATAGATCATTACTGGTGTACTATGGATCATCACTGGTGTACTATGGATCATCACTGATGTACTGTGGACCATCACCGATGTACTATGGATCATCACCGATGTATCATCACTGATGTACTATGGATCATCACTGATGTACTATGGATCATCACTGATGTACTGTGGATCATCACTGATGTACTGTGAATCATCACTGATGTACTGTGGATCATCACTGATGTACTATAGATCATCACTGAAGTACTATGGGCCATCACGGGTGTACTGTGGATCATCACTGGTGTACTATGGATCATCACTGATGTACTATGTACCTTCCCTGATGTACTATGGAGCATCCCTGATGTACTATGGACCATCCCTGATATACTGAGGGTCATCACTGATGTACTATAGATCATCACTGATGTACTATGGGCCATCACTCGTGTACTATGGATCATCACTGATGTACTGTGGATCATCACTGATGTACTATGGATCATCACTGATGTACTATGGATCATCACTGATGTACTATGAGCCATCACTGATGTACTATGGGACATCACTGATGTACTATGGATCATCACTGATGTACTATGGATCATCACTGGTGTACTATGGATCATCACTGATGTACTGTGGACCATCACTGATGTCCTGTGGATCATCACTGATGTACTGAGGATCATCACTGATGTACTGAGGATCATCACTGATGTACTATGGATCATCACTGATGTACTGTGGATCATCACTGATGTACTATAGATCATTACTGATGTACTGAGGATCATCACTGATGTACTGTGGATCATCACTGATGTACTGTGGATCATCACTGATGTACTATAGATCATCACTGATGTACTATGGATCATCATTGATGTACTATATATCATCACTGATGTACTGTGGATCATCACTGATGTACTATGGATCATCACTGATGTACTGTGGACCATCACTGATGTACTGTGGATCATCACTGATGTACTGTGGATCATCACTGGTGTACTATGGATCATCACTGATGTATTATGGATCATCACTGATGTACTATGGATCATCACTGATGTACTATAGATCATCACTGATGTACTATGGATCATCACTGGTGTACTATGGATCATCACTGGTGTACTATGGACCATCACTGGTGTACTATGGATCATCACTGATGTACTATGGATCATCACTGGTGTACTATGGATCATCACTGATGTATTATGGATCATCACTGGTGTACTATGGATCATCACTGATGTACTATAGATCATCACTGATGTACTATGGACCATCACTGGTGTACTATGGATCATCACTGGTGTACTATGGATCATCACTGGTGTACTATGGACCATCCCTGATGTACTGTGAATCATCACTGATGTACTGTGGATCATCACTGATGTACTATGGATCATCACTGATGTACTATGGATCATCACTGATGTACTGTGGACCATCACTGATATCCTGTGGATCATCACTGATGTACTGAGGATCATCACTGATGTACTGAGGATCATCACTGATGTACTATGGATCATCACTGATCTAATGTGGATCATCACTGATGTACTATAGATCATCACTGATGTACTGTGGATCATCACTGATGTACTGTGGATCATCACTGATGTACTATAGATCATCACTGATGTACTATAGATCATCACTGATGTACTATGGATCATCACTGATGTACTATGGATCATCACTGATGTACTATGGACCATCTCTGATGTACTGTGGATCATCACTGATGTACTATGGACCATCACTGGTGTACTATGGATCATCACTGGTGTACTATGGATCATCACTGGTGTACTATGGACCATCCCCGATGTACTGTGAATCATCACTGATGTACTGTGGATCATCACTGATGTACTATAGTTCATCACTGATATACTATGGGCCATCACTGGTGTACTATGAATCATCACTGGTTTACTATGGATCATCACTGATGTACTATGGACCATCCCTGATGTACTATGGACCATCCCTGATGTACTGTGGATCATCACTGATGTACTGTGGATCATCACTGATGTACTATAGATCATCACTGATGTACTATGGGCCATCACTGGTGTACTATCGGCCATCACTGGTGTACTATGGATCATCACTGGTGTACTATGGATCATCACTGATATACTGTGGACCATCCCTGATGTACTGTGGATCATCACTGATGTACTGTGGATCATCACTGATGTACTATGGACCATCCCTGATGTACTATGGACCATCCCTGATGTACTGTGGATCATCACTGATGTACTGTGGATCATCACTGATGTACTATAGATCATCACTGATGTACTATGGGCCATCACTGGTGTACTATGGGCCATCACTGGTGTACTATGGATCATCACTGGTGTACTATGGATCATCACTGATATACTGTGGACCATCCCTGATGTACTGTGGATCATCACTGATGTACTGTGGATCATCACTGATGTACTGTGGATCATCACTGATGTACTACAGATCATCACTGATGTACTAGGGGCCATCACTGGTTTACTATGGGACATCACTGGTGTACTATGGATCATCACCAATGTACTATGGATCATCACTGATGTACTATGGATCATCACTGATGTACTGTGGATCATCACTGATGTACTGTGGATCATCACTGATGTACTGTGGATCATCACTGATGTACTATAGATCATCACTGAAGTACTATGGGCCATCACTGGCGTACTATGGATCATCACTGATGTACTATGGATCATCACTGATGTATTATGGATCATCACTGATGTACTATGAGCCATCACTGATGTACTATGGATCATCACTGATGTACTATGGATCATCACTGATGTACTGTGGACCATCCCTGATGTACTGTGGATCATCACTGATGTACTGTGGATCATCACTGATGTACCGTTGATCATCACTGATGTACTGAGGATCATCACTGATGTACTGAGGATCATCACTGATGTACTGTGGATCATCACTGATGTACTATGGGCCATCACAGGTGTACTATGGATCATCACTGATGTACTGTGGATCATCACTGATGTACTGTGGATCATTACTGGTGTACTATGGACCATCCCTGATGTACTATGGATCATCACTGATGTACTATGGATCATCACTGATGTACTATGGATCATCATTGATGTACTATGAGCCATCACTGATGTACTATGGATCATCACTGGTGTACTATGGATCATCACTGATGTACTGTGGATCATCACTGATGTACTATAGATCATCACTGGTGTACTATGGATCATCACTGGTGTACTATGGATCATCACTGGTGTACTATGGATCATCACTGATGTACTGTGGACCATCACCGATGTACTATGGATCATCACCGATGTATCATCACTGATGTACTATGGATCATCACTGATGTACTATGGATCATCACTGATGTACTGTGGATCATCACTGATGTACTGTGGATCATCACTGATGTACTGTGGATCATCACTGATGTACTATAGATCATCACTGAAGTACTATGGGCCATCACGGGTGTACTGTGGATCATCACTGGTGTACTATGGATCATCACTGATGTACTATGGACCTTCCCTGATGTACTATGGAGCATCCCTGATGTACTATGGACCATCCCTGATGTACTGAGGATCATCACTGATGTACTATAGATCATCACTGATGTACTATGGGCCATCACTCGTGTACTATGGATCATCACTGATGTACTGTGGATCATCACTGATGTACTATGGATCATCACTGATGTACTATGGATCATCACTGATGTACTATGAGCCATCACTGATGTACTATGGGACATCACTGATGTACTATGGATCATCACTGATGTACTATGGATCATCACTGGTGTACTATGGATCATCACTGATATACTGTGGACCATCCCTGATGTACTATGGAGCATCCCTGATGTACTATGGACCATCGCTGATGTACTGAGGATCATCACTGATGTACTATAGATCATCACTGATGTACTATAGATCATCACTGATGTACTATGGGCCATCACTGGTGTACTATTGGCCATCACTGGTGTACTATGGATCATCACTGGTGTACTATGGATCATCACTGATATACTATGGACCTTCCCTGATGTACTATGGAGCATCCCTGATGTACTATGGACCATCCCTGATGTACTATGGACCATCCCTGATGTACTGAGGATCATCACTGATGTACTATGGATCATCACTGATGTACTATGGATCATCACTGATGTACTATGAGCCATCACTGATGTACTATGGGACATCACTGATGTACTATGGATCATCACTGATGTACTATGGATCATCACTGATGTACTATGGATCATCACTGGTGTACTATGGATCATCACTGATGTACTGTGGACCATCACTGATGTCCTGTGGATCATCACTGATGTACTGAGGATCATCACTGATGTACTGAGGATCATCACTGATGTACTATGGATCATCACTGATGTACTGTGGATCATCACTGATGTACTATAGATCATTACTGATGTACTGAGGATCATCACTGATGTACTGTGGATCATCACTTATGTACTGTGGATCATCACTGATGTACTATAGATCATCACTGATGTACTATGGATCATCATTGATGTACTATATATCATCACTGATGTACTGTGGATCATCACTGATGTACTATGGATCATCACTGATGTACTGTGGACCATCACTGATGTACTGTGGATCATCACTGATGTACTGTGGATCATCACTGGTGTACTATGGATCATCACTGATGTATTATGGATCATCACTGATGTACTATGGATCATCACTGATGTACTATAGATCATCACTGATGTACTATGGATCATCACTGGTGTACTATGGATCATCACTGGTGTACTATGGACCATCACTGGTGTACTATGGATCATCACTGATGTACTATGGATCATCACTGGTGTACTATGGATCATCACTGATGTATTATGGATCATCACTGGTGTACTATGGATCATCACTGATGTACTATAGATCATCACTGATGTACTATGGACCATCACTGGTGTACTATGGATCATCACTGGTGTACTATGGATCATCACTGGTGTACTATGGACCATCCCTGATGTACTGTGAATCATCACTGATGTACTGTGGATCATCACTGATGTACTATGGATCATCACTGATGTACTATGGATCATCACTGATGTACTGTGGAACATCACTGATATCCTGTGGATCATCACTGATGTACTGAGGATCATCACTGATGTACTGAGGATCATCACTGATGTACTATGGATCATCACTGATCTAATGTGGATCATCACTGATGTACTATAGATCATCACTGATGTACTGTGGATCATCACTGATGTACTGTGGATCATCACTGATGTACTATAGATCATCACTGATGTACTATAGATCATCACTGATGTACTATGGATCATCACTGATGTACTATGGATCATCACTGATGTACTATGGACCATCTCTGATGTACTGTGGATCATCACTGATGTACTATGGACCATCACTGGTGTACTATGGATCATCACTGGTGTACTATGGATCATCACTGGTGTACTATGGACCATCCCCGATGTACTGTGAATCATCACTGATGTACTGTGGATCATCACTGATGTACTATAGTTCATCACTGATATACTATAGGCCATCACTGGTGTACTATGAATCATCACTGGTTTACTATGGATCATCACTGATGTACTATGGACCATCCCTGATGTACTATGGACCATCCCTGATGTACTGTGGATCATCACTGATGTACTGTGGATCATCACTGATGTACTATAGATCATCACTGATGTACTATGGGCCATCACTGGTGTACTATCGGCCATCACTGGTGTACTATGGATCATCACTGGTGTACTATGGATCATCACTGATATACTGTGGACCATCCCTGATGTACTGTGGATCATCACTGATGTACTGTGGATCATCACTGATGTACTATGGACCATCCCTGATGTACTATGGACCATCCCTGATGTACTGTGGATCATCACTGATGTACTGTGGATCATCACTGATGTACTATAGATCATCACTGATGTACTATGGGCCATCACTGGTGTACTATGGGCCATCACTGGTGTACTATGGATCATCACTGGTGTACTATGGATCATCACTGATATACTGTGGACCATCCCTGATGTACTGTGGATCATCACTGATGTACTGTGGATCATCACTGATGTACTGTGGATCATCACTGATGTACTACAGATCATCACTGATGTACTAGGGGCCATCACTGGTTTACTATGGGACATCACTGGTGTACTATGGATCATCACCAATGTACTATGGATCATCACTGATGTACTATGGATCATCACTGATGTACTGTGGATCATCACTGATGTACTGTGGATCATCACTGATGTACTGTGGATCATCACTGATGTACTATAGATCATCACTGAAGTACTATGGGCCATCACTGGCGTACTATGGATCATCACTGATGTACTATGGATCATCACTGATGTATTATGGATCATCACTGATGTACTATGAGCCATCACTGATGTACTATGGATCATCACTGATGTACTATGGATCATCACTGATGTACTGTGGACCATCCCTGATGTACTGTGGATCATCACTGATGTACTGTGGATCATCACTGATGTACCGTTGATCATCACTGATGTACTGAGGATCATCACTGATGTACTGAGGATCATCACTGATGTACTGTGGATCATCACTGATGTACTATGGGCCATCACAGGTGTACTATGGATCATCACTGATGTACTGTGGATCATCACTGATGTACTGTGGATCATTACTGGTGTACTATGGACCATCCCTGATGTACTATGGATCATCACTGATGTACTATGGATCATCACTGATGTACTATGGATCATCATTGATGTACTATGAGCCATCACTGATGTACTATGGATCATCACTGGTGTACTATGGATCATCACTGATGTACTGTGGATCATCACTGATGTACTATAGATCATCACTGGTGTACTATGGATCATCACTGGTGTACTATGGATCATCACTGGTGTACTATGGATCATCACTGATGTACTGTGGACCATCACCGATGTACTATGGATCATCACCGATGTATCATCACTGATGTACTATGGATCATCACTGATGTACTATGGATCATCACTGATGTACTGTGGATCATCACTGATGTACTGTGGATCATCACTGATGTACTGTGGATCATCACTGATGTACTATAGATCATCACTGAAGTACTATGGGCCATCACGGGTGTACTGTGGATCATCACTGGTGTACTATGGATCATCACTGATGTACTATGGACCTTCCCTGATGTACTATGGAGCATCCCTGATGTACTATGGACCATCCCTGATGTACTGAGGATCATCACTGATGTACTATAGATCATCACTGATGTACTATGGGCCATCACTCGTGTACTATGGATCATCACTGATGTACTGTGGATCATCACTGATGTACTATGGATCATCACTGATGTACTATGGATCATCACTGATGTACTATGAGCCATCACTGATGTACTATGGGACATCACTGATGTACTATGGATCATCACTGATGTACTATGGATCATCACTGATGTACTATGGATCATCACTGGTGTACTATGGATCATCACTGATATACTGTGGACCATCCCTGATGTACTATGGAGCATCCCTGATGTACTATGGACCATCGCTGATGTACTGAGGATCATCACTGATGTACTATAGATCATCACTGATGTACTATAGATCATCACTGATGTACTATGGGCCATCACTGGTGTACTATTGGCCATCACTGGTGTACTATGGATCATCACTGGTGTACTATGGATCATCACTGATATACTATGGACCTTCCCTGATGTACTATGGAGCATCCCTGATGTACTATGGACCATCCCTGATGTACTATGGACCATCCCTGATGTACTGAGGATCATCACTGATGTACTATGGATCATCACTGATGTACTATGGATCATCACTGATGTACTATGAGCCATCACTGATGTACTATGGGACATCACTGATGTACTATGGATCATCACTGATGTACTATGGATCATCACTGATGTACTATGGATCATCACTGGTGTACTATGGATCATCACTGATGTACTGTGGACCATCACTGATGTCCTGTGGATCATCACTGATGTACTGAGGATCATCACTGATGTACTGAGGATCATCACTGATGTACTATGGATCATCACTGATGTACTGTGGATCATCACTGATGTACTATAGATCATTACTGATGTACTGAGGATCATCACTGATGTACTGTGGATCATCACTTATGTACTGTGGATCATCACTGATGTACTATAGATCATCACTGATGTACTATGGATCATCATTGATGTACTATATATCATCACTGATGTACTGTGGATCATCACTGATGTACTATGGATCATCACTGATGTACTGTGGACCATCACTGATGTACTGTGGATCATCACTGATGTACTGTGGATCATCACTGGTGTACTATGGATCATCACTGATGTATTATGGATCATCACTGATGTACTATGGATCATCACTGATGTACTATAGATCATCACTGATGTACTATGGATCATCACTGGTGTACTATGGATCATCACTGGTGTACTATGGACCATCACTGGTGTACTATGGATCATCACTGATGTACTATGGATCATCACTGGTGTACTATGGATCATCACTGATGTATTATGGATCATCACTGGTGTACTATGGATCATCACTGATGTACTATAGATCATCACTGATGTACTATGGACCATCACTGGTGTACTATGGATCATCACTGGTGTACTATGGATCATCACTGGTGTACTATGGACCATCCCTGATGTACTGTGAATCATCACTGATGTACTGTGGATCATCACTGATGTACTATGGATCATCACTGATGTACTATGGATCATCACTGATGTACTGTGGAACATCACTGATATCCTGTGGATCATCACTGATGTACTGAGGATCATCACTGATGTACTGAGGATCATCACTGATGTACTATGGATCATCACTGATCTAATGTGGATCATCACTGATGTACTATAGATCATCACTGATGTACTGTGGATCATCACTGATGTACTGTGGATCATCACTGATGTACTATAGATCATCACTGATGTACTATAGATCATCACTGATGTACTATGGATCATCACTGATGTACTATGGATCATCACTGATGTACTATGGACCATCTCTGATGTACTGTGGATCATCACTGATGTACTATGGACCATCACTGGTGTACTATGGATCATCACTGGTGTACTATGGATCATCACTGGTGTACTATGGACCATCCCCGATGTACTGTGAATCATCACTGATGTACTGTGGATCATCACTGATGTACTATAGTTCATCACTGATATACTATGGGCCATCACTGGTGTACTATGAATCATCACTGGTTTACTATGGATCATCACTGATGTACTATGGACCATCCCTGATGTACTATGGACCATCCCTGATGTACTGTGGATCATCACTGATGTACTGTGGATCATCACTGATGTACTATAGATCATCACTGATGTACTATGGGCCATCACTGGTGTACTATCGGCCATCACTGGTGTACTATGGATCATCACTGGTGTACTATGGATCATCACTGATATACTGTGGACCATCCCTGATGTACTGTGGATCATCACTGATGTACTGTGGATCATCACTGATGTACTATGGACCATCCCTGATGTACTATGGACCATCCCTGATGTACTGTGGATCATCACTGATGTACTGTGGATCATCACTGATGTACTATAGATCATCACTGATGTACTATGGGCCATCACTGGTGTACTATGGGCCATCACTGGTGTACTATGGATCATCACTGGTGTACTATGGATCATCACTGATATACTGTGGACCATCCCTGATGTACTGTGGATCATCACTGATGTACTGTGGATCATCACTGATGTACTGTGGATCATCACTGATGTACTACAGATCATCACTGATGTACTAGGGGCCATCACTGGTTTACTATGGGACATCACTGGTGTACTATGGATCATCACCAATGTACTATGGATCATCACTGATGTACTATGGATCATCACTGATGTACTGTGGATCATCACTGATGTACTGTGGATCATCACTGATGTACTGTGGATCATCACTGATGTACTATAGATCATCACTGAAGTACTATGGGCCATCACTGGCGTACTATGGATCATCACTGATGTACTATGGATCATCACTGATGTATTATGGATCATCACTGATGTACTATGAGCCATCACTGATGTACTATGGATCATCACTGATGTACTATGGATCATCACTGATGTACTGTGGACCATCCCTGATGTACTGTGGATCATCACTGATGTACTGTGGATCATCACTGATGTACCGTTGATCATCACTGATGTACTGAGGATCATCACCGATGTACTGAGGATCATCACTGATGTACTGTGGATCATCGCTGATGTACTATGGGCCATCACAGGTGTACTATGGATCATCACTGATGTACTGTGGATCATCACTGATGTACTGTGGATCATTACTGGTGTACTATGGACCATCCCTGATGTACTATGGATCATCACTGATGTACTATGGATCATCACTGATGTACTATGGATCATCATTGATGTACTATGAGCCATCACTGATGTACTATGGATCATCACTGGTGTACTATGGATCATCAATGATGTACTGTGGATCATCACTGATGTACTATAGATCATCACTGGTGTACTATGGATCATCACTGGTGTACTATGGATCATCACTGGTGTACTATGGATCATCACTGATGTACTGTGGACCATCACCGATGTACTATGGATCATCACCGATGTATCATCACTGATGTACTATGGATCATCACTGATGTACTATGGATCATCACTGATGTACTGTGGATCATCACTGATGTACTGTGGATCATCACTGATGTACTGTGGATCATCACTGATGTACTATAGATCATCACTGAAGTACTATGGGCCATCACGGGTGTACTGTGGATCATCACTGGTGTACTATGGATCATCACTGATGTACTATGGACCTTCCCTGATGTACTATGGAGCATCCCTGATGTACTATGGACCATCCCTGATGTACTGAGGATCATCACTGATGTACTATAGATCATCACTGATGTACTATGGATCATCACTGATGTACTGTGGATCATCACTGATGTACTATGGGACATCACTGATGTACTATGGATCATCACTGATGTACTATGGATCATCACTGATGTACTATGGATCATCACTGGTGTACTATGGATCATCACTGATATACTGTGGACCATCCCTGATGTACTATGGAGCATCCCTGATGTACTATGGACCATCGCTGATGTACTGAGGATCATCACTGATGTACTATAGATCATCACTGATGTACTATAGATCATCACTGATGTACTATGGGCCATCACTGGTGTACTATTGGCCATCACTGGTGTACTATGGATCATCACTGGTGTACTATGGATCATCACTGATATACTATGGACCTTCCCTGATGTACTATGGAGCATCCCTGATGTACTATGGACCATCCCTGATGTACTATGGACCATCCCTGATGTACTGAGGATCATCACTGATGTACTATGGATCATCACTGATGTACTATGGATCATCACTGATGTACTATGAGCCATCACTGATGTACTATGGGACATCACTGATGTACTATGGATCATCACTGATGTACTATGGATCATCACTGATGTACTATGGATCATCACTGGTGTACTATGGATCATCACTGATGTACTGTGGACCATCACTGATGTCCTGTGGATCATCACTGATGTACTGAGGATCATCACTGATGTACTGAGGATCATCACTGATGTACTATGGATCATCACTGATGTACTGTGGATCATCACTGATGTACTATAGATCATTACTGATGTACTGAGGATCATCACTGATGTACTGTGGATCATCACTTATGTACTGTGGATCATCACTGATGTACTATAGATCATCACTGATGTACTATGGATCATCATTGATGTACTATGTATCATCACTGATGTACTGTGGATCATCACTGATGTACTGTGGATCATCACTGATGTACTGTGGACCATCACTGATGTACTGTGGATCATCACTGATGTTCTATGGATCATCACTGATGTACTATAGATCATCACTGATGTACTATAGATCATCACTGATGTACTATGGATCATCACTGATGTACTATAGATCATCACTGGTGTACTATGGATCATCACTGGTGTACTATGGACCATCACTGGTGTACTATGGATCATCACTGATGTACTATGGATCATCACTGGTGTACTATGGATCATCACTGATGTATTATGGATCATCACTGGTGTACTGTGGACCATCACTGGTGTACTATGGATCATCACTGGTGTACTATGGATCATCACTGGTGTACTATGGACCATCCCTGATGTACTGTGAATCATCACTGATGTACTGTGGAGCATCACTGATGTACTATGGATCATCACTGATGTACTATGGATCATCACTGATGTACTGTGGACCATCACTGATATCCTGTGGATCATCACTGATGTACTGAGGATCATCACTGATGTACTGAGGATCATCACTGATGTACTATGGATCATCACTGATCTACTGTGGATCATCACTGATGTACTATAGATCATCACTGATGTACTGTGGATCATCACTGATGTACTGAGGATCATCACTGATGTACTGAGGATCATCACTGATGTACTATGGATCATCACTGATCTACTGTGGATCATCACTGATGTACTATAGATCATCACTGATGTACTGTGGACCATCCCTGATGTACTGTGAATCATCACTGATGTACGGTGGATCATCACTGATGTACTATAGTTCATCACTGATATACTATGGGCCATCACTGGTGTACTATGAATCATCACTGGTTTACTATGGATCATCACTGATGTACTATGGACCATCCCTGATGTACTATGGACCATCCCTGATGTACTGTGGATCATCACTGATGTACTGTGGATCATCACTGATGTACTATAGATCATCACTGATGTACTATGGGCCATCACTGGTGTACTATCAGCCATCACTGGTGTACTATGGATCATCACTGGTGTACTATGGATCATCACTGATACACTGCGGACCATCCCTGATGTACTGTGGATCATCACTGATGTACTGTGGATCATCACTGATGTACTACAGATCATCACTGATGTACTAGGGGCCATCACTGGTGTATTATGGGACATCACTGGTGTACTATGGATCATCACCAATGTACTATGGATCATCACTGATGTACTATGGATCATCACTGATGTACTGTGGGTCATCACTGATGTACTGTGGATCATCACTGATGTACTGTGGATCATCACTGATGTACTATAGATCATCACTGAAGTACTATGGACCATCACTGGTGTACTATGGATCATCACTGATGTACTATGGATCATCACTGATGTATTATGGATCATCACTGATGTACTATGAGCCATCACTGATGTACTGAGGATCATCACTGATGTACTGTGGATCATCACTGATGTACTGTGGATCATCACTGATGTACTATAGATCATCACTGATGTACTATGGATCATCATTGATGTACTATATATCATCACTGATGTACTGTGGATCATCACTGATGTACTGTGGATCATCACTGATGTACTGTGGACCATCACTGATGTACTGTGGATCATCACTGATGTTCTATGGATCATCACTGATGTACTATAGATCATCACTGATGTACTATAGATCATCACTGATGTACTATGGATCATCACTGATGTACTATAGATCATCACTGATGTACTATGGATCATCACTGGTGTACTATGGATCATCACTGGTGTACTATGGACCATCACTGGTGTACTATGGATTAGGGATGAGCTTCGTGTTCGAGTCGAACATACGTTCGACTCGAACATCGGCTGTTCGATCGTTCGACGAAGATCGAACGATTTGGGCCGTTCGCGCCAAATTCGAGTGACGCGAACGGCCCACAATGCACTACGCCATCGCAGTGTCATCCAGGCGCTGTGATTGGCCAAGCATGCACTGTGACCCCGCATGCTTGGCCAATCACAGCGCCGGCAGCGAGGAGAGCAATGATTGGCCACAGGCAGGATGCCTGTGGCCAATTATTGCTGAGGGTGTTTAGTACACGCCCCACACTATAAAAGGCCGCCAGCACGGCGGCCTAGTGTAGTGTGTTCCGGAGCAGGGATAGAGCAGCATAGGCAGGGACAGTGACTGTTATTTCTTTCTTGCTTAACCTGGATTCCTTTAGTTTAGGGAAAGAGAAGGATAGGTAGGGAGAGTGTCAGTGTGTTTTGTGCTTGTGCTATAGTGTGCTTAAAAAAAACATTTATTCTAGGGACAGAAAACTGTAGGTAGGGACAGTGTCAGTTTCTTTCACTCTGCAAGTCCTTGTTTCCAGGGACCTGGAAGGACAGTGAGTGAATTGTCCTTGTGCTATATTGTGCTTAAAAAAACATTTATTCTAGGGACAGAAAACTGTAGGTAGGGAGAGTGTCAGTTTCTTTCACTCTGCAAGTCCTTGTTTCCAGGGACCTGTAAGGACAGTGAGTGAATTGTCCTTGTGCTATATTGTGCTTAAAAAAAACATTTATTCTAGGGACAGAAAACTGTAGGTAGGGAGAGTGTCAGTTTATTTCACTCTGCAAGTCCTTGTTTCCAGGGACCTGGAAGGACAGTGAGTGAATTCTCCTTGTGCTATATTGTGCTTAAAAAAAACATTTATTCTAGGGACAGAAAACTGTAGGTAGGGACAGTGTCAGTTTCTTTCACTCTGCAAGTCTTTGTTTCCAGGGACCTGTAAGGACAGTGAGTGAATTGTCCTTGTGCTATATTGTGATTAAAAAAAACATTTTTTCTAGGGACAGAAAACTGTAGGTAGGGAGAGTGTTTTTTTTCTTTCACTCTGCAAGTCCTTGTTTCCAGGGACCTGTAAGGACAGTGAGTGAATTGTCCTTGTGCTATATTGTGCTTAAAAAAAACATTTATTCTAGGGACAGAAAACTGTAGGTAGGGAGAGTGTCAGTTTATTTCACTCTGCAAGTCCTTGTTTCCAGGGACCTGGAAGGACAGTGAGTGAATTGTCCTTGTGCTATATTGTGCTTAAAAAAACATTTATTCTAGGGACAGAAAACTGTAGGTAGGGAGAGTGTCAGTTTATTTCACTCTGCAAGTCCTTGTTTCCAGGGACCTGTAAGGACAGTGAGTGAATTGTCCTTGTGCTATATTGTGCTTAAAAAAAACATTTATTCTAGGGACAGAAAACTGTAGGTAGGGAGAGTGTCAGTTTATTTCACTCTGCAAGTCCTTGTTTCCAGGGACCTGGAAGGACAGTGAGTGAATTGTCCTTGTGCTATATTGTGATTAAAAAAAACATTTTTTCTAGGGACAGAAAACTGTAGGTAGGGAGAGTGTTTTTTTTCTTTCACTCTGCAAGTCCTTGTTTCCAGGGACCTGTAAGGACAGTGAGTGAATTGTCCTTGTGCTATATTGTGCTTAAAAAAAACATTTATTCTAGGGACAGAAAACTGTAGGTAGGGAGAGTGTCAGTTTATTTCACTCTGCAAGTCCTTGTTTCCAGGGACCTGGAAGGACAGTGAGTGAATTGTCCTTGTGCTATATTGTGATTAAAAAAAACATTTTTTCTAGGGACAGAAAACTGTAGGTAGGGAGAGTGTTTTTTTTCTTTCACTCTGCAAGTCCTTGTTTCCAGGGACCTGGAAGGACAGTGAGTGAATTCTCCTTGTGCTATATTGTGCTTAAAAAAAACATTTATTCTAGGGACAGAAAACTGTAGGTAGGGAGAGTGTCAGTTTATTTCACTCTGCAAGTCCTTGTTTCCAGGGACCTGGAAGGACAGTGAGTGAATTCTCCTTGTGCTATATTGTGCTTAAAAAAAACATTTATTCTAGGGACAGAAAACTGTAGGTAGGGAGAGTGTCAGTTTATTTCACTCTGCAAGTCCTTGTTTCCAGGGACCTGTAAGGACAGTGAGTGAATTGTCCTTGTGCTATATTGTGATTAAAAAAAACATTTTTTCTAGGGACAGAAAACTGTAGGTAGGGAGAGTGTTTTTTTTCTTTCACTCTGCAAGTCCTTGTTTCCAGGGACCTGTAAGGACAGTGAGTGAATTGTCCTTGTGCTATATTGTGATTAAAAAAAACATTTTTTCTAGGGACAGAAAACTGTAGGTAGGGAGAGTGTTTTTTTTCTTTCACTCTGCAAGTCCTTGTTTCCAGGGACCTGTAAGGACAGTGAGTGAATTGTCCTTGTGCTATATTGTGCTTAAAAAAAACATTTATTCTAGGGACAGAAAACTGTAGGTAGGGAGAGTGTCAGTTTATTTCACTCTGCAAGTCCTTGTTTCCAGGGACCTGGAAGGACAGTGAGTGAATTGTCCTTGTGCTATATTGTGATTAAAAAAAACATTTTTTCTAGGGACAGAAAACTGTAGGTAGGGAGAGTGTTTTTTTTCTTTCACTCTGCAAGTCCTTGTTTCCAGGGACCTGTAAGGACAGTGAGTGAATTGTCCTTGTGCTATATTGTGATTAAAAAAAACATTTTTTCTAGGGACAGAAAACTGTAGGTAGGGAGAGTGTTTTTTTTCTTTCACTCTGCAAGTCCTTGTTTCCAGGGACCTGTAAGGACAGTGAGTGAATTGTCCTTGTGCTATATTGTGCTTAAAAAAAACATTTTTTCTAGGGACAGAAAACTGTAGGTAGGGAGAGTGTTTTTTTTCTTTCACTCTGCAAGTCCTTGTTTCCAGGGACCTGTAAGGACAGTGAGTGAATTGTCCTTGTGCTATATTGTGCTTAAAAAAAACATTTATTCTAGGGACAGAAAACTGTAGGTAGGGAGAGTGTCAGTTTATTTCACTCTGCAAGTCCTTGTTTCCAGGGACCTGGAAGGACAGTGAGTGAATTGTCCTTGTGCTATATTGTGCTTAAAAAAACATTTATTCTAGGGACAGAAAACTGTAGGTAGGGAGAGTGTCAGTTTATTTCACTCTGCAAGTCCTTGTTTCCAGGGACCTGTAAGGACTGTGAGTGAATTGTCCTTGTGCTATATTGTGCTTAAAAAAAACATTTATTCTAGGGACAGAAAACTGTAGGTAGGGAGAGTGTCAGTTTATTTCACTCTGCAAGTCCTTGTTTCCAGGGACCTGGAAGGACAGTGAGTGAATTGTCCTTGTGCTATATTGTGATTAAAAAAAACATTTTTTCTAGGGACAGAAAACTGTAGGTAGGGAGAGTGTTTTTTTTCTTTCACTCTGCAAGTCCTTGTTTCCAGGGACCTGTAAGGACAGTGAGTGAATTGTCCTTGTGCTATATTGTGCTTAAAAAAAACATTTATTCTAGGGACAGAAAACTGTAGGTAGGGAGAGTGTCAGTTTATTTCACTCTGCAAGTCCTTGTTTCCAGGGACCTGGAAGGACAGTGAGTGAATTGTCCTTGTGCTATATTGTGATTAAAAAAAACATTTTTTCTAGGGACAGAAAACTGTAGGTAGGGAGAGTGTTTTTTTTCTTTCACTCTGCAAGTCCTTGTTTCCAGGGACCTGTAAGGACAGTGAGTGAATTGTCCTTGTGCTATATTGTGCTTAAAAAAAACATTTATTCTAGGGACAGAAAACTGTAGGTAGGGAGAGTGTCAGTTTATTTCACTCTGCAAGTCCTTGTTTCCAGGGACCTGGAAGGACAGTGAGTGAATTGTCCTTGTGCTATATTGTGATTAAAAAAAACATTTTTTCTAGGGACAGAAAACTGTAGGTAGGGAGAGTGTTTTTTTTCTTTCACTCTGCAAGTCCTTGTTTCCAGGGACCTGGAAGGACAGTGAGTGAATTCTCCTTGTGCTATATTGTGCTTAAAAAAAACATTTATTCTAGGGACAGAAAACTGTAGGTAGGGAGAGTGTCAGTTTATTTCACTCTGCAAGTCCTTGTTTCCAGGGACCTGTAAGGACAGTGAGTGAATTGTCCTTGTGCTATATTGTGATTAAAAAAAACATTTTTTCTAGGGACAGAAAACTGTAGGTAGGGAGAGTGTCAGTTTCTTTCACTGTGAAAGTCCTTGTTTCAAGGGACAGAGAAGGACACCTGAAGGTAGCCCTTATTGCTTTTTTCCCATCTCCCTGCAGGCCATCTATTAGAATGTCTGGAAGGCAAACAAGGAGAGGCAGACAGTCAGGAGGCAATAAAAGAGGGCAAGCAGGCTCTGTGTCTGGGGGCAACAGTGCTGGTCGTGGACGCGGTGCATTGTCATCAGCACATGGCCATGGGACACGCTTGTCCTTCTTTTCGGCAGCTGGACATGTTGAGCCCTATCATGCCGAAGACTTGGTAGAGTGGATGACCAAGCCCTCCTCCTCCTCCTCATCCTCTCTCACCCAGGCTCAGGGTACTGGAAAAGCAGCTGCCAAAGCGTCGTCTTCCCTGGTATCAATGTCAGACAAATCATCAGTCACTCCTTCCCTAGACCCACCATGTCCTCCTCCTGAGGAGTCCCCCGAACTGTTTCAGCACAGTGTTGGGTACATGCTCCAGGAGGATGCCCAGCGTTTCGAAGGGTCTGATGATGAAACCCAGCTAGAGGAAGGCAGTAGCGTGAGAGCAGACAGAGGGGATGCTCAAGAAGGACACCAATCTGGCAGTCATGTTCCAGCAGCTGCAGCATACTGCCAGATTGGCTCCAGTGATGAGGAGGGAGGGGATGATGAGGTCACTGACTCCACGTGGGTGCCTAATAGGAGAGAGGAGGAGGAGGAGGATGAGGAGGAGGCACATCTCCAACGAGGCAGGATGCCCTTTGGTGGCCAGCGTAAGGGCAGTACACCGACGGAATCACACCGCAGAGCTCCGCCTGTGCAGGGCGCTGCCTCTGCCCGTCATTCAAAAAGTTCTTTGGTGTGGGCCTTTTTTGAGGCTAGTGCATCAGATCGCACAGCTGCTGTTTGCAACATATGTCTCAAGCGTATATCGCGTGGCCAAAACATCAGCCGCTTGGGTACCACATGCCTGACCAGACATATGTTGACCTGCCATGCAGCTCGTTGGCAAGCCTACCTCAAAGACCCACACCAAAGAACAAAGCGGACCTCTCCTTGCACCGCATCAGCTGGGATCTCCAACCCCACTATAACTTCAGTCCTCTCTGAAACATGCACTGAGAGGAATGAAGGTGTAGAATTAGGTGTGTCACAGCCAAGTACTTGCGCCCACTCTGCTAGCAGTACACCGACGTCCGATTCTAGCAGGCAAATTTCCCTGCCCCAGCTGCTGGACCGTCGAAAGAAGTTCACTCCCAGCCATCCACATGCCCAGCGGTTGAATGCTAGCTTGGCTAAATTGCTAGCGCTTCAACTGCTGCCTTTTCAGTTGGTAGACTCGGCCCCCTTCCGTGAGTTTGTGCAATGTGCAGTTCCTCAGTGGCAGGTTCCCAAACGCCACTTTTTCTCACGGAAGGCTATTCCGGCTCTCTACCGGCATGTGGAAGGCAATGTCTTGGCCTCGCTGGACAGGGCGGTCAGCGGTAAGGTGCATATTACCGCTGACTCATGGTCCAGCAGGCATGGACAGGGACGTTACCTTTCTTTCACGGCCCATTGGGTCACTCTTTTGGCAGCTGGGAAGGATTCAGGACAAGGTGCAGTAGTGTTGGAGGTTGTCCCACCGCCACGCCTCCAAAATGCTACTACTGGTTGTGACACACCTCTCTCCTCCACCCCCTCCTCTTCTTCTTCCTCCATGGCCTCTTCCTGTGGTTTGTCCTATGAACCAGCGGTGCTCCGTAGCCGTTCACGGGGCTACGCAAGTACGCAGGCAAAAAGATGCCATGCCGTGCTTGCGCTGGTGTGTTTGGGGGACAGAAGCCACACTGGGGCAGAGGTCCTGTCTGCTCTGCAGGGCCAGGCCGAGAGGTGGTTGACGCCACGCCAGCTTAAGCCAGGAATGGTGGTTTGCGACAATGGCACCAACCTCCTCTCCGCCCTCCGACAGGGACAACTGACCCATGTGCCCTGTGTGGCTCACGTCCTTAACCTGGTGGTGCAGCGCTTCTTGGGCAGGTACCCGGGCTTACAGGATGTCCTGAGGCAGGCCAGGAAAGTCTGTGTGCATTTCCGCAGATCTTATAATGCCAGTGCTCGCCTGGCTGAGCTGCAAAAGGAGTTGAACCTGCCCAAGAACCGCCTTATATGTGACATGCCCACCAGGTGGAACTCAACGTTGGCCATGCTGCAGCGGCTGCACACGCAGCAGAGGGCCATCAATGAGTACCTGTGCGACTACGGCACCAGGACAGGGTCAGGCGAGCTTGGTTTTTTTTCTCCACGCCAGTGGGGCATGATCAGGGATGCATGCACTGTCCTGGCACCATTTGAGGAGGCCACGAGGATGGTGAGCAGTGACAGTGCATGCATCAGTGACACTGTACCTCTTGTCCACCTGTTGGAGCACACGCTGCGTGGAATAATGGACAGGGCACTTGAGGCAGAACAGAGGCAGGAAGAGGAGGACTTCCTTGCCTCTCAAGGCCCCCTTTACCCAGACAGTGTTCCTTCTGTCCCACCCATCGCACAGGAAGAGGAGGAGGAGGAGGAGGAGGAGGAGGAGGAGGAGGATTGTGTCAGCATGGAGGTGGAGGCTGGCACTCAGCATCATCAGCAGCAGTCTTTTAGGGATGATTTACAGTCCCAAGAAACCAGTGGACTTGTACGTGGCTGGGAGGAGGTGGCTGCGGATCATGTCGTCCTTAGTGACCCAGAGGACTCCGGAGCGAATGACTCAGCAAAACTACGCTGCATGGCCTCCCTGATCCTGCAAAGTCTGCGGAAGGATCCTCGTATTCTTCGGATCAAGGAGAGGGACCATTACTGGCTGGCCACTCTCCTTGATCCACGGTACAAGGGTAAGGTTGCGGACCTTATGTTACCGTCGCAGAGGGAGCAGAGGATGAGACAACTCCGGGAGGCCTTGCAGAAAGGTCTGTGCAACGCGTTCCCAGAGACTGGGAGGTTGCAAACTCCTGGTCCTGGACAACGAGTTGCTGAGGCTTCGGCCAGTCAAAGAAGGAGCGGTGGGGAAGGTGGCCGTCTGACCGATGCGTTCAGACAATTCTTTAGTCCGCAGCCCCAAAGTATGATCGGTTCCAGCAACCATCGCCAGCGTCTGATAAACATGGTGCAGGAATATCTAGGGGCAAGGTCAGACTTGGACACCTTCCCCACCGAAAATCCTCTGGCTTACTGGGTCTTGAGGATGGATCACTGGCCAGAGCTTGCACAGTATGCAATTGAGCTACTGGCCTGTCCTGCATCCAGCGTTCTTTCGGAACGCACATTCAGTGCTGCTGGAGGATTTGTCACGGATCACAGGGTGCGCCTGTCCACCGACTCGGTTGATCGACTGACTTTCATCAAGATGAACCAGTCTTGGATCACCACCAGCTACCACACACCTGATGCTGATATAACAGACTAATTGATTTTAACATGTCACATCCCTTCAAGACTGATGCTGATGCTGAGTGCCTGTGCTGTTATGTTGACTGGCTATCCTCCTCCTCCGAGTCCTCAATGATACGATTGATGATGATAGCTTGTAAGATCATTTTTGTTTATGGGTGCCGCCACCAGTGCCTAACGCCCAATTTTTCAGCCCCTGTTTAACAGGGGCGTGTAATTACAATTTTTGAAGCAATACTTTGCAACAGGGCTCATTGCTGTGCTCCAAGTACAGTATCTGTGAGGAGTTGCAGTGTTGTGCCACCAGTGCCTAAGGCCCAATTTTTCAGCCCCTGTTTAACAGGGGCGTGTCATTACAATTTTTGAAGCAATACTTTGCAACAGGGCTCATTGGTGTGCTCCAAGTACAGTATCTGTGAGGAGTTGCAGTGTTGTGCCACCAGTGCCTAAGGCCCAATTTTTCAGCCCCTGTTTAACAGGGGCGTGTCATTACAATTTTTGAAGCAATACTTTGCAACAGGGCTCATTGCTGTGCTCCAAGTACAGTATCTGTGAGGAGTTGCAGTGTTGTGCCACCAGTGCCTAAGGCCCAATTTTTCAGCCCCTGTTTAACAGGGGCGTGTCATTACAATTTTTGAAGCAATACTTTGCAACAGGGCTCATTGGTGTGCTCCAAGTACAGTATCTGTGAGGAGTTGCAGTGTTGTGCCACCAGTGCCTAAGGCCCAATTTTTCAGCCCCTGTTTAACAGGGGCGTGTCATTACAATTTTTGAAGCAATACTTTGCAACAGGGCTCATTGCTGTGCTCCAAGTACAGTATCTGTGAGGAGTTGCAGTGTTGTGCCACCAGTGCCTAAGGCCCAATTTTTCAGCCCCTGTTTAACAGGGGCGTGTCATTACAATTTTTGAAGCAATACTTTGCAACAGGGCTCATTGGTGTGCTCCAAGTACAGTATCTGTGAGGAGTTGCAGTGTTGTGCCACCAGTGCCTAAGGCCCAATTTTTCAGCCCCTGTTTAACAGGGGCGTGTCATTACAATTTTTGAAGCAATACTTTGCAACAGGGCTCATTGCTGTGCTCCAAGTACAGTATCTGTGAGGGGTTGCAGTGTTGTGCCACCAGTGCCTAAGGCACAATTTTTCAGCCCCTGTTCAACAGGGGCATGTAATTACAATTCTTGATCTAATAATTCACAGCAGGGCCCATTGCTGCACCCACCAAGAGTAACTGTCAGGGCTTACAGTGTTGTGGCACCAGCACCACCATCAAAGGCCCAATTTTTACTACCACTGTTCAACAATTATATGTAATTAAAATTCCTGATATAATAGTTGACAGCAGGGCGTTCCAGCACCAACCAAGAGTAACTGTGAGTGCTTACAGTGTTGTGCCAACACCAACAACTAAGGGGCCTATTTCTGCAGAGTATATACGGCAGGTCCCTACTTTCAAACATCCAACTTACAAACGACTCCTACTTGCAAACGCAAGAAGACAACAGGAAGTGAGAGGAAATCTACCACTAGGAAGGAAAATTCTCTCCTGTAAGAATAAATATGGGAGAAAGGTGTCTCCTCTGTACTGATGCTTTATCAGCAATCCTTGTTTCAAGAAAAACACCACATTTCAAAAACAGTTGTCATTGGGACGGAAAGTGAGGTGAAATGTTCTGAACAGGGGCACAGACAGCAAAACAAATGTTACAGGGGTGATAACCCTTACCTATGTTTTCCAAAAAGTTTAAAAATAGATTTTTGGTCTGGAGCTACACTTCAACAATGTACCTGTTCAAAATTACAAACAGACTCTACATAAGAACAAACCTACAGTCCCTGTCTTGTATGCACCGCCTGTATAGGGCTGTTCAGAGTATATAGGGCCTTTTTTATTTTATGTGCGGGGTTCCCCTTAATATCCATACAAGACCCAAAGGGGCTGGTAATGGGCTGGGGTAGGGGGGGGGGGTCATGGGGTAGCTATGCCATTTTTCTTAAAGAATTTCATCCATATTACCGGGACCAGACATTACATTAAAGCCACAAGCAGTTTTAAATGGCTTTTTTTTCCTTTAGAAGTGTCATTTTGTGCAGGGACAGTTCTAAACACGGGAAACACGTGGCACTTCACAGGCATACTTTAGACACCCCCCAGGTACGATATTTAAAGGAATATTTGACTTTTTTTTTTCACTTTATGCATCATTAAAATGACTGCTCCCGAAAAACGACCGTTTTTAAAACTTATTTTTGCATTGATACATGTCCCCTGGTGCAGAACCCGGGTTCCCAAACCCTTTTTAGGACAATAACATGCATAATAGTTGTTATAATTAGCACTTTAGAATTCGAACGTTCGCATCCATTGTATTTAATAGGGTTCTAATGTTCGTTCGAACTTTCGGTCCGTTCGCGGGTTCTGGTGCGAACCGAACCCGGGGGTGTTCGGCTCATCACTACTATGGATCATCACTGATGTACTATGGATCATCACTGGTGTACTATGGATCATCACTGATGTATTATGGATCATCACTGGTGTACTATGGATCATCACTGATGTACTATAGATCATCACTGATGTACTATGGACCATCACTGGTGTACTATGGATCATCACTGGTGTACTATGGATCATCACTGGTGTACTATGGACCATCCCTGATGTACTGTGAATCATCACTGATGTACTGTGGATCATCACTGATGTACTATGGATCATCACTGATGTACTATGGATCATCACTGATGTACTGTGGACCATCACTGATATCCTGTGGATCATCACTGATGTACTGAGGATCATCACTGATGTACTGAGGATCATCACTGATGTACTATGGATCATCACTGATCTACTGTGGATCATCACTGATGTACTATGGATCATCACTGATGTACTATGGACCATCCCTGATGTACTGTGGATCATCACTGATGTACTATAGATCATTACTGATGTACTGAGGATCATCACTGATGTACTGTGGATCATCACTGATGTACTGTGGATCATCACTGATGTACTGTGGATCATCACTGATGTACTATAGATCATCACTGATGTACTATGGATCATCACTGATGTACTATGGATCATCACTGATGTACTATGGACCATCACTGGTGTACTATGGATCATCACTGGTGTACTATGGATCATCACTGGTGTACTATGGACCATCCCTGATGTACTGTGAATCATCACTGATGTACTGTGGATCATCACTGATGTACTATAGTTCATCACTGATATACTATGGGCCATCACTGGTGTACTATGAATCATCACTGGTTTACTATGGATCATCACTGATGTACTATGGACCATCCCTGATGTACTATGGACCATCCCTTATGTACTGTGGATCATCACTGATGTACTGTGGATCATCACTGATGTACTATAGATCATCACTGATGTACTATGGGTCATCACTGGTGTACTATCGGCCATCACTGGTGTACTATGGATCATCACTGGTGTACTATGGATCATCACTGATATACTGTGGACCATCCCTGATGTACTGTGGATCATCACTGATGTACTGTGGATCATCACTGATGTACTGTGGATCATCACTGATGTACTACAGATCATCACTGATGTACTAGGGGCCATCACTGGTGTACTATGGGACATCACTGGTGTACTATGGATCATCACCAATGTACTATGGATCATCACTGATGTACTATGGATCATCACTGATGTACTGTGGGTCATCACTGATGTACTGTGGATCATCACTGATGTACTGTGGATCATCACTGATGTACTATAGATCATCACTGAAGTACTATGGGCCATTACTGGTGTACTATGGATCATCACTGATGTACTATGGATCATCACTGATGTATTATGGATCATCACTGATGTACTATGAGCCATCACTGATGTACTATGGATCATCACTGGTGTACTATGGATCATCACTGATGTACTATGTATCATCACTGATGTACTATGAGCTATCACTGATGTACTATGGATCATCACTGATGTACTATGGATCATCACTGATGTACTGTGGACCATCCCTGATGTACTGTGGATCATCACTGATGTACTGTGGATCATCACTGATGTACCGTTGATCATCACTGATGTACTGAGGATCATCACCGATGTACTGAGGATCATCACTGATGTACTGTGGATCATCACTGATGTACTATGGGCCATCACAGGTGTACTATGGATCATCACTGGTGTACTATGGATCATCACTGATGTACTATGGACCATCCCTGATGTACTGTGGATCATCACTGATGTACTGTGGATCATCACTGATGTACTGTGGATCATCACTGGTGTACTATGGACCATCCCTGATGTACTATGGACCATCCCTGATGTACCGTGGATTATCACTGATGTACCGTGGATCATTACTGATGTACTGAGGATCATCACTGATGTACTGTGAATCATCACTGATGTAAAGTGGATCGTCACTGATTTACTGTGGATCATTACTGATGTTCTGTGGATCATCACTGATGTACTGAGGATCATCACTGATGTACTATGGATCATCACTGATGTACTATGGATCATCACTGATGTACTATAGATCATCACTGAAGTACTCGGTTGAACTGGATGGACTTGTGTCTTTTTTCAACCTGACTAACTATGTAACTATGTAACTATGTAACTATGGGCCATCACGGGTGTACTGTGGATCATCACTGGTGTACTATGGATCATCACTGATGTACTATGGACCTTCCCTGATGTACTATGGAGCATCCCTGATGTACTATGGACCATCCCTGATGTACTGAGGATCATCACTGATGTACTATAGATCATCACTGATGTACTATGGGCCATCACTCGTGTACTATGGCTCATCACTGATGTACTGTGGATCATCACTGATGTACTATGGATCATCACTGATGTACTATGGATCATCACTGATGTACTATGAGCCATCACTGATGTACTATGGGACATCACTGATGTACTATGGATCATCACTGATGTACTATGGATCATCACTGATGTGCTATGGATCATCACTGATGTACTGTGGACCATCACTGATGTCCTGTGGATCATCACTGATGTACTGAGGATCATCACTGATGTACTGAGGATCATCACTGATGTACTATGGATCATCACTGATGTACTGTGGATCATCACTGATGTACTATAGATCATTACTGATGTACTGAGGATCATCACTGATGTACTGTGGATCATCACTGATGTACTGTGGATCATCACTCATGTACTATAGATCATCACTGATGTACTATGGATCATCATTGATGTACTATATATCATCACTGATGTACTGTGGATCATCACTGATGTACTGTGGATCATCACTGATGTACTGTGGACCATCACTGATGTACTGTGGATCATCACTGATGTACTGTGGATCATCACTGATATACTATGGATCATCACTCGTGTACTATGGATCATCACTGATGTATTATGGATCATCACTGGTGTACTATGGATCATCACTGATGTACTATAGATCATCACTGATGTACTATGGACCATCACTGGTGTACTATGGATCATCACTGGTGTACTATGGATCATCACTGGTGTACTATGGATCATCACTGGTGTACTATGGACCATCCCTGATGTACTGTGAATCATCACTGATGTACTGTGGATCATCACTGATGTACTATGGATCACCACTGATGTACTATGGATCATCACTGATGTACTGTGGACCATCACTGATATCCTGTGGATCATCACTGATGTACTGAGGATCATCACTGATGTACTGAGGATCATCACTGATGTACTATGGATCATCACTGATCTACTGTGGATCACCACTGATGTACTATAGATCATCACTGATGTACTGTGGATCATCACTGATGTACTGTGGATCATCACTGATGTACTATAGATCATCACTGATGTACTATGGATCATCACTGATGTACTATGGATCATCACTGATGTACTATGGACCATCCCTGATGTACTGTGGATCATCACTGATGTACTATGGACCATCACTGGTGTACTATGGATCATCACTGGTGTACTATGGATCATCACTGGTGTACTATGGACCATCTCCGATGTACTGTGAATCATCACTGATGTACTGTGGATCATCACTGATGTACTATAGTTCATCACTGATATACTATGGGCCATCACTGGTGTATTATTAATCATCACTGGTTTACTATGGATCATCACTGATGTACTATGGACCATCCCTGATGTACTATGGACCATCCCTGATGTACTGTGGATCATCACTGATGTACTGTGGATCATCACTGATGTACTATAGATCATCACTGATGTACTATGGGCAATCACTGGTGTACTATCGGCCATCACTGGTGTACTATGGATCATCACTGGTGTACTATGGATCATCACTGATATACTGTGGACCATCCCTGATGTACTGTGGATCATCACTGATGCACTGTGGATCATCACTGATGTACTATGGACCATCCCTGATGTACTATGGACCATCCCTGATGTACTGTGGATCATCACTGATGTACTGTGGATCATCACTGATGTACTATAGATCATCACTGATGTACTATGGGCCATCACTGGTGTACTATGGGCCATCACTGGTGTACTATGGATCATCACTGGTGTACTATGGATCATCACTGATATACTGTGGACCATCCCTGATGTACTGTGGATCATCACTGATGTACTGTGGATCATCACTGATGTACTGTGGATCATCACTGATGTACTACAGATCATCACTGATGTACTAGGGGCCATCACTGGTGTACTATGGGACATGACTGGTGTACTATGGATCATCACCAATGTACTATGGATCATCACTGATGTACTATGGATCATCACTGATGTACTGTGGATCATCACTGATGTACTGTGGATCATCACTGATGTACTGTGGATCATCACTGATGTACTATAGATCATCACTGATGTTCTATGGATCATCACTGATATATTATGGATCATCACTGATGTACTATGAGCCATCACTGATGTACTATGGATCATCACTGGTGTACTATGGATCATTACAAATGTACTATGTATCATCACTGATGTACTATGAGCTATCACTGATGTACTATGGATCATCACTGATGTACTATGGATCATCACTGATGTACTGTGGACCATCCCTGATGTACTGTGGATCATCACTGATGTACTGTGGATCATCACTGATGTACCGTTGATCATCACTGATGTACTGAGGATCATCACCGATGTACTGAGGATCATCACTGATGTACTGTGGATCATCACTGATGTACTATGGGCCATCACAGGTGTACTATGGATCATCACTGGTGTACTATGGATCATCACTGATGTACTATGGACCATCCCTGATGTACTGTGGATCATCACTGATGTACTGTGGATAATCACTGATGTACTGTGGATCATCACTGGTGTACTATGGACCATCCCTGATGTACTATGGACCATCCCTGATGTACCGTGGATTATCACTGATGTACCATGGATCATTACTGATGTACTGAGGATCATCACTGATGTACTGTGGATCATCACTGATGTACTGTGGATCGTCACTGATTTACTGTGGATCATTACTGATGTTCTGTGGATCATCACTGATGTACTGAGGATCATCACTGATGTACTATGGATCATCACTGATGTACTGTGGATCATCACTGGTGTACTATGGATCATCACTGATGTACTATGGACCTTCCCTGATGTACTATGGAGCATCCCTGATGTACTATGGACCATCCCTGATGTACTGAGGATCATCACTGATGTACTATAGATCATCACTGATGTACTATGGGCCATCACTCGTGTACTATGGATCATCACTGATGTACTGTGGATCATCACTGATGTACTATGGATCATCACTGATGTACTATGGATCATCACTGATGTACTATGAGCCATCACTGATGTACTATGGGACATCACTGATGTGCTATGGATCATCACTGATGTACTATGGATCATCACTGATGTACTATGGATCATCACTGGTGTACTATGGATCATCACTGATGTACTGTGGACCATCACTAATGTCCTGTGGATCATCACTGATGTACTGAGGATCATCACTGATGTACTGAGGATCATCACTGATGTACTATGGATCATCACTGATGTACTGTGGATCATCACTGATGTACTATAGATCATTACTGATGTACTGAGGATCATCACTGATGTACTGTGGATCATCACTGATGTACTGTGGATCATCACTGATGTACTATAGATCATCACTGATGTACTATGGATCATCATTGATGTACTATATATCATCACTGATGTACTGTGGATCATCACTGATGTACTGTGGATCATCACTGATGTACTGTGGACCATCACTGATGTACTGTGGATCATCACTGATGTTCTATGGATCATCACTGATGTACTATAGATCATCACTGATGTACTATAGATCATCACTGATGTACTATGGATCATCACTGATGTACTATAGATCATCACTGATGTACTATGGATCATCACTGGTGTACTATGGATCATCACTGGTGTACTATGGACCATCACTGGTGTACTATGGATCATCACTGATGTACTATGGATCATCACTGGTGTACTATGGATCATCACTGATGTATTATGGATCATCACTGGTGTACTGTGGATCATCACTGATGTACTATAGATCATCACTGATGAACTATGGACCATCACTGGTGTACTATGGATCATCACTGGTGTACTATGGATCATCACTGGTGTACTATGGACCATCCCTGATGTACTGTGAATCATCACTGATGTACTGTGGATCATCACTGATGTACTATGGATCATCACTGATGTACTATGGATCATCACTGATGTACTGTGGACCATCACTGATATCCTGTGGATCATCACTGATGTACTGAGGATCATCACTGGTGTACTGAGGATCATCACTGATGTACTATGGATCATCACTGATCTACTGTGGATCATCACTGATGTACTATAGATCATCACTGATGTACTGTGGATCATCACTGATGTACTGTGGATCATCACTGATGTACTATAGATCATCACTGATGTACTATGGATCATCACTGATGTACTATGGACCATCCCTGATGTACTGTGGATCATCACTGATGTACTATGGACCATCACTGGTGTACTATGGATCATCACTGGTGTACTATGGATCATCACTGGTGTACTATGGACCATCCCTGATGTACTGTGAATCATCACTGATGTACTGTGGATCATCACTGATGTACTATAGTTCATCACTGATATACTATTAGCCATCACTGGTGTACTATGAATCATCACTGGTTTACTATGGATCATCACAGATGTACTATGGACCACCCCTGATGTACTATGGACCATCCCTGATGTACTGTGGATCATCACTGATGTACTGTGGATCATCACTGATGTACTATAGATCATCACTGATGTACTATGGGCCATCACTGGTGTACTATCGGCCATCACTGGTGTACTATGGATCATCACTGGTGTACTATGGATCATCACTGATACACTGTGGACCATCCCTGATGTGCTGTGGATCATCACTGATGTACTGTGGATCATCACTGATGTACTACAGATCATCACTGATGTACTAGGGGCCATCACTGGTGTACTATGGGACATCACTGGTGTACTATGGATCATCACCAATGTACTATGGATCATCACTGATGTACTATGGATCATCACTGATGTACTGTGGGTCATCACTGATGTACTGTGGATCATCACTGATGTACTACAGATCATCACTGATGTACTATAGATCATCACTGAAGTACTATGGGCCATCACTGATGTATTATGGATCATCACTGATGTACTATGAGCCATCACTGATGTACTGAGGATCATCACTGATGTACTGTGGATCATCACTGATTTACTGTGGATCATCACTGATGTACTATAGATCATCACTGATGTACTATGGATCATCATTGATGTACTATATATCATCACTGATGTACTGTGGATCATCACTGATGTACTGTGGATCATCACTGATGTACTGTGGACCATCACTGATGTACTGTGGATCATCACTGATGTTCTATGGATCATCACTGATGTACTATAGATCATCACTGATGTACTATAGATCATCACTGATGTACTATGGATCATCACTGATGTACTATAGATCATCACTGATGTACTATGGATCATCACTGGTGTACTATGGATCATCACTGGTGTACTATGGACCATCACTGGTGTACTATGGATCATCACTGATGTACTATGGATCATCACTGGTGTACTATGGATCATCACTGATGTATTATGGATCAATACTGGTGTACTATGGATCAATACTGGTGTACTATGGATCATCACTGATGTACTATAGATCATCACTGATGTACTATGGACCATCACTGGTGTACTATGGATCATCACTGGTGTACTATGGATCATCACTGGTGTACTATGGACCATCCCTGATGTACTGTGAATCATCACTGATGTACTGTGGATCATCACTGATGTACTGTGGATCATCACTGATGTACTATGGATCATCACTGATGTACTGTGGAGCATCACTGATATCCTGTGGATCATCACTGATGTACTGAGGATCATCACTGATGTACTGAGGATCATCACTGATGTACTATGGATCATCACTGATCTATTGTGGATCATCACTGATGTACTATAGATCATCACTGATGTACTGTGGATCATCACTGATGTACTGTGGATCATCACTGATGTGCTATAGATCATCACTGATGTACTATGGATCATCACTGATGTACTATGGATCATCACTGATGTACTATGGACCATCCCTGATGTACTGTGGATCATCACTGATGTACTATGGACCATCACTGGTGTACTATGGATCATCACTGGTGTACTATGGATCATCACTGGTGTACTATGGACCATCCCTGATGTACTGTGAATCATCACTGATGTACTGTGGATCATCACTGATGTACTATAGTTCATCACTGATATACTATGGGCCATCACTGGTGTACTATGAATCATCACTGGTTTACTATGGATCATCACTGATGTACTATGGACCATCCCTGATGTACTATGGACCATCCCGTATGTACTGTGGATCATCACTGATGTACTGTGGATCATCACTGATGTACTATAGATCATCACTGATGTACTATGGGCCATCACTGGTGTACTATCGGCCATCACTGGTGTACTATGGATCATCACTGGTGTACTATGGATCATCACTGATATACTGTGGACCATCCCTGATGTACTGTGGATCATCACTGATGTACTGTGGATCATCACTGATGTACTGTGGATCATCACTGATGTACTACAGATCATCACTGATGTACTAGGGGCCATCACTGGTGTACTATGGGACATCACTGGTGTACTATGGATCATCACCAATGTACTATGGATCATCACTGATGTGCTATGGATCATCACTGATGTACTGTGGGTCATCACTGATGTACTGTGGATCATCACTGATGTACTGTGGATCATCACTGATGTACTATAGATCATCACTGAAGTACTATGGGCCATCACTGGTGTACTATGGATCATCACTGATGTACTATGGATCATCACTGATGTATTATGGATCATCACTGATGTACTATGAGCCATCACTGATGTACTATGGATCATGACTGGTGTACTATGGATCATCACTGATGTACTATGTATCATCACTGATGTACTATGAGCTATCACTGATGTACTATGGATCATCAGTGATGTACTATGGATCATCACTGATGTACTGTGGACCATCCCTGATGTACTGTGGATCATCACTGATGTACTGTGGATCATCACTGATGTACCGTTGATCATCACTGATGTACTGAGGATCATCACCGATGTACTGAGGATCATCACTGATGTACTGTGGATCATCACTGATGTACTATGGGCCATCACAGGTGTACTATGGATCATCACTGGTGTACTATGGATCATCACTGATGTACTATGGACCATCCCTGATGTACTGTGGATCATCACTGATGTTCTATGGATCATCACTGATGTACTATAGATCATCACTGATGTACTATAGATCATCACTGATGTACTATGGATCATCACTGATGTACTATAGATCATCACTGATGTACTATGGATCATCACTGGTGTACTATGGATCATCACTGGTGTACTATGGATCATCACTGATGTACTATGGACCATCCCTGATGTACTGTGGATTATCACTGATGTACTATGGATCATCACTGATGTACTATGGACCATCCCTGATGTACTGTGGATGATCACTGATGTACTATGGACCATCACTGGTGTACTATGGATCATCACTGGTGTACTATGGATCATCACTGGTGTACTATGGACCATCCCTGATGTACTGTGAATCATCACTGATGTACTGTGGATCATCACTGATGTACTATAGTTCATCACTGATGTACTATTGGCCATCACTGGTGTACTATGAATCAGCACTGGTTTACTATGGATCATCACTGATGTACTATGGACCATCCCTGATGTACTATGGACCATCCCTGATGTACTGTGGATCAGCACTGATGTTCTGTGGATCATCACTGATGTACTGAAGATCATCACTGATGTACTATGGAGCATCACTGATGTACTATGGATCATCATTGATGTACTATGAGCCATCACTGATGTACTATGGATCATCACTGGTGTACTATGGATCATCACTGATGTACTGTGGATCATCACTGATGTACTATAGATCATCACTGGTGTACTATGGATCATCACTGGTGTACTATGGATCATCACTGATGTACTGTGGACCATCACCGATGTACTATGGATCATCACCGATGTATCATCACTGATGTACTATGGATCATCACTGATGTACTATGGATCATCACTGATGTACTGTGGATCATCACTGATGTACTATAGATCATCACTGAAGTACTATGGGCCATCATGGGTGTACTGTGGATCATCACTGGTGTACTATGGATCATCACTGATGTACTATGGACCTTCCCTGATGTACTATGGAGCATCCATGATGTACTATGGACCATCCCTGATGTACTGAGGATCATCACTGATGTACTATAGATCATCACTGATGTACTATGGGCCATCACTCGTGTACTATGGATCATCACTGATGTACTGTGGATCATCACTGATGTACTATGGATCATCACTGATGTACTATGGATCATCATTGATGTACTATATATCATCACTGATGTACTGTGGATCATCACTGATGTACTGTGGATCATCACTGATGTACTGTGGACCATCACTGATGTACTGTGGATCATCACTGATGTTCTATGGATCATCACTGATGTACTATAGATCATCACTGATGTACTATAGATCATCACTGATGTACTATGGATCATCACTGATGTACTATAGATCATCACTGATGTACTATGGATCATCACTGGTGTACTATGGATATATCACTGGTGTACTATGGACCATCACTGGTGTACTATGGATCATCACTGATGTACTATGGATCATCACTGATGTACTATGGATCATCACTGGTGTACTATGGATCATCACTGATGTACTGTGGACCATCACTGATGTCCTGTGGATCATCACTGATGTACTGAGGATCATCACTGATGTACTGAGGATCATCACTGATGTACTATGGATCATCACTGATGTACTGTGGATCATCACTGATGTACTATAGATCATTACTGATGTACTGAGGATCATCACTGATGTACTGTGGATCATCACTAATGTACTGTGGATCATCACTGATGTACTATAGATCATCACTGATGTACTATGGATCATCATTGATGTACTATATATCATCACTGATGTACTGTGGATCATCACTGATGTACTGTGGACCATCACTGATGTACTGTGGATCATCACTGATGTACTGAGGATCATCACTGATGTTCTATGAGCCATCACTGATGTACTATGGATCATCACTGATGTCCTATGAGCCATCACTGATGTACTGTGGATCATCACTAATGTACTGTGGATCATCACTGATGTACTATAGATCATCACTGATGTACTATAGATCATCACTGATGTACTATGGATCATCACTGATGTACTATAGATCATCACTGATGTACTATGGATCATCACTGGTGTACTATGGGTCATCACTGGTGTACTATGGACCATCACTGGTGTACTATGGATCATCACTGGTGTACTATGGATCATCACTGGTGTACTGAGGATCATCACTGATGTACTGTGGATCATCACTGATGTACTATGGGCCATCACAGGTGTACTATGGATCATCACTGGTGTACTATGGATCATCACTGATGTACTATGGACCATCCCTGATGTACTGTGGATCATCACTGATGTACTGTGGATCATCACTGATGTACTGTGGATCATCACTGGTGTACTATGGACCATCCCTGATGTACTATGGACCATCCCTGATGTACCGTGGATTATCACTGATGTTCCGTGGATCATTACTGATGTACTGAGGATCATCACTGATGTACTGTGGATCATCACTGATGTACTGTGGATCGTCACTGATTTACTGTGGATCATTACTGATGTTCTGTGGATCATCACTGATGTACTGAGGATCATCACTGATGTACTATGGAGCATCACTGATGTACTATGGATCATCATTGATGTACTATGAGCCATCACTGATGTACTATGGATCATCACTGGTGTACTATGGATCATCACTGATGTACTGTGGATCATCACTGATGTACTATAGATCATCACTGGTGTACTATGGATCATCACTGGTGTACTATGGATCATCACTGATGTACTGTGGACCATCACCGATGTACTATGGATCATCACCGATGTATCATCACTGATGTACTATGGATCATCACTGATGTACTATGGATCATCACTGATGTACTGTGGATCATCACTGATGTACTATAGATCATCACTGAAGTACTATGGGCCATCATGGGTGTACTGTGGATCATCACTGGTGTACTATGGATCATCACTGATGTACTATGGACCTTCCCTGATGTACTATGGAGCATCCATGATGTACTATGGACCATCCCTGATGTACTGAGGATCATCACTGATGTACTATAGATCATCACTGATGTACTATGGGCCATCACTCGTGTACTATGGATCATCACTGATGTACTGTGGATCATCACTGATGTACTATGGATCATCACTGATGTACTATGGATCATCATTGATGTACTATATATCATCACTGATGTACTGTGGATCATCACTGATGTACTGTGGATCATCACTGATGTACTGTGGCCCATCACTGATGTACTGTGGATCATCACTGATGTTCTATGGATCATCACTGATGTACTATAGATCATCACTGATGTACTATAGATCATCACTGATGTACTATGGATCATCACTGATGTACTATAGATCATCACTGATGTACTATGGATCATCACTGGTGTACTATGGATCATCACTGGTGTACTATGGACCATCACTGGTGTACTGTGGATCATCACTGATGTACTGTGGCCCATCACTGATGTACTGTGGATCATCACTGATGTTCTATGGATCATCACTGATGTACTATAGATCATCACTGATGTACTATAGATCATCACTGATGTACTATGGATCATCACTGATGTACTATAGATCATCACTGATGTACTATGGATCATCACTGGTGTACTATGGATCATCACTGGTGTACTATGGACCATCACTGGTGTACTGTGGATCATCACTGATGTACTGAGGATCATCACTAATGTTCTATGAGCCATCACTGATGTACTATGGATCATCACTGATGTACTATGGATCATCACTGATGTACTATGGATCATCACTGATGTACTGTGGATCATCACTGATGTACTGAGGATCATCACTGATGTTCTATGAGCCATCACTGATGTACTATGGATCATCACTGATGTTCTATGAGCCATCACTGATGTACTGTGGATCATCACTAATGTACTGTGGATCATCACTGATGTACTATGGGCCATCACTGGTGTACTATAGGCCATCACTGGTGTACTATGGATCATCACTGATGTACTATGGATCATCAATGATGTACTGTGGATCATCACTGATGTACCGTGGATCATCACTGATGTACTGAGGATCACCACTGATGTACTATGGATCATCACTGATGTACTGTGGATCATCTCTGATGTACTATAGATCATCACTGATGTACTGTGGATCATCACTGATGTACTGTGGATCATCACTGATGTACTATAGATCATCACTGATGTACTATGGATCATCACTGGTGTACTATGGAGCATCACTGATGTACTATGTATCATCACTGATGTACTATGAGCTATCACTGATGTACTATGGATCATCACTGATGTACTATGGATCATCACTGATGTACTGTGGACCATCCCTGATGTACTGTGGATCATCACTGATGTACTGTGGATCATCACTGATGTACCGTTGATCATCACTGATGTACTGAGGATCATCACCGATGTACTGAGGATCATCACTGATGTACTGTGGATCATCACTGATGTACTATGGGCCATCACAGGTGTACTATGGATCATCACTGGTGTACTATGGATCATCACTGATGTACTATGGACCATCCCTGATGTACTGTGGATCATCACTGATGTACTGTGGATCATCACTGATGTACTGTGGATCATCACTGGTGTACTATGGACCATCCCTGATGTACTATGGACCATCCCTGATGTACCGTGGATTATCACTGATGTTCCGTGGATCATTACTGATGTACTGAGGATCATCACTGATGTACTGTGGATCATCACTGATGTACTGTGGATCGTCACTGATTTACTGTGGATCATTACTGATGTTCTGTGGATCATCACTGATGTACTGAGGATCATCACTGATGTACTATGGAGCATCACTGATGTACTATGGATCATCATTGATGTACTATGAGCCATCACTGATGTACTATGGATCATCACTGGTGTACTATGGATCATCACTGATGTACTGTGGATCATCACTGATGTACTATAGATCATCACTGGTGTACTATGGATCATCACTGGTGTACTATGGATCATCACTGATGTACTGTGGACCATCACCGATGTACTATGGATCATCACCGATGTATCATCACTGATGTACTATGGATCATCACTGATGTACTATGGATCATCACTGATGTACTGTGGATCATCACTGATGTACTATAGATCATCACTGAAGTACTATGGGCCATCATGGGTGTACTGTGGATCATCACTGGTGTACTATGGATCATCACTGATGTACTATGGACCTTCCCTGATGTACTATGGAGCATCCATGATGTACTATGGACCATCCCTGATGTACTGAGGATCATCACTGATGTACTATAGATCATCACTGATGTACTATGGGCCATCACTCGTGTACTATGGATCATCACTGATGTACTGTGGATCATCACTGATGTACTATGGATCATCACTGATGTACTATGGATCATCATTGATGTACTATATATCATCACTGATGTACTGTGGATCATCACTGATGTACTGTGGATCATCACTGATGTACTGTGGCCCATCACTGATGTACTGTGGATCATCACTGATGTTCTATGGATCATCACTGATGTACTATAGATCATCACTGATGTACTATAGATCATCACTGATGTACTATGGATCATCACTGATGTACTATAGATCATCACTGATGTACTATGGATCATCACTGGTGTACTATGGATCATCACTGGTGTACTATGGACCATCACTGGTGTACTGTGGATCATCACTGATGTACTGAGGATCATCACTAATGTTCTATGAGCCATCACTGATGTACTATGGATCATCACTGATGTACTATGGATCATCACTGATGTACTATGGATCATCACTGATGTACTGTGGATCATCACTGATGTACTGAGGATCATCACTGATGTTCTATGAGCCATCACTGATGTACTATGGATCATCACTGATGTTCTATGAGCCATCACTGATGTACTGTGGATCATCACTAATGTACTGTGGATCATCACTGATGTACTATGGGCCATCACTGGTGTACTATAGGCCATCACTGGTGTACTATGGATCATCACTGATGTACTATGGATCATCAATGATGTACTGTGGATCATCACTGATGTACCGTGGATCATCACTGATGTACTGAGGATCATCACTGATGTACTGTGGATCATCACTGATGTACTATGGGCCATCACTGGTGTACTATGGATCATCACTGATGTACTGTGGATCATCACTGATGTACTGAGGATCATCACTGATGTACTGTGGATCATCACTGATGTACTATGGGCCATCATTGGTGTACTATGGATTATCACTGATGTACTGTGGATCATCACTGATGTACTATGGATCATCACTGATGTACTATGGATCATCACTGATGTACTATGGGCCATCACTGATGTACTGTGGATCATCACTGGTGTACTATGGATCATCACTGGTGTACTATGGATCATCAGTGATGTACTATGGATCATCACTAATGTACTATGGATCATCACTGATGTACTATGGATCATCACTGGTGTACTATGGATCATCACTGATGTATTATGGATCATCACTGGTGTACTATGGATCATCACTGGTGTACTATGGATCATCACTGATGTACTGTGGACCATCACTGATGTCCTGTGGATCATCACTGATGTACTGAGGATCACCACTGATGTACTATGGATCATCACTGATGTACTGTGGATCATCTCTGATGTACTATAGATCATCACTGATGTACTGTGGATCATCACTGATGTACTGTGGATCATCACTGATGTACTATAGATCATCACTGATGTACTATGGATCATCACTGGTGTACTATGGAGCATCACTGATGTACTATGTATCATCACTGATGTACTATGAGCTATCACTGATGTACTATGGATCATCACTGATGTACTATGGATCATCACTGATGTACTGTGGACCATCCCTGATGTACTGTGGATCATCACTGATGTACTGTGGATCATCACTGATGTACCGTTGATCATCACTGATGTACTGAGGATCATCACCGATGTACTGAGGATCATCACTGATGTACTGTGGATCATCACTGATGTACTATGGGCCATCACAGGTGTACTATGGATCATCACTGGTGTACTATGGATCATCACTGATGTACTATGGACCATCCCTGATGTACTGTGGATCATCACTGATGTACTGTGGATCATCACTGATGTACTGTGGATCATCACTGGTGTACTATGGACCATCCCTGATGTACTATGGACCATCCCTGATGTACCGTGGATTATCACTGATGTTCCGTGGATCATTACTGATGTACTGAGGATCATCACTGATGTACTGTGGATCATCACTGATGTACTGTGGATCGTCACTGATTTACTGTGGATCATTACTGATGTTCTGTGGATCATCACTGATGTACTGAGGATCATCACTGATGTACTATGGAGCATCACTGATGTACTATGGATCATCATTGATGTACTATGAGCCATCACTGATGTACTATGGATCATCACTGGTGTACTATGGATCATCACTGATGTACTGTGGATCATCACTGATGTACTATAGATCATCACTGGTGTACTATGGATCATCACTGGTGTACTATGGATCATCACTGATGTACTGTGGACCATCACCGATGTACTATGGATCATCACCGATGTATCATCACTGATGTACTATGGATCATCACTGATGTACTATGGATCATCACTGATGTACTGTGGATCATCACTGATGTACTATAGATCATCACTGAAGTACTATGGGCCATCATGGGTGTACTGTGGATCATCACTGGTGTACTATGGATCATCACTGATGTACTATGGACCTTCCCTGATGTACTATGGAGCATCCATGATGTACTATGGACCATCCCTGATGTACTGAGGATCATCACTGATGTACTATAGATCATCACTGATGTACTATGGGCCATCACTCGTGTACTATGGATCATCACTGATGTACTGTGGATCATCACTGATGTACTATGGATCATCACTGATGTACTATGGATCATCATTGATGTACTATATATCATCACTGATGTACTGTGGATCATCACTGATGTACTGTGGATCATCACTGATGTACTGTGGCCCATCACTGATGTACTGTGGATCATCACTGATGTTCTATGGATCATCACTGATGTACTATAGATCATCACTGATGTACTATAGATCATCACTGATGTACTATGGATCATCACTGATGTACTATAGATCATCACTGATGTACTATGGATCATCACTGGTGTACTATGGATCATCACTGGTGTACTATGGACCATCACTGGTGTACTATGGATCATCACTGATGTACTATGGATCATCACTGATGTACTATGGATCATCACTGGTGTACTATGGATCATCACTGATGTACTGTGGACCATCACTGATGTCCTGTGGATCATCACTGATGTACTGAGGATCATCACTGATGTACTGAGGATCATCACTGATGTACTATGGATCATCACTGATGTACTGTGGATCATCACTGATGTACTATAGATCATTACTGATGTACTGAGGATCATCACTGATGTACTGTGGATCATCACTAATGTACTGTGGATCATCACTGATGTACTATAGATCATCACTGATGTACTATGGATCATCATTGATGTACTATATATCATCACTGATGTACTGTGGACCATCACTGATGTACTGTGGATCATCACTGATGTACTGAGGATCATCACTGATGTTCTATGAGCCATCACTGATGTACTATGGATCATCACTGATGTCCTATGAGCCATCACTGATGTACTGTGGATCATCACTAATGTACTGTGGATCATCACTGATGTACTATAGATCATCACTGATGTACTATAGATCATCACTGATGTACTATGGATCATCACTGATGTACTATAGATCATCACTGATGTACTATGGATCATCACTGGTGTACTATGGGTCATCACTGGTGTACTATGGACCATCACTGGTGTACTATGGATCATCACTGGTGTACTATGGATCATCACTGGTGTACTATGGATCATCACTGGTGTACTGTGGAACATCACTGATGTACTATGGGCCATCACTGGTGTAATATGGATCATCACTGGTGTACTATGGATCATCACTGATGTACAGTGGATCATCACTGATGTACTGTGGATCATCCCTGGTGTACTATGGATCATCACTGGTGTACTATGGATCATCACTGGTGTACTATGGATCATCACTGGTGTACTATGGATCATCACTGATGTACTGTGGATCATCACTGATGTACTGTGGATCATCCCTGGTGTACTATGGATCATCACTGGTGTACTATGGATCATCACTGGTGTACTGTGGATCATCACTGGTGTACTGTGGATCATCACTGATGTACTGTGGATCATCACTAATGTACTATGGGCCATCATTGGTGTACTATGGATCATCACTGATGTACTATGGATCATCACTGATGTACTATGGATCATCACTGGTGTACTATGGATCATCACTGATGTACTGTGGACCATCACTGATGTCCTGTGGATCATCACTGATGTACTGAGGATCATCACTGATGTACTGAGGATCATCACTGATGTACTATGGATCATCACTGATGTACTGTGGATCATCACTGATGTACTATAGATCATTACTGATGTACTGAGGATCATCACTGATGTACTGTGGATCATCACTAATGTACTGTGGATCATCACTGATGTACTATAGATCATCACTGATGTACTATGGATCATCATTGATGTACTATATATCATCACTGATGTACTGTGGACCATCACTGATGTACTGTGGATCATCACTGATGTACTGAGGATCATCACTGATGTTCTATGAGCCATCACTGATGTACTATGGATCATCACTGATGTCCTATGAGCCATCACTGATGTACTGTGGATCATCACTAATGTACTGTGGATCATCACTGATGTACTATAGATCATCACTGATGTACTATAGATCATCACTGATGTACTATGGATCATCACTGATGTACTATAGATCATCACTGATGTACTATGGATCATCACTGGTGTACTATGGGTCATCACTGGTGTACTATGGACCATCACTGGTGTACTATGGATCATCACTGGTGTACTATGGATCATCACTGGTGTACTATGGATCATCACTGGTGTACTGTGGAACATCACTGATGTACTATGGGCCATCACTGGTGTAATATGGATCATCACTGGTGTACTATGGATCATCACTGATGTACAGTGGATCATCACTGATGTACTGTGGATCATCCCTGGTGTACTATGGATCATCACTGGTGTACTATGGATCATCACTGGTGTACTATGGATCATCACTGGTGTACTATGGATCATCACTGATGTACTGTGGATCATCACTGATGTACTGTGGATCATCCCTGGTGTACTATGGATCATCACTGGTGTACTATGGATCATCACTGGTGTACTGTGGATCATCACTGGTGTACTGTGGATCATCACTGATGTACTGTGGATCATCACTAATGTACTATGGGCCATCATTGGTGTACTATGGGCCATCACTGGTGTACTATGGATCATCACTGATGTACTATGGATCATCACTGACGTACTATGGATCATCACTGATGTACTGTGGATCATTACTGATGTACTGTGGATCATCACTGATGTACTGAGGATCATCACTGATGTTCTATGAGCCATCACTGATGTACTATGGATCATCACTGATGTACTATGGATCATCACTGATGTACTATGGATCATCACTGACGTACTGTGGATCATCACTGATGTACTGAGGATCATCACTGATGTTCTATGAGCCATCACTGATGTACTATGGATCATCACTGATGTTCTATGAGCCATCACTGATGTACTGTGGATCATCACTAATGTACTGTGGATCATCACTGATGTACTATGGGCCATCACTGGTGTACTATAGGCCATCACTGGTGTACTATGGATCATCACTGATGTACTATGGATCATCAATGATGTACTGTGGATCATCACTGATGTACCGTGGATCATCACTGATGTACTGAGGATCATCACTGATGTACTGTGGATCATCACTGATGTACTATGGGCCATCACTGGTGTACTATGGATCATCACTGATGTACTGTGGATCATCACTGATGTACTGAGGATCATCACTGATGTACTGTGGATCATCACTGATGTACTATGGGCCATCATTGGTGTACTATGGATTATCACTGATGTACTGTGGATCATCACTGATGTACTATGGATCATCACTGATGTACTATGGATCATCACTGATGTACTATGGGCCATCACTGATGTACTGTGGATCATCACTGGTGTACTATGGATCATCACTGGTGTACTATGGATCATCAGTGATGTACTATGGATCATCACTAATGTACTATGGATCATCACTGATGTACTATGGATCATCACTGGTGTACTATGGATCATCACTGATGTATTATGGATCATCACTGGTGTACTATGGATCATCACTGGTGTACTATGGATCATCACTGATGTACTGTGGACCATCACTGATGTCCTGTGGATCATCACTGATGTACTGAGGATCATCACTGATGTACTATGGATCATCACTGATGTACTGTGGATCATCTCTGATGTACTATAGATCATCACTGATGTACTGTGGATCATCACTGATGTACTGTGGATCATCACTGATGTACTATAGATCATCACTGATATACTATGGATCATCACTGATGTACTATGGATCATCACTGATGTACTATGGACCATCCCTGATGTACTGTGGATCATCACTGATGTACTGTGGATTATCACTGATGTACTGTGGACCATAACTGATGTACTGTGGACCATCACTGATGTACTGTGGAACATCACTGATGTTCTATGGATCATCACTGATATACTATAGATCATCACTGATGTACTATGGATCATCACTGATGTACTGAGGATCATCACTGATGTACTGAGGATCATCACTGATGTACTATGGATCATCACTGATGTACTATGGATCACCACTGATGTACTATGAGCCATCACTGATGTACTATGGATCATCACTGGTGTACTATGGATCATCACTGATGTACTGTGGATCATCACTGATGTACTATAGATCATCACTGGTATACTATGGATCATCACTGGTGTACTATGGATCATCACTGATGTACTGTGGACCATCACCGATGTACTATGGATCATCACCGATGTATCATCACTGATGTACTATGGATCATCACTGATGTACTGTGGATCATCACTGATGTACTGTGGATCATCATTGATGTACTATAGATCATCACTGAAGTACTATGGGCCATCACGGGTGTACTATGGATCATCACTGGTGTACTATGGATCATCACTGATGTACTATGGACCTTCCCTGATGTACTATGGAGCATCCTCGATGTACTATGGACCATCCCTGAGGTACTGAGGATCATCAGTGATGTACTATAGATCATCACTGATGTACTATGGGCCTTCACTGGTGTACTATGGATCATCACTGATGTACTATGGATCATCACTGATGTACTATGGATCATCACTGGTGTACTATGGATCATCACTGATGTAATGTGGACCATCACTGATGTCATGTGGATCATCACTGATGTACTGAGGATCATCACTGATGTACTGAGGATCATCACTGATGTACTATAGATCATCACTGAAGTACTATGGGCCATCACTGGTGTACTATGGATCATCACTGATGTACTATGGATCATCACTGATGTATTATGGATCATCACTTATGTACTATGAGCCATCACTGATGTACTATGGATCATCACTGGTGTACTATGGATCATCACTGATGTACTATGGATCATCACTGATGTACTATGAGCTATCACTGATGTACTATGGATCATCACTGATGTACTATGGATCATCACTGATGTACTGTGGACCATCCCTGATGTACTGTGGAACATCACTGATGTACTGTGGATCATCACTGATGTACCGTTGATCATCACTGATGTACTGAGGATCATCACCGATGTACTGAGGATCATCACTGATGTACTGTGGATCATCACTGATGTACTATGGGCCATCACAGGTGTACTATGGATCATCACTGGTGTACTATGGATCATCTCTGATGTACTATGGACCATCCCTGATGTACTGTGGACCATCCCTGATGTACTGTGGATCATCACTTATGTACTGTGGATCATCACTGATGTACTGTGGATCATCACTGATGTACTACAGATCATCACTGATGTACTAGGGGCCATCACTGGTGTACTATGGGACATCACTGGTGTACTATGGATCATCACCAATGTACTATGGATCATCACTGATGTACTATGGATCATCACTGATGTACTATGGATCATCACTGATGTACTGTGGATCATCACTGATGTACTGTGGATCATCACTGATGTACTATAGATCATCACTGAAGTACTATGGGCCATCACTGGTGTACTATGGATCATCACTGATGTACTATGGATCATCACTGATGTATTATGGATCATCACTGATGTACTATGAGCTATCACTGATGTACTATGGATCATCACTGATGTACTATGGATCATCACTGATGTACTGTGGACCATCCCTGATGTACTGTGGATCATCACTGATGTACTGTGGATCATCACTGATGTACTGTGGATCATCACTGATGTACCGTTGATCATCACTGATGTACTGAGGATCATCACCGATGTACTGAGGATCATCACTGATGTACTGTGGATCATCACTGATGTATTTTGGGCCTTCACAGGTGTACTATGGATCATCACTGGTGTACTATGGATCATCACTGATGTACTATGGACCATCCCTGATGTACTGTGGATCATCACTGATGTACTGTGGATCATCACTGATGTACTGTGGATCATCACTGGTGTACTATAGATCATCACTGATGTACTATGGGCCATCACTGGTGTACTATGGATCATCACTGATGTATTATGGATCATCACTGATGTACTATGAGCCATCACTGATGTTCTATGGATCATCACTGATGTTCTATGGATCATCACTGATGTACTATGGACCATCACTGGTGTACTATGGATCATCACTGATGTACTGTGGATCATCACTGATGTACTATGGACCATCCCTGATGTACTATGGACCATCCCTTATGTACTGTGGATTATCACTGATGTACGGTGGATCATCACTGATGTACTATAGTTCATCACTGATGTACTATGGATCATCACTGGTGTACTATGGGCCATCACTGATGTACTATGGGCCATCACTGGTGTACTATGGGCCATCACTGGTGTACTATGGGCCATCACTGGTGTACTATGGACCATCACTGGTGTACTATGGATCATCACTGATGTACTGTGGATCATCACTGATGTACTATAGATCATCACTGATGTACTGTGGATCATCACTGATGTACTGTGGATCATCACTGATGTACTGAGGATCATCACTGATGTGCTATGGATCATCACTGATGTACTGTGGATCATCACTGGTGTACTGTGGATCATCACTGATGTACTATGGATCATCACTGATGTACTGTGGACCATCCATGATGTACTGTGGATCATCACTGATGTACTGTGGATCATCACTGATGTTCCGTGGATCATCACTGATGTACTGAGGATCATCACCAATGTACTGAGGATCAACACTGATGTACTATGGATCATCACTGATGTACTGTGGATCATCACTGGTGTACTATGGATCATCACTGATGTACTATGAGCCATCACTGATGTACTATGGATCATCGCTGATGTACTGTGGACCATCCCTGATGTACTGTGGATCATCACTGATGTACTGTGGATCATCACTGATGTACCGTGGATCATCACTGATGTACTGAGGATCATCACCGATGTACTGTGGATCATCACTGATGTACTGAGGATCATCATTGATTTACTGAGAATCATCACTAATGTACTATGGATCATCACTGATGTACTGTGGATCATCACTGATGTACTATAGATCATCACTGATGTACTGTGGATCATCACTGATGTACTGTGGATCATCTCTGATGTACTGAGGATCATCACTGATGTACTATGGATCATCACTGATGTACTGTGGATCATCACTGGTGTACTATGGATCATCACTGATGTACTATGAGCCATCACTGATGTACAATGGATCATCACTGATGTACTGTGGACCATCCCTGATGTACTGTGGATCATCACTGATGTACTGTGGATCATCACTGATGTACCGTGGAACATCACTGATGTACTGAGGATCATCACCGATGTACTGAGGATCATCACTGATGTACTGTGGATCATCACTGATGTACTTTGGGCCCTCACAGGTGTACTATGGATCATCACTGGTGTACTATGGATCATCACTGGTGTACTATGGGTTATCACTGATGTACTATGGACCATCCCTGATATACTGTGGATCATCACTGATGTACTGTGGATCATCACTGATGTACTATGGACCATCCCTGATGTACTATGGACCATCCCTTATGTACTGTGGATTATCACTGATGTACCGTGGATCATCACTGATGTACTATAGTTCATCACTGATGTACTATAGTTCATCACTGATGTACTATGGATCATCACTGGTGTACTATGGATCATCACTTATGTACTTTTGACCATCTCTGATGTACTATGGACCATCCCTGATGTACTGTGGATCATTACTGATGTACTGTGGATCATCACTGATGTACTATAGATCATCACTGATGTACTATGGGCCATCACTGGTGTACTATGGGCCATCACTGGTGTACTATGGGCCATCACTGGTGTACTATGGACCATCACTGGTGTACTATGGATCATCACTGATGTACTGTGGATCATCACTGATGTACTGTGGATCATCACTGATGTTCTATGGATCATCACTGATGTACTATAGATCATCACTGATGTACTATGGATCATCACTGATGTACTATGGACCATCACTGGTGTACTATGGATCATCACTGGTGTACTATGGATCATCACTGGTGTACTATGGATCATCACTGGTGTACTATGGACCATCCCTGATGTACTGTGGATCATCACTGATGTACTGTGGATCATCACTGATGTACTATAGTTCATCACTGATGTACTGTGGATCATCACTGATGTACTATAGTTCATCACTGGTGTACTATGGATCATCACTGATGTACTATGAGCCATCACTGATGTACTATGGATCATCGCTGATGTACTGTGGACCATCCCTGATGTACTGTGGATCATCACTGATGTGCTGTGGATCATCACTGATGTACCGTGGATCATCACTGATGTACTGAGGATCATCACCGATGTACTGTGGATCATCACTGATGTACTGAGGATCATCATTGATTTACTGAGAATCATCACTAATGTACTATGGATCATCACTGATGTACTGTGGATCATCACTGATGTACTATAGATCATCACTGATGTACTGTGGATCATCACTGATGTACTGTGGATCATCTCTGATGTACTGAGGATCATCACTGATGTACTATGGATCATCACTGATGTACTGTGGATCATCACTGGTGTACTATGGATCATCACTGATGTACTATGAGCCATCACTGATGTACAATGGATCATCACTGATGTACTGTGGACCATCCCTGATGTACTGTGGATCATCACTGATGTACTGTGGATCATCACTGATGTACCGTGGAACATCACTGATGTACTGAGGATCATCACCGATGTACTGAGGATCATCACTGATGTACTGTGGATCATCACTGATGTACTTTGGGCCCTCACAGGTGTACTATGGATCATCACTGGTGTACTATGGATCATCACTGGTGTACTATGGGTTATCACTGATGTACTATGGACCATCCCTGATATACTGTGGATCATCACTGATGTACTGTGGATCATCACTGATGTACTATGGACCATCCCTGATGTACTATGGACCATCCCTTATGTACTGTGGATTATCACTGATGTACCGTGGATCATCACTGATGTACTATAGTTCATCACTGATGTACTATAGTTCATCACTGATGTACTATGGATCATCACTGGTGTACTATGGATCATCACTTATGTACTTTTGACCATCTCTGATGTACTATGGACCATCCCTGATGTACTGTGGATCATTACTGATGTACTGTGGATCATCACTGATGTACTATAGATCATCACTGATGTACTATGGGCCATCACTGGTGTACTATGGGCCATCACTGGTGTACTATGGGCCATCACTGGTGTACTATGGACCATCACTGGTGTACTATGGATCATCACTGATGTACTGTGGATCATCACTGATGTACTGTGGATCATCACTGATGTTCTATGGATCATCACTGATGTACTATAGATCATCACTGATGTACTATGGATCATCACTGATGTACTATGGACCATCACTGGTGTACTATGGATCATCACTGGTGTACTATGGATCATCACTGGTGTACTATGGATCATCACTGGTGTACTATGGACCATCCCTGATGTACTGTGGATCATCACTGATGTACTGTGGATCATCACTGATGTACTATAGTTCATCACTGATGTACTATGGATCATCACTGGTGTACTATGGATCATCACTGATGTACTATGGACCATCCCTGATGTACTATGGACCATCCCTGATGTACTGTGGATCATCACTGATGTACTATAGATCATCACTGATGTACTATAGATCATCACTGATGTACTATGGGCCATCACTGGTGTACTATGGGCCATCACTGGTGTACTATGGATCATCACTGGTGTACTATGGATCATCACTGGTGTACTGTGGACCATCACTGATGTACTGTGGACCATCACTGATGTACTGTAGACCATCACTGATGTACTGTGGATCATCACTGATGTACTGTGGATCATCCCTGGTGTACTATGGATCATCACTGGTGTACTATGGATCATCACTGGTGTACTATGGATCATCTCTGATGTACTATGGATCATCACTGATGTACTATGGATCATCACTGATGTACTGTGGATCATCCCTGGTGTACTATGGATCATCACTGGTGTACTATGGATCATCACTGGTGTACTATGGATCATCTCTGATGTACTATGGATCATCACTGATGTACTATGGATCATCACTGATGTACTATGGATCATCACTGATGTACTATGAGCCATCACTGATGTACTATGGATCATCACTGGTGTACTATGGATCATCACTGATGTACTGTGGACCATCCCTGATGTACTGTGGATCATCACTGATGTACTGTGGATCATCACTGATGTACCGTGGATCATCACTGATGTACTGAGGATCATCACTGATGTTCTGTGGATCATCACTGATGTACTATGGGCCATCACGGGTGTACTATGGATCATCACTGGTGTACTATGGATCATCACTGATGTAGTATGGACCATCCCTGATGTACTATGGACCATCCCTGATGTACTATGGACCATCCCTGATGTACTAAGGATCATCACTGATGTACTATAGATCATCACTGATGTACTATGGGCCATCACTGGTGTACTATGGATCATCACTGATGTACTGTGGTTCATCACTGATGTACTATGGATCCTCACTTATGTACTATTGATCATCACTGATGTACTATGGATCATCACTGATGTACTATGGATCATCACTGGTGTACTATGGATCATCACTGGTGTCCTGTGGACCATCCCTGATGTACTGTGGATTATCACTGATGTCCTGTGGATCATCACTGATGTACTGAGGATCATCACTGATGTACTGAGGATCATCACTGATGTACTATGGATCATCACTGATGTACTGTGGATCATCACTGATGTACTATAGATCATCACTGATGTACTGTGGATCATCACTGATGTACTGTGGATCATAACTGATGTACTGAGGATCATCACTGATGTACTATGGATCATCACTGATGTACTGTGGATCATCACTGTTGTACTATGGATCATCACTGATGTACTATGGATCATCACTGATGTACTGTGGACCATCCCTGATGTACTGTGGATCATCACTGATGTACTGTGGATCATTACTGATGTACCGTGGATCATCACTGATGTACTGAGGATCATCACCGATGTACTGAGGATCATCACTGATGTACTATGGATCATCACTGATGTACTGTGGATCATCACTGGTGTACTATGGATCATCACTGATGTACTATGAGCCATCACTGATGTACTATGGATCATCACTGATGTACTGTGGACTAGGCTTGTGCAATTCGTTTCGTAACGAATCGAAATTCGTCCGAATTTAGCAACTTTCGGACATTCGGAAGCATTCGAATTTCCGAACAGAGCAATTACGAATAAAACCGAATCCGAAATAAATTATACCGCAAAATAGCGAATGCCCGAAGGTCTTCGGCATAATTCGTTATGAAAAAAGTTACGAATGTACGAATCCATTCGAAGCACAATAACACTCACTCTGCTTTCTGCTTCTCCCTCACCATGCTGAACTCCCTCTCAAAATGGTGTACAGGGGGTGGAGGCTATAGCCGCATGAAAAAACGAAAGTAAAATACGAGATTTCGAATCCATTCGAAGCACAATAACACTCACTCTGCTCTGGTCTCTGCTTCTCCCTCACCGTGCTGAACCCTCTCAAAATGGTGTACAGGGCGGAGCCTATAGCCGCATGTAAAAAACGAAAGTAAAATACGAGATTTCGAATCGTTACAAATAACCACTATGTATTTAGAAAAGTACAAATCCATTTGAAGCACATTAGGCATAATAGGCAGCGTCGTTGTGAGAGAGACACGGAAAATTACGAATCAACGAACCCAAAAAAAGTTACGAAAGTAGGAGTTGTGTCCAGAATCAACGAAAAACAACGTACTCTACCGAAAGTACGAATTATAAAGCAACAAAAAATTCAACGAAAAATGTCGCTTGCAAAAATACGAATGAGTCCGAACACGAAAAATCCAGTCTAGCAAAATTACGAATGATTACGAATCAACAGGACCGGAAAGAAACGAACCGAAACGGAATGAATTTTTCCGTTGTGCACAAGTCTACTGTGGACCATCCCTGATGTACTGTGGATCATCACTGATGTACTGTGGATCATCACTGATGTACCGTGGATCATCACTGATGTACTGAGGATCATCATTGATATACTGAGGATCATCACTGATGTACTATGGATCATCACTGATGTACTATAGATCATCACTGATGTACTGTGGATCATCACTGATGTACTGTGGATCATCTCTGATGTACTGAGGATCATCACTGATGTACTATGGATCATCACTGATGTACTGTGGATCATCACTGATGTACTGTGGATCATCACTGGTGTACTATGGATCATCACTGATGTACTATGAGCCATCACTGATGTACTATGGATCATCACTGATATACTGTGGACCATCCCTGATGTACTGTGGATCATCACTGATGTACTGTGGATCATCACTGATGTACCGTGGATCATCACTGATGTACTGAGGATCATCACCGATGTACTGAGGATCATCACTGATGTACTGTGGATCATCACTGATGTACTTTGGGCCATCACAGGTGTACTATGGATCATCTCTGATGTACTGTGGTTCATCACTGATGTACTATGGATCATCACTTATGTACTATGGATCATCACTGATGTACTATGGATCATCACTGATGTACTATGGATCATCACTGGTGTACTATGGATCATCACTGGTGTACTGTGGACCATCCCTGATGTACTGTGGATCATCACTGATGTCCTGTGGATCATCACTGATGTACTGAGGATCATCACTGATGTACTGAGGATCATCACTGATGTACTATGGATCATCACTGATGTACTGTGGATCATCACTGATGTACTATAGATCATCACTGATGTACTGTGGATCATCACTGATGTACTGTGGATCATCACTGATGTACTGAGGATCATCACTGATGTACTATGGATCATCATTGATGTGCTGTGGATCATCACTGGTGTACTGTGGATCATCACTGATGTACTATGGATCATCACTGATGTACTGTGGACCATCCCTGATGTACTGTGGATCATCACTGATGTACTGTTGATCATCACTGATGTACTGTGGATCATCACTGATGTACTGAGGATCATCACCAATGTACTGAGGATCATCACTGATGTACTATGGATCATCACTGATGTACTGTGGATCATCACTGCTGTACTATGGATCATCACTGATGTACTATGAGCCATCACTGATGTACTATGGATCATCACTGATGTACTGTGGACCATCCCTGATGTACTGTGGACCATCCCTGATGTACTGTGGATCATCACTGATGTCCTGTGGATCATCACTGATGTACTGAGGATCATCACTGATGTACTGAGGATCATCACTGATGTACTATGGATCATCACTGATGTACTGTGGATCATCACTGATGTACTATAGATCATCACTGATGTACTGTGGATCATCACTGATGTACTGTGGATCATCACTGATGTACTGAGGATCATCACTGATGTACTATGGATCATCACTGATGTACTGTGGATCATCACTGGTGTAGTATGGATCATCACTGATGTACTATGGATCATCACTGATGTACTGTGGATCATCACTGATGTACTGTGGATCATCACTGATGTACCGTGGATCATCACTGATGTACTGAGGATCATCACCGATGTACTGATGATCATCACTGATGTACTATGGATCATCACTGATGTACTGTGGATCATCACTGGTGTACTATGGATCATCACTGATGTACTATGAGCCATCACTTATGTACTATGGATCATCACTGATGTACTGTGGACCATCCCTGATGTACTGTGGATCATCACTGATGTACTGTGGATCATCACTGATGTACCGTGGATCATCACTGATCTACTGAGGATCATCATTGATATACTGAGGATCATCACTGATGTACTATGGATCATCACTGATGTACTGTGGATCATCACTGATGTACTATAGATCATCACTGATGTACTGTGGATCATCACTGATGTACTGTGGATCATCTCTGATGTACTGAGGATCATCATCGATGTACTGTGGATCATCACTGATGTACTGAGGATCATCATTGATTTACTGAGAATCATCACTAATGTACTATGGATCATCACTGATGTACTGTGGATCATCACTGATGTACTATAGATCATCACTGATGTACTGTGGATCATCACTGATGTACTGTGGATCATCTCTGATGTACTGAGGATCATCACTGATGTACTATGGATCATCACTGATGTACTGTGGATCATCACTGGTGTACTATGGATCATCACTGATGTACTATGAGCCATCACTGATGTACAATGGATCATCACTGATGTACTGTGGACCATCCCTGATGTACTGTGGATCATCACTGATGTACTGTGGATCATCACTGATGTACCGTGGATCATCACTGATGTACTGAGGATCATCACCGATGTACTGAGGATCATCACTGATGTACTGTGGATCATCACTGATGTACTTTGGGCCATCACAGGTGTACTATGGATCATCACTGGTGTACTATGGATCATCACTGGTGTACTATGGGTTATCACTGATGTACTATGGACCATCCCTGATATACTGTGGATCATCACTGATGTACTGTGGATCATCACTGATGTACTATGGACCATCCCTGATGTACTATGGACCATCCCTTATGTACTGTGGATTATCACTGATGTACCGTGGATCATCACTGATGTACTATAGTTCATCACTGATGTACTATAGTTCATCACTGATGTACTATGGATCATCACTGGTGTACTATGGATCATCACTGATGTACTTTTGACCATCTCTGATGTACTATGGACCATCCCTGATGTACTGTGGATCATTACTGATGTACTGTGGATCATCACTGATGTACTATAGATCATCACTGATGTACTATGGGCCATCACTGGTGTACTATGGGCCATCACTGGTGTACTATGGGCCATCACTGGTGTACTATGGACCATCACTGGTGTACTATGGATCATCACTGATGTACTGTGGATCATCACTGATGTACTGTGGATCATCACTGATGTACTGTGGATCATCACTGATGTTCTATGGATCATCACTGATGTACTATAGATCATCACTGATGTACTATGGATCATCACTGATGTACTATGGACCATCACTGGTGTACTATGGATCATCACTGGTGTACTATGGATCATCACTGGTGTACTATGGATCATCACTGGTGTACTATGGACCATCCCTGATGTACTGTGGATCATCACTGATGTACTATAGTTCATCACTGATGTACTATGGATCATCACTGGTGTACTATGGATCATCACTGATGTACTATGGACCATCCCTGATGTACTATGGACCATCCCTGATGTACTGTGGATCATCACTGATGTACTATAGATCATCACTGATGTACTATAGATCATCACTGATGTACTATGGGCCATCACTGGTGTACTATGGGCCATCACTGGTGTACTATGGATCATCACTGGTGTACTATGGATCATCACTGGTGTACTGTGGACCATCACTGATGTACTGTGGACCATCACTGATGTACTGTAGACCATCACTGATGTACTGTGGATCATCACTGATGTACTGTGGATCATCCCTGGTGTACTATGGATCATCACTGGTGTACTATGGATCATCACTGGTGTACTATGGATCATCTCTGATGTACTATGGATCATCACTGATGTACTATGGATCATCACTGATGTACTATGGATCATCACTGATGTACTGTGGATCATCCCTGGTGTACTATGGATCATCACTGGTGTACTATGGATCATCACTGATGTACTATGGATCATCACTGATGTACTATGGATCATCACTGATGTACTATGAGCCATCACTGATGTACTATGGATCATCACTGGTGTACTATGGATCATCACTGATGTACTGTGGACCATCCCTGATGTACTGTGGATCATCACTGATGTACTGTGGATCATCACTGATGTACCATGGATCATCACTGATGTACTGATGATCATCACTGATGTTCTGTGGATCATCACTGATGTACTATGGGCCATCACGGGTGTACTATGGATCATCACTGGTGTACTATGGATCATCACTGATGTAGTATGGACCATCCCTGATGTACTATGGACCATCCCTGATGTACTATGGACCATCCCTGATGTACTAAGGATCATCACTGATGTACTGTGGTTCATCACTGATGTACTATGGATCATCACTTATGTACTATTGATCATCACTGATGTACTATGGATCATCACTGATGTACTATGGATCATCACTGGTGTACTATGGATCATCACTGGTGTCCTGTGGACCATCCCTGATGTACTGTGGATCATCACTGATGTCCTGTGGATCATCACTGATGTACTGAGGATCATCACTGATGTACTGAGGATCATCACTGATGTACTATGGATCATCACTGATGTACTGTGGATCATCACTGATGTACTATAGATCATCACTGATGTACTGTGGATCATCACTGATGTACTGTGGATCATCACTGATGTACTGAGGATCATCACTGATGTACTATGGATCATCACTGATGTACTGTGGATCATCACTGGTGTACTATGGATCATCACTGATGTACTATGGATCATCACTGATGTACTGTTGACCATCCCTGATGTACTGTGGATCATCACTGATGTACTGTGGATCATTACTGATGTACCGTGGATCATCACTGATGTACTGAGGATCATCACTGATGTACTGAGGATCATCACTGATGTACTATGGATCATCACTGATGTACTGTGGATCATCACTGGTGTACTATGGATCATCACTGATGTACTATGAGCCATCACTGATGTACTATGGATCATCACTGATGTACTGTGGACTAGGCTTGTGCAATTCGTTTCGTAACGAATCGAAATTCGTCCGAATTTAGCAACTTTCGGACATTCGGAAGCATTCGAATTTCCGAACAGAGCAATTACGAATAAAACCGAATCCGAAATAAATTATACCGCAAAATAGCGAATGCCCGAAGGTCTTCGGCATAATTCGTTATGAAAAAAGTTACGAATGTACGAATCCATTCGAAGCACAATAACACTCACTCTGCTTTCTGCTTCTCCCTCACCATGCTGAACTCCCTCTCAAAATGGTGTACAGGGGGTGGAGGCTATAGCCGCATGAAAAAACGAAAGTAAAATACGAGATTTCGAATCGTTACAAATAACCGCTATGTATTTAGAAAATTACAAATCCATTCGAAGCACATTAGGCATAATAGGCAGCGTCGTTGTGAGAGAGACACGGAAAATTACGAATCAACGAACCCAAAAAAAGTTACGAAAGTAGGAGTTGTGTCCAGAATCAACGAAAAACAACGTACTCTAACGAAAGTACGAATTATAAAGCAACAAAAAATTCAACGAAAAATGTCGCTTGCAAAAATACGAATGAGTCCGAACACGAAAAATCCCGTCTAGCAAAATTACGAATGATTACGAATCAACAGGACCGGAAAGAAATGAACCGAAACGGAACAAATTTTTCAGTTGTGCACAAGTCTACTGTGGACCATCCCTGATGTACTGTGGATCATCACTGATGTACTGTGGATCATCACTGATGTACCGTGGATCATCACTGATGTACTGAGGATCATCATTGATATACTGAGGATCATCACTGATGTATTATGGATCATCACTGATGTACTGTGGATCATCACTGATGTACTATAGATCATCACTGATGTACTGTGGATCATCACTGATGTACTGTGGATCATCTCTGATGTACTGAGGATCATCACTGATGTACTATGGATCATCACTGATGTACTGTGGATCATCACTGATGTACTGTGGATCATCACTGGTGTACTATGGATCATCACTGATGTAATATGAGCCATCACTGATGTACTATGGATCATCACTGATATACTGTGGACCATCCCTGATGTACTGTGGATCATCACTGATGTACTGTGGATCATCACTGATGTACCGTGGATCATCACTGATGTACTGAGGATCATCACCGATGTACTGAGGATCATCACTGATGTACTGTGGATCATCACTGATGTACTTTGGGCCATCACAGGTGTACTATGGATCATCTCTGATGTACTGTGGTTCATCACTGATGTACTGTGGTTCATCACTGATGTACTATGGATCATCACTTATGTACTATGGATCATCACTGATGTACTATGGATCATCACTGATGTACTATGGATCATCACTGGTGTACTGTGGACCATCCCTGATGTACTGTGGATCATCACTGATGTCCTGTGGATCATCACTGATGTACTGAGGATCATCACTGATGTACTGAGGATCATCACTGATGTACTATGGATCATCACTGATGTACTGTGGATCATCACTGATGTACTATAGATCATCACTGATGTACTGTGGATCATCACTGATGTACTGTGGATCATCACTGATGTACTGAGGATCATCACTGATGTACTATGGATCATCATTGATGTGCTGTGGATCATCACTGGTGTACTGTGGATCATCACTGATGTACTATGGATCATCACTGATGTACTGTGGACCATCCCTGATGTACTGTGGATCATCACTGATGTACTGTTGATCATCACTGATGTACCGTGGATCATCACTGATGTACTGAGGATCATCACCAATGTACTGAGGATCATCACTGATGTACTATGGATCATCACTGATGTACTGTGGATCATCACTGCTGTACTATGGATCATCACTGATGTACTATGAGCCATCACTGATGTACTATGGATCATCACTGATGTACTGTGGACCATCCCTGATGTACTGTGGACCATCCCTGATGTACTGTGGATCATCACTGATGTCCTGTGGATCATCACTGATGTACTGAGGATCATCACTGATGTACTGAGGATCATCACTGATGTACTATGGATCATCACTGATGTACTGTGGATCATCACTGATGTACTATAGATCATCACTGATGTACTGTGGATCATCACTGATGTACTGTGGATCATCACTGATGTACTGAGGATCATCACTGATGTACTATGGATCATCACTGATGTACTGTGGATCATCACTGATGTACTATGGATCATCACTGATGTACTGTGGATCAGCACTGATGTACTGTGGATCATCACTGATGTACTGAGGATCATCACCAATGTACTGAGGATCATCACTGATGTACTATGGATCATCACTGATGTACTGTGGATCATCACTGGTGTACTATGGATCATCACTGATGTACTATGAGCCATCACTGATGTACTATGGATCATCACTGATGTACTGTGGACCATCCCTGATGTACTGTGGATCATCACTGATGTACTGTGGATCATCACTGATGTACCGTGGATCATCACTGATCTACTGAGGATCATCATTGATATACTGAGGATCATCACTGATGTACTATGGATCATCACTGATGTACTGTGGATCATCACTGATGTACTATAGATCATCACTGATGTACTGTGGATCATCACTGATGTACTGTGGATCATCTCTGATGTACTGAGGATCATCACTGATGTACTATGGATCATCACTGATGTACTGTGGATCATCACTGATGTACTGTGGATCATCAGTGGTGTACTATGGATCATCACTGATGTACTGTGAGCCATCACTGATGTACTATGGATCATCACTGATGTACTGTGGACCATCCCTGATGTACTGTGGATCATCACTGATGTACTGTGGAGCATCACTGATGTACCGTGGATCATCACTGATGTACTGAGGATCATCACCGATGTACTGAGGATCATCACTGATGTACTGTGGATCATCACTGATGTACTTTGGGCCATCACAGGTGTACTATGGATCATCACTGATGTACTGTGGTTCATCACTGATGTACTGTGGTTCATCACTGATGTACTATGGATCATCACTTATGTACTATGGATCATCACTGATGTACTATGGATCATCACTGATGTACTATGGATCATCACTGGTGTACTATGGATCATCACTGGTGTACTGTGGACCATCCCTGATGTACTGTGGATCATCACTGATGTCCTGTGGATCATCACTGATGTACTGAGGATCATCACTGATGTACTATGGATCATCACTGATGTACTGTGGATCATCACTGATGTACTATAGATCATCACTGATGTACTGTGGATCATCACTGATGTACTGTGGATCATCACTGATGTACTATGGATCATCACTGATGTACTGTGGATCATCACTGGTGTACTGTGGATCATCACTGATGTACTATGGATCAGCACTGATGTACTGTGGACCATCCCTGATGTACTGTGGATCATCACTGATGTACTGTGGATCATCACTGATGTACCGTGGATCATCACTGATGTACTGAGGATCATCACCAATGTACTGAGGATCATCACTGATGTACTATGGATCATCACTGATGTACTGTGGATCATCACTGGTGTACTATGGATCATCACTGATGTACTATGAGCCATCACTGATGTACTATGGATCATCACTGATGTACTGTGGACCATCCCTGATGTACTGTGGATCATCACTGATGTCCTGTGGATCATCACTGATGTACTGAGGATCATCACTGATGTACTGAGGATCATCACTGATGTACTATGGATCATCACTGATGTACTGTGGATCATCACTGATGTACTGTGGATCATCACTGATGTACTATAGATCATCACTGATGTACTGTGGATCATCACTGATGTACTGTGGATCATCACTGATGTACTGAGGATCATCACTGATGTACTATGGATCATCACTGATGTACTGTGGATCATCACTGGTGTACTATGGATCATCACTGATGTACTATGGATCATCACTGATGTACTGTGGACCATCCCTGATGTACTGTGGATCATCACTGATGTACTGTGGATCATCACTGATGTACCGTGGATCATCACTGATGTACTGAGGATCATCACCAATGTACTGAGGATCATCACTGATGTACTATGGATCATCACTGATGTACTGTGGATCATCACTGGTGTACTATGGATCATCACTGATGTACTATGAGCCATCACTGATGTACTATGGATCATCACTAGTGATGAGCCGAACACCCCCGGGTTCGGTTCGCACCAGAACCCGCGAACGGACCGAAAGTTCGAACGAACATTAGAACCCTATCAAATACAATGGATGCGAACGTTCGAATTCTAAAGTGCTAATTATAACAACTATTATGCATGTTATTGTCCTAAAAAGGGTTTGGGAACCCGGGTTCTGCACCAGGGGACATGTATCACTGCAAAAAGAAGTTTTAAAAACGGTCGTTTTTCGGGAGCAGTCATTTTAATGATGCATAAAGTGAAAAAAAAAAAGTCAAATATTCCTTTAAATATCGTACCTGGGGGGTGTCTAAAGTATGCCTGTGAAGTGCCACGTGTTTCCCATGTTTAGAACTGTCCCTGCACAAAATGACACTTCTAAAGGAAAAAAAAGCCATTTAAAACTGCTTGCGGCTTTAATGTAATGTCTGGTCCCGGTAATATGGATGAAATTCTTTAAGAAAAATGGCATAGCTACCCCATGACCCCCCCCCTACCCCAGCCCATTACCAGCCCCTTTGGGTCTTGTATGGATATTAAGGGGAACCCCGCACATAAAATAAAAAAGGCCCTATATACTCTGAACAGCCCTATACAGGCGGTGCATACAAGACAGGGACTGTAGGTTTGTTCTTATGTAGAATCTGTTTGTAATTTTGAACAGGTACATTGTTGAAGTGTAGCTCCAGCCCAAAAATCTATTTTTAAACTTTTTGGAAAACATAGGTAAGGGTTATCACCCCTGTAACATTTGTTTTGCTGTCTGTGCCCCTGTTCAGAACATTTCACCTCACTTTCCGTCCCAATGACAACTGTTTTTGAAATGTGGTGTTTTTCTTGAAACAAGGATTGCTGATAAAGCATCAGTACAGAGGAGACACCTTTCTCCCATATTTATTCTTACAGGAGAGAATTTTCCTTCCTAGTGGTAGATTTCCTCTCACTTCCTGTTGTCTTCTTGCGTTTGCAAGTAGGAGTCGTTTGTAAGTTGGATGTTTGAAAGTAGGGACCTGCCGTATATACTCTGCAGAAATAGGCCCCTTAGTTGTTGGTGTTGGCACAACACTGTAAGCACTCACAGTTACTCTTGGTTGGTGCTGGAACGCCCTGCTGTCAACTATTATATCAGGAATTTTAATTACATATAATTGTTGAACAGTGGTAGTAAAAATTGGGCCTTTGATGGTGGTGCTGGTGCCACAACACTGTAAGCCCTGACAGTTACTCTTGGTGGGTGCAGCAATGGGCCCTGCTGTGAATTATTAGATCAAGAATTGTAATTACATGCCCCTGTTGAACAGGGGCTGAAAAATTGGGCCTTAGGCACTGGTGGCACAACACTGCAACCCCTCACAGATACTGTACTTGGAGCACAGCAATGAGCCCTGTTGCAAAGTATTGCTTCAAAAATTGTAATTACACGCCCCTGTTAAACAGGGGCTGAAAAATTGGGCGTTAGGCACTGGTGGCGGCACCCATAAACAAAAATGATCTTCCAAGCTATCATCATCAATCGTATCATTGAGGACTCGGAGGAGGAGGATAGCCAGTCAACATAACAGCACAGGCACTCAGCATCAGCATCAGTCTTGAAGGGATGTGACATGTTAAAATCAATTAGTCTGTTATATCAGCATCAGGTGTGTGGTAGCTGGTGGTGATCCAAGACTGGTTCATCTTGATGAAAGTCAGTCGATCAACCGAGTCGGTGGACAGGCGCACCCTGTGATCCGTGACAAATCCTCCAGCAGCACTGAATGTGCGTTCCGAAAGAACGCTGGATGCAGGACAGGCCAGTAGCTCAATTGCATACTGTGCAAGCTCTGGCCAGTGATCCATCCTCAAGACCCAGTAAGCCAGAGGATTTTCGGTGGGGAAGGTGTCCAAGTCTGACCTTGCCCCTAGATATTCCTGCACCATGTTTATCAGACGCTGGCGATGGTTGCTGGAACCGATCATACTTTGGGGCTGCGGACTAAAGAATTGTCTGAACGCATCGGTCAGACGGCCACCTTCCCCACCGCTCCTTCTTTGACTGGCCGAAGCCTCAGCAACTCGTTGTCCAGGACCAGGAGTTTGCAACCTCCCAGTCTCTGGGAACGCGTTGCACAGACCTTTCTGCAAGGCCTCCCGGAGTTGTCTCATCCTCTGCTCCCTCTGCGACGGTAACATAAGGTCCGCAACCTTACCCTTGTACCGTGGATCAAGGAGAGTGGCCAGCCAGTAATGGTCCCTCTCCTTGATCCGAAGAATACGAGGATCCTTCCGCAGACTTTGCAGGATCAGGGAGGCCATGCAGCGTAGGTTTGCTGAGGCATTCGCTCCGGAGTCCTCTGGGTCACTAAGGACGACATGATCCGCAGCCACCTCCTCCCAGCCACGTACAAGTCCACTGGTTTCTTGGGACTGTAAATCATCCCTAAAAGACTGCTGCTGATGATGCTGAGTGCCAGCCTCCACCTCCATGCTGACACAATCCTCCTCCTCCTCCTCCTCCTCCTCTTCCTGTGCGATGGGTGGGACAGAAGGAACACTGTCTGGGTAAAGGGGGCCTTGAGAGGCAAGGAAGTCCTCCTCTTCCTGCCTGTGTTCTGCCTCAAGTGCCCTGTCCATTATTCCACGCAGCGTGTGCTCCAACAGGTGGACAAGAGGTACAGTGTCACTGATGCATGCACTGTCACTGCTCACCATCCTCGTGGCCTCCTCAAATGGTGCCAGGACAGTGCATGCATCCCTGATCATGCCCCACTGGCGTGGAGAAAAAAAACCAAGCTCCCCTGACCCTGTCCTGGTGCCGTAGTCGCACAGGTACTCATTGATGGCCCTCTGCTGCGTGTGCAGCCGCTGCAGCATGGCCAACGTTGAGTTCCACCTGGTGGGCATGTCACATATAAGGCGGTTCTTGGGCAGGTTCAACTCCTTTTGCAGCTCAGCCAGGCGAGCACTGGCATTATAAGATCTGCGGAAATGCACACAGACTTTCCTGGCCTGCCTCAGGACATCCTGTAAGCCCGGGTACCTGCCCAAGAACCGCTGCACCACCAGGTTAAGGACGTGAGCCACACAGGGCACATGGGTCAGTTGTCCCTGTCGGAGGGCGGAGAGGAGGTTGGTGCCATTGTCGCAAACCACCATTCCTGGCTTAAGCTGGCGTGGCGTCAACCACCTCTCGGCCTGGCCCTGCAGAGCAGACAGGACCTCTGCCCCAGTGTGGCTTCTGTCCCCCAAACACACCAGCGCAAGCACGGCATGGCATCTTTTTGCCTGCGTACTTGCGTAGCCCCGTGAACGGCTACGGAGCACCGCTGGTTCATAGGACAAACCACAGGAAGAGGCCATGGAGGAAGAAGAAGAGGAGGGGGTGGAGGAGAGAGGTGTGTCACAACCAGTAGTAGCATTTTGGAGGCGTGGCGGTGGGACAACCTCCAACACTACTGCACCTTGTCCTGAATCCTTCCCAGCTGCCAAAAGAGTGACCCAATGGGCCGTGAAAGAAAGGTAACGTCCCTGTCCATGCCTGCTGGACCATGAGTCAGCGGTAATATGCACCTTACCACTGACCGCCCTGTCCAGCGAGGCCAAGACATTGCCTTCCACATGCCGGTAGAGAGCCGGAATAGCCTTCCGTGAGAAAAAGTGGCGTTTGGGAACCTGCCACTGAGGAACCGCACATTGCACAAACTCACGGAAGGGGGCCGAGTCTACCAACTGAAAAGGCAGCAGTTGAAGCGCTAGCAATTTAGCCAAGCTAGCATTCAACCGCTGGGCATGTGGATGGCTGGGAGTGAACTTCTTTCGACGGTCCAGCAGCTGGGGCAGGGAAATTTGCCTGCTAGAATCGGACGTCGGTGTACTGCTAGCAGAGTGGGCGCAAGTACTTGGCTGTGACACACCTAATTCTACACCTTCATTCCTCTCAGTGCATGTTTCAGAGAGGACTGAAGTTATAGTGGGGTTGGAGATCCCAGCTGATGCGGTGCAAGGAGAGGTCCGCTTTGTTCTTTGGTGTGGGTCTTTGAGGTAGGCTTGCCAACGAGCTGCATGGCAGGTCAACATATGTCTGGTCAGGCATGTGGTACCCAAGCGGCTGATGTTTTGGCCACGCGATATACGCTTGAGACATATGTTGCAAACAGCAGCTGTGCGATCTGATGCACTAGCCTCAAAAAAGGCCCACACCAAAGAACTTTTTGAATGACGGGCAGAGGCAGCGCCCTGCACAGGCGGAGCTCTGCGGTGTGATTCCGTCGGTGTACTGCCCTTACGCTGGCCACCAAAGGGCATCCTGCCTCGTTGGAGATGTGCCTCCTCCTCATCCTCCTCCTCCTCCTCTCTCCTATTAGGCACCCACGTGGAGTCAGTGACCTCATCATCCCCTCCCTCCTCATCACTGGAGCCAATCTGGCAGTATGCTGCAGCTGCTGGAACATGACTGCCAGATTGGTGTCCTTCTTGAGCATCCCCTCTGTCTGCTCTCACGCTACTGCCTTCCTCTAGCTGGGTTTCATCATCAGACCCTTCGAAACGCTGGGCATCCTCCTGGAGCATGTACCCAACACTGTGCTCAAACAGTTCGGGGGACTCCTCAGGAGGAGGACATGGTGGGTCTAGGGAAGGAGTGACTGATGATTTGTCTGACATTGATACCAGGGAAGACGACGCTTTGGCAGCTGCTTTTCCAGTACCCTGAGCCTGGGTGAGAGAGGATGAGGAGGAGGAGGAGGGCTTGGTCATCCACTCTACCAAGTCTTCGGCATGATGTGGCTCAACATGTCCAGCTGCCGAAAAGAAGGACAAGCGTGTCCCATGGCCATGTGCTGATGACAATGCACCGCGTCCACGACCAGCACTGTTGCCCCCAGACACAGAGCCTGCTTGCCCTCTTTTATTGCCTCCTGACTGTCTGCCTCTCCTTGTTTGCCTTCCAGACATTCTAATAGATGGCCTGCAGGGAGATGGGAAAAAAGCAATAAGGGCTACCTTCAGGTGTCCTTCTCTGTCCCTTGAAACAAGGACTTTCACAGTGAAAGAAACTGACACTCTCCCTACCTACAGTTTTCTGTCCCTAGAATAAATGTTTTTTTTAATCACAATATAGCACAAGGACAATTCACTCACTGTCCTTACAGGTCCCTGGAAACAAGGACTTGCAGAGTGAAAGAAAAAAAACACTCTCCCTACCTACAGTTTTCTGTCCCTAGAAAAAATGTTTTTTTTAATCACAATATAGCACAAGGACAATTCACTCACTGTCCTTACAGGTCCCTGGAAACAAGGACTTGCAGAGTGAAATAAACTGACACTCTCCCTACCTACAGTTTTCTGTCCCTAGAATAAATGTTTTTTTTAAGCACAATATAGCACAAGGACAATTCACTCACTGTCCTTACAGGTCCCTGGAAACAAGGACTTGCAGAGTGAAAGAAAAAAAACACTCTCCCTACCTACAGTTTTCTGTCCCTAGAAAAAATGTTTTTTTTAATCACAATATAGCACAAGAACAATTCACTCACTGTCCTTACAGGTCCCTGGAAACAAGGACTTGCAGAGTGAAATAAACTGACACTCTCCCTACCTACAGTTTTCTGTCCCTAGAATAAATGTTTTTTTTAAGCACAATATAGCACAAGGAGAATTCACTCACTGTCCTTCCAGGTCCCTGGAAACAAGGACTTGCAGAGTGAAAGAAAAAAAACACTCTCCCTACCTACAGTTTTCTGTCCCTAGAAAAAATGTTTTTTTTAATCACAATATAGCACAAGGACAATTCACTCACTGTCCTTACAGGTCCCTGGAAACAAGGACTTGCAGAGTGAAATAAACTGACACTCTCCCTACCTACAGTTTTCTGTCCCTAGAATAAATGTTTTTTTTAAGCACAATATAGCACAAGGACAATTCACTCACTGTCCTTACAGGTCCCTGGAAACAAGGACTTGCAGAGTGAAAGAAAAAAAACACTCTCCCTACCTACAGTTTTCTGTCCCTAGAAAAAATGTTTTTTTTAATCACAATATAGCACAAGAACAATTCACTCACTGTCCTTACAGGTCCCTGGAAACAAGGACTTGCAGAGTGAAATAAACTGACACTCTCCCTACCTACAGTTTTCTGTCCCTAGAATAAATGTTTTTTTTAAGCACAATATAGCACAAGGAGAATTCACTCACTGTCCTTCCAGGTCCCTGGAAACAAGGACTTGCAGAGTGAAAGAAAAAAAACACTCTCCCTACCTACAGTTTTCTGTCCCTAGAAAAAATGTTTTTTTTAATCACAATATAGCACAAGGACAATTCACTCACTGTCCTTACAGGTCCCTGGAAACAAGGACTTGCAGAGTGAAAGAAAATAAACACTCTCCCTACCTACAGTTTTCTGTCCCTAGAATAAATGTTTTTTTTAAGCACAATATAGCACAAGGACAATTCACTCACTGTCCTTACAGGTCCCTGGAAACAAGGACTTGCAGAGTGAAATAAACTGACACTCTCCCTACCTACAGTTTTCTGTCCCGAGAATAAATGTTTTTTTTAAGCACAATATAGCACAAGGACAATTCACTCACTGTCCTTCCAGGTCCCTGGAAACAAGGACTTGCAGAGTGAAAGAAAAAAAACACTCTCCCTACCTACAGTTTTCTGTCCCTAGAAAAAATGTTTTTTTTAATCACAATATAGCACAAGGACAATTCACTCACTGTCCTTACAGGTCCCTGGAAACAAGGACTTGCAGAGTGAAATAAACTGACACTCTCCCTACCTACAGTTTTCTGTCCCTAGAATAAATGTTTTTTTTAAGCACAATATAGCACAAGGACAATTCACTCACTGTCCTTCCAGGTCCCTGGAAACAAGGACTTGCAGAGTGAAAGAAAAAAAACACTCTCCCTACCTACAGTTTTCTGTCCCTAGAATAAATGTTTTTTTAAGCACAATATAGCACAAGGACAATTCACTCACTGTCCTTCCAGGTCCCTGGAAACAAGGACTTGCAGAGTGAAAGAAACTGAGACTGTCCCTACCTACAGTTTTCTGTCCCTAGAATAAATGTTTTTTTTAAGCACACTATAGCACAAGCACAAAACACACTGACACTCTCCCTACCTATCCTTCTCTTTCCCTAAACTAAAGGAATCCAGGTTAAGCAAGAAAGAAATAACAGTCACTGTCCCTGCCTATGCTGCTCTATCCCTGCTCCGGAACACACTACACTAGGCCGCCGTGCTGGCGGCCTTTTATAGTGTGGGGCGTGTACTAAACACCCTCAGCAATAATTGGCCACAGGCATCCTGCCTGTGGCCAATCATTGCTCTCCTCGCTGCCGGCGCTGTGATTGGCCAAGCATGCGGGGTCACAGTGCATGCTTGGCCAATCACAGCGCCTGGATGACACTGCGATGGCGTAGTGCATTGTGGGCCGTTCGCGTCACTCGAATTTGGCGCGAACGGCCCAAATCGTTCGATCTTCGTCGAACGATCGAACAGCCGATGTTCGAGTCGAACGTATGTTCGACTCGAACACGAAGCTCATCCCTAATCATCACTGATGTACTGTGGACCATCCCTGATGTACTGTGGATCATCACTGATGTACTGTGGATCATCACTGATGTACCGTGGATCATCACTGATGTACTGAGGATCATCATTGATATACTGAGGATCATCACTGATGTACTGTGGATCATCACTGATGTACTGTGGATCATCACTGATGTACTGTGGATCATCACTGATGTACTATAGATCATCACTGATGTACTGTGGATCATCTCTGATGTACTGAGGATCATCACTGATGTACTGTGGATCATCACTGATGTACTGTGGATCATCACTGGTGTACTATGGATCATCACTGATGTACTATGAGCCATCACTGATGTACTATGGATCATCACTGATGTACTGTGGACCATCCCTGATGTACTGTGGATCATCACTGATGTACTGTGGATCATCACTGATGTACCGTGGATCATCACTGATGTACTGAGGATCATCACCGATGTACTGAGGATCATCACTGATGTACTGTGGATCATCACTGATGTACTTTGGGCCATCACAGGTGTACTATGGATCATCACTGATGTACTGTGGTTCATCACTGATGTACTATGGATCATCACTTATGTACTATGGATCATCACTGATGTACTATGGATCATCACTGATGTACTATGGATCATCACTGGTGTACTATGGATCATCACTGGTGTACTGTGGACCATCCCTGCTGTACTGTGGATCATCACTGATGTCCTGTGGATCATCACTGATGTACTGAGGATCATCACTGATGTACTGAGGATCATCACTGATGTACTATGGATCATCACTGATGTACTGTGAATCATCACTGATGCACTATAGATCATCACTGATGTACTGTGGATCATCACTGATGTACTGTGGATCAACACTGATGTACTGAGGATCATCACTGATGTGCTATGGATCATCACTGATGTACTGTGGATCATCACTGGTGTACTGTGGATCATCACTGATGTACTATGGATCATCACTGATGTACTATGAGCCATCACTGATGTACTATGGATCATCACTGATGTACTGTGGACCATCCCTGATGTACCGTGGATCATCACTGATGTACTGAGGATCATCACCGATGTACTGAGGATCATCACTGATGTACTGTGGATCATCACTGATGTACTTTGGGCCATCACAGGTGTACTATGGATCATCACTGATGTACTGTGGTTCATCACTGATGTACTGTGGTTCATCACTGATGTACTATGGATCATCACTTATGTACTATGGATCATCACTGATGTACTATGGATCATCACTGATGTACTATGGATCATCACTGGTGTACTATGGATCATCACTGGTGTACTGTGGACCATCCCTGCTGTACTGTGGATCATCACTGATGTCCTGTGGATCATCACTGATGTACTGAGGATCATCACTGATGTACTGAGGATCATCACTGATGTACTATGGATCATCACTGATGTACTGTGAATCATCACTGATGCACTATAGATCATCACTGATGTACTGTGGATCATCACTGATGTACTGTGGATCAACACTGATGTACTGAGGATCATCACTGATGTGCTATGGATCATCACTGATGTACTGTGGATCATCACTGGTGTACTGTGGATCATCACTGATGTACTATGGATCATCACTGATGTACTATGAGCCATCACTGATGTACTATGGATCATCACTGATGTACTGTGGATCATCACTGATGTACTGTGGATCATCACTGATGTACTGTGGATCATCACTGATGTACTATGGATCATCACTGATGTACTGTGGACCATCCCTGATGTACTATGGATCATCACTGATGTACTGTGGATCATCACTGATGTACCGTGGATCATCACTGATGTACTGAGGATCATCACCAATGTACTGAGGATCATCACTGATGTACTATGGATCATCACTGATGTACTGTGGATCATCACTGGTGTACTATGGATCATCACTGATGTACTATGAGCCATCACTGATGTACTATGGATCATCACTGATGTACTGTGGACCATCCCTGATGTACTGTGGATCATCACTGATGTCCTGTGGATCATCACTGATGTACTGAGGATCATCACTGATGTACTGAGGATCATCACTGATGTACTATGGATCATCACTGATGTACTGTGGATCATCACTGATGTACCATGGATCATCACTGATGTACTGAGGATCATCACCAATGTACTGTGGATCATCACTGATGTACTGAAGATCATCATTGATTTACTGAGAATCATCACTAATGTACTATGGATCATCACTGATGTACTGTGGATCATCACTGGTGTACTATGGATCATCACTGATGTACTATGAGCCATCACTGATGTACTATGGATCATCACTGATGTACTGTGGACCATCCCTGATGTACTGTGGATCATCACTGATGTACTGTGGATCATCACTGATGTACCGTGGATCATCACTGATGTACTGAGGATCATCACCGATGTACTGTGGATCATCACTGATGTACTGAGGATCATCATTGATTTACTGAGAATCATCACTAATGTACTATGGATCATCACTGATGTACTGTGGATCATCACTGATGTACTATAGATCATCACTGATGTACTGTGGATCATCACTGATGTACTGTGGATCATCTCTGATGTACTGAGGATCATCACTGATGTACTGTGGATCATCTCTGATGTACTGAGGATCATCACTGATGTACTATGGATCATCACTGATGTACTGTGGATCATCACTGGTGTACTATGGATCATCACTGATGTACTGTGGACCATCCCTGATGTACTGTGGATCATCACTGATGTACTGTGGATCATCACTGATGTACCGTGGATCATCACTGATGTACTGAGGATCATCACCGATGTACTGAGGATCATCACTGATGTACTGTGGATCATCACTGATGTACTTTGGGCCATCACAGGTGTACTATGGATCATCACTGGTGTACTATGGATCATCACTGGTGTACTATGGGTTATCACTGATGTACTATGGACCATCCCTGATATACTGTGGATCATCACTGATGTACTGTGGATCATCACTGATGTACTATGGACCATCCCTGATGTACTATGGACCATCCCTTATGTACTGTGGATTATCACTGATGTACCGTGGATCATCACTGATGTACTATAGTTCATCACTGATGTACTATAGTTCATCACTGATGTACTATGGATCATCACTGGTGTACTATGGATCATCACTGATGTACTTTTGACCATCTCTGATGTACTATGGACCATCCCTGATGTACTGTGGATCATTACTGATGTACTGTGGATCATCACTGATGTACTATAGATCATCACTGATGTACTATGGGCCATCACTGGTGTACTATGGGCCATCACTGGTGTACTATGGGCCATCACTGGTGTACTATGGACCATCACTGGTGTACTATGGATCATCACTGATGTACTGTGGATCATCACTGATGTACTATAGATCATCACTGATGTACTGTGGATCATCACTGATGTACTGTGGATCATCACTGATGTACTGAGGATCATCACTGATGTGCTATGGATCATCACTGATGTACTGTGGACCATCCCTGATGTACTGTGGATCATCACTGATGTACTGTGGATCATCACTAATGTTCCGTGGATCATCACTGATGTACTGAGGATCATCACCAATGTACTGAGGATCATCACTGATGCACTATGGATCATCACTGATGTACTGTGGATCATCACTGGTGTACTATGGATCATCACTGATGTACTATGAGCCATCACTGATGTACTATGGATCATCACTGATGTACTGTGGACCATCCCTGATGTACTGTGGATCATCACTGATGTACTGTGGATCATCACTGATGTACCGTGGATCACCACTGATGTACTGAGGATCATCACCGATGTACTGTGGATCATCACTGATGTACTGAGGATCATCATTGATTTACTGAGAATCATCACTAATGTACTATGGATCATCACTGATGTACTGTGGATCATCACTGATGTACTATAGATCATCACTGATGTACTGTGGATCATCACTGATGTACTGTGGATCATCTCTGATGTACTGAGGATCATCACTGATGTACTATGGATCATCACTGATGTACTGTGGATCATCACTGGTGTACTATGGATCATCACTGATGTACTATGAGCCATCACTGATGTACAATGGATCATCACTGATGTAATGTGGACCATCCCTGATGTACTGTGGATCATCACTGATGTACTGTGGATCATCACTGATGTACCGTGGATCATCACTGATGTACTGAGGATCATCACCGATGTACTGAGAATCATCACTGATGTACTGTGGATCATCACTGATGTACTTTGGGCCATCACAGGTGTACTATGGATCATCACTGGTGTACTATGGATCATCACTGGTGTACTATGGGTTATCACTGATGTACTATGGACCATCCCTGATATACTGTGGATCATCACTGATGTACTGTGGATCATCACTGATGTACAATGGACCATCCCTGATGTACTATGGACCATCCCTTATGTACTGTGGATTATCACTGATGTACCGTGGATCATCACTGATGTACTATAGTTCATCACTGATGTACTATAGTTCATCACTGATGTACTATGGATCATCACTGGTGTACTATGGATCATCACTGATGTACTTTTGACCATCTCTGATGTACTATGGACCATCCCTGATGTACTGTGGATCATTACTGATGTACTGTGGATCATCACTGATGTACTATAGATCATCACTGATGTACTATGGGCCATCACTGGTGTACTATGGGCCATCACTGGTGTACTATGGGCCATCACTGGTGTACTATGGACCATCACTGGTGTACTATGGATCATCACTGATGTACTGTGGATCATCACTGATGTACTGTGGATCATCACTGATGTTCTATGGATCATCACTGATGTACTATGAGCCATCACTGATTTACAATGGATCATCACTGATGTAATGTGGACCATCCCTGATGTACTGTGGATCATCACTGATGTACTGTGGATCATCACTGATGTACCGTGGATCATCACTGATGTACTGAGGATCATCACCGATGTACTGAGAATCATCACTGATGTACTGTGGATCATCACTGATGTACTTTGGGCCATCACAGGTGTACTATGGATCATCACTGGTGTACTATGGATCATCACTGGTGTACTATGGGTTATCACTGATGTACTATGGACCATCCCTGATATACTGTGGATCATCACTGATGTACTGTGGATCATCACTGATGTACAATGGACCATCCCTGATGTACTATGGACCATCCCTTATGTACTGTGGATTATCACTGATGTACCGTGGATCATCACTGATGTACTATAGTTCATCACTGATGTACTATAGTTCATCACTGATGTACTATGGATCATCACTGGTGTACTATGGATCATCACTGATGTACTTTTGACCATCTCTGATGTACTATGGACCATCCCTGATGTACTGTGGATCATTACTGATGTACTGTGGATCATCACTGATGTACTATAGATCATCACTGATGTACTATGGGCCATCACTGGTGTACTATGGGCCATCACTGGTGTACTATGGGCCATCACTGGTGTACTATGGACCATCACTGGTGTACTATGGATCATCACTGATGTACTGTGGATCATCACTGATGTACTGTGGATCATCACTGATGTTCTATGGATCATCACTGATGTACTATAGATCATCACTGATGTACTATGGATCATCACTGATGTACTATGGACCATCACTGGTGTACTATGGATCATCACTGGTGTACTATGGATCATCACTGGTGTACTATGGATCATCACTGGTGTACTATGGACCATCCCTGATGTACTGTGGATCATCACTGATGTACTGTGGATCATCACTGATGTACTATAGTTCATCACTGATGTACTATGGATCATCACTGGTGTACTATGGATCATCACTGATGTACTATGGACCATCCCTGATGTACTATGGACCATCCCTGTTGTACTGTGGATCATCACTGATGTACTATAGATCATCACTGATGTACTATAGATCATCACTGATGTACTATGGGCCATCACTGGTGTACTATGGGCCATCACTGGTGTACTATGGATCATCACTGGTGTACTGTGGACCATCACTGATGTACTGTGGACCATCACTGATGTACTGCAGACCATCACTGATGTACTGTGGAACATCACTGATGTACTGTGGATCATCCCTGGTGTACTATGGATCATCTCTGATGTACTATGGATCATCACTGATGTACTATGGATCATCACTGATGTACTATGGATCATCACTGATACACTATGAGCCATCAATGATGTACTGTTGATCATCACTGATGTACTATGGATCATCACTGATGTACTATGGACCATCCCTGATGAACTATGGACCATCCCCGATGTACTAAGGATCATCACTGATGTACTATAGATCATCACTGATGTACTGTGGATCATCACTGATGTACTGTGGATCATCACTGATGCACTGAGGATCATCACTGATGTACTATGGATCATCACTGATGTACTGTGGATCATCACTGATGTACTATGGATCATCACTGATGTACTATGGATCATCACTGATGTACTGTGGACCATCCCTGATGTACTGTGGATCATCACTGATGTACTGTGGATTATCACTGATGTACTGTGGACCATCACTGATGTACTGTGGATCATCACTGATGTTCTATGGATCATCACTGATGTACTATAGATCATCACTGATGTACTATGGATCATCACTGATGTACTATGGACCATCACTGGTGTACTATGGATCATCACTGGTGTACTATGGATCATCACTGGTGAACTATGGACCATCCCTGATGTACTGTGGATCATCACTGATGTACTGTGGATCATCACTGATGTACTATAGATCATCACTGATGTACTATGGGCCATCACTGGTGTACTATGTATCATCACTGGTGTACTATGGATCATCACTGATGTACTGTGGATCATCACTGATGTACTGTGGACCATCCCTGATGTACTGTGGATCATCACTGATGTACTATGGATCATCACTGATGTACTGTGGATCATCACTGAAGTACTGAGGATCATCACTGACGTACTGTGGATCATCACTGATGTACTGTGGATCATTACTGATGTACTATGGGCCATCACAGGTGTACTATGGGCCATCACAGGTGTACTATGGATCATCACTGATGTACTATGGACCATCCCTGATGTACTATGGACCATCCCTGATGTACTGTGGATCATCACTGATGTACTGTGGATCTTCACTGATGTACTATAGATCATCACTGATGTACTATGGGCCATCACTGGTGTACTATGGATCATCACTGGTGTACTATGGATCATCACTGATGTACTATGGATCATCACTGATGTACTGTGGATCATCACTGATGTATTATAGATCATCACTGATGTACTATGGGCCATCACTGGTGTACTATGGATCATCACTGATGTACTATGGACCATCCCTGATGTACTATGGACCATCCCTGATGTACTGTGGATTATCACTGATGTACCGTGGATCATCACTGATGTACTGAGGATCATCACTGATGTACTGTGGATCATCACTGATGTACTGTGGATCATCACTGATTTACTGTGGATCATTACTGATGTACTGAGGATCATCACTGATGTACTGAGGATCATCACTGATGTACTACGGATCATCACTGATGTACTATGGATCATCACTGATGTACTATGAGCCATCACTGATGTACTATGGATCATCACTTGTGTACTATGGATCATCACTGATGTACTGTAGATCATCACTGATGTACTATAGATCATAACTGATGTTCTATGGGCCATCACTGGTGTACTATGGATCATCAGAGATGTACTATGGATCATCACTGATGTACTATGGATCATCACTGATGTACTATGAGCCATCTCTGATGTACTATGGATCATCACTGATGTACTATGGATCATCACTGATGTACTATGAGCCATCACTGATGTACTATGGATCATCACTGATGTACTATGGATCATCACTGATGTACTGTGGATCATCACTGATGTACCGTGGATCATCACTGATGTACTGAGGATCATCACTGATGTACTGTGGATCATCACTGATGTACTGTGGATCATCACTGATGTACTATGGGCCATCACGGGTGTACTATGGATCATCACTGGTGTACTATGGATCATCACTGATGTATTATGGATCATCACTGATGTACTATGAGCCATCCCTGATGTACTATGGATCATCACTGATTTACAATGGATCATCACTGATGTACTATGAGCCATTACTGATGTACTATGGATCATCACTGATGTACTATGGATCATCACTGATGTACTGTGGACCATCCCTGATGTACTGTGGATCATCACTGATGTACTGTGGATCATCACTGATGTACCGTGGATCATCACTGATGTACTGAGGATCATCACTGATGTACTGAGGATCATCACTGATGTACTGTGGATCATCACTGATGTACTATGGGCCATCACAGGTGTACTATGGATCATCACTGGTGTACTATGGATCATCACTGATGTACTATGGACCATCCCTGATGTACTGTGGATCATCACTGATGTACTGTGGATCATCACTGGTGTACTATAGATCATCACTGATGTACTATTGGCCATCACTGGTGTACTATGGATCATCACTGATGTACTGTGGATCATCACTGATGTACTATGGACCATCCCTGATGTACTATGGACCATCCCTGATGTACCGTGGATTATCACTGATGTACCGTGGATCATCACTGATGTACCGTGGATCATCACTGATGTACTGAGGATCATCACTGATATACTGTGGATCATCACTGATGTACTGTGGATCATCACTGATGTACTGAGGATCATCACTGATGTACTGTGGATCATCACTGATGTACTGAGGATCATCACTGATGTACTATGGATCATCACTGATGTACTGTGGATCATCACTGGTGTACTATGGATCATCACTGATGTACTATGGATCATCACTGATGTACTGTGGACCATCCCTGATGTACTGTGGATCATCACTGATGTACTGTGGATCATCACTGATGTACCGAGGATCATCACTGATGTACTGAGGATCATCACTGATGTACTGTGGATCATCGCTGGTGTACTATGGATCATCACTGATGTACTATGAGCCATCACTGATGTACTATGGATCTGATGTACTGTGGACCATCCCTGATGTACTGTGGATCATCACTGATGTACTGTGGATCATCACTGATGTACCGTGGATCATCACTGATGTACTGAGGATCATCATTGATATACTGAGGATCATCACTGATGTACTATGGATCATCACTGATGTACTGTGGATCATCACTGATGTACTATAGATCATCACTGATGTACTGTGGATCATCACTGATGTACTGGGGATCATCTCTGATGTACTGAGGATCATCACTGATGTACTATGGATCATCACTGATGTACTATGGATCATCACTGATGTACTGTGGATCATCACTGATGTCCTGTGGATCATCACTGATGTACTGAGGATCATCACTGATGTACTGAGGATCATCACCAATGTACTGAGGATCATCACAGATGTACTATGGATCATCACTGATGTACTGTGGATCATCACTTGTGTACTATGGATCATCACTGATGTACTATGAGCCATCACTGATGTACTATGGATCATCACTGATGTACTGTGGACCATCCCTGATGTACTGTGGATCATCACTGATGTACTGTGGATCATCACTGATGTACTATGAGCCATCACTGATGTACTGTGGGCTATCACTGATGTACTGTGGATCATCACTGATGTACTATGGATCATCACTGATGTACTATGGATCATCACTGGTGTACTATGGATCATCACTGGTGTACTATGGATCATCACTGATGTACTGTGGACAATCCCTGATGTACTGAGGATCATTACTGATGTACTTTGGATCATCATTGATGTACTGAGGATCATCACTGATGTACTGAGGATCATCACTGATGTACTGTGGATCATCACTGATGTACTATAGATCATCACTGATGTAATGTGGATCATCACTGATGTACTGTGGATCATCACTGATGTACTGTGGATCATCACTGATGTACTATGGATCATCACTGATGTACTGTGGATCATCACTGATGTACTATAGATCATCACTGATGTACTATGGATCATCACTGATGTACTATGGACCATCCCTGATGTACTGTGGAACATTACTGATGTACTGTGGATTATCACAGATGTATTGTGGATTATCACTGATGTACTGTGGACCATCACTGATGTACTGTGGATCATCACTGATGTACTATAGATCATCCCTGATGTACTATGGACCATCACTGGTGTACTATGGATCATCATTGGTGTACTATGGATCATCACTGGTGTACTATGGACCATCCCTGATGTACTGTGGATCATGACTGATGTACTGTGGATCATCACTGATGTACTATAGTTCATCACTGATGTACTATGAGCCATCACTGGTGAACTATGGATCATCACTGGTGTACTATAGATCATCACTGATGTACTATGGACCATCCCTGATGTACTATGGACCATCCCTGATGTACTGTGGATCATCCCTGATGTACTGTGGATCATCACTGATGTACTGTGGATCATCACTGATGTACTATAGATCATCACTGATGTACTATGGGTCATCACTGGTGTACTATGGGCCATCACTGGTGTACTATGGATCATCACTGGTGTACTATGGATCATCACTGGTGTACTGTGGACCATCACTAATGTACTGTGGACCATCACTGATGTACTGTGGATCATCACTGATGTACTGTGGATCATCCCTGGTGTACTATGGATCATCACTGGTGTACTATGGATCATCACTGGTGTACTATGGATCATCTCTGATGTACTATGGATCATCACTGATGTACTATGGATCATCACTGATGTACTATGGATCATCACTGATGTACTATGAGCCATCACTGATGTACTATGGATCATCACTGGTGTACTATGGATCATCACTGATGTACTGTGGACCATCCCTGATGTACTGTGGATCATCACCGATGTACTGTGGATCATCCCTGGTGTACTATGGATCATCACTGGTGTACTATGGATCATCACTGGTGTACTATGGATCATCTGTGCTGTACTATGGATCATCACTGATGTACTATGGATCATCACTGATGTACTATGGATCATCACTGATGTACTATGAGCCATCACTGATGTACTATGGATCATCACTGGTGTACTATGGATCATCACTGATGTACTATGGACCATCCCTGATGTACTGTGGATCATCACTGATGTACCGTGGATCATCACTGATGTACTGAGGATCATCACTGATGTACTGTGGATCATCACTGATGTACTATGGGCCATCACAGGTGTACTATGGATCATCACTGGTGTACTATGGATCATCACTGATGTACTGTGGATCATCACTGGTGTACTATGGATCATCACTGATGTACTATGGATCATCACTGATGTACTGTGGACCATCCCTGATGTACTGTGGATCATCACTGATGTACTGTGGATCATCACTGATGTACCGAGGATCATCACTGATGTACTGAGGATCATCACTGATGTACTGTGGATCATCGCTGGTGTACTATGGATCATCACTGATGTACTATGGATCTGATGTACTGTGGACCATCCCTGATGTACTGTGGATCATCACTGATGTACTGTGGATCATCACTGATGTACCGTGGATCATTACTGATGTACTGAGGATCATCATTGATATACTGAGGATCATCACTGATGTACTATGGATCATCACTGATGTACTGTGGATCATCACTGATGTACTATAGATCATCACTGATGTACTGTGGGTCATCACTGATGTACTGGGGATCATCTCTGATGTACTGAGGATCATCACTGATGTACTATGGATCATCACTGATGTACTATGGATCATCACTGATGTACTGTGGATCATCACTGATGTCCTGTGGATCATCACTGATGTACTGAGGATCATCACTGATGTACTGAGGATCATCACCAATGTACTGAGGATCGTCACAGATGTACTATGGATCATCACTGATGTACTGTGGATCATCACTGGTGTACTATGGATCATCACTGATGTACTATGAGCCATCACTGATGTACTATGGATCATCACTGATGTACTGTGGACCATCCCTGATGTACTGTGGATCATCACTGATGTACTGTGGATCATCACTGATGTACTATGAGCCATCACTGATGTACTGTGGGCTATCACTGATGTACTGTGGATCATCACTGATGTACTATGGATCATCACTGATGTACTATGGATCATCACTGGTGTACTATGGATCATCACTGGTCTACTATGGATCATCACTGATGTACTGTGGACAATCCCTGATGTACTGAGGATCATCACTGATGTACTTTGGATCATCATCGATGTACTGAGGATCATCACTGATGTACTGAGGATCATCACTGATGTACTGTGGATCATCACTGATGTACTATAGATCATCACTGATGTAATGTGGATCATCACTGATGTACTGTGGATCATCACTGATGTACTGTGGATCATCACTGATGTACTGTGGATCATCACTGATGTACTATAGATCATCACTGATGTACTATGGATCATCACTGATGTACTATGGACCATCCCTGATGTACTGTGGATCATTACTGATGTACTGTGGATTATCACTGATGTATTGTGGATTATCACTGATGTACTGTGGACCATCACTGATGTACTGTGGATCATCACTGATGTACTATAGATCATCCCTGATGTACTATGGACCATCACTGGTGTACTATGGATCATCATTGGTGTACTATGGATCATCACTGGTGTACTATGGACCATCCCTGATGTACTGTGGATCATGGCTGATGTACTGTGGATCATCACTGATGTACTATAGTTCATCACTGATGTACTATGAGCCATCACTGGTGAACTATGGATCATCACTGGTGTACTATAGATCATCACTGATGTACTATGGACCATCCCTGATGTACTATGGACCATCCCTGATGTACTGTGGATCATCACTGATGTACTGTGGATCATCACTGATGTACTGTGGATCATCACTGATGTACTATAGATCATCACTGATGAACTATGGGCCATCACTGGTGTACTATGGGCCATCACTGGTGTACTATGGATCATCACTGGTGTACTATGGATCATCACTGGTGTACTGTGGACCATCACTAATGTACTGTGGACCATCACTGATGTACTGTGGATCATCACTGATGTACTGTGGATCATCCCTGGTGTACTATGGATCATCACTGCTGTACTATGGATCATCAATGGTGTACTATGGATCATCTCTGATGTACTATGGATCATCACTGATGTACTATGGATCATCACTGATGTACTATGGATCATCACTGATGTACTATGAGCCATCACTGATGTACTATGGATCATCACTGGTGTACTATGGATCATCACTGATGTACTGTGGACCATCCCTGATGTACTGTGGATCATCACTGATGTACTGTGGATCATCCCTAGTGTACTATGGATCATCACTGGTGTACTATGGATCATCACTGGTGTACTATGGATCATCTCTGCTGTACTATGGATCATCACTGATGTACTATGGATCATCACTGATGTACTATGGATCATCACTGATGTACTATGAGCCATCACTGATGTACTATGGATCATCACTGGTGTACTATGGATCATCACTGATGTACTATGGACCATCCCTGATGTACTGTGGATCATCACTGATGTACCGTGGATCATCACTGATGTACTGAGGATCATCACTGATGTACTGAGGATCATCACTGATGTACTGTGGATCATCACTGATGTACTATGGGCCATCACAGGTGTACTATGGATCATCACTGGTGTACTATGGATCATCACTGATGTACTATGGACCATCCCTGATGTACTGTGGATCATCACTGATGTACTGTGGATCATCACTGGTGTACTATAGATCATCACTGATGTACTATTGGCCATCACTGGTGTACTATGGATCATCACTGATGTACTGTGGATCATCACTGATGTACTATGGACCATCCCTGATGTACTATGGACCATCCCTGATGTACTGTGGATTATCACTGATGTACCGTGGATCATCACTGATGTACCGTCGATCATCACTGATGTACTGAGGATCATCACTGATATACTGTGGATCATCACTGATGTACTGTGGATCATCACTGATGTACTGTGGATCATTACTGATGTACTGAGGATCATCACTGATGTACTACGGATCATCACTGATGTACTATGGATCATCACTGATGTACTATAAATCATCACTGATGTTCTATGGGCCATCACTGGTGTACTATGGATCATCACAGATGTACTATGGATCATCACTGATGTACTATGGATCATCCCTGATGTACTATGGACCATCACTGGTGTACTATGGATCATCATTGGTGTACTATGGATCATCACTGGTGTACTATGGACCATCCCTGATGTACTGTGGATCATGGCTGATGTACTGTGGATCATCACTGATGTACTATAGTTCATCACTGATGTACTATGAGCCATCACTGGTGAACTATGGATCATCACTGGTGTACTATAGATCATCACTGATGTACTATGGACCATCCCTGATGTACTATGGACCATCCCTGATGTACTGTGGATCATCACTGATGTACTGTGGATCATCACTGATGTACTGTGGATCATCACTGATGTACTATAGATCATCACTGATGAACTATGGGCCATCACTGGTGTACTATGGGCCATCACTGGTGTACTATGGATCATCACTGGTGTACTATGGATCATCACTGGTGTACTGTGGACCATCACTAATGTACTGTGGACCATCACTGATGTACTGTGGATCATCACTGATGTACTGTGGATCATCCCTGGTGTACTATGGATCATCACTGGTGTACTATGGATCATCAATGGTGTACTATGGATCATCTCTGATGTACTATGGATCATCACTGATGTACTATGGATCATCACTGATGTACTATGGATCATCACTGATGTACTATGAGCCATCACTGATGTACTATGGATCATCACTGGTGTACTATGGATCATCACTGATGTACTGTGGACCATCCCTGATGTACTGTGGATCATCACTGATGTACTGTGGATCATCCCTAGTGTACTATGGATCATCACTGGTGTACTATGGATCATCACTGGTGTACTATGGATCATCTCTGCTGTACTATGGATCATCACTGATGTACTATGGATCATCACTGATGTACTATGGATCATCACTGATGTACTATGAGCCATCACTGATGTACTATGGATCATCACTGGTGTACTATGGATCATCACTGATGTACTATGGACCATCCCTGATGTACTGTGGATCATCACTGATGTACCGTGGATCATCACTGATGTACTGAGGATCATCACTGATGTACTGAGGATCATCACTGATGTACTGTGGATCATCACTGATGTACTATGGGCCATCACAGGTGTACTATGGATCATCACTGGTGTACTATGGATCATCACTGATGTACTATGGACCATCCCTGATGTACTGTGGATCATCACTGATGTACTGTGGATCATCACTGGTGTACTATAGATCATCACTGATGTACTATTGGCCATCACTGGTGTACTATGGATCATCACTGATGTACTGTGGATCATCACTGATGTACTATGGACCATCCCTGATGTACTATGGACCATCCCTGATGTACTGTGGATTATCACTGATGTACCGTGGATCATCACTGATGTACCGTGGATCATCACTGATGTACTGAGGATCATCACTGATATACTGTGGATCATCACTGATGTACTGTGGATCATCACTGATGTACTGTGGATCATTACTGATGTACTGAGGATCATCACTGATGTACTACGGATCATCACTGATGTACTATGGATCATCACTGATGTACTATAAATCATCACTGATGTTCTATGGGCCATCACTGGTGTACTATGGATCATCACAGATGTACTATGGATCATCACTGATGTACTATGGATCATCACTGATGTACTATGAGCCATCTCTGATGTACTATGGATCATCACTGATGTACTATGGATCATCACTGATGTACTATGAGCCATCACTGATGTACTATGGATCATCACTGATGTACTATGGATCATCACTGATGTACTGTGGATCATCACTGATGTACCGTGGATCATCACTGATGTACTGAGGATCATCACTGATGTACTGTGGATCATCACTGATGTACTGTGGATCATCACTGATGTACTATGGGCCATCACGGGTGTACTATGGATCATCACTGGTGTACTATGGATCATCACTGATGTACTATGGACCATCCCTGATGTACTATGGACCATCCCTGATGTACTATGGACCATCCCTGATGTACTGTGGATCATCACTGATGTACTATGGACCATCCCTGATGTACTATGGACCATCCCTGATGTACTATAGATCATCACTGATGTAATGTGGATCATCACTGATGTACTATGGATCATCACTGATGTACTATGGATCATCACTGGTGTACTATGGATCATCACTGGTGTACTATGGATCATCACTGATGTACTGTGGACAATCCCTGATGTACTGTGGATCATCACTGATGTACTTTGGATCATCATTGATGTACTGAGGATCATCACTGATGTACTGTGGATCATCACTGATGTACTATAGATCATCACTGATGTAATGTGGATCATCACTGATGTACTGTGGATCATCACTGATGTACTGAGGATCATCACTGATGTACTATGGATCATCACTGATGTACTGTGGATCATCACTGATGTTCTATAGATCATCACTGATGTACTATGGATCATCACTGATGTACTATGGACCATCCCTGATGTACTGTGGATCATCACTGATGTACTGTGGATTATCACTGATGTACTGTGGACCATCACTGATGTACTGTGGATCATCACTGATGTACTGTGGATCATCACTGATGTACTATAGATCATCACTGATGTACTATGGACCATCACTGGTGTACTATGGATCATCATTGGTGTACTATGGATCATCACTGGTGTACTATGGACCATCCCTGATGTACTGTGGATCATGACTGTAGTACTGTTGATCATCACTGATGTACTATAGTTCATCACTGATGTACTATGAGCCATCACTGGTGTACTATGGATCATCACTGGTGTACTATAGATCATCACTGATGTACTATGGACCATCCCTGATGTACTATGGACCATCCCTGATGTACTATGGACCATCCCTGATGTACTGTGGATCATCACTGATGTACTATAGATCATCACTGATGTACTATGGGCCATCACTGGTGTACTATGGATCATCACTGATGTACTGTGGATCATCACTGATGTACTATGAGCCATCACTGATGTACTGTGGGCTATCACTGATGTACTGTGGATCATCACTGATGTACTATGGATCATCACTGATGTACTATGGATCATCACTGGTGTACTATGGATCATCACTGGTGTACTATGGATCATCACTGATGTACTGTGGACAATCCCTGATGTACTGAGGATCATCACTGATGTACTTTGGATCATCATTGATGTACTGAGGATCATCACTGATGTACTGTGGATCATCACTGATGTACTATAGATCATCACTGATGTAATGTGGATCATCACTGATGTACTGTGGATCATCACTGATGTACTGTGGATCATCACTGATGTACTGAGGATCATCACTGATGTACTATGGATCATCACTGATGTGCTGTGGATCATCACTGATGTACAATAGATCATCACTGATGTACTATGGATCATCACTGATGTACTATGGACCATCCCTGATGTACTGTGGATCATTACTGATGTACTGTGGATTATCACTGATGTACTGTGGATTATCACTGATGTACTGTGGACCATCACTGATGTACTGTGGATCATCACTGATGTACTATAGATCATCCCTGATGTACTATGGACCATCACTGGTGTACTATGGATCATCATTGGTGTACTATGGATCATCACTGGTGTACTATGGACCATCCCCCTGATGTACTGTGGATCATGACTGATGTACTGTGGATCATCACTGATGTACAATAGTTCATCACTGATGTACTATGAGCCATCACTGGTGTACTATGGATCATCACTGGTGTACTATAGATCATCACTGAAGTACTATGGACCATCCCTGATGTACTATGGACCATCCCTGATGTACTGTGGATCATCACTGATGTACTGTGGATCATCACTGATGTACTATAGATCATCACTGATGTACTATGGGCCATCACTGGTGTACTATGGGCCATCACTGGTGTACTATGGATCATCACTTGTGTACTATGGATCATCACTGGTGTACTGTGGATCATCACTGATGTACTGTGGATCATCCCTGGTGTACTATGGATCATCACTGGTGCACTATGGATCATCACTGGTGTACTATGGATCATCTCTGATGTACTATGGATCATCACTGATGTACTATGGATCATCACTGATGTACTATGGATCATCACTGATGTACTATGAGCCATCACTGATGTACTATGGATCATCACTGGTGTACTATGGATCATCACTGATGTACTGTGGACCATCCCTGATGTACTGTGAATCATCACTGATGTACTGTGGATCATCACTGATGTACCGTGGATCATCACTGATGTACTGAGGATCATCACTGATGTTCTGTGGATCATCACTGATGTACTATGGGCCATCACGGGTGTACTGTGGATCATCACTGATGTACTATGGATCATCACTGATGTAGTATGGACCATCCCTGATGTACTATGGACCATTCCTGATGTACTATGGACCATCCCTGATGTACTATGGACCATCCCTGATGTACTAAGGATCATCACTGATGTACTATAGATCATCACTGATGTACTATGGGCCATCACTGGTGTACTATGGATCATCACTGGTGTACTATGGATCATCACTGGTGTCCTGTGGACCATCCCTGATGTACTGTGGATCATCACTGATGTCCTGTGGATCATCACTGATGTACTGAGGATCATCACTGATGTACTATGGATCATCACTGATGTACTGTGGATCATCACTGATGTACTATAGATCATCACTGATGTACTGTGGATCATCACTGATGTACTTTGGATCATCACTGATGTACTGAGGATCATCACTGATGTACTATGGATCATCACTGATGTACTGTGGATCATCACTGGTGTACTATGGATCATCACTGATGTACTATGGATCATCACTGATGTACTGTGGACCATCCCTGATGTACTGTGGATCATCACTGATGTACTGTGGATCATCACTGATGTACCGTGGATCATCACTGATGTACTGAGGATCATCACTGATGTACTGTGGATCATCGCTGGTGTACTATGGATCATCACTGATGTACTATGAGCCATCACTGATGTACTATGGATCATCACTGATGTACTGTGGACCATCCCTGATGTACTGTGGATCATCACTGATGTACTGTGGATCATCACTGATGTACCGTGGATCATCACTGATGTACTGAGGATCATCATTGATATACTGAGGATCATCACTAATGTACTATGGATCATCACTGATGTACAGTGGATCATCACTGATGTACTATAGATCATCACTGATGTACTGTGGATCATCACTGATGTACTGGGGATCATCTCTGATGTACTGAGGATCATCACTGATGTACTAAGGATCATCACTGATGTACTATAGATCATCACTGATGTACTGTGGATCATCACTGATGTCCTGTGGATCATCACTGATGTACTGAGGATCATCACTGATGTACTGAGGATCATCACCAATGTACTGAGGATCATCACAGATGTACTATGGATCATCACTGATGTACTGTGGATCATCACTGGTGTACTATGGATCATCACTGATGTACTATGAGCCATCACTGATGTACTATGGATCATCACTGATGTACTGTGGACCATCCCTGATGTACTGTGGATCATCACTGATGTACTGTGGATCATCACTGATGTACTATGAGCCATCACTGATGTACTGTGGGCTATCACTGATGTACTGTGGATCATCACTGATGTACTATGGATCATCACTGATGTACTATGGATCATCACTGGTGTACTATGGATCATCACTGGTGTACTATGGATCATCACTGATGTACTGTGGACAATCCCTTATGTACTGAGGATCATCACTGATGTACTTTGGATCATCATTGATGTACTGAGGATCATCACTGATGTACTGTGGATCATCACTGATGTACTGTGGATCATCACTGATGTAATGTGGATCATCACTGATGTACTGTGGATCATCACTGATGTACTGTGGATCATCACTGATGTACTATGGATCATCACTGATGTACTGTGGATCATCACTGATGTACTATAGACCATCACTGATGTACTATGGATCATCACTGATGTACTATGGACCATCCCTGATGTACTGTGGATCATTACTGATGTACTGTGGATTATAACTGATGTATTGTGGATTATCACTGATGTACTGTGGACCATCACTGATGTACTGTGGATCATCACTGATGTACTATAGATCATCCCTGATGTACTATGGACCATCACTGGTGTACTATGGATCATCATTGGTGTACTATGGATCATCACTGGTGTACTATGGACCATCCCTGATGTACTGTGGATCATGACTGATGTACTGTGGATCATCACTGATGTACTATAGTTCATCACTGATGTACTATGAGCCATCACTGGTGAACTATGGACCATCCCTGATGTACTGTGGATCATCACTGATGTACTATGGACCATCCCTGATGTACTATGGACCATCCCTGATGTACTGTGGATCATCACTGATGTACTGTGGATCATCACTGATGTACTATAGATCATCACTGATATACTATGGGCCATCACTGGTGTACTATGGGCCATCACTGGTGTACTATGGATCATCACTGGTGTACTATGGATCATCACTGGTGTACTGTGGACCATCACTGATGTACTGTGGACCATCACTGATGTACTGTGGATCATCACTGATGTACTGTGGATCATCCCTGGTGTACTATGGATCATCACTGGTGTACTATGGATCATCTCTGATGTACTATGGATCATCACTGATGTACTATGGATCATCACTGATGTACTATGGATCATCACTGATGTACTATGAGCCATCACTGATGTACTATGGATCATCACTGGTGTACTATGGATCATCACTGATGTACTGTGGACCATCCCTGATGTACTGTGGATCATCACTGATGTACTGTGGATCATCACTGATGTACCGTGGATCATCACTGATGTACTGAGGATCATCACTGATGTTCTGTGGATCATCACTGATGTACTATGGGCCATCACGGGTGTACTATGGATCATCACTGATGTACTATGGATCATCACTGATGTACTATGGACCATCCCTGATGTACTATGGACCATCCCTGATGTACTATGGACCATCCCTGATGTACTAAGGATCATCACTGATGTACTATAGGTCATCACTGATGTACTATGGGCCATCACTGGTGTACTATGGATCATCACTGATGTACTATGGATCATCACTGGTGTACTATGGATCATCACTGGTGTCCTGTGGACCATCCCTGATGTACTGTGGATCATCACTGATGTCCTGTGGATCATCACTGATGTACTGAGGATCATCACTGATGTACTGAGGATCATCACTGATGTACTATGGATCATCACTGATGTACTGTGGATCATCACTGATGTACTGTGGATCATCACTGATGTACTGAGGATCATCACTGATGTACTATGGATCATCACTGATGTACTGTGGATCATCACTGGTGTACTATGGATCATCACTGATGTACTATGGATCATCACTGATGTACTGTGGACCATCCCTGATGTACTGTGGATCATCACTGATGTACTGTGGATCATCACTGATGTACCGTGGATCATCACTGATGTACTGAGGATCATCACCAATGTACTGAGGATCATCACTGATGTACTATGGATCATCACTGATGTACTGTGGATCATCACTGGTGTACTATGGATCATCACTGATGTACTATGAGCCATCACTGATGTACTATGGATCATCACTGATGTACTGTGGACCATCCCTGATGTACTGTGGATCATCACTGATGTACTGTGGATCATCACTGATGTACCGTGGATCATCACTGTTGTACTGAGGATCATCATTGATATACTGAGGATCATCACTGATGTACTATGGATCATCACTGATGTACTGTGGATCATCACTGATGTACTGTGGATCATCACTGATGTACTGGGGATCATCTCTGATGTACTGAGGATCATCACTGATGTACTATGGATCATCACTGATGTACTGTGGATCATCACTGATGTCCTGTGGATCATCACTGATGTACTGAGGATCATCACTGATGTACTGAGGATCATCACCCATGTACTGAGGATCATCACTGATGTACTGTGGATCATCACTGATGTACTGTGGATCATCACTGATGTACTGAGGATCATCACTGATGTACTATGGATCATCACTGATGTACTGTGGATCATCACTGGTGTACTATGGATCATCACTGATGTACTATGGATCATCACTGATGTACTGTGGACCATCCCTGATGTACTGTGGATCATCACTGATGTACTGTGGATCATCACTGATGTACCGTGGATCATCACTGATGTACTGAGGATCATCACCGATGTACTGAGTGTCAGGGTCACCTGTGGCCAGGTGACAGATGCACACCGTAGGGGGACAGGAGTGCACCGCGAGGTAGTGAACCCTATGGCTGGCTTCTGTGGATAGGAAACTGGGTGGTTGTGGAAAGCGGGACCAGAGGAGCACAACCGGGATCCCAACGGAAGCGAGAGCCAAGATTCCCCAGGGCGCGGAGTCTAAGACCCAGCTGGTCTTCTCCAGGGCCTCTAGTGGTGAGGATGTTACGCTGCAGGCTGGGACCAGGTCGCGGCCCCTGGAGTTTCCTAGCTCACGCCCCGTAGGATAAGGGGAAGCAGCAGCACACGATAGAGAGAACCGAATAACAAGCCGAAGGTCAGGGGCCACAAGCAGACAAGGATAACGAAGAACGAGCCGAAGGTCAAGGGTCACGAGCAGACAGGGATGGTCGGGGACAAGCCAATAACGTAACAGAGAGACAGACGTAGCACACGGCAGGCAGGAACCCAAACACACAATGCCTAACAAACACGTTGATCAGCAAAGCAGGCTTGCAGTGCACAGGTTAATATAGTGTTCAGTGATAGGGCCTGGGGTGGAGTCAGGCTGGGAGGAGATTATAAAGGAAGCCAGGTGAAGGAGGTCTGGTCTCTAGATGAACACATGAGGAGGAAGGTAAGATGGCAGACAGACATTAATGCATATCCATGACAGTACCCTCCCTCTTACGAGGCCTCCCCCTTCCCCGCCTGGGCCCAGGTTTAGAGGGAAACTTCAGATGAAACTCCTTTAACAGACGAGGTGCAAAGACCTCAGATGCAGTGATCCAAGACCTCTCCTCAGGACCAAACCCTTTCCAATGAACGAGGTACTGAAGAACGCCTTTACAGAGTCGGGAGTCCAGAATTTGACTGATCTCGTACTCCTGATTATCCTCAGAGACAGGCGCCACAGTAGGAAGAGGACGAGAGAATTTATTGAGGACTAAAGGCTTTAGAAGAGCAACATGAAAGGAGTTAGTGATTTTAAGGCTCTTAGGAATCTGGAGTTTGAAACAAACCGGATTCAGTTTAGCAGTTACCGTGTATGGACCGATGAATCGTGGAGCAAACTTCAGAGAAGGGACTCGGAGCTTGATGTTCCTGGTAGAGAGCCAGACTTTGTCCCCTGGCTCAAGAGAAGGCGGTTTACGCCTGCGGCGGTCGGCAAAGCCTTTGAATTTTTCAGCAGCTGCCCGGAGGGAATCATGAACGTGACCCCAAACGGAATTGAGAGACTCCTGAACCGAAGCCAAAGCTGGAATGTCTGGAGAACAGATCATAGGAAGAGGAAGTTGAGGGTGTTTTCCATAAACTGTGAAAAAGGGTGTCTTCTGCGAACTGGTATTCACATGATTGTTATGGGAGAATTCTGCCCACGGGAGTAGAGAGGACCAATCGTCATGGTGAGAAGACACAAAGGTGCGAAGAAAGACCTCTAACTCCTGATTAACCCTCTCAGTCTGTCCATTGGATTGGGGATGGTAAGAAGAAGAAAAATCCAAGACAATATTGAGGGATTTGCAAAAGGCTCTCCAAAAACGAGACGTGAATTGGACTCCCCTGTCGGAAACAATATGAGAAGGGACCCCATGTAGGCGGAGAATTTCTCGAATGAAAATGGGAACCAAGGCAGGGGCAGAAGGAAGACCAGGAAGAGGAACAAAATGAGCCATCTTGGAGAATCGATCGATTACCACCCAAATGACTGTATTATTCTCAGACAGTGGGAGATCGGTGATAAAATCCATGGCAATATGGGCCCAGGGTTCCTTAGGAATAGGCAAGGGCATGAGGAGACCAGCAGGAGCTTGTGTGGAGGATTTGGACTGAGCACAGACATGACAAGCTTTAACGTAGTCTTTGACGTCTGAGCGGAGATTAGGCCACCAGTAGTGACGACTGATGAGTAGGAAGGATCGGAGGAATCCAGAATGCCCTGCCACCTTGGAATCATGTCCCCAACGAAGGATCTTAGCTCTTAGCTCAGTGGGGACAAAGGTCTTACCAGGCGGAATTTTAGACTTCAGGGTGGTAGAGTGGGCAACAATGCATGAGGTGGGAATGATCGGCTCAGGTTCAGGGGCGGACTCCTCGTCCAAAGTGTCAAATGACCTAGAGAGCGCATCAGCCCGACCGTTGCAGGAACCAGGTTTGTAGGTAATCGTGAAATTAAAACGGGCAAAGAAGAGACTCCACCTGGCCTGTCTAGGATTCAGACGTTTAGCATTCTGTAGATACTGTAAATTCTTGTGATCGGTAAAGATCGTTATGGAGTGAGGGGAACCCTCCAAGAGATGACGCCACTCCTCTAACGCCAATTTAATTGCGAGAAGTTCCCGATCACCGATGGCATAATTCCTCTCTGCCTGAGAATTTTTTTTGGAGAAGAACGCACATGGTTGGCGTCTCTTCTCAAAGATTTGAAGAAGCACAGCTCCCACCCCCATTGAGGAAGCGTCCACTTCAATAAAAAATGCATTCCCAGGATTTGGTCTCCTCAAGAGGGGGCCAGAAACAAAGGCCTGTTTCAGGTTGTGAAATGCAGAGACAGCTTCGGGAGGCCAGTCTCTGGCATTCACACCCTTCTTGGTCAAAGCGATAATAGGCGCGGCAATGGAAGAGTAATTCCTTATGAACTGCCTATAATAATTAGTGAAGCCAAGAAAGCGCTGTGTGGCCTTGAGGCTAGCAGGAAGAGGCCAGTTGGTGATAGCCAAGACCTTCCCAGGGTCCATACGAAGCCCCGAACATGAGACAAAGCACCCCAAAAACAGGACCTCAGAACATTCAAAGGAACATTTCTCCAGCTTGGCATAGAGATTGTTCTCTCTAAGACGTTGAAGTACAGTGCGGACATGGTTTATGTGGACGAGCAGATTTTCAGAAAAGATCAGAATGTCATCCAGATAGATGACAACAAACTGGTACAGCAGATCTCTGAAGATTTCATTGACAAAGTTTTGAAACACGGCTGGAGCATTACACAGACCAAAAGGCATCACCAGATATTCGTAATGCCCGTCTCTAGTGTTAAATGCAGTCTTCCATTCGTCACCCTCCCGTATTCGAATGAGATTGTACGCGCCTCTGAGATCCAACTTGGTGAAAATGGAGGCACCCTTCAACCTATCGAATAGCTCAGATATTAAGGGTAAGGGGTATCGATTTTTAATAGTAACCGCATTTAAACCCCGATAATCGATGCAGGGTCTTAAGGTACCATCCTTTTTGGCAACAAAAAAGAACCCTGCCCCTGCAGGCGATGAGGATTTCCGGATGAACACTCTCTCCAGATTCTCTGCTACATACTCCGACATGGCCTGGGTCTCTGGGATGGACAGAGGGTAGGTACGACCCCTGGGTAGAGTTGCTCCGGGGACAAGATCAATAGCACAGTCAAAAGACCTGTGGGGAGGAAGCACCTCAGCTGATTTTTTACAGAACACATCCCGGTAATCGCTGTATGCGGCGGGAAGATCAGAAGAAACAGAAGTGGCAGCAACCGGAAGACTCTCCTTGGGGGTCACCTTGAGAAGACACGACGAGAAACATGAGGAACCCCAGGCCAGGATCTGCCCAGAGACCCAGTCCACATGTGGAGAGTGGAGCTGTAGCCAAGGGAGGCCCAATACAACTGGGGTAGAGGCCTTGGGTAGAATAAGAAAGGATATCCACTCCTGGTGGAGAATCCCTACCGACATCCTAATGGGTAGCGTCTGGAAGCGAATAGGGCCCCCTGGGAGAACAGTGCCATCAATTGCCGAGACTACCAATGGGGTAGTGAGAGGTGAAAGGGTAAGCTTCATAGAAGAAGCAGTTCTCCAATCCATGAAATTGCCGGCAGCCCCGGAATCCAGGTATGCAAGGGTTGACTGAGGAGAAGTGCCTACATGAAGGGACACCGGCAAGAGCAGGCGAGAAGGTGATGTTTCTGGGTCCAATACTCCACCTTCCAAATGTATTAGACACGAGCGTTTCCCGGACGAAGCGAGCAGGAGTCACGAAAATGACCCTTGCCCCCACAATAGAGGCACAAGCCCAGAGTTCTGCGCCTAGCACGTTCTTCGGGGGTTAGTCTGGTCCGGCCCAGCTGCATAGGTTCTTCAGCAGGTAGAGGATGCTCCACGGAATGAAGGGAGGGGAGCTCAGACTGGCTAGGACCCAGAGAGTGCTGGCGTCTTTTTTCTAAGGACCTCTCTTGAAAACGAATGTCGATCTGGTTGCATAATGAAATTACATCGTCCAGACCGACGGGAATGGCTCTTCCCGCTAATTCGTCTTTCACTCGGTCAGAGAGGCCATGTAAAAAGGTAGCGACCAGGGCCTCATTATTCCAGCTCAATTCAGCTGTGTGGATACGGAACTGAAGAGCATATTGCCCCACTGAACTAGATTCTTGGCGAAGACGTAAGACAGCACTAGCCGCTGAAGAAGCCCGAGCCGGCTCTTCGAAGATATTACGAAAGAGCTTCAAGAATTCGGACAGACTGGAAACCACCGGATCGTTCCTCTCCCACAGGGGGGCAGCCCAGGCCAAAGCTTCACCGGAGAGGAGGGAAATGATATAGGCTACCTTAGCCCGGTCAGATAGGAAGCTTTGAGGCTGAAGCTCAAAATGAATAGTGCATTGGCTGAGAAACCCCCTGCAGGCCTTGGAGTCCCCAGAGAAACGGAACGGAGCTGGCAATCTTAGTGAGTGTGAGGCTGCGACTGGTGCGATAGGTACAGCCGCTGGTTGTACTTGGGGTTGCGGATTCGGGGTTCCCAAGGAGACCTGAAGCTGCTCGAATCGAGAAGCCAGATCCTGGAGGAATCGCATCACCTGGGTCTGATTTGATTCCTGGGTCTCAAGTCTGCGAACTATGCCCTGCAATGGATCATCCGCGGGAAGCGGGATGTCAGCCGGGTTCATGGCTGATCAAACTGTCAGGGTCACCTGTGGCCAGGTGACAGATGCACACCGTAGGGGGACAGGAGTGCACCGCGAGGTAGTGAACCCTATGGCTGGCTTCTGTGGATAGGAAACTGGGTGGTTGTGGAAAGCGGGACCAGAGGAGCACAACCGGGATCCCAACGGAAGCGAGAGCCAAGATTCCCCAGGGCGCGGAGTCTAAGACCCAGCTGGTCTTCTCCAGGGCCTCTAGTGGTGAGGATGTTACGCTGCAGGCTGGGACCAGGTCGCGGCCCCTGGAGTTTCCTAGCTCACGCCCCGTAGGATAAGGGGAAGCAGCAGCACACGATAGAGAGAACCGAATAACAAGCCGAAGGTCAGGGGCCACAAGCAGACAAGGATAACGAAGAACGAGCCGAAGGTCAAGGGTCACGAGCAGACAGGGATGGTCGGGGACAAGCCAATAACGTAACAGAGAGACAGACGTAGCACACGGCAGGCAGGAACCCAAACACACAATGCCTAACAAACACGTTGATCAGCAAAGCAGGCTTGCAGTGCACAGGTTAATATAGTGTTCAGTGATAGGGCCTGGGGTGGAGTCAGGCTGGGAGGAGATTATAAAGGAAGCCAGGTGAAGGAGGTCTGGTCTCTAGATGAACACATGAGGAGGAAGGTAAGATGGCAGACAGACATTAATGCATATCCATGACACTGAGGATCATCACTGATGTACTATGGATCATCACTGATGTACTGTGGATCATCACTGGTGTACTATGGATCATCACTGATGTACTATGAGCCATCACTGATGTACTATGGATCATCACTGATGTACTGTGGACCATCCCTGATGTACTGTGGATCATCACTGATGTACTGTGGATCATCACTGATGTACCGTGGATCATCACTGATGTACTGAGGATCATCATTGATATACTGAGGATCATCACTGATGTACTATGGATCATCACTGATGTACTGTGGATCATCACTGATGTACTGTGGATCATCACTGATGTACTGGGGATCATCTCTGATGTACTGAGGATCATCACTGATGTACTATGGATCATCACTGATGTACTGTGGATCATCACTGATGTCCTGTGGATCATCACTGATGTACTGAGGATCATCACTGATGTACTGAGGATCATCACCCATGTACTGAGGATCATCACTGATGTACTATGGATCATCACTGATGTACTGTGGATCATCACTGGTGTACTATGGATCATCACTGATGTACTATGAGCCATCACTGATGTACTATGGATCATCACTGATGTACTGTGGACCATCCCTGATGTACTGTGGATCATCAGTGATGTCCTGTGGACCATCACTGATGTACTGAGGATCATCACTGATGTACTGAGGATCATCACTGATGTACTATGGATCATCACTGATGTACTGTGGATCATCACTGATGTACTATAGATCATCACTGATGTACTGTGGATCATCACTGATGTACTGTGGATCATCACTGATGTACTGAGGATCATCACTGGTGTACTATGGATCATCACTGATGTACTATGGATCATCACCGATGTACTATGGATCATCACTGATGTACTGAGGATCATCACCGATGTACTGAGGATCATCACTGATGTACTATGGATCATCACTGATGTACTGTGGATCATCACTGGTGTACTATGGATCATCACTGATGTACTATGAGCCATCACTGATGTACTATGGATCATCACTGATGTACTGTGGACCATCCCTGATGTACTGTGGATCATCACTGATGTACTGTGGATCATCACTGATGTACCGTGGATCATCACTGATGTACTGAGGATCATCACTGATGTACTATGGATCATCACTGATGTACTGTGGATCATCACTGATGTACTATAGATCATCACTGATGTACTGTGGATCATCACTGATGTACTGTGGATCATCTCTGATGTACTGAGGATCATCACTGATGTACTATAGATCATCACTGATGTACTGTGGATCATCACTGATGTACCGTGGATCATCACTGATGTACTGAGGATCATCACCGATGTACTGAGGATCATCACTGATGTACTATGGATCATCACTGATGTACTGTGGATCATCACTGGTGTACTATGGATCATCACTGATGTACTATGAGCCATCACTGATGTACTATGGATCATCACTGATGTACTGTGGACCATCCCTGATGTACTGTGGATCAGCACTGATGTACTGTGGATCATCACTGATGTACCGTGGATCATCACTGATGTACTGAGGATCATCATTGATATACTGAGGATCATCACTGATGTACTATGGATCATCACTGATGTACTGTGGATCATCACTGATGTACTTTAGATCATCACTGATGTACTGTGGATCATCACTGATGTACTGAGGATCATCTCTGATGTACTGAGGATCATCACTGATGTACTATGGATCATCACTGATGTACTATGGATCATCACTGATGTCCTGTGGATCATCACTGATGTCCTGTGGATCATCACTGATGTACTGAGGATCATCACCAATGTACTGAGGATCATCACTGATGTACTATGGATCATCACTGATGTACTGTGGATCATCACTGGTGTACTATGGATCATCACTGATGTACTATGAGCCATCACTGATGTACTATGGATCATCACTGATGTACTGTGGACCATCCCTGATGTACTGTGGATCATCACTGATGTCCTGTGGATCATCACTGATGTACTGAGGATCATCACTGATGTACTGAGGATCATCACTGATGTACTATGGATCATCACTGATTTACTGTGGATCATCACTGATGTACTATAGATCATCACTGATGTACTGTGGATCATCACTGATGTACTGAGGATCATCACTGGTGTACTATGGATCATCACTGATGTACTGTGGATCATCACTGGTGTACTATGGATCATCACTGATGTACTATGGATCATCACTGATGTACTGTGGACCATCCCTGATGTACTGTGGATCATCACTGATGTACTGTGGATCATCACTGATGTACCGTGGATCATCACCGATGTACTGAGGATCATCACCTATGTACTGAGGATCATCACTGATGTACTATGGATCATCCCTGATGTACTGTGGATCATCACTGGTGTACTATGGATCATCACTGATGTACTATGAGCCATCACTGATGTACTATGGATCATCACTGATGTACTGTGGACCATCCCTGATGTACTGTGGATCATCACTGATGTACTGTGGATCATCACTGATGTACCGTGGATCATCACTGTTGTACTGAGGATCATCATTGATATACTGAGGATCATCACTGATGTACTATGGATCATCACTGATGTACTGTGGATCATCACTGATGTACTATAGATCATCACTGATGTACTGTGGATCATCACTGATGTACTGTGGATCATCTCTGATGTACTGAGGATCATCACTGATGTACTATGGATCATCACTGATGTAATGTGGATCATCACTGGTGTACTATGGATCATCACTGATGTACTATGAGCCATCACTGATGTACTATGGATCATCACTGATGTACTGTGGACCATCCCTGATGTACTGTGGATCATCACTGATGTACTGTGGATCATCACTGATGTACCGTGGATCATCACTGATGTACTGAGGATCATCACCGATGTACTGAGGATCATCACTGATGTACTGTGGATCATCACTGATATACTTTGGGCCATCACAGGTGTACTATGGATCATCACTGATGTACTGTGGTTCATCACTGATGTACTATGGATCATCACTTATGTACTATGGATCATCACTGATGTACTATGGATCATCACTGATGTACTATGGATCATCACTGGTGTACTATGGATCATCACTGGTGTACTGTGGACCATCCCTGATGTACTGTGGATCATCACTGATGTCCTGTGGATGATCACTGATGTACTGAGGATCATCACTGATGTACTGAGGATCATCACTGATGTACTATGGATCATCACTGATGTACTGTGGATCATCACTGATGTACTATAGATCATCACTGATGTACTGTAGATCATCACTGATGTACTGTGGATCATCACTGATGTATTTGTGGATCATCACTGATGTACTGAGGATCATCACTGATGTACTATGGATCTTCACTGATGTACTGTGGATCATCACTGGTGTACTGTGGATCATCACTGATGTACTATGGATCATCACTGATGTACTGTGGACCATCCCTGATGTACTGTGGATCATCACTGATGTACTGTGGATCATCACTGATGTACCGTGGATCATCACTGATGTACTGAGGATCATCACTGATTTACTGAGAATCATCACTGATGTACTATGGATCATCACTGATGTACTGTGGATCATCACTGATGTACTATAGATCATCACTGATGTACTGTGGATCATCACTGATGTACTGTGGATCATCTCTGATGTACTGAGGATCATCACTGATGTACTATGGATCATCACTGATGTACTGTGGATCATCACTGGTGTACTATGGATCATCACTGATGTACTATGAGCCATCACTGATGTACTATGGATCATCACTGATGTACTGTGGACCATCCCTGATGTACTGTGGATCATCACTGATGTACTGTGGATCATCACTGATGTACCATGGATCATCACTGATGTACTGAGGATCATCACCGATGTACTGAGGATCATCACTGATGTACTGTGGATCATCATTGATGTACTTTGGGCCATCACAGGTGTACTATGGATCATCACTGGTGTACTATGGATCATCACTGGTGTACTATGGGTTATCACTGATGTGCTATGGACCATCCCTGATATTCTGTGGATCATCACTGATGTACTGTGGATCATCACTGATGTACTATGGACCATTCCTGATGTACTATGGACCATCCCTTATGTACTGTGGATTATCACTGATGTACCGTGGATCATCACTGATGTACTATAGTTCATCACTGATGTACTATAGTTCATCACTGATGTACTATGGATCATCACTGGTGTACTATGGATCATCACTGATGTACTATGGACCATCTCTGATGTACTATTGACCATCCCTGATGTACTGTGGATCATTACTGATGTACTGTGGATCATCACTGATGTACTATAGATCATCACTGATGTACTATGGGCCATCACTGGTGTACTATGGGCCATCACTGGTGTACTATGGATCATCACTGATGTACTGTGGATCATCACTGATGTACTGTGGATCATCACTGATGTACTGTGGATCATCACTGATGTACTATAGATCATCACTGATGTACTATGGATCATTACAGATGTACTATGGATCATCACTGATGTACTATGAGCCATCACTGATGTACTATGGATCATCACTGATGTCCTGTGGACCATCCCTGATGTACTGTGGATCATCACTGATGTCCTGTGGATCATCACTGATGTACTGAGGATCATCACTGATGTACTGAGGATCATCACTGATGTACTATGGATCATCACTGATGTACTGTGGATCATCACTGATGTACTGTGGATCATCACTGATGTACTGTGGATCATCACTGATGTACTGTGGATCATCACTGATGTACTATAGATCATCACTGATGTACTATGGATCATTACGGATGTACTATGGATCATCACTGATGTACTGTGGATCATCACTGATGTACTGTGGATCATCACTGATGTACTGTGGATCATCACTGGTGTACTATGGATCATCACTGATGTACTATGAGCCATCACTGATGTACTATGGATCATCACTGATGTACTGTGGACCATCCCTGATGTACTGTGGATCATCACTGATGTCCTGTGGATCATCACTGATGTACTGAGGATCATCACTGATGTACTGAGGATCATCACTGATGTACTATGGATCATCACTGATTTACTGTGGATCATCACTGATGTACTATAGATCATCACTGATGTACTGTGGATCATCACTGATGTACTGAGGATCATCACTGGTGTACTATGGATCATCACTGATGTACTGTGGATCATCACTGGTGTACTATGGATCATCACTGATGTACTATGGATCATCACTGATGTACTGTGGACCATCCCTGATGTACTGTGGATCATCACTGATGTACTGTGGATCATCACTGATGTACCGTGGATCATCACCGATGTACTGAGGATCATCACCTATGTACTGAGGATCATCACTGATGTACTATGGATCATCCCTGATGTACTGTGGATCATCACTGGTGTACTATGGATCATCACTGATGTACTATGAGCCATCACTGATGTACTATGGATCATCACTGATGTACTGTGGACCATCCCTGATGTACTGTGGATCATCACTGATGTACTGTGGATCATCACTGATGTACCGTGGATCATCACTGTTGTACTGAGGATCATCATTGATATACTGAGGATCATCACTGATGTACTATGGATCATCACTGATGTACTGTGGATCATCACTGATGTACTATAGATCATCACTGATGTACTGTGGATCATCACTGATGTACTGTGGATCATCTCTGATGTACTGAGGATCATCACTGATGTACTATGGATCATCACTGATGTAATGTGGATCATCACTGGTGTACTATGGATCATCACTGATGTACTATGAGCCATCACTGATGTACTATGGATCATCACTGATGTACTGTGGACCATCCCTGATGTACTGTGGATCATCACTGATGTACTGTGGATCATCACTGATGTACCGTGGATCATCACTGATGTACTGAGGATCATCACCGATGTACTGAGGATCATCACTGATGTACTGTGGATCATCACTGATATACTTTGGGCCATCACAGGTGTACTATGGATCATCACTGATGTACTGTGGTTCATCACTGATGTACTATGGATCATCACTTATGTACTATGGATCATCACTGATGTACTATGGATCATCACTGATGTACTATGGATCATCACTGGTGTACTATGGATCATCACTGGTGTACTGTGGACCATCCCTGATGTACTGTGGATCATCACTGATGTCCTGTGGATGATCACTGATGTACTGAGGATCATCACTGATGTACTGAGGATCATCACTGATGTACTATGGATCATCACTGATGTACTGTGGATCATCACTGATGTACTATAGATCATCACTGATGTACTGTAGATCATCACTGATGTACTGTGGATCATCACTGATGTATTTGTGGATCATCACTGATGTACTGAGGATCATCACTGATGTACTATGGATCTTCACTGATGTACTGTGGATCATCACTGGTGTACTGTGGATCATCACTGATGTACTATGGATCATCACTGATGTACTGTGGACCATCCCTGATGTACTGTGGATCATCACTGATGTACTGTGGATCATCACTGATGTACCGTGGATCATCACTGATGTACTGAGGATCATCACTGATTTACTGAGAATCATCACTGATGTACTATGGATCATCACTGATGTACTGTGGATCATCACTGATGTACTATAGATCATCACTGATGTACTGTGGATCATCACTGATGTACTGTGGATCATCTCTGATGTACTGAGGATCATCACTGATGTACTATGGATCATCACTGATGTACTGTGGATCATCACTGGTGTACTATGGATCATCACTGATGTACTATGAGCCATCACTGATGTACTATGGATCATCACTGATGTACTGTGGACCATCCCTGATGTACTGTGGATCATCACTGATGTACTGTGGATCATCACTGATGTACCATGGATCATCACTGATGTACTGAGGATCATCACCGATGTACTGAGGATCATCACTGATGTACTGTGGATCATCATTGATGTACTTTGGGCCATCACAGGTGTACTATGGATCATCACTGGTGTACTATGGATCATCACTGGTGTACTATGGGTTATCACTGATGTGCTATGGACCATCCCTGATATTCTGTGGATCATCACTGATGTACTGTGGATCATCACTGATGTACTATGGACCATTCCTGATGTACTATGGACCATCCCTTATGTACTGTGGATTATCACTGATGTACCGTGGATCATCACTGATGTACTATAGTTCATCACTGATGTACTATAGTTCATCACTGATGTACTATGGATCATCACTGGTGTACTATGGATCATCACTGATGTACTATGGACCATCTCTGATGTACTATTGACCATCCCTGATGTACTGTGGATCATTACTGATGTACTGTGGATCATCACTGATGTACTATAGATCATCACTGATGTACTATGGGCCATCACTGGTGTACTATGGGCCATCACTGGTGTACTATGGATCATCACTGATGTACTGTGGATCATCACTGATGTACTGTGGATCATCACTGATGTACTGTGGATCATCACTGATGTACTGTGGATCATCACTGATGTCCTGTGGATCATCACTGATGTACTGAGGATCATCACTGATGTACTGAGGATCATCACTGATGTACTATGGATCATCACTGATGTACTGTGGATCATCACTGATGTACTGTGGATCATCACTGATGTACTGTGGATCATCACTGATGTACTGTGGATCATCACTGATGTACTATAGATCATCACTGATGTACTATGGATCATTACGGATGTACTATGGATCATCACTGATGTACTATGAGCCATCACTGATGTACTATGGATCATCACTGATGTCCTGTGGACCATCCCTGATGTACTGTGGATCATCACTGATGTACTATGGATCATCACTGATGTACTGTGGATCATCACTGGTGTACTATGGATCATCACTGATGTACTATGGATCATCACTGATGTACTGTGGACCATCCCTGATGTACTGTGGATCATCACTGATGTACTGTGGATCATCACTGATGTACTGTGGATCATCACTGATGTTCTATGGATCATCACTGATGTACTATGGATCATCACTGATGTACTATGGATCATCACGGATGTACTATGGATCATCACTGATGTACTATGAGCCATCACTGATGTACTATGGATCATCACTGATGTACTGTGGACCATCCCTGATGTACTGTGGATCATCACTGATGTCCTGTGGATCATCAATGATGTACTGAGGATCATCACTGATGTACTGAGGATCATCACTGATGTACTATGGATCATCACTGATGTACTGTGGATCATCACTGATGTACTATAGATCATCACTGATGTACTGTGGATCATCACTGATGTACTGTGGATCATCACTGATGTACTGAGGATCATCACTGATGTACTATGGATCATCACTGATGTACTGTGGATCATCACTGGTGTACTATGGATCATCACTGATGTACTATGGATCATCACTGATGTACTGTGGACCATCCCTGATGTACTGTGGATAATCACTGATGTACTGTGGATCATCACTGATGTACCGTGGATCATCACTGATGTACTGAGGATCATCACCGATGTACTGAGGATCATCACTGATGTACTATGGATCATCACTGATGTACTGTGGATCATCACTGGTGTACTATGGATCATCACTGATGTACTATGAGCCATCACTGATGTACTATGGATCATCACTGATGTACTGTGGACCATCCCTGATGTACTGTGGATAATCACTGATGTACTGTGGATCATCACTGATGTACCGTGGATCATCACTGATGTACTGAGGATCATCATTGATTTACTGAGGATCATCACTGATGTACTATGGATCATCACTGATGTACTGTGGATCATCACTGATGTACTATAGATCATCACTGATGTACTGTGGATCATCACTGATGTACTGTGGATCATCTCTGATGTACTGAGGATCATCACTGATGTACTATGGATCATCACTGATGTACTGTGGATCATCACTGATGTACTGTGGATCATCACTGGTGTACTATGGATCATCACTGATGTACTATGAGCCATCACTGATGTACTAGGGATCATCACTGATGTACTGTGGACCATCCCTGATGTACTGTGGATCATCACTGATGTACTGTGGATCATCACTGATGTACCATGGATCATCACTGATGTACTGAGGATCATCACCGATGTACTGAGGATCATCACTGATGTACTGTGGATCATCACTGATGTACTTTGGGCCATCACAGGTGTACCATGGATCATCACTGATGTACTGTGGTTCATCACTGATGTACTATGGATCATCACTTATGTACTATGGATCATCACTGATGTACTATGGATCATCACTGATGTACTATGGATCATCACTGGTGTACTATGGATCATCACTGGTGTACTGTGGACCATCCCTGATGTACTGTGGATCATCACTGATGTCCTGTGGATCATCACTGATGTACTGAGGATCATCACTGATGTACTGAGGATCATCACTGATGTACTATGGATCATCACTGATGTACTGTGGATCATCACTGATATACTATAGATCATCACTGATGTACTGTAGATCATCACTGATGTACTGTGGATCATCACTGATGTACTGTGGATCATCACTGATGTACTGAGGATCATCACTGATGTACTATGGATCATCACTGACGTACTGTGGATCATCACTGGTGTACTGTGGATCATCACTGATGTACTATGGATCATCACTGATGTACTGTGGACCATCCCTGATGTACTGTGGATCATCACTGATGTACTGTGGATCATCACTGATGTACCGTGGATCATCACTGATGTACTGAGGATCATAACTGATGTACTATGGATCATCACTGATGTACTGTGGATCATCACTGGTGTACTATGGATCATCACTGATGTACTATGAGCCATCACTGATGTACTATGGATCATCACTGATGTACTGTGGACCATCCCTGATGTACTGTGGATCATCACTGAAGTACTGTGGATCATCACTGATGTATCGTGGATCATCACTGATGTACTGAGGATCATCACCGATGTACTGAGGATCATCACTGATGTACTGTGGATCATCACTGATGTACTTTGGGCCATCACAGGTGTACTATGGATCATCACTGATGTACTGTGGTTCATCACTGATGTACTGTGGTTCATCACTGATGTACTGTGGTTCATCACTGATGTACTATGGATCATCACTGATGTACTATGGATCATCACTGATGTACTATGGATCATCACTGGTGTACTATGGATCATCACTGGTGTACTGTGGACCATCCCTGCTGTACTGTGGATCATCACTGATGTCCTGTGGATCATCACTGATGTACTGAGGATCATCACTGATGTACTGAGGATCATCACTGATGTACTATGGATCATCACTGATGTACTGTGGATCATCACTGATGCACTATAGATCATCACTGATGTACTGTGGATCATCACTGATGTACTGTGGATCAACACTGATGTACTGAGGATCATCACTGATGTGCTATGGATCATCACTGATGTACTGTGGATCATCACTGGTGTACTGTGGATCATCACTGATGTACTATGGATCATCACTGATGTACTATGAGCCATCACTGATGTACTATGGATCATCACTGATGTACTGTGGACCATCACTGATGTACTGTGGATCATCACTGATGTACTGTGGATCATCACTGATGTACCGTGGATCATCACTGATGTACTGAGGATCATCACCGATGTACTGTGGATCATCACTGATGTACTGAGGATCATCATTGATTTACTGAGAATCATCACTAATGTACTATGGATCATCACTGATGTACTGTGGATCATCACTGATGTACTATAGATCATCACTGATGTACTGTGGATCATCACTGATGTACTGTGGATCATCTCTGATGTACTGAGGATCATCACTGATGTACTGTGGATCATCGCTGATGTACTAAGGATCATCACTGATGTACTATGGATCATCACTGATGTACTGTGGATCATCACTGGTGTACTATGGATCATCACTGATGTACTGTGGACCATCCCTGATGTACTGTGGATCATCACTGATGTACTGAGGATCATCACTGATGTACTGAGGATCATCACTGATGTACTATGGATCATCACTGATGTACTGTGGATCATCACTGATGCACTATAGATCATCACTGATGTACTGTGGATCATCACTGATGTACTGTGGATCAACACTGATGTACTGAGGATCATCACTGATGTGCTATGGATCATCACTGATGTACTGTGGATCATCACTGGTGTACTGTGGATCATCACTGATGTACTATGGATCATCACTGATTTACTATGAGCCATCACTGATGTACTGTGGATCATCACTGATGTACTGTGGATCATCACTGGTGTACTATGGATCATCACTGATGTACTGTGGACCATCCCTGATGTACTGTGGATCATCACTGATGTACTGAGGATCATCACTGATGTACTGAGGATCATCACTGATGTACTATGGATCATCACTGATGTACTGTGGATCATCACTGATGCACTATAGATCATCACTGATGTACTGTGGATCATCACTGATGTACTGTGGATCAACACTGATGTACTGAGGATCATCACTGATGTGCTATGGATCATCACTGATGTACTATGGATCATCACTGATGTACTGTGGATCATCACTGGTGTACTATGGATCATCACTGATGTACTGTGGACCATCCCTGATGTACTGTGGATCATCACTGATGTACTGTGGATCATCACTGATGTACCGTGGATCATCACTGATGTACTGAGGATCATCACCGATGTACTGAGGATCATCACTGATGTACTGTGGATCATCACTGATGTACTTTGGGCCATCACAGGTGTACTATGGATCATCACTGATGTACTGTGGTTCATCACTGATGTACTGTGGTTCATCACTGATGTACTATGGATCATCACTTATGTACTATGGATCATCACTGATGTACTATGGATCATCACTGATGTACTATGGATCATCACTGGTGTACTATGGATCATCACTGGTGTACTGTGGACCATCCCTGCTGTACTGTGGATCATCACTGATGTCCTGTGGATCATCACTGATGTACTGAGGATCATCACTGATGTACTGAGGATCATCACTGATGTACTATGGATCATCACTGATGTACTGTGGATCATCACTGATGCACTATAGATCATCACTGATGTACTGTGGATCATCACTGATGTACTGTGGATCAACACTGATGTACTGAGGATCATCACTGATGTACTGTGGATCATCACTGGTGTACTGTGGATCATCACTGATGTACTATGGATCATCACTGATGTACTATGAGCCATCACTGATGTACTATGGATCATCACTGATGTACTGTGGACCATCCCTGATGTACTGTGGATCATCACTGATGTACTGTGGATCATCACTGATGTACCGTGGATCATCACTGATGTACTGAGGATCATCACCGATGTACTGTGGATCATCACTGATGTACTGAGGATCATCATTGATTTACTGAGAATCATCACTAATGTACTATGGATCATCACTGATGTACTGTGGATCATCACTGGTGTACTATGGATCATCACTGATGTACTATGAGCCATCACTGATGTACTATGGATCATCACTGATGTACTGTGGACCATCCCTGATGTACTGTGGATCATCACTGATGTACTGTGGATCATCACTGATGTACCGTGGATCATCACTGATGTACTGAGGATCATCACCGATGTACTGTGGATCATCACTGATGTACTGAGGATCATCATTGATTTACTGAGAATCATCACTAATGTACTATGGATCATCACTGATGTACTGTGGATCATCACTGATGTACTATAGATCATCACTGATGTACTGTGGATCATCACTGATGTACTGTGGATCATCTCTGATGTACTGAGGATCATCACTGATGTACTGTGGATCATCTCTGATGTACTGAGGATCATCACTGATGTACTATGGATCATCACTGATGTACTGTGGATCATCACTGGTGTACTATGGATCATCACTGATGTACTGTGGACCATCCCTGATGTACTGTGGATCATCACTGATGTACTGTGGATCATCACTGATGTACCGTGGATCATCACTGATGTACTGAGGATCATCACCGATGTACTGAGGATCATCACTGATGTACTGTGGATCATCACTGATGTACTTTGGGCCATCACAGGTGTACTATGGATCATCACTGGTGTACTATGGATCATCACTGGTGTACTATGGGTTATCACTGATGTACTATGGACCATCCCTGATATACTGTGGATCATCACTGATGTACTGTGGATCATCACTGATGTACTATGGACCATCCCTGATGTACTATGGACCATCCCTTATGTACTGTGGATTATCACTGATGTACTGTGGATCATCACTAATGTACTATAGTTCATCACTGATGTACTATAGTTCATCACTGATGTACTATGGATCATCACTGGTGTACTATGGATCATCACTGATGTACTTTTGACCATCTCTGATGTACTATGGACCATCCCTGATGTACTGTGGATCATTACTGATGTACTGTGGATCATCACTGATGTACTATAGATCATCACTGATGTACTATGGGCCATCACTGGTGTACTATGGGCCATCACTGGTGTATTATGGGCCATCACTGGTGTACTATGGACCATCACTGGTGTACTATGGATCATCACTGATGTACTGTGGATCATCACTGATGTACTATAGATCATCACTGATGTACTGTGGATCATCACTGATGTACTGTGGATCATCACTGATGTACTGAAGATCATCACTGATGTGCTATGGATCATCACTGATGTCCTGTGGATCATCACTGGTGTACTGTGGATCATCACTGATGTACTATGGATCATCACTGATGTACTGTGGACCATCCCTGATGTACTGTGGATCATCACTGATGTACTGTGGATCATCACTGATGTACTGTGGATCATCACTGATGTTCCGTGGATCATCACTGATGTACTGAGGATCATCACCATTGTACTGAGGATCATCACTGATGTACTATGGATCATCACTGATGTACTGTGGATCATCACTGGTGTACTATGGATCATCACTGATGTACTATGAGCCATCACTGATGTACTATGGATCATCACTGATGTACTGTGGACCATCCCTGATGTACTGTGGATCATCACTGATGTACTGTGGATCATCACTGATGTACCGTGGATCATCACTGATGTACTGAGGATCATCACCGATGTACTGTGGATCATCACTGGTGTACTGAGGATCATCATTGAATTACTGAGAATCATCACTAATGTACTATGGATCATCACTGATGTACTGTGGATCATCACTGATGTACTATAGATCATCACTGATGTACTGTGGATCATCACTGATGTACTGTGGATCATCTCTGATGTACTGAGGATCATCACTGATGTACTATGGATCATCACTGATGTACTGTGGATCATCACTGGTGTACTATGGATCATCACTGATGTACTGTGGATCATCACTGGTGTACTATGGATCATCACTGATGTACTATGAGCCATCACTGATGTACAATGGATCATCACTGATGTACTGTGGACCATCCCTGATGTACTGTGGATCATCACTGATGTACTGTGGATCATCACTGATGTACCGTGGATCATCACTGATGTACTGAGGATCATCACCGATGTACTGAGGATCATCACTGATGTACTGTGGATCATCACTGATGTACTTTGGGCCATCACAGGTGTACTATGGATCATCACTGGTGTGCTATGGATCATCACTGGTGTACTATGGGTTATCACTGATGTACTATGGACCATCCCTGATATACTGTGGATCATCACTGATGTACTGTGGATCATCACTGATGTACTATGGACCATCCCTGATGTACTATGGACCATCCCTTATGTACTGTGGATTATCACTGATGTACCGTGGATCATCACTGATGTACTGTGGATCAACACTGATGTTCTATGGATCATCACTGATGTACTATAGATCATCACTGATGTACTATGGATCATCACTGATGTACTATGGACCATCACTGGTGTACTATGGATCATCACTGGTGTACTATGGATCATCACTGGTGTACTATGGATCATCACTGGTGTACTATGGACCATCCCTGATGTACTGTGGATCATCACTGATGTACTGTGGATCATCACTGATGTACTATAGTTCATCACTGATGTACTATGGATCATCACTGGTGTACTATGGATCATCACTGATGTACTATGGACCATCCCTGATGTACTATGGACCATCCCTGATGTACTGTGGATCATCACTGATGTACTATAGATCATCACTGATGTACTATGGGCCATCACTGGTGTACTATGGGCCATCACTGGTGTACTATGGATCATCACTGGTGTACTATGGATCATCACTGGTGTACTGTGGACCATCACTGATGTACTGTGGACCATCACTGATGTACTGTAGACCATCACTGATGTAATGTGGATCATCACTGATGTACTGTGGATCATCTCTGGTGTACTATGGATCATCACTGGTGTACTATGGATCATCTCTGATGTACTATGGATCATCACTGATGTACTATGGATCATCACTGATGTACTATGGATCATCACTGATACACTATGAGCCATCAATGATGTACTGTTGATCATCACTGATGTACTATGGATCATCACTGATGTACTATGGACCATCCCTGATGAACTATGGACCATCCCCGATGTACTGAGGATCATCACTGATGTACTATAGATCATCACTGATGTACTGTGGATCATCACTGATGTACTGTGGATCATCACTGATGCACTGAGGATCATCACTGATGTACTATGGATCATCACTGATGTACTGTGGATCATCACTGATGTACTATGGATCATCACTGATGTACTATGGATCATCACTGATGAACTGTGGACCATCCCTGATGTACTGTGGATCATCACTGATGTACTGTGGATTATCACTGATGTACTGTGGACCATCACTGATGTACTGTGGATCATCACTGATGTTCTATGGATCATCACTGATGTACTATAGATCATCACTGATGTACTATGGATCATCACTGATGTACTATGGACCATCACTGGTGTACTATGGATCATCACTGGTGTACTATGGATCATCACTGGTGTACTATGGATCATCACTGGTGAACTATGGACCATCCCTGATGTACTGTGGATCATCACTGATGTACTGTGGATCATCACTGATGTACTATAGATCATCACTGATGTACTATGGGCCATCACTGGTGTACTATGTATCATCACTGGTGTACTATGGATCATCACTGATGTACTGAGGATCATCACTGATGTACTGAGGATCATCACTGATGTACTATGGATCATCACTGATGTACTGTGGATCATCACTGATGTACTATAGATCATCACTGATGTACTGTGGATCATCACTGATGTACTGTGGATCATCACTGATGTACTGAGGATCATCACTGGTGTACTATGGATCATCACTGATGTACTGTGGATCATCAATGGTGTACTATGGATCATCACTGATGTACTATGGATCATCACTGATGTACTGTGGACCATCCCTGATGTACTGTGGATCATCACTGATGTACTGTGGATCATCACTGATGTACCGTGGATCATCACCGATGTACTGAGGATCATCACCGATGTACTGAGGATCATCACTGATGTACTATGGATCATCACTGATGTACTGTGGATCATCACTGGTGTATTATGGATCATCACTGATGTACTATGAGCCATCACTGATGTACTATGGATCATCACTGATGTACTGTGGACCATCCCTGATGTACTGTGGATCATCACTGATGTACTGTGGATCATCACTGATGTACCGTGGATCATCACTGATGTACTGAGGATCATCATTGATATACTGAGGATCATCACTGATGTACTATAGATCATCACTGATGTACTGTGGATCATCACTGATGTACTATAGATCATCACTGATGTACTGTGGATCATCACTGATGTACTGTGGATCATCTCTGATGTACTGAGGATCATCACTGATGTACTATGGATCATCACTGATGTACTGTGGATCATCACTGGTGTACTATGGATCATCACTGATGTACTATGAGCCATCACTGATGTACTATGGATCATCACTGATGTACTGTGGACCATCCCTGATGTACTGTGGATCATCACTGATGTACTGTGGATCATCACTGATGTACCGTGGATCATCACTGATGTACTGAGGATCATCACCAATGTACTGAGGATCATCACTGATGTACTGTGGATCATCACTGATGTACTTTGGGCCATCACAGGTGTACTATGGATCATCACTGATGTACTATGGATCATCACTTATGTACTATGGATCATCACTGATGTACTATGGATCATCACTGATGTACTATGGATCATCACTGGTGTACTGTGGACCATCCCTGATGTACTGTGGATCATCACTGATGTCCTGTGGATGATCACTGATGTACTGAGGATCATCACTGATGTACTGAGGATCATCACTGATGTACTATGGATCATCACTGATGTACTGTGGATCATCACTGATGTACTATGGATCTTCACTGATGTACTGTGGATCATCACTGGTGTACTGTGGATCATCACTGATGTACTATGGATCATCACTGATGCACTGTGGACCATCCCTGATGTACTGTGGATCATCACTGATGTACTGTGGATCATCACTGATGTACCGTGGATCATCACTGATGTACTGAGGATCATCACCGATGTACTGTGGATCATCACTGATGTACTGAGGATCATCATTGATTTACTGAGAATCATCACTGATGTACTATGGATCATCACTGATGTACTGTGGATCATCACTGATGTACTATAGATCATCACTGATGTACTGTGGATCATCACTGATGTACTGTGGATCATCTCTGATGTACTGAGGATCATCACTGATGTACTATGGATCATCACTGATGTACTGTGGATCATCACTGGTGTACTATGGATCATCACTGATGTACTATGAGCCATCACTGATGTACTATGGATCATCACTGATGTACTGTGGACCATCCCTGATGTACTGTGGATCATCACTGATGTACTGTGGATCATCACTGATGTACCATGGATCATCACTGATGTACTGAGGATCATCACCGATGTACTGAGGATCATCACTGATGTACTGTGGATCATCACTGATGTACTTTGGGCCATCACAGGTGTACTATGGATCATCACTGGTGTACTATGGATCATCACTGGTGTACTATGGGTTATCACTGATGTGCTATGGACCATCCCTGATATTCTGTGGATCATCACTGATGTACTGTGGATCATCACTGATGTACTATGGACCATTCCTGATGTACTATGGACCATCCCTTATGTACTGTGGATTATCACTGATGTACCGTGGATCATCACTGATGTACTATAGTTCATCACTGATGTACTATGGATCATCACTGATGTACTATGGACCATTCCTGATGTACTATGGACCATCCCTTATGTACTGTGGATTATCACTGATGTACCGTGGATCATCACTGATGTACTATAGTTCATCACTGATGTACTATGGATCATCACTGGTGTACTATGGATCATCACTGATGTACTATGGACCATCTCTGATGTACTATTAACCATCCCTGATGTACTGTGGATCATTACTGATGTACTGTGGATCATCACTGATGTACTATAGATCATCACTGATGTACTATGGGCCATCACTGGTGTACTATGGGCCATCACTGGTGTACTATGGATCATCACTGATGTACTGTGGATCATCACTGATGTACTGTGGATCATCACTGATGTTCTATGGATCATCACTGATGTACTATAGATCATCACTGATGTACTATGGATCATCACGGATGTACTATGGATCATCACTGATGTACTATGAGCCATCACTGATGTACTATGGATCATCACTGATGTACTGTGGACAATCCCTGATGTACTGTGGATCATCACTGATGTCCTGTGGATCATCACTGATGTACTGAGGATCATCACTGATGTACTGAGGATCATCACTGATGTACTGTGGATCATCACTGATGTACTATAGATCATCACTGATGTACTGTGGATCATCACTGATGTACTGTGGATCATCACTGATGTACTGAGGATCATCACTGATGTACTATGGATCATCACTGATGTACTGTGGATCATCACTGGTGTACTATGGATCATCACTGATGTACTATGGATCATCACTGATGTACTGTGGACCATCCCTGATGTACTGTGGATCATCACTGATGTACTGTGGATCATCACTGATGTACTGTGGATCATCACTGATGTTCTATGGATCATCACTGATGTACTATAGATCATCACTGATGTACTATGGATCATCACGGATGTACTATGGATCATCACTGATGTACTATGAGCCATCACTGATGTACTATGGATCATCACTGATGTACTGTGGACCATCCCTGATGTACTGTGGATCATCACTGATGTCCTGTGGATCATCACTGATGTACTGAGGAACATCACTGATGTACTGAGGATCATCACTGATGTACTATGGATCATCACTGATGTACTGTGGATCATCACTGATGTACTATAGATCATCACTGATGTACTGTGGATCATCACTGATGTACTGTGGATCATCACTGATGTACTGAGGATCATCACTGATGTACTATGAGCCATCACTGATGTACTATGGATCATCACTGATGTACTGTGGACCATCCCTGATGTACTGTGGATCATCACTGATGTACTGTGGATCATCACTGATGTACCGTGGATCATCACTGATGTACTGAGGATCATCACCGATGTACTGTGGATCATCACTGATGTACTGAGGATCATCATTGATTTACTGAGAATCATCACTAATGTACTATGGATCATCACTGATGTACTGTGGATCATCACTGGTGTACTATGGATCATCACTGATGTACTATGAGCCATCACTGATGTACTATGGATCATCACTGATGTACTGTGGACCATCCCTGATGTACTGTGGATCATCACTGATGTACTGTGGATCATCACTGATGTACCGTGGATCATCACTGATGTACTGAGGATCATCACCGATGTACTGTGGATCATCATTGATGTACTGAGGATCATCATTGATTTACTGAGAATCATCACTAATGTACTATGGATCATCACTGATGTACTGTGGATCACCACTGATGTACTATAGATCATCACTGATGTACTGTGGATCATCACTGATGTACTGTGGATCATCTCTGATGTACTGAGGATCATCACTGATGTACTGTGGATCATCTCTGATGTACTGAGGATCATCACTGATGTACTATGGATCATCACTGATGTACTGTGGATCATCACTGGTGTACTATGGATCATCACTGATGTACTGTGGACCATCCCTGATGTACTGTGGATCATCACTGATGTACTGTGGATCATCACTGATGTACCGTGGATCATCACTGATGTACTGAGGATCATCACCGATGTACTGAGGATCATCACTGATGTACTGTGGATCATCACTGATGTACTTTGGGCCATCACAGGTGTACTATGGATCATCACTGATGTACTGTGGTTCATCACTGATGTACTGAGGATCATCACTTATGTACTATGGATCATCACTGATGTACTATGGATCATCACTGGTGTACTGTGGACCATCCCTGATGTACTGTGGATCATCACTGATGTCCTGTGGATCATCACTGATGTACTGAGGATCATCACTGATGTACTGAGGATCATCACTGATGTACTATGGATCATCACTGATGTACTGTGGATCATCACTGATGTACTATAGATCATCACTGATGTACTGTGGATCATCACTGATGTACTGTGGATCATCACTGATGTACTGAGGATCATCACTGATGTACTATGGATCATCACTGATGTACTGTGGATCATCACTGGTGTACTGTGGATCATCACTGATGTACTATGGATCATCACTGATGTACTGTGGACCATCCCTGATGTACTGTGGATCATCACTGATGTACTGTGGATCATCACTGATGTACCGTGGATCATCACTGATGTACTGAGGATCATCACCAATGTACTGAGGATCATCACTGATGTACTATGGATCATCACTGATGTACTGTGGATCATCACTGGTGTACTATGGATCATCACTGATGTACTATGAGCCATCACTGATGTACTATGGATCATCACTAATGTACTGTGGACCATCCCTGATGTACTGTGGATCATCACTGATGTCCTGTGGATCATCACTGATGTACTGAGGATCATCACTGATGTACTATGGATCATCACTGATGTACTGTGGATCATTACTGATGTACTATAGATCATCACTGATGTACTGTGGATCATCACTGATGTACTGTGGATCATCACTGATGTACTGAGGATCATCACTGATGTACTATGGATCATCACTGATGTACTGTGGATCATCACTGGTGTACTATGGATCATCACTGATGTACTATGGATCATCACTGATGTACTGTGGACCATCCCTGATGTACTGTGGATCATCACTGATGTACCATGGATTATCACTGATGTACTGAGGATCATCACCGATGTACTGAGGATCATCACTGATGTACTATGGATCATCACTGATGTACTGTGGATCATCACTGGTGTACTATGGATCATCACTGATGTACTATGAGCCATCACTGATGTACTATGGATCATCACTGATGTACTGTGGACCATCCCTGATGTGCTGTGGATCATCACTGATGTACTGTGGATCATCACTGATGTACCGTGGATCATCACTGATGTACTGAGGATCATCATTGATATACTGAGGATCATCACTGATGTACTATGGATCATCACTGATGTACTGTGGATCATCACTGATGTACTATAGATCATCACTGATGTACTGTGGATCATCACTGATGTACTGTGGATCATCTCTGATGTACTGAGGATCATCACTGATGTACTATGGATCATCACTGATGTACTGTGGATCATCACTGATGTACTGTGGATCATCACTGGTGTACTATGGATCATCACTGATGTACTATTAGCCATCACTGATGTACTATGGATCATCACTGATGTACTGTGGACCATCCCTGATGTACTGTGGATCATCACTGATGTACCGTGGATCATCACTGATGTACTGAGGATCATCACCGATGTACTGAGGATCATCACTGATGTACTGTGGATCATCACTGATGTACTTTGGGCCATCACAGGTGTACTATGGATCATCACTGATGTACTGTGGTTCATCACTGATGTACTGTGGTTCATCACTGATGTACTATGGATCATCACTTATGTACTATGGATCATCACTGATGTACTATGGATCATCACTGATCTACTATGGATCATCACTGGTGTACTATGGATCATCACTGGTGTACTGTGGACCATCCCTGCTGTACTGTGGATCATCACTGATGTCCTGTGGATCATCACTGATGTACTGAGGATCATCACTGATGTACTGAGGATCATCACTGATGTACTATGGATCATCACTGATGTACTGTGGATCATCACTGATGTACTATAGATCATCACTGATGTACTGTGGATCATCACTGATGTACTGTGGATCAACACTGATGTACTGAGGATCATCACTGATGTGCTATGGATCATCACTGATGTACTGTGGATCATCACTGGTGTACTGTGGATCATCACTGATGTACTATGGATCATCACTGATGTACTGTGGACTATCCCTGATGTACTGTGGATCATCACTGATGTACTGTGGATCATCACTGATGTTCCATGGATCATCACTGATGTACTGAGGATCATCACCAATGTACTGAGGATCATCACTGATGTACTATGGATCATCACTGATGTACTGTGGATCATCACGGGTGTACTATGGATCATCACTGATGTACTATGAGCCATCACTGATGTACTATGGATCATCACTGATGTACTGTGGACCATCCCTGATGTACTGTGGATCATCACTGATGTACTGTGGATCATCACTGATGTACCGTGGATCATCACTGATGTACTGAGGATCATCACCGATGTACTGTGGATCATCACTGGTGTACTGAGGATCATCATTGAATTACTGAGAATCATCACTAATGTACTATGGATCATCACTGATGTACTGTGGATCATCACTGATGTACTATAGATCATCACTGATGTACTGTGGATCATCACTGATGTACTGTGGATCATCTCTGATGTACTGAGGATCATCACTGATGTACTATGGATCATCACTGATGTACTGTGGATCATCACTGGTGTACTATGGATCATCACTGATGTACTGTGGATCATCACTGGTGTACTATGGATCATCACTGATGTACTATGAGCCATCACTGATGTACAATGGATCATCACTGATGTACTGTGGACCATCCCTGATGTACTGTGGATCATCACTGATGTACTGTGGATCATCACTGATGTACCGTGGATCATCACTGATGTACTGAGGATCATCACCGATGTACTGAGGATCATCACTGATGTACTGTGGATCATCACTGATGTACTTTGGGCCATCACAGGTGTACTATGGATCATCACTGGTGTGCTATGGATCATCACTGGTGTACTATGGGTTATCACTGATGTACTATGGACCATCCCTGATATACTGTGGATCATCACTGATGTACTGTGGATCATCACTGATGTACTATGGACCATCCCTGATGTACTATGGACCATCCCTTATGTACTGTGGATTATCACTGATGTACCGTGGATCATCACTGATGTACTGTGGATCAACACTGATGTTCTATGGATCATCACTGATGTACTATAGATCATCACTGATGTACTATGGATCATCACTGATGTACTATGGACCATCACTGGTGTACTATGGATCATCACTGGTGTACTATGGATCATCACTGGTGTACTATGGATCATCACTGGTGTACTATGGACCATCCCTGATGTACTGTGGATCATCACTGATGTACTGTGGATCATCACTGATGTACTATAGTTCATCACTGATGTACTATGGATCATCACTGGTGTACTATGGATCATCACTGATGTACTATGGACCATCCCTGATGTACTATGGACCATCCCTGATGTACTGTGGATCATCACTGATGTACTATAGATCATCACTGATGTACTATGGGCCATCACTGGTGTACTATGGGCCATCACTGGTGTACTATGGATCATCACTGGTGTACTATGGATCATCACTGGTGTACTGTGGACCATCACTGATGTACTGTGGACCATCACTGATGTACTGTAGACCATCACTGATGTAATGTGGATCATCACTGATGTACTGTGGATCATCTCTGGTGTACTATGGATCATCACTGGTGTACTATGGATCATCTCTGATGTACTATGGATCATCACTGATGTACTATGGATCATCACTGATGTACTATGGATCATCACTGATACACTATGAGCCATCAATGATGTACTGTTGATCATCACTGATGTACTATGGATCATCACTGATGTACTATGGACCATCCCTGATGAACTATGGACCATCCCCGATGTACTGAGGATCATCACTGATGTACTATAGATCATCACTGATGTACTGTGGATCATCACTGATGTACTGTGGATCATCACTGATGCACTGAGGATCATCACTGATGTACTATGGATCATCACTGATGTACTGTGGATCATCACTGATGTACTATGGATCATCACTGATGTACTATGGATCATCACTGATGAACTGTGGACCATCCCTGATGTACTGTGGATCATCACTGATGTACTGTGGATTATCACTGATGTACTGTGGACCATCACTGATGTACTGTGGATCATCACTGATGTTCTATGGATCATCACTGATGTACTATAGATCATCACTGATGTACTATGGATCATCACTGATGTACTATGGACCATCACTGGTGTACTATGGATCATCACTGGTGTACTATGGATCATCACTGGTGTACTATGGATCATCACTGGTGAACTATGGACCATCCCTGATGTACTGTGGATCATCACTGATGTACTGTGGATCATCACTGATGTACTATAGATCATCACTGATGTACTATGGGCCATCACTGGTGTACTATGTATCATCACTGGTGTACTATGGATCATCACTGATGTACTGAGGATCATCACTGATGTACTGAGGATCATCACTGATGTACTATGGATCATCACTGATGTACTGTGGATCATCACTGATGTACTATAGATCATCACTGATGTACTGTGGATCATCACTGATGTACTGTGGATCATCACTGATGTACTGAGGATCATCACTGGTGTACTATGGATCATCACTGATGTACTGTGGATCATCAATGGTGTACTATGGATCATCACTGATGTACTATGGATCATCACTGATGTACTGTGGACCATCCCTGATGTACTGTGGATCATCACTGATGTACTGTGGATCATCACTGATGTACCGTGGATCATCACCGATGTACTGAGGATCATCACCGATGTACTGAGGATCATCACTGATGTACTATGGATCATCACTGATGTACTGTGGATCATCACTGGTGTATTATGGATCATCACTGATGTACTATGAGCCATCACTGATGTACTATGGATCATCACTGATGTACTGTGGACCATCCCTGATGTACTGTGGATCATCACTGATGTACTGTGGATCATCACTGATGTACCGTGGATCATCACTGATGTACTGAGGATCATCATTGATATACTGAGGATCATCACTGATGTACTATAGATCATCACTGATGTACTGTGGATCATCACTGATGTACTATAGATCATCACTGATGTACTGTGGATCATCACTGATGTACTGTGGATCATCTCTGATGTACTGAGGATCATCACTGATGTACTATGGATCATCACTGATGTACTGTGGATCATCACTGGTGTACTATGGATCATCACTGATGTACTATGAGCCATCACTGATGTACTATGGATCATCACTGATGTACTGTGGACCATCCCTGATGTACTGTGGATCATCACTGATGTACTGTGGATCATCACTGATGTACCGTGGATCATCACTGATGTACTGAGGATCATCACCAATGTACTGAGGATCATCACTGATGTACTGTGGATCATCACTGATGTACTTTGGGCCATCACAGGTGTACTATGGATCATCACTGATGTACTATGGATCATCACTTATGTACTATGGATCATCACTGATGTACTATGGATCATCACTGATGTACTATGGATCATCACTGGTGTACTGTGGACCATCCCTGATGTACTGTGGATCATCACTGATGTCCTGTGGATGATCACTGATGTACTGAGGATCATCACTGATGTACTGAGGATCATCACTGATGTACTATGGATCATCACTGATGTACTGTGGATCATCACTGATGTACTATGGATCTTCACTGATGTACTGTGGATCATCACTGGTGTACTGTGGATCATCACTGATGTACTATGGATCATCACTGATGCACTGTGGACCATCCCTGATGTACTGTGGATCATCACTGATGTACTGTGGATCATCACTGATGTACCGTGGATCATCACTGATGTACTGAGGATCATCACCGATGTACTGTGGATCATCACTGATGTACTGAGGATCATCATTGATTTACTGAGAATCATCACTGATGTACTATGGATCATCACTGATGTACTGTGGATCATCACTGATGTACTATAGATCATCACTGATGTACTGTGGATCATCACTGATGTACTGTGGATCATCTCTGATGTACTGAGGATCATCACTGATGTACTATGGATCATCACTGATGTACTGTGGATCATCACTGGTGTACTATGGATCATCACTGATGTACTATGAGCCATCACTGATGTACTATGGATCATCACTGATGTACTGTGGACCATCCCTGATGTACTGTGGATCATCACTGATGTACTGTGGATCATCACTGATGTACCATGGATCATCACTGATGTACTGAGGATCATCACCGATGTACTGAGGATCATCACTGATGTACTGTGGATCATCACTGATGTACTTTGGGCCATCACAGGTGTACTATGGATCATCACTGGTGTACTATGGATCATCACTGGTGTACTATGGGTTATCACTGATGTGCTATGGACCATCCCTGATATTCTGTGGATCATCACTGATGTACTGTGGATCATCACTGATGTACTATGGACCATTCCTGATGTACTATGGACCATCCCTTATGTACTGTGGATTATCACTGATGTACCGTGGATCATCACTGATGTACTATAGTTCATCACTGATGTACTATGGATCATCACTGATGTACTATGGACCATTCCTGATGTACTATGGACCATCCCTTATGTACTGTGGATTATCACTGATGTACCGTGGATCATCACTGATGTACTATAGTTCATCACTGATGTACTATGGATCATCACTGGTGTACTATGGATCATCACTGATGTACTATGGACCATCTCTGATGTACTATTAACCATCCCTGATGTACTGTGGATCATTACTGATGTACTGTGGATCATCACTGATGTACTATAGATCATCACTGATGTACTATGGGCCATCACTGGTGTACTATGGGCCATCACTGGTGTACTATGGATCATCACTGATGTACTGTGGATCATCACTGATGTACTGTGGATCATCACTGATGTTCTATGGATCATCACTGATGTACTATAGATCATCACTGATGTACTATGGATCATCACGGATGTACTATGGATCATCACTGATGTACTATGAGCCATCACTGATGTACTATGGATCATCACTGATGTACTGTGGACAATCCCTGATGTACTGTGGATCATCACTGATGTCCTGTGGATCATCACTGATGTACTGAGGATCATCACTGATGTACTGAGGATCATCACTGATGTACTGTGGATCATCACTGATGTACTATAGATCATCACTGATGTACTGTGGATCATCACTGATGTACTGTGGATCATCACTGATGTACTGAGGATCATCACTGATGTACTATGGATCATCACTGATGTACTGTGGATCATCACTGGTGTACTATGGATCATCACTGATGTACTATGGATCATCACTGATGTACTGTGGACCATCCCTGATGTACTGTGGATCATCACTGATGTACTGTGGATCATCACTGATGTACTGTGGATCATCACTGATGTTCTATGGATCATCACTGATGTACTATAGATCATCACTGATGTACTATGGATCATCACGGATGTACTATGGATCATCACTGATGTACTATGAGCCATCACTGATGTACTATGGATCATCACTGATGTACTGTGGACCATCCCTGATGTACTGTGGATCATCACTGATGTCCTGTGGATCATCACTGATGTACTGAGGAACATCACTGATGTACTGAGGATCATCACTGATGTACTATGGATCATCACTGATGTACTGTGGATCATCACTGATGTACTATAGATCATCACTGATGTACTGTGGATCATCACTGATGTACTGTGGATCATCACTGATGTACTGAGGATCATCACTGATGTACTATGAGCCATCACTGATGTACTATGGATCATCACTGATGTACTGTGGACCATCCCTGATGTACTGTGGATCATCACTGATGTACTGTGGATCATCACTGATGTACCGTGGATCATCACTGATGTACTGAGGATCATCACCGATGTACTGTGGATCATCACTGATGTACTGAGGATCATCATTGATTTACTGAGAATCATCACTAATGTACTATGGATCATCACTGATGTACTGTGGATCATCACTGGTGTACTATGGATCATCACTGATGTACTATGAGCCATCACTGATGTACTATGGATCATCACTGATGTACTGTGGACCATCCCTGATGTACTGTGGATCATCACTGATGTACTGTGGATCATCACTGATGTACCGTGGATCATCACTGATGTACTGAGGATCATCACCGATGTACTGTGGATCATCATTGATGTACTGAGGATCATCATTGATTTACTGAGAATCATCACTAATGTACTATGGATCATCACTGATGTACTGTGGATCACCACTGATGTACTATAGATCATCACTGATGTACTGTGGATCATCACTGATGTACTGTGGATCATCTCTGATGTACTGAGGATCATCACTGATGTACTGTGGATCATCTCTGATGTACTGAGGATCATCACTGATGTACTATGGATCATCACTGATGTACTGTGGATCATCACTGGTGTACTATGGATCATCACTGATGTACTGTGGACCATCCCTGATGTACTGTGGATCATCACTGATGTACTGTGGATCATCACTGATGTACCGTGGATCATCACTGATGTACTGAGGATCATCACCGATGTACTGAGGATCATCACTGATGTACTGTGGATCATCACTGATGTACTTTGGGCCATCACAGGTGTACTATGGATCATCACTGATGTACTGTGGTTCATCACTGATGTACTGAGGATCATCACTTATGTACTATGGATCATCACTGATGTACTATGGATCATCACTGGTGTACTGTGGACCATCCCTGATGTACTGTGGATCATCACTGATGTCCTGTGGATCATCACTGATGTACTGAGGATCATCACTGATGTACTGAGGATCATCACTGATGTACTATGGATCATCACTGATGTACTGTGGATCATCACTGATGTACTATAGATCATCACTGATGTACTGTGGATCATCACTGATGTACTGTGGATCATCACTGATGTACTGAGGATCATCACTGATGTACTATGGATCATCACTGATGTACTGTGGATCATCACTGGTGTACTGTGGATCATCACTGATGTACTATGGATCATCACTGATGTACTGTGGACCATCCCTGATGTACTGTGGATCATCACTGATGTACTGTGGATCATCACTGATGTACCGTGGATCATCACTGATGTACTGAGGATCATCACCAATGTACTGAGGATCATCACTGATGTACTATGGATCATCACTGATGTACTGTGGATCATCACTGGTGTACTATGGATCATCACTGATGTACTATGAGCCATCACTGATGTACTATGGATCATCACTAATGTACTGTGGACCATCCCTGATGTACTGTGGATCATCACTGATGTCCTGTGGATCATCACTGATGTACTGAGGATCATCACTGATGTACTATGGATCATCACTGATGTACTGTGGATCATTACTGATGTACTATAGATCATCACTGATGTACTGTGGATCATCACTGATGTACTGTGGATCATCACTGATGTACTGAGGATCATCACTGATGTACTATGGATCATCACTGATGTACTGTGGATCATCACTGGTGTACTATGGATCATCACTGATGTACTATGGATCATCACTGATGTACTGTGGACCATCCCTGATGTACTGTGGATCATCACTGATGTACCATGGATTATCACTGATGTACTGAGGATCATCACCGATGTACTGAGGATCATCACTGATGTACTATGGATCATCACTGATGTACTGTGGATCATCACTGGTGTACTATGGATCATCACTGATGTACTATGAGCCATCACTGATGTACTATGGATCATCACTGATGTACTGTGGACCATCCCTGATGTGCTGTGGATCATCACTGATGTACTGTGGATCATCACTGATGTACCGTGGATCATCACTGATGTACTGAGGATCATCATTGATATACTGAGGATCATCACTGATGTACTATGGATCATCACTGATGTACTGTGGATCATCACTGATGTACTATAGATCATCACTGATGTACTGTGGATCATCACTGATGTACTGTGGATCATCTCTGATGTACTGAGGATCATCACTGATGTACTATGGATCATCACTGATGTACTGTGGATCATCACTGATGTACTGTGGATCATCACTGGTGTACTATGGATCATCACTGATGTACTATTAGCCATCACTGATGTACTATGGATCATCACTGATGTACTGTGGACCATCCCTGATGTACTGTGGATCATCACTGATGTACCGTGGATCATCACTGATGTACTGAGGATCATCACCGATGTACTGAGGATCATCACTGATGTACTGTGGATCATCACTGATGTACTTTGGGCCATCACAGGTGTACTATGGATCATCACTGATGTACTGTGGTTCATCACTGATGTACTGTGGTTCATCACTGATGTACTATGGATCATCACTTATGTACTATGGATCATCACTGATGTACTATGGATCATCACTGATCTACTATGGATCATCACTGGTGTACTATGGATCATCACTGGTGTACTGTGGACCATCCCTGCTGTACTGTGGATCATCACTGATGTCCTGTGGATCATCACTGATGTACTGAGGATCATCACTGATGTACTGAGGATCATCACTGATGTACTATGGATCATCACTGATGTACTGTGGATCATCACTGATGTACTATAGATCATCACTGATGTACTGTGGATCATCACTGATGTACTGTGGATCAACACTGATGTACTGAGGATCATCACTGATGTGCTATGGATCATCACTGATGTACTGTGGATCATCACTGGTGTACTGTGGATCATCACTGATGTACTATGGATCATCACTGATGTACTGTGGACTATCCCTGATGTACTGTGGATCATCACTGATGTACTGTGGATCATCACTGATGTTCCATGGATCATCACTGATGTACTGAGGATCATCACCAATGTACTGAGGATCATCACTGATGTACTATGGATCATCACTGATGTACTGTGGATCATCACGGGTGTACTATGGATCATCACTGATGTACTATGAGCCATCACTGATGTACTATGGATCATCACTGATGTACTGTGGACCATCCCTGATGTACTGTGGATCATCACTGATGTACTGTGGATCATCACTGATGTACCGTGGATCATCACTGATGTACTGAGGATCATCACCGATGTACTGTGGATCATCACTGATGTACTGAGGATCATCATTGATTTACTGAGAATCATCACTAATGTACTATGGATCATCACTGATGTACTGTGGATCATCACTGATGTACTATAGATCATCACTGATGTACTGTGGATCATCACTGATGTACTGTGGATCATCTCTGATGTACTGAGGATCATCACTGATGTACTGTGGATCATCTCTGATGTACTGAGGATCATCACTGATGTACTATGGATCATCACTGATGTACTGTGGATCATCACTGGTGTACTATGGATCATCACTGATGTACTGTGGACCATCCCTGATGTACTGTGGATCATCACTGATGTACTTTGGATCATCACTGATGTACCGTGGATCATCACTGATGTACTTTGGGCCATCACAGGTGTACTATGGATCATCACTGGTGTACTGTGGATCATCACTGATGTACTTTGGGCCATCACAGGTGTACTATGGATCATCACTGGTGTACTATGGATCATCACTGGTGTACTATGGGTTATCACTGATGTGCTATGGACCATCCCTGATATTCTGTGGATCATCACTGATGTACTGTGGATCATCACTGATGTACTATGGATCATCACTTATGTACTATGGATCATCACTGATGTACTATGGATCATCACTGATGTACTATGGATCATCACTGGTGTACTGTGGACCATCCCTGATGTACTGTGGATCATCACTGATGTCCTGTGGATGATCACTGATGTACTGAGGATCATCACTGATGTACTGAGGATCATCACTGATGTACTATGGATCATCACTGATGTACTGTGGATCATCACTGATGTACTATGGATCTTCACTGATGTACTGTGGATCATCACTGGTGTACTGTGGATCATCACTGATGTACTATGGATCATCACTGATGCACTGTGGACCATCCCTGATGTACTGTGGATCATCACTGATGTACTGTGGATCATCACTGATGTACCGTGGATCATCACTGATGTACTGAGGATCATCACCGATGTACTGTGGATCATCACTGATGTACTGAGGATCATCATTGATTTACTGAGAATCATCACTGATGTACTATGGATCATCACTGATGTACTGTGGATCATCACTGATGTACTATAGATCATCACTGATGTACTGTGGATCATCACTGATGTACTGTGGATCATCTCTGATGTACTGAGGATCATCACTGATGTACTATGGATCATCACTGATGTACTGTGGATCATCACTGGTGTACTATGGATCATCACTGATGTACTATGAGCCATCACTGATGTACTATGGATCATCACTGATGTACTGTGGACCATCCCTGATGTACTGTGGATCATCACTGATGTACTGTGGATCATCACTGATGTACCATGGATCATCACTGATGTACTGAGGATCATCACCGATGTACCGAGGATCATCACTGATGTACTGTGGATCATCACTGATGTACTTTGGGCCATCACAGGTGTACTATGGATCATCACTGGTGTACTATGGATCATCACTGGTGTACTATGGGTTATCACTGATGTGCTATGGACCATCCCTGATATTCTGTGGATCATCACTGATGTACTGTGGATCATCACTGATGTACTATGGACCATTCCTGATGTACTATGGACCATCCCTTACGTACTGTGGATTATCACTGATGTACCGTGGATCATCACTGATGTACTATAGTTCATCACTGATGTACTATGGATCATCACTGATGTACTATGGACCATTCCTGATGTACTATGGACCATCCCTTATGTACTGTGGATTATCACTGATGTACCGTGGATCATCACTGATGTACTATAGTTCATCACTGATGTACTATGGATCATCACTGGTGTACTATGGATCATCACTGATGTACTATGGACCATCTCTGATGTACTATTAACCATCCCTGATGTACTGTGGATCATTACTGATGTACTGTGGATCATCACTGATGTACTATAGATCATCACTGATGTACTATGGGCCATCACTGGTGTACTATGGGCCATCACTGGTGTACTATGGATCATCACTGATGTACTGTGGATCATCACTGATGTACTGTGGATCATCACTGATGTTCTATGGATCATCACTGATGTACTATAGATCATCACTGATGTACTATGGATCATCACTGATGTACTATGGATCATCACTGATGTACTATGAGCCATCACTGATGTACTATGGATCATCACTGATGTACTGTGGACCATCCCTGATGTACTGTGGATCATCACTGATGTCCTGTGGATCATCACTGATGTACTGAGGATCATCACTGATGTACTGAGGATCATCACTGATGTACTATGGATCATCACTGATGTACTGTGGATCATCACTGATGTACTATAGATCATCACTGATGTACTGTGGATCATCACTGATGTACTGTGGATCATCACTGATGTACTGAGGATCATCACTGATGTACTATGGATCATCACTGATGTACTGTGGATCATCACTGGTGTACTATGGATCATCACTGATGTACTATGGATCATCACTGATGTACTGTGGACCATCCCTGATGTACTGTGGATCATCACTGATGTACTGTGGATCATCACTGATGTACTGTGGATCATCACTGATGTTCTATGGATCATCACTGATGTACTATAGATCATCACTGATGTACTATGGATCATCACGGATGTACTATGGATCATCACTGATGTACTATGAGCCATCACTGATGTACTATGGATCATCACTGATGTACTGTGGACCATCCCTGATGTACTGTGGATCATCACTGATGTCCTGTGGATCATCACTGATGTACTGAGGAACATCACTGATGTACTGAGGATCATCACTGATGTACTATGGATCATCACTGATGTACTGTGGATCATCACTGATGTACTATAGATCATCACTGATGTACTGTGGATCATCACTGATGTACTGTGGATCATCACTGATGTACTGAGGATCATCACTGATGTACTATGAGCCATCACTGATGTACTATGGATCATCACTGATGTACTGTGGACCATCCCTGATGTACTGTGGATCATCACTGATGTACTGTTGATCATCACTGATGTACCGTGGATCATCACTGATGTACTGAGGATCATCACCGATGTACTGTGGATCATCACTGATGTACTGAGGATCATCATTGATTTACTGAGAATCATCACTAATGTACTATGGATCATCACTGATGTACTGTGGATCATCACTGGTGTACTATGGATCATCACTGATGTACTATGAGCCATCACTGATGTACTATGGATCATCACTGATGTACTGTGGACCATCCCTGATGTACTGTGGATCATCACTGATGTACTGTGGATCATCACTGATGTACCGTGGATCATCACTGATGTACTGAGGATCATCACCGATGTACTGTGGATCATCATTGATGTACTGAGGATCATCATTGATTTACTGAGAATCATCACTAATGTACTATGGATCATCACTGATGTACTGTGGATCACCACTGATGTACTATAGATCATCACTGATGTACTGTGGATCATCACTGATGTACTGTGGATCATCTCTGATGTACTGAGGATCATCACTGATGTACTGTGGATCATCTCTGATGTACTGAGGATCATCACTGATGTACTATGGATCATCACTGATGTACTGTGGATCATCACTGGTGTACTATGGATCATCACTGATGTACTGTGGACCATCCCTGATGTACTGTGGATCATCACTGATGTACTGTGGATCATCACTGATGTACCGTGGATCATCACTGATGTACTGAGGATCATCACCGATGTACTGAGGATCATCACTGATGTACTGTGGATCATCACTGATGTACTTTGGGCCATCACAGGTGTACTATGGATCATCACTGATGTACTGTGGTTCATCACTGATGTACTGAGGATCATCACTTATGTACTATGGATCATCACTGATGTACTATGGATCATCACTGGTGTACTATGGATCATCACTGGTGTACTGTGGACCATCCCTGATGTACTGTGGATCATCACTGATGTCCTGTGGATCATCACTGATGTACTGATGATCATCACTGATGTACTGAGGATCATCACTGATGTACTATGGATTATCACTGATGTACTGTGGATCATCACTGATGTACTATAGATCATCACTGATGTACTGTGGATCATCACTGATGTACTGTGGATCATCACTGATGTACTGAGGATCATCACTGATGTACTATGGATCATCACTGATGTACTGTGGATCATCACTGGTGTACTGTGGATCATCACTGATGTACTATGGATCATCACTGATGTACTGTGGACCATCCCTGATGTACTGTGGATCATCACTGATGTACTGTGGATCATCACTGATGTACCGTGGATCATCACTGATGTACTGAGGATCATCACCAATGTACTGAGGATCATCACTGATGTACTATGGATCATCACTGATGTACTGTGGATCATCACTGGTGTACTATGGATCATCACTGATGTACTATGAGCCATCACTGATGTACTATGGATCATCACTGATGTACTGTGGACCATCCCTGATGTACTGTGGATCATCACTGATGTCCTGTGGATCATCACTGATGTACTGAGGATCATCACTGATGTACTATGGATCATCACTGATGTACTGTGGATCATTACTGATGTACTATAGATCATCACTGATGTACTGTGGATCATCACTGATGTACTGTGGATCATCACTGATGTACTGAGGATCATCACTGATGTACTATGGATCATCACTGATGTACTGTGGATCATCACTGGTGTACTATGGATCATCACTGATGTACTATGGATCATCACTGATGTACTGTGGACCATCCCTGATGTACTGTGGATCATCACTGATGTACTGTGGATCATCACTGATGTACCATGGATCATCACTGATGTACTGAGGATCATCACTGATGTACTGAGGATCATCACTGATGTACTATGGATCATCACTGATGTACTGTGGATCATCACTGGTGTACTATGGATCATCACTGATGTACTATGAGCCATCACTGATGTACTATGGATCATCACTGATGTACTGTGGACCATCCCTGATGTGCTGTGGATCATCACTGATGTACTGTGGATCATCACTGATGTACCGTGGATCATCACTGATGTACTGAGGATCATCATTGATATACTGAGGATCATCACTGATGTACTATGGATCATCACTGATGTACTGTGGATCATCACTGATGTACTATAGATCATCACTGATGTACTGTGGATCATCACTGATGTACTGTGGATCATCTCTGATGTACTGAGGATCATCACTGATGTACTATGGATCATCACTGATGTACTGTGGATCATCACTGATGTACTGTGGATCATCACTGGTGTACTATGGATCATCACTGATGTACTATTAGCCATCACTGATGTACTATGGATCATCACTGATGTACTGTGGACCATCCCTGATGTACTGTGGATCATCACTGATGTACCGTGGATCATCACTGATGTACTGAGGATCATCACCGATGTACTGAGGATCATCACTGATGTACTGTGGATCATCACTGATGTACTTTGGGCCATCACAGGTGTACTATGGATCATCACTGATGTACTGTGGTTCATCACTGATGTACTGTGGTTCATCACTGATGTACTATGGATCATCACTTATGTACTATGGATCATCACTGATGTACTATGGATCATCACTGATCTACTATGGATCATCACTGGTGTACTATGGATCATCACTGGTGTACTGTGGACCATCCCTGCTGTACTGTGGATCATCACTGATGTCCTGTGGATCATCACTGATGTACTGAGGATCATCACTGATGTACTGAGGATCATCACTGATGTACTATGGATCATCACTGATGTACTGTGGATCATCACTGATGTACTATAGATCATCACTGATGTACTGTGGATCATCACTGATGTACTGTGGATCAACACTGATGTACTGAGGATCATCACTGATGTGCTATGGATCATCACTGATGTACTGTGGATCATCACTGGTGTACTGTGGATCATCACTGATGTACTATGGATCATCACTGATGTACTGTGGACCATCCCTGATGTACTGTGGATCATCACTGATGTACTGTGGATCATCACTGATGTTCCATGGATCATCACTGATGTACTGAGGATCATCACCAATGTACTGAGGATCATCACTGATGTACTATGGATCATCACTGATGTACTGTGGATCATCACTGGTGTACTATGGATCATCACTGATGTACTGTGGATCATCACTGATGTACTATAGATCATCACTGATGTACTGTGGATCATCACTGATGTACTGTGGATCATCTCTGATGTACTGAGGATCATCACTGATGTACTATGGATCATCACTGATGTACTGTGGATCATCACTGATGTACTGTGGATCATCACTGGTGTACTATGGATCATCACTGATGTACTATTAGCCATCACTGATGTACTATGGATCATCACTGATGTACTGTGGACCATCCCTGATGTACTGTGGATCATCACTGATGTACCGTGGATCATCACTGATGTACTGAGGATCATCACCGATGTACTGAGGATCATCACTGATGTACTGTGGATCATCACTGATGTACTTTGGGCCATCACAGGTGTACTATGGATCATCACTGATGTACTGTGGTTCATCACTGATGTACTGTGGTTCATCACTGATGTACTATGGATCATCACTTATGTACTATGGATCATCACTGATGTACTATGGATCATCACTGATCTACTATGGATCATCACTGGTGTACTATGGATCATCACTGGTGTACTGTGGACCATCCCTGCTGTACTGTGGATCATCACTGATGTCCTGTGGATCATCACTGATGTACTGAGGATCATCACTGATGTACTGAGGATCATCACTGATGTACTATGGATCATCACTGATGTACTGTGGATCATCACTGATGTACTATAGATCATCACTGATGTACTGTGGATCATCACTGATGTACTGTGGATCAACACTGATGTACTGAGGATCATCACTGATGTGCTATGGATCATCACTGATGTACTGTGGATCATCACTGGTGTACTGTGGATCATCACTGATGTACTATGGATCATCACTGATGTACTGTGGACCATCCCTGATGTACTGTGGATCATCACTGATGTACTGTGGATCATCACTGATGTTCCATGGATCATCACTGATGTACTGAGGATCATCACCAATGTACTGAGGATCATCACTGATGTACTATGGATCATCACTGATGTACTGTGGATCATCACTGGTGTACTATGGATCATCACTGATGTACTATGAGCCATCACTGATGTACTATGGATCATCACTGATGTACTGTGGACCATCCCTGATGTACTGTTGATCATCACTGATGTACTGTGGATCATCACTGATGTACCGTGGATCATCACTGATGTACTGAGGATCATCACCGATGTACTGTGGATCATCACTGATGTACTGAGGATCATCATTGATTTACTGAGAATCATCACTAATGTACTATGGATCATCACTGATGTACTGTGGATCATCACTGATGTACTATAGATCATCACTGATGTACTGTGGATCATCACTGATGTACTGTGGATCATCTCTGATGTACTGAGGATCATCACTGATGTACTGTGGATCATCTCTGATGTACTGAGGATCATCACTGATGTACTATGGATCATCACTGATGTACTGTGGATCATCACTGGTGTACTATGGATCATCACTGATGTACTGTGGACCATCCCTGATGTACTGTGGATCATCACTGATGTACTTTGGATCATCACTGATGTACCGTGGATCATCACTGATGTACTTTGGGCCATCACAGGTGTACTATGGATCATCACTGGTGTACTATGGATCATCACTGGTGTACTATGGGTTATCACTGATGTACTATGGACCATCCCTGATATACTGTGGATCATCACTGGTGTACTATGGGTTATCACTGATGTACTATGGACCATCCCTGATATACTGTGGATCATCACTGATGTACTGTGGATCATCACTGATGTACTATGGACCATCCCTGATGTACTGTGGATCATCACTGATGTACTGTGGATCATCACTGATGTACTATAGATCATCACTGATGTACTGTGGATCATCACTGATGTACTGTGGATCATCACTGATGTACTGAGGATCATCACTGATGTACTATGGATCATCACTGATGTGCTGTGGATCATCACTGGTGTACTGTGGATCATCACTGATGTACTGTTGATCATCACTGATGTACCGTGGATCATCACTGATGTACTGAGGATCATCACCAATGTACTGAGGATCATCACTGATGTACTATGGATCATCACTGATGTACTGTGGATCATCACTGCTGTACTATGGATCATCACTGATGTACTATGAGCCATCACTGATGTACTATGGATCATCACTGATGTACTGTGGACCATCCCTGATGTACTGTGGATCATCACTGATGTCCTGTGGATCATCACTGATGTACTGAGGATCATCACTGATGTACTGAGGATCATCACTGATGTACTATGGATCATCACTGATGTACTGTGAATCATCACTGATGTACTATAGATCATCACTGATGTACTGTGGATCATCACTGATGTACTGTGGATCATCACTGATGTACTGTGGATCATCACTGGTGTACTGTGGATCATCACTGATGTACTATGGATCATCACTGATGTACTGTGGACCATCCCTGATGTACTGTGGATTATCACTGATGTACTGTGGATCATCACTGATGTACTGTGGATCATCACTGATGTACCGTGGATCATCACTGATGTACTGAGGATCATCACCGATGTACTGAGGATCATCACTGATGTACTATGGATCATCACTGATGTACTGTGGATCATCACTGGTGTACTGTGGATCATCACTGGTGTACTATGGATCATCACTGATGTACTATGAGCCATCACTGATGTACTATGGATCATCACTGATGTACTGTGGACCATCCCTGATGTACTGTGGATCATCACTGATGTACTGTGGATCATCACTGATGTACTGTGGATCATCACTGATGTACTGAGGATCATCATTGATATACTGAGGATCATCACTGATGTACTATGGATCATCACTGATGTACTGTGGATCATCCCTGATGTACTATAGATCATCACTGATGTACTGTGGATCATCACTGATGTACTGTGGATCATCTCTGATGTACTGAGGATCATCACTGATGTACTATGGATCATCACTGATGTACTGTGGATCATCACTGATGTACTGTGGATCATCAGTGGTGTACTATGGATCATCACGGATGTACTATGAGCCATCACTGATGTACTATGGATCATCACTGATGTACTGTGGACCATCCCTGATGTACTGTGGATCATCACTGATGTACTGTGGATCATCACTGATGTACCGTGGATCATCACTGATGTACTGAGGATCATCACCGATGTACTGAGGATCATCACTGATGTACTGTGGATCATCACTGATGTACTTTGGGCCATCACAGGTGTACTATGGATCATCACTGATGTACTGTGGTTCATCACTGATGTACTGAGGATCATCACTGATGTACTATGGATCATCACTGATGTACTGTGAATCATCACTGATGTACTATAGATAATCACTGGTGTACTATGGATCATCACTGATGTACTATGGATAATCACTTATGTACTATGGATCATCACTGATATACTATGGATCATCACTGATGTACTATGGATCATCACTGGTGTACTATGGATCATCACTGGTGTACTGTGGACCATCCCTGATGTACTGTGGATCATCACTGATGTCCTGTGGATCATCACTGATGTACTGAGGATCATCACTGATGTACTGAGGATCATCACTGATGTACTATGGATCATCACTGATGTACTGTGGATCATCACTGATGTACTGTGGATCATCACTGATGTACTGTGGATCATCACTGATGTACTGTGGATCATCACTGATGTACTGAGGATCATCACTGATGTACTATGGATCATCACTGATGTACTGTGGATCATCACTGGTGTACTGTGGATCATCACTGATGTACTATGGATCATCACTGATGTACTGTGGACCATCCCTGATGTACTGTGGATCATCACTGATGTACTGTGGATCATCACTGATGTACCGTGGATCATCACTGATGTACTGAGGATCATCACCAATGTACTGAGGATCATCACTGATGTACTATGGATCATCACTGATGTACTGTGGATCATCACTGGTGTACTATGGATCATCACTGATGTACTATAAGCCATCACTGATGTACTATGGATCATCACTGATGTACTGTGGACCATCCCTGATGTACTGTGGATCATCACTGATGTCCTGTGGATCATCACTGATGTACTGAGGATCATCACTGATGTACTGAGGATCATCACTGATGTACTATGGATCATCACTGATGTACTGTGGATCATCACTGATGTACTATAGATCATCACTGATGTACTGTGGATCATCACTGATGTACTGTGGATCATCACTGATGTACCGTGGATCATCACTGATGTACTGAGGATCATCACCGATGTACTGAGGATCATCACTGATGTACTATGGATCATCACTGATGTACTGTGGATCATCACTGGTGTACTATGGATCATCACTGATGTACTATGAGCCATCACTGATGTACTATGGATCATCACTGATGTACTGTGGACCATCCCTGATGTACTGTGGATCATCACTGATGTACTGTGGATCATCACTGATGTACCGTGGATCATCACTGATGTACTGAGGATCATCATTGATATACTGAGGATCATCACTGATGTACTATGGATCATCACTGATGTACTGTGGATCATCACTGATGTACTATAGATCATCACTGATGTACTGTGGATCATCACTGATGTACTGTGGATAATCTCTGATGTACTGAGGATCATCACTGATGTACTATGGATCATCACTGATGTACTGTGGATCATCACTGATGTACTGTGGATCATCACTGGTGTACTATGGATCATCACTGATGTACTATTAGCCATCACTGATGTACTATGGATCATCACTGATGTACTGTGGACCATCCCTGATGTACTGTGGATCATCACTGATGTACTGTGGATCATCACTGATGTACCGTGGATCATCACTGATGTACTGAGGATCATCACCGATGTACTGAGGATCATCACTGATGTACTGTGGATCATCACTGATGTACTTTGGGCCATCACAGGTGTACTATGGATCATCACTGATGTACTGTGGTTCATCACTGATGTACTGTGGTTCATCACTGATGTACTATGGATCATCACTTATGTACTATGGATCATCACTGATGTACTATGGATCATCACTGATGTACTATGGATCATCACTGGTGTACTATGGATCATCACTGGTGTACTGTGGACCATCCCTGCTGTACTGTGGATCATCACTGATGTCCTGTGGATCATCACTGATGTACTGAGGATCATCACTGATGTACTATGGATCATCACTGATGTACTGTGGATCATCACTGATGTACTATAGATCATCACTGATGTACTGTGGATCATCACTGATGTACTGTGGATCAACACTGATGTACTGAGGATCATCACTGATGTGCTATGGATCATCACTGATGTACTGTGGATCATCACTGGTGTACTGTGGATCATCACTGATGTACTATGGATCATCACTGATGTACTGTGGACCATCCCTGATGTACTGTGGATCATCACTGATGTACTGTGGATCATCACTGATGTTCCGTGGATCATCACTGATGTACTGAGGATCATCACCAATGTACTGAGGATCATCACTGATGTACTATGGATCATCACTGATGTACTGTGGATCATCACTGGTGTACTATGGATCATCACTAATGTACTGTGAGCCATCACTGATGTACTATGGATCATCACTGATGTACTGTGGACCATCCCTGATGTACTGTGGATCATCACTGATGTACTGTGGATCATCACTGATGTACCGTGGATCATCACTGATGTACTGAGGATCATCACCGATGTACTGTGGATCATCACTGATGTACTGAGGATCATCATTGATTTACTGAGAATCATCACTAATGTACTATGGATCATCACTGATGTACTGTGGATCATCACTGATGTACTATAGATCATCACTGATGTACTGTGGATCATCACTGATGTACTGTGGATCATCTCTGATGTACTGAGGATCATCACTGATGTACTGTGGATCATCTCTGATGTACTGAGGATCATCACTGATGTACTATGGATGATCACTGATGTACTGTGGATCATCACTGGTGTACTATGGATCATCACTGATGTACTGTGGACCATCCCTGATGTACTGTGGATCATCACTGATGTACTGTGGATCATCACTGATGTACCGTGGATCATCACTGATGTACTGAGGATCATCACCGATGTACTGAGGATCATCACTGATGTACTGTGGATCATCACTGATGTACTTTGGGCCATCACAGGTGTACTATGGATCATCACTGGTGTACTATGGATCATCACTGGTGTACAATGGGTTATCACTGATGTACTATGGACCATCCCTGATATACTGTGGATCATCACTGATGTACTGTGGATCATCACTGATGTACTATGGACCATCCCTAATGTACTATGGACCATCCCTTATGTACTGTGGATTATCACTGATGTACCGTGGATCATCACTGATGTACTATAGTTCATCATTGATGTACTATAGTTCATCACTGATGTACTATGGATCATCACTGGTGTACTATGGATCATCACTGATGTACTTTTGACCATCTCTGATGTACTATGGACCATCCCTGATGTACTGTGGATCATTACTGATGTACTGTGGATCATCACTGATGTACTATAGATCATCACTGATGTACTATGGGCCATCACTGGTGTACTATGGGCCATCACTGGTGTACTATGGGCCATCACTGGTGTACTATGGACCATCACTGGTGTACTATGGATCATCACTGATGTACTGTGGATCATCACTGATGTACTATAGATCATCACTGATGTACTGTGGATCATCACTGATGTACTGAGGATCATCACTGATGTGCTATGGATCATCACTGATGTACTGTGGATCATCACTGGTGTACTGTGGATCATCACTGATGTACTATGGATCATCACTGATGTACTGTGGACCATCCCTGATGTACTGTGGATCATCACTGTTGTACTGTGGATCATCACTGATGTTCCGTGGATCATCACTGATGTACTGAGGATCATCACCAATGTACTGAGGATCATCACTGATGTACTATGGATCATCACTGATGTACTGTGGATCATCACTGGTGTACTATGGATCATCACTGATGTACTATGAGCCATCACTGATGTACTATGGATCATCGCTGATGTACTGTGGACCATCCCTGATGTACTGTGGATCATCACTGATGTACTGTGGATCATCACTGATGTACCGTGGATCATCACTGATGTACTGAGGATCATCACCGATGTACTGTGGATCATCACTGATGTACTGAGGATCATCATTGATTTACTGAGAATCATCACTAATGTACTATGGATCATCACTGATGTACTGTGGATCATCACTGATGTACTATAGATCATCACTGATGTACTGTGGATCATCACTGATGTACTGTGGATCATCTCTGATGTACTGAGGATCATCACTGATGTACTATGGATCATCACTGATGTACTGTGGATCATCACTGGTGTACTATGGATCATCACTGATGTACTATGAGCCATCACTGATGTACAATGGATCATCACTGATGTACTGTGGACCATCCCTGATGTACTGTGGATCATCACTGATGTACCGTGGATCATCACTGATGTACTGAGGATCATCACCGATGTACTGAGGATCATCACTGATGTACTGTGGATCATCACTGATGTACTTTGGGCCATCACAGGTGTACTATGGATCATCACTGGTGTACTATGGATCATCACTGGTGTACTATGGGTTATCACTGATGTACTATGGACCATCCCTGATATACTGTGGATCATCACTGATGTACTGTGGATCATCACTGATGTACTATGGACCATCCGTGATGTACTATGGACCATCCCTTATGTACTGTGGATTATCACTGATGTACTGTGGATCATCACTGATGTACTATAGTTCATCACTGATGTACTATAGTTCATCACTGATGTACTATGGATCATCACTGGTGTACTATGGATCATCACTGATGTACTTTTGACCATCTCTGATGTACTATGGACCATCCCTGATGTACTGTGGATCATTACTGATGTACTGTGGATCATCACTGATGTACTATAGATCATCACTGATGTACTATGGGCCATCACTGGTGTACTATGGGCCATCACTGGTGTACTATGGGCCATCACTGGTGTACTATGGACCATCACTGGTGTACTATGGGCCATCACTGGTGTACTGTGGATCATCACTGATGTACTGTGGATCATCCCTGGTGTACTATGGATCATCACTGGTGTACAATGGATCATCACTGGTGTACTATGGATCATCACTGATATACTGTGGACCATCCCTGATGTACTGTGGATCATCACTGATGTACTGTGGACCATCCCTGATGTACTGTGGATCATCACTGATGTACTGTGGATCATCACTGATGTACTATAGATCATCACTGATGTACTATGGGCCATCACTGATGTACTATGGATCATCACTGATGTACTATGGATCATCACTGATGTACTATGAATCATCACTGATGTACTATAGATCATCACTGATGTACTATGGGCCATCACTGGTGTACTATGGATCATCACTGATGTACTGTGGACCATCCCTGATGTACTGTGGACCAACCCTGATGTACTGTGGATCATCACTGATGTACTGTGGATCATCACTGATGTACTATGGATCATCACTGATGTACTATGGATCATCACTGATGTACTATGGATCATCACTGATGTACTATGGATCATTACAGATGTACTATGGATCATCACTGATGTACTATGGATCATCACTGATGTACTATGAGCCATCACTGATGTACTATGAATTATCACTGGTGTACTATGGATCATCACTGATGTACTGTGGACCATCCCTGATGTACTGTGGATCATCACTGATGTACTGTGGACCATCCCTGATGTACCGTGGATCATCACTGATGTACTGTGGATCATCACTAATGTACCGTGGATCATCACTGATGTACTGAGGATCATCACTGATGTACTATGGGCCATCACGGGTGTACTATGGATCATCACTGGTGTACTATGGATCAACACTGATGTACTATGGACCATCCCTGATGTACTATGGACCATCCCTGATGTACTGAGGATCATCACTGATGTACTGTAGATCATCACTGATGTACTATGGGCCATCACAGGTGTACTATGGATCATCACTGATGTACTGTGGATCATCACTGATGTACTATGGATCATCACTGATGTACTATGAGCCATCACTGATGTACTATGGGCCATCACTGATGTACTGTGGATCATCACTGGTGTACTATGGATCATCACTGATGTACTATGGATCATCACTGATGTACTATGGATCATCACTGGTGTACTATGGATCATCACTGATGTACTGTGGACCATCCCTGATGTACTGTGGATCATCACTGATGTACTAAGGATCATCACTGATGTACTATGGATCATCACTGATGTACTATAGATCATCACTGATGTACTATGGATCATCACTGATGTACTGTGGACCATCCCTGATGTACTGTGGACCAACCCTGATGTACTGTGGATCATCACTGATGTACTGTGGATCATCACTGATGTACTATGGATCATCACGGATGGACTGTGGACCATCCCTGATGTACTGTGGATCATCACTGATGTACTGTGGACCATCCCTGATGTACCGTGGATCATCACTGATGTACTGTGGATCATCACTAATGTACCGTGGATCATCACTGATGTACTGATGATCATCACTGATGTACTATGGGCCATCACGGGTGTACTATGGATCATCACTGGTGTACTATGGAACAACACTGATGTACTATGGACCATCCCTGATGTACTATGGACCATCCCTGATGTACTGAGGATCATCACTGATGTACTATAGATCATCACTGATGTACTATGGGCCATCACTGGTGTACTATGGATCATCACTGATGTACTGTGGATCATCACTGATGTACTATGGATCATCACTGATGTACTATGAGCCATCACTGATGTACTATGGGCCATCACTGATGTACTGTGGATCATCACTGGTGTACTATGGATCATCACTGATGTACTATGGATCATCACTGATGTACTGTGGATCATCACTGATGTACTATAGATCATCACTGATGTACTATGGGCCATCGCTGATGTACTATGGATCATCACTGATGTACTATGAATCATCACTGATGTACTATAGATCATCACTGATGTACTATGGGCCATCACTGGTGTACTATGGATCATCACTGATGTACTGTGGACCATCCCTGATGTACTGTGGACCAACCCTGATGTACTGTGGATCATCACTGATGTACTGTGGATCATCACTGATGTACTATGGATCATCACTGATGTTCTATGGATCATCACTGATGTACTATGGATCATTACAGATGTACTATGGATCATCACTGATGTACTATGGATCATCACTGATGTACTATGAGCCATCACTGATGTACTATGAGCCATCACTGATGTACTATTAGCCGTCACTGATGTACCATGGATCATCACTGATGTACTGAGGATCATCACTGATGTACTATAGATCATCACTGATGTACTGTGGATCATCACTGATGTACTGAGGATCATCACTGTTGTACTATGGATCATCACTGATGTACTGTGGACCATCCCTGATGTACTGTGGACCAACCCTGATGTACTGTGGATCATCACTGATGTACTGTGGATCATCACTGATGTACTATGGATCATCACGGATGGACTGTGGACCATCCCTGATGTACTGTGGATCATCACTGTTGTACTGTGGATCATCACTAATGTACGGTGGATCATCCCTGATGTACTGAGGATCATCACTGATGTACTATAGATCATCACTGATGTACTATGGGCCATCACTGGTGTACTATGGATCATCACTGATGTACTGTGGATCATCACTGGTGTACTATGGATCATCACTGATGTACTATGGATCATCACTGATGTACTATGGATCATCACTGATGTACTATGGATCATCACTGGTGTACTGTGGATCATCACTGATGTACTGAGGATCATCACTGTTGTACTATGGATCATCACTGATGTACTGTGGACCATCCCTGATGTACTGTGGACCAACCCTGATGTACTCTGGATCATCACTGATGTACTGTGGATCATCACTGATGTACTATGGATCATCACTGATGTACTGTGGACCATCCCTGATGTACTGTGGATCATCACTGATGTACTGTGGACCATCCCTGATGTACCGTGGATCATCACTGATGTACTGTGGATCATCACTAATGTAACGTGGATCATCACTGATGTACTGAGGATCATCACTGATGTACTATAGGCCATCACGGGTGTACTATGGATCATCACTGGTGTACTATGGATCAACACTGATGTACTATGGACCATCCCTGATGTACTATGGACCATCCCTGATGTACTGAGGATCATCACTGATGTACTATAGATCATCACTGATGTACTATGGGCCATCACTGGTGTACTATGGATCATCACTGATGTACTGTGGTTCATCACTGATGTACTATGGATCATCACTGATGTACTATGGGCCATCACTGGTGTACTGTGGATCATCACTGATGTACTGTGGATCATCACTGATGTACTGAGGATTATCACTGATGTTCTATGAGCCATTACTGATGTACTATAGTTCATCACTGATGTACTATAGTTCATCACTGATGTAATATGGATCATCACTGGTGTACTATGGACCATCACTGATGTACTATGGACCATCCCTAATGTACTGTGGATCATCACTGATGTACTGTGGATCATTACTGATGTACTATAGATCATCACTGATGTACTATGGGCCATCAATGGTGTACTATGGGCCATCACTGGTGTACTATGGATCATCACTTGTGTACTGTGGATCATCACTGATGTACTGTGGATCGTCCCTGATGTACTGTGGATCATCACTGGTGTACAATGGATCATCACTGGTGTACTATGGATCATCACTGATATACTGTGGACCATCCCTGATGTACTGTGGATCATCACTGATGTACTGTGGACCATCCCTGATGTACTGTGGATCATCACTGATGTACTGTGGATCATCACTGATGTACTATAGATCATCACTGATGTACTATGGGCCATCACTGATGTACTATGGGCCATCACTGGTGTACTATGGGCCATCACTGGTGTACTATGGGCCATCACTGGTGTACTATGGGCCATCACTGGTGTACTATGGATCATCACTGATGTACTATGGATCATCACTGATGTACTATGGACCATCACTGGTGTACTGTGGATCATCACTGATGTACTGTGGATCATCACTGATGTACTGTGGATCATCACTGATGTACTGAGGATCATCACTGATGTACTATGGATCATCACTGATGTTCTATGAGCCATCACTGGTGTACTATGGATCATCACTGGTGTACTATTGATCATCACTGATGTACTGTGGCTCATACCTGATGAACTGTGGATCATCACTGATGTACTGTGGATCATCACTGATGTACCATGGATCATCACTGATGTACTATGGGCCATCACGGGTGTACTATGGATCATCACTGGTGTACTATGGATCATCACTGATGTACTATGGACCATCCCTGATGTACTATGGACCATCCCTGATGTACTATGGACCATCCCTGATGTACTATGGACCATCCCTGATGTACTGAGGATGATCACTGATGTACTATAGATCAGGGGTCATCAACCCCCGGTCCGCGGCCCACTACCGGGCCGTGGCCCTTCTGCAGCCGGGCCGCGGGTGCGGGCTGGCAGATGTGAAGTTCCGCGGAGTGGATGTACAATGTCGGGGAAGGTGAGAGTGAAGCGCACATTCCATTGCTAGGTGTGGTCACGTGCTCTCCCTCACCTCCTGTACACAGCCGTTCAGTGTTGTCTATTGCTGAGCGCTGTGTGTTGTTGTGTGTTGCGCTGTGTGTTGCACCGTGGCCCCTCCCTCCGTCTCTCACATGGACACTCCCCGTACACAGTGTAAATGGATGTGCCGCCTCCTCACTAAGCTCGCCCCGCCCTTCTGTCATAGGGGAAGGCGCAGCACACCGTCACCTCCAGGACAGCCCACAGTAACAGGGAAGCCACTGGTGTCCCTTGGTAACGGGGCTGGATAGAGCTGAGAGGAGACCAAGTCCACACTTCTTTCGGGAGAGCAGGGAGCCGCCCCTCCCCTCTGATCCCTCCATATACTTACCTGCTGCTAATCCTCAGCCCTCATCACTGAACACACACCAACATGACTGAGCTCCGGAGGAGAGGCCCGGGGGAGCCCCGAGTACTACAACACTACCAGTGACAAGGTGAGTGTGAGCGGGGACTGACTGGGACACCTGTGTGCATGGAGTGTACAGGGCCTAGTGGGGGCACCTTCCTACATCTGTGGGGGATACTACCTTCATCTGTGGAGGGGGGCTACCTTCATCTGTGGAGGGGGCTACCTTCATCTGTGGAGGGGGGCTACCTTCATCTGTGGAGGCACTGCCTTCATCTGTGGGGGGGACTACATTCATCTGTGGAGGGGGGCACTACCTTCATCTGTGAAGGGGGGCTACCTTCATCTGTGGAGGGGGGCTACCTTCATCTGTGGAGGGGGCTACCTTCATCTGTGGAGGGGGCTACCTTCATCTGTGGAGGGGGCTACCTTCATCTGTGGAGGGGAGCTACCTTCATCTGTGGAGGCACTGCCTTCATCTGTGGGGGGACTACCTTCATCTGTTGGGGCCTTACCACATCTGGTGGCAGGCAGCGTGGCAAGTGACATTCCGCATCTGGTGGCACTGGCAGGCGACATGGCAAGTGACACGCTCAAAGCTCCCACTGATTCTGCATTATGGTGGGTTGTACTATTACATTTATTACTACAATGTAATAATAGAAATAATGCGCTGACAAATTGCCCGCGAAAAATCGATTACCCCCCGCGTGCCATCCTGAACCTCCCCCCAACCGGGCCTTAGCACAATTTTCTTCCACGCAGCCGGTCCCCGGTGCTAAAAAGGTTGGGGACCACTGCTATAGATCATCACTGATGTACTATGGGCCATCACTGGTGTACTATGGATCATCACTGATGTACTGTGGATCATCACTGATGTACTATGAATCATCACTGATGTACTATGAGCCATCACTGATGTACTATGGGACATCACTGATGTACTGTGGATCATCACTGGTGTACTATGGATCATCACTGATGTACTATGGATCATCACTAATGTACTATGGATCATCACTAATGTACTATGGATCATCACTGATGTACTATGGATCATCACTGGTGTACTATGGATCATCACTGGTGTACTATGGATCATCACTGATGTGCTGTGGACCATCACTGATGTACTGTGGATCATCACTGATGTACTGCGGATCATCACTGATGTACTATAGATCATCACTGATGTACTGTGGATCATCACTGATGTACTGAGGATCAGCACTGCTGTACTATGGATCATCACTGATGTACTATAGATCATCACTGGTGTACTATGGATCATCACCGATGTACTATGGATCATCACTGATGTACTATGGACCATCCCTGATGTACTGTGGATCATCACTGATGTACTATGGATTATCACTGATGTACTGTGGATCATCACTGATGTACTATGGACCATCCCTGATGTACCGTGGATCATCACTGATGTACTGAGGATCATCACCGATGTACTGAGGATCATCACCGATGTACTGTGGATCATCACTGATGTACTATGGGCCATCACAGGTGTACTATGGATCATCATTGGTGTACTATGGATCATCACTGATGTACTACGGACCATCCCTGATGTACTGTGGATCATCACTGATGTACTGTGGATCATCACTGGTGTACTATAGATCATCACTGATGTACTATGGGCCATCACTGGTGTACTATGGATCATCACTGATGTAATGTGGATCATCACTGATGTACTATGGACCATCCGTGATGTACTATGGACCATCCCTGATGTACTGTGGATTATCACTGATGTACCATGGATCATCACTGATGTACTGAGGATCATCACTGATGTACTGTGGATCATCACTGATGTACTGTTGATTAATCACTGATTTACTGTGGATCATTACTGATTTACTGAGGATCATCACTGATGTACTATGGGCCATCACGGGTGTACTATGGATCATCACTGGTGTACTATGGATCATCACTGATGTACTATGGACCATCCCTGATGTACTATGGACCATCCCTGATGTACTATGGACCATCCCTGATGTACTGAGGATCATTACTGATGTACTATAGATCATCACTGATGTACTATGGGCCATCACTGATGTACTGTGGATCATCACTGATGTACTGTGCACCATCACTGATGTACTGTGGACCATCACTAATGTACAATGGATCATCACTGATGAACTATAGATCATCACTGATGTACTATAGATCATCACTGGTGTCCTATGGACCATCACTGGTGTACTATGGATCATCACTGGTGTACTATGGATCATTACTGGTGTACTGTGGATCATCACTGATGTACTATAGTTCATCACTGATGTACTATGGATCATCACTGGTGTACTATGGACCATCCCTGATGTACTATGGACCATCCCTGATGTACTGTGGATCATCACTGATGTACTGTGGATCATTACTGATGTAATATAGATCATCACTGATGTACTATGGGACATCACTGGTGTACTATGGGCCATCACTGGTGTACTATGGGCCATCACTGGTGTACTGTGGATCATCACTGATGTACTGTGGATCATCCCTGGTGTACTATGGATCATCACTGGTGTACAATGGATCATCACTGGTGTACTATGGATCATCACTGATATACTGTGGACCATCCCTGATGTACTGTGGATCATCACTGATGTACTGTGGACCATCCCTGATGTACTGTGGATCATCACTGATGTACTGTGGATCATCACTGATGTACTATAGATCATCACTGATGTACTATGGGCCATCACTGATGTACTATGGATCATCACTGATGTACTATGAATCATCACTGATGTACTATAGATCATCACTGATGTACTATGGGCCATCACTGGTGTACTATGGATCATCACTGATGTTCTGTGGACCATCCCTGATGTACTGTGGACCAACCCTGATGTACTGTGGATCATCACTGATGTACTGTGGATCATCACTGATGTACTATGGATCATCACTGATGTACTATGGATCATCACTGATGTACTATGGATCATTACAGATGTACAATGGATCATCACTGATGTACTATGGATGATCACTGATGTACTATGAGCCATCACTGATGTACTATGAGCCATCACTGATGTACTATGGATTATCACTGGTGTACTATGGATCATCACTGATGTACTGTGGACCATCCCTGATGTACTGTGGATCATCACTGATGTACTGTGGACCATCCCTGATGTACCGTGGATCATCACTGATGTACTGTGGATCATCACTAATGTACCGTGGATCATCACTCATGTACTGAGGATCATCACTGATGTACTATGGGCCATCACGGGTGTACTATGGATCATCACTGGTGTACTATGGATCAACACTGATGTACTATGGACCATCCCTGATGTACTATGGACCATCCCTGATGTACTGAGGATCATCACTGATGTACTGTAGATCATCACTGATGTACTATGGGCCATCACTGGTGTACTATGGATCATCACTGATGTACTGTGGATCATCACTGATGTACTATGGATCATCACTGATGTACTATGAGCCATCACTGATGTACTATGGGCCATCACTGATGTACTGTAGATCATCACTGGTGTACTATGGATCATCACTGATGTACTATGGATCATCACTGATGTACTATGGATCATCACTGATGTACTATGGATCATCACTGGTGTACTATGGATCATCACTGATGTACTGTGGACCATCCCTGATGTACTGTGGATCATCACTGATGTACTAAGGATCATCACTGATGTACTATGGATCATCACTGATGTACTATAGATCATCACTGATGTACTGTGGATCATCACTGATGTACTGAGGATCATCACTGTTGTACTATGGATCATCACTGATGTACTGTGGACCATCCCTGATGTACTGTGGACCAACCCTGATGTACTGTGGATCATCACTGATGTACTGTGGATCATCACTGATGTACTATGGATCATCACGGATGGACTGTGGACCATCCCTGATGTACTGTGGATCATCACTGATGTACTATGAGCCATCACTGATGTACTATGGGCCATCGCTGATGTACTATGGATCATCACTGATGTACTATGAATCATCACTGATGTACTATAGATCATCACTGATGTACTATGGGCCATCACTGGTGTACTATGGATCATCACTGATGTACTGTGGACCATCCCTGATGTACTGTGGACCAACCCTGATGTACTGTGGATCATCACTGATGTACTGTGGATCATCACTGATGTACTATGGATCATCACTGATGTTCTATGGATCATCACTGATGTACTATGGATCATTACAGATGTACTATGGATCATCACTGATGTACTATGAGCCATCACTGATGTACTATGAGCCATCACTGATGTACTATGAGCCATCACTGATGTACTATGGATTATCACTGATGTACTGTGGATCATCACTGATGTACTGTGGACCATCCCTGATGTACCGTGGATCATCACTGTTGTACTGTGGATCATCACTAATGTACCGTGGATCATCACTGATGTACTGAGGATCATCACTGATGTACTATGGGCCATCACGGGTGTACTATGGATCATCACTGGTGTACTATGGATCAACACTGATGTACTATGGACCATCCCTGATGTACTATGGACCATCCCTGATGTACTGAGGATCATCACTGATGTACTATAGATCATCACTGATGTACTATGGGCCATCACTGGTGTACTATGGATCATCACTGATGTACTGTGGATCATCACTGATGTACTATGGATCATCACTGATGTACTATGAGCCATCACTGATGTACTATGGGCCATCACTGATGTACTGTGGATCATCACTGGTGTACTATGGATCATCACTGATGTACTATGGATCATCACTGATGTACTATGGATCATCACTGATGTACTATGGATCATCACTGGTGTACTATGGATCATCACTGATGTACTGTGGACCATCCCTGATGTCCTGTGGATCATCACTGATGTACTGTGGATCATCACTGATGTACTATGGATCATCACTGATGTACTGTGGACCATCCCTGATGTACTGTGGATCATCACTGATGTACTGTGGACCATCCCTGATGTACCGTGGATCATCACTGATGTACTGTGGATCATCACTAATGTAACGTGGATCATCACTGATGTACTGAGGATCATCACTGATGTACTATAGGCCATCACGGGTGTACTATGGATCATCACTGGTGTACTATGGATCAACACTGATGTACTATGGACCATCCCTGATGTACTATGGACCATCCCTGATGTACTGAGGATCATCACTGATGTACTATAGATCATCACTGATGTACTATGGGCCATCACTGGTGTACTATGGATCATCACTGATGTACTGTGGTTCATCACTGATGTACTATGGATCATCACTGATGTACTATGAGCCATCACTGATGTACTATGGGCCATCACTGATGTACTGTGGATCATCACTGGTGTACTATGGATCATCACTGATGTACTATGGATCATCACTGATGTACTATGGATCATCACTGATTTACTATGGATCATGACTGGTGTACTATGGATCATCACTGATGTACTGTGGACCATCCCTGATGTACTGTGGATCATCACTGATGTAATGTGGATCATCACTGATGTACTATGGATCATCACTGATGTACTATAGATCATCACTGATGTACTGTGGATCATCACTGTTGTACTATGGATCATCACTGATGTACTGTGGACCACCCCTGATGTACTGTGGACCAACCCTGATGTACTGTGGATCATCACTGATGTACTGTGGATCATCACTGATGTACTATGGATCATCACTGATGTACTGTGGACCATCCCTGATGTACTGTGGATCATCACTGATGTACTGTGGACCATCCCTAAAGTACCGTGGATCATCACTGATGTACTGTGGATCATCACTAATGTACCGTGGATCATCACTGATGTACTGAGCATCATCACTGATGTACTATGGGCCATCACGGGTGTACTATGGGTCATCATTGGTGTACTATGGATCAACACTGATGTACTATGGACCATCCCTGATGTACTATGGACCATCCCTGATGTACTGGGGATCATCACTGATGTACTATAGATCATCACTGATGTACTATGGGCCATCATTGGTGTACTATTGATCATCACTGATGTAATGTGGATCATCACTGATGTACTATGGATCATCACTGATGTACTATGAGCCATCACTGATATACTATGGGCCATCACTGATGTACTGTGGATCATCACTGGTGTACTATGGATCATCACTGATGTACTATGGATCATCACTGATGTACTATGGATCATCACTGATGTACTATGGATCATCACTGGTGTACTATGGATCATCACTGATGTACTGTAGACCATCCCTGATGTACTGTGGATCATCACTGATGTACTGTGGATCATCACTGATGTACTAAGGATCATCACTGATGTACTATGGATCATCACTGATGTACTATAGATCATCACTGATGTACTGTGGATCATCACTGATGTACTGAGGATCATCACTGTTGTACTATGGATCATCACTGATGTACTGTGGACCATCCCTGATGTACTGTGGACCAACCCTGATGTACTGTGGATCATCACTGATGTACTGTGGATCATCACTGATGTACTATGGATCATCACTGATGTACTATGGATCATCACTGATGTACTATGGATCATCACTGATGTGCTATGAGCCATCACTGATGTACTATGAGCCATCACTGATGTACTATGGATTATCACTGGTGTACTATTGATCATCACTGATGTACTGTGGACCATCCCTGATGTACTGTGGATCATCACTGTTGTACTGTGGACAATCCCTGATGTACCGTGGATCATCACTGATGTACTGTGGATCATCACTAATGTACCGTGGATCATCACTGATGTACTGAGGATCATCACTGATGTACTATGGGCCATCACGGGTGTACTATGGATCATCACTGGTGTACTGTGGACCATCCCTGATGTACCGTGGATCATCACTGATGTACTGTGGATCATCACTAATGTACCGTGGATCATCACTGATGTACTGAGGATCATCACTGATGTACTATGGGCCATCACGGGTGTACTATGGATCATCACTGGTGTACTATGGATCAACACTGATGTACTATGGACCATCCCTGATGTACTGTGGACCATCCCTGATGTACTGAGGATCATCACTGATGTACTATAGATCATCACTGATGTACTATGGGCCATCACTGGTGTACTATGGATCATCACTGATGTACTGTGGATCATCACTGATGTACTATGGATCATCACTGATGTACTATGAGCCATTACTGATATTCTATGGGCCATCACTGATGTACTGTGGATCATCACTGGTGTACTATGGATCATCACTGATGTACTATGGATCATCACTGATGTACTATGGATCATCACTAATGTACTATGGATCATCACTGGTGTACTATGGATCATCACTGATGTACTGTGGACCATCCCTGATGTACTGTGGATCATCACTGATATACTGTGGATCATCACTGATGTACTAAGGATCATCACTGATGTACTATGGATCATCACTGATGTACTATAGATCATCACTGATGTACTGTGGATCATCACTGATGTACTGAGGATCATCACTGTTGTACTATGGATCATCACTGATGTACTGTGGACCATCCCTGATGTACTGTGGACCAACCCTGATGTACTGTGGATCATCACTGATGTACTGTGGATCATCACTGATGTACTATGGATCATCACTGATGTACTATGGATCATCACTGATGTACTATGGATCATCACTGATGTACTATGGATCATCACTGATGTACTATGAGCCATCACTGATGTACTATGAGCCATCACTGATGTACTATGGATTATCACTGGTGTACTATGGATCATCACTGTTGTACTGTGGACCATCCCTGATGTACCGTGGATCATCACTGATGTACTGTGGATCATCACTAATGTACCGTGGATCATCACTGATGTACTGAGGATCATCACTGATGTACTATGGGCCATCACGGGTGTACTATGGATCATCACTGGTGTACTATGGATCATCACTGATGTACTATGGACCATCCCTGATGTACTATGGACCATCCCTGATGTACTGAGGATCATCACTGATGTACTATAGATCATCACTGATGTACTATGGGCCATCACTGGTGTACTATGGATCATCACTGATGTACTGTGGATCATCACTGATGTACTATGGATCATCACTGATGTACTATGAGCCATCACTGATGTACTGTGGATCATAACTGGTGTACTATGGATCATCACTGATGTACTATTGATCATCACTGATGTACTATGGATCATCACTGATGTACTATGGATCATCACTGGTGTACTATGGATCATCACTGATGTACTGTGGACCATCCCTGATGTACTGTGGATCATCACTGATGTACTGTGGATCATCACTGATGTACTAAGGATCATCACTGATGTACTATGGATCATCACTGATGTACTATAGATCATCACTGATGTACTGTGGATCATCACTGATGTACTGAGGATCATCACTGATGTACTATGGGTCATCACTGATGTACTGTGGACCATCCCTGATGTACTGTGGATCAACCCTGATGTACTGTGGATCATCACTGATTTACTATGGATCATCACTGATGTACTATGGATCATCACTGATGTACTATGGATCATCACTGATGTACTATGGATCATCACTGATGTACTATGAGCCATCACTGATGTACTATGAGCCATCACTGATGTACTATTGATTATCACTGGTGTACTATGGATCATCACTGATGTACTGTGGAACATCCCTGATGTACTGTGGATCGTCACTGATGTACTGTGGACCATCCCTGATGTACCGTGGATCATCACTGATGTACTGTGGATCATCACTAATGTACCGTGGATCATCACTGATGTACTATGGACCATCCCTGATGTACTGAGGTTCATTACTGATGTACTATAGATCATCACTGATGTACTATGGGCCATCACTGATGTACTGTGGATCATCACTGATGTACTGTGCACCATCACTGATGTACTGTGGACCATCACTAATGTACAATGGATCATCACTGGTGAACTATAGATCATCACTGATGTACTATAGATCATCACTGGTGTACTATGGACCATCACTGGTGTACTATGGAGCATCCCTGATGTACTATGGACCACCCCTGATGTACTGTGGATCATCACTGATGTACTGTGGATCATTACTGATGTACTATAGATCATCACTGATGTACTATGGGCCATCACTGGTGTACTATGGGCCACCGCTGGTGTACTATGGGCCATCACTGGTGTACTATGGATCATCACTGGTGTACTGTGGATCATCACTGATGTACTGTGGATCATCCCTGGTGTACTATGGATCATCACTGGTGTACAATGGATCATCACTGGTGTATTATGGATCATCACTGATATACTGTGGACCATCCCTGATGTACTGTGGACCATCCCTGATGTACTGTGGACCAACCCTGATGTACTGTGGATCATCACTGATGTACTATGGATCATCACTGATGTACTATGGATCATCACTGATGTACTATGGATCATCACTGATGTACTATGGATCATTACAGATGTACTATGGATCATCACTGATGTACTATGGTTCATCACTGATGTACTATGAGCCATCACTGATGTACTATGAGCCATCACTGATGTACTATGGATTATCACTGGTGTACTATGGATCATCACTGATGTACTGTGGACCATCCCTGATGTACTGTGGATCATCACTGATGTACTGTGGACCATCCCTGAGGTACCGTGGATCATCACTGATGTACTGTGGATCATCACTAATGTACCGTGGATCATCACTGATGTACTGAGGATCATCACTGATGTACTATGGGCCATCACGGGTGTACTATGGATCATCACTGGTGTACTATGGATCAACACTGATGTACTATGGACCATCCCTGATGTACTATGGACCATCCCTGATGTACTGAGGATCATCACTGATGTACTATAGATCATCACTGATGTACTATGGGCCATCACTGGTGTACTATGGATCATCACTGATGTACTGTGGATCATCACTGATGTACTATGGATCATCACTGATGTACTATGAGCCATCACTGATGTACTATGGGCCATCACTGATGTACTGTGGATCATCACTGGTGTACTATGGATCATCACTGATGTACTTTGGATCATCACTGATGTACTGTGGATCATCACTGATGTACTATAGATCATCACTGATGTACTATGGGCCATCACTGATGTACTATGGATCATCACTGATGTACTATGAATCATCACTGATGTACTATAGATCATCACTGATGTACTATGGGCCATCACTGGTGTACTATGGATCATCACTGATGTACTGTGGACCATCCCTGATGTACTGTGGACCAACCCTGATGTACTGTGGATCATCACTGATGTACTGTGGATCATCACTGATGTACTATGGATCATCACTGATGTACTATGGATCATCACTGATGTACTATGGATCATTACAGATGTACTATGGATCATCACTGATGTACTATGGATCATCACTGATGTACTATGAGCCATCACTGATGTACTATGAGCCATCACTGATGTACACTGGATCATCACTGGTGTACTATGGATCATCACTGATATACTGTGGACCATCCCTGATGTACTGTGGATCATCACTGATGTACTGTGGACCATCCCTGATGTACTGTGGATCATCACTGATGTACTGTGGATCATCACTGATGTACTATAGATCATCACTGATGTACTATGGGCCATCACTGATGTACTATGGGCCATCACTGGTGTATTATGGGCCATCACTGGTGTACTATGGGCCATCACTGGTGTACTATGGATCATCACTGATGTACTATGGATCATCACTGTTGTACTATGGATCATCACTGATGTACTATGGATCATCACTGATGTACTATGGGCCATCACTGGTGTACTGTGGATCATCACTGATGTACTGTGGATCATCACTGATGTACTGAGGATCATCACTGATGTACTATGGATCATCACTGATGTTCTATGAGCCATCACTGGTGTACTATGGATCATCACTGGTGTACTATGGATCATCACTGATGTACTGTGGATCATACCTGATGTACTGTGGATCATCACTGATGTACTGTGGATCATCACTGATGTACCGTGGATCATCACTGATGTACTATGGGCCATCACGGGTGTACTATGGATCATCACTGGTGTACTATGGATCATCACTGATGTACTATGGACCATCCCTGATGTATTATGGGCCATCCCTGATGTACTATGGACCATCCTTGATGTACTGAGGATCATCACTGATGTACTATAGATCATCACTGATGTACAATGGGCCATCACTGGTGTACTATGGATCATCACTGATGTACTGTGGATCATCACTGATGTACTATGAATCATCACTGATGTACTATGAGCCATCACTGATGTACTATGGGACATCACTGATGTACTGTGGATCATCACTGGTGTACTATGGATCATCACTGATGTACTATGGATCATCACTAATGTACTATGGATCATCACTAATGTACTATGGATCATCACTAATGTACTATGGATCATCACTGATGTACTATGGATCATCACTGATGTACTATGGATCATCACTGATGTACTATGAGCCATCACTGATGTACTATGAGCCATCACTGATGTACTATGGATTATCACTGGTGTACTATGGATCATCACTGATGTACTGTGGACCATCCCTGATGTACTGTGGATCATCACGGATGTACTGTGGACCATCCCTGATGTACCGTGGATCATCACTGATGTACTGTGGATCATCAATAATGTACCGTGGATCATCACTGATGTACTGAGGATCATCACTGATGTACTATGGGCCATCATGGGTGTACCATGGATCATCACTGGTGTACTATGGATCATCACTGATGTACTCTGGACCATCCCTGATGTACTATGGACCATCCCTGATGTACTGAAGATCATCACTGATGTACTATAGATCATCACTGATGTACTATGGGCCATCACTGGTGTACAATGGATCATCACTGATGTACTGTGGATCATTACTGATGTACTATAGATCATCACTGATGTACTATGGGCCATCACTGATGTACTGTGGATCATCACTGATGTACTGTGCACCATCACTGATGTACTGTGGACCATCACTAATGTACAATGGATCATCACTGATGAACTATAGATCATCACTGATGTACTATAGATCATCACTGGTGTACTATGGACCATCACTGGTGTACTATGGATCATCACTGATGTACTGTGGATCATCACTGATGTACTAAGGTTCATCACTGATGTACTATGGATCATCACTGATGTACTATAGATCATCACTGATGTACTGTGGATCATCACTGATGTACTGAGGATCATCACTGATGTACTATGGATCATCACTGATGTACTGTGGATCATCACTGATGTACTATAGATCATCATTGTTGTACTATGGATCATCACTGATGTACTGTGGATCATCACTGATGTACTGTGGATTATCACTGATGTACTGTGGACCATCACTGATGTACTATGGGCCATCACTGGTGTACTGTGGATCATCACTGATGTACTGTGGATCATCACTGATGTACTATGGATCATCACTGATGTACTATGAGCCATCACTGATGTACTGTGGATCATCACTGGTGTACTAAGGATCATCACTGATGTACTATGGATCATCACTGATGTACTATGGATCATCACTGATGTACTATGGATCATCACTGATGTACTGTGGACCATCCCTGATGTACTGTGGATCATCACTGATGTACTGTGGATCATCACTGATGTACTATAGATCATCACTGATGTACTGTGGATCATCACTGATGTACTGAGGATCATCACTGATGTACTATGGATCATCACTGATGTAATGTGGATCATCACTGATGTAATATAGATCATCACTGTTGTACTATGGATCATCACTGATGTACTGTGGATCATCACTGATGTACTGTGGATTATCACTGATGTACTGTGGACCATCACTGATGTACTGTGGATCATCACTGATGTTCTATAGATCATCACTGATGTACTGTGGATCATCACTGATGTACTGAGGATTATCACTGTTGTACTATGGATCATCACTGATGTACTGTGGACCATCCCTGATGTACTGTGGACCAACCCTGATGTACTGTGGATCATCACTGATGTACTGTGGATCATCACTGATGTACTATGGATCATCACTGATGTACTTTGGATCATCACTGATGTACTATGGATCATCACTGATGTACTATGAGCCATCACTGATGTACTATGAGCCATCACTGATGTACTATGGATTATCACTGGTGTACTGTGGATCATCACTGATGTACTGTGGACCATCCCTGATGTACTGTGATCATCACTGTTGTACTGTGGACCATCCCTGATGTACCATGGATCATCACTGATGTACTGTAGATCATCACTAATGTACCGTGGATCATCACTGATGTACTGAGGATCATCACTGATGTACTATGGGCCATCACGGGTGTACTATGGATCATCACTGGTGTACTATGGATCATCACTGATGTACTATGGACCATCCCTGATGTACTATGGACCATCCCTGATGTACTGAGGATCATCACTGATGTACTATAGATCATCACTGATGTACTATGGGCCATCACTGGTGTACTATGGATCATCACTGATGTACTGTGGATCATCACTTATGTACTATGGTACATCACTGATGTACTATGAGCCATCACTGATGTACTGTGGATCATCACTGGTTTACTATGGATCATCACTGATGTACATGTGAAATTGCCAGTCTTGTTGGTTGGAGGGTAGACAGTGGAGGAGACCTTGCGTGGAGAGTGAAGAAGTTTCTGCTTTTGACTGCTGGGTTGCATTTTTGGTTATTTTTGGCTCTTTTTCCTTGCAGCTTTTTAACACCTTTTTCTGGCACATTTTAAACAGCCTTTTTTTCTCTTTTTTTCCTTCAGCCTACTAATTAAGGGGAGTGGTTAATTGGTCACAGGTGCTTGAGGCCTATATAAATTTCTGTAGAGCACATGTGAAATTGCCAGTCTTGTTGGTTGGAGGGTAGACAGTGGAGGAGACCTTGCGTGGAGAGTGAAGAAGTTTCTACTTTTGACTGCTGGGTTGCATTTTTGGTTATTTTTGGCTCTTTTTCCTTGCAGCTTTTTAACACCTTTTTCTGGCACATTTTAAACAGCCTTTTTTTCTCTTTTTTTCCTTCAGCCTACTAATTAAGGGGAGTGGTTAATTGGTCACAGGTGCTTGAGGCCTATATAAACTTCTGTAGAGCTCATTTAGAGCCTGCTCATTTTGAGTTGCTGGAACTCTGTCCAAGTGGAACTGGACTAAGTGGTGAGTTAAAATCAAGAGTTGAAAACAGGAGGTTAAAACAGGGGTCATAGTAGATGTGTAGTGTGAGTACCTGGGTGTTGTCTGAGTAGTGTGTGTGGATCGTTAGTACTTGTGTATTGTAGGTGCACGCTGGTCTGCGAGTGCACGCGGGTCCGTTGGTCTGCGAGTGCACGCTGGTCTGCGAGTGCACGCTGGTCTGCGAGTGCACGCTGGTCTGCGAGTGCACGCGGGTCCGTTGGTCTGTGAGTGCACGCTGGTCTGCGAGTGCACGCGGGTCTGTTGGTCTGCGAGTGCACGCTGGTCTGCGAGTGCACGCGGGTCCGTTGGTCTGCGAGTGCACGCTGGTCTGCGAGTGCACGCGGGTCTGTTGGTCTGCGAGTGCACGCTGGTCTGCGAGTGCACGCGGGTCCGTTGGTCTGCGAGTGCACGTTGGTCTGCGAGTGCACGCGGGTCCAATGGTCTGCGAGTGCACGTTGGTCTGCGAGTGCACGCGGGTCCGCTGGTCTGCGAGTGCACGCAAGTCCGTTGGTCTGCAAGTGCACGCTGGTCTGCGAGTGCACGCGGGTCCGTTGGTCTGCGAGTGCACGCTGGTCTGCGAGTGCACGCGGGTCCGTTGGTCTGCGAGTGCACGCGGGTCCGTTGGTCTGCGAGTGCACGCGGGTCCATTGGTCTGCGAGTGCACGCTGGTCCGCGAGTGCACGCGGGTCCGTTGGTCTGCGAATGCACGCGGGTCTGCGAGTGCACGCGGGTCCGTTGGTCTGCGAGTGCACGCTGGTCTGCGAGTGCACGCGGGTCCGTTGGTCTGTGGGTGCACGTGGGTCTGCGTGGTACCTGTGTATTGTCTTTTTGAGTACCTGTGTATTGTCTTGTTGAGTACCTGTGTATTGTCTTGTTGAGGACCTGTGTATTGTCTTGTTGAGTACCTGTGTATGGTCTTGTTGAGGACCTGTGTATTCTCATGTTGAGTACCTGTGTATTGTCTTGTTGAGTACCTGTGTATTGTCTTGTTAAATAGTTGGGTCAGGAAGCTAGTGTTAGGTAATTTGGACAGGGTATAATCTCGAATCCTCATTAAATTAATAGGTACGATGCCCAGTGGGTGTGGCGAGGCGACTCGGTGTACATCTTGCAGCATGTATGCGTTCCTTGATCATCTGATCGAGGGTGATTACTGCTGTGCAAAATGTAAGCACATTGTTTCCCTGGAAGCCCAGGTTCTGAATCTAGGGAAGCAACTGTCAGCACTGGGAAGTCCCTCCACACTAAAGGAGAGCTGGATACGTACCCGGCAGGTGATGGCAGGGGCCAGCACAGAGGTGGGTGGAGTCAAAGAGGTGCAGGCACTAGAAAATAGTAGATGGGTGACAGTCAGGAAGGGTAGAGGGCGAAGTGCCAGGGAGGCCGATCCAGGGCTGGAGCATCCCAATAAGTATGCTCCATTGAGTGACATTGGTGAAACCAGTCCGGGACCAGCACTGCTGGAGCTGAGGGACTCTCCTAGCTGCCAGGGGAAGAACTCCTCCAGTGAGAGTGGGGGGGGAAGCGAAGGGAAAGGAAAGACAGATTCTGGTGGTAGGGGACTCAATTCTTAGAAGGACAGAGAGGGCAATCTGTAACAAAGACCTGAAGCGCCGAACTGTATGTTGTCTACCGGGCGCTCGGGTTCAGCACATCACGGATCTGGTGGACGGATTACTGGGAGGGGCTGGGGAAGACCCAGCTGTCATGGTGCACGTTGGCACCAATGACAAAGTCAGAGGCAGATGGAGTGTCCTAAAGAACGATTTTAGGGACTTGGGAGCTAAATTGAGGAAAAGGACCTCCAAGGTAGTATTCTCGGGAATACTACCGGTACATCGAGCCACACCAGAAAGGCAGAGGGAGATTAGGGAAGTGAACAAGTGGCTGAAGAGCTGGTGTAGTAAGGAGGGGTTTGGGTTCCTGGAGGACTGGGCCGACTTCTCAGTCGATAACCAGTACTATAGAAGGGACGGACTGCACCTAAATGAGGAGGGTGCAGATCAGCTGGGAATAAGGATGGCCAAAAAGTTAGAGGGGTTTTTAAACTAGGTGACAGGGGGGAGGGTCCAGAGATAGTGAGAGTCAGCGGGGAACATATTCTAAAGGGTAGTATTAGGGGCATTAGTGGTAGGGTAACCAAAGAACATAAACCCAAGGTAAGTATAGTAGCAAGTCCTAGTTGCAATCTGGGAACACCCAAGAGGATAGTATGTGACTGGTCAAATAATATTAATGCATTAAAGTGTCTGTTCACCAACGCCAGAAGTCTGCCAAGCAAAATAGGTGAGTTGGAAGCTCTGGTGCATGAGGAGAGCTATGATGTAATCGGTATTGCTGAAACTTGGCTTCATTCCTCACATGACTGGGCTATTAATATTCCTGGCTATGCACTCTTTCGGAAAGACAGGGTAAAAAGGAAGGGTGGAGGGGTCTGTCTCTATGTGAGAAGTGATCTCAAAGCGAGTGTGAAAGAGGACCTGGTGGATGGAGAGTGTGATGAGTCTGAAGCATTATGGGTGGAACTGCATACAGATGTGCGTAGTTCAAAGCTAATCATTGGAGTTTGTTATAGACCACCCAATGTTAATGAGGAGTTAGAGACTCAGCTCCTTGCACAGATGGAAAGGGCTGCAAGGGCTGGGACGGTGATAATAATGGGGGATTTTAACTACCCAGAAATTGACTGGAGTAATGGAACTGCTGGGACAGTTAAAGGGCAAAAATTTATAAACCTATTGCAGGACAATTTTATGGTCCAGTTTATTGAGGCCCCAACTAGGAATGATGCTCTGTTGGACCTGGTAATCTCAAACCATGCAGAGCGTATTACTAATGTTCAGATAAAGGAACACCTGGGTAGCAGTGACCATAACATGATTTCCTTTGATGTTAGTTGTAAGCAAAAATCACATACAGGAAAGATAAAAACACTTAATTTCAAGAGAGCAAATTTTCCAAGGATGAGCGCTGCTCTCCAGGACTTAGACTGGGAAGGAATATTGGCATCAATGGGCACAGAACAGAAATGGGAATTCTTCAAAAAGACTGTTTGTGAACTCACTGCAAAGTATATTCCCATGGGCAATAAGTTTAAAAGGCTAAAAATAAAACCTATGTGGCTCACTGCCAAAGTTAAAAAAGCTATAAACTATAAGAAAAGAGCTTTTAAAAAATATAAAAATGAGGGAACACTAGTGTCATTTAAATGTTACAAAGAATATAACAGGATATGTAAAAAGGAAATCAAGGATGCAAAAATTCAAAATGAACGACAGATTGCAAAAGATAGTTGGACAAACCCCAAAAAATTCTTCAAATATATTAATAGTAAAAAGGTCAAGTCTGAGCATGTAGGCCCTTTACAAAATAATCTAGAGTGGGTGACTGGGGACAAAGAGAAGGCTAATTTATTAAATACTTTCTTCAGTTCTGTGTATACAAAGGAGCATGGGGGAGCTCATGTCCAAAATGGGGGTGGTAGTGACACAGCCCCAAATCCACAATGGCTCAAAAGTGATATGGTCCATAAATATTTAGATGGAATAAAGGTGGATAAAGCACCTGGACCAGATGGCATACACCCACGGATCCTAAAAGAATTGAGCTCTGTAATTTCAAAGCCATTGTATTTAATTTTTAGGGACTCATTAATGACAGGAATAGTACCACTGGATTGGCGCAGGGCCAATGTGGTGCCTATATTTAAAAAGGGAATTAAGTGTTTACCAAGTAACTATAGACCTGTTAGTTTAACTTCTATAGTTGGGAAAATACTGGAGAGATTAATAAAAGACCACATAGATGAGTTCTTGCTGGAAAAAAACTATTTAAGCAACAGACAGCATGGATTCATGAAAGACAGAAGTTGTCAACCAAACCAGATTTATTTTTATGAAGAGGTAAGTAAGACCTTGGACAGAGGGGTGGCAGTGGACGTGGTATACTTGGATTTTGCAAAAGCGTTCGATACAGTTCCCCACACACGGCTCACGTGTAAGGTAAAGTCTACAGGATTGGAAATATCAGTTTGTAAATGGATAGAAAACTGGCTAAAAGACAGAATTCAGAGAGTAGTGGTTAATGATTCTTACTCTGAATGGTCCAAGGTTATCAGTGGTGTACCCCAAGGTTCAGTGCTGGGACCCTTACTTTTTAATATGTTTATAAATGATATTGGGTCTGAGATCAAAAGTAACATTTCTGTCTTTGCAGATGACACCAAGCTATGCAGTGGAATAACGTCCTTACAGGATGTTGCCAATTTACAAGCCGACCTCAATGCTCTGTCTAATTGGGCGACTATGTGGCAGATGAGGTTTAATGTTGATAAATGTAAAGTTATGCACTTGGGGGCTAATAATATGAATGCATCATACATACTAGGGGGAGTACAACTGGGGGGATCCGTAGTGGAGAAGGATCTGGGGGTTTTGGTAGATCATAAGCTCAATAATGGCATGCAATGCCAAGCTGCGGTTTCCAAAGCGAGCAAAGTCCTTTCTTGTATTAAGAGAGGTATGGTCTCCAGAGAGAGAGATATCATTTTGCCCCTGTTCAAATCATTAGTAAGACCTCATCTGGAATATGCAGTTCAGTTTTGGGCCCCAGTTCTCAAAAAGGATATTGGGGAACTGGAGAAAGTGCAGAGAAGGGCAACCAAACTGATAAGAGGCATGGAGGAGCTCAGCTATGAGGAGAGATTAGAGGAACTGAATTTATTCTCTCTTGAGAAGAGGAGATTAAGGGGGGATATGATCAACATGTACAAATATATAAGGGGTCCATATAGTGAACTTGGTGTTCAGTTATTCACTTTACGGTCAACACAAAGGACAAGGGGGCACTCTTTGCGTCTAGAGGAAAAGAGATTTCACCTCCAAATACGGAAAGGTTTTTTCACAGTAAGAGCTGTGAAAATGTGGAATAGACTCCCTGCAGAGGTGGTTCTGGCCAGCTCAGTAGATTGCTTTAAGAAGGGCCTGGATTCTTTCTTAAATGTACATAATATAACTGGGTACTGACTAGTGATGAGCCGAACACCCCCGGGTTCGGTTCGCACCAGAACCCGCGAACGGACCGAAAGTTCGTACGAACATTAGAACCCTATTAAATACAATGGATGCGAACGTTCGAATTCTAAAGTGCTAATTATAACAACTATTATGCATGTTATTGTCCTAAAAAGGGTTTGGGAACCCGGGTTCTGCACCAGGGGACATGTATCAATGCAAAAAGAAGTTTTAAAAACGGTCGTTTTTCGGGAGCAGTCATTTTAATGATGCATAAAGTGAAAAAAAAGTCAAATATTCCTTTAAATATCGTACCTGGGGGGTGTCTAAAGTATGCCTGTGAAGTGCCACGTGTTTCCCGTGTTTAGAACTGTCCCTGCACAAAATGACACTTCTAAAGGAAAAAAAAGCCATTTAAAACTGCTTGCGGCTTTAATGTAATGTCTGGTCCCGGTAATATGGATGAAATTCTTTAAGAAAAATGGCATAGCTACCCCATGACCACCCCCCCCCCCCACCCCAGCCCATTACCAGCCCCTTTGGGTCTTGTATGGATATTAAGGGGAACCCCGCACATAAAATAAAAAAGGCCCTATACACTCTGAACAGCCGTATACAGGCGGTGCATACAAGACAGGGACTGTAGATTGTTCTTATGTAGAATCTGTTTGTAATTTTGAACAGGTACATTGTTGAAGTGTAGCTCCAGCCCAAAAATCTATTTTTAAACTTTTTGGAAAACATAGGTAAGGGTTATCACCCCTGTAACATTTGTTTTGCTGTCTGTGCCCCTGTTCAGAACATTTCACCTCACTTTCCGTCCCAATGACAACTGTTTTTGAAATGTGGTGTTTTTCTTGAAACAAGGATTGCTGATAAAGCATCAGTACAGAGGAGACACCTTTCTCCCATATTTATTCTTACAGAAGAGAATTTTCCTTCCTAGTGGTAGATTTCCTCTCAGTTCCTGTTGTCTTCTTGCGTTTGCAAGTAGGAGTCGTTTGTAAGTTGGATGTTTGAAAGTAGGGACCTGCCGTATATACTCTGCAGAAATAGGCCCCTTAGTTGTTGGTGTTGGCACAACACTGTAAGCACTCACAGTTACTCTTGGTTGGTGCTGGAACGCCCTGCTGTCAACTATTATATCAGGAATTTTAATTACATATAATTGTTGAACAGTGGTAGTAAAAATTGGGCCTTTGATGGTGGTGCTGGTGCCACAACACTGTAAGCCCTGACAGTTACTCTTGGTGGGTGCAGCAATGGGCCCTGCTGTGAATTATTAGATCAAGAATTGTAATTGCATGCCCCTGTTGAACAGGGGCTGAAAAATTGGGCCTTTCGTGGTGGTGGTGGTGGTGGCGTTGCCACAACACTGTAAGCCCTCAGAGTTACTCTTGGTGGGTGCAGGAATGGGCCCTGCTGTGAATTATTAGATCAAGAATTGTAATTGCATGCCCCTGTTGAACAGGGGCTGAAAAATTGGGCCTTTCGTGGTGGTGGTGGTGGTGGCGTTGCCACAACACTGTAAGCCCTCAGAGTTACTCTTGGTGGGTGCAGGAATGGGCCCTGCTGTGAATTATTAGATCAAGAATTGTAATTACATGCCCCTTTTGAACAGGGGCTGAAAAATTGGGCCTTTCATGGTGGTGGTGGTGGTGGCGTTGCCACAACACTGTAAGCCCTCAGAGTTACTCTTGGTGGGTGCAGGAATGGGCCCTGCTGTGAATTATTAGATCAAGAATTGTAATTACATGCCCCTTTTGAACAGGGGCTGAAAAATTGGGCCTTTCGTGGTGGTGGTGGTGGTGGCGTTGCCACAACACTGTAAGCCCTCAGAGTTACTCTTGGTGGGTGCAGCAATGGGCCCTGCTGTGAATTATTAGATCAAGAATTGTAATTGCATGCCCCTGTTGAACAGGGGCTGAAAAATTGGGCCTTAGGCACTGGTGGCACAACACTACAACCCCTCACAGATACTGTACTTGGAGCACAGCAATGAGCCCTGTTGCAAAGTATTGCTTCAAAAATTGTAATGACACGCCCCTGTTAAACAGGGGCTGAAAAATTGGGCCTTAGGCACTGGTGGCACAACACTACAACCCCTCACAGATACTGTACTTGGAGCACAGCAATGAGCCCTGTTGCAAAGTATTGCTTCAAAAATTGTAATGACACGCCCCTGTTAAACAGGGGCTGAAAAATTGGGCCTTAGGCACTGGTGCCACAACACTCCAACCCCTCACAGATACTGTACTTGGAGCACAGCAATGAGCCCTATGGCAAATTATTGCTAAAAAAATTGTAATTACACGCCCCTGTAAAACAGGGGCTGAAAAATTGGGCCTTAGCCACTGGTGGCGGCACCCATAAACAAAAATGATCTTCCAAGCTATCATCATCAATCGTATCATTGAGGACTCGGAGGAGGAGGATAGCCAGTCAACATAACAGCACAGGCACTCAGCATCAGCATCAGTCTTGAAGGGATGTGACATGTTAAAATCAATTAGTCTGTTATATCAGCATCAGGTGTGTGGTAGCTGGTGGTGATCCAAGACTGGTTCATCTTGATGAAAGTCAGTCGATCAACCGAGTCGGTGGACAGGCGCACCCTGTGATCCGTGACAAATCCTCCAGCAGCACTGAATGTGCGTTCCGAAAGAACGCTGGATGCAGGACAGGCCAGTAGCTCAATTGCATACTGTGCAAGCTCTGGCCAGTGATCCATCCTCAAGACCCAGTAAGCCAGAGGATTTTCGGTGGGGAAGGTGTCCAAGTCTGACCTTGCCCCTAGATATTCCTGCACCATGTTTATCAGACGCTGGCGATGGTTGCTGGAACCGATCATACTTTGGGGCTGCGGACTAAAGAATTGTCTGAACGCATCGGTCAGACGGCCACCTTCCCCACCGCTCCTTCTTTGACTGGCCGAAGCCTCAGCAACTCGTTGTCCAGGACCAGGAGTTTGTAACCTCCCAGTCTCTGGGAACGCGTTGCACAGACCTTTCTGCAAGGCCTCCCGGAGTTGTCTCATCCTCTGCTCCCTCTGCGACGGTAACATAAGGTCCGCAACCTTACCCTTGTACCGTGGATCAAGGAGAGTGGCCAGCCAGTAATGGTCCCTCTCCTTGATCCGAAGAATACGAGGATCCTTCCGCAGACTTTGCAGGATCAGGGAGGCCATGCAGCGTAGGTTTGCTGAGGCATTCGCTCCGGAGTCCTCTGGGTCACTAAGGACGACATGATCCGCAGCCACCTCCTCCCAGCCACGTACAAGTCCACTGGTTTCTTGGGACTGTAAATCATCCCTAAAAGACTGCTGCTGATGATGCTGAGTGCCAGCCTCCACCTCCATGCTGACACAATCCTTCTCCTCCTCCTCCTCCTCCTCCTCTTCCTGTGCGATGGGTGGGACAGAAGGAACACTGTCTGGGTAAAGAGGGCCTTGAGAGGCAAGGAAGTCCTCCTCTTCCTGCCTCTGTTCTGCCTCAAGTGCCCTGTCCATTATTCCACGCAGCGTGTGCTCCAACAGGTGGACAAGAGGTACAGTGTCACTGATGCATGCACTGTCACTGCTCACCATCCTCGTGGCCTCCTCAAATGGTGCCAGGACAGTGCATGCATCCCTGATCATGCCCCACTGGCGTGGAGAAAAAAAACCAAGCTCCCCTGACCCTGTCCTGGTGCCGTAGTGGCACAGGTACTCATTGATGGCCCTCTGCTGCGTGTGCAGCCGCTGCAGCATGGCCAACGTTGAGTTCCACCTGGTGGGCATGTCACATATAAGGCGGTTCTTGGGCAGGTTCAACTCCTTTTGCAGCTCAGCCAGGCGAGCACTGGCATTATAAGATCTGCGGAAATGCACACAGACTTTCCTGGCCTGCCTCAGGACATCCTGTAAGCCCGGGTACCTGCCCAAGAACCGCTGCACCACCAGGTTAAGGACATGAGCCACACAGGGCACATGGGTCAGTTGTCCCTGTCGGAGGGCGGAGAGGAGGTTGGTGCCATTGTCGCAAACCACCATTCCTGGCTTAAGCTGGTGTGGCGTCAACCACCTCTCGGCCTGGCCCTGCAGAGCAGACAGGACCTCTGCCCCAGTGTGGCTTCTGTCCCCCAAACACACCAGCGCAAGCATGGCATGGCATCTTTTTGCCTGCGTACTTGCGTAGCCCCGTGAACGGCTACGGAGCAGCGCTGGTTCATAGGACAAACCACAGGAAGAGGCCATGGAGGAAGAAGAAGAGGAGCGGGTGGAGGAGAGAGGTGTGTCACAACCAGTAGTAGCATTTTGGAGGCGTGGTGGTGGAACAACCTCCAACACTACTGCACCTTGTCCTGCATCCTTCCCAGCTGCCAAAAGAGTGACCCAATGGGCCGTGAAAGAAAGGTAACGTCCCTGTCCATGCCTGCTGGACCATGAGTCAGCGGTAATATGCACCTTACCGCTGACCGCCCTGTCCAGCGAGGCCAAGACATTGCCTTCCACATGCCGGTAGAGAGCCGGAATAGCCTTCCGTGAGAAAAAGTGGCGTTTGGGAACCTGCCACTGAGGAACCGCACATTGCACAAACTCACGGAAGGGGGCAGAGTCTACCAACTGAAAAGGCAGCAGTTGAAGTGCTAGCAATTTAGCCAAGCTAGCATTCAACCGCTGGGCATGTGGATGGCTGGGAGTGAACTTCTTTCGATGGTCCAGCAGCTGGGGCAGGGAAATTTGCCTGCTAGAATCGGACGTCGGTGTACTGCTAGCAGAGTGGCCGCAAGTACTTGGCTGTGACACACCTAATTCTACACCTTCATTCCTCTCAGTGCATGTTTCAGAGAGGACTGAAGTTATAGTGGGGTTGGAGATCCCAGCTAATGCGGTGCAAGGAGAGGTCCGCTTTGTTCTTTGGTGTGGGTCTTTGAGGTAGGCTTGCCAACGAGCTGCATGGCAGGTCAACATATGTCTGGTCAGGCATGTGGTACCCAAGCGGCTGATGTTTTGGCCACGCGATATACGCTTGAGACATATGTTGCAAACAGCAGCTGTGCGATCTGATGCACTAGCCTCAAAAAAGGCCCACACCAAAGAACTTTTTGAATGACGGGCAGAGGCAGCGCCCTGCACAGGCGGAGCTCTGCGGTGTGATTCCGTCGGTGTACTGCCCTTACGCTGGCCACCAAAGGGCATCCTGCCTCGTTGGAGATGTGCCTCCTCCTCATCCTCCTCCTCCTCCTCTCTCCTATTAGGCACCCACGTGGAGTCAGTGACCTCATCATCCCCTCCCTCCTCATCACTGGAGCCAATCTGGCAGTATGCTGCAGCTGCTGGAACATGACTGCCAGATTGGTGTCCTTCTTGAGCATCCCCTCTGTCTGCTCTCACGCTACTGCCTTCCTGTAGCTGGGTTTCATCATCAGACCCTTCGAAACGCTGGGCATCCTCCTGGAGCATGTACCCAACACTGTGCTCAAACAGTTCGGGGGACTCCTCAGGAGGAGGACATGGTGGGTCTAGGGAAGGAGTGACTGATGATGAGTCTGACATTGATACCAGGGAAGAGGACGCTTTGGCAGCTGCTTTGCCAGTACCCTGAGCCTGGGTGAGAGAGGATGAGGAGGAGGAGGAGGGCTTGGTCATCCACTCTACCAAGTCTTCGGCATGATGTGGCTCAACATGTCCAGCTGCCGAAAAGAAGGACAAGCGTGTCCCATGGCCATGTGCTGATGACAATGCACCGCGTCCACGACCAGCACTGTTGCCCCCAGACACAGAGCCTGCTTGCCCTCTTTTATTGCCTCCTGACTGTCTGCCTCTCCTTGTTTGCCTTCCAGACATTCTAATAGATGGCCTGCAGGGAGATGGGAAAAAAGCAATAAGGGCTACCTTCAGGTGTCCTTCTCTGTCCCTTTACTTAAGGATTTCTAAATATGGTTGAGGATGATTGCTTTTGCACAGAATAGCACAACGACAATTTCCCTGACTGTCCAAAAAACAAGGATTTCAAAGATGGTTGATAAGGAATGCTTTAGCACACTATAGCACAAGGAGAATTTCCCTCACTGTCCTTCCCTGTCCCTAGAAACAAGGATTCGCACAGTAAAAGACACTGACACTCTCCCTACCTATAGTTTTCTGTCCCTAGAAAAAATGTTTTTTTAAAGCACACTATAGCACAAGGAGAATTCCCCTCACTTTCCTTCTTTGTCCCTAGAAACAAGGATTATCACAGTGAAAGAAACTGACACTCTCCCTACCTAGAGTTTTCTGTCCCTAGAAAAAATGTTTTTTTAAAGCACACTATAGCACAAGGAGAATGCACTCACTGTCCTTCCCTGTCCCTAGAAACAAGGATTCGCACAGTAAAAGACACTGACACTCTCCCTACCTAGAGTTTTCTGTCCCTAGAAAAAATGTTTTTTTAAAGCACACTATAGCACAAGGAGAATTCCCCTCACTTTCCTTCTTTGTCCCTAGAAACAAGGATTATCACAGTGAAAGAAACTGACACTCTCCCTACCTAGAGTTTTCTGTCCCTAGAAAAAATGTTTTTTTAAAGCACACTATAGCACAAGGAGAATTCACTCACTGTCCTTCCCTGTCCCTAGAAACAAGGATTCGCACAGTAAAAGACACTGACACTCTCCCTACCTAGAGTTTTCTGTCCCTAGAAAAAATGTTTTTTTAAAGCACACTATAGCACAAGGAGAATTCCCCTCACTTTCCTTCTTTGTCCCTAGAAACAAGGATTATCACAGTGAAAGAAACTGACACTCTCCCTACCTAGAGTTTTCTGTCCCTAGAAAAAATGTTTTTTTAAAGCACACTATAGCACAAGGAGAATTCACTCACTGTCCTTCCCTGTCCCTAGAAACAAGGATTCGCACAGTAAAATACACTGACACTCTCCCTACTGTGACAGCAGGAAGGTAAAGTCACCTGGTTGCATCCAGGGGGGTAGATATATTTCGCCCAGATTCAGGCTTTACGCCGACTTATACAACTAGGTGGAGAGTTGTATAAGGCTAGTGGGCTCATGGATGACTCATACCTCTAGGGAGAGGGCTGGGCGTCGTGCAGACAGGGAGTTGATGAGACCAGCTGAAGCTTGTCAGCTCATTTAGGCCTCTATAAGAACTCCCAGCTTCATTAGATGTTAGCTCATGCCTGGAACCAGACCTGTGTGGACTGTCTAGGGAGAGTGAACCCCTGTGCGGTGAGACAAAGCCTGTGTGGCTATTTGCTTGGACATTTAAAACCAGGGACTTAGGGACTAGGACAGCACTAGGCTGATCCCAGTTGTTAGTTAGGAAACCTGTATGTTTAGTCAGAGGTCAACTTGACCAGGATTTATTTTGGTTGTGTTTCTTTTGCTTTGCTGTGTTTTGTCACTGTAAATAGAAAATAAACCGCACCTTTTTGATTTTGAAAACCACAACCTCCGTTTGCTGGGCCTGTTTTGTGTGGGGAGCCCATCCCGGGGGTCACACACACCCGCTGCGGAGCTAACCCCCTCACAGTTGGTGGAGAACCAGTGGCAGTTTTTTTTTAAGCCAGCATGGAGGAGATACTGAAGCAGCTGGCTCTAGCAAATGCCAATCAACAGCAGACAAATGCAGGTTTGCAAAAGAGCCTTGCAACTCATCAACAGAGCCTTGCAGCTCAACAACAGAACTTCGCAGCCCAGCAGCAAGCTCATCAACAGAGCCTTGCAGCCCAGCAGCAGACAAACGCAACTTTGCAACAGAGTCTGGAGGCTCAGCAACGAGCCCAGCAGCAATCTGAGGCCCGCTTCATAGACCTGTTGCAGAAGCAAGAGCAGAGACTACAACAACAGATGGAAGCAGTAATGCAGCAACGTCCGCAGACCAGTGAGGAAAGCCATCCCACTAATACCGCGTCCTTTGGGGTGAGTCGTTTATTGACAAAAATGACTGGAGAGGATGATCCAGAGGTATTTTTGACCACATTTGAAAGGACCGCTGAAAGAGAAAAGTGGCCTGAGGAGCAGTGGGCTGGACTGGTGGCTCCTCTGTTAACTGGTGAATCGCAGAAAGCTTACTATGACCTAGAGCCTAACCAAGCAAAAGACTATGTGATGCTAAAAGCTGAAATATTGGCAAGGCTGGGTGTCACCCAGGCTGTCCGGGCTCAGCGTGTGCATAACTGGACTTTCCAGCTTGGAAAACCCCCAGGTCTCAAATGTATGATCTCATTCACCTGAGCAGAAAGTGGCTACAGCCAGAGACTTTGTCCGCACCAAAGATTGTGGAACGTGTTGTAATGGATCGGTTTTTGAGAGCTCTTCCTACTGCCATCCAAAAGTGGGTAAGCCATGGAGACCCAGAGACGGCCGATGGTCTTGTGGATCGTGTGGAGAAATACTTGGCTACAGAGAACCTGACGGCCTCTTCCAGAGACACTCGGACTTTCCACCCTAAGACCAGACCATCCCCAGGGGCGGATAAGAGGATTCCAAGGGGTGAGGGTGGAGAGAGTGAGAGGGTGGGAGCTCTACCCCAAGTTTGGCGAGAACAGCCTGGGAAATCAGCGGCTCAAGAGGCGGCAAGAAGGATCGCTTGCTACCGCTGCCGGCAAGCGGGACATATTGCAGCCAATTGCCCGGTTGTGGAGGAACCCATGCAGTGTGACTTTCTGACGGGCAGACGTCAGTCGCTGTGTGCGACAGTCGCATGCACTGCCATTCGAGGAACTGAGAAACATTTATGCAAAATGTGTGTTAATGGTAGAAATGTTGTGGTATTGCTGGATTCAGGTAGCCTTGTGACCCTGATAAAGGCTGAGTTAGTTAAAACAGAGGTCTCTGGGAATAGCAAGGTAGCTGTTATTTGTGTGCATGGGGACACCCGAGAGTATCCAGTGACTACAGTGTGTTTCGAGACCCCCAAAGGTACCCTCTCTCATCCAGTGGGCTTAGTATCTCAGTTACCGCATGACACCATTGTGGGAAGGGATTTTCCGAAGTTCTGGGAACTGTGGGATGATCCTGAGCCCCTCACTGGTGCCCCTATGTACCAGGAATGTGATAGCCAGAACTCCCCTGAGAGTGGTGAGGACTCTCCGGAATTTCCCTTATCAGTATTGGCAGGGGAGACTCAAGAAACTGGAGAGGAGCCCACCTCCTCAGACGAAAACCTACCGTCTGTGGAGTTTTCTGATCTTGAGGTTCACAGGGAAAACTTTGCCACAGAACAGTTGAAAGACCCCGCCCTAATAAAGGCACGGGAAAACGTAGTGAAAATAGATGGCGAGTTAGTGAACCCAGATAATACCTGCACTTACCCATACTTCAGCGTAGAGAAGGACCTACTGTATCGGGTGGCAAAAAGGGCAGAAGAAACCGTTGAGCAGCTTGTGGTGCCCAAACCTTACAGGAAGTTGGTGTTGGAGTTGGCCCATGGGCACATTCTTGGAGGTCATCTGGGGACAGAGAAAACCCGAGAGAGGGTATTACAGAGATTCTATTGGCCGGGGGTGATGAAGGACGTAGAAAATTATTGTTCCTCCTGCCCTGTGTGTCAGAGGTTGGCCCCGATGCCACATTTCCGTAGCCCGCTGGTCCCTCTACCCATCATTGAGGTCCCGTTTGAGAGGATCGCCATGGATTTGGTAGGTCCTATAATCAAGTCCGCTAGGGGGCACCAGTACATATTAGTTATAATGGACTATGCCACCCGTTATCCAGAAGCGATCCCTCTCCGAAATACCTCGGCCAAAACCATAGCCAAAGAGCTATCTCTTGTTTTTAGCCGGGTGGGTATTTGTAAAGAACTGCTTACGGACCAAGGTACACCCTTTATGTCCCGGGTTATGAAAGAGCTGTGTAAATTGTTCAAAGTGACGCAATTGCGTACGTCTGTGTATCACCCCCAAACCGATGGGCTGGTTGAAAGATTCAACAAAACCCTAAAACAAATGTTGAAGAAAGTGGTGGATAGAGATGGAAAGGATTGTGACTGTTTACTTCCTTATTTGATGTTTGCTATTAGGGAGGTGCCCCAATCCTCTACGGGATTCTCCCCCTTTGAGTTACTGTATGGGAGACACCCAAGAGGGCTGTTGGATATTGCCAAGGAAACTTGGGAAAGTGAGAGTTCTCCCCACAGGAGTGTGATTGAGCATGTCGCCCTGATGCAAGATCGAATTGCACAGGTAATGCCCATCGTGAAGGAACATTTGGCCCAAGCGCAGTTGGCACAGCAGAGAGTGTACAACCGTGGAGCCAAGACCCGTACCTTTTCCCCGGGGGATAGGATATTGGTACTTGTCCCTACGGTTGAAAGTAAATTCCTTGCCAAATGGCAAGGCCCCTACGAGATAATGGAAAAAGTGAGCGAAGTGAATTACAAGGTCAGACAACCAGGAAGGCGAAAGCCCGAACAGATCTATCACGTTAATCTGTTGAAAGCCTGGAGGGATAGAGAGTCCCTAGTCGCAGACACTTGGTCACCAGCTCAAACTGGTTGCGTGATTCCTGAGGTTGGAATAGCAGCCACCTTGTCACAACCCCAACAACAGGAGGTTAAGGAGTTTGTGCTTCGCAACAAGGAGGTATTCTCTGAACTGCCGGGACAAACATCTGGGGTAGAGCATGACATCATTACCCCGCCCGGTGAAAGGGTGAAGTTAAAACCCTATCGGATCCCAGAGGCTCGACGGGAGGCAATACGGGAGGAAGTACAGAAAATGCTGAACTTAGGGGTGATAGAGGAGTCCCAAAGTGATTGGTCTAGTCCCATCGTGTTGGTGCCTAAACCGGATGGGAGCTGGCGATTTTGTAACGATTTACGTCAGTTGAACAAAGTTACAAAATTTGACACCTACCCCATGCCACGTATAGATGAGTTGATCGACCGGCTGGGAACAGCCCGATACATGACGACTCTTGACCTCACAAAAGGGTATTGGCAAAACCCCCTGGCCAAGTCGGCCAAAGAGAAAACCGCATTTGTAACCCCAGACGGGGCGTTCCAATATAAAAGAATGCCGTTCGGGTTACAGAATGCGCCGGCCACATTCCAGCGGAAAATGGACCAGATGCTGAGGCCCCATCGGAAGTATGCTGCGGCTTACCTGGATGACGTAATTGTCCATAGCACAGATTGGGCCTCACATCTGCCAAAAGTGCAAGCAGTCCTGGACTCTGTTCGGGAAGCGGGGTTTACGGCTAACCCCAAGAAGTGTACCATTGGGCAGGAGGAGGCCAAATATCTTGGGTACACCATTGGGAGGGGAGTAATAAAACCCCAACTCAACAAAGTCGAGGCCATCCAGAGTTGGCCACGTCCCAACAGCAAGAAGCAGGTACGAGCCTTTCTGGGAATCGCTGGGTATTATCGGCGATTCATTCCCCACTTTGCTTCTAAGGCTGTGCCCCTAACCAACCTGACGAAGGGGAAAGGGTCGGTCATGATTAAATGGACCCCCGAGGCTGAGGCAGCATTCCAATTCTTGAAACAAGCCTTATGTAGCCAGCCAGTGTTGTACTCACCCGACTTCTCTAAAGACTTTGTCGTACAAAGTGATGCGTCAGATGTGGGGTTAGGAGCAGTATTGTCCCAGGTCTGGAACGGGGAAGAGCACCCAGTCATTTACCTCAGCAGGAAGTTGAAGTCCCATGAGGTAAATTATGCCACCGTTGAAAAGGAGTGTTTAGCGGTGAAGTGGGCTCTAGATTCCCTTCGGTACTACCTGCTAGGTAGGCACTTTGACATGGTTACGGATCACGCTCCGTTAAAGTGGATGGCTCAAAACAAGGAAACAAATAGAAGAGTGAATAGGTGGTTCCTGGCCCTCCAGGAATTCAACTTCACAGTAAAGCATCGCCCTGGCGTTCAAATGGGGAATGTGGATGCTTTGTCTCGAGTACATGAATGCCTGATTGCTGGTGTTCCAACCCCGAGGTTAAAACAAGAGGGGGGGTATGTGACAGCAGGAAGGTAAAGTCACCTGGTTGCATCCAGGGGGGTAGATATATTTCGCCCAGATTCAGGCTTTACGCCGACTTATACAACTAGGTGGAGAGTTGTATAAGGCTAGTGGGCTCATGGATGACTCATACCTCTAGGGAGAGGGCTGGGCGTCGTGCAGACAGGGAATTGATGAGACCAGCTGAAGCTTGTCAGCTCATTTAGGCCTCTATAAGAACTCCCAGCTTCATTAGATGTTAGCTCATGCCTGGAACCAGACCTGTGTGGACTGTCTAGGGAGAGTGAACCCCTGTGCGGTGAGACAAAGCCTGTGTGGCTATTTGCTTGGACATTTAAAACCAGGGACTTAGGGACTAGGACAGCACTAGGCTGATCCCAGTTGTTAGTTAGGAAACCTGTATGTTTAGTCAGAGGTCAACTTGACCAGGATTTATTTTGGTTGTGTTTCTTTTGCTTTGCTGTGTTTTGTCACTGTAAATAGAAAATAAACCGCACCTTTTTGATTTTGAAAACCACAACCTCCGTTTGCTGGGCCTGTTTTGTGTGGGGAGCCCATCCCGGGGGTCACACACACCCGCTGCCGAGCTAACCCCCTCACACTACCTAGAGTTTTCTGTCCCTAGAAAAAATGTTTTTTTAAAGCACACTATAGCACAAGGAGAATTCCCCTCACTTTCCTTCTTTGTCCCTAGAAACAAGGATTATCACAGTGAAAGAAACTGACACTCTCCCTACCTAGAGTTTTCTGTCCCTAGAAAAAATGTTTTTTTAAAGCACACTATAGCACAAGGAGAATTCCCCTCACTTTCCTTCTTTGTCCCTAGAAACAAGGATTATCACAGTGAAAGAAACTGACACTCTCGCTACCTAGAGTTTTCTGTCCCTAGAAAAAATGTTTTTTTAAAGCACACTATAGCACAAGGAGAATTCACTCACTGTCCTTCCCTGTCCCTAGAAACAAGGATTCGCACAGTAAAAGACACTGACACTCTCCCTACCTAGAGTTTTCTGTCCCTAGAAAAAATGTTTTTTTAAAGCACACTATAGCACAAGGAGAATTCCCCTCACTTTCCTTCTTTGTCCCTAGAAACAAGGATTATCACAGTGAAAGAAACTGACACTCTCCCTACCTAGAGTTTTTTGTCCCTAGAAAAAATGTTTTTTTAAAGCACACTATAGCACAAGGAGAATTCACTCACTGTCCTTCCCTGTCCCTAGAAACAAGGATTCGCACAGTAAAAGACACTGACACTCTCCCTACCTAGAGTTTTCTGTCCCTAGAAAAAATGTTTTTTTAAAGCACACTATAGCACAAGGAGAATTCCCCTCACTTTCCTTCTTTGTCCCTAGAAACAAGGATTATCACAGTGAAAGAAACTGACACTCTCCCTACCTAGAGTTTTCTGTCCCTAGAAAAAATGTTTTTTTAAAGCACACTATAGCACAAGGAGAATTCACTCACTGTCCTTCCCTGTCCCTAGAAACAAGGATTCGCACAGTAAAAGACACTGACACTCTCCCTACCTAGAGTTTTCTGTCCCTAGAAAAAATGTTTTTTTAAAGCACACTATAGCACAAGGAGAATTCCCCTCACTTTCCTTCTTTGTCCCTAGAAACAAGGATTATCACAGTGAAAGAAACTGACACTCTCCCTACCTAGAGTTTTCTGTCCCTAGAAAAAATGTTTTTTTAAAGCACACTATAGCACAAGGAGAATTCACTCACTGTCCTTCCCTGTCCCTAGAAACAAGGATTCGCACAGTAAAAGACACTGACACTCTCCCTACCTAGAGTTTTCTGTCCCTAAAAAAAATGTTCTTTTAAAGCACACTATAGCACAAGGAGAATTCCCCTCACTTTCCTTCTTTGTCCCTAGAAACAAGGATTATCACAGTGAAAGAAACTGACACTCTCCCTACCTAGAGTTTTCTGTCCCTAGAAAAAATGTTTTTTTAAAGCACACTATAGCACAAGGAGAATTCACTCATTGTCCTTCCCTGTCCCTAGAAACAAGGATTCGCACAGTAAAAGACACTGACACTCTCCCTACCTAGAGTTTTCTGTCCCTAGAAAAAATGGTTTTTTAAAGCACACTATAGCACAAGGAGAATTCCCCTCACTTTCCTTCTTTGTCCCTAGAAACAAGGATTATCACAGTGAAAGAAACTGACACTCTCCCTACCTAGAGTTTTCTGTCCCTAGAAAAAATGTTTTTTTAAAGCACACTATAGCACAAGGAGAATTCACTCACTGTCCTTCCCTGTCCCTAGAAACAAGGATTCGCACAGTAAAAGACACTGACACTCTCCCTACCTAGAGTTTTCTGTCCCTAGAAAAAATGTTTTTTTAAAGCACACTATAGCACAAGGAGAATTCCCCTCACTTTCCTTCTTTGTCCCTAGAAACAAGGATTATCACAGTGAAAGAAACTGACACTCTCCCTACCTAGAGTTTTCTGTCCCTAGAAAAAATGTTTTTTTAAAGCACACTATAGCACAAGGAGAATTCACTCACTGTCCTTCCCTGTCCCTAGAAACAAGGATTCGCACAGTAAAAGACACTGACACTCTCCCTACCTAGAGTTTTCTGTCCCTAGAAAAAATGTTTTTTTAAAGCACACTATAGCACAAGGAGAATTCCCCTCACTTTCCTTCTTTGTCCCTAGAAACAAGGATTATCACAGTGAAAGAAACTGACACTCTCCCTACCTAGAGTTTTCTGTCCCTAGAAAAAATGTTTTTTTAAAGCACACTATAGCACAAGGAGAATTCACTCACTGTCCTTCCCTGTCCCTAGAAACAAGGATTCGCACAGTAAAAGACACTGACACTCTCCCTACCTAGAGTTTTCTGTCCCTAGAAAAAATGTTTTTTTAAAGCACACTATAGCACAAGGAGAATTCCCCTCACTTTCCTTCTTTGTCCCTAGAAACAAGGATTATCACAGTGAAAGAAACTGACACTCTCCCTACCTAGAGTTTTCTGTCCCTAGAAAAAATGTTTTTTTAAAGCACACTATAGCACAAGGAGAATTCACTCACTGTCCTTCCCTGTCCCTAGAAACAAGGATTCGCACAGTAAAACACACTGACACTCTCCCTACCTATCCTTCTCTTTCCCTAAACTAAAGGAATCCAGGTTAAGCAAGAAAGAAATAAATGTCACTGTCCCTGCCTATGCTTCTCTTCCCCTGCTCCGGAACACACTACACTAGGCCGCCGTGCTGGCAGCCTTTTATAGTGTGGGGCGTGTACTAAACACCCTCAGCAATAATTGGCCACAGGCATCCTGCCTGTGGCCAATCATTGCTCTCCTCGCTGCCGGCGCTGTGATTGGCCAAGCATGCGGGGTCACAGTGCATGCTTGGCCAATCACAGCGCCTGGATGACACTGCGATGGCGTAGTGCATTGTGGGCCATTCGCGTCACTCGAATTTGGCGCGAACGGCCCAAATCGTTCGATCTTCGTCGAACGATCGAACAGCCGATGTTCGAGTCGAACGTATGTTCGACTCGAACACGAAGCTCATCCCTAGTACTGACATTTATAGGTAAAGTTGATCCAGGGAATATCCGATTGCCTCTCGGGGGATCAGGAAGGAATTTTTTCCCCTGCTGTAGCAAATTGGATCATGCTCTTCTGGTTTTTTTTTGCCTTCCTCTGGATCAACTGTGGGTATAGAATTGGGTATATGGGATTGTACGATATATGTTTATTTTTTATTTTTTATTTTTTTACGGTTGAACTGGATGGACTTGTGTCTTTTTTCAACCTGACTAACTATGTAACTATGTAACTATGTACTATGGATCATCACTGATGTACTATGGATCATCACTGGTGTACTATGGATCATCACTGATGTACTGTGGACCATCCCTGATGTACTGTGGATCATCACTGATGTACTGTGGATCATCACTGATGTACTAAGGATCATCACTGATGTACTATGGATCATAACTGATGTACTATAGATCATCACTGATGTACTGTGGATCATCACTGATGTACTGAGGATCATCACTGATGTACTATGGATCATCACTGATGTACTGTGGACCATCCCTGATGTAATGTGGACCAACCCTGATGTACTGTGGATCATCACTGATGTACTATGGATCATCACTGATGTACTATGGATCATTACTGATGTACTATGGATCATCACTGATGTACTATGGATCATCACTGATGTACTATGGATCATCACTGATGTATTATGAGCCATCACTGATGTACTATGAGCCATCACTGATGTACTATGGATTATCACTGGTGTACTATGGATCATCACTGATGTACTGTGGACCATCCCTGATGTACTGTGGATCATCACTGTTGTACTGTGGACCATCCCTGATGTACCGTGGATCATCACTGATGTACTGTGGATCATCACTAATGTACCATGGCTCATCACTGATGTACTGAGGATCATCACTGATGTACTATGGGCCATCACGGGTGTACCATGGATCATCACTGGTGTACTATGGATCATCACTGATGTACTCTGGACCATCCCTGATGTACTATGGACCATCCCTGATGTACTGAGGATCATCACTGATGTACTATAGATCATCACTGATGTACTATGGGCCATCATTGGTGTACAATGGATCATCACTGATGTACTGTGGATCATTACTGATGTACTATAGATCATCACTGATGTACTATGGGCCATCACTGATGTACTGTGGATCATCACTGATGTACTGTGCACCATCACTGATGTACTGTGGACCATCACTAATGTACAATGGATCATCACTGATGAACTATAGATCATCACTGATGTACTATAGATCATCACTGGTGTACTATGGACCATCACTGGTGTACTATGGATCATCACTGATGTACTGTGGATCATCACTGATGTACTGAGGATCATCACTGATGTACTATGGATCATCACTGATGTACTGTGGATCATCACTGATGTACTGAGGATCATCACTGATGTACTATGGATCATCACTGATGTACTGTGGATCATCACTGATGTACTGTGGATTATCACTGATGTACTGTGGACCATCACTGATGTACTATGGGCCATCACTGGTGTACAATGGATCATCACTGATGTACTGTGGATCATCACTGCTGTACTATGGATCATCACTGATGTACTGTGGATCATCACTGGTGTACTAAGGATCATCACTGATGTACTATGGATCATCACTGATGTACTATGGATCATCACTGATGTACTATGGATCATCACTGGTGTACTATGGATCATCACTGATGTACTGTGGACCATACCTGATGTACTGTGGATCATCACTGATGTACTGTGGATCATCACTGATGTACTAAGGATCATCACTGATGTACTATGGATCATCACTGATGTACTATAGATCATCACTGATGTACTGTGGATCATCACTGATGTACTGAGGATCATCACTGATGTACTATGGATCATCACTGATGTACTGTGGATCATCACTGATGTACTATAGATCATCACTGTTGTACTATGGATCATCACTGATGTACTGTGGATCATCATTGATGTACTGTGGATTATGACTGATGTACTGTGGACCATCACTGATGTACTGTGGACTATCACTGATGTACTGTGGATCATCACTGATGTTCTATGGATCATCACTGATGTACTATAGATCATCACTGATGTACTATGGATCATCACTTATGTACTATAGATCATCACTGATGTACTATGGACCATCACTGGTGTACTATGGATCATCACTGGTGTACTATGGACCATCCCTGATGTACTGTGGATCATCACTGATGTACTGTGGATCATCACTGATGTACTATGGGCCATCACTGGTGTACTATGGATCATCACTGGTGTACTATGGATCATCACTGATGTACTATGGACCATCCCTGATGTACTATGGACCATCCCTGATGTACTGTGGATCATCACTGATGTACTGTGGATCATCACTGATGTACTATAGATCATCACTGATGTACTATGGGCCATCACTGGTGTACTATGGGCCATCACTGGTGTACTATGGGCCATCACTGGTGTACTATGGATCATCACTGGTGTACTATGGATCATCAATGATGTACTGTGGATCATCCCTGATGTACTATGGATCATCACTGGTGTACTATGGATCATCACTGGTGTACTATGGATCATCACTGATGTACTATGGATCATCACTGATGTACTGTGGATATTCACTGATGTACTGTGGATCATCACTGATGTACTGGGGATCATCACTGATGTACTATGGATCATCACTGATGTTCTATGAGCCATAACTGGTGTACTATGGATCATCACTGGTGTACTCTGGATCATCACTGATGTACTGTGGATCATACCTGATGTACTGTGGATCATCCCTGATGTACTGTGGATCATCACTGATGTACTGTGGATCATCACTGATGTACCGTGGATCATCACTGATGTACTATGGGCCATCACGGGTGTACTATGGATCATTACTGATGTACTATAGATCATCACTGATGTACTATGGGCCATCACTGATGTACTGTGGATCATCACTGATGTACTATGGATCATCACTGATGTACTATGGACCATCCCTGATGCACTATGGACCATCCCTGATGTACTGTGGATCATCACTGATGTACTGTGGATCATCACTGATGTACTATAGATCATCACTGATGTACTATGGGCCATCACTGGTGTACTATGGGCCATCACTGGTGTACTATGGGCCATCACTGGTGTACTATGGATCATCACTGGTGTACTATGGATCATCAATGATGTACTGTGGATCATCCCTGATGTACTATGGATCATCACTGGTGTATTATGGATCATCACTGGTGTACTATGGATCATCACTGATGTGCTATGGATCATCACTGATGTACTGTGGATCATCACTGATGTACTGTGGATCATCACTGATGTACTGAGGATCATCACTGATGTACTATGGATCATCACTGATGTTCTATGAGCCATAACTGGTGTACTATGGATCATCACTGGTGTACTATGGATCATCACTGATGTACTGTGGATCATACCTGATGTACTGTGGATCATCCCTGATGTACTGTGGATCATCACTGATGTACTGTGGATCATCACTGATGTACCGTGGATCATCACTGATGTACTATGGGCCATCACAGGTGTACTATGGATCATTACTGATGTACTATAGATCATCACTGATGTACTATGGGCCATCACTGATGTACTGTGGATCATCACTGATGTACTGTGGACCATCACTGATGTACTGTGGACCATCACTGATGTACTGAGGATCATCACTGATGTACTATGGATCATCACTGATGTACTATGGATCATCACTGATGTACTATAGGCCATCACTGGTGTACTATGGATCATCACTGATGTACTGTGGATCATCACTGATGTACTATGGATCATCACTGATGTACTATGAGCCATCACTGATGTACTATGGATCATCACTTATGTACTGTGGATCATCACTGATGTACTATGGATCATCACTGATGTACTATGGATCATCACTGATGTACTATGGATCATCACTGGTGTACTATGGATCATCACTGGTGTACTATGGATCATCACTGATGTACTGTGGACCAACACTGATGTACTGTGGATCATCACTGATGTACTATAGATCATCACTGATGTACTATGGATCATCACTGATGTACTGAGGATCATCACTGATGTACTGAGGATCATCACTGATGTACTGAGGATCATAACTGATGTACTATGGCTCATCACTGATGTACTATGGATCATCACTGATGTACTATAGATCATCACTGATGTACTATGGATCATCACTGATGTACTATGGATCATCACTGATGTACTATGGACCATCCCTGATGTAGTGTGGATCATCACTGATGTACTGTGGATTATCACTGATGTACTGTGGATCATCACTGATGTACTATGGACCATCCCTGATGTACTGTGGATCATCCCTGATGTACTATAGATCATCACTGATGTACTATGGGCCATCACTGGTGTACTATGGGCCATCACTGGTGTACTATGGGCCATCACTGGTGTACTATGGATCATCACTGGTGTACTATGGATCATCTCTGGTGTACTATGGGCCATCACTGATGTACTATGGATCATCACTGATATACTGTGGACCATCCCTGATGTACTGTGGATCATCACTGATGTACTGTGGATCATCACTGATGTACTGTGGATTATCACTGATGTACTGTGGATCATCACTGATGTACTATAGATCATCACTGATGTACTATGGGCCATCACTGGTGTACTATGGGCCATCACTTGTGTACTATGGATCATCACCGATGTACTATGGATCATCACTGATGTACTATAGATCATCACTGATATACTATGGACAATCACTGGTTTACTATGGATTATCACTGATGTTCTATGGATCATCACTGATGTACTATAGATCATCACTGATGTACTATAGATCATCACTGATGTACTAGGGACCATCACTGGTGTACTATGGATCATCACTGGTGTACTATGGATCATCACTGGTGTACTATGGACCATCCCTGATGTACTGTGGATCATCACTGGTGTACTGTGGATCATCACTGATGTACTATAGTTCATCACTGATGTACTATGGGCCATCACTGGTGTACTATGGATCATCACTGATGTACTATGGACCATCCCTGATGTACTATGTCCCATCCCTGATATACTGTGGATCATCACTGATGTACTGTGGATCATCACTGATGTACTATAGATCATCACTGATGTACTATGGGCCATCACTGGTGTACTATGGGCCATCACTGGTGTACTATGGATCATCACTGGTGTACTATGGACCATCACTGATGTACTATGGACCATCACTGATGTACTGTGGATCATCACTGATGTACTGTGGATCATCCCTGGTGTACTATGGATCATCACTGGTGTACTAGGGATCATCACTGGTGTACTATGGATCATCACTGATGTACTATGGGCCATCACTGATGTACTATGGATCATCACTGATATACTGTGGACCATCCCTGATGTACTGTGGATTATCACTGATGTACTGTGGATCATCACTGATGTACTGTGGATCATCACTGATGTACTGTGGACAGTGTCATCTTAAGAGCATTATAGGCCCCCGGGCAATACATTGCACTGGTGCCCTGTCTACACAATCACGCACGAGAATTTTTTACTGACAAAAATCATGACATTTTCTGGCAGAACCACATTTTTTACTGGCACTGCAAAAAGGTACCCAAAATGACAGTTTTCAGTGCCAAACAGTGCAAATGTCAGTATTTAAACTTTACACATATAGATTGTGCTATTAGCAATGTGTTTAAGTTAAACAAAAGTAAAAAAAAAAAAATTCTTTATTGACATGAAGGTTAGGTTACTATAACCCAGCCAGCACAGAGTTTCCTCTTACATCAGAGTCTGCAGGATTCCCCCTTACAGTGAAAGGGAACTCTTATGTAAAGGGGAACGCTGCAGATCATTATGTAAGGGGAAACGCTGATGTAAGGGGGGCTCTGGTGACCAGAGACCACCTTATATCAGAGTCCACTTCTTTCTCTTTACATCAGAGTTCCCACTTACATCAGAGCAACAGAACATACCCCGATCTCTTTGTGCAAGCTGCACAGTCAGCCAGACAGCCACTCACCGTACGACACTGACCAGGGCACTCCGTGTCTATTCTGTCTGGTGGCTGGGCAGGTTACAGGCTCACGAAAACCGGCACTGCCTACAGGGGTCCGACTCCGCCACACTCTGCTTCAAGCCTGCTGTGCTGTCTGCTCTGACAACTCTACTCTGTCCATTCACCTTCAGCGCCTCCTGCTTTTTTTTTAATGTCTGGCGGGTGTGGCTATTGTCATCATCGGCGGACAGACAGAGGCAGCACTCGTGGAGGATCGGATCTTCTCAGCGATTTCCGCAAACTGCGCATGCACAGTTCTGACCCGCCGATTCCCACCATTTTTTACTGGGGTCGCTGGGCAGCCGGTGGGGTCCCCCAGGCAAATGTGGCCCCCGGGCAACTGCCCAGCGTGCCCAATGGAAAAGATGGCCCTGACTGTGGATCATCACTGATGTACTATAGATCATCAATTATGTACTATGGGCCATCACTGGTGTACTATGGATCATCACTGATGTACTATAGATCATCACTGATGTACTATGGCCCATAGTACATCACTGATGTACTATGGGCCATCACTGGTGTACTATGGATCATCACTGATGTACTGTGGACCATCACTGGTGTACTATGGGCCATCACTGGTGTACTATGAATCATCACCGATGTACTATGGTTCATCACTGATGTACTATGGATCATCACTGATGTACTATGGATCATCACTGATGTACTGTGGATCATCACTGATGTACTGTGGATCATCACTGGTGTACTGAGGATCATCACTGATGTACTATGAATCATCACTGATGTACTGTGGATCATCACTGATGTACTGTGGATCATCACTGATGTACTGTGGATCATCACTGATGTACTATAGATCATCACTGAAGTACTATGGGCCATCACTGGTGTACTATGGATCATCACTGATGTACTATGGATCATCACTGATGTATTATGGATCATCACTGGTGTACTATGGATCATCACTGATGTACTATGGATCATCACTGATGTACTATGAGCCATCACTGATGTACTATGGATCATCACTGATGTACTATGGATTATCACTGATGTACTGTGGACCATCCCTGATGTACTGTGGATCATCACTGATGTACTGTGGATCATCACTGATGTACCGTGGATCATCACTGATGTATTATGGATCATCACTGGTGTATTATGGATCATCACTGATGTACTATGGATCATCACTGATGTACTATGGATCATCACTGATGTACTGTGGACCATCTCTGATGTACTGTGGACCATCTCTGATGTACTGTGGATCATCTCTGATGTACTGTGGATCATCACTGATGTACCGTGGATCATCACTGATGTACTGAGGATCATCACCAATGTACTGAGGATCATCACCGATGTACTGAGGATCATCACTGATGTACTGTGGATCATCACTGATGTACTATGGGCCATCACAGGTGTACTATGGATCATCACTGGTGTACTATGGACCATCCCTGATGTACTATGGACCATCCCTGATGTACTGTGGATCATCACTGATGTACTGTGGATCATCACTGATGTACTGTGGATCATCACTGGTGTACTATAGATCATCACTGATGTACTATGGGCCATCACTGGTGTACTATGGATCATCACTGATGTACAGTGGATCATCACTGATGTACTGTGGATCATCACTGATGTACTATGGACCATCCCTGATGTACTATTGACCATCCCTGATGTACTGTGGATTATCACTGATGTACTGTGGATCATCACTGATGTACTGTGGATCATCACTGATTTACTGTGGATCATTACTGATGTACTGAGGATCATCACTGATGTACTATGGATCATCACTGATGTACTATGAGCCATCACTGATGTACTATGGATCATCACTGATGTACTATGGATCATCACTGATGTACTATGGATCATCACTGGTGTACTATGGATCATCACTGATGTACTGTGGATCATCACTGATGTACTATAGATCATCACTGATGTACTATGGGCCATCACTGGTGTACTATGGATCATCACTGATGTACTATGGATCATCACTGATGTACAATGGATCATCACTGATGTACTATGATGACACTGATGTACTATGATGAGCCATCTCTGATGTACTATGGATCATCACTGATGTACTATGGATCATCACTGATGTACTATAAGCCATCACTGATGTACTATGGATCATCACTGGTGTACTATGGATCATCACTGATGCACTGTGGACCATCCCAGATGTACTGTGGATCATCACTGAGGTACTGTGGATCATCACTGATGTACCGTGGATCATCACTGATGTACTGAGGATCATCACTGATGTACTATGGGCCATCACGGGTGTACTATGGATCATCAGTGGTGTACTATGGATCATCAATGATGTACTATGGACCATCCCTGATGTACTATGGACCATCCCTGATGTACTATGGACCATCCCTGATGTACTGAGGATCATCACTGATGTACTGTGGATCATCACTGATGTACTGTGGATCATCACTGGTGTACTATGGATCATCACTGGTGTACTATGGATCATCACTGATGTACTGTGGACAATCCCTGATGTACTGTGGATCATCAGTGATGTACTGTGGATCATCACTGATGTACTGTGGATCATCACTGATGTACTGAGGATCATCACTGATGTACTATAGATCATCACTGATGTACTATGGCCCTCACTGGTGTACTATGAGCCATCACTGGTTTACTATGGATCATCACTGATGTACTGTGGATCATCACTGATGTACTGTGGATCATCACTGATGTACTGTGGATCATCACTGATGTACTATAGATCATCACTGATGTACTATGGCCCTCACTGGTGTACTATGAGCCATCACTGGTTTACTATGGATCATCACTGATGTACTATGGATCATCACTGATGTACTATGGATCATCACTGATGTACTTTGGATCATCACTGATGTACTGTGGACTATCCCTGATGTACTGTGGATCCTCACTGATGTACTGTGGATCATCACTGATGTACTGTGGATCATCACTGATGTACTGAGGATCATCACTGAAGTACTATGGATCATCACTGATGTACTATGGATCATCACTGATGTACTATGGATCATCACTGATGTACTATGAGCCATCACTGATGTACTATGGGCCATCACTGATGTACTGTGGATCATCACTGGTGTACTATGGATCATCACTGCTGTACTATGGATTATCACTGATGTACTATAGATCATCACTGATGTACTTTGGGCCATCACTGGTGTACTATGGACCATCACTGATGTACTGTGGACCATCACTGATGTACTGTGGATCATCACTGATGTTCTATGGATCATCACTGATGTACTCTAGATCATCACTGATGTACTTTGGATCATCACTGATGTACTATGGACCATCCCTGATGTACTGTGGATCATCACTGATGTACTGTGGATTATCACTGATGTACTGTGGACCATCACTGATGTACTGTGGATTAGTGATGAGCCGAACACCCCCGGGTTCAGTTCGCACCAGAACCCGCGAACGGACCGAAAGTTCGCACGAACATTAGAACCCTATTAAATACAATGGATGCGAACGTTCGGATTCTAAAGTGCTAATTATAACGACTATTATCCATGTTATTGTCCGAAACAGAGTTTGGGAACCCGGGTTCTGCACCAGGGGACATGTATCAATGCAAAAAGAAGTTTTAAAAACTGACGTTTTCCGGGAGCAGTCATTTTAATGATGCATAAAGTGAAAAAAAAAAGTCAAATATTCCTTTAAATATTGTACCTGGGGGGTGTCTAAAGTATGCCTGTGAAGTGCCACGTGTTTCCCGTGTTTAGAACTGTCCCTGCACAAAATAACATTTCTAAAGGAAAAAAAGCCATTTAAAACTGCTTGCGGCTTTAATGCAATGTCTGGTCCCGGTAATATGGATGAAAATCTTTAGGAAAAATGGCATGGCTACCCCATCAACCCCCCCCCCCCTTCCCCAGCCCATTACCAGCCCCTTTGGGTCTTGTATGGATATTAAGGGGAACCCCGCACACAAAATAAAAAAGGCCCTATATACTCTGAACAGCCGTATACAGGCGGTGCATACAAGACATGGACTGTAGGTTTGTTCTTATGTAGAATCTGTTTGTAATTTTGAACAGCTGCATTGTTTAAGTGTAGCTCCATGCCAAATTCCTTTTTTTTTAGCTTTTTGGAAAACATAGGGAACGGTTATCACCCCTGTCACATTTTTTTTGCTGTCTGTGCCCCTGTTCAGAACATTTCACCTCACTTTGCGTCCCAATGACAACTGTTTTTGAAATGTGGTGTTTTTATTGAAACAAGGATTGGTGATAAAGCATCAGTAGAGAGGAGACACCTTTCTCCCATATTAATTCTTACAGGAGAGAATTTTCCTTCCAAGGGGTAGATTTCCTCTCACTTCCTGTTGTCTTCTTCCGTTTGCAAGTAGTATTCGTTTGTAAGTTTGATGTTTGAAAGTAGGGACCTGCCGTATATACTCTGCAGAAATTGTCCCCTTAGGTGTTGGTGTTGGCACAACACTGTAAGCACTCACAGTTACTCTTGGTGGGTGCTGGAACGCCTTGATGTCAACTATTATATCAGGAATTGTAATAACATATAATTGTTGATCAGTGGTAGTAAAAATTGGGCCTTTGATGGTGGTGCTGGTGCCACAACACTGTAAGGCCTGACAGTTACTCTTGGTGGGCGCAGCAATGGGCCCTGCTGTGAATTATTCGATCAATAATTATAATTGCATGCCCCTGTTGAACAGGGGCTGAAAAATTGGGCCTTTGGTGGTGGTGGTGGTGGTGATGGTGGTGCTGGTGCCACAACACTGTAAGGCCTGACAGTTACTCTTGGTGGGCGCAGCAATGGGCCCTGCTGTGAATTATTAGATCAATAATTATAATTGCATGCCCCTGTTGAATAGGGGCTGAAAAATTGGGCCTTTGGTGGTGGTGGTGGTGGTGGTGGTGATGGTGGTGCTGGTGCCACAACACTGTAAGGCCTGACAGTTACTCTTGGTGTGCGCAGCAATGGGCCCTGCTGTGAATTATTCAATCAATAATTATAATTGCATGCCCCTGTTGAACAGGGGCTGAAAAATTAGGCCTTTGGTGGTGGTGGTGGTGGTGATGGTGGTGCTGGTGCCACAACACTGTAAGGCCTGACAGTTACTCTTGGTGGGCGCAGCAATGGGCCCTGCTGTGAATTATTAGATCAATAATTATAATTGCATGCCCCTGTTGAACAGGGGCTGAAAAATTGGGCCTTAGGCACTGGTGGCACAACACTGCAACCCCTCACAGATACTGTACTTGGAGCACAGCAATGAGGCCTGTTGCAAAGTATTGCATCCAAAATTTTAATTACACGCCCCTGTTAAACAGGGGCTGAAAAATTGGGCCTTAGCCACTGGTGGCGTCACCCATAAACCAAAATGATCTTCCAAGCTATCATCATTAATCGTATCATTGAGGAGGAGGAGGAGGATAGCCAGTCAACATAACAGCACAGGCACTCAGCATCAGCATCTGTCTTGAAGGGATGTGACATTTTAAAATCAATTAGTCTGTTATATCAGCATCAGGTGTGTGGTAGCTGGTGGTGATCCAAGACTGGTTCATCTTGATGAAAGTCAGTCGATCAACCGAGTCGGTGGACAGGCGCACCCTGTGATCCGTAACAAATCCTCCAGCAGCACTGAATGTGCATTCTGAAAGAACGCTGGATGCAGGACAGGCCAGTAGCTCAATTGCATACTGTGCAAGCTCTGGCCAGTGATCCATCCTCAAGACCCAGTAAGCCAGAGGATTTTCGGTGGGGAAGGTGTCCAAGTCTGACCTTGCCCCTAGGTATTCCTGGACCATGTATATCAGACGCTGGCGATGGTTGCTGGAACTGATCATACTTTGGGGCTGCGGACTAAAGAATTGTCTGAACGCATCGGTCAGACGGCCACCTTCCCCACCGCTCCTTCTTTGACTGCCCGAAGCCTCAGCAACTCGTTGTCCAGGACCAGGAGTTTGTAACCTCCCAGTCTCTGGGAACGCGTTGTACAGACCTTTCTGCAAGGCCTCCCGGAGTTGTCTCATCCTCTGCTCCCTCTGCGACGGTAAGATAAGGTCCGCAACCTTACCCTTGTACCGTGGATCAAGGAGAGTGGCCAGCCAGTAATGGTCCCTCTCCTTGATCCGAAGAATACGAGGATCCTTCCGCAGACTTTGCAGGATCAGGGAGGCCATGCAGCGTAGGTTAGCTGAGGCATTCAGTCCGGAGTCCTCTGGGTCACTAAGGACGACATGATCCGCAGCCACCTCCTCCCAGCCACGTACAAGTCCACTGGTTTCTTGGGACTGTAAATCATCCCTAAAAGACTACTGCTGATGATGCTGAGTGCCAGCCTCCACCTCCATGCTGACACAATCCTCCTCCTCCTCCTCCTCTTCCTGTGCGATGGGTGGGACAGAAGGAACACTGTCTGGGTAAAGGGGGCCTTGAGAGGCAAGGAAGTCCTCCTCTTCCTGCCTCTGTTCTGCCTCAAGTGCCCTGTCCATTATTCCACGCAGCGTGTGCTCCAACAGGTGGACAAGAGGTACAGTGTCACTGATGCATGCACTGTCACTGCTCACCATCCTCGTGGCCTCCTCAAATGGTGCCAGGACAGTGCATGCATCCCTGATCATGCCCCACTGGCGTGGTGAAAAAAACCCGAGCTCCCCTGACCCTGTCCTGGTGCCGTAGTCACACAGGTACTCATTGATGGCCCTCTGCTGCGTGTGCAGCCGCTGCAGCATGGCCAACGTTGAGTTCCACCTGGTGGGCATGTCACATATAAGGCGGTTCTTGGGCAGGTTCAACTCCTTTTGCAGCTCAGCCAGGCGAGCAGTGGCATTATAAGATCTGCGGAAATGCACACAGACTTTCCTGGCCTGCCTCAGGACATCCTGTAAGCCCGGGTACCTGCCCAAGAACCGCTGCACCACCAGGTTAAGGACGTGAGCCATACAGGGCACATGGGTCAGTTGTCCCTGTCGGAGGGGGGAGAGGAGGTTGGTGCCATTGTCGCAAACCACCATTCCTGGCTTAAGCTGGCGTGGCGTCAACCACCTCTCGGCCTGCCCCTGCAGAGCAGACAGGACCTCTGCCCCAGTGTGGCTCCTGTCCCCCAAACACACCAGCGCAAGCACGGCATGGCATCTTTTTGCCTGCGTACTTGCGTAGCCCCTTGAACGCCTACGGAGCACCGCTGGTTCCGAGGACAAACCACAGGAAGAGGCCATGGAGGAAGAAGAAGAGGAGGGGGTGGAGGAGAGAGGTGTGTCACAACCAGTAGTAGCATTTTGGAGGCGTGGCGGTGGAACAACCTCCAACACTACTGCACCTTGTCCTGCATCCTTCCCAGCTGCCAAAAGAGTGACCCAATGGGCCGTGAAAGAAAGGTAACATCCCTGTCCATGCCTGCTGGACCATGAGTCAGCGGTAATATGCACCTTACCGCTGACCGCCCTGTCCAGCGAGGCCAAGACATTGCCTTCCACATGCCGGTAGAGAGCCGGAATAGCCTTCCGTGAGAAAAAGTGGCGTTTGGGAACCTGCCACTGAGGAACCGCACATTGCACAAACTCACGGAAGGGGGCCGAGTCTATCAACTGAAAAGGCAGCAGTTGAAGCGCTAGCAATTTAGCCAAGCTAGCATTCAACCGCTGGGCATGTGGATGGCTGGGAGTGAACTTCTTTCGACGGTCCAGCAGCTGGGGCAGGGAAATTTGCCTGCTAGAATCGGACGTTGGTGTACTGCTAGCAGAGTGCCCGCAAGTACTTGGCTGTGACACACCTAATTCTACACCTTCATTCCTCTCAGAGCAGGTTTCAGAGAGGACTGAAGGTATACTGGGGTTGGAGATCCCAGCTGATGCGGTGCAAGAAGAGGTCAGCTTTGTTCTTTGGTGTGGGTCTTTAAGGTAGGCTTGCCAACGAGCTGCATGGCAGGTCAACATATGTCTGATCAAGCATGTGGTGCCCAAGCGGCTGATGTTTTGGCCACACGATATACGCTTGAGACATATGTTGCAAACAGCAGCTGTGCGATCTGATGCACTCGCCTCAAAAAAGGCCCACATCAAAGAACTTTTTGAATGACGGGCAGAGGCTGCGCCCTGCACAGCCGGAGCTCTGCGGTGTGATTCCGTTGCTGTGCTGCCCATACGCTGGCCACTCAAGGGCATCCTGCCTCGTTGGAGATGTGCCTCCTCCTCATCCTCCTCCTCCTCCTCTCTCCTATTAGGCACCCACGTGGAGTCAGTGACCTCATCATCCCCTCCCTCCTCATCACTGGAGCCAATCTGGCAGTATGCTGCAGCTGCTGGAGCATGACTGCCAGATTGGTGTCCTTCTTGAGCATCCCCTCTCTCTGCTCTCACGCTACTGCCTTCCTCTAGCTGGGTATCATCATCAGATCCTTCAAAACGCTGGGCATCCTCCTGGAGCATGTACCCAACACTGTGCTCAAACAGTTCGGGGGACTCCTCAGGAGGAGGACATGGTGGGTCTAGGGAAGGATTGACTAATGAAGATAATGATACCAGAGAAGAGGACGCTTTGGCAGCTGCTTTGCCAGTACCCTGAGCCTGGGTGAGAGAGGATGAGGAGGATGAGGTGGGCTTGGTCATCCACTCTACCAAGTCTTCGGCATGATGTGGCTCAACATGTCCAGCTGCCGAAAAGAAGGACAAGCGTGTCCCATGGCCATGTGCTGATGACAATGCACCGCGTCCACGACCAGCACTGTTGCCCCCAGACACAGAGCCTGCTTGCCCTCTTTTTTTGCCTCCTGACTGTCTGCCTCTCCTTGTTTGCCTTCCAGACATTTTAATGGATGGCCTGCAGGGAGATGGGAAAAAGAGCAATAAGGGCTACCTTCAGGTGTATACTGTGCAGGAGGCTTAGCAACAATGACACTGACACTGTCCCCTGCCTATCCTTCTCTGTCCCTAAACACAAGGATTTGCAATATGCTTCAGCAAGATTGGTTTAGCACAGAACAGCACACTGACAGTTTCCCTCACTGTCCTTCTCTGTCCCTACAAACAAGATTTAGCACAGAATAGCACACTGATAGTTTCCACGAGTGTCCTTCTCTGTCCCTAAACTCAAGGATTTCAAATATGGTTCAGCAAAATTGGTTTAGAACAGAATAGCACACTGTCAGTTTCACTCACTGTACCTCTCTGTCCCTAAACTCAAGGATTTCAAATATGGTTCAGCAAAATTGGTTTAGAACAGAATAGCACACTGACACTTTCCCTCACTGTCCTACTCTGTCCCTCCCTACAAACAAGATTAAGCACAGAATAGCACACTGATAGTTTCCACGAGTGTCCTTCTCTGTCCCTAAACTCAAGGATTTCAAATATGGAACAGCAAAATTGGTTTAGAACAGAATAGCACACTGTCAATTTCACTCACTGTACCTCTCTGTCCCTAAACTCAAGGATTTCAAATATGGTTCAGCAAAATTGCTTTAGAACAGAATAGCACACTGTCAGTTTCACTCACTGTACCTCTCTGTCCCTAAACTCAAGGATTTCAAATATGGTTCAGCAAAATTGATTTAGAACAGAATAGCACACTGACACTTTCCCTCACTGTCCTACTCTGTCCCTACAAACAAGATTTAGCACAGAATAGCACACTGACACTTTCCCTCACTGTACCTCTCTGTCCCTAAACTCAAGGATTTCAAATATGGTTCAGCAAGATTGGTTTAGAACAGAATAGCACACTGTCAGTTTCACTCACTGTACCTCTCTGTCCCTAAACTCAAGGATTTCAAATATGGTTCAGCAAAATTGCTTTAGAACAGAATAGCACACTGTCAGTTTCACTCACTGTACCTCTCTGTCCCTAAACTCAAGGATTTCAAATATGGTTCAGCAAAATTGGTTTAGAACAGAATAGCACACTGACACTTTCCCTCACTGTCCTACTCTGTCCCGCCCTACAAACAAGATTTAGCACAGAATAGCACACTGATAGTTTCCACGAGTGTCCTTCTCTGTCCCTAAACTCAAGGATTTCAAATATGGAACAGCAAAATTGGTTTAGAACAGAATAGCACACTGTCAGTTTCACTCACTGTACCTCTCTGTCCCTAAGCTCAAGGATTTCAAAAATGGTTCAGCAAAATTGGTTTAGAACAGAATAGCACACTGACACTTTCCCTCACTGTCCTACTCTGTCCCTCCCTACAAACACGATTAAGCACAGAATAGCACACTGATAGTTTCCACGAGTGTCCTTCTCTGTCCCTAAACTCAAGGATTTCAAATAGGGAACAGCAAAATTGGTTTAGAACAGAATAGCACACTGTCAGTTTCACTCACTGTACCTCTCTGTCCCTAAACTCAAGGATTTCAAATATGGTTCAGCAAAATTGGTTTAGAACAGAATAGCACACTGACACTTTCCCTCACTGTCCTACTCTGTCCCTCCCTACAAACAAGATTTAGCACAGAATAGCACACTGATAGTTTCCACGAGTGTCCTTCTCTGTCCCTAAACTCAAGGATTTCAAATATGGAACAGCAAAATTGGTTTAGAACAGAATAGCACACTGACACTTTCCCTCACTGTCCTACTCTGTCCCTCCCTACAAACAAGATTTAGCACAGAATAGCACACTGATAGTTTCCACGAGTGTCCTTCTCTGTCCCTAAACTCAAGGATTTCAAATATGGAACAGCAAAATTGGTTTAGAACAGAATAGCACACTGTCAGTTTCACTCACTTTACCTCTCTGTCCCTAAACTCAAGGATTCCAAATATGGTTCAGCAAAATTGGGTTAGATCAGAATAGCACACTGACACTTTCCCTCACTGTCCTACTCTGTCCCTCCCTACAAACAAGATTTAGCACAGAATAGCACACTTATAGTTTCCACGAGTGTCCTTCTCTGTCCCTAAGCTCAAGGATTTCAAATATGGAACAGCAAAATTGGTTTAGAACAGAATAGCACACTGTCAGTTTCACTCACTGTACCTCTCTGTCCCTAAGCTCAAGGATTTCAAAAATGGTTCAGCAAAATTGGTTTAGAACAGAATAGCACACTGACACTTTCCCTCACTGTCCTACTCTGTCCCTCCCTACAAACACGATTAAGCACAGAATAGCACACTGATAGTTTCCACGAGTGTCCTTCTCTGTCCCTAAACTCAAGGATTTCAAATAGGGAACAGCAAAATTGGTTTAGAACAGAATAGCACACTGTCAGTTTCACTCACTGTACCTCTCTGTCCCTAAACTCAAGGATTTCAAATATGGTTCAGCAAAATTGGTTTAGAACAGAATAGCACACTGACACTTTCCCTCACTGTCCTACTCTGTCCCTCCCTACAAACAAGATTTAGCACAGAATAGCACACTGATAGTTTCCACGAGTGTCCTTCTCTGTCCCTAAACTCAAGGATTTCAAATATGGAACAGCAAAATTGGTTTAGAACAGAATAGCACACTGTCAGTTTCACTCACTTTACCTCTCTGTCCCTAAACTCAAGGATTCCAAATATGGTTCAGCAAAATTGGGTTAGATCAGAATAGCACACTGACACTTTCCCTCACTGTCCTACTCTGTCCCTCCCTACAAACAAGATTTAGCACAGAATAGCACACTTATAGTTTCCACGAGTGTCCTTCTCTGTCCCTAAGCTCAAGGATTTCAAATATGGAACAGCAAAATTGGTTTAGAACAGAATAGCACACTGACACTTTCCCTCACTGTCCTACTCTGTCCCTCCCTACAAACAAGATTTAGCACAGAATAGCACACTGATAGTTTCCACGAGTGTCCTTCTCTGTCCCTAAACTCAAGGATTTCAAATATGGAACAGCAAAATTGGTTTAGAACAGAATAGCACACTGTCAGTTTCACTCACTGTACCTCTCTGTCCCTAAACTCAAGGATTTCAAATATGGTTCAGCAAAATTGGGTTAGAACAGAATAGCACACTGACACTTTTCCTCACTGTCCTACTCTGTCCCTCCCTACAAACAAGATTTAGCACAGAATAGCACACTGATAGTTTCTACGAGTGTCCTTCTCTGTCCCTAAACTCAAGGATTTCAAATATGGAACAGCAAAATTGGTTTAGAACAGAATAGCACACTGTCAGTTTCACTCACTGTACCTCTCTGTCCCTAAACTCAAGGATTTCAAATATGGTTCAGCAAAATTGGTTTAGAACAGAATAGCACACTGACACTTTCCCTCACTGTCCTACTCTGTCCCTCCCTACAAACAAGATTTAGCACAGAATAGCACACTGATAGTTTCCACGAGTGTCCTTCTCTGTCCCTAAACTCAAGGATTTCAAAAATGGAACAGCAAAATTGGTTTAGAACAGAATAGCACACTGACACTTTCTCTCACTGTCCTACTCTGTCCCTCCCTACAAACAAGATTTAGCACAGAATAGCACACTGATAGTTTCCACGGGTGTCCTTCTCTGTCCCTAAACTCAAGGATTTCAAATATGGAACAGCAAAACTGGTTTAGAACAGAATAGCACACTGTCAGTTTCACTCACTGTACCTCTCTGTCCCTAAACTCAAGGATTTCAAATATGGTTCAGAAAAATTGGTTTAGAACAGAATAGCACACTGACACTTTCCCTCACTGTCCTACTCTGTCCCTCCCTACAAACAAGATTTAGCACAGAATAGCACACTGATAGTTTCCACGAGTGTCCTTCTCTGTCCCTAAACTCAAGGATTTCAAATATGGAACAGCAAAATTGGTTTAGAACAGAATAGCACACTGACACTTTCCCTCACTGCCCTACTCTGTCCCTCCCTACAAACAAGATTTCGCACAGAATAGCACACTGATAGTTTCCACGAGTGTCCTTCTCTGTCCCTAAACTCAAGGATTTCAAATATGGAACAGCAAAATTGGTTTAGAACAGAATAGCACACTGTCAGTTTCACTCACTGTACCTCTCTGTCCCTAAACTCAAGGATTTCAAATATGGTTCAGCAAAATTGGTTTAGAACAGAATAGCACACTGACACTTTCCCTCACTGTCCTACTCTGTCCCTCCCTACAAACAAGATTTAGCACAGAATAGCACACTGATAGTTTCCACGAGTGTCCTTCTCTGTCCCTAAACTCAAGGATTTCAAATATGGAACAGCAAAATTGGTTTAGAACAGAATAGCACACTGACACTTTCCCTCACTGTCCTAGTCTGTCCCTCCCTACAAACAAGAGTTAGCACAGAATAGCACACTGATAGTTTCCACGAGTGTCCTTCTCTGTCCCTAAACTCAAGGATTTCAAATATGGAACAGCAAAATTGGTTTAGAACAGAATAGCACACTGTCAGTTTCACTCACTGTACCTCTCTGTCCCTAAACTCAAGGATTTCAAATATGGTTCAGCAAAATTGGTTTAGAACAGAATAGCACACTGGCACTTTCCCTCACTGTCCTACTCTGTCCCTCCCTACAAACAAGATTTAGCACAGAATAGCACACTGATAGTTTCCACGAGTGTCCTTCTCTGTCCCTAAACTCAAGGATTTCAAATATGGAACAGCAAAATTGGTTTAGAACAGAATAGCACACTGTCAGTTTCACTCACTGTACCTCTCTGTCCCTAAACTCAAGGATTTCAAATATGGTTCAGCAAAATTGGTTTAGAACAGAATAGCACACTGACACTTTCCCTCACTGTCCTACTCTGTCCCTACAAACAAGATTTAGCACAGAATAGCACACTGACACTTTCCCTCACTGTACCTCTCTGTCCCTAAACTCAAGGATTGAAAATATGGTTCAGCAAGATTGGTTTAGAACAGAATAGCACACTGACACTTTCCCTCACTGTACCTCTCTGTCCCTACAAACAAGGTTTAGCACAGAATAACACAATGACACTCTCCCTACCTATCCTTATTTGTCCCTAAACACAAGGAATCCAGGATTAGTAAAGGAAAAAAAATGACACTGTCCCTGCCTATGCTTCTCTTATCCTGCTCCGGAACCCACTACACAAGGCCGCCGCGCTGGCGGCCTTTTATAGTATGGGGCTTGTACTAAACCCCCTCAGCAATAATTGGCCACAGGCATCCTGCCTGTGGCCAATCATTGCTCTCCTCGCTGCCAGCGCTGTGATTGGCCAAGCATGCGGGGTCACAGTGCATGCTTGGCCAATCACAGCGCCTGGATGACACTGCGATGGCGTAGTGCATTGTGGGCCGTTCGCGTCACTCGAATTTGGCGCGAACGGCCCAAATCGTTCGATCTTCGTCGAACGATCGAACAGCCGATGTTCGAGTCGAACGTATGTTCGACTCGAACACGAAGCTCATCCCTACTGTGGATCATCACTGATGTTCTATAGATCATCACTGATGTACTATGGACCATTACTGGTGTACTATGGATCATCACTGATGTATTATGAGCCATCACTGATGTACTATGGATCATCACTGATGTATTATGAGCCATCACTGATGTACTATGGATCATCACTGGTGTACTATGGATCATCACTGATGTACTATGGATCATCACTGATGTACTATAGATCATCACTAATGTACTATGGATCATCACTGATGTACTATAGATCCTCACTGATGTACTATGGACCATCACTGGTGTACTATGGACCATCACTGGTGTACTATGGACCATCACTGGTGTACTATGGATCATCACTGGTGCACTATGGATCATCACTGGTGTACTATGGACCATCCCTGATGTACTGTGGATCATCACTGATGTACTGTGGATCATCACTGGTGTACTATATTTTATCACTGATGTACTATGGGCCATCACTGGTGTACTATGGATCATCACTGGTGTACTATGGATAATCACTGATGTACTATGGACCATCCCTGATGTACTATGGGCCATCACTGATATACTGTGGACCATCCCTGATGTACTGTGGATTATCACTGATGTACTGTGGATCATCACTGATGTACTGTGGATCATCCCTGGTGTACTATGGATCATCACTGGTGTACTATGGATCATCACTGATGTACTATGGGCCATCACTGATGTACTATGGATCATCACTGATATACTGAGGACCATCCCTGATGTACTGTGGATCATCACTGATGTACTGTGGATCATCACTGATGTACTATAGATCATCACTGATGTACTATGGGCCATCACTGGTGTACTATGGGCCATCACTGGTGTACTATGGATCATCACTGATGTACTATGGATCATCACTGATGTACTATGGATCATCACTGATGTACTTTGGATCATCACTGATGTACTGTGGACCATCCCTGATGTACTGTGGATCATCACTGATGTACTGTGGATCATCACTGATGTACTGCGGATCATCACTGATGTACTGAGGATCACCACTGAAGTACTATGGATCATCACTGATGTACTATGGATCATCACTGATGTACTATGAGCCATCACTGATGTACTATGGATCATCACTGATGTACTATGGATCATCACTGATGTACTATGAGCCATCACTGATGTACTATGGATCATCACTGGTGTACTATGGATCATCACTGATGTACTGTGGACCATCCCTGATGTACTGTGGATCATCACTGATGTACCGTGGATCATCACTGATGTACTGAGGATCATCACTGATGTACTGTGGATCATCACTGATGTACCATGGGCCATCACGGGTGTACTATGGATCATCACTGGTGTACTATGGATCATCACTGATGTACTATGGACCATCCCTGATGTACTATGGACCATCCCTGATGTACTATGGACCATCCCTTATGTACTGAGGATCATCACTGATGTACTATAGATCATCACTGATGTACTATGAGCCATCACTGGTGTACTATGGATCATCACTGATGTACTTTGGATCATCACTGATGTACTATGGATCATCACTGATGTACTATGAGCCATCACTGATGTACTATGGGCCACCACTGATGTACTGTGGATCATCACTGGTGTACTATGGATCATCACTGATGTACTATGGATCATCACTGGTGTACTGTGGATCATCACTGGTGTACTATGGATCATCACTGATGTACTGTGGACCATCCCTGATGTACTGTGGATCATCACTGATGTACTGTGGATCATCACTGATGTACTGAGGATCATTACAGATGTACTATGGATCATCACTGATGTACTGTGGATCATCACTGATGTACTATAGATCATCACTGATGTACTGTGGATCATCACTGATGTACTGTGGATCATCACTGATGTACTGAGGATCATCACTGATGTACTATGGATCATCACTAATGTACTGTGGATCATCACTGATGTACTGTGGATCATCACTGATGTACTATGGATCATCATTGATGTACTATGGACTATCCCTTATGTACTGTGGATCATCACTGATGTACTGTGGATTATCACTGATGTACTGTGGATCATCACTGATGTACTGTGGATCATCCCTGGTGTACTATGGATCATCACTGGTGTACTATGGATCATCACTGGTGTACTATGGATCATCACTGATGTACTATGGGCCATCACTGATGTACTATGGATCATCTCTGATATACTGTGGACCATCCCTGATGTACTGTGGATCATCACTGATGTACTGTGGATCATCACTGATGTACTGTGGATCATCACTGATGTACTGTGGATCATCACTGATGTACTATAGATCATCACTGATGTACTATGGGCCATCACTGGTGTACTCTGGGCCATCACTGGTGTACTATGGATCATCACTGATGTAGTATGGATCATCACTGATGTACTATAGATCATCACTGGTGTACTATGGATCATCACTGATGTACTGTGGACCATCCCTGATGTACTGTGGATCATCACTGATGTACTGTGGATCATTACTGATGTCCTGTGGTTCATCACTGATGTACAGAGGATCATCACTGATGTACTATGGATCATCACTGATGTACTGTGGATCATCACTGATGTACTGTGGATCATCACTGAAGTACTATGGGCCATCACTGGTGTACTATGGATCATCACTGATGTATTATGAGCCATCACTGATGTACTATGGATCATCACTGGTGTACTATGGATCATCACTGATGTACTATAGATCATCACTGATGTACTATAGATCATCACTAATGTACTATGGATCATCACTGATGTACTATAGATCCTCACTGATGTACTATGGACCATCACTGGTGTGCTATGGACCATCACTGGTGTACTATGGATCATCACTGGTGCACTATGGATCATCACTGGTGTACTATGGACCATCCCTGATGTACTGTGGATCATCACTGATGTACTGTGGATCATCACTGGTGTACTATATTTTATCACTGATGTACTATGGGCCATCACTGGTGTACTATGGATCATCCCTGGTGTACTATGGATAATCACTGATGTACTATGGACCATCCCTGATGTACTATGGACCATCACTGATATACTGTGGACCATCCCTGATGTACTGTGGATTATCACTGATGTACTGTGGATCATCACTGATGTACTGTGGATCATCCCTGGTGTACTATGGATCATCACTGGTGTACTATGGATCATCACTGATGTACTATGGGCCATCACTGATGTACTATGGATCATCACTGATATACTGTGGACCATCCCTGATGTACTGTGGATCATCACTGATGTACTGTGGATCATCACTGATGTACTATAGATCATCACTGATGTACTATGGGCCATCACTGGTGTACTATGGGCCATCACTGGTGTACTATGGATCATCACTGATGTACTATGGATCATCACTGATGTACTATGGATCATCACTGATGTACTTTGGATCATCACTGATGTACTGTGGACCATCCCTGATGTACTGTGGATCATCACTGATGTACTGTGTATCATCACTGATGTACTGTGGATCATCACTGATGTACTGAGGATCATCACTGAAGTACTATGGATCATCACTGATGTACTATGGATCATCACTGATGTACTATGAGCCATCACTGATGTACTATGGATCATCACTGATGTACTATGGATCATCACTGATGTACTATGGATCATCACTGATGTACTATGAGCCATCACTGATGTACTATTGATCATCACTGGTGTACTATGGATCATCACTGATGTACTGTGGACCATCCCTGATGTACTGTGGATCATCACTGATGTACTGTGGATCATCACTGATTTACTGAGGATCATCACTGATGTACTGTTTATCATCACTGATGTACTATGGATCATCACTGATGTACTATGGACCATCCCTGATGTACTATGGACCATCCCTTATGTACTGAGGATCATCACTGATGTACTATAGATCATCACTGATGTACTATGGGCCATCACTGGTGTACTATGGATCATCACTGATGTACTGTGGATCATCACTGATGTACTATGGATCATCACTGATGTACTATGGGCCATCACTGATGTACTATGGGCCACCACTGATGTACTGTGGATCATCACTGGTGTACTATGGATCATCACTGATGTACTATGGATCATCACTGATGTACTATGGATCATCACTGGTGTACTATGGATCATCACTGGTGTACTGTGGATCATCACTGATGTACTGTGGATCATCACTGATGTACTGAGGATCATCACAGATGTACTATAGATCATGGCAAAAAAGCAGTGCAGCGCAGCAAGAAAATAAAAAATATAAAAAATATATAAAATAAACCAAAACCCAAATTGAATCATAAAAAACAACAATACTGAGAACGGTAATAAATTATTAAAACAATGTGTCCATATAATATCTCTTAGCAAGGATAGAAGCCCAAGACAGTGTCCACATATGAAGTGACTCCTAAAGATTATCAAATGGTGACTTATGTGATATTCCTCCACCACCGAAAATAGGTTTGCAGCTCACCTCAGAGCATGGACCCCGTAACCAGTCAGTCAGGTCATGCAAGCATGTTTCCCTTTATTGGGACAAATAATCCAAGGTGGATAAACTTAGGAAGGCAATGCGATAGGGGGAAATCCACAGGTCACTGGATCAGAGCTCCGGTCCGGATATGATAATATGCAAAAGAATATATATAGATCTAGTGCTCTCCGTATGGTACAACATATGTTTATTTAATATACAAAAAATGTAGCGCTATGTGTAAAAATAAAAATAAAAATAAAAATAAAAATAAAAATAACACCCAAGTGCAGTGCTCTAAATGACTTAAATCACAAAGATTCTATTAATGAGTCCAACTGTGAAAAATTGTAAGTTAGAAAAAGTCTCTGATGACCAAAACGTGGATGTTGCTGAAACTTCCAAAACAGAATGGTGACCTTTCAAAAAACAAGTGACTTGTAACGTAACCACCACCACATGGAGGGGAGGCTTACCGGATGAAATGGACCCAATAGACGTACGTCCGTAGGGTCAAACAGGCTTGGTATATGTATATCCGTACATATGGGATCCCAGTTGGCACTGCACACATATATATCCAAAATCCGGAACAAGTGATGACACCAGATATCCAAGCTCGATGGATAGTAAAATGGCTCACATAGGAGTCATGGAGGAAAAAAGAAGGAGAGGGCACATAGCGTAATACCGTAAAGGATATTTAATAAATGTGGGTAAATACACTTACATTCAATCCATGAACATAGCGCTTTGCAAAACACTCAGTGGCAGCAGTGGAGTCTCCCGACGCGTTTCGCAATAACTTGCATCGTCTGGGGTGTGCCTCCACTGTTGCCTGCATGTTATTTATAGATTTCAGGGGCCCCCTTGCATCCACCCATTGTGCAGTCACTTCCTGGAGATCAAAAATGGCGCTTGGGCGTGCGTTCCACGCCTCTCTATGAAATCCCCACATAGAGTATCAATCTCAAAATGGCGCTTGGGCGTGCGTTCCACGCCTCTCTATGAAATCCCCACATAGAGCGTCAATGTGTCCGAATATAGGAAGGTGATAATAGCAAGAAGGGGGAGGAGGGAGGGGCCACTTACTATGTTAGACTATTGGCCTGTTCATCCATGCCTAACACAGAGGAGAACCGGCCCATGAAAACAAGCATAGAGCATAGCCGAGCGTCCACCGTCGCGGCCATGACGTCACGCCCAAACCATGTGATGGGGTCACGTGACTATCAGGCAGCGTCACAGACGTATGGACGTTCGTACCAGGTCGCGACGGCGTGATCGCATCATCCTGCAATAACGCCACGCCCCCCGGAACTAAATAGCTCTGCTGGTCAGATAGGTTGCGCTGCGCTCCACCGCCGTAAGGCGACGGAGAGCGTGAAACGCAAACAAATTCCAAAATGAATGGACTATAACTGGTCTGCGGAAGTATGACAAATTATCCAAATCAGGCCAGAAAGAGAAAAAAATTTCCTTAAAAAATACACAAGGCTAATAACTGCAAGTGTAACCACCTAATAATAGATTAAGATTGATTAATAAAAATCAACTTAAACTAAAAACATGTGTAGAATAATAACTGAATATGTAAAAATGATTATAGTTAAAAATAATTAAAATGAATTAAAAATGAGGTGTTAGTGGCAGGAAAGGGATAATTAATCCAATGTTAACTGCAGTTAACAATGTGATTAAATGCAGCAAGCATCTCTTGTATAAAGTTGGCTCTCACATTAGAACAGACAGGAACCTCAACCTGTCGAGGTCAATATTAGAGGAGAGCCCACATGCCTCAGAACAAAACTGCCCAATGGATGGACTAGGAGGTGATCCCAAATCGCAACATGCAACACCAAATACAACCATACAAAATACAGTAGATTATAGGCATATATTGAAATATATGTACCAAAAGATATTAAAAACTATCAAGAAAAGGCAAAAAAAAAAAAAAAAAAAAAATTTTTGATCCACAATCGCACAGAAACAACCATTACTAAGACTGGTCGATGAAGGAATTAATATCCCACTCGACATTTAAACCGGACGGCCTGTGCGTCTGTAATTGGTATATCCAATAGGTTTCCAGCTGGGACACACCCCTAATTTTGGGGGCACCCCTCCAAGGGGGGATGAAACGATCAATGATCAAAAATTGTGTACCAGCTGGATTTCTACTGTGATATAACCTATAATGTCTGGGCACCGTATGATTCACATCACCCCCTAAAATGAATGAAACATGTTCTCCTACTCTGACCGAAAAAGGCCTGATGGTACGACCCACGTATTGTTTGCCGCAAGGGCAAGTGATGAGATACACAATATACGTGGTAGAACATGTACAAAAATGTTTAATTGGGTATGACTTCCCTGTACTGGTGGACCTGAACTCTAAGGTCTTACCTCTTCCAGATGTATTGTATCTACATACACTACATTTTTTACAGGGATGATATCCTACCAGTTGATGAAAAAAGGAAGGACGTACCGGGGGATTAATGATGTTGGGTGCTATTTTACCCTGAAGAGTAGGTGCACCCCTAAAGACCACTTTAGCCTGTTCAGGTAAAACTGTACCAAGGATGTTGTCATTCTTCAAAATATCCCAGTGCTTCGCTATAATGGCTTTCACTTGTTTGTGTTGCACAGAGAAGGAAGTGAGCATTGCCCATTTAAAGGTGTTATTAAGTTCACCTTTCTGTTTAACCTCTAGCAAGGAGCATCTGTCAGTCTCCAGTACCTGTCCGAGATCGCTATCGATACTGACAGGATCATAGCCCTTATCGATAAAGCGTTTTTTCAGGATCTCGGCTTGAGTCAGGAAGATGTTCATATCAGTACAATTCCTCCTCAATCTGAGAAACTGGCTGCGCGGGACAGACCTCAACCAAGATTTGTGATGACAACTATCCTGCGGAATATATCCGTTCCGGTCAGTTTTCTTAAAGTGCGTTTGAAAACAAAACTGACGATCTCGGATACTAATCTCCAAATCCAAGAACTGAATCCTTTCATGGCTGGCAGTATATGAAAGAGAAATCCCTCTGTCATTGGCATTAAGATGGTCCATAAAGATTTCAAGTGATGCCAAACTGCCACTCCATAGGAGGAGGATGTCGTCAATATACCTAGCCCAAAACACCAAATGCTGGGTGTTATAAGTATAGACAACATCCTCCTCCCATTTAGCCATGAAGAGGTTGGCCAAACTAGGGGCGTATTTTGCCCCCATGGCCACACCTCTTAACTGGAGATAAAAGTTATCATTAAACCAGAAGTAGCTACTTCTCGTAGCAAACTCCAACAATTCCATGATGAACTCTCGTTGGAAGGGGGCTAATATTTCCTCCTTCTCTAGGAAATATTGTACAGCCTCTAGCCCCTTGCTATGTGGGATACATGTATATAGCGAGGCTACATCTGCTGTCACCGAATGTAGTCACCTCCTATATTGGTATCCTGAAGTTTTCTAATAGTAGCCCCGGTGTCCGCTAGATAAGATGGCACGCGCTTGACTAACGGTTGAAGATAATGGTCAATATAGCGGCCAATTCTAGATGTGACGGAGTTAATCCCGCTCACAATTGGACGACCGGGTGGATGCACAGGATCTTTATGGACCTTCGGTAGATAGTAAATGGTTGGTATCCTAGGGACCGTAGGAACCAAAAACGCCTTTTCTTTTTTGTTTAAAATGTTTCTAGAGAAACCGCTGTCAACCAAGCTCTGAAGTTCAGCTTTAAACCTGGAGGTGGGATTGGTGGACATCTGTTGGTAGGTATTGGGTTCATGTAAAATCCTGAACATTTCTTGTTCATAATCGGATTTGTCCAGAACCACTATGCCTCCACCTTTGTCCGCAGGGCGGATCACCAAGTCCTTGTTGGAACACAAGGACTTGAGGCCCACACTGGACACAGTTTGGCGAGAGCATCGCCTCTCAGGGATTTCTGATAAGTCTTTCAGTACTAAATCTCTGAAAATACTAACAGAGGGTGCTACAGGGACAGGGGGATTGAACAACGACGGGTTGGATAGGCCCGAGTGTACCGTCCCAAACGCAGCTGCCCTGTCCTCACTCACAATGGGATTGGTGATGAGGTACCGTTGTATATTAACCTTACGAACATATTTTTGTATGTCGATAAAAGTACCAAACTTATCTAATTTCTTTGGAGGGGCAAACTTGAGGCCTTTATCCAAAACTGATAATTCTTCAGGGGTAAACTCTTTGGTACTCAAATTAAAAACGCCTTGGCCTTTTAAACTCTCCTTCTTTTTCCTCTTCTGAACTCTCTGCCCCCCTCTGGTCCCTCTCTTGGATCCGAACCTCTTTGACGAGTATCTGGGACCTCGTGAAAATCCCGTATGTTATGGCTTTGTTGGTTAGAATAGCCAGGACTATGGTAAGAGAATTCGGGAGGGTACCTAGTACGTGTATGATAGCTGTCATCACGTATCTCCGCCAGAGGGGCGAATCTATTATAAGTGGGAATGGAAGGGGGACCATAATAAGGTGTATGATCATGATGGAATGATGGAACGGCTCTCTGTCGAGCTGGAGAGACGTTATATGAATAATCATCATACCCATGATGAGGGCCACTATGATGATATGAGTGACCCCTAGATGAACCTCTGGCCCCTCTAGTTCCCCTGGACTTACCCCTGCCCCATTGGTGAGTGGGGGTGCGGGGATTTCTGGATGTGGGTGCTCGAGGCGGGCCCCCTTGTGAGCTAAACAAAGGGGCTGGGACATTGGATACACTCGCGGGCTGGGTTAGTGTTGGACCATTCATAGGGGCCTGGGCAGAACTGTTTAAAGAGGGAGTAGAATCCATCTCTGCTCCGAGAGATCTCGGGAATAACTTCTGCCATCCAAACACAGTATTATTCCTATAATCTCCAGCATCCCTAGAGTATTTCTTGTGTTTTTTTAACTTCTGATCTCTATCCTCTTTCTCGAGATGACTCTGTAGGCCGGCGGACAGAGAGAGATACTCAAGAGATTGTTTGTATGAAAAAAGTTTCTCCTTGAGTTCTTTGATTTCTCTATCCAACTCCGCCAATCTCACCTTCTTCCTAGAGATCAGAACACCCAAAAATTTGATCCCGGCATCATTGAAATAATTGAACCAGGAATCAATCTCTAGATCTCCCTGCTGGGGTTGGACCTCCCAGCGGAGACTTCTAGGAACCATACGATCTACTATGTATTGCTCCAAGAAGACCAAGTCCCATTGCAGATGTAGTTCTGAGGACATAACATTTTTAAGTCTGGTAAATAAACCTCCTAACTCTGTGTCACTATCGGTGGTGGAAAACACACCTTCAGTGTTAACAGTGCGAGAAGCTCTGTAATCAAACACATCCATAACAGGGTGTGTGATAAACAGAGTAAGTAGCTGCAGCAAATATACTCAAATCCAAAGGCAAAACAAAAATACAAACAATATTCGCGCTACTAACACATATAAGCAGCTACAATACCTGTGGAGAAGGGCAAAAAACAAACAATATACAAAAAATGTAGCGCTATGTGTAAAAATAAAAATAAAAATAAAAATAAAAATAACACCCAAGTGCAGTGCTCTAAATGACTTAAATCACAAAGATTCTATTAATGAGTCCAACTGTGAAAAATTGTAAGTTAGAAAAAGTCTCTGATGACCAAAACGTGGATGTTGCTGAAACTTCCAAAACAGAATGGTGACCTTTCAAAAAACAAGTGACTTGTAACGTAACCACCACCACATGGAGGGGAGGCTTACCGGATGAAATGGACCCAATAGACGTACGTCCGTAGGGTCAAACAGGCTTGGTATATGTATATCCGTACATATGGGATCCCAGTTGGCACTGCACACATATATATCCAAAATCCGGAACAAGTGATGACACCAGATATCCAAGCTCGATGGATAGTAAAATGGCTCACATAGGAGTCATGGAGGAAAAAAGAAGGAGAGGGCACATAGCGTAATACCGTAAAGGATATTTAATAAATGTGGGTAAATACACTTACATTCAATCCATGAACATAGCGCTTTGCAAAACACTCAGTGGCAGCAGTGGAGTCTCCCGACGCGTTTCGCAATAACTTGCATCGTCTGGGGTGTGCCTCCACTGTTGCCTGCATGTTATTTATAGATTTCAGGGGCCCCCTTGCATCCACCCATTGTGCAGTCACTTCCTGGAGATCAAAAATGGCGCTTGGGCGTGCGTTCCACGCCTCTCTATGAAATCCCCACATAGAGTATCAATCTCAAAATGGCGCTTGGGCGTGCGTTCCACGCCTCTCTATGAAATCCCCACATAGAGCGTCAATGTGTCCGAATATAGGAAGGTGATAATAGCAAGAAGGGGGAGGAGGGAGGGGCCACTTACTATGTTAGACTATTGGCCTGTTCATCCATGCCTAACACAGAGGAGAACCGGCCCATGAAAACAAGCATAGAGCATAGCCGAGCGTCCACCGTCGCGGCCATGACGTCACGCCCAAACCATGTGATGGGGTCACGTGACTATCAGGCAGCGTCACAGACGTATGGACGTTCGTACCAGGTCGCGACGGCGTGATCGCATCATCCTGCAATAACGCCACGCCCCCCGGAACTAAATAGCTCTGCTGGTCAGATAGGTTGCGCTGCGCTCCACCGCCGTAAGGCGACGGAGAGCGTGAAACGCAAACAAATTCCAAAATGAATGGACTATAACTGGTCTGCGGAAGTATGACAAATTATCCAAATCAGGCCAGAAAGAGAAAAAAATTTCCTTAAAAAATACACAAGGCTAATAACTGCAAGTGTAACCACCTAATAATAGATTAAGATTGATTAATAAAAATCAACTTAAACTAAAAACATGTGTAGAATAATAACTGAATATGTAAAAATGATTATAGTTAAAAATAATTAAAATGAATTAAAAATGAGGTGTTAGTGGCAGGAAAGGGATAATTAATCCAATGTTAACTGCAGTTAACAATGTGATTAAATGCAGCAAGCATCTCTTGTATAAAGTTGGCTCTCACATTAGAACAGACAGGAACCTCAACCTGTCGAGGTCAATATTAGAGGAGAGCCCACATGCCTCAGAACAAAACTGCCCAATGGATGGACTAGGAGGTGATCCCAAATCGCAACATGCAACACCAAATACAACCATACAAAATACAGTAGATTATAGGCATATATTGAAATATATGTACCAAAAGATATTAAAAACTATCAAGAAAAGGCAAAAAAAAAAAAAAAAAAAAATTTTTTGATCCACAATCGCACAGAAACAACCATTACTAAGACTGGTCGATGAAGGAATTAATATCCCACTCGACATTTAAACCGGACGGCCTGTGCGTCTGTAATTGGTATATCCAATAGGTTTCCAGCTGGGACACACCCCTAATTTTGGGGGCACCCCTCCAAGGGGGGATGAAACGATCAATGATCAAAAATTGTGTACCAGCTGGATTTCTACTGTGATATAACCTATAATGTCTGGGCACCGTATGATTCACATCACCCCCTAAAATGAATGAAACATGTTCTCCTACTCTGACCGAAAAAGGCCTGATGGTACGACCCACGTATTGTTTGCCGCAAGGGCAAGTGATGAGATACACAATATACGTGGTAGAACATGTACAAAAATGTTTAATTGGGTATGACTTCCCTGTACTGGTGGACCTGAACTCTAAGGTCTTACCTCTTCCAGATGTATTGTATCTACATACACTACATTTTTTACAGGGATGATATCCTACCAGTTGATGAAAAAAGGAAGGACGTACCGGGGGATTAATGATGTTGGGTGCTATTTTACCCTGAAGAGTAGGTGCACCCCTAAAGACCACTTTAGCCTGTTCAGGTAAAACTGTACCAAGGATGTTGTCATTCTTCAAAATATCCCAGTGCTTCGCTATAATGGCTTTCACTTGTTTGTGTTGCACAGAGAAGGAAGTGAGCATTGCCCATTTAAAGGTGTTATTAAGTTCACCTTTCTGTTTAACCTCTAGCAAGGAGCATCTGTCAGTCTCCAGTACCTGTCCGAGATCGCTATCGATACTGACAGGATCATAGCCCTTATCGATAAAGCGTTTTTTCAGGATCTCGGCTTGAGTCAGGAAGATGTTCATATCAGTACAATTCCTCCTCAATCTGAGAAACTGGCTGCGCGGGACAGACCTCAACCAAGATTTGTGATGACAACTATCCTGCGGAATATATCCGTTCCGGTCAGTTTTCTTAAAGTGCGTTTGAAAACAAAACTGACGATCTCGGATACTAATCTCCAAATCCAAGAACTGAATCCTTTCATGGCTGGCAGTATATGAAAGAGAAATCCCTCTGTCATTGGCATTAAGATGGTCCATAAAGATTTCAAGTGATGCCAAACTGCCACTCCATAGGAGGAGGATGTCGTCAATATACCTAGCCCAAAACACCAAATGCTGGGTGTTATAAGTATAGACAACATCCTCCTCCCATTTAGCCATGAAGAGGTTGGCCAAACTAGGGGCGTATTTCGCCCCCATGGCCACACCTCTTAACTGGAGATAAAAGTTATCATTAAACCAGAAGTAGCTACTTCTCGTAGCAAACTCCAACAATTCCATGATGAACTCTCGTTGGAAGGGGGCTAATATTTCCTCCTTCTCTAGGAAATATTGTACAGCCTCTAGCCCCTTGCTATGTGGGATACATGTATATAGCGAGGCTACATCTGCTGTCACCAGAATGTAGTCACCTCCTATATTGGTATCCTGAAGTTTTCTAATAGTAGCCCCGGTGTCCGCTAGATAAGATGGCACGCGCTTGACTAACGGTTGAAGATAATGGTCAATATAGCGGCCAATTCTAGATGTGACGGAGTTAATCCCGCTCACAATTGGACGACCGGGTGGATGCACAGGATCTTTATGGACCTTCGGTAGATAGTAAATGGTTGGTATCCTAGGGACCGTAGGAACCAAAAACGCCTTTTCTTTTTTGTTTAAAATGTTTCTAGAGAAACCGCTGTCAACCAAGCTCTGAAGTTCAGCTTTAAACCTGGAGGTGGGATTGGTGGACATCTGTTGGTAGGTATTGGGTTCATGTAAAATCCTGAACATTTCTTGTTCATAATCGGATTTGTCCAGAACCACTATGCCTCCACCTTTGTCCGCAGGGCGGATCACCAAGTCCTTGTTGGAACACAAGGACTTGAGGCCCACACTGGACACAGTTTGGCGAGAGCATCGCCTCTCAGGGATTTCTGATAAGTCTTTCAGTACTAAATCTCTGAAAATACTAACAGAGGGTGCTACAGGGACAGGGGGATTGAACAACGACGGGTTGGATAGGCCCGAGTGTACCGTCCCAAACGCAGCTGCCCTGTCCTCACTCACAATGGGATTGGTGATGAGGTACCGTTGTATATTAACCTTACGAACATATTTTTGTATGTCGATAAAAGTACCAAACTTATCTAATTTCTTTGGAGGGGCAAACTTGAGGCCTTTATCCAAAACTGATAATTCTTCAGGGGTAAACTCTTTGGTACTCAAATTAAAAACGCCTTGGCCTTTTAAACTCTCCTTCTTTTTCCTCTTCTGAACTCTCTGCCCCCCTCTGGTCCCTCTCTTGGATCCAAACCTCTTTGACGAGTATCTGGGACCTCGTGAAAATCCTGTATGTTATGGCTTTGTTGGTTAGAATAGCCAGGACTATGGTAAGAGAATTCGGGAGGGTACCTAGTACGTGTATGATAGCTGTCATCACGTATCTCCGCCAGAGGGGCGAATCTATTATAAGTGGGAATGGAAGGGGGACCATAATAAGGTGTATGATCATGATGGAATGATGGAACGGCTCTCTGTCGAGCTGGAGAGACGTTATATGAATAATCATCATACCCATGATGAGGGCCACTATGATGATATGAGTGACCCCTAGATGAACCTCTGGCCCCTCTAGTTCCCCTGGACTTACCCCTGCCCCATTGGTGAGTGGGGGTGCGGGGATTTCTGGATGTGGGTGCTCGAGGCGGGCCCCCTTGTGAGCTAAACAAAGGGGCTGGGACATTGGATACACTCGCGGGCTGGGTTAGTGTTGGACCATTCATAGGGGCCTGGGCAGAACTGTTTAAAGAGGGAGTAGAATCCATCTCTGCTCCGAGAGATCTCGGGAATAACTTCTGCCATCCAAACACAGTATTATTCCTATAATCTCCAGCATCCCTAGAGTATTTCTTGTGTTTTTTTAACTTCTGATCTCTATCCTCTTTCTCGAGATGACTCTGTAGGCCGGCGGACAGAGAGAGATACTCAAGAGATTGTTTGTATGAAAAAAGTTTCTCCTTGAGTTCTTTGATTTCTCTATCCAACTCCGCCAATCTCACCTTCTTCCTAGAGATCAGAACACCCAAAAATTTGATCCCGGCATCATTGAAATAATTGAACCAGGAATCAATCTCTAGATCTCCCTGCTGGGGTTGGACCTCCCAGCGGAGACTTCTAGGAACCATACGATCTACTATGTATTGCTCCAAGAAGACCAAGTCCCATTGCAGATGTAGTTCTGAGGACATAACATTTTTAAGTCTGGTAAATAAACCTCCTAACTCTGTGTCACTATCGGTGGTGGAAAACACACCTTCAGTGTTAACAGTGCGAGAAGCTCTGTAATCAAACACATCCATAACAGGGTGTGTGATAAACAGAGTAAGTAGCTGCAGCAAATATACTCAAATCCAAAGGCAAAACAAAAATACAAACAATATTCGCGCTACTAACACATATAAGCAGCTACAATACCTGTGGAGAAGGGCAAAAAACAAACAATATACAAAAAATGTAGCGCTATGTGTAAAAATAAAAATAAAAATAAAAATAACACCCAAGTGCAGTGCTCTAAATGACTTAAATCACAAAGATTCTATTAATGAGTCCAACTGTGAAAAATTGTAAGTTAGAAAAAGTCTCTGATGACCAAAACGTGGATGTTGCTGAAACTTCCAAAACAGAATGGTGACCTTTCAAAAAACAAGTGACTTGTAACGTAACCACCACCACATGGAGGGGAGGCTTACCGGATGAAATGGACCCAATAGACGTACGTCCGTAGGGTCAAACAGGCTTGGTATATGTATATCCGTACATATGGGATCCCAGTTGGCACTGCACACATATATATCCAAAATCCGGAACAAGTGATGACACCAGATATCCAAGCTCGATGGATAGTAAAATGGCTCACATAGGAGTCATGGAGGAAAAAAGAAGGAGAGGGCACATAGCGTAATACCGTAAAGGATATTTAATAAATGTGGGTAAATACACTTACATTCAATCCATGAACATAGCGCTTTGCAAAACACTCAGTGGCAGCAGTGGAGTCTCCCGACGCGTTTCGCAATAACTTGCATCGTCTGGGGTGTGCCTCCACTGTTGCCTGCATGTTATTTATAGATTTCAGGGGCCCCCTTGCATCCACCCATTGTGCAGTCACTTCCTGGAGATCAAAAATGGCGCTTGGGCGTGCGTTCCACGCCTCTCTATGAAATCCCCACATAGAGTATCAATCTCAAAATGGCGCTTGGGCGTGCGTTCCACGCCTCTCTATGAAATCCCCACATAGAGCGTCAATGTGTCCGAATATAGGAAGGTGATAATAGCAAGAAGGGGGAGGAGGGAGGGGCCACTTACTATGTTAGACTATTGGCCTGTTCATCCATGCCTAACACAGATTTTTTATATATGTTTATTTAAAAAAAGTAAATATGCACTTACATACATAGCACTGTATAAACCCCAGTGCATGGGAATGCCAGCATGTAGTGAAGCGAGTGTCAGCATGGAAGAGAGGCGCGGGTGACGTCACATCTGCTCACGTATTCCGTACGCGTTGCGTCCTAGCACTGGGCGGGACTTCATCAGCGGTACGGAACAGCGTGAATCACCCGCTATAAATATCAATGGAACGTGGAGCCGGCCAATCACAGCACAATCAACAATCGATTGTCATGGAAACCCTGCCAGCAGGGAATAAGATGGAGGCCGGTAAGGACCAAAATGAAGAAGAAAGCAAAAATCCCTTTGAAAGGGAAAAACTTTACTGCACCACTTACGTGGAGTATGTAATTTTGCTCAATTGATTATCAAATCAAGAAACAAATAAACAGTATGTGAATCGTAGCCCACGTCTCCTGCTGACACTGGAAAATACATATAAATATATACATATATGCAAAAATGAGCATAATAGAAATACCACAGAAATTCATTTTAGAATTCATTTCAAAATCAGGCAAAATAAAATAAAAATTAAATAAAATAAAATAAAATATAGCAAAAATTAACGATCAGAGATAAAACAATTTAAATCAAAGTCAACATTCAAGCCAGCAGGTACTAAAACTTGTGTCTCATGTATCCACTGAGATTCCCTGCGGCTTAACTGGCGTATAAAACTACCACCTCTCCAGTGTTTGATTACTCGTTCGATGCCCCAAAATTTCAAACCTCTAGGGTTTTGATTATGCATCAATTTAAAATGTCTAGACACATTATGTGTTTTAACTCCTCTTTTAATGTTGTTCACATGCTCCCCCAGACGAACGTGAAGTGGTCTAGAGGTTCTACCAATATACTGAAGACCACATTCGCATTCCAGCATGTAAACAACGCCTATAGTGGTGCACGTAATCAACTGACCTATCTTATATGATTTTTTGGTAGCAGTGGCGAGAAAATCTTTCCTCTTTTTTATATTGCACTTAGAATGCTTGCAGGCTGTACATCGCCCACAAGCATAGAAACCAGCGAGGAAGGAAAAAAGTCTGTTTTCAGAGTGCACTGGAGGGTCAACAACTCCTGGTGCCAGACAATCTCGCAAAGACGGAGCTTTCTTATAGATAAATGCTGGGCGTGATGGCAACAGCGGGCCCAAAACCTTGTCTTGCTTTAGTATTGACCAGTTATTTGAAACTAGTTTTTCAAATTTCTTATATTGTACGTTATAATTGAGTACCATTTTGAAATTCGAGATACTAATATTGGTTTCTCTGACTTTATCAGCTACCAATGGTCCCCTATCCAAGGAACGTACATTATCTATCTCTTTATCTAAAGAGTCCCTATTATACCCTTTCTGTTGGAATCTGGATGACAAAATCTGTGCCTGTGTGAGAAAGTCCTCCTCCCTTGTGCAATTTCGCCTAAGCCTAATAAACTGACCTTTCGGTATATTGCATAGCCACGATTTGTGGTGGCAACTATCAAGTGGTATGTATGCATTACGATCAGTAGGCTTTAGATAATTACACAGGCGGAATTGCTCACTATCCTTCCAGATTTCCAAATCTAGGAACACAATATTTTTCATACTAATATTCCAGGTTAATTTTATATTCTTGGTATTCTCATTCATTGTCCCGATAAAATAATCAAGACTGGGACGATCCCCCTCCCAGATTAGAATGAGATCGTCTATGTACCTTTTGTAACAGACTAACTGGGGGGGACGATTCTTGAAAACCACGTCCTCCTCCCAGTGGGCCATAAAAAGGTTGGCCACACTGGGAGCAAAACGGGCTCCCATCGCAACCCCCCTTGTCTGCAAAAAGAACTGACGATTGTACCAAAAATAATTTCTAGATAAACAAAAACCCAGACTGGTCAAAAGAAAATCCTTATGTTTAGTCGGAAGATCTGAAGATGCTAAAGCCCACTGCACAGAAGACAAGGCATCCTCATGTCCTATTATAGTGTACAGTGAGCCTACATCCGCAGTGACAAGGATACTGGATGGTGAGCATGTAACAGCCTCCAATAATTGAATAATGTGTTTGGTGTCCCTAAGGTAGGCTCTAGTTTCTGACACCAGGGGTTGCAGGAATGAATCTATATACTGCCCCACTCTTGAGCTAATGGAGTCAATGCCATTAACGATAGGCCTCCCTGGAGGGTTGGCACTATCCTTATGGATTTTTGGAAGGCAGTATATGATTGGTGTTCTACAGAACAAAGGATCTAAATAAAGGGCCTCCTTTTTATTAAGGACACCCATAGTTTGTCCTGATTCTACTAACAGATGAAGCTCATCTTTATATGTCAGCATGGGATCCCTATTCAAAATACGGTAAGTGTCATGATCACTCAATAATCGATCCATTTCTGCTGTATAAACAGCTTTATCTAGAATAACCAATCCACCCCCTTTATCCGCCGGACGGATAATAATTTCTTTACGTTTTTCTAGAGATTCCATCCCCTTTTTAATGTACTGTGGGTCCATCACTTTCCTTATCCTCATTTTATCTAAGTCATTAAACATCATATGTTTAAACACCTCTAAGTATTTGTTGTGAACATTCAGAGGGTTAAAAGTGGACTTATTACGCAGGTTGGAGTGGACACCTTCAGCTACTCTAGTTGATTTTATGGGGTTAGCCAAAAATTTTTTTTTCATATTGAGGTTTCTAACAAATTTTTGAATGTTGACATAAGTTTGAAATTTATTGAGATTTTTTGTTGGGGCAAACTTCAAACCTCTATCCAACACTCGTAACTCGTCATCATCCAAAGTGCAACTACTCAAATTATAGATCCCTGTGCCTATTGGGGTTTTGGTCTTTTGTATTCTCCTTCCCCCTCTCCTTCCTCTCTGGCCTTTCTTTTTTGAGATTGACCATTTCCTTGTGGAATCTGTTGAGGTGGGTGCCTCCACCAATCGCCTGGGTTCGGTTGGTATGAGGGACCCCTCCCCGACCCTTGGTTCGATTGATTGTACGGAGGACCCCTCCCTGGCCCACTCTGGGCCCCTGAAAAATCCCCTCCCTCCCTTATAGCCTGATTTTGGAGGGGGGTGAATCTATTTATAATAGGTGCCTGACCACCTCGTGGGAATGTGGGTTTGCCTCTATTTTGATTATAAGAATAGGGGACTTGATCATATCCATGACTCTCCCAACCATGGGGTGATTCATATTGATATTGATGGTGGGGGTAATTTCTAGATGGAGATTGGTAAGAGGATGAATTTCCTCTTTTACCTCTACCACCACCTCTCTTTCCCCTAAGGTTATTACCTCTATATGGCTGATCTCCCCTCTGGGGCGGGGGGCCTACTAAAGGATAATCATATCTATGAATCGTATCTCTAATAGGGGTGGGGGCAGATGATGGAATAATGTCCTGAATAGGAACATTATCTGAGACAAGCGGGTTGGGAACGTTGACATTTTGCCATTTAAAAATATTGCCTTTATTAAAATCATCAAAATCCCGGATGTATTTTTTCTTTTTCTTATTTTGGATTTCTATATCCCATTTGGACAATTTGTTTTTGAGTTCAGCTGATAACCGCAGGAACTCTTCACTTTCTTTGAGGGGTTCTATAAGATTTTTAATGTCCCGAATCTGAGATTCTATCGCTATCATTTTTCTTTCTTTACGTAAAAGCAAAAATTCTAGCAATTCTAAACCTTTTAGGACAAAAAATTCTCCCCACTCTTTCATCGACTCATCATCTAGGAGCCCATCATTAGGTGGGACATCCCATCTTAAACGGCGTGGAACCAGTTTAGCAGCCAAATACTGTCTAAAAGATGCAATGTCCCACCATATTTTTACCTTTTTCTCAAATAAATGGCCCAATTTTTTGAACGAATGAGCCACATCATTAATCTGTTCATTGGGTGGGGTTCGGGAAAATACATCCCCTAATTTAACCTCACGTATCTCTAGATATTGAAATACATAGATCATCACTGATGTACTGTGGATCATCACTGATGTACTGTGGATCATCACTAATGTACTGATGATCATCACTGATGTACTGAGGATCATCACTGATGTACTATGGATCATCACTAATGTACTGTGGATCATCACTGATGTACTGTGGATCATCACTGATGTACTATGGATCATCACTGATGTACTATGGACCATCCCTTATGTACTGTGGATCATCACTGATGTACTGTGGATTATCACTGATGTACTGTGGATCATCACTGATGTACTGTGGATCATCCCTGGTGTACTATGGATCATCACTGGTGTACTATGGATCATCACTGGTGTACTATGGATCATCACTGATGTACTATGGGCCATCACTGATGTACTATGGATCATCTCTGATATACTGTGGACCATCCCTGATGTACTGTGGATCATCACTGATGTACTGTGGATCATCACTGATGTACTGTGGATCATCACTGATGTACTATAGATCATCACTGATGTACTATGGGCCATCACTGGTGTACTCTGGGCCATCACTGGTGTACTATGGATCATCACTGATGTAGTATGGATCATCACTGATGTACTATAGATCATCACTGGTGTACTATGGATCATCACTGATGTACTGTGGACCATCCCTGATGTACTGTGGATCATCACTGATGTACTGTGGATCATTACTGATGTACTGTGGTTCATCACTGATGTACAGAGGATCATCACTGATGTACTATGGATCATCACTGATGTACTGTGGATCATCACTGATGTACTGTGGATCATCACTGAAGTACTATGGGCCATTACTGGTGTACTATGGATCATCACTGATGTACTATGGATCATCACTGATGTACTATGGATCATCACTGATGTATTATGGATCATCACTGATGTACTATGAGCCATCACTGATGTACTATGGATCATCACTGGTGTACTATGGATCATCACTGATGTACTGTGGATCATCACTGATGTACTATGAGCCATCACTGATGTACTATGGTTCATCACTGATGTACTATGGATCATCACTGATGTACTGTGGACCATCCCTGATGTACTGTGGATCATCACTGATGTACTGTGGATCATCCCTGATGTACTGTGGACCATCCCTGATGTACTGTGGATCATCAATGATGTACTGTGGATCATCACTGATGTACTGTGGATCATCACTGATGTACTGAGGATCATCACTGATATACTATGGATCATCACTGATATACTATGGATCATCACTGATGTACTATGGGCCACCACTGATGTACTGTGGATCATCACTTGTGTACTATGGATCATCACTGATGTACTATGGATCATCACTGATGTACTATGGATCATCACTGATGTACTATGGATCATCACTGGTGTACTGTGGATCATCACTGGTGTACTATGGATCATCACTGATGTACTGTGGACCATCCCTGATGTACTGTGGATCATCACTGATGTACTGTGGATCATCACTGATGTACTGAGGATCATCACAGATGTACTATGGATCATCACTGATGTACTGTGGATCATCACTGATGTACTATAGATCATCACTGATGTACTGTGGATCATCACTGATGTACTGTGGATCATCACTGATGTACTGAGGATCATCACTGATGTACTATGGATCATCACTAATGTACTGTGGATCATCACTGATGTACTGTGGATCATCACTGATGTACTATGGATCATCACTGATGTACTATGGACCATCCCTTATGTACTGTGGATCATCACTGATGTACTGTGGATTATCACTGATGTACTGTGGATCATCACTGATGTACTGTGGATCATCCCTGGTGTACTATGGATCATCACTGGTGTACTATGGATCATCACTGGTGTACTATGGATCATCACTGATGTACTATGGGCCATCACTGATGTACTATGGATCATCTCTGATATACTGTGGACCATCCCTGATGTACTGTGGATCATCACTGATGTACTGTGGATCATCACTGATGTACTGTGGATCATCACTGATGTACTATAGATCATCACTGATGTACTATGGGCCATCACTGGTGTACTCTGGGCCATCACTGGTGTACTATGGATCATCACTGATGTAGTATGGATCATCACTGATGTACTATAGATCATCACTGGTGTACTATGGATCATCACTGATGTACTGTGGACCATCCCTGATGTACTGTGGATCATCACTGATGTACTGTGGATCATTACTGATGTACTGTGGTTCATCACTGATGTACAGAGGATCATCACTGATGTACTATGGATCATCACTGATGTACTGTGGATCATCACTGAAGTACTATGGGCCATCACTGGTGTACTATGGATCATCACTGATGTACTATGGATCATCACTGATGTACTATGGATCATCACTGATGTATTATGGATCATCACTGATGTACTATGAGCCATCACTGATGTACTATGGATCATCACTGGTGTACTATGGATCATCACTGGTGTACTATGGATCATCACTGATGTACTATGAGCCATCACTGATGTACTATGGATCATCACTGATGTACTATGGATCATCACTAATGTAATGTGAACCACCCCTGATGTACTGTGGATCATCACTGATGTACTGTGGATCATCCCTGATGTACTGTGGACCATCCCTGATGTACTGTGGATCATCAATGATGTACTGTGGATCATCACTGATGTACTGTGGATCATCACTGATGTACTGAGGATCATCACTGATATACTATGGATCATCACTGATGTACTATGGATCATCACTGATGTACTATGAGCCATCACTGATGTACTATGGATCATCACTGATGTACTATGGATCATCACAGATGTACTATGGATCATCATTGATGTACTATGAGCCATCACTGATGTACTATGGATCATCACTGGTGTAATATGGATCATCACTGATGTACTGTGGACCATCCCTGATGTACTGTGGATCATCACTGATGTACCGTGGATCATCACTGATGTACCGTGGATCATCACTGATGTACTGAGGATCATCACTGATGTACTGTGGATCATCACTGATGTACCATGGGCCATCACGGGTGTACTATGGATCATCACTGGTGTACTATGGATCATCACTGATGTACTATGGATCATCACTGATGTACTATGGATCATCACTGATGTATTATGGATCATCACTGATGTACTATGAGCCATCACTGATGTACTATGGATCATCACTGGTGTACTATGGATCATCACTGATGTACTGTGGACCATCCCTGATGTACTGTGGATCATCACTGATGTACTGTTTATCATCACTGATGTACTGTGGACCATCCATGATGTACTGTGGATCATCACTGATGTACTGTGGATCATCACTGATGTACTGTGGATCATCACTGATGTACTGAGGATCATCACTGATGTACTATGGATCATCACTGATGTACTATGAGCCATCACTGATGTACTATGGATCATCACTGATGTACTATGGATCATCACAGATGTACTATGGATCATCACTGATGTACTTTGGATCATCACTGATGTACTGTGGACCATCCCTGATGTACTGTGGATCATCACTGATGTACTGTGTATCATCACTGATGTACTGTGGATCATCACTGATGTACTGAGGATCATCACTGAAGTACTATGGATCATCACTGATGTACTATGGATCATCACTGATGTACTATGAGCCATCACTGATGTACTATGGATCATCACTGATGTACTATGGATCATCACTGATGTACTATGGATCATCACTGATGTACTATGAGCCATCACTGATGTACTATGGATCATCACTGGTGTACTATGGATCATCACTGATGTACTTTGGACCATCCCTGATGTACTGTGGATCATCACTGATGTACTGTGGATCATCACTGATGTACTGAGGATCATCACTGATGTACTGTGGATCATCACTGATGTACCATGGGCAATCACAGGTGTACTATGGATCATCACTGGTGTACTATGGATCATCACTGATGTACTATGGACCATCCCTGATGTACTATGGACCATCCCTTATGTACTGAGGATCATCACTGATGTACTATAGATCATCACTGATGTACTATGGGCCATCACTGGTGTACTATGGATCATCACTGATGTACTGTGGATCATCACTGATGTACTATGGATCATCACTGATGTACTATGAGCCATCACTGATGTACTATGGGCCACCACTGATGTACTGTGGATCATCACTGGTGTACTATGGATCATCACTGATGTACTATGGATCATCACTGATGTACTATGGATCATCACTGGTGTACTATGGATCATCACTGGTGTACTGTGGATCATCACTGATGTACTGTGGATCATCACTGATGTACTGAGGATCATCACAGATGTACTATAGATCATCACTGATGTACTGTGGATCATCACTGATGTACTGTGGATCATCACTGATGTACTGATGATCATCACTGATGTACTGAGGATCATCACTGATGTACTATGGATCATCACTAATGTACTGTGGATCATCACTGATGTACTGTGGATCATCACTGATGTACTATGGATCATCACTGGTGTACTATGGATCATCACTGGTGTACTGTGGATCATCACTGATGTACTGTGGATCATCACTGATGTACTGAGGATCATCACAGATGTACTATAGATCATCACTGATGTACTGTGGATCATCACTGATGTACTGTGGATCATCACTGATGTACTGATGATCATCACTGATGTACTGAGGATCATCACTGATGTACTATGGATCATCACTAATGTACTGTGGATCATCACTGATGTACTGAGGATCATCACTGATGTAATATGGATCATCACTGATGTACTATGGATCATCACTGATGTACTATGAGCCATCACTGATGTACTATGGATCATCACTGATGTACTATGGATCATCACAGATGTACTATGGATCATCACTGATGTACTTTGGATCATCACTGATGTACTGTGGACCATCCCTGATGTACTGTGGATCATCACTGATGTACTGTGTATCATCACTGATGTACTGTGGATCATCACTGATGTACTTAGGATCATCACTGAAGTACTATGGATCATCACTGATGTACTATGGATCATCACTGATGTACTATGAGCCATCACTGATGTACTATGGATCATCACTGATGTACTATGGATCATCACTGATGTACTATGGATCATCACTGATGTACTATGAGCCATCACTGATGTACTATGGATCATCACTGGTGTACTATGGATCATCACTGATGTACTGTGGACCATCCCTGATGTACTGTGGATCATCACTGATGTACTGTGGATCATCACTGATGTACTGAGGATCATCACTGATGTACTGTGGATCATCACTGATGTACCATGGGCCATCACAGGTGTACTATGGATCATCACTGGTGTACTATGGATCATCACTGATGTACTATGGACCATCCCTGATGTACTATGGACCATCCCTTATGTACTGAGGATCATCACTGATGTACTATAGATCATCACTGATGTACTATGGGCCATCACTGGTGTACTATGGATCATCACTGATGTACTGTGGATCATCACTGATGTACTATGGATCATCACTGATGTACTATGAGCCATCACTGATGTACTATGGGCCACCACTGATGTACTGTGAATCATCACTGGTGTACTATGGATCATCACTGATGTACTATGGATCATCACTGATGTACTATGGATCATCACTGGTGTACTATGGATCATCACTGGTGTACTGTGGATCATCACTGATGTACTGTGGATCGTCACTGATGTACTGAGGATCATCACAGATGTACTATAGATCATCACTGATGTACTGTGGATCATCACTGATGTACTGTGGATCATCACTGATGTACTGATGATCATCACTGATGTACTGAGGATCATCACTGATGTACTATGGATCATCACTAATGTACTGTGGATCATCACTGATGTACTGTGGATCATCACTGATGTACTATGGATCATCACTGATGTACTATGGACCATCCCTTATGTACTGTGGATCATCACTGATGTACTGTGGATTATCACTGATGTACTGTGGATCATCACTGATGTACTGTGGATCATCCCTGGTGTACTATGGATCATCACTGGTGTACTATGGATCATCACTGGTGTACTATGGGCCATCACTGGTGTACTCTGGGCCATCACTGGTGTACTATGGATCATCACTGATGTAGTATGGATCATCACTGATGTACTATAGATCATCACTGGTGTACTATGGATCATCACTGATGTACTGTGGACCATCCCTGATGTACTGTGGATCATCACTGATGTACTGTGGATCATTACTGATGTACTGTGGTTCATCACTGATGTACAGAGGATCATCACTGATGTACTATGGATCATCACTGATGTACTGTGGATCATCACTGATGTACTGTGGATCATCACTGAAGTACTATGGGCCATCACTGGTGTACTATGGATCATCACTGATGTACTATGGATCATCACTGATGTACTATGGATCATTACTGATGTATTATGGATCATCACTGATGTACTATGAGCCATCACTGATGTACTATGGATCATCACTGGTGTACTATGGATCATCACTGATGTACTGTGGATCATCACTGATGTACTATGAGCCATCACTGATGTACTATGGTTCATCACTGATGTACTGTGGACCATCCCTGATGTACTGTGGATCATCACTGATGTACTGTGGATCATCCCTGATGTACTGTGGACCATCCCTGATGTACTGTGGATCATCAATGATGTACTGTGGATCATCACTGATGTACTGTGGATCATCACTGATGTACTGAGGATCATCACTGATATACTATGGATCATCACTGATATACTATGGATCATCACTGATGTACTATGGGCCACCACTGATGTACTGTGGATCATCACTGGTGTACTATGGATCATTACTGATGTACTATGGATCATCACTGATGTACTATGGATCATCACTGATGTACTATGGATCATCACTGGTGTACTGTGGATCATCACTGGTGTACTATGGATCATCACTGATGTACTGTGGACCATCCCTGATGTACTGTGGATCATCACTGATGTACTGTGGATCATCACTGATGTACTGAGGATCATCACAGATGTACTATGGATCATCACTGATGTACTGTGGATCATCACTGATGTACTATAGATCATCACTGATGTACTGTGGATCATCACTGATGTACTGTGGATCATCACTGATGTACTGAGGATCATCACTGATGTACTATGGATCATCACTAATGTACTGTGGATCATCACTGATGTACTGTGGATCATCACTGATGTACTATGGATCATCACTGATGTACTATGGACCATCCCTTATGTACTGTGGATCATCACTGATGTACTGTGGATTATCACTGATGTACTGTGGATCATCACTGATGTACTGTGGATCATCCCTGGTGTACTATGGATCATCACTGGTGTACTATGGATCATCACTGGTGTACTATGGATCATCACTGATGTACTATGGGCCATCACTGATGTACTATGGATCATCTCTGATATACTGTGGACCATCCCTGATGTACTGTGGATCATCACTGATGTACTGTGGATCATCACTGATGTACTGTGGATCATCACTGATGTACTATAGATCATCACTGATGTACTATGGGCCATCACTGGTGTACTCTGGGCCATCACTGGTGTACTATGGATCATCACTGATGTAGTATGGATCATCACTGATGTACTATAGATCATCACTGGTGTACTATGGATCATCACTGATGTACTGTGGACCATCCCTGATGTACTGTGGATCATCACTGATGTACTGTGGATCATTACTGATGTACTGTGGTTCATCACTGATGTACAGAGGATCATCACTGATGTACTATGGATCATCACTGATGTACTGTGGATCATCACTGATGTACTGTGGATCATCACTGAAGTACTATGGGCCATCACTGGTGTACTATGGATCATCACTGATGTACTATGGATCATCACTGATGTACTATGGATCATCACTGATGTATTATGGATCATCACTGATGTACTATGAGCCATCACTGATGCACTATGGATCATCACTGGTGTACTATGGATCATCACTGATGTACTATGGATCATCACTGATGTACTATGAGCCATCACTGATGTACTATGGATCATCACTGATGTACTATGGATCATCACTGATGTAATGTGAACCATCCCTGATGTACTGTGGATCATCACTGATGTACTGTGGATCATCCCTGATGTACTGTGGACCATCCCTGATGTACTGTGGATCATCAATGATGTACTGTGGATCATCACTGATGTACTGTGGATCATCACTGATGTACTGAGGATCATCACTGATATACTATGGATCATCACTGATGTACTATGGATCATCACTGATGTACTATGAGCCATCACTGATGTACTATGGATCATCACTGATGTACTATGGATCATCACAGATGTACTATGGATCATCACTGATGTACTATGAGCCATCACTGATGTACTATGGATCATCACTGGTGTAATATGGATCATCACTGATGTACTGTGGACCATCCCTGATGTACTGTGGATCATCACTGATGTACCGTGGATCATCACTGATGTACTGAGGATCATCACTGATGTACTGTGGATCATCACTGATGTACTATGGGCCATCACGGGTGTACTATGGATCATCACTGGTGTACTATGGATCATCACTGATGTACTATGGATCATCACTGATGTACTATGGATCATCACTGATGTACTGTGGATCATCACTGATGTACTGTGGATCATCACTGATGTACTGAGGATCATCACTGATGTACTATGGATCATCACTGATGTACTATGGATCATCACTGATGTACTATGAGCCATCACTGATGTACTATGGATCATCACTGATGTACTATGGATCATCACAGATGTACTATGGATCATCACTGATGTACTTTGGATCATCACTGATGTACTGTGAACCATCCCTGATGTACTGTGGATCATCACTGATGTACTATGAGCCATCACTGATGTACCTTGGATCATCACTGGTGTAATATGGATCATCACTGATGTACTGTGGACCATCCCTGATGTACTGTGGATCATCACTGATGTACCGTGGATCATCACTGATGTACTGAGGATCATCACTGATGTACTGTGGATCATCACTGATGTACCATGGGCCATCACGGGTGTACTATGGATCATCACTGGTGTACTATGGATCATCACTGATGTACTGTGGACCATCCATGATGTACTGTGGATCATCACTGATGTACTGTGGATCATCACTGATGTACTGTGGATCATCACTGATGTACTGAGGATCATCACTGATGTACTATGGATCATCACTGATGTACTATGGATCATCACTGATGTACTATGAGCCATCACTGATGTACTATGGATCATCACTGATGTACTATGGATCATCACAGATGTACTATGGATCATCACTGATGTACTTTGGATCATCACTGATGTACTGTGAACCATCCCTGATGTACTGTGGATCATCACTGATGTACTGTGGATCATCACTGATGTACTGTGGATCACCACTGATGTACTGAGGATCATCACTGAAGTACTATGGATCATCACTGATGTACTATGAGCCATCACTGATGTACTATGGATCATCACTGATGTACTATGGATCATCACAGATGTACTATGGATCATCACTGATGTACTATGAGCCATCACTGATGTACTATGGATCATCACTGGTGTAATATGGATCATCACTGATGTACTGTGGACCATCCCTGATGTACTGTGGATCATCACTGATGTACCGTGGATCATCACTGATGTACTGAGGATCATCACTGATGTACTGTGGATCATCACTGATGTACCATGGGCCATCACGGGTGTACTATGGATCATCACTGGTGTACTATGGATCATTACTGATGTACTATGGATCATCACTGATGTACTATGGATCATCACTGATGTACTATGAGCCATCACTGATGTACTATGGGTCATCACTGATGTACTGTGGATCATCACTGGTGTACTATGGATCATCACTGCTGTACTATGGATTATCACTGATGTACTATAGATCATCACTGATGTACTTTGGGCCATCACTGGTGTACTATGGACCATCACTGATGTACTGTGGACCATCACTGATGTACTGTGGATCATCACTGATGTTCTATGGATCATCACTGATGTACTATAGATCATCACTGATGTACTTTGGGCCATCACTGGTGTACTATGTATCATCACTGATGTACTATGGACATCCCTGATGTACTGTGGATCATCACTGATGTACTGTGGATTATCACTGATGTACTGTGGACAATCACTGATGTACTGTGGACCATCACTGATGTACTGTGGATCATCACTGATGTTCTATAGATCATCACTGATGTACTATGGACCATCACTGGTGTACTATGGATCATCACTGATGTATTATGAGCCATCTCTAATGTACTATGGATCATAACTGATGTATTATGAGCCATCACTGATGTACTATGGATCATCACTGGTGTACTATGGATCATCACTGATGTACTATAGATCATCACTGATGTACTATAGATAATCACTAATGTACTATGGATCATCACTGATGTACTATAGATCCTCACTGATGTACTATGGACCATCAATGGTGTACTATGGACCATCACTGGTGTACTATGGATCATCACTGGTGCACTATGGATCATCACTGGTGTACTATGGACCATCCCTGATGTACTGTGGATCATCACTGATGTACTGTGGATCATCACTGGTGTACTATATTTTATCACTGATGTACTATGGGCCATCACTGGTGTACTATGGATCATCACTGGTGTACTATGGATAATCACTGATGTACTATGGACCATCCCTGATGTACTATGGACCATCCCTGATGTACTGGGGATCATCACTGATGTACTGTGGATCATCACTGATGTACTATGGGCCATCACTGGTGTACTATGGGCCATCACTGGTGTACTATGGATCATCACTGATTTACTATGGATCATCACTGATGTACTAGTGATCATCACTGATGTACTGTGGATCATCCCTGGTGTACTATGGATCATCACTGGTGTACTATGGATCATCACTGATGTACTGTGGACCATCCCTGATGTACTGTGGATCATCACTGATGTACTGTGGATCATCACTGATGTACTATAGATCATCACTGATGTACTATGGGCCATCAGTGGTGTACTATGGGCCATCACTGGTGTACTATGGATCATCACTGATTTACTATGGATCATCACTGATGTACTATTGATCATCACTGATGTACTATGGATCATCACTGATGTACTATGGATCATCACTGATGTACTATGAGCCATCACTGATGTACTATGGATCATCACTGATGTACTATGGATCATCACTGATGTACTATGGATCATCACAGATGTACTATGGATCATCACTGATGTACTATGAGCCATCACTGATGTACTATGGATCATCACTGGTGTACTATGGATCATCACTGATGTACTGTGGACCATCCCTGATGTACTGTGGATCATCACTGATGTACCGTGGATCATCACTGATGTACCGTGGATCATCACTGATGTACTGAGAATCATCACTGATGTACTGTGGATCATCACTGATGTACCATGGGCCATCACGGGTGTACTATGGATCATCACTGGTGTACTATGGATCATCACTGATGTACTATGGACCATCCCTGATGTACTATGGACCATCCCTGATGTACTATGGACCATCCCTTATGTACTGAGGATCATCACTGATGTACTATGGGCCATCACTGGTGTACTATGGATCATCACTGATGTACTGTGGATCATCACTAATGTACTATGGATCATCACTGATGTACTATGAGCCATCACTGATGTACTATGGGCCACCACTGATGTACTGTGGATCATCACTGGTGTACTATGGATCATCACTGATGTACTATGGATCATCACTGATGTACTATGGATCATCACTGGTGTACTGTGGATCATCACTGGTGTACTATGGATCACCACTGATGTACTGTGGACCATCCCTGATGTACTGTGGATCATCACTGATGTACTGTGGATCATCACTGATGTACTGAGGATCATCACAGATGTACTATGGATCATCACTGATGTACTGTGGATCATTACTGATGTACTGTGGATCATCACTGATGTACTGAGGATCATCACTGATGTACTATGGATCCTCACTGATGTACTGTGGATCATCACTGATGTACTGTGGATCATCACTGATGTACTATGGATCATCACTGATGTACTATGGACCATCCCTTATGTACTGTGGATCATCACTGATGTACTGTGGATTATCACTGATGTACTGTGGATCATCACTGATGTACTGTGGATTATCACTGATGTACTGTGGATCATCCCTGGTGTACTATGGATCATCACTGATGTACTATGAGCCATCACTGATGTACTATGGATCATCACTGATGTACTATGGATCATCACTGATGTACTATGGATCATCACAGATGTACTATGGATCATCACTGATGTACTATGAGCCATCACTGATGTACTATGGCTCATCACTGGTGTACTATGGATCATCACTGATGTACTGTGGACCATCCCTGATGTACTGTGGATCATCACTGATGTACTGTGGATCATCACTGATGTACCGTGGATCATCACTGATGTACTGAGGATCATCACTGATGTACTGTGGATCATCACTGATGTACCATGGCCATCACGTGTGTACTATGGATCATCACTGGTGTACTATGGATCATCACTGATGTACTATGGACCATCCCTGATGTACTATGGACCATCCCTGATGTACTATGGACCATCCCTTATGTACTGAGGATCATCACTGATGTACTATAGATCATCACTGATGTACTATGGGCCATCACTGGTGTACTATGGATCATCACTGATGTACTGTGGATCATCACTGATGTACTATGGATCATCACTGATGTACTATGAGCCATCACTGATGTACTATGGGCCACCACAGATGTACTGTGGATCATCACTGGTGTACTATGGATCATCACTGATGTACTATGGATCATCACTGATGTACTATGGATCATCACTGGTGTACTGTGGATCATCACTGGTGTACTATGGATCATCACTGATGTACTGTGGACCATCCCTGATGTACTGTGGATCATCACTGATGTACTGTGGATCATCACTGATGTACTGAGGATCATCACAGATGTACTGTGGATCATCACTGATGTACTGTGGATCATCACTGATGTACTGTGGATCATCACTGATGTACTATAGATCATCACTGATGTACTGTGGATCATCACTGATGTACTGTGGATCATCACTGATGTACTGAGGATCATCACTGATGTACTATGGATCATCACTGATGTACTGTGGATCATCACTGATGTACTGTGGATCATCACTGATGTACTATGGATCATCACTGATGTACTATGGACCATCCCTTATGTACAGTGGATCATCACTGATGTACTGTGGATTATCACTGATGTACTGTGGATCATCACTGATGATACTCAGTACATCAGTGATGATCCACAGTACATCAGTGATGATCCACAGTACATCAGTGATGATCCACAGTACATCACTGATGATCCATAGTACATCGGTGATGGCCCATAGTACACCAGTGATGGTCCACAGTACACCAGTGATGATCCATAGTACACCAGTGATGGCCCATAGTACATCAGTGATGATCTATAGTACATCAGTGATGGCCCATAGTACATCAGTGATGATCTATAGTACATCATGATGATCCACAGTACATCAGTGATGATCCACAATACATTAGGGATGGTCCACAGTATATCAGTGATGATCCATAGTACATCAGTGATGGCCCATAGTACACCAGGGATGATCCATAGTACACCAGTGATGATCCATAGTACACCAGTGATGGCCCATAGTACACCAGTGATGGCCCATAGAACACCAGTGATGGCCCATAGTACATCAGTGATGATCTATAGTACATCAGTGATGATCCACAGTACATCAGTGATGATCCACAGTACATCAGGGATGGTCCATAGTACACCAGTGATGATCCATAGTACACCAGTGATGATCCACAGTACACCAGTGATGGTCCATAGTACATCAGTGATGATCTATAGTACATCAGTGATGATCCATAGTACATCAGTGATGATCTATAGTACATCAGTGATGATCCAAAGAACATCTGCGATGATCCACAGTACATCAGTGATGGTCCACAGTACATCAGTGATAATCCACAATACATCAGTGATGATTCACAGTACATCAGGGATGGTCCATAAGACATCAGTGATGATCCATAGTACATCAGTGATGATCTATAGTACATTAGTGATGATCCTCAGTACATCAGGGATGGTCCATAGTACATCAGTGATGATCCATAGTACATCAGTGATGATCCATAGTACATCAGTGATGATCCATAGTACACCAGTGATGATCCATAGTACACCAGTGATGATCCATAGTACATCAGTGATGGCTCATAGTACATCAGTGATGATCCATAATACATCAGTGATGATCCATAGTACACAAGTGATGGCCCATAGTACTTCAGTGATGATCCACAGTACATCAGTGATGATCCTCAGTACATCAGTGATGATCCTCAGTACATCAGTGATGATCCACAGTACATCAGTGATGATCCATTGTACATCAGTGATGATCCATTGTACATCAGTGATGATCCATAGTACATCGGTGATGGCCCATAGTACACCAGTGATGGTCCACAGTACACCAGTGATGATCCATAGTACACCAGTGATGGCCCATAGTACATCAGTGATGATCTATAGTACATCATGATGATCCACAGTACATCAGTGATGATCCACAGTACATCAGTGATGATCCACAGTACATCAGGGATGGTCCACAGTATATCAGTGATGATCCATAGTACATCAGTGATGGCCCATAATACACCAGTGATGATCCATAGTACACCAGTGATGATCCATAGTACACCAGTGATGGCCCATAGTACACCAGTGATGGCCCATAGTACATCAGTGATGATCTATAGTACATCATGATGATCCACAGTACATCAGTGATGATCCACAGTACATCAGGGATGGTCCACAGTATATCAGTGATGATCCATAGTACATCAGTGATGGCCCATAGTACACCAGTGATGATCCATAGTACACCAGTGATGATCCATAGTACACCAGTGATGGTCCATAGTACACCAGTGATGGCCCATAGTACACCAGTGATGGCCCATAGTACATCAGTGATGATCTATAGTACATCATTGATGATCCACAGTACATCAGTGATGATCCACAGAACATCAGGGATGGTCCATAGTACACCAGTGATGATCCATAGTACACCAGTGATGATCCATAGTACACCAGTGATGGTCCATAGTACATCAGTGATGATCTATAGTACATCAGTGATGATCCATAGTACATCAGTGATGATCTATAGTACATCAGTGATGATCCACAGTACATCAGTGATGATCCACAGTACATCAGTGATGATCCATAGTACATCAGTGATGATCCATAGTACATCGGTGATGGCCCATAGTACACCAGTGATGGTCCACAGTACACCAGTGATGATCCATAGTACACCAATAATGGCTGATGGCCCATAGTACATCAGTGATGATCCACAGTACATCAGTGATGATCCACAGTACATCAGTGATGATCCATAGTACATCAGTGATGATCTATAGTACATTAGTGATGGCCCATAGTACATCAGTGATGATCTATAGTACATCATGATGATCCACAGTACATCAGTGATGATCCACAGTACATCGGGGATGGTCCACAGTATATCAGTGATGATCCATAGTACATCAGTGATGGCCCATAGTACACCAGGGATGATCCATAGTACACCAGTGATGGCCCATAGTACACCAGTGATGGCCCATAGTACATCAGTGATGATCCTCAGTACATCAGTGATGATCCACGGTACATCAGTGATGATCCACGGTACATCAGTGATGATCCACAGTACATCAGGGATGGTCCACAGTACATCAGTGATGATCCATAGTACACTAGTGATGATCCATAGTACATCAGTGATGGCTCATAGTACATCAGTGATGATCCATAGTACATCTGTGATGATCCATAGTACATCAGTGATGATCCATAGTACATCAGTGATGATCCATAGTACATCAGTGATGGCTCATAGTACATCAGTGATGATCCATAGTACATCAGTGATGATCCTCAGTACATCAGTGATGATCCACAGTACATCAGTGATGATCCACAGTACATCAGTGATGATCCACAGTACATCAGTGATGATCCATAGTACATCGGTGATGGCCCATAGTACACCAGTGATGGTCCACAGTACACCAGTGATGATCCATAGTACACCAGTGATGGCCCATAGTACATCAGTGATGATCTATAGTACATCAGTGATGGCCCATAGTACATCAGTGATGATCTATAGTACATCATGATGATCCACAGTACATCAGTGATGATCCACAATACATTAGGGATGGTCCACAGTATATCAGTGATGATCCATAGTACATCAGTGATGGCCCATAGTACACCAGGGATGATCCATAGTACACCAGTGATGATCCATAGTACACCAGTGATGGCCCATAGTACACCAGTGATGGCCCATAGAACACCAGTGATGGCCCATAGTACATCAGTGATGATCTATAGTACATCAGTGATGATCCACAGTACATCAGTGATGATCCACAGTACATCAGGGATGGTCCATAGTACACCAGTGATGATCCATAGTACACCAGTGATGATCCACAGTACACCAGTGATGGTCCATAGTACATCAGTGATGATCTATAGTACATCAGTGATGATCCATAGTACATCAGTGATGATCTATAGTACATCAGTGATGATCCAAAGAACATCAGTGATGATCCACAGTACATCAGTGATGGTCCACAGTACATCAGTGATAATCCACAATACATCAGTGATGATTCACAGTACATCAGGGATGGTCCATAAGGCATCAGTGATGATCCATAGTACATCAGTGATGATCTATAGTACATTAGTGATGATCCGAAGTACATCAGGGATGGTCCATAGTACATCAGTGATGATCCATAGTACATCAGTGATGATCCATAGTACACCAGTGATGATCCATAGTACATCAGTGATGGCTCATAGTACATCAGTGATGATCCATAATACATCAGTGATGATCCATAGTACACAAGTGATGGCCCATAGTACTTCAGTGATGATCCACAGTACATCAGTGATGATCCTCAGTACATCAGTGATGATCCTCAGTACATCAGTGATGATCCACAGTACATCAGTGATGATCCACAGTACATCAGTGATGATCCATTGTACATCAGTGATGATCCATAGTACATCGGTGATGGCCCATAGTACACCAGTGATGGTCCACAGTACACCAGTGATGATCCATAGTACACCAGTGATGGCCCATAGTACATCAGTGATGATCTATAGTACATCATGATGATCCACAGTACATCAGTGATGATCCACAGTACATCAGTGATGATCCACAGTACATCAGGGATGGTCCACAGTATATCAGTGATGATCCATAGTACATCAGTGATGGCCCATAATACACCAGTGATGATCCATAGTACACCAGTGATGATCCATAGTACACCAGTGATGGCCCATAGTACACCAGTGATGGCCCATAGTACATCAGTGATGATCTATAGTACATCATGATGATCCACAGTACATCAGTGATGATCCACAGTACATCAGGGATGGTCCACAGTATATCAGTGATGATCCATAGTACATCAGTGATGGCCCATAGTACACCAGTGATGATCCATAGTACACCAGTGATGATCCATAGTACACCAGTGATGGCCCATAGTACACCAGTGATGGCCCATAGTACACCAGTGATGGCCCATTGTACATCAGTGATGATCTATAGTACATCATTGATGATCCACAGTACATCAGTGATGATCCACAGAACATCAGGGATGGTCCATAGTACACCAGTGATGATCCATAGTACACCAGTGATGATCCATAGTACACCAGTGATGGTCCATAGTACATCAGTGATGATCTATAGTACATCAGTGATGATCCATAGTACATCAGTGATGATCTATAGTACATCAGTGATGATCCACAGTACATCAGTGATGATCCACAGTACATCAGTGATGATCCATAGTACATCAGTGATGATCCATAGTACATCGGTGATGGCCCATAGTACACCAGTGATGGTCGACAGTACACCAGTGATGATCCATAGTACACCAATAATGGCTGATGGCCCATAGTACATCAGTGATGATCCACAGTACATCAGTGATGATCCACAGTACATCAGTGATGATCCATAGTACATCAGTGATGATCTATAGTACATCAGTGATGGCCCATAGTACATCAGTGATGATCTATAGTACATCATGATGATCCACAGTACATCAGTGATGATCCACAGTACATCGGGGATGGTCCACAGTATATCAGTGATGATCCATAGTAGATCAGTGATGGCCCATAGTACACCAGGGATGATCCATAGTACACCAGTGATGGCCCATAGTACACCAGTGATGGCCCATAGTACATCAGTGATGATCCTCAGTACATCAGTGATGATCCACGGTACATCAGTGATGATCCACGGTACATCAGTGATGATCCACAGTACATCAGTGATGATCCACAGTACATCAGGGATGGTCCACAGTACATCAGTGATGATCCATAGTACACTAGTGATGGCTCATAGTACATCAGTGATGATCCATAGTACATCTGTGATGATCCATAGTACATCAGTGATGATCCATAGTACATCAGTGATGATCCATAGTACATCAGTGATGGCTCATAGTACATCAGTGATGATCCATAGTACATCAGTGATGATCCTCAGTACATCAGTGATGATCCACAGTACATCAGTGATGATCCACAGTAGATCAGTGATGATCCACAGTACATCAGTGATGATCTATAGTACATCAGTGATGATCCACAGTACATCAGTGATGATCCATAGTACATCTGTGATGATCCTCAGTACATCAGTGATGATCCACAGTACATCAGTGATGATCCACAGTACATCAGGGATGGTCCACAGTACATCAGTGATGATCCATAGTACACCAGTGATGATCCACAGTACACCAGTGATGATCCATAGTACATCAGTGATGATCCATAGTACATCAGTGATGATCCATAGTACACCAGTGATGATCCATAGTACATCAGTGGTGGCCCATAGTACATCAGTGATGGCTCATAGTACATCAGTGATGATCCACAGTACATCAGTGATGATCCTCAGTACATCAGTGATGATCCACAGTACATCAGTGATGATCCACAGTACATCAGTGATGATCTATAGTACATCAGTGATGATCCACAGTACATCAGTGATGATCCATAGTACATCTGTGATGATCCTCAGTACATCAGTGATGATCCACAGTACATCAGTGATGATCCACAGTACATCAGGGATGGTCCACAGTACATCAGTGATGATCCATAGTACACCAGTGATGATCCACAGTACACCAGTGATGATCCATAGTACATCAGTGATGATCCATAGTACATCAGTGATGATCCATAGTACACCAGTGATGATCCATAGTACATCAGTGGTGGCCCATAGTACATCAGTGATGGCTCATAGTACATCAGTGATGATCCATAGTACATCAGTGAATGATCCATAGTACACCAGTGATGGCCCATAGTACATCAGTGATGATCTATAGTACATCAGTGATGATCCTCAGTACATAAGGGATGGTCCATAGTACATCAGGGATGGTCCATAGTACATCAGGGATGGTCCATAGTACATCAGTGATGATCCATAGTACACCAGTGATGATCCATAGTACACCTGTGATTGCCCGAGGTACATCAGTGATGATCCACAGTACATCAGTGATGATCCTCAGTACATCAGTGATGATCCACGGTACATCAGTGATGATCCACGGTACATCAGTGATGATCCACAGTACATTAGGGATGGTCCACAGTACATCAGTGATGATCCATAGTACACCATTGATGAGCCATAGTACATCAGTGATGGCTCATAGTACATCTGTGATGATCCATAGTACATCAGTGATGATCCATAGTACATCAGTGATGATCCATAGTACATCAGTGATGGCTCATAGTACATCAGTGATGATCCATAGTACATCAGTGATGATCCATAGTACTTCAGTGATGATCCTCAGTACATCAGTGATGATCCACAGTATATCAGTGATGATCCACAGTACATCAGTGATGATCCACAGTACCTCAGGGATGGTCCACAGTACATCAGTGATGATCTAAAGTACATCAGTGATGATCCATAGTACATCAGTGATGATCCATAGTACATCAGTGATGATCCATAGTACACCAGTGATGGCCCATAGTACACCAGTGATGGCCCATAGTACATCAGTGATGATCTATAGTACATCAGTGATGATCCACAGTACATCAGTGATGATCCACAGTACATCAGGGATGGTCCACAGTATATCAGTGATGATCCATAGTACATCAGTGATGGCCCATAGTACATCAGTGATGATCCATAGTACACCAGTGATGATCCATAGTACACCAGGGATGATCCACAGTACATCAGTGATGACCCACAGTACATCAGTGATGGCCCATAGTACACCAATGATGGCCCATAGTACACCAGTGATGGCCCATAGTACACCAGTGATGGCCCATAGTACATCAGTGATGATCCACAGTACATCAGTGATGATCCACAGTACATCAGGGATGGTCCATAGTACATCAGGGATGGTCCATAGTACATCAGTGATTATCCATAGTACACCAGTGATGATCCATAGTACACCAGTGATGGCCCATAGTACATCAGTGATAAAATATAGTACACCAGTGATGATCCACAGTACATCAGTGATGAGCCACAGTACATCAGGGATGGTCCATAGTACACCAGTGATGATCCATAGTGCACCAGTGATGATCCATAGTACACCAGTGATGGTCCATAGTACACCAGTGATGGTCCATAGTACATCAGTGAGGATCTATAGTACATCAGTGATGATCCATAGTACATCAGTGATGATCTATAGTACATCAGTAATGATCTATAGTACATCAGTGATGATCCATAGTACACCAGTGATGATCCATAGTACATCAGTGATGGCTCATAATACATCAGTGATGATCCATAGTACATCAGTGATGGCTCATAATACATCAGTGATGATCCATAGTACACCAGTGATGGTCCATAGTACATCAGTGATGATCTATAGAACATCAGTGATGATCCACAGTACATCAGTGATGGTCCACAGTACATCAGTGATTGTCCACAGTACATCAGTGATAATCCACAGTACATCAGTGATGATCCACAGTACATCAGGGATGGTCCATAGTACACCAGTGATGGCCCAAAGTACATCAGTGATGATCTATAGTACATCAGTGATAATCCATAGTACAGCAGTGATGATCCATAGTACACCAGTGATGATCCACAGTACATCAGTGATGGCCCATAGTACATCAGTGATGGCTCATAGTACATCAGTGATGATCCATAGTACATCAGTGATGATCCATAGTACATCAGTGATGATCCATAGTACTTCAGTGATGATCCTCAGTACATCAGTGGTGATCCACAGTACATCAGTGATGATCCACAGTACATCAGTGATGATCCACAGTACATCAGGGATGGTCCACAGTACATCAGTGATGATCCAAAGTACATCAGTGATGATCCATAGTACATCTGTGATGATCCATAGTACATCAGTGATGATCCATAGTACATCAGTGATGGCTCATAGTACATCAGTGATGATCCATAGTACATCAGTGATGATCCATAGTACATCAGTGATGATCCTCAGTACATCAGTGATGATCCACAGTACATCAGTGATGATCCACAGTACATCAGTGATGATCCATAGTACATCATGGATGGTCCACAGTACATCAGTGATGATCCACAGTACATCAGTGATGATCCACAGTACATCAGGGATGGTCCACAGTACATCAGTGATGATCCATAGTACATCAGTGATGATCCATAGTACATCAGTGATGGCTCATAGTACATCAGTGATGATCCATAGTACATCAGTGATGATCCATAGTACATCAGTGATGATCCATAGTACACCAGTGATGATCCATAGTACATCAGTGATGGCTCATAGTACATCAGTGATGATCCATAATACATCAGTGATGATCCATAGTACATCAGTGATGATCCATAGTACATCAGTGATGATCCATAGTTCACCAGTGATGATCCATAGTACACCCGTGATGGCCCATGGTACATCAGTGATGATCCACAGTACATCAGTGATGATCCTCAGTACATCAGTGATGATCCACGGTACATCATTGATGATCCACGGTACATCAGTGATGATCCACAGTACATCAGGGATTGTCCACAGTACATCAGTGATGATCCATAGTACACCAGTGATGATCCATAGTACATCAGTGATGGCTCATAGTACCTCAGTGATGATCCATAGTACATCTGTGATGATCCATAGTACATCAGTGATGATCCATAGTACATCAGTGATGGCTCATAGTACATCAGTGATGATCCATAGTACATCAGTGATGATCCATAGTATATCAGTGATGATCCTCAGTACATCAGTGATGATCCACAGCACATCAGTGATGATCCACAGTACATCATTGATGATCCACAGTGCATCAGGGATGGTCCACAGTACATCAGTGATGATCCACAGTACATCAGTGATGATCCACAGTACATCAGGGATGGTCCACAGTACATCAGTGATGATCCATAGTACATCAGTGATGATCCATAGTACATCAGTGATGGCTCATAGTACATCAGTGATGATCCATAGTACATCAGTGATGATCCATAGTACATCAGTGATGATCCATAGTACACCAGTGATGATCCATAGTACATCAGTGATGGCTCATAGTACATCAGTGATGATCCATAATACATCAGTGATGATCCATAGTACATCAGTGATGATCCATAGTACATCAGTGATGATCCATAGTACACCAGTGATGGCCCATAGTACTTCAGTGATGATCCACAGTACATCAGTGATGATCCACAGTACATCAGTGATGATCCATAGTACATCAGTGATGATCCTCTGTACATCAGTGATGAACCACAGTACATCAGTAATGATCCACAGTACATCAGTGATGATCCACAGTACATCAGGGATGGTCCACAGTACATCAGTGATGATCCATAGTACACCAGTGATGATCTATAGTACATCAGTGATGATCCATACTACATCAGTGATGATCCATAGTACACCAGTGATGGACCAGAGTACACCAGTGATGGCCCATAGTACATCAGTGATGATCTATAGTACATCAGTGATGATCCACAGTACATCAGTGATGATCCACAGTACATCAGTGATGATCCACAGTACATCAGGGATGGTCCACAGTATATCAGAGATGATCCATAGTACATCAGTGATGGCCCATAGTACATCAGTGATGATCCATAGTACACCAGTGATGATCCATAGTACACCAGTGATGATCCATAGTACACCAGGGATGATCCATAGTACACCAGGGATGATCCACAGTACATCAGTGATAATCCACAGTACATCAGTGATGGTCCACAGTACATCAGTGATTGTCCACAGTACATCAGTGATAATCCACAGTACATCAGTGATGATCCACAGTACATCAGGGATGGTCCATAGTACATCAGTGATGATACATAGTACACCAGTGATGGCCCAAAGTACATCAGTGATGATCTATAGTACATCAGTGATGATCCATAGAACATCAGTGATGATCCACAGTACATCAGTGATGGTCCACAGTACATCAGTGATGGTCCATAGTACACCAGTGATGGCCCAAAGTACATCAGTGATGATCTATAGTACATCAGTGATAATCCATAGTACAGCAGTGATGATCCATAGTACACCAGTGATGATCCACAGTACATCAGTGATGGCCCATAGTACATCAGTGATGGCTCATAGTACATCAGTGATGATCCATAGTACATCAGTGATGATCCATAGTACATCAGTGATGATCCATAGTACTTCAGTGATGATCCTCAGTACATCAGTGGTGATCCACAGTACATCAGTGATGATCCACAGTACATCAGTGATGATCCACAGTACATCAGGGATGGTCCACAGTACATCAGTGATGATCCAAAGTACATCAGTGATGATCCATAGTACATCTGTGATGATCCATAGTACATCAGTGATGATCCATAGTACATCAGTGATGGCTCATAGTACATCAGTGATGATCCATAGTACATCAGTGATGATCCATAGTACATCAGTGATGATCCTCAGTACATCAGTGATGATCCACAGTACATCAGTGATGATCCACAGTACATCAGTGATGATCCACAGTACATCATGGATGGTCCACAGTACATCAGTGATGATCCACAGTACATCAGTGATGATCCACAGTACATCAGGGATGGTCCACAGTACATCAGTGATGATCCATAGTACATCAGTGATGATCCATAGTACATCAGTGATGGCTCATAGTACATCAGTGATGATCCATAGTACATCAGTGATGATCCATAGTACATCAGTGATGATCCATAGTACACCAGTGATGATCCATAGTACATCAGTGATGGCTCATAGTACATCAGTGATGATCCATAATACATCAGTGATGATCCATAGTACATCAGTGATGATCCATAGTACATCAGTGATGATCCATAGTACACCAGTGATGATCCATAGTACACCCGTGATGGCCCATGGTACATCAGTGATGATCCACAGTACATCAGTGATGATCCTCAGTACATCAGTGATGATCCACGGTACATCATTGATGATCCACGGTACATCAGTGATGATCCACAGTACATCAGGGATTGTCCACAGTACATCAGTGATGATCCATAGTACACCAGTGATGATCCATAGTACATCAGTGATGGCTCATAGTACCTCAGTGATGATCCATAGTACATCTGTGATGATCCATAGTACATCAGTGATGATCCATAGTACATCAGTGATGGCTCATAGTACATCAGTGATGATCCATAGTACATCAGTGATGATCCATAGTATATCAGTGATGATCCTCAGTACATCAGTGATGATCCACAGTACATCAGTGATGATCCACAGTACATCATTGATGATCCACAGTACATCAGGGATGGTCCACAGTACATCAGTGATGATCCACAGTACACCAGTGATGATCCACAGTACATCAGGGATGGTCCACAGTACATCAGTGATGATCCATAGTACATCAGTGATGATCCATAGTACATCAGTGATGGCTCATAGTACATCAGTGATGATCCATAGTACATCAGTGATGATCCATAGTACATCAGTGATGATCCATAGTACACCAGTGATGATCCATAGTACATCAGTGATGGCTCATAGTACATCAGTGATGATCCATAATACATCAGTGATGATCCATAGTACATCAGTGATGATCCATAGTACATCAGTGATGATCCATAGTACACCAGTGATGGCCCATAGTACTTCAGTGATGATCCACAGTACATCAGTGATGATCCACAGTACATCAGTGATGATCCATAGTACATCAGTGATGATCCTCTGTACATCAGTGATGAACCACAGTACATCAGTAATGATCCACAGTACATCAGTGATGATCCACAGTACATCAGGGATGGTCCACAGTACATCAGTGATGATCCATAGTACACCAGTGATGATCTATAGTACATCAGTGATGATCCATACTACATCAGTGATGATCCATAGTACACCAGTGATGGACCAGAGTACACCAGTGATGGCCCATAGTACATCAGTGATGATCTATAGTACATCAGTGATGATCCACAGTACATCAGTGATGATCCACAGTACATCAGTGATGATCCACAGTACATCAGGGATGGTCCACAGTATATCAGAGATGATCCATAGTACATCAGTGATGGCCCATAGTACATCAGTGATGATCCATAGTACACCAGTGATGATCCATAGTACACCAGTGATGATCCATAGTACACCAGGGATGATCCACAGTACATCAGTGATGATCCACAGTACATCAGTGATAATCCACAGTACATCAGTGATGATCCACAGTACATAAGGGATGGTCCATAGTACATCAGTGATGATCCATACTACATCAGTGATGATCCACAGTACATCAGTGATGATCCACAGTACATTAGTGATGATCCATAGTACATCAGTGATGATCCTCAGTACATCAGTGATGATCCATAGTACATCAGTGATGATCCACAGTACATCAGTGATGATCCACAGTACATCAGTGATGATCTATAGTACATCAGTGATGATCCACAGTACATCAGTGATGATCCATAGTACATCTGTGATGATCCTCAGTACATCAGTGATGATCCACAGTACATCAGTGATGATCCACAGTACATCAGGGATGGTCCACAGTACATCAGTGATGATCCATAGTACACCAGTGATGATCCACAGTACACCAGTGATGATCCATAGTACATCAGTGATGATCCATAGTACATCAGTGATGATCCATAGTACACCAGTGATGATCCACAGTACATCAGTGGTGGCCCATAGTACATCAGTGATGGCTCATAGTACATCAGTGATGATCCATAGTACATCAGTGATGATCCACAGTACATCAGTGATGATCCATAGTACACCAGTGATGGCCCATAGTACATCAGTGATGATCTATAGTACATCAGTGATGATCCTCAGTACATAAGGGATGGTCCATAGTACATCAGGGATGGTCCATAGTACATCAGGGATGGTCCATAGTACATCAGTGATGATCCATAGTACACCAGTGATGATCCATAGTACACCCGTGATGGCTCATGGTACATCTGTGATGATCCACAGTACATCAGTGATGATCCTCAGTACATCAGTGATGATCCACGGTACATCAGTGATGATCCACGGTACATCAGTGATGATCCACAGTACATCAGGGATGGTCCACAGTACATCAGTGATGATCCATAGTACACCAGTGATGATCCATAGTACATCAGTGATGGCTCATAGTACATCAGTGATGATCCATAGTACATCAGTGATGATCCATAGTACATCAGTGATGATCCATAGTACATCAGTGATGATCCATAGTACTTCAGTGATGATCCTCAGTACATCAGTGATGATACACAGTACATCAGTGATGATCCACAGTACATCAGGGATGGTCCACAGTACATCAGTGATGATCCAAAGTACAACAGTGATGATCCATAGTACATCAGTGATGATCCATAGTACATCAGTGATGATCCATAGTACACCAGTGATGGCTCATAGTACACCAGTGATGGCCCATAGTGCATCAGTGATGATCTATAGTACATCAGTGATGATCCACAGTACATCAGTGATGATCCACAGTACATCAGGGATGGTCCACAGTATATCAGTGATGATCCATAGTACATCAGTGATGGCCCATAGTACATCAGTGATGATCCATAGTACACCAGTGATGATCCATAGTACACCAGGGATGATCCACAGTACATCAGTGATGATCCACAGTACATCAGTGATAATCCACAGTACATCAGGAATGGTCCACAGTATATCAGTGATGGTCCATAGTACATCAGGGATGGTCCATAGTACATCAGTGATTATCCATAGTACACCAGTGATGATCCATAGTACACCAGTGATGGCCCATAGTACTTCAGTGATAAAATATAGTACACCAGTGATGATCCACAGTACATCAGTGATGATCCACAGTACATCAGGGATGGTCCATAGTACACCAGTGATGATCCATAGTGCACCAGTGATGATCCATAGTACACCAGTGATGGTCCATAGTACACCAGTGATGGTCCATAGTACATCAGTGAGGATCTATAGTACTTCAGTGATGATCCATAGTACATCAGTGATAATCCACAGTACATCAGTGATGATCTATAGTACATCAGTGATGATCCATAGTACATCAGTGATGAACCACAGTACATCAGTGATGGCTCATAATACATCAGTGATGATCCATAGTACATCAGTGATGGCTCATAATACATCAGTGATGATCCATAGTACACCAGTGATGGTCCATAGTACATCAGTGATGATCTATAGAGCATCAGTGATGATCCACAGTAGGGATGAGCTTCGTGTTCGAGTTGAACATACGTTCGACTCGAACATCGGCTGTTCGACCGTTCGACGAAGATCGAGCGATTTGGGCCATTCGCGCCAAATTCGAGTGACGCGAACAGCCCACAATGCACTACGCCATCGCAGTGTCATCCAGGCGCTGTGATTGGCCAAGCATGCACTGTGACCCCGCATGCTTGGCCAATCACAGCGCTGGCAGTGAGGAGAGCAATGATTGGCCACAGGCAGGATGCCTGTGGCCAATTATTGCTGAGGGGGTTTAGTACACCCCCCATACTATAAAAGGCCGCCAGCGCGGCGGCCTTGTGTAGTGTGTTCCGGAGCAGGGAAAGAGAAGCATAGGCAGGGACAGTGTCATTTTTTTTTCCTTTACTAATCCTGGATTCCTTGTGTTTAGGGACAAATAAGGATAGGTAGGGAGAGTGTCATTGTGTTATTCTGTGCTAAACCTTGTTTGTAGGGACAGAGAGGTACAGTGAGGGAAAGTGTCAGTGTGCTATTCTGTTCTAAACCAATCTTGCTGAACCATATTTTCAATCCTTGAGTTTAGGGACAGAGAGGTACAGTGAGGGAAAGTGTCAGTGTGCTATTCTGTGCTAAATCTTGTTTGTAGGGACAGAGTAGGACAGTGAGTGAAACTGACAGTGTGCTATTCTGTTCTAAACCAATCTTGCTGAACCATATTTGAAATCCTTGAGTTTAGGGACAGAGAGGTACAGTGAGGGAAAGTGTCAGTGTGCTATTCTGTGCTAAATCTTGTTTGTAGGGACAGAGTAGGACAGTGAGGGAAAGTGTCAGTGTGCTATTCTGTTCTAAACCATTTTTGCTGAACCATATTTGAAATCCTTGAGTTTAGGGACAGAGAGGTACAGTGAGTGAAACTGACAGTGTGCTATTCTGTTCTAAACCAATTTTGCTGTTCCATATTTGAAATCCTTGAGTTTAGGGACAGAGAAGGACACTCGTGGAAACTATCAGTGTGCTATTCTGTGCTAAATCTTGTTTGTAGGGAGGGACAGAGTAGGACAGTGAGGGAAAGTGCCAGTGTGCTATTCTGTTCTAAACCAATTTTGCTGAACCATATTTGAAATCCTTGAGTTTAGGGACAGAGAGGTACAGTGAGTGAAACTGACAGTGTGCTATTCTGTTCTAAATCAATTTTGCTGTTCCATATTTGAAATCCTTGAGTTTAGGGACAGAGAAGGACACTCGTGGAAACTATCAGTGTGCTATTCTGTGCTAAATCTTGTTTGTAGGGAGGGACAGACTAGGACAGTGAGGGAAAGTGTCAGTGTGCTATTCTGTTCTAAACCAATTTTGCTGTTCCATATTTGAAATCCTTGAGTTTAGGGACAGAGAAGGACACTCGTGGAAACTATCAGTGTGCTATTCTGTGCTAAATCTTGTTTGTAGGGAGGGACAGAGTAGGACAGTGAGGGAAAGTGTCAGTGTGCTATTCTGTTCTAAACCAATTTTGCTGAACCATATTTGAAATCCTTGAGTTTAGGGACAGAGAGGTACAGTGAGTGAAACTGACAGTGTGCTATTCTGTTCTAAACCAATTTTGCTGTTCCATATTTGAAATCCTTGAGTTTAGGGACAGAGAAGGACACTCGTGGAAACTATCAGTGTGCTATTCTGTGCTGAATCTTGTTTGTAGGGAGGGACAGAGTAGGACAGTGAGGGAAAGTGTCAGTGTGCTATTCTGTTCTAAACCAATTTTGCTGTTCCATATTTGAAATCCTTGAGTTTAGGGACAGAGAAGGACACTCGTGGAAACTATCAGTGTGCTATTCTGTGCTGAATCTTGTTTGTAGGGAGGGACAGAGTAGGACAGTGAGGGAAAGTGTCAGTGTGCTATTCTGTTCTAAACCAATTTTGCTGTTCCATATTTGAAATCCTTGAGTTTAGGGACAGAGAAGGACACTCGTGGAAACTATCAGTGTGCTATTCCGTGCTAAATCTTGTTTGTAAGGAGGGACAGAGTAGGACAGTGAGGGAAAGTGTCAGTGTGCTATTCTGTTCTAAACCAATTTTGCTGAACCATATTTGAAATCCTTGAGTTTAGGGACAGAGAGGTACAGTGAGTGAAACTGACAGTGTGCTATTCTGTTCTAAACCAATTTTGCTGTTCCATATTTGAAATCCTTGAGTTTAGGGACAGAGAAGGACACTCGTGGAAACTATCAGTGTGCTATTCTGTGCTAAATCTTGTTTGTAGGGAGGGACAGAGTAGGACAGTGAGGGAAAGTGTCAGTGTGCTATTCTGTTCTAACCCAATTTTGCTGAACCATATTTAAAATCCTTGAGTTTAGGGACAGAGAGGTACAGTGAGTGAAACTGACAGTGTGCTATTCTGTTCTAAATCAATTTTGCTGTTCCATATTTGAAATCCTTGAGTTTAGGGACAGAGAAGGGCACTCGTGGAAACTATCAGTGTGCTATTCTGTGCTAAATCTTGTTTGTAGAGAGGGACAGAGTAGGACAGTGAAGGAAAGTGTCAGTGTGCTATTCTGTTCTAAACCAATTTTGCTGTTCCATATTTGAAATCCTTGAGCTTAGGGACAGAGAATGACACTCGTGGAAACTATCAGTGTGCTATTCTGTGCTAAATCTTGTTTGTAGGGAGTAGGGATGAGCTTCGTGTTCGAGTCGAACATACGTTCGACTCGAACATTGGCTGTTCGATCGTTCGACGAAGATCGAACGATTTGGGCCGTTCGCGCCAAATTCGAGTGACGCGAACGGCCCACAATGCACTACGCCATCGCAGTGTCATCCAGGCGCTGTGATTGGCCAAGCATGCACTGTGACCCCGCATGCTTGGCCAATCACAGCGCCGGCAGCGAGGAGAGCAATGATTGGCCACAGGCAGGATGCCTGTGGCCAATTATTGCTGAGGGTGTTTAGTACACGCCCCACACTATAAAAGGCCGCCAGCACGGCGGCCTAGTGTAGTGTGTTCCGGAGCAGGGATAGAGTAGCATAGGCAGGGACAGTGACTGTTATTTCTTTCTTGCTTAACCTGGATTCCTTTAGTTTAGGGAAAGAGAAGGATAGGTAGGGAGAGTGTCAGTGTGTTTTGTGCTTCTGCTATAGTGTGCTTAAAAAAAAACATTTATTCTAGGGACAGAAAACTCTAGGTAGGGACAGTGTCAGTTTCTTTCACTCTGCAAGTCCTTGTTTCCAGGGACCTGGAAGGACAGTGAGTGAATTGTCCTTTTGCTATATTGTGATTAAAAAAAACATTTATTCTAGGGACAGAAAACTCTAGGTAGGGACAGTGTCAGTTTCTTTCACTCTGCAAGTCCTTGTTTCCAGGGACCTGGAAGGACAGTGAGTGAATTGTCCTTTTGCTATATTGTGATTAAAAAAAACATTTATTCTAGGGACAGAAAACTCTAGGTAGGGACAGTGTCAGTTTCTTTCACTCTGCAAGTCCTTGTTTCCAGGGACCTGGAAGGACAGTGAGTGAATTGTCCTTTTGCTATATTGTGATTAAAAAAAACATTTATTCTAGGGACAGAAAACTCTAGGTAGGGACAGTGTCAGTTTCTTTCACTCTGCAAGTCCTTGTTTCCAGGGACCTGGAAGGACAGTGAGTGAATTGTCCTTTTGCTATATTGTGATTAAAAAAAACATTTATTCTAGGGACAGAAAACTCTAGGTAGGGACAGTGTCAGTTTCTTTCACTCTGCAAGTCCTTGTTTCCAGGGACCTGGAAGGACAGTGAGTGAATTGTCCTTTTGCTATATTGTGATTAAAAAAAACATTTATTCTAGGGACAGAAAACTCTAGGTAGGGACAGTGTCAGTTTCTTTCACTCTGCAAGTCCTTGTTTCCAGGGACCTGGAAGGACAGTGAGTGAATTGTCCTTTTGCTATATTGTGATTAAAAAAAACATTTATTCTAGGGACAGAAAACTCTAGGTAGGGACAGTGTCAGTTTCTTTCACTCTGCAAGTCCTTGTTTCCAGGGACCTGGAAGGACAGTGAGTGAATTGTCCTTTTGCTATATTGTGATTAAAAAAAACATTTATTCTAGGGACAGAAAACTCTAGGTAGGGACAGTGTCAGTTTCTTTCACTCTGCAAGTCCTTGTTTCCAGGGACCTGGAAGGACAGTGAGTGAATTGTCCTTTTGCTATATTGTGATTAAAAAAAACATTTATTCTAGGGACAGAAAACTCTAGGTAGGGACAGTGTCAGTTTCTTTCACTCTGCAAGTCCTTGTTTCCAGGGACCTGGAAGGACAGTGAGTGAATTGTCCTTTTGCTATATTGTGATTAAAAAAAACATTTATTCTAGGGACAGAAAACTCTAGGTAGGGACAGTGTCAGTTTCTTTCACTCTGCAAGTCCTTGTTTCCAGGGACCTGGAAGGACAGTGAGTGAATTGTCCTTTTGCTATATTGTGATTAAAAAAAACATTTATTCTAGGGACAGAAAACTCTAGGTAGGGACAGTGTCAGTTTCTTTCACTCTGCAAGTCCTTGTTTCCAGGGACCTGGAAGGACAGTGAGTGAATTGTCCTTTTGCTATATTGTGATTAAAAAAAACATTTATTCTAGGGACAGAAAACTCTAGGTAGGGACAGTGTCAGTTTCTTTCACTCTGCAAGTCCTTGTTTCCAGGGACCTGGAAGGACAGTGAGTGAATTGTCCTTTTGCTATATTGTGATTAAAAAAAACATTTATTCTAGGGACAGAAAACTCTAGGTAGGGACAGTGTCAGTTTCTTTCACTCTGCAAGTCCTTGTTTCCAGGGACCTGGAAGGACAGTGAGTGAATTGTCCTTTTGCTATATTGTGATTAAAAAAAACATTTATTCTAGGGACAGAAAACTCTAGGTAGGGACAGTGTCAGTTTCTTTCACTCTGCAAGTCCTTGTTTCCAGGGACCTGGAAGGACAGTGAGTGAATTGTCCTTTTGCTATATTGTGATTAAAAAAAACATTTATTCTAGGGACAGAAAACTCTAGGTAGGGACAGTGTCAGTTTCTTTCACTCTGCAAGTCCTTGTTTCCAGGGACCTGGAAGGACAGTGAGTGAATTGTCCTTTTGCTATATTGTGATTAAAAAAAACATTTATTCTAGGGACAGAAAACTCTAGGTAGGGACAGTGTCAGTTTCTTTCACTCTGCAAGTCCTTGTTTCCAGGGACCTGGAAGGACAGTGAGTGAATTGTCCTTTTGCTATATTGTGATTAAAAAAAACATTTATTCTAGGGACAGAAAACTCTAGGTAGGGACAGTGTCAGTTTCTTTCACTCTGCAAGTCCTTGTTTCCAGGGACCTGGAAGGACAGTGAGTGAATTGTCCTTTTGCTATATTGTGATTAAAAAAAACATTTATTCTAGGGACAGAAAACTCTAGGTAGGGACAGTGTCAGTTTCTTTCACTCTGCAAGTCCTTGTTTCCAGGGACCTGGAAGGACAGTGAGTGAATTGTCCTTTTGCTATATTGTGATTAAAAAAAACATTTATTCTAGGGACAGAAAACTCTAGGTAGGGACAGTGTCAGTTTCTTTCACTCTGCAAGTCCTTGTTTCCAGGGACCTGGAAGGACAGTGAGTGAATTGTCCTTTTGCTATATTGTGATTAAAAAAAACATTTATTCTAGGGACAGAAAACTCTAGGTAGGGACAGTGTCAGTTTCTTTCACTCTGCAAGTCCTTGTTTCCAGGGACCTGGAAGGACAGTGAGTGAATTGTCCTTTTGCTATATTGTGATTAAAAAAAACATTTATTCTAGGGACAGAAAACTCTAGGTAGGGACAGTGTCAGTTTCTTTCACTCTGCAAGTCCTTGTTTCCAGGGACCTGGAAGGACAGTGAGTGAATTGTCCTTTTGCTATATTGTGATTAAAAAAAACATTTATTCTAGGGACAGAAAACTCTAGGTAGGGACAGTGTCAGTTTCTTTCACTCTGCAAGTCCTTGTTTCCAGGGACCTGGAAGGACAGTGAGTGAATTGTCCTTTTGCTATATTGTGATTAAAAAAAACATTTATTCTAGGGACAGAAAACTCTAGGTAGGGACAGTGTCAGTTTCTTTCACTCTGCAAGTCCTTGTTTCCAGGGACCTGGAAGGACAGTGAGTGAATTGTCCTTTTGCTATATTGTGATTAAAAAAAACATTTATTCTAGGGACAGAAAACTCTAGGTAGGGACAGTGTCAGTTTCTTTCACTCTGCAAGTCCTTGTTTCCAGGGACCTGGAAGGACAGTGAGTGAATTGTCCTTTTGCTATATTGTGATTAAAAAAAACATTTATTCTAGGGACAGAAAACTCTAGGTAGGGACAGTGTCAGTTTCTTTCACTCTGCAAGTCCTTGTTTCCAGGGACCTGGAAGGACAGTGAGTGAATTGTCCTTTTGCTATATTGTGATTAAAAAAAACATTTATTCTAGGGACAGAAAACTCTAGGTAGGGACAGTGTCAGTTTCTTTCACTCTGCAAGTCCTTGTTTCCAGGGACCTGGAAGGACAGTGAGTGAATTGTCCTTTTGCTATATTGTGATTAAAAAAAACATTTATTCTAGGGACAGAAAACTCTAGGTAGGGACAGTGTCAGTTTCTTTCACTCTGCAAGTCCTTGTTTCCAGGGACCTGGAAGGACAGTGAGTGAATTGTCCTTTTGCTATATTGTGATTAAAAAAAACATTTATTCTAGGCACAGAAAACTCTAGGTAGGGACAGTGTCAGTTTCTTTCACTCTGCAAGTCCTTGTTTCCAGGGACCTGGAAGGACAGTGAGTGAATTGTCCTTTTGCTATATTGTGATTAAAAAAAACATTTATTCTAGGGACAGAAAACTCTAGGTAGGGACAGTGTCAGTTTCTTTCACTCTGCAAGTCCTTGTTTCCAGGGACCTGGAAGGACAGTGAGTGAATTGTCCTTTTGCTATATTGTGATTAAAAAAAACATTTATTCTAGGGACAGAAAACTCTAGGTAGGGACAGTGTCAGTTTCTTTCACTCTGCAAGTCCTTGTTTCCAGGGACCTGGAAGGACAGTGAGTGAATTGTCCTTTTGCTATATTGTGATTAAAAAAAACATTTATTCTAGGGACAGAAAACTCTAGGTAGGGACAGTGTCAGTTTCTTTCACTCTGCAAGTCCTTGTTTCCAGGGACCTGGAAGGACAGTGAGTGAATTGTCCTTTTGCTATATTGTGATTAAAAAAAACATTTATTCTAGGGACAGAAAACTCTAGGTAGGGACAGTGTCAGTTTCTTTCACTCTGCAAGTCCTTGTTTCCAGGGACCTGGAAGGACAGTGAGTGAATTGTCCTTTTGCTATATTGTGATTAAAAAAAACATTTATTCTAGGGACAGAAAACTCTAGGTAGGGACAGTGTCAGTTTCTTTCACTCTGCAAGTCCTTGTTTCCAGGGACCTGGAAGGACAGTGAGTGAATTGTCCTTTTGCTATATTGTGATTAAAAAAAACATTTATTCTAGGGACAGAAAACTCTAGGTAGGGACAGTGTCAGTTTCTTTCACTCTGCAAGTCCTTGTTTCCAGGGACCTGGAAGGACAGTGAGTGAATTGTCCTTTTGCTATATTGTGATTAAAAAAAACATTTTTTTCTAGGGACAGAAAACTGTAGGTAGGGAGAGTGTTTTTTTTCTTTCACTCTGCAAGTCCTTGTTTCCAGGGACCTGTAAGGACAGTGAGTTAATTTTCCTTGTGCTATATTGTGATTAAAAAAAACATTTTTTCTAGGGACAGAAAACTGTAGGTAGGGAGAGTGTTTTTTTTCTTTCACTCTGCAAGTCCTTGTTTCCAGGGACAGAGAAGGACACCTGAAGGTAGCCCTTATTGCTTTTTTCCCATCTCCCTGCAGGCCATCTATTAGAATGTCTGGAAGGCAAACAAGGAGAGGCAGACAGTCAGGAGGCAATAAAAGAGGGCAAGCAGGCTCTGTGTCTGGGGGCAACAGTGCTGGTCGTGGACGCGGTGCATTGTCATCAGCACATGGCCATGGGACACGCTTGTCCTTCTTTTCGGCAGCTGGACATGTTGAGCCACATCATGCCGAAGACTTGGTAGAGTGGATGACCAAGCCCTCCTCCTCCTCCTCATCCTCTCTCACCCAGGCTCAGGGTACTGGAAAAGCAGCTGCCAAAGCGTCGTCTTCCCTGGTATCAATGTCAGACAAATCATCAGTCACTCCTTCCCTAGACCCACCATGTCCTCCTCCTGAGGAGTCCCCCGAACTGTTTCAGCACAGTGTTGGGTACATGCTCCAGGAGGATGCCCAGCGTTTCGAAGGGTCTGATGATGAAACCCAGCTAGAGGAAGGCAGTAGCGTGAGAGCAGACAGAGGGGATGCTCAAGAAGGACACCAATCTGGCAGTCATGTTCCAGCAGCTGCAGCATACTGCCAGATTGGCTCCAGTGATGAGGAGGGAGGGGATGATGAGGTCAATGACTCCACGTGGGTGCCTAATAGGAGAGAGGAGGAGGAGGAGGATGAGGAGGAGGCACATCTCCAACGAGGCAGGATGCCCTTTGGTGGCCAGCGTAAGGGCAGTACACCGACGGAATCACACCGCAGAGCTCCGCCTGTGCAGGGCGCTGCCTCTGCCCGTCATTCAAAAAGTTCTTTGGTGTGGGCCTTTTTTGAGGCTAGTGCATCAGATCGCACAGCTGCTGTTTGCAACATATGTCTCAAGCGTATATCGCGTGGCCAAAACATCAGCCGCTTGGGTACCACATGCCTGACCAGACATATGTTGACCTGCCATGCAGCTCGTTGGCAAGCCTACCTCAAAGACCCACACCAAAGAACAAAGCGGACCTCTCCTTGCACCGCATCAGCTGGGATCTCCAACCCCACTATAACTTCAGTCCTCTCTGAAACATGCACTGAGAGGAATGAAGGTGTAGAATTAGGTGTGTCACAGCCAAGTACTTGCGCCCACTCTGCTAGCAGTACACCGACGTCCGATTCTAGCAGGCAAATTTCCCTGCCCCAGCTGCTGGACCGTCGAAAGAAGTTCACTCCCAGCCATCCACATGCCCAGCGGTTGAATGCTAGCTTGGCTAAATTGCTAGCGCTTCAACTGCTGCCTTTTCAGTTGGTAGACTCGGCCCCCTTCCGTGAGTTTGTGCAATGTGCGGTTCCTCAGTGGCAGGTTCCCAAACGCCACTTTTTCTCACGGAAGGCTATTCCGGCTCTCTACCGGCATGTGGAAGGCAATGTCTTGGCCTCGCTGGACAGGGCGGTCAGCGGTAAGGTGCATATTACCGCTGACTCATGGTCCAGCAGGCATGGACAGGGACGTTACCTTTCTTTCACGGCCCATTGGGTCACTCTTTTGGCAGCTGGGAAGGATTCAGGACAAGGTGCAGTAGTGTTGGAGGTTGTCCCACCGCCACGCCTCCAAAATGCTACTACTGGTTGTGACACACCTCTCTCCTCCACCCCCTCCTCTTCTTCTTCCTCCATGGCCTCTTCCTGTGGTTTGTCCTATGAACCAGCGGTGCTCCGTAGCCGTTCACGGGGCTACGCAAGTACGCAGGCAAAAAGATGCCATGCCGTGCTTGCGCTGGTGTGTTTGGGGGACAGAAGCCACACTGGGGCAGAGGTCCTGTCTGCTCTGCAGGGCCAGGCCGAGAGGTGGTTGACGCCACGCCAGCTTAAGCCAGGAATGGTGGTTTGCGACAATGGCACCAACCTCCTCTCCGCCCTCCGACAGGGACAACTGACCCATGTGCCCTGTGTGGCTCACGTCCTTAACCTGGTGGTGCAGCGGTTCTTGGGCAGGTACCCGGGCTTACAGGATGTCCTGAGGCAGGCCAGGAAAGTCTGTGTGCATTTCCGCAGATCTTATAATGCCAGTGCTCGCCTGGCTGAGCTGCAAAAGGAGTTGAACCTGCCCAAGAACCGCCTTATATGTGACATGCCCACCAGGTGGAACTCAACGTTGGCCATGCTGCAGCGGCTGCACACGCAGCAGAGGGCCATCAATGAGTACCTGTGCGACTACGGCACCAGGACAGGGTCAGGGGAGCTTGGTTTTTTTTCTCCACGCCAGTGGGGCATGATCAGGGATGCATGCACTGTCCTGGCACCATTTGAGGAGGCCACGAGGATGGTGAGCAGTGACAGTGCATGCATCAGTGACACTGTACCTCTTGTCCACCTGTTGGAGCACACGCTGCGTGGAATAATGGACAGGGCACTTGAGGCAGAACAGAGGCAGGAAGAGGAGGACTTCCTTGCCTCTCAAGGCCCCCTTTACCCAGACAGTGTTCCTTCTGTCCCACCCATCGCACAGGAAGAGGAGGAGGAGGAGGAGGAGGAGGAGGAGGATTGTGTCAGCATGGAGGTGGAGGCTGGCACTCAGCATCATCAGCAGCAGTCTTTTAGGGATGATTTACAGTCCCAAGAAACCAGTGGACTTGTACGTGGCTGGGAGGAGGTGGCTGCGGATCATGTCGTCCTTAGTGACCCAGAGGACTCCGGAGCGAATGCCTCAGCAAACCTACGCTGCATGGCCTCCCTGATCCTGCAAAGTCTGCGGAAGGATCCTCGTATTCTTCGGATCAAGGAGAGGGACCATTACTGGCTGGCCACTCTCCTTGATCCACGGTACAAGGGTAAGGTTGCGGACCTTATGTTACCGTCGCAGAGGGAGCAGAGGATGAGACAACTCCGGGAGGCCTTGCAGAAAGGTCTGTGCAACGCGTTCCCAGAGACTGGGAGGTTGCAAACTCCTGGTCCTGGACAACGAGTTGCTGAGGCTTCGGCCAGTCAAAGAAGGAGCGGTGGGGAAGGTGGCCGTCTGACCGATGCGTTCAGACAATTCTTTAGTCCGCAGCCCCAAAGTATGATTGGTTCCAGCAACCATCGCCAGCGTCTGATAAACATGGTGCAGGAATATCTAGGGGCAAGGTCAGACTTGGACACCTTCCCCACCGAAAATCCTCTGGCTTACTGGGTCTTGAGGATGGATCACTGGCCAGAGCTTGCACAGTATGCAATTGAGCTACTGGCCTGTCCTGCATCCAGCGTTCTTTCGGAACGCACATTCAGTGCTGCTGGAGGATTTGTCACGGATCACAGGGTGCGCCTGTCCACCGACTCGGTTGATCGACTGACTTTCATCAAGATGAACCAGTCTTGGATCACCACCAGCTACCACACACCTGATGCTGATATAACAGACTAATTGATTTTAAAATGTCACATCCCTTCAAGACTGATGCTGATGCTGAGTGCCTGTGCTGTTATGTTGACTGGCTATCCTCCTCCTCCGAGTCCTCAATGATACGATTGATGATGATAGCTTGGAAGATCATTTTTGTTTATGGGTGCCGCCACCAGTGCCTAACGCCCAATTTTTCAGCCCCTGTTTAACAGGGGCGTGTAATTACAATTTTTGAAGCAATACTTTGCAACAGGGCTCATTGCTGTGCTCCAAGTACAGTATCTGTGAGGAGTTGCAGTGTTGTGCCACCAGTGCCTAAGGCCCAATTTTTCAGCCCCTGTTTAACAGGGGCGTGTCATTACAATTTTTGAAGCAATACTTTGCAACAGGGCTCATTGCTGTGCTCCAAGTACAGTATCTGTGAGGGGTTGCAGTGTTGTGCCACCAGTGCCTAAGGCCCAATTTTTCAGCCCCTGTTCAACAGGGGCATGTAATTACAATTCTTGATCTAATAATTCACAGCAGGGCCCATTGCTGCACCCACCAAGAGTAACTGTCAGGGCTTACAGTGTTGTGGCACCAGCACCACCATCAAAGGCCCAATTTTTACTACCACTGTTCAACAATTATATGTAATTAAAATTCCTGATATAATAGTTGACAGCAGGGCGTTCCAGCACCAACCAAGAGTAACTGTGAGTGCTTACAGTGTTGTGCCAACACCAACAACTAAGGGGCCTATTTCTGCAGAGTATATACGGCAGGTCCCTACTTTCAAACATCCAACTTACAAACGACTCCTACTTGCAAACGCAAGAAGACAACAGGAAGTGAGAGGAAATCTACCACTAGGAAGGAAAATTCTCTCCTGTAAGAATAAATATGGGAGAAAGGTGTCTCCTCTGTACTGATGCTTTATCAGCAATCCTTGTTTCAAGAAAAACACCACATTTCAAAAACAGTTGTCATTGGGACGGAAAGTGAGGTGAAATGTTCTGAACAGGGGCACAGACAGCAAAACAAATGTTACAGGGGTGATAACCCTTACCTATGTTTTCCAAAAAGTTTAAAAATAGATTTTTGGGCTGGAGCTACACTTCAACAATGTACCTGTTCAAAATTACAAACAGATTCTACATAAGAACAAACCTACAGTCCCTGTCTTGTATGCACCGCCTGTATACGGCTGTTCAGAGTATATAGGGCCTTTTTTATTTTATGTGCGGGGTTCCCCTTAATATCCATACAAGACCCAAAGGGGCTGGTAATGGGCTGGGGTAGGGGGGGGGGGGTCATGGGGTAGCTATGCCATTTTTCTTAAAGAATTTCATCCATATTACCGGGACCAGACATTACATTAAAGCCGCAAGCAGTTTTAAATGGCTTTTTTTTCCTTTAGAAGTGTCATTTTGTGCAGGGACAGTTCTAAACACGGGAAACACGTGGCACTTCACAGGCATACTTTAGACACCCCCCAGGTACGATATTTAAAGGAATATTTGACTTTTTTTTTTTCACTTTATGCATCATTAAAATGACTGCTCCCGAAAAACGACCGTTTTTAAAACTTCTTTTTGCATTGATACATGTCCCCTGGTGCAGAACCCGGGTTCCCAAACCCTTTTTAGGACAATAACATGCATAATAGTTGTTATAATTAGCACTTTAGAATTCGAACGTTCGCATCCATTGTATTTAATAGGGTTCTAATGTTCGTTCGAACTTCCGGTCCGTTCGCGGGTTCTGGTGCGAACCGAACCCGGGGGTGTTCGGCTCATCACTAGTAGGGAGGGACAGAGTAGGACAGTGAGGGAAAGTGTCAGTGTGCTATTCTGTTCTAACCCAATTTTGCTGAACCATATTTGAAATCCTTGAGTTTAGGGACAGAGAGGTACAGTGAGTGAAACTGACAGTGTGCTATTCTGTTCTAAACCAATTTTGCTGTTCCATATTTGAAATCCTTGAGTTTAGGGACAGAGAAGGACACTCGTGGAAACTATCAGTGTGCTATTCTGTGCTAAATCTTGTTTGTAGGGAGGGACAGAGTAGGACAGTGAGGGAAAGTGTCAGTGTGCTATTCTGTTCTAAACCAATTTTGCTGTTCCATATTTGAAATCCTTGAGTTTAGGGACAGAGAAGGACACTCGTGGAAACTATCAGTGTGCTATTCTGTGCTAAATCTTGTTTGTAGGGAGGGACAGAGTAGGACAGTGAGGGAAAGTGTCAGTGTGCTATTCTGTTCTAAACCAATTTTGCTGTTCCATATTTGAAATCCTTGAGTTTAGGGACAGAGAAGGACACTCGTGGAAACTATCAGTGTGCTATTCTGTGCTAAATCGTGTTTGTAGGGAGGGACAGAGTAGGACAGTGAGGGAAAGTGTCAGTGTGCTATTCTGTTCTAAACCAATTTTGCTGAACCATATTTGAAATCCTTGAGTTTAGGGACAGAGAGGTACAGTGAGTGAAACTGACAGTGTGCTATTCTGTTCTAAACCAATTTTGCTGTTCCATATTTGAAATCCTTGAGTTTTGGGACAGAGAAGGACACTCGTGGAAACTATCAGTGTGCTATTCTGTGCTTAATCTTGTTTGTAGGGAGGGACAGAGTAGGACAGTGAGGGAAAGTGTCAGTGTGCTATTCTGTTCTAAACCAATTTTGCTGAACCATATTTGAAATCCTTGAGCTTAGGGACAGAGAGGTACAGTGAGTGAAACTGACAGTGTGCTATTCTGTTTTAAAGCAATTTTGCTGAACCATATTTGAAATCCTTGAGTTTAGGGACAGAGAGGTACAGTGAGTGAAACTGACAGTGTGCTATTCTGTTCTAAACCAATCTTGCTGAACCATATTTGAAATCCTTGAGTTTAGGGACAGAGAGGTACAGTGAGGGAAAGTGTCAGTGTGCTATTCTGTGCTAAATCTTGTTTGTAGGGACAGAGTAGGACAGTGAGGGAAAGTGTCAGTGTGCTATTCTGTTCTAAACCAATTTTGCTGAACCATATTTGAAATCCTTGAGTTTAGGGACAGAGAGGTACAGTGAGTGAAACTGACAGTGTGCTATTCTGTTTTAAAGCAATTTTGCTGAACCATATTTGAAATCCTTGAGTTTAGGGACAGAGAGGTACAGTGAGGGAAACTGACAGTGTGCTATTCTGTTCTAAACCAATTTTGCTGTTCCATATTTGAAATCCTTGAGTTTAGGGACAGAGAAGGACACTCGTGGAAACTATCAGTGTGCTATTCTGTGCTAAATCTTGTTTGTAGGGACAGAGAAGGACAGTGAGGGAAACTGTCAGTGTGCTGTTCTGTGCTAAACCAATCTTGCTGAAGCATATTGCAAATCCTTGTGTTTAGGGACAGAGAAGGATAGGCAGGGGACAGTGTCAGTGTCATTGTTGCTAAGCCTCCTGCACAGTATACACCTGAAGGTAGCCCTTATTGCTCTTTTTCCCATCTCCCTGCAGGCTATCCATTAAAATGTCTGGAAGGCAAACAAGGAGAGGCAGACAGTCAGGAGGCAAAAAAAGAGGGCAAGCAGGCTCTGTGTCTGGGGGCAACAGTGCTGGTCGTGGACGCGGTGCATTGTCATCAGCACATGGCCATGGGACACGCTTGTCCTTCTTTTCGGCAGCTGGACATTTTGAGCCACATCATGCCGAAGACTTGGTAGAGTGGATGACCAAGCCCACCTCATCCTCCTCATCCTCTCTCACCCAGGCTCAGGGTACTGGCAAAGCAGCTGCCAAAGCGTCCTCTTCTCTGGTATCATTATCTTCATTAGTCAATCCTTCCCTAGACCCACCATGTCCTCCTCCTGAGGAGTCCCCCGAACTGTTTGAGCACAGTGTTGGGTACATGCTCCAGGAGGATGCCCAGCGTTTTGAAGGATCTGATGATGATACCCAGCTAGAGGAAGGCAGTAGCGTGAGAGCAGAGAGAGGGGATGCTCAAGAAGGACACCAATCTGGCAGTCATGCTCCAGCAGCTGCAGCATACTGCCGACTTCCGGTTCCGGCGCCGTATGGAGTAGCTGCCTCCCTCACTAGCTCCGCAGCTCGACCCCAAAAATCGGCATATAAATCAGCAGGACGACTACCCTTATCACCCGCCACCCCCTGGTCATTCACGGCCACGCCATGGACCGTTTCGTTGAAAAAAACGGCATTCGCCAGCACGCGACCGCGGCGGCTCCACAAGCGCACCCGCAAATCGAGTCCGCGGCTCCGGCCTACTCGGCTCCCTTCTCGGGAACGGTGCCTGCAATGGAGGTAAGCAGTGATTCGCTCACCTCCCCACCACAGTCTTCTCCTCTTTCGCCTCCTGCTGGGGATGACACCACAGAAAGGATTGCACAGGCTGTAGCAGCTCTCCTCACCCCCATGATAGCTGCCTCTGTGGAGAAAGCTGTCAGTGCAGGCATGCAACAGCTCAAGGCTCAATTAGGAGAACATTCCACTAGGCTCAATGAGGCAGAACACCGCATATCTACCTTGGAGGATGAATTGTACCAAGCCCAGGCCCTGGAACATGCTCAGGATAAAACCAATCAGTTCATATTAGACAAGCTGGACGATTTGGAAAATAGGTCCAGGAGGTGCAATCTGCGCTTCATTGGTATACCAGAATCTCTGCAACCATCAGCCCTCACGGATCTATGTGCAAGACGTATTCCAGAGTCCTTAGGCCTCCCCGGCCCCTGCACAGTGGAAAGGGCTCACCGCATGGGTCTTTTTAACTCAGAGCGCAAGTCGCCACGACCGATTATTGCCAATTATCTAAACTACGCTGACAAAGCCTCCATTCTGCAAAACTTCCGGCAATCCAGATCTCTCCAGATAGATGGAATGCAGATCTTAATTTTTGCGGACTACTCCATAGAAGTGTCAAAAAAAAGGAAGGCTTTCCAGCAAGTCTGCACGGAACTACACCGCCAACAAATAAAATTCACCTTGGCCTTCCCCGCCACCCTGCGGCTCAAAGCTCCCAATGGCGACCAGCTATCATTCCAAAACCCATCTGAAGCGGAAGCCTTCCTACGCTCTCTTCACTCGGGACCTCACATCAGCCCCTCACCCAGGACGCCTCCAATCAACCGTGGTCTCGACCAAAGAAGCCCGCGTAAGGACTCTCCAAAAAGATTCAGGCCCTTGAAACCAGACCTACACCAACCCATGCTCAGCTGAATCGACTAATACTCTTCTTCCATCTTCTCGGCTATAGCCACGCCTGACCCAATTGAACTGATCAGCCCTACCCCTGAGGCGAGGTACCTCACCGGTCTCTCCTACAGACTTTGAAAACCAGACTTGCATTTTGATGGTAGGCCAGTCCTTTTCCTTTTTTTTTTTTCTCCCCTTTTCTCTCCTTGCTCTCTACATGTTTATGAAAATCTTTTTTTTTTCTCTCTCTCGCTTTTAAATTGCTGGTACAAATGTTTGTTCCCTCTGGCCTCTCTGCGTAGAGCCTTTATATCTCTCCGTACACGATCCGAATCTGCTCCTTTGACCACCCCTGAAAACGTGGGTTTTCCTTTTGTCAGGGCTGCATTATTCGGGTCTTGCAATGGGAGCTGGACTACACAGCGACTCCATGCGGAAAAAAGTGAAGTCCATACGATATATTTTTTTGTTCTTATTTTCACAACCCCTCCCCCGCTATCCTTCTTTTCTTCTACCTCACCCAAGCCAAGTTATGCTTCCAACACTGATCACTTCATCACCACCTCCCTATACCGTAGACACCTCATTGTCCCATACTACTCTCATAGCTCACTTCCGTTACCTACGTCAATCCAATCCTGTCATACCGGCCCAACTCCTCTCGATTGACCCCTTATTATGAGAATAGTCTCCTGGAATGTTAAAGGCCTTCGCTCCCCTAATAAGAGACTGAAGATTCTCCGTCATCTAAAAAGACTCAAAACAGACATTGCCCTCCTTCAGGAATCCCACCTCTCCACTTCAGATTTCCCACGCATGAAAAAACTATGGGTGGGCTCAGTCCTCGGCTCCGGATCTCAGGGGCGCAGGGCAGGGGTCCTAATACTCATTCACAAAAATCTTCCATGCACGGTGGTCTCTACCCACTCAGATACACAAGGACGTCTCTTATCGATTCATGTTCAGTTAGGGACAAAAGACTTCATTATCTCTAACATTTACGCCCCTAATAACCCCCCAAACTTTTTTTTAGCGAACTGTCTACTTGGCTCCTTCGAGATCCGCTTATCCCACATATTATCGGCGGAGATTTTAACACTATCCTTCACCCTATTGACGACAGGTCTTGCTCCAGAAGCCCCCGATCTCTAGTTGTCCCCAGAGACACGACCCTCTTTGCCTCCATGATTGACTCCCTTCAACTTCATGACGTTTGGCGTCTCAGGCACCCAGCTGACAGAGAATTCACTTTCTACTCCAACCCCCACAACGTTTTCACCAGGATTGACTACATTTTCTGCTCTGACGACATAGTCCCCATGATATCGGAATCTGACATTCATGACATTGTCATCTCAGACCATGCTCCTGTTTCGGTATCACTCGACATCCCCGACCTTCACCCGAACCCCAGACTATGGCGATTCCCCACATACCTACATAATAACTCTGATTTTTTACAGTACATAGAAAAATCATGGTCCGAATACGCCTCGGCCAATGCTCTGCACCTAGATAACCCTAATTTGTTTTGGGAAGCTGGAAAATCCTTCCTGAGAGGTCGGATCATATCCTATGCCGCCTCTTTCAAAAGGAATGCCGTGGCAAATTACAAATTGGCTAGCTCCCGGCTACACCACACCCAACGATCCCTGTACTTAAAGGACTCCCCTGAAAATAGGAAGGCTTGGCAGGTAGCTAAACGAGCCTTTGAATCATGGGCAGACACCCTTGAACTGACGAAAAAAGCGCACATTGACGCCTCCCTACATAAATTCGGGAACAAAGCAGGGAAACTACTGTCCAGACTTTGCAGGGGTCCTCAACGCCCGACATGTATCTCCTCCCTCCGAGACGCTACAGGTTCTATCAGAACCTCACAGCGAGACATCAACGAAGCTATGCTCCAATACTACTCATCCCTATACGCTGCCGATCCCATAGATAAACCATTGGCACTCTCATTCCTTGAAAAAATATCCCTCACCAAAATCACTACCTCACAATTGGAAAGCCTGAACCTGCCCATATCCCTCTCTGAGATATCATTGGCCATCCGGAACCTAGCCCCTTCTAAAGCCCCTGGCCCTGATGGTTTCACAGGCGAATTTTACAAGTCCCTAAGATCACTATTGGAACCCACCCTATGTAAGGTATATCAACATATATGGTCTGGTGGCCCGTACTTACCCACAGGGAACCAAGCCACCATAAAATTGCTGTCCAAAAAAGGAAAAGACCCCCTAGACCCAGGTTCATATCGGCCTATCTCACTTCTAAATCTAGATGTCAAGATTCTCTCAAAAATTATTGCCACCAGGTTAGCATCCATCATTCCTTCTTTGATCCACTCCGCTCAATCGGGTTTTGTTAAAGGCAGGACTGCCACTCTAAATATCAGGAAAGTGATGCTGGCCCTGGATCATGCCAAAAATAATCTGAGGGGTGATTTTGCAATCATTACTCTAGATGCGGAGAAAGCCTTCGATAACGTTAGTTTCGAATGGCTTTCTTTAGTAATGTCCTCAATGGGATTCACCGGCCCCTTCTACCGCCTCATAGAGTCCATGTATACTGCTCCAGCAGCTAGGCTGGTGGCAGCGGGCCTTCTTTCAGAGGAATTTCGTCTTCATAAAGGCACCAGGCAGGGATGTCCTTTGTCCCCGCTCCTGTTCAATATAGCATTAGAACCCTTATCGCGATTTTTAAACCAAACGGCCCCACTACATGGCATTCACATTGGTGATCACGAACTACGTACTTCCCTCTTTGCCGACGATGTCCTTATTTTCTCTTCTAACCCATCTTTGGATATGCCCACGATCAAATCAGTATTCGATGAATTCAGAACATGTTCGGGCCTTCGTATAAATTATAGCAAAAGTGAAATCCTTCCCATAGGCTCACGCCCTGACCCTCCATGGATGCATCACTCTATCTTCAAGGTAGCACATTCACATATCACATACCTAGGGATCAAAATAGGAAAAACACCTGCCTCTCTCTATCATCTCAACTATCCCCCTCTACTCACGAAAATAACTCAGGAACTTGATAATTGGATAGATCTGCCTCTCTCGCTCTTGGGAAGATGTCACCTGGTGAAAATGGTCAGCTTTGCTCGTTTACTTTACCCACTCCAGACTATACCACTGCTTCTACACCATAAGCATACAAAAGCTCTCAATGCAGCTATCTCTAAATTCCTTTGGAAAAGTAGGCGACCGCGTATAGCCTTCCAGAAACTATATCTTCCCAGGCGCGAAGGGGGTATTAGTCTTCCCAATATTAGAACCTATAACCTAGCCTGCCTACTACGGACAGGTCTAGACTGGATAGCCCAAGCGTCCCGCTACTCCAATTATGCCTTGGAAACTCAAATGGCACACCCATACTCCCTAGTAGCTCTTCTCCACTGCAAGTGGAAATCTGTTCCAATACCATTCCAACATAACCTTTTACTAAGAGACACGGCCATTGCTTGGAGAGAAGTCAGAAAAAGCCTACATCTTTCGCCCTTCATATCCGGCCACCTTCCAATTCAAGGCCACCCGAGTTTCATCCCAGGCCTAGAGCAACATCCTTTTGCCTCCTGGCATCGGAAAGGTCTCACGAAATTTTCACAACTCTGTGACCCGGAGACAGGTCGTCCCATAAATTTCAAATCCCTAGCCGACACATTCTCACTTCCACATTCCCAAGCTTTTCACTATGGACAATGTGTCAGTTTCCTAAAGAATGCATGTAGACACGACAACACACGGTTCAAAAGTTCTATAACGGAAATCCTTCTTTCGGAAGGTTCGTATAAGATCTCAGATATATATCGCCCTCTTCTACTAAAAACAACGTCATCCCTAGCCTCCTCATCAGTGGCCAACTGGACCAAAGACTTCCCAGACACAGAACTGGTCAACAAACTATTACAGGGTCTTAATACTATACATAAACTGATCCCCAATGAAATTTGGAGGGAAACTCAGCTGAAAATTATGCATCGTGCTCACATTCCCTTTCTCTATGCCAATCAATCACAAACCTCCTCTTCATGCCCTCTCTGCCGTCAACTCAAACCTTCCCTGACGCATCGCTTCTGGTCGTGCCCCCACATATCCGTCTTCTGGGATAAAGTCCTGGCTTACATCTTCAAAGTGACCCTGATGAAACTACCTAAGGACCCACTCCTCCTCATCTTTGGTTATTGGGACCCGTTGTTGCTGCCATGGTCCCCGAAGGCCCCCCCTTCACATAAAGATTGGTCTTTGATATGCCTACTACTCGCCAGGAGAGCCATCTTGAAAAATTGGATATCCAATATACCCCCGAATACATCACAAGTCAGAAAGGAACTTCTGCTGCTTCTTTTCAAAGACAGACTAAATACAGACTTCTCGATTGACACTGCTAAGCATCGTTTCTACCACAGATGGCAAGCATACTTGGTCTATGAGCACTCCCCTGAAGACCGGGCAAACCTCAAGCTGTTTTCATTCTCCTATTACGGGACACCCCTCCCATCACCTCCAGTGACTCTACTCTCCCCCCCCCAGGTGACCTATCTTGATGGGACAAATTCTAATTCTAATTCTAATTCTAAATCTGGATCTGAATCTATATGGTGTGATGCACTCTAGATATTTCCAGTGTAATTTGATGTCTACCTCCTTGTTACCTCTCATAATGGTAGCTTGGTGTCTACTTCCACCCCCCCTCCCCCCCCCATCATCTCCCATTCTTTCTCCCTAGGTTTTTTTTTTTCTCGGTTTTTGTTTTTGTTCTGCTCTCTGCTCTCCAGTTTTCCTAGGGTCCTCCCCAGTTCCAGGATCCATTCATTTATCCTCCCCCCTTACATAGGGATGTTTAGCTTTGAAAGCTCTTACCTCCTACATTGTTTACGCATCCCTTGCATGGGACCTTATTCTTTTATCACCTTTATCTCCTAGGATGCGTATTGTTATCTAGGCATTATTGTCTTCTTTTACCATATTTACTGGTTTGACACAACTATTGATATGTTAAAATAGAATTACTTCTATTGCTGTAGTAATCTGTATGACTTATGCCTTCAATAAAATCTATTTAAAAAAAAAAAAAGCATACTGCCAGATTGGCTCCAGTGATGAGGAGGGAGGGGATGATGAGGTCACTGATTCCACGTGGGTGCCTAATAGGAGAGAGGAGGAGGAGGAGGATGAGGAGGAGGCACATCTCCAACGAGGCAGGATGCCCTTGAGTGGTCAGCGTATGGGCAGCACACCGACGGAATCACACCGCAGAGCTCCGCCTGTGCAGGGCGCAGCCTCTGCCCGTCATTCAAAAAGTTCTTTGGTGTGGGCCTTTTTTGAGGCGAGTGCATCAGATCGCACAGCTGCTGTTTGCAACATATGTCTCAAGCGTATATCGCGTGGCCAAAACATCAGCCGCTTGGGCACCACATGCTTGATCAGACATATGTTGACCTGCCATGCAGCTCGTTGGCAAGCCTACCTTAAAGACCCACACCAAAGAACAAAGCTGACCTCTTCTTGCACCGCATCAGCTGGGATCTCCAACCCCAGTATACCTTCAGTCCTCTCTGAAACCTGCTCTGAGAGGAATGAAGGTGTAGAATTAGGTGTGTCACAGCCAAGTACTTGCGGGCACTCTGCTAGCAGTACACCAACGTCCGATTCTAGCAGGCAAATTTCCCTGCCCCAGCTGCTGGACCGTCGAAAGAAGTTCACTCCCAGCCATCCACATGCCCAGTGGTTGAATGCTAGCTTGGCTATATTGCTAGCGCTTCAACTGCTGCCTTTTCAGTTGGTAGACTCGGCCCCCTTCCGTGAGTTTGTGCAATGTGCGGTTCCTCAGTGGCAGGTTCCCAAACGCCACTTTTTCGCACGGAAGGCGATTCCGGCTCTCTACAGGCATGTGGAAGGCAATGTCTTGGCCTCGCTGGACAGGGTGGTCAGCGGTAAGGTGCATATTACCGCTGACTCATGGTCCAGCAGGCATGGACAGGGACGTTACCTTTCTTTCACGGTCCATTGGGTCACTCTTTTGGCAGCTGGGAAGGATGCAGGACAAGTTGCAGTAGTGTTGGAGGTTGTTCCACCGCCACGCCTCCAAAATTCTACTACTGGTTGTGACACACCTCTCTCCTCCACCCCCTCCTCTTCTTCTTCCTCCATGGCCTCTTCCTGTGGTTTGTCCTCGGAACCAGCGGTGCTCCGTAGGCGTTCAAGGGGCTACGCAAGTACGCAGGCAAAAAGATGCCATGCCGTGCTTGCGCTGGTGTGTTTGGGGGACAGGAGCCACACTGGGGCAGAGGTCCTGTCTGCTCTGCAGGGGCAGGCCGAGAGGTGGTTGACGCCACGCCAGCTTAAGCCAGGAATGGTGGTTTGCGACAATGGCACCAACCTCCTCTCCGCCCTCCGACAGGGACAACTGACCCATGTGCCCTGTATGGCTCACGTCCTTAACCTGGTGGTGCAGCGGTTCTTGGGCAGGTACCCGGGCTTACAGGATGTCCTGAGGCAGGCCAGGAAAGTCTGTGTGCATTTCCGCAGATCTTATAATGCCAGTGCTCGCCTGGCTGAGCTGCAAAAGGAGTTGAACCTGCCCAAGAACCGCCTTATATGTGACATGCCCACCAGGTGGAACTCAACGTTGGCCATGCTGCAGCGGCTGCACACGCAGCAGAGGGCCATCAATGAGTACCTGTGCGACTACGGCACCAGGACAGGGTCAGGGGAGCTCGGGTTTTTTTCACCACGCCAGTGGGGCATGATCAGGGATGCATGCACTGTCCTGGCACCATTTGAGGAGGCCACGAGGATGGTGAGCAGTGACAGTGAATACATCAGTGACACTGTACCTCTTGTCCACCTGTTGGAGCACACGCTGCGTGGAATAATGGACAGGGCACTTGAGGCAGAACAGAGGCAGGAAGAGGAGGACTTCCTTGCCTCTCAAGGCCCCCTTTACCCAGACAGTGTTCCTTCTGTCCCACCCATCGCACAGGAAGAGGAGGAGGAGGAGGAGGAGGATTGTGTCAGCATGGAGGTGGAGACTGGCACTCAGCATCATCAGCAGCAGTCTTTTAGGGATGATTTACAGTCCCAAGAAACCAGTGGACTTGTACGTGGCTGGGAGGAGGTGGCTGCGGATCATGTCATCCTTAGTGACCCAGAGGACTCCGGACTGAATGCCTCAGCTAACCTACGCTGCATGGCCTCCCTGATCCTGCAAAGTCTGCGGAAGGATCCTCGTATTCTTCGGATCAAGGAGAGGGACTATTACTGGCTGGCCACTCTCCTTGATCCATGGTACAAGGGTAAGGTTGCGGACCTTATCTTACCGTCGCAGAGGGAGCAGAGGATGAGACAACTCCGGGAGGCCTTGCAGAAAGGTCTGTACAACGCGTTCCCAGAGACTGGGAGGTTACAAACTCCTGGTCCTGGACAACGAGTTGCTGAGGCTTCGGGCAGTCAAAGAAGGAGCGGTGGGGAAGGTGGCCGTCTGACCGATGCGTTCAGACAATTCTTTAGTCCGCAGCCCCAAAGTATGATCGGTTCCAGCAACCATCGCCAGCGTCTGATATACATGGTCCAGGAATACCTAGGGGCAAGGTCAGACTTGGACACCTTCCCCACCGAAAATCCTCTGGCTTACTGGGTCTTGAGGATGGATCACTGGCCAGAGCTTGCACAGTATGCAATTGAGCTACTGGCCTGTCCTGCATCCAGCGTTCTTTCAGAACGCACATTCAGTGCTGCTGGAGGATTTCTAACGGATCACAGGGTGCGCCTGTCCACCGACTCGGTTGATCGACTGACTTTCATCAAGATGAACCAGTCTTGGATCACCACCAGCTACCACACACCTGATGCTGATATAACAGACTAATTGATTTTAAAATGTCACATCCCTTCAAGACTGATGCTGATGCTGAGTGCCTGTGCTGTTATGTTGACTGGCTATCCTCCTCCTCCTCCTCAATGATACGATTAATGATGATAGCTTGGAAGATCATTTTGGTTTATGGGTGACGCCACCAGTGGCTAAGGCCCAATTTTTCAGCCCCTGTTTAACAGGGGCGTGTAATTAAAATTTTGGATGCAATACTTTGCAACAGGCCTCATTGCTGTGCTCCAAGTACAGTATCTGTGAGGGGTTGCAGTGTTGTGCCACCAGTGCCTAAGGCCCAATTTTTCAGCCCCTGTTCAACAGGGGCATGCAATTATAATTATTGATCTAATAATTCACAGCAGGGTCCATTGCTGCGCCCACCAAGAGTAACTGTCAGGCCTTACAGTGTTGTGGCACCAGCACCACCATCACCACCACCACCACCACCAAAGGCCTAATTTTTCAGCCCCTGTTCAACAGGGGCATGCAATTATAATTATTGATCGAATAATTCACAGCAGGGCCCATTGCTGCGCACACCAAGAGTAACTGTCAGGCCTTACAGTGTTGTGGCACCAGCACCACCATCACCACCACCACCACCACCAAAGGCCCAATTTTTCAGCCCCTGTTCAACAGGGGCATGCAATTATAATTATTGATCGAATAATTCACAGCAGGGCCCATTGCTGCGCACACCAAGAGTAACTGTCAGGCATTACAGTGTTGTGGCACCAGCACCACCATCACCACCACCACCACCACCACCACCAAAGGCATAATTTTTCAGCCCCTATTCAACAGGGGCATGCAATTATAATTATTGATCTAATAATTCACAGCAGGGCCCATTGCTGCGCGCACCAAGAGTAACTGTCAGGCCTTACAGTGTTGTGGCACCAGCACCACCATCACCACCACCAAAGGCATAATTTTTCAGCCCCTGTTCAACAGGGGCATGCAATTATAATTATTGAGCTAATAATTCACAGCAGGGCCCATTGCTGCGCCCACCAAGAGTAACTGTCAGGCCTTACAGTGTTGTGGCACCAGCACCACCATCACCACCACCACCACCACCAAAGGCCCAATTTTTCAGCCCCTGTTCAACAGGGGCATGCAATTATAATTATTGATCGAATAATTCACAGCAGGGCCCATTGCTGCGCCCACCAAGAGTAACTGTCAGGCCTTACAGTGTTGTGGCACCAGCACCACCATCAAAGGCCCAATTTTTACTACCACTGATCAACAATTATATGTTATTACAATTCCTGATATAATAGTTGACAGCAAGGCGTTCCAGCACCCACCAAGAGTAACTGTGAGTGCTTACAGTGTTGTGCCAACACCAACACCTAGGGGGACAATTTCTGCAGAGTATATACGGCAGGTCCCTACTTTCAAACATCAAACTTACAAACGACTACTACTTGCAAACGGAAGAAGACAACAGGAAGTGAGAGGAAATCTACCCCTTGGAAGGAAAATTCTCTCCTGTAAGAATTAATATGGGAGAAAGGTGTCTCCTCTCTACTGATGCTTTATCACCAATCCTTGTTTCAATAAAAACACCACATTTCAAAAACAGTTGTCATTGGGACGCAAAGTGAGGTGAAATGTTCTGAACAGGGGCACAGACAGCAAAAAAAATGTGACAGGGGTGATAACCGTTCCCTATGTTTTCCAAAAAGCTAAAAAAAAAGAAATTTGGCATGGAGCTACACTTAAACAATGCAGCTGTTCAAAATTACAAACAGATTCTACATAAGAACAAACCTACAGTCCCTGTCTTGTATGCACCGCCTGTATACGGCTGTTCAGAGTATATAGGGCCTTTTTTATTTTGTGTGCGGGGTTCCCCTTAATATCCATACAAGACCCAAAGGGGCTGGTAATGGGCTGGGGAAGGGGGGGTTGATGGGGTAGCTATGCCATTTTTCCTAAAGATTTTCATCCATATTACCGGGACCAGACATTGCATTAAAGCCGCAAGCAGTTTTAAATGGCTTTTTTTCCTTTAGAAATGTTATTTTGTGCAGGGACAATTTTAAACACGGGAAACACGTGGCACTTCACAGGCATACTTTAGACACCCCCCAGGTACAATATTTAAAGGAATATTTGACTTTTTTTTTTCACTTTATGCATCATTAAAATGACTGCTCCCGGAAAACGTCAGTTTTTAAAACTTCTTTTTGCATTGATACATGTCCCCTGGTGCAGAACCCGGGTTCCCAAACTCTGTTTCGGACAATAACATGGATAATAGTCGTTATAATTAGCACTTTAGAATCCGAACGTTCGCATCCATTGTATTTAATAGGGTTCTAATGTTCGTGCGAACTTTCGGTCCGTTCGCGGGTTCTGGTGCGAACCAAACCCGGGGGTGTTCGGCTCATCACTAATCCACAGTACATCAGTGATGGTCCACAGTACATCAGTGATGGTCCACAGTACATCAGTGATAATCCACAGTACATCAGTGATGATCCACAGTACATCAGGGATGGTCCATAGTACATCAGTGATGATCCAAAGTACATCAGTGATGATCTATAGTACATCAGTGATGATCCATAGAACATCAGTGATGATCCACAGTACATCAGTGATGGTCCACAGTACATCAGTGATGGTCCATAGTACACCAGTGATGGCCCAAAGTACATCAGTGATGATCTATAGTACATCAGTGATAATCCATAGTACAGCAGTGATGATCCATAGTACACCAGTGATGATCCACAGTACATCAGTGATGGCCATAGTACATCAGGGATGAGCCGAACACCCCCCTGTTCGGTTCGCACCAGAACCTGCGAACAGACAAAATGTTCGTGTAAACTTTAGAACCCTATTAAATACAATGGACTCGAACGTTCGAAATCTAAAGTGTTAATTATAAAGGCTAATATGCAAGTTATTGTCCTAAAAAGTGTTTGGGGACCTGGGTCCTGCCCCAGGGGACATGTATCAATGCAAAAAGAAGTTTTAAAAACGGCCGTTTTTTCGGGAGCAGTGATTTTAATAATGCTTAAAATGAAAAAATAAAAGTGAAATATTCCTTTAAATTTCGTACCTGGGGGGTGTGTATGATATGCATGTGAAGTGGCGCATGTTTCCCGTGCTTAGAACTGTCCCTGCAAAAAGTGTCATTTTTGAAAGAAAAAAATGCATTTAAAACTGACTCGCGGCTATTAATGAATTGTCGGCTCCCGGCAATACATACAAAAGTCATTGAGAAAAAAAAAAAAAAAAAGCGTGGGGGTTCCCCAGAATTCAATTACCAGGCCCTTCAGGTCTGGAATGGATATTAAGGGGAACCCCGCCGCAAATAAAAAAAAAATTGACGTGGGGTTCCCCCAAATATCCATTCCAGGCCCTTCAGATCTGGCATGGATTTTAAGGGGAACTCCACCCCAAATTAAAAAAAAAATGGCGTGGAGTCCCCCTAAAAATCCATACCAAACCCCTTATCCGAGCATGCAACCTGGCCGGCCGCAGGGGAAAAGGGGGGGACGAGAGAGCGGCCCCCCCTCCCTCCTGAACCGTACCAAGCCACATGCCCTCAACATGGGGAGGATGTCCCCATGTTGATGGGGACAAGGGCCTCATCCCCACAACCCTTGCCCGGTGGTTGTGGGGGTCTGCGGGCGGGGGGCTTATCGGAATCTGGAAGACCCCTTTAACAAAGAGGACCCCCAGATCCCGCCCCCCCCCATGTGAATTGGTAAGGGGTACATTGTACCCCTACCATTTCACGAAGAAAGCGTAAAAAAATGTTTAAAAAAACACACAAACACCTTGAAAAAGTCCTTTATTTAAAAAAACAAAAACAAAACATTCCAGCGGTGAAATCCAGTGTCCCGCGGCGATCCCGATGTCCAGCGCTGTCCGTCATTGGTTGTGCCTGAGCGGACCTGATGGGGAACTCCCTCTCAGTATTTTAAATGTATAGACCCGCCCCTTCTAAAGTTCCCCATCAGGTCCGCTCAGCGGACGAGATGCGGAACATGAGAAGGGGCGGGTCTATACATGTATTACCAAAGTGAGAGCAGTTCCCCATCAGGTCCGCCCCCTCGGTATGTCAGACCCGCCTACGTCATTGGCTTGAGCGGGGAACTTCCTTCACTGTGTAATTTAAATTTACATAGTGAAGGAAGTTCCCCGCTCAAGCCAATGACGTAGGCGGGTCCGACATACCGAGGAGGCGGACCTGATGGGGAACTGCTCTCACTTTGGTAATACATGTATAGACCCGCCCCTTCTCATGTTCCGCATCTCGTCCGCTGAGCGGACCTGATGGGGAACTTTAGAAGGGGCGGGTCTATACATTTAAAATACTGAGAGGGAGTTCCCCATCAGGTCCGCTCAGGCACAACCAATGACGGACAGCGCTGGACATCGGGATCGCCGCGGGACACTGGATTTCACCGCTGGAATGTTTTTTTTTTTTTTTTTAAATAAAGGACTTTTTCAAGGTGTTTGTGTGTTTTTTTAAACATTTTTTTACGCTTTCTTCGTGAAATGGTAGGGGTACAATGTACCCCTTACCAATTCACATGGGGGGGGGCCGGGATCTGGGGGTCCTCTTTGTTAAAGGGGTCTTCCAGATTCCGATAAGCCCCCGCCCGCAGACCCCCACAACCACCGGGCAAGGGTTGTGGGGATGAGGCCCTTGTCCCCATCAACATGGGGACATCCTCCCCATGTTGAGGGCATGTGGCCTGGTACGGTTCAGGAGGGAGGGGGGGCCGCTCTCTCGTCCCCCCCTTTTCCCCTGCGGCCGGCCAGGTTGCATGCTCGGATAAGGGGTTTGGTATGGATTTTTAGGGGGACTCCACGCCATTTTTTTTTTAATTTGGGGTGGAGTTCCCCTTAAAATCCATGCCAGATCTGAAGGGCCTGGAATGGATATTTGGGGGAACCCCACGTCAATTTTTTTTTTATTTGCGGCGGGGTTCCCCTTAATATCCATTCCAGACCTGAAGGGCCTGGTAATTGAATTCTGGGGAACCCCCACGCTTTTTTTTTTTTTTTTTCTCAATGACTTTTGTATGTATTGCCGGGAGCCGACAATTCATTAATAGCCGCGAGTCAGTTTTAAATGCATTTTTTTCTTTCAAAAATGACACTTTTTGCAGGGACAGTTCTAAGCACGGGAAACATGCGCCACTTCACATGCATATCATACACACCCCCCAGGTACGAAATTTAAAGGAATATTTCACTTTTATTTTTTCATTTTAAGCATTATTAAAATCACTGCTCCCGAAAAAACTGCCGTTTTTAAAACTTCTTTTTGCATTGATACATGTCCCCTGGGGCAGGACCCGGGTCCCCAAACACTTTTTAGGACAATAACTTGCATATAAGCCTTTATAATTAGCACTTTAGATTTCTCCCATAGATTTTTCGAATTTGCCGCGAACACCCCAATTTGTTCGCTGTTCGGCGAACGGGCGAACAGGCAATGTTCGAGTCGAACATGAGTTCGACTCGAACTCGAAGCTCATCCCTATAGTACATCAGTGATGGCTCATAGTACATCAGTGATGATCCATAGTACATCAGTGATGATCCATAGTACATCAGTGATGATCCATAGTACTTCAGTGATGATCCTCAGTACATCAGTGATGATCCACAGTACATCAGTGATGATCCACAGTACATCAGGGATGGTCCACAGTACATCAGTGATGATCCAAAGTACATCAGTGATGATCCATAGTACATCAGTGATGATCCATAGTACATCAGTGATGATCCATAGTAAACCAGTGATGGCTCATAGTACACCAGTGATGGCCCATAGTACATCAGTGATGATCTATAGTACATCAGTGATGATCCACAGTACATCAGTGATGATCCACAGTACATCAGGGATGGTCCACAGTATATCAGTGATGATCCATAGTACACCAGTGATGATCCATGGTACACCCGTGATGGCCCATAGTACATCAGTGATGATCCTCAGTACATCAGTGATGAGCCACGGTACATTAGTGATGATCCACAGTACATCAGTGATGATCCACGGTACATCAGGGATGGTCCACAGTACATCAGTGATGATCCACAGTACATCAGGGATGGTCCACAGTACATCAGTGATGATCCATAGTACACCAGTGATAATCCATAGTACATCAGTGATGGCTCATAGTACATCAGTGATGGCTCATAGTACATCAGTGATGATCCATTGTACATCAGTGATGATCCATAGTACATCAGTGATGATCCATAGTACATCAGTGATGATCCATAGTACATCAGTGATGATCCACAGTACATCAGGGTTGGTCCACAGTACATCAGGGATGGTCCACAGTACATCAGTGATGATCCATAGTACATCAGTGATGATCCTCAGTACATCAGTGATGATCCACAGTACATCAGTGATGATCTATAGTACATCAGTGATGATCCATAGTACATCAGTGATGATCCTTAGTACATCAGTGATGATCCACAGTACATCAGTGATGATCCACAGTACATCAGGGATGGTCCACAGTACATCAGTGATGATCCATAGTACATCAGTGATGATCCATAGTACATCAGTGATGATCCATAGTACATCAGTGATGATCCATAGTACACCAGTGATGATCCACAGTACATCAGTGATGGCTCATAGTACATCAGTGATGATCCATAGTACATCAGTGATGATCCACAGTACATCAGTGATGATCCATAGTACACCAGTGATGGCCCATAGTACATCAGTGATGATCTATAGTACATCAGTGATGATCCTCAGTACATCAGGGATGGTCCATAGTACATCAGGGATGGTCCATAGTACATCAGTGATGATCCATAGTACACCAGTGATGATCCATAGTACACCCGTGATGGCCCATAGTACATCAGTGATGATCCTCAGTACATCAGTGATGATCCACGGTACATTAGTGATGATCCACAGTACATCAGTGATGATCCATGGTACATCAGGGATGGTCCACAGTACAACAGTGATGATCCACAGTACATCAGGGATGGTCCACAGTACATCAGTGATGATCCATAGTACACCAGTGATAATCCATAGTACATCAGTGATGGCTCATAGTACATCAGTGATGGCTCATAGTACATCAGTGATGATCCATAGTACATCAGTGATGATTCAAAGTACATCAGTGATGATCCATAGTACATCAGTGATGATCCACAGTACATCAGTGATGATCCACAGTACATCAGGGTTGGTCCACAGTACATTAGGGATGGTCCACAGTACATCAGTGGTGATCCATAGTACAACAGTGATGATCCTCAGTACATCAGTGATGATCCACAGTACATCAGTGATGATCTATAGAACATCAGTGATGATCCACAGTACATCAGTGATAGTCCACAGTACATCAGTGATGGTCCACAGTACATCAGTGATAATCCACAGTACATCAGTGATGATCCACAGTACATCAGTGATGATCCATAGTACAACAGTGATGATCTATAGTACATCAGTGATGATCCACAGTACATCTGTGATGATCCATAGTACATCAGTGATGATCCTCAGTACATCAGTGATGATCCACAGTACATCAGTGATGATCTATAGTACATCAGTGATGATCCACAGTACATCAGTGATGATCCACAGTACATCCGGGATGGTCCACAGTACATCAGTGATGATCCATAGTACACCAGTGATGATCCATAGTACATCAGTGATGATCCATAGTACATCAGTGATGATCCTTAGTACACCAGTGATGATCCACAGTACATCAGTGATGGCTCATAGTACATCAGTGATGATCCATAGTACATCAGTGATGATCCACAGTACATCAGTGATGATCCATTGTACACCAGTGATGGCCCATAGTACATCAGTGATGGTCCACAGTACATCAGTGATAATCCACAGTACATCAGTGATGATCCACAGTACATCAGTGATGATCCATAGTACAACAGTGATGATCTATAGTACATCAGTGATGATCCACAGTACATCAGTGATGACCCATAGTACATCAGTGATGATCCTCAGTACATCAGTGATGATCCACAGTACATCAGTGATGATCTATAGTACATCAGTGATGATCCATAGTACATCAGTGATGATCCTTAGTACATCAGTGATGATCCACAGTACATCAGTGATGATCCATAGTACACCAGTGATGGTCCATAGTACACCAGTGATGATCTATAGTACATCAGTGATGATCTATAGTTCATCAGTGATGATCCATTGTACATTAGTGATGGTCTACAGTACATCAGTGATGGTGCACAGTACATCAGTGATGATCCACAGTACATCAGTGATGGCCCATAGTACATCAGTGATGATCTATAGTACATCAGTAATGATCCACAGTACATCAGTGATGATCCATTGTACACCAGTGATGGCCCATAGTACATCAGTGATGATCTATAGTACATCAGTGATGATCCTCAGTACATCAGGGATGGTCCATAGTACATCAGGGATGGTCCAGAGTACATCAGTGATGATCCATAGTACACCAGTGGTGATCCATGGTACACCCGTGATGGCCCATAGTACATCAGTGATGATCCTCAGTACATCAGTGATGATCCACGGTACATTAGTGATGATCCACAGTACATCAGTGATGATCCACGGTACATCAGGGATGGTCCACAGTACATCAGTGATGATCCACAGTACATCAGGGATGGTCCACAGTACATCAGTGATGATCCATAGTACACCAGTGATAATCCATAGTACATCAGTGATGGCTCATAGTACATCAGTGATGGCTCATAGTACATCAGTGATGATCCATAGTACATCAGTGATGATCCATAGTACATTAGTGATGATCCATAGTACATTAGTGATGATCCATAGTACATTAGTGATGATCCATAGTATATCAGTGATGATCCATAGTACACCAGTGATGATCCACAGTACATCAGTGATGTCCCATAGTACATCAGTGATGGCTCATAGTACATCAGTGATGATTCATAGTACATCAGTGATGATCCACAGTACATCAGTGATGATCCATAGTACACCAGTGATGGCCCATTGTACATCAGTGATGATCTATAGTACATCAGTGATGATCCTCAGTACATCAGGGATGGTCCATAGTACATCAGGGATGGTCCATAGTACATCAGGGATGGTCCATAGTACATCAGTGATGATCCATAGTACACCAGTGATGATCCATAGTACACCTGTGATGGCCCATAGTACATCAGTGATGATCCTTAGTACATCAGTGATGATCCACAGTACATCAGTGATGATCCACAGTACATCAGGGATGATCCACAGTACATCAGTGATGATCCATAGTACACCAGTGATGATCCATAGTACATTAGTGATGATCCACAGTACATCAGTGATGATCCACGGTACATCAGGGATGGTCCACAGTACATCAGTGATGATCCACAGTACATCAGGGATGGTCCACAGTACATCAGTGATGATCCATAGTACACCAGTGATAATACATAGTACATCAGTGATGGCTCATAGTACATCAGTGATGGCTCATAGTACATCAGTGATGATCCATAGTACATCAGTGATGATCCATTGTACACCAGTGATGATCCATAGTACACCAGGGATGATCCACAGTACATCAGTGATGATCCACAGTACACCAGTGATGATCCATAGTACACCAGTGATGGCCCATAGTACACCAGTGATGGCCCATAGTACACCAGTGATGGCCCATAGTACATCAGTGATGATCTATAGTACATCAGTAATGATCCACAGTACATCAGTGATGATCCACAGTACATCAGGGATGGTCCATAGTACATCAGGGATGGTCCATAGTACACCAGTGATGATCCATAGTACATCAGTGATGAACTATAGTACATCAGTGATGATCCACAGTACACCAGTAATGATCCATAGTACACCAGTGATGATCCATAGTACACCAGTGATGGTCCATAGTACACCAGTGATGATCTATAGTACATCAGTGATGATCTATAGTTCATCAGTGATGATCCATTGTACATTAGTGATGGTCTACAGTACATCAGTGATGGTGCACAGTACATCAGTGATGATCCACAGTACATCAGTGATGGCCCATAGTACATCAGTGATGATCTATAGTACATCAGTAATGATCCACAGTACATCAGTGATGATCCATTGTACACCAGTGATGGCCCATAGTACATCAGTGATGATCTATAGTACATCAGTGATGATCCTCAGTACATCAGGGATGGTCCATAGTACATCAGGGATGGTCCAGAGTACATCAGTGATGATCCATAGTACACCAGTGGTGATCCATGGTACACCCGTGATGGCCCATAGTACATCAGTGATGATCCTCAGTACATCAGTGATGATCCACGGTACATTAGTGATGATCCACAGTACATCAGTGATGATCCATGGTACATCAGGGATGGTCCACAGTACATCAGTGATGATCCACAGTACATCAGGGATGGTCCACAGTACATCAGTGATGATCCATAGTACACCAGTGATAATCCATAGTACATCAGTGATGGCTCATAGTACATCAGTGATGGCTCATAGTACATCAGTGATAATCCATAGTACATCAGTGATGATCCATAGTACATTAGTGATGATCCATAGTACATTAGTGATGATCCATAGTACATTAGTGATGATCCATAGTATATCAGTGATGATCCATAGTACACCAGTGATGATCCACAGTACATCAGTGATGTCCCATAGTACATCAGTGATGGCTCATAGTACATCAGTGATGATTCATAGTACATCAGTGATGATCCACAGTACATCAGTGATGATCCATAGTACACCAGTGATGGCCCATTGTACATCAGTGATGATCTATAGTACATCAGTGATGATCCTCAGTACATCAGGGATGGTCCATAGTACATCAGGGATGGTCCATAGTACATCAGGGATGGTCCATAGTAAATCAGTGCTGATCCATAGTACACCAGTGATGATCCATAGTACACCTGTGATGGCCCATAGTACATCAGTGCTGATCCTTAGTACATCAGTGATGATCCACAGTACATCAGTGATGATCCACAGTACATCAGGGATGATCCACAGTACATCAGTGATGATCCATAGTACACCAGTGATGATCCATAGTACATTAGTGATGATCCACAGTACATCAGTGATGATCCACGGTACATCAGGGATGGTCCACAGTACATCAGTGATGATCCACAGTACATCAGGGATGGTCCACAGTACATCAGTGATGATCCATAGTACACCAGTGATAATACATAGTACATCAGTGATGGCTCATAGTACATCAGTGATGGCTCATAGTACATCAGTGATGATCCATAGTACATCAGTGATGATCCATTGTACACCAGTGATGATCCATAGTACACCAGGGATGATCCACAGTACATCAGTGATGATCCACAGTACACCAGTGATGATCCATAGTACACCAGTGATGGCCCATAGTACACCAGTGATGGCCCATAGTACACCAGTGATGGCCCATAGTACATCAGTGATGATCTATAGTACATCAGTAATGATCCACAGTACATCAGTGATGATCCACAGTACATCAGGGATGGTCCATAGTACATCAGGGATGGTCCATAGTACACCAGTGATGATCCATAGTACATCAGTGATGAACTATAGTACATCAGTGATGATCCACAGTACACCAGTAATGATCCATAGTACACCAGTGATGATCCATAGTACACCAGTGATGGTCCATAGTACACCAGTGATGATCTATAGTACATCAGTGATGATCTATAGTTCATCAGTGATGATCCATTGTACATTAGTGATGGTCCACAGTACATCAGTGATGGTGCACAGTACATCAGTGATGATCCACAGTACATCAGTGATGGCCCATAGTACATCAGTGATGATCTATAGTACATCAGTAATGATCCTCAGTACATCAGGGATGGTCCATAGTAAATCAGTGATGATCCACGGTACATTAGTGATGATCCACAGTACATCAGTGATGATCCACGGTACATCAGGGATGGTCCACAGTACATCAGTGATGATCCACAGTACATCAGGGATGGTCCACAGTACATCAGTGATGATCCATAGTACACCAGTGATAATCCATAGTACATCAGTTACGGCTCATAGTACATCAGTGATGGCTCATAGTACATCAGTGATGATCCATAGTACATCAGTGATGATCCATAGTACATCAGTGATGATCCATAGTACATCAGTGATGATCCATAGTACATAAGTGATGATCCATAGTACATCAGTGATGATCCATAATACACCAGTGATGATCCACAGTACATCAGTGATGTCCCATAGTACATCAGTGATGGCTCATAGTACATCAGTGATGATCCATAGTACATCAGTGATGATCCACAGTACATCAGTGATGATCCATAGTACACCAGTGATGGCCCATAGTACATCAGTGATGATCCATAGTACATCAGTGATGATCCTCAGTACATCAGGGATGGTCCATAGTACATCAGGGATGGTCCATAGTACATCAGGGATGGTCCATAGTGCATCAGTGATGATCCATAGTACACCAGTGATGATACATAGTACACCCGTGATGGCCCATAGTACATCAGTGATGATCCACGGTACATCAGTGATGATCCACAGTACATCAGTGATGATCCACAGTACATCAGGGATGATCCACAGTACATCAGGTATGATCCATAGTACACCAGTGATGATCCATAGTACACCAGTGATGGCTCATAGAACATCAGTGATGATCCATAGTACATCAGTGATGATCCTCAGTACATCAGTGATGATCCACAGTACATCAGTGAATATCCACAGTACATCAGTGATGATCCATAGTACATCAGTGATGATCCATTGTACATCAGTGATGATCCATAGTACATCAGTGATGATCCATAGTACACCAGTGATGGCCCATAGTACATCAGTGATGATCCACAGTACATTAGTGATGATCCACAGTACATCAGTGATGATCCACAGTACATCAGTGATGATCCACAGTAAATCAGGGATGGTCCACAGTATATCAGTGATGATCCATAGTACATCAGTGATGGCCCATAGTACATCAGTGATGATCCATAGTACACCAGTGATGATCCATAGTACACCAGTGATGATCCATAGTACATCAGGGATGATCCACAGTACATCATTGATGATCCATAGTACACCAGTGATGATCAATAGTACACCAGTGATGGCCCATAGTACACCAGTGATGGTCCATAGTACACCAGTGATGGCCCATAGTACATCAGTGATGATCTATAGTACATCAGTGATGATCCACAGTACATCAGTGATGATCCACAGTACATCAGGGATGGTCCATAGTACATCAGGGATGGTCCATAGTACATCAGTGATGATCCATAGTACACCAGTGATGATCCATAGTACACCAGTGATGGCCCATAGTACATCAGTGATGAACTATAGTACATCAGTGATGATCCACAGTACATCAGTGATGATCCACAGTACATCAGGGATGGTCCATAGTACACCAGTGATGATCCATAGTACACCAGTGATGATCCATAGTACACCAGTGATGATCCATAGTACACCAGTGATGGTCCATAGTACATCAGTGATGATCTATAGTACATAAGTGATGATCCATAGTACATCAGTGATGATCTATAGTACATCAGTGATGATCCATAGAACATCAGTGATGATCCACAGTACATCAGTGATAGTCCACAGTACATCAGTGATGGTCCACAGTACATCAGTGATAATCCACAGTACATCAGTGATCATCCACAGTACATCAGTGATGATCCATAGTACAACAGTGATGATCCATAGTACATCAGTGATGATCCTTAGTACATCAGTGATGATCCACAGTACATCAGTGATGATCCACAGTACATCAGGGATGGTCCACAGTACATCAGTGATGATCCATAGTACACCAGTGATGATCCATAGTACATCAGTGATGATCCATAGTACATCAGTGATGATCCATAGTACATCAGTGATGATCCTTAGTACACCAGTGATGATCCACAGTACATCAGTGATGGCTCATAGTACATCAGTGATGATCCATAGTACATCAGTGATGATCCACAGTACATCAGTGATGATCCATTGTACACCAGTGATGGCCCATAGTACATCAGTGATGGTCCACAGTACATCAGTGATAATCCACAGTACATCAGTGATGATCCACAGTACATCAGTGATGATCCATAGCACAACAGTGATGATCTATAGTACATCAGTGATGATCCACAGTACATCAGTGATGATCCATAGTATATCAGTGATGATCCTCAGTACATCAGTGATGATCCACAGTACATCAGTGATGATCTATAGTACATCAGTGATGATCCATAGTACATCAGTGATGATCCTTAGTACATCAGTGATGATCCACAGTACATCAGTGATGATCCATAGTACACCAGTGATGGTCCATAGTACACCAGTGATGATCTATAGTACATCAGGGATGATCTATAGTTCATCAGTGATTATCCATTGTACATTAGTGATGGTCCACAGTACATCAGTGATGGTGCACAGTACATCAGTGATGATCCACAGTACATCAGTGATGGTCCATAGTACATCAGTGATGATCTATAGTACATCAGTAATGATCCACAGTACATCAGTGATGATCCATTGTACACCAGTGATGGCCCATAGTACATCAGTGATGATCTAGAGTACATCAGTGATGATCCTCAGTACATCAGGGATGGTCCATAGTACATCAGGAAAGGTCCAGAGTACATCAGTGATGATCCATAGTACACCAGTGATGATCCATGGTACACCCGTGATGGCCCATAGTACATCAGTGATGATCCTCAGTACATCAGTGATGAGCCACGGTACATTAGTGATGATCCACAGTACATCAGTGATGATCCACGGTACATCAGGGATGGTCCACAGTACATCAGTGATGATCCACAGTACATCAGGGATAGTCCACAGTACATCAGTGATGATCCATAGTACACCAGTGATAATCCATAGTACATCAGTGATGGCTCATAGTACATCAGTGATGGCTCATAGTACATCAGTGATGATCCATTGTACATCAGTGATGATCCATAGTACATCAGTGATGATCCATAGTACATCAGTGATGATCCATAGTACATCAGTGATGATCCACAGTACATCAGGGTTGGTCCACAGTACATCAGGGATGGTCCACAGTACATCAGTGATGATCCATAGTACATCAGTGATGATCCTCAGTACATCAGTGATGATCCACAGTACATCAGTGATGATCTATAGTACATCAGTGATGATCCATAGTACATCAGTGATGATCCTTAGTACATCAGTGATGATCCACAGTACATCAGTGATGATCCACAGTACATCAGGGATGGTCCATAGTACATCAGTGATGATCTATAGTACATCAGTGATGATCCATAGAACATCAGTGATGATCCACAGTACATCAGTGATAGTCCACAGTACATCAGTGATGGTCCACAGTACATCAGTGATAATCCACAGTACATCAGTGATGATCCACAGTACATCAGTGATGATCCATAGTACAACAGTGATGATCCATAGTACATCAGTGATGATCCTTAGTACATCAGTGATGATCCACAGTACATCAGTGATGATCCACAGTACATCAGGGATGGTCCACAGTACATCAGTGATGATTCATAGTACACCAGTGATGATCCATAGTACATCAGTGATGATCCATAGTACATCAGTGATGATCCATAGTACATCAGTGATGATCCATAGTACACCAGTGATGATCCACAGTACATCAGTGATGGCTCATAGTACATCAGTGATGATCCATAGTACATCAGTGATGATCCACAGTACATCAGTGATGATCCATAGTACACCAGTGATGGCCCATAGTACATCAGTGATGATCTATAGTACATCAGTGATGATCCTCAGTACATCAGGGATGGTCCATAGTACATCAGGGATGGTCCATAGTACATCAGTGATGATCCATAGTACACCAGTGATGATCCATAGTACACCCGTGATGGCCCATAGTACATCAGTGATGATCCTCAGTACATCAGTGATGATCCACGGTACATTAGTGATGATCCACAGTACATCAGTGATGATCCATGGTACATCAGGGATGGTCCACAGTACAACAGTGATGATCCACAGTACATCAGGGATGGTCCACAGTACATCAGTGATGATCCATAGTACACCAGTGATAATCCATAGTACATCAGTGATGGCTCATAGTACATCAGTGATGGCTCATAGTACATCAGTAATGATCCATAGTACATCAGTGATGATTCAAAGTACATCAGTGATGATCCATAGTACATCAGTGATGATCCACAGTACATCAGTGATGATCCACAGTACATCAGGGTTGGTCCACAGTACATCAGGGATGGTCCACAGTACATCAGTGGTGATCCATAGTACAACAGTGATGATCCTCAGTACATCAGTGATGATCCACAGTACATCAGTGATGATCTATAGAACATCAGTGATGATCCACAGTACATCAGTGATAGTCCACAGTACATCAGTGATTGTCCACAGTACATCAGTGATAATCCACAGTACATCAGTGATGATCCACTGTACATCAGTGATGATCCATAGTACAACAGTGATGATCTATAGTACATCAGTGATGATCCACAGTACATCAGTGATGATCCATAGTACATCAGTGATGATCCTCAGTACATCAGTGATGATCCACAGTACATCAGTGATGATCTATAGTACATCAGTGATGATCCACAGTACATCAGTGATGATCCACAGTACATCATGGATGGTCCACAGTACATCAGTGATGATCCATAGTACACCAGTGATGATCCATAGTACATCAGTGATGATCCATAGTACATCAGTGATGATCCTTAGTACACCAGTGATGATCCACAGTACATCAGTGATGGCTCATAGTACATCAGTGATGATCCATAGTACATCAGTGATGATCCACAGTACATCAGTGATGATCCATTGTACACCAGTGATGGCCCATAGTACATCAGTGATGGTCCACAGTACATCAGTGATAATCCACAGTACATCAGTGATGATCCACAGTACATCAGTGATGATCCATAGTACAACAGTGATGATCTATAGTACATCAGTGATGATCCACAGTACATCAGTGATGACCCATAGTACATCAGTGATGATCCTCAGTACATCAGTGATGATCCACAGTACATCAGTGATGATCTATAGTACATCAGTGATGATCCATAGTACATCAGTGATGATCCTTAGTACATCAGTGATGATCCACAGTACATCAGTGATGATCCATAGTACACCAGTGATGGTCCATAGTACACCAGTGATGATCTATAGTACATCAGTGATGATCTATAGTTCATCAGTGATGATCCATTGTACATTAGTGATGGTCCACAGTACATCAGTGATGGTGCACAGTACATCAGTGATGGCCCATAGTACATCAGTGATGATCTATAGTACATCAGTAATGATCCACAGTACATCAATGATGATCCATTGTACACCAGTGATGGCCCATAGTACATCAGTGATGATCTATAGTACATCAGTGATGATCCTCAGTACATCAGGGATGGTCCATAGTACATCAGGGATGGTCCAGAGCACATCAGTGATGATCCATAGTACATCAGTGATGATCCACGGTACATTAGTGATGATCCACAGTACATCAGTGATGATCCACGGTACATCAGGGATGGTCCACAGTACATCAGTGATGATCCACAGTACATCAGGGATGGTCCACAGTACATCAGTGATGATCCATAGTACACCAGTGATAATCCATAGTACATCAGTGATGGCTCATAGTACATCAGTGATGGCTCATAGTACACCAGTGATGATCTATAGTACATCAGTGATGATCCATAGTACATCAGTGATGATCCATAGTACATTAGTGATGATCCATAGTACATTAGTGATGATCCATAGTGAATTAGTGATGATCCATAGTATATCAGTGATGATCCATAGTACACCAGTGATGATCCACAGTACATCAGTGATGTCCCATAGTACATCAGTGATGGCTCATAGTACATCAGTGATGATTCATAGTACATCAGTGATGATCCACAGTACATCAGTGATGATCCATAGTACACCTGTGATGGCCCATAGTACATCACTGATGATCCACGGTACATCAGTGATGATCCACAGTACATCAGGGATGGTCCACAATATATCAGTGATGATCCATAGTACACCAGTGATGATCCATTGTACACCAGTGATGATCCATAGTACACCAGGGATGATCCACAGTACATCAGTGATGATCCACAGTACACCAGTGATGATCCATAGTACACCAGTGATGGCCCATAGTACACCAGTGATGGCCCATAGTACACCAGTGATGGCCCATAGTACATCAGTGATGATCTATAGTACATCAGTAATGATCCACAGTACATCAGTGATGATCCACAGTACATCAGGGATGGTCCATAGTACATCAGGGATGGTCCATAGTACACCAGTGATGATCCATAGTACATCAGTGATGAACTATAGTACATCAGTGATGATCCACAGTACACCAGTAATGATCCATAGTACACCAGTGATGATCCATAGTACACCAGTGATGGTCCATAGTACACCAGTGATGATCTATAGTACATCAGTGATGATCTATAGTTCATCAGTGATGATCCATTGTACATTAGTGATGGTCCACAGTACATCAGTGATGGTGCACAGTACATCAGTGATGATCCACAGTACATCAGTGATGGCCCATAGTACATCAGTGATGATCTATAGTACATCAGTAATGATCCTCAGTACATCAGGGATGGTCCATAGTACATCAGTGATGATCCACGGTACATTAGTGATGATCCACAGTACATCAGTGATGATCCACGGTACATCAGGGATGGTCCACAGTACATCAGTGATGATCCACAGTACATCAGGGATGGTCCACAGTACATCAGTGATGATCCATAGTACACCAGTGATAATCCATAGTACATCAGTGACGGCTCATAGTACATCAGTGATGGCTCATAGTACATCAGTGATGATCCATAGTACATCAGTGATGATCCATAGTACATCAGTGATGATCCATAGTAAATCAGTGATGATCCACAGTACATCAGGGTTGGTCCACAGTACATCAGGGATGGTCCACAGTACATCAGTGATGATCCATAGTACATCAGTGATGATCCTCAGTACATCAGTGATGATCCACAGTACATCAGTGATGATCTATAGTACATCAGTGATGATCCATAGTACATCAGTGATGATCCTTAGTACATCAGTGATGATCCACAGTACATCAGTGATGATCCACAGTACATCAGGGATGATCCACAGTACATCAGTGATGATCCATAGTACACCAGTGATGATCCACAGTACATCAGTGATGATCTATAGTACATCAGTGATGATCCATAGTACATCAGTGATGATCCTTAGTACATCAGTGATGATCCACAGTACATCAGTGATGATCCACAGTACATCAGGGATGATCCACAGTACATCAGTGATGATCCATAGTACACCAGTGATGATCCATAGTACATTAGTGATGATCCACAGTACATCAGTGATGATCCACGGTACATCAGGGATGGTCCACAGTACATCAGTGATGATCCACAGTACATCAGGGATGGTCCACAGTACATCAGTGATGATCCATAGTACACCAGTGATAATACATAGTACATCAGTGATGGCTCATAGTACATCAGTGATGGCTCATAGTACATCAGTGATGATCCATTGTACATCAGTGATGATCCATTGTACACCAGTGATGATCCATAGTACACCAGGGATGATCCACAGTACATCAGTGATGATCCACAGTACACCAGTGATGATCCATAGTACACCAGTGATGGTCCATAGTACATCAGTGATGATCCACAGTACATCAGGGATGGTCCACAGTACATCAGTGATGATCCATAGTACACCAGTGATAATCCATAGTACATCAGTTACGGCTCATAGTACATCAGTGATGGCTCATAGTACATCAGTGATGATCCATAGTACATCAGTGATGATCCATAGTACATCAGTGATGATCCATAGTACATCAGTGATGATCCATAGTAAATCAGTGATGATCCACAGTACATCAGGGTTGGTCCACAGTACATCAGGGATGGTCCACAGTACATCAGGGATGGTCCACAGTACATCAGTGATGATCCTCAGTACATCAGTGATGATCCACAGTACATCAGTGATGATCTATAGTACATCAGTGATGATCCATAGTACATCAGTGATGATCCTTAGTACATCAGTGATGATCCACAGTACATCAGTGATGATCCACAGTACATCAGGGATGGTCCACAGTACATCAGTGATGATCCATAGTACACCAGTGATGATCCATAGTACATTAGTGATGATCCACAGTACATCAGTGATGATCCACGGTACATCAGGGATGGTCCACAGTACATCAGTGATGATCCACAGTACATCAGGGATGGTCCACAGTACATCAGTGATGATCCATAGTGCACCAGTGATAATCCATAGTACATCAGTGATGGCTCATAGTACATTAGTGATGGCTCATAGTACATCAGTGATAGTGATGAGCCGAACACCCCCGGGTTCGGTTCGCACCAGAACCCGCGAACGGACCGGAAGTTCGAACGAACATTAGAACCCTATTAAATACAATGGATGCGAACGTTCGAATTCTAAAGTGCTAATTATAACAACTATTATGCATGTTATTGTCCTAAAAAGGGTTTGGGAACCCGGGTTCTGCACCAGGGGACATGTATCAATGCAAAAAGAAGTTTTAAAAACGGTCGTTTTTCGGGAGCAGTCATTTTAATGATGCATAAAGTGAAAAAAAAAAGTCAAATATTCCTTTAAATATCGTACCTGGGGGGTGTCTAAAGTATGCCTGTGAAGTGCCACGTGTTTCCCGTGTTTAGAACTGTCCCTGCACAAAATGACACTTCTAAAGGAAAAAAAAGCCATTTAAAACTGCTTGCGGCTTTAATGTAATGTCTGGTCCCGGTAATATGGATGAAATTCTTTAAGAAAAATGGCATAGCTACCCCATGACCCCCCCCCCCCTACCCCAGCCCATTACCAGCCCCTTTGGGTCTTGTATGGATATTAAGGGGAACCCCGCACATAAAATAAAAAAGGCCCTATATACTCTGAACAGCCGTATACAGGCGGTGCATACAAGACAGGGACTGTAGGTTTGTTCTTATGTAGAATCTGTTTGTAATTTTGAACAGGTACATTGTTGAAGTGTAGCTCCAGCCCAAAAATCTATTTTTAAACTTTTTGGAAAACATAGGTAAGGGTTATCACCCCTGTAACATTTGTTTTGCTGTCTGTGCCCCTGTTCAGAACATTTCACCTCACTTTCCGTCCCAATGACAACTGTTTTTGAAATGTGGTGTTTTTCTTGAAACAAGGATTGCTGATAAAGCATCAGTACAGAGGAGACACCTTTCTCCCATATTTATTCTTACAGGAGAGAATTTTCCTTCCTAGTGGTAGATTTCCTCTCACTTCCTGTTGTCTTCTTGCGTTTGCAAGTAGGAGTCGTTTGTAAGTTGGATGTTTGAAAGTAGGGACCTGCCGTATATACTCTGCAGAAATAGGCCCCTTAGTTGTTGGTGTTGGCACAACACTGTAAGCACTCACAGTTACTCTTGGTTGGTGCTGGAACGCCCTGCTGTCAACTATTATATCAGGAATTTTAATTACATATAATTGTTGAACAGTGGTAGTAAAAATTGGGCCTTTGATGGTGGTGCTGGTGCCACAACACTGTAAGCCCTGACAGTTACTCTTGGTGGGTGCAGCAATGGGCCCTGCTGTGAATTATTAGATCAAGAATTGTAATTACATGCCCCTGTTGAACAGGGGCTGAAAAATTGGGCCTTAGGCACTGGTGGCACAACACTGCAACCCCTCACAGATACTGTACTTGGAGCACAGCAATGAGCCCTGTTGCAAAGTATTGCTTCAAAAATTGTAATGACACGCCCCTGTTAAACAGGGGCTGAAAAATTGGGCCTTAGGCACTGGTGGCACAACACTGCAACTCCTCACAGATACTGTACTTGGAGCACAGCAATGAGCCCTGTTGCAAAGTATTGCTTCAAAAATTGTAATTACACGCCCCTGTTAAACAGGGGCTGAAAAATTGGGCGTTAGGCACTGGTGGCGGCACCCATAAACAAAAATGATCTTCCAAGCTATCATCATCAATCGTATCATTGAGGACTCGGAGGAGGAGGATAGCCAGTCAACATAACAGCACAGGCACTCAGCATCAGCATCAGTCTTGAAGGGATGTGACATTTTAAAATCAATTAGTCTGTTATATCAGCATCAGGTGTGTGGTAGCTGGTGGTGATCCAAGACTGGTTCATCTTGATGAAAGTCAGTCGATCAACCGAGTCGGTGGACAGGCGCACCCTGTGATCCGTGACAAATCCTCCAGCAGCACTGAATGTGCGTTCCGAAAGAACGCTGGATGCAGGACAGGCCAGTAGCTCAATTGCATACTGTGCAAGCTCTGGCCAGTGATCCATCCTCAAGACCCAGTAAGCCAGAGGATTTTCGGTGGGGAAGGTGTCCAAGTCTGACCTTGCCCCTAGATATTCCTGCACCATGTTTATCAGACGCTGGCGATGGTTGCTGGAACCAATCATACTTTGGGGCTGCGGACTAAAGAATTGTCTGAACGCATCGGTCAGACGGCCACCTTCCCCACCGCTCCTTCTTTGACTGGCCGAAGCCTCAGCAACTCGTTGTCCAGGACCAGGAGTTTGCAACCTCCCAGTCTCTGGGAACGCGTTGCACAGACCTTTCTGCAAGGCCTCCCGGAGTTGTCTCATCCTCTGCTCCCTCTGCGACGGTAACATAAGGTCCGCAACCTTACCCTTGTACCGTGGATCAAGGAGAGTGGCCAGCCAGTAATGGTCCCTCTCCTTGATCCGAAGAATACGAGGATCCTTCCGCAGACTTTGCAGGATCAGGGAGGCCATGCAGCGTAGGTTTGCTGAGGCATTCGCTCCGGAGTCCTCTGGGTCACTAAGGACGACATGATCCGCAGCCACCTCCTCCCAGCCACGTACAAGTCCACTGGTTTCTTGGGACTGTAAATCATCCCTAAAAGACTGCTGCTGATGATGCTGAGTGCCAGCCTCCACCTCCATGCTGACACAATCCTCCTCCTCCTCCTCCTCCTCCTCCTCTTCCTGTGCGATGGGTGGGACAGAAGGAACACTGTCTGGGTAAAGGGGGCCTTGAGAGGCAAGGAAGTCCTCCTCTTCCTGCCTCTGTTCTGCCTCAAGTGCCCTGTCCATTATTCCACGCAGCGTGTGCTCCAACAGGTGGACAAGAGGTACAGTGTCACTGATGCATGCACTGTCACTGCTCACCATCCTCGTGGCCTCCTCAAATGGTGCCAGGACAGTGCATGCATCCCTGATCATGCCCCACTGGCGTGGAGAAAAAAAACCAAGCTCCCCTGACCCTGTCCTGGTGCCGTAGTCGCACAGGTACTCATTGATGGCCCTCTGCTGCGTGTGCAGCCGCTGCAGCATGGCCAACGTTGAGTTCCACCTGGTGGGCATGTCACATATAAGGCGGTTCTTGGGCAGGTTCAACTCCTTTTGCAGCTCAGCCAGGCGAGCACTGGCATTATAAGATCTGCGGAAATGCACACAGACTTTCCTGGCCTGCCTCAGGACATCCTGTAAGCCCGGGTACCTGCCCAAGAACCGCTGCACCACCAGGTTAAGGACGTGAGCCACACAGGGCACATGGGTCAGTTGTCCCTGTCGGAGGGCGGAGAGGAGGTTGGTGCCATTGTCGCAAACCACCATTCCTGGCTTAAGCTGGCGTGGCGTCAACCACCTCTCGGCCTGGCCCTGCAGAGCAGACAGGACCTCTGCCCCAGTGTGGCTTCTGTCCCCCAAACACACCAGCGCAAGCACGGCATGGCATCTTTTTGCCTGCGTACTTGCGTAGCCCCGTGAACGGCTACGGAGCACCGCTGGTTCATAGGACAAACCACAGGAAGAGGCCATGGAGGAAGAAGAAGAGGAGGGGGTGGAGGAGAGAGGTGTGTCACAACCAGTAGTAGCATTTTGGAGGCGTGGCGGTGGGACAACCTCCAACACTACTGCACCTTGTCCTGAATCCTTCCCAGCTGCCAAAAGAGTGACCCAATGGGCCGTGAAAGAAAGGTAACGTCCCTGTCCATGCCTGCTGGACCATGAGTCAGCGGTAATATGCACCTTACCGCTGACCGCCCTGTCCAGCGAGGCCAAGACATTGCCTTCCACATGCCGGTAGAGAGCCGGAATAGCCTTCCGTGAGAAAAAGTGGCGTTTGGGAACCTGCCACTGAGGAACCGCACATTGCACAAACTCACGGAAGGGGGCCGAGTCTACCAACTGAAAAGGCAGCAGTTGAAGCGCTAGCAATTTAGCCAAGCTAGCATTCAACCGCTGGGCATGTGGATGGCTGGGAGTGAACTTCTTTCGACGGTCCAGCAGCTGGGGCAGGGAAATTTGCCTGCTAGAATCGGACGTCGGTGTACTGCTAGCAGAGTGGGCGCAAGTACTTGGCTGTGACACACCTAATTCTACACCTTCATTCCTCTCAGTGCATGTTTCAGAGAGGACTGAAGTTATAGTGGGGTTGGAGATCCCAGCTGATGCGGTGCAAGGAGAGGTCCGCTTTGTTCTTTGGTGTGGGTCTTTGAGGTAGGCTTGCCAACGAGCTGCATGGCAGGTCAACATATGTCTGGTCAGGCATGTGGTACCCAAGCGGCTGATGTTTTGGCCACGCGATATACGCTTGAGACATATGTTGCAAACAGCAGCTGTGCGATCTGATGCACTAGCCTCAAAAAAGGCCCACACCAAAGAACTTTTTGAATGACGGGCAGAGGCAGCGCCCTGCACAGGCGGAGCTCTGCGGTGTGATTCCGTCGGTGTACTGCCCTTACGCTGGCCACCAAAGGGCATCCTGCCTCGTTGGAGATGTGCCTCCTCCTCATCCTCCTCCTCCTCCTCTCTCCTATTAGGCACCCACGTGGAGTCATTGACCTCATCATCCCCTCCCTCCTCATCACTGGAGCCAATCTGGCAGTATGCTGCAGCTGCTGGAACATGACTGCCAGATTGGTGTCCTTCTTGAGCATCCCCTCTGTCTGCTCTCACGCTACTGCCTTCCTCTAGCTGGGTTTCATCATCAGACCCTTCGAAACGCTGGGCATCCTCCTGGAGCATGTACCCAACACTGTGCTGAAACAGTTCGGGGGACTCCTCAGGAGGAGGACATGGTGGGTCTAGGGAAGGAGTGACTGATGATTTGTCTGACATTGATACCAGGGAAGACGACGCTTTGGCAGCTGCTTTTCCAGTACCCTGAGCCTGGGTGAGAGAGGATGAGGAGGAGGAGGAGGGCTTGGTCATCCACTCTACCAAGTCTTCGGCATGATGTGGCTCAACATGTCCAGCTGCCGAAAAGAAGGACAAGCGTGTCCCATGGCCATGTGCTGATGACAATGCACCGCGTCCACGACCAGCACTGTTGCCCCCAGACACAGAGCCTGCTTGCCCTCTTTTATTGCCTCCTGACTGTCTGCCTCTCCTTGTTTGCCTTCCAGACATTCTAATAGATGGCCTGCAGGGAGATGGGAAAAAAGCAATAAGGGCTACCTTCAGGTGTCCTTCTCTGTCCCTGGAAACAAGGACTTGCAGAGTGAAAGAAAAAAAACACTCTCCCTACCTACAGTTTTCTGTCCCTAGAAAAAATGTTTTTTTTAATCACAATATAGCACAAGGAAAATTAACTCACTGTCCTTACAGGTCCCTGGAAACAAGGACTTGCAGAGTGAAAGAAAAAAAACACTCTCCCTACCTACAGTTTTCTGTCCCTAGAAAAAAATGTTTTTTTTAATCACAATATAGCAAAAGGACAATTCACTCACTGTCCTTCCAGGTCCCTGGAAACAAGGACTTGCAGAGTGAAAGAAACTGACACTGTCCCTACCTAGAGTTTTCTGTCCCTGGAATAAATGTTTTTTTCAGCACAATATAGCACAAGGACAATTAACTCACTGTCCTTACAGGTCCCTGGAAACAAGGACTTGCAGAGTGAAAGAAAAAAAATACTCTCCCTACCTACAGTTTTCTGTCCCTAGAAAAAAATGTTTTTTTTAATCACAATATAGCAAAAGGACAATTCACTCACTGTCCTTCCAGGTCCCTGGAAACAAGGACTTGCAGAGTGAAAGAAACTGACACTGTCCCTACCTAGTGTTTTCTGTCCCTAGAATAAATGTTTTTTTTAATCACAATATAGCACAAGGAAAATTAACTCACTGTCCTTACAGGTCCCTGGAAACAAGGACTTGCAGAGTGAAAGAAAAAAAACACTCTCCCTACCTACAGTTTTCTGTCCCTAGAAAAAAATGTTTTTTTTAATCACAATATAGCAAAAGGACAATTCACTCACTGTCCTTCCAGGTCCCTGGAAACAAGGACTTGCAGAGTGAAAGAAACTGACACTGTCCCTACCTAGAGTTTTCTGTCCCTGGAATAAATGTTTTTTTCAGCACAATATAGCACAAGGACAATTAACTCACTGTCCTTACAGGTCCCTGGAAACAAGGACTTGCAGAGTGAAAGAAAAAAAATACTCTCCCTACCTACAGTTTTCTGTCCCTAGAAAAAAATGTTTTTTTTAATCACAATATAGCAAAAGGACAATTCACTCACTGTCCTTCCAGGTCCCTGGAAACAAGGACTTGCAGAGTGAAAGAAACTGACACTGTCCCTACCTAGTGTTTTCTGTCCCTAGAATAAATGTTTTTTTTAATCACAATATAGCACAAGGAAAATTAACTCACTGTCCTTACAGGTCCCTGGAAACAAGGACTTGCAGAGTGAAAGAAAAAAAACACTCTCCCTACCTACAGTTTTCTGTCCCTAGAAAAAAATGTTTTTTTTAATCACAATATAGCAAAAGGACAATTCACTCACTGTCCTTCCAGGTCCCTGGAAACAAGGACTTGCAGAGTGAAAGAAACTGACACTGTCCCTACCTAGAGTTTTCTGTCCCTGGAATAAATGTTTTTTTCAGCACAATATAGCACAAGGACAATTAACTCACTGTCCTTACAGGTCCCTGGAAACAAGGACTTGCAGAGTGAAAGAAAAAAAATACTCTCCCTACCTACAGTTTTCTGTCCCTAGAAAAAAATGTTTTTTTTAATCACAATATAGCAAAAGGACAATTCACTCACTGTCCTTCCAGGTCCCTGGAAACAAGGACTTGCAGAGTGAAAGAAACTGACACTGTCCCTACCTAGAGTTTTCTGTCCCTGGAATAAATGTTTTTTTCAGCACAATATAGCACAAGGACAATTAACTCACTGTCCTTACAGGTCCCTGGAAACAAGGACTTGCAGAGTGAAAGAAAAAAAATACTCTCCCTACCTACAGTTTTCTGTCCCTAGAAAAAAATGTTTTTTTTAATCACAATATAGCAAAAGGACAATTCACTCACTGTCCTTCCAGGTCCCTGGAAACAAGGACTTGCAGAGTGAAAGAAACTGACACTGTCCCTACCTAGAGTTTTCTGTCCCTAGAATAAATGTTTTTTTTAATCACAATATAGCAAAAGGACAATTCACTCACTGTCCTTCCAGGTCCCTGGAAACAAGGACTTGCAGAGTGAAAGAAACTGACACTGTCCCTACCTAGAGTTTTCTGTCCCTAGAATAAATGTTTTTTTTAATCACAATATAGCAAAAGGACAATTCACTCACTGTCCTTCCAGGTCCCTGGAAACAAGGACTTGCAGAGTGAAAGAAACTGACACTGTCCCTACCTAGAGTTTTCTGTCCCTAGAATAAATGTTTTTTTTAATCACAATATAGCAAAAGGACAATTCACTCACTGTCCTTCCAGGTCCCTGGAAACAAGGACTTGCAGAGTGAAAGAAACTGACACTGTCCCTACCTAGAGTTTTCTGTCCCTAGAATAAATGTTTTTTTTAATCACAATATAGCAAAAGGACAATTCACTCACTGTCCTTCCAGGTCCCTGGAAACAAGGACTTGCAGAGTGAAAGAAACTGACACTGTCCCTACCTAGAGTTTTCTGTCCCTAGAATAAATGTTTTTTTTAATCACAATATAGCAAAAGGACAATTCACTCACTGTCCTTCCAGGTCCCTGGAAACAAGGACTTGCAGAGTGAAAGAAACTGACACTGTCCCTACCTAGAGTTTTCTGTCCCTAGAATAAATGTTTTTTTTAATCACAATATAGCACAAGGAAAATTAACTCACTGTCCTTACAGGTCCCTGGAAACAAGGACTTGCAGAGTGAAAGAAAAAAAACACTCTCCCTACCTACAGTTTTCTGTCCCTAGAAAAAAATGTTTTTTTTAATCACAATATAGCAAAAGGACAATTCACTCACTGTCCTTCCAGGTCCCTGGAAACAAGGACTTGCAGAGTGAAAGAAACTGACACTGTCCCTACCTAGAGTTTTCTGTCCCTGGAATAAATGTTTTTTTCAGCACAATATAGCACAAGGACAATTAACTCACTGTCCTTACAGGTCCCTGGAAACAAGGACTTGCAGAGTGAAAGAAAAAAAATACTCTCCCTACCTACAGTTTTCTGTCCCTAGAAAAAAATGTTTTTTTTAATCACAATATAGCAAAAGGACAATTCACTCACTGTCCTTCCAGGTCCCTGGAAACAAGGACTTGCAGAGTGAAAGAAACTGACACTGTCCCTACCTAGAGTTTTCTGTCCCTGGAATAAATGTTTTTTTCAGCACAATATAGCACAAGGACAATTAACTCACTGTCCTTACAGGTCCCTGGAAACAAGGACTTGCAGAGTGAAAGAAAAAAAATACTCTCCCTACCTACAGTTTTCTGTCCCTAGAAAAAAATGTTTTTTTTAATCACAATATAGCAAAAGGACAATTCACTCACTGTCCTTCCAGGTCCCTGGAAACAAGGACTTGCAGAGTGAAAGAAACTGACACTGTCCCTACCTAGAGTTTTCTGTCCCTAGAATAAATGTTTTTTTTAATCACAATATAGCAAAAGGACAATTCACTCACTGTCCTTCCAGGTCCCTGGAAACAAGGACTTGCAGAGTGAAAGAAACTGACACTGTCCCTACCTAGAGTTTTCTGTCCCTAGAATAAATGTTTTTTTTAATCACAATATAGCAAAAGGACAATTCACTCACTGTCCTTCCAGGTCCCTGGAAACAAGGACTTGCAGAGTGAAAGAAACTGACACTGTCCCTACCTAGAGTTTTCTGTCCCTAGAATAAATGTTTTTTTCAGCACAATATAGCACAAGGACAATTAACTCACTGTCCTTACAGGTCCCTGGAAACAAGGACTTGCAGAGTGAAAGAAAAAAAATACTCTCCCTACCTACAGTTTTCTGTCCCTAGAAAAAAATGTTTTTTTTAATCACAATATAGCAAAAGGACAATTCACTCACTGTCCTTCCAGGTCCCTGGAAACAAGGACTTGCAGAGTGAAAGAAACTGACACTGTCCCTACCTAGAGTTTTCTGTCCCTAGAATAAATGTTTTTTTAAATCACAATATAGCAAAAGGACAATTCACTCACTGTCCTTCCAGGTCCCTGGAAACAAGGACTTGCAGAGTGAAAGAAACTGACACTGTCCCTACCTAGAGTTTTCTGTCCCTAGAATAAATGTTTTTTTTAATCACAATATAGCAAAAGGACAATTCACTCACTGTCCTTCCAGGTCCCTGGAAACAAGGACTTGCAGAGTGAAAGAAACTGACACTGTCCCTACCTAGAGTTTTCTGTCCCTAGAATAAATGTTTTTTTTAATCACAATATAGCAAAAGGACAATTCACTCACTGTCCTTCCAGGTCCCTGGAAACAAGGACTTGCAGAGTGAAAGAAACTGACACTGTCCCTACCTAGAGTTTTCTGTCCCTAGAATAAATGTTTTTTTTAAGCACACTATAGCAGAAGCACAAAACACACTGACACTCTCCCTACCTATCCTTCTCTTTCCCTAAACTAAAGGAATCCAGGTTAAGCAAGAAAGAAATAACAGTCACTGTCCCTGCCTATGCTACTCTATCCCTGCTCCGGAACACACTACACTAGGCCGCCGTGCTGGCGGCCTTTTATAGTGTGGGGCGTGTACTAAACACCCTCAGCAATAATTGGCCACAGGCATCCTGCCTGTGGCCAATCATTGCTCTCCTCGCTGCCGGCGCTGTGATTGGCCAAGCATGCGGGGTCACAGTGCATGCTTGGCCAATCACAGCGCCTGGATGACACTGCGATGGCGTAGTGCATTGTGGGCCGTTCGCGTCACTCGAATTTGGCGCGAACGGCCCAAATCGTTCGATCTTCGTCGAACGATCGAACAGCCAATGTTCGAGTCGAACGTATGTTCGACTCGAACACGAAGCTCATCCCTAATCAGTGATGATCCATAGTACATCAGTGATGATCCATAGTACATCTGAAATGATCCATAGTACATCAGTGATGATCCATAGTACATCAGTGATGATCCATAGTACATCAGTGATGGTCCACAGTACATCAGTGATGATCCACAGTACATTAGGGTTGGTCCACAGCACATCAGGGATGATCCACAGTACATCAGTGATGATCCATAGTACACCAGTGATGGCCCATAGTACATCAGTGATGATCTATAGTACATCAGTGATGATTCATAGTACATCAGTGATGATCCATAGTACATCAGTGATGGCCCATAGTACATCAGTGATGATCTATAGTACATCAGTGATGATCCACAGTACATCAGTGATGATCCAAAGTACATCAGTGATGATCCATAGTACACCAGTGATGATCCACAGTACATCAGTGATGGCCCATATTACACCAGTGAGGCTCATAGTACATCAGTGATGGTCCATAGTACATCAGTGATGATCCACAGTACATCAGTGATGATCCATAGTACACCAGTGATGGCCCATAGTACATCAGTGATGATCTATAGTACATCAGTGATGATCCTCAGTACATCAGGGATGGTCCATAGTACATCAGGGATGGTCCATAGTACATTAGTGTTGATCCATAGTACACCAGTGATGATCCATAGTACACCTGTGATGGCCCATAGTACATCAGTGATGATCCTCAGTACATCAGTGATGATCCACGGTACATTAGTGATGATCCACAGTACATCAGTGATGATCCACGGTACATCAGGGATGGTCCACAGTACATCAGTGATGATCCACAGTACATCAGTGATGATCCACAGTACATCAGTGATGATCCACAGTACATCAGTGATGATCCACAGTACATCAGGGTTGGTCCACATTACATCAGGGATGGTCCACAGTACATCAGTGATGATCCATAGTACAACAGTGATGATCCTCAGTACATCAGTGATGATCCACAGTACATCAGTGCTGATCTATAGTACATCAGTGATGATCCATAGTACATCAGTGATGATCCTTAGTACATCAGTGATGATCCACAGTACATCAGTGATGATCCACAGCACATCAGGGATGGTCCACAGTACATCAGTGATGATCCATAGTACACCAGTGATGATCCATATTACATCAGTGATGATCCATAGTACATCAGTGATGATCCATAGTACACCAGTGATGATCCACAGTACATCAGTGATGGCCCATAGTACATCAGTGATGGCTCATAGTACATCAGTGATGATCCATAGTACATCAGTGATGATCCACAGTACATCAGTGATGATCCATAGTACACCAGTGATGGCCCATAGTACATCAGTGATGATCTATAGTACATCAGTGATGATCCTCAGTACATCAGGGATGGTCCATAGTACATCAGGGATGGTCCACAGTACATCAGTGATGATCCATAGTACACCAGTGATGATCCATATTACATCAGTGATGATCCATAGTACATCAGTGATGATCCATAGTACACCAGTGATGATCCACAGTACATCAGTGATGGCCCATAGTACATCAGTGATGGCTCATAGTACATCAGTGATGATCCATAGTACATCAGTGATGATCCATAGTACATCAGTGATGATCCATAGTACATCAGTGATGATCCATAGTAAATCAGTGATGATCCACAGTACATCAGGGTTGGTCAACAGTGCATCAGGGATGGTCCACAGTACATCAGTGATGATACATAGTACATCAGTGATGATCCTCAGTACATCAGTGATGATCCACAGTACATCAGTGATGATCTATAGTACATCAGTGATGATCCATAGTACATCAGTGATGATCCTTAGTACATCAGTGATGATCCACAGTACATCAGTGATGATCCACAGTACATCAGGGATGATCCACAGTACATCAGGGATGGTCCATAGTACATCAGTGATGATCCACAGTACATCAGTGATAATCCACAGTACATCAGTGATGATCCACAGTACATCAGGGATGGTCCATAGTACATCAGTGATGATCCATAGTACATCAGTGATGATCCATAGTACATCAGTGATGATCTATAGTACATCAGTGATGATCCATAGTACATCAGTGATGATCCTCAGTACATCAGTGATGATCCTCAGTACATCAGTGATGATCCACAGTACATCAGTGATGATCTATAGTACATCAGTGATGATCCACAGTACATCAGTGTTGGTCCACAGTACATCAGTGATGATCCATAGTACACCAGTGATGATCCATAGTACACCAGTGATGATCCATAGTACATCAGTGATGATCCATAGTACATCAGTAATGATCCATAGTACATACGTGATGAACCATAGTACATTAGTGATGATCCATAGTACATCAGTGATGATCCATAATACACCAGTGATGATCCACAGTACATCAGTGATGTCCCATAGTACAGCAGTGATGGCTCAAAGTACATCTGTGATGATCCATAGTACATCAGTAATGATCCACAGTACATCAGTGATGATCCATAGTACACCAGTGATGGCCCATAGTACATCAGTGATGATCCATAGTACATCCGTGATGATCCACAGTACATCAGGGATGGTACATAGTACATCAGGGATGGTCCATAGTACATCAGGGATGGTCCATAGTACATCAGTGATGATCCATAGTACACCAGTGATGATCCATAGTACACCCTTGATGGCCCATAGTACATCAGTGATGATCCACGGTACATCAGTGATGATCCACAGTACATCAGTGATGATCCACAGTACATCAGGGATGATCCACAGTACATCAGGTATGATCCACAGTACATCAGTGATAATCCATAGTACACCAGTGATGATCCATAGTACACCAGTGATGGCTCATAGAACATCAGTGATGATCCATAGTACATCAGTGATGATCCTCAGTACATCAGTGATGATCCACAGTACATCAGTAATGATCTATAGTACATCAGTGATGATCCATAGTACATCAGTGATGATCCTCAGTACATCAGTGATGATCCACAGTACATCAGTGATGATCTATAGTACATCAGTGATGATCCATAGTACATCAGTGATGATCCTTAGTACATCAGTGATGATCCACAGTACATCAGTGATGATCCACAGTACATCAGGGATGATCCACAGTACATCAGGGATGGTCCATAGTACATCAGTGATGATCCACAGTACATCAGTGATAATCCACAGTACATCAGTGATGATCCACAGTACATCAGTGATGATCTATAGTACATCAGTGATGATCCATAGTACATCAGTGATGATCCATAGTACATCAGTGATGATCTATAGTACATCAGTGATGATCCATAGTACATCAGTGATGATCCTCAGTACATCAGTGATGATCCTCAGTACATCAGTGATGATCCACAGTACATCAGTGATGATCTATAGTACATCAGTGATGATCCACAGTACCTCAGTGTTGGTCCACAGTACATCAGTGATGATCCATTGTACACCAGTGATGATCCATAGTACACCAGTGATGATCCATAGTACATCAGTGATGATCCATAGTACATCAGTAATGATCCATAGTACATAAGTGATGAACCATAGTACATTAGTGATGATCCATAGTACATCAGTGATGATCCATAATACACCAGTGATGATCCACAGTACATCAGTGATGTCCCATAGTACATCAGTGATGGCTCATAGTACATCAGTGATGATCCATAGTACATCAGTAATGATCCACAGTACATCAGTGATGATCCATAGTACACCAGTGATGGCCCATAGTACATCAGTGATGATCCATAGTACATCCGTGATGATCCACAGTACATCAGGGATGGTCCATAGTACATCAGGGATGGTCCATAGTACATCAGGGATGGTCCATAGTACATCAGGGATGGTCCATAGTACATCAGGGATGGTCCATAGTACATCAGTGATGATCCATAGTACACCAGTGATGATCCATAGTACACCCGTGATGGTCCATAGTACATCAGTGATGATCCACGGTACATCAGTGATGATCCACAGTACATCAGTGATAATCCACAGTACATCAGTGATGATCCACAGTACATCAGTGATGATCCATAGTACAACAGTGATGATCTATAGTACATCAGTGATGATCCACAGTACATCAGTGATGATCCATAGTACATCAGTGATGATCCTCAGTACATCAGTGATGATCCTCAGTACATCAGTGATGATCCACAGTACATCAGTGATGATCTATAGTACATCAGTGATGATCCATAGTACATCAGTGATGATCCTTAGTACATCAGTGATGATCCACAGTACATCAGTGATGATCCATAGTACACCAGTGATGGTCCATAGTACACCAGTGATGATCTATAGTACATCAGTGATGATCTATAGTTCATCAGTGATGATCCATTGTACATTAGTGATGGTCCACAGTACATCAGTGATGGTGCACAGTACATCAGTGATGATCCACAGTACATCAGTGATGGCCCATAGTACATCAGTGATGATCTATAGTACATCAGTAATGATCCACAGTACATCAGTGATGATCCATTGTACACCAGTGATGGCCCATAGTACATCAGTGATGATCTATAGTACATCAGTGATGATCCTCAGTACATCAGGGATGGTCCATAGTACATCAGGGATGGTCCAGAGTACATCAGTGATGATCCATAGTACACCAGTGATGATCCATGGTACACCCGTGATGGCCCATAGTATATCAGTGATGATCCTCAGTACATCAGTGATGATCCACTGTACATTAGTGATGATCCACAGTACATCAGTGATGATCCACGGTACATCAGGGATGGTCCACAGTACATCAGTGATGATCCACAGTACATCAGGGATGGTCCACAGTACATCAGTGATGAACCATAGTACACCAGTGATAATCCATAGTACATCAGTGATGGCTCATAGTACATCAGTGATGGCTCATAGTACATCAGTGATGATCCATAGTACATCAGTGATGATCCATAGTACATCAGTGATGATCCATAGTACATTAGTGATGATCCATAGTACATTAGTGATGATCCATAGTACATCAGTGATGATCCATAGTACACCAGTGATGATCCACAGTACATCAGTGATGTCCCATAGTACATCAGTGATGGCTCATAGTACATCAGTGATGATTCATAGTACATCAGTGATGATCCACAGTACATCAGTGATGATCCATAGTACACCAGTGATGGCCCATTGTACATCAGTGATGATCTATAGTACATCAGTGATGATCCTCAGTACATCAGGGATGGTCCATAGTACATCAGGGATGGTCCATAGTACAGCAGGGATGGTCCATAGTACATCAGTGATGATCCATAGTACACCAGTGATGATCCATAGTACACCCGTGATGGCCCATAGTACATCAGTGATGATCCACGGTACATCAGTGATGATCCACAGTACATCAGTGATGATCCACAGTACATCAGGTATGATCCACAGTACATCAGTGATGATCCATAGTACACCAGTGATGATCCATAGTACACCAGTGATGGCTCATAGTACATCAGTGATGATCCATAGTACATCAGTGATGATCCTCAGTACATCAGTGATGATCCACAGTACATCAGTGATGATCCACAGTACATCAGGGATGGTCCACAGTACATCAGTGATGATCCATAGTACATCAGTGATGATCCACAGTACATCAGTGATGATCCACAGTACATCAGGGTTGGTCCACATTACATCAGGGATGGTCCACAGTACATCAGTGATGATCCATAGTACAACAGTAATGATCCTCAGTACATCAGTGATGATCCACAGTACATCAGTGATGATCTATAGTACATCAGTGATGATCCTCAGTACATCAGGGATGGTCCATAGTACATCAGGGATGGTCCATAGTACATCAGTGATGATCCATAGTACACCAGTGATAATCCATAGTACATCAGTGATGGCTCATAGTACATCAGTGATGGCTCATAGTACATCAGTGATGATCCATAGTACATCAGTGATGATCCATAGTACATCAGTGATGATCCATAGTACATCAGTGATGATCCACAGTACATCAGGGTTGGTCCACAGTACATCAGGGATGGTCCACAGTACATCAGTGATGATCCATTGTACACCAGTGATGGCCCATAGTACATCAGTGATGATCTATAGTACATCAGTGATGATCCTCAGTACATCAGGGATGGTCCATAGTACATCAGGGATGGTCCAGAGTACATCAGTGATGATCCATAGTACACCAGTGATGATCCATGGTACACCCGTGATGGCCCATAGTATATCAGTGATGATCCTCAGTACATCAGTGATGATCCACTGTACATTAGTGATGATCCACAGTACATCAGTGATGATCCACAGTACATCAGGGATGGTCCACAGTACATCAGTGATGATCCACAGTACATCAGGGATGGTCCACAGTACATCAGTGATGAACCATAGTACACCAGTGATAATCCATAGTACATCAGTGATGGCTCATAGTACATCAGTGATGGCTCATAGTACATCAGTGATGATCCATAGTACATCAGTGATGATCCATAGTACATCAGTGATGATCCATAGTACATTAGTGATGATCCATAGTACATTAGTGATGATCCATAGTACATTAGTGATGATCCATAGTACATCAGTGATGATCCATAGTACACCAGTGATGATCCACAGTACATCAGTGATGTCCCATAGTACATCAGTGATGGCTCATAGTACATCAGTGATGATTCATAGTACATCAGTGATGATCCACAGTACATCAGTGATGATCCATAGTACACCAGTGATGGCCCATTGTACATCAGTGATGATCTATAGTACATCAGTGATGATCCTCAGTACATCAGGGATGGTCCATAGTACATCAGGGATGGTCCATAGTACAGCAGGGATGGTCCATAGTACATCAGTGATGATCCATAGTACACCAGTGATGATCCATAGTACACCCGTGATGGCCCATAGTACATCAGTGATGATCCACGGTACATCAGTGATGATCCACAGTACATCAGTGATGATCCACAGTACATCAGGTATGATCCACAGTACATCAGTGATGATCCATAGTACACCAGTGATGATCCATAGTACACCAGTGATGGCTCATAGTACATCAGTGATGATCCATAGTACATCAGTGATGATCCTCAGTACATCAGTGATGATCCACAGTACATCAGTGATGATCCACAGTACATCAGGGATGGTCCACAGTACATCAGTGATGATCCATAGTACATCAGTGATGATCCACAGTACATCAGTGATGATCCACAGTACATCAGGGTTGGTCCACATTACATCAGGGATGGTCCACAGTACATCAGTGATGATCCATAGTACAACAGTAATGATCCTCAGTACATCAGTGATGATCCACAGTACATCAGTGATGATCTATAGTACATCAGTGATGATCCTCAGTACATCAGGGATGGTCCATAGTACATCAGGGATGGTCCATAGTACATCAGTGATGATCCATAGTACACCAGTGATAATCCATAGTACATCAGTGATGGCTCATAGTACATCAGTGATGGCTCATAGTACATCAGTGATGATCCATAGTACATCAGTGATGATCCATAGTACATCAGTGATGATCCATAGTACATCAGTGATGATCCACAGTACATCAGGGTTGGTCCACAGTACATCAGGGATGGTCCACAGTACATCAGTGATGATCCATAGTACATCAGTGATGATCCTCAGTACATCAGTGATGATCCACAGTACATCAGTGATGATCTATAGTACATCAGTGATGATCCATAGTACATCAGTGATGATCCTTAGTACATCAGTGATGATCCACAGTACATCAGTGATGATCCACAGTACATCAGGGATGGTCCACAGTACATCAGTGATGATCCATAGTACACCAGTGATGATCCATAGTACATCAGTGATGATCCATAGTACATCAGTGATGATCCATAGTACACCAGTGATGATCCACAGTACATCAGTGATGGCTCATAGTACATCAGTGATGATCCATAGTACATCAGTGATGATCCACAGTACATCAGTGATGATCCATAGTACACCAGTGATGGCCCATAGTACATCAGTGATGATCTATAGTACATCAGTGATGATCCTCAGTACATCAGGGATGGTCCATAGTACATCAGGGATGGTCCATAGTACATCAGTGATGATCCATAGTACACCAGTGATGATCCATAGTACACCCGTGATGGCCCATAGTACATCAGTGATGATCCTCAGTACATCAGTGATGATCCACGGTACATTAGTGATGATCCACAGTACATCAGTGATGATCCATGGTACATCAGGGATGGTCCACAGTACAACAGTGATGATCCACAGTACATCAGGGATGGTCCACAGTACATCAGTGATGATCCATCGTACACCAGTGATAATCCATAGTACATCAGTGATGATCCATAGTACATCAGTGATGATCCAAACTACATCAGTGATGATCCATAGTACATCAGTGATGATCCACAGTACATCAGTGATGATCCACAGTACATCAGGGTTGGTTCACAGTACATCAGGGATGGTCCACAGTACATCAGTGATGATCCATAGTACAACAGTGATGATCCTCAGTACATCAGTGATGATCCACAGTACATCAGTGATGATCTATAGAACATCAGTGATGATCCACAGTACATCAGTGATAGTCCACAGTACATCAGTGATGGTCCACAGTACATCAGTGATAATCCACAGTACATCAGTGATGATCCACAGAACATCAGTGATGATCCATAGTACAACAGTGATGATCTATTGTACATCAGTGATGATCCACAGTACATCAGTGATGATCCATAGTACATCAGTGATGATCCTCAGTACATCAGTGATGATCCACAGTACATCAGTGATGATCTATAGTACATCAGTGATGATCCACAGTACATCAGTGATGATCCACAGTACATCAGGGATGGTCCACAGTACATCAGTGATGATCCATAGTACACCAGTGATGATCCATAGTACATCAGTGATGATCCATAGTACATCAGTGATGATCAATAGTACATCAGTGATGATCCTTAGTACACCAGTGATGATCCACAGTACATCAGTGATGGCTCATAGTACATCAGTGATGATCCATAGTACATCAGTGATGATCCACAGTACATCAGTGATGATCCATTGTACACCAGTGATGGCCCATAGTACATCAGTGATGGTCCACAGTACATCAGTGATAATCCACAGTACATCAGTGATGATCCACAGTACATCAGTGATGATCCATAGTACAACAGTGATGATCTATAGTACATCAGTGATGATCCACAGTACATCAGTGATGATCCATAGTACATCAGTGATGATCCTCAGTACATCAGTGATGATCCTCAGTACATCAGTGATGATCCACAGTACATCAGTGATGATCTATAGTACATCAGTGATGATCTATAGTACATCAGTGATGATCCACAGTACATCAGTGATGATCCACAGTACATCAGTGATGATCCATAGTACACCAGTGATGGTCCATAGTACACCAGTGATGATCTATATTACATCAGTGATGATCTATAGTTCATCAGTGATGATCCATTGTACATTAGTGATGGTCCACAGTACATCAGTGATGGTGCACAGTACATCAGTGATGATCCACAGTACATCAGTGATGGCCCATAGTACATCAGTGATGATCTATAGTACATCAGTAATGATCCACAGTACATCAGTGATGATCCATTGTACACCAGTGATGGCCCATAGTACATCAGTGATGATCTATAGTACATCAGTGATGATCCTCAGTACATCAGGGATGGTCCATAGTACATCAGGGATGGTCCAGAGTACATCAGTGATGATCCATAGTACACCAGTGATGATCCATGGTACACCCGTGATGGCCCATAGTACATCAGTGATGATCCTCAGTACATTAGTGATGATCCACGGTACATTAGTGATGATCCACAGTACATCAGTGATGATCCACGGTACATCAGGGATGGTCCACAGTGCATCAGTGATGATCCACAGTACATCAGGGATGGTCCACAGTACATCAGTGATGATCCATAGTACACCAGTGATAATCCATAGTACATCAGTGATGGCTCATAGTACATCAGTGATGGCTCATAGTACATCACTGATGGCTCATAGTACATCAGTGATGATCCATAGTACATCAGTGATGATCCAAAGTACATCAGTGATGATCCATAGTACATCAGTGATGATCCATAGTACATCAGTGATGATCCACAGTACATCAGTGATGATCCACAGTACATCAGGGTTGGTCCACAGTACATCAGGGATGGTCCACAGTACATCAGTGATGATCCATAGTACAACAGTGATGATCCTCAGTACATCAGTGATGATCCACAGTACATCAGTGATGATCTATAGAACATCAGTGATGATCCACAGTACATCAGTGATAGTCCACAGTACATCAGTGATGGTCCACAGTACATCAGTGATAATCCACAGTACATCAGTGATGATCCACAAAACATCAGTGATGATCCATAGTACAACAGTGATGATCTATAGTACATCAGTGATGATCCACAGTACATCAGTGATGATCCATAGTACATCAGTGATGATCCTCAGTACATCAGTGATGATCCACAGTACATCAGTGATGATCTATAGTACATCAGTGATGATCCACAGTACATCAGTGATGATCCACAGTACATCAGGGATGGTCCACAGTACATCAGTGATGATCCATAGTACACCAGTGATGATCCATAGTACATCAGTGATGATCCATAGTACATCAGTGATGATCCATAGTACATCAGTGATGATCCTTAGTACACCAGTGATGATCCACAGTACATCAGTGATGGCTCATAGTATATCAGTGATGATCCATAGTACATCAGTGATGATCCACAGTACATCAGTGATGATCCATTGTACACCAGTGATGGCCCATAGTACATCAGTGATGGTCCACAGTACATCAGTGATAATCCACAGTACATTAGTGATGATCCACAGTACATCAGTGATGATCCATAGTACAACAGTGATGATCTATAGTACATCAGTGATGATCCACAGTACATCAGTGATGATCCATAGTACATCAGTGATGATCCTTAGTACACCAGTGATGATCCACAGTACATCAGTGATGATCCATAGTACACCAGTGATGGTCCATAGTACACCAGTGATGATCTATAGTACATCAGTGATGATCTATAGTTCATCAGTGATGATCCATTGTACATTAGTGATGGTCCACAGTACATCAGTGATGGTGCACAGTACATCAGTGATGATCCACAGTACATCAGTGATGGCCCATAGTACATCAGTGATGATCTATAGTACATCAGTAATGATCCACAGTACATCAGTGATGATCCATTGTACACCGGTGATGGCCCATAGTACATCAGTGATGATCTATAGTACATCAGTGATGATCCTCAGTACATCAGGGATGGTCCATAGTACATCAGGGATGGTCCAGAGTACATCAGTGATGATCCATAGTACACCAGTGATGATCCATGGTACACCCGTGATGGCCCATAGTACATCAGTGATGATCCTCAGTACATCAGTGATGATCCACGGTACATTAGTGATGATCCACAGTACATCAGTGATGATCCACAGTACATCAGTGATGATCTATAGTACATCAGTGATGATCCATAGTACATCAGTGATGATCCTTAGTACATCAGTGATGATCCACAGTACATCAGTGAGGATCCATAGTACACCAGTGATGGTCCATAGTACACCAGTGATGATCTATAGTACATCAGTGATGATCTATAGTTCATCAGTGATGATCCATTGTACATTAGTGATGGTCCACAGTACATCAGTGATGGTGCACAGTACATCAGTGATGATCCACAGTACATCAGTGATGGCCCATAGTACATCAGTGATGATCTATAGTACATCAGTAATGATCCACAGTACATCAGTGATGATCCATTGTACACCAGTGATGGCCCATAGTACATCAGTGATGATCTATAGTACATCAGTGATGATCCTCAGTACATCAGGGATGGTCCATAGTACATCAGGGATGGTCCAGAGTACATCAGTGATGATCCATAGTACACCAGTGATGATCCATGGTACACCCGTGATGGCCCATAGTACATCAGTGATGATCCTCAGTACATCAGTGATGATCCACGGTACATTAGTGATGATCCACAGTACATCAGTGATGATCCACGGTACATCAGGGATGGTCCACAGTACATCAGTGATGTTCCACAGTACATCAGGGATGGTCCACAGTACATCAGTGATGATCCATAGTACACCAGTGATAATCCATAGTACATCAGTGATGGCTCATAGTACATCAGTGATGGCTCATAGTACATCAGTGATGATCCATAGTACATCAGTGATGATCCAAAGTACATCAGTGATGATCCATAGTACATCAGTGATGATCCAGAGTACATCAGTGATGATCCACAGTACATCAGGGTTGGTCCACAGTACATCAGGGATGGTCCACAGTACATCAGTGATGATCCATAGTACAACAGTGATGATCCTCAGTACATCAGTGATGATCCACAGTACATCAGTGATGATCTATAGAACATCAGTGATGATCCATAGTACACCAGTGATAATCCATAGTACATCAGTGATGGCTCATAGTACATCAGTGATGATCCACAGAACATCAGTGATGATCCATAGTACAACAGTGATGATCTATAGTACATCAGTGATGATCCACAGTACATCAGTGATGATCCACAGTACATCAGTGATGATCCTCAGTACATCAGTGATGATCCACAGTACATCAGTGATGATCTATAGTACATCAGTGATGATCCACAGTACATCAGTGATGATCCACAGTACATCAGGGATGGTCCACAGTACATCAGTGATGATCCATAGTACACCAGTGATGATCCATAGTACATCAGTGATGATCCATAGTACATCAGTGATGATCAATAGTACATCAGTGATGATCCTTAGTACACCAGTGATGATCCACAGTACATCAGTGATGGCTCATATTACATCAGTGATGATCCATAGTACATCAGTGATGATCCACAGTACATCAGTGATGATCCATTGTACACCAGTGATGGCCCATAGTACATCAGTGATGGTCCACAGTACATCAGTGATAATCCACAGTACATCAGTGATGATCCACAGTACATCAGTGATGATCCATAGTACAACAGTGATGATCTATAGTACATCAGTGATGATCCACAGTACATCAGTGATGATCCATAGTACATCAGTGATGATCCTCAGTACATCAGTGATGATCCTCAGTACATCAGTGATGATCCACAGTACATCAGTGATGATCTATAGTACATCAGTGATGATCCATAGTACATCAGTGATGATCCTCAGTACATCAGTGATGATCCACAGTACATCAGTGATGGTCCATAGTACATCAGGGATGGTCCAGAGTACATCAGTGATGGTCCATAGTACACCAGTGATGATCCATGGTACACCCGTGATGGCCCATAGTACATCAGTGATGATCCTCAGTACATCAGTGATGATCCACGGTACATTAGTGATGATCCACAGTACATCAGTGATGATCCACGGTACATCAGGGATGGTCCACAGTACATCAGTGATGATCCACAGTACATCAGGGATGGTCCACAGTACATCAGTGATGATCCATAGTACACCAGTGATAATCCATAGTACATCAGTGATGGCTCATAGTACATCAGTGATGGCTCATAGTACATCAGTGATGATCCATAGTACATCAGTGATGATCCAAAGTACATCAGTGATGATCCATAGTACATCAGTGATGATCCACAGTACATCAGTGATGATCCACAGTACATCAGGGTTGGTCCACAGTACATCAGGGATGGTCCACAGTACATCAGTGATGATCCATAGTACAACAGTGATGATCCTCAGTACATCAGTGATGATCCACAGTACATCAGTGATGATCTATAGAACATCAGTGATGATCCACAGTACATCAGTGATAGTCCACAGTACATCAGTGATGGTCCACAGTACATCCGTGATAATCCACAGTACATCAGTGATGATCCACAGAACATCAGTGATGATCCATAGTACAACAGTGATGATCTATAGTACATCAGTGATGATCCACAGTACATCAGTGATGATCCACAGTACATCAGTGATGATCCTCAGTACATCAGTGATGATCCACAGTACATCAGTGATGATCTATAGTACATCAGTGATGATCCACAGTACATCAGTGATGATCCACAGTACATCAGGGATGGTCCACAGTACATCAGGGATGGTCCACAGTACATCAGTGATGATCCATAGTACACCAGTGATGATCCATAGTACATCAGTGATGATCCATAGTACATCAGTGATGATCAATAGTACATCAGTGATGATCCATTGTACACCAGTGATGGCCCATAGTACATCAGTGATGATCTATAGTACATCAGTGATGATCCTCAGTACATCAGGGATGGTCCATAGTACATCAGGGATGGTCCAGAGTACATCAGTGATGATCCATAGTACACCAGTGATGATCCATGGTACACCCGTGATGGCCCATAGTACATCAGTGATGATCCTCAGTACATCAGTGATGATCCACGGTACATTAGTGATGATCCACAGTACATCAGTGATGATCCACGGTACATCAGGGATGGTCCACAGTACATCAGTGATGTTCCACAGTACATCAGGGATGGTCCACAGTACATCAGTGATGATCCATAGTACACCAGTGATAATCCATAGTACATCAGTGATGGCTCATAGTACATCAGTGATGGCTCATAGTACATCAGTGATGATCCATAGTACATCAGTGATGATCCAAAGTACATCAGTGATGATCCATAGTACATCAGTGATGATCCAGAGTACATCAGTGATGATCCACAGTACATCAGGGTTGGTCCACAGTACATCAGGGATGGTCCACAGTACATCAGTGATGATCCATAGTACAACAGTGATGATCCTCAGTACATCAGTGATGATCCACAGTACATCAGTGATGATCTATAGAACATCAGTGATGATCCATAGTACACCAGTGATAATCCATAGTACATCAGTGATGGCTCATAGTACATCAGTGATGATCCACAGAACATCAGTGATGATCCATAGTACAACAGTGATGATCTATAGTACATCAGTGATGATCCACAGTACATCAGTGATGATCCACAGTACATCAGTGATGATCCTCAGTACATCAGTGATGATCCACAGTACATCAGTGATGATCTATAGTACATCAGTGATGATCCACAGTACATCAGTGATGATCCACAGTACATCAGGGATGGTCCACAGTACATCAGTGATGATCCATAGTACACCAGTGATGATCCATAGTACATCAGTGATGATCCATAGTACATCAGTGATGATCAATAGTACATCAGTGATGATCCTTAGTACACCAGTGATGATCCACAGTACATCAGTGATGGCTCATATTACATCAGTGATGATCCATAGTACATCAGTGATGATCCACAGTACATCAGTGATGATCCATTGTACACCAGTGATGGCCCATAGTACATCAGTGATGGTCCACAGTACATCAGTGATAATCCACAGTACATCAGTGATGATCCACAGTACATCAGTGATGATCCATAGTACAACAGTGATGATCTATAGTACATCAGTGATGATCCACAGTACATCAGTGATGATCCATAGTACATCAGTGATGATCCTCAGTACATCAGTGATGATCCTCAGTACATCAGTGATGATCCACAGTACATCAGTGATGATCTATAGTACATCAGTGATGATCCATAGTACATCAGTGATGATCATTAGTACATCAGTGATGATCCACAGTACATCAGTGATGATCCATAGTACACCAGTGATGGTCCATAGTACACCAGTGATGATCTATAGTACATCAGTGATGATCTATAGTTCATCAGTGATGATCCATTGTACATTAGTGATGGTCCACAGTACATCAGTGATGGTGCACAGTACATCAGTGATGATCCACAGTACATCAGTGATGGCCCATAGTACATCAGTGATGATCTATAGTACATCAGTAATGATCCACAGTACATCAGTGATGATCCATTGTACACCAGTGATGGCCCATAGTACATCAGTGATGATCTATAGTACATCAGTGATGATCCTCAGTACATCAGGGATGGTCCATAGTAGACATGTGCACTGCCAAAAAAATCGTTAGTTTTCGTTTTCGTTTCATTCGTTTTGTTTTTTTTTTCGTTTTTCGGGTCATTCGTTATGATCGCAATTCGTAAATTCGTAAATTTGTACATTTGTAAATTTATACATTCGTAAATTTGTACATTCGTGAATTTGTACATTCGTAAATTTGTACATTCGTAAATTTATACATTCGTAAATTCGTACATTCGTAAATTTATACATTCGTAAATTTATACATTCGTAATTTCGGAAATTTGGAAATTTGATATTTTCGAAAACCCGAAAATTTGAAAATCTGAAAAAATAACTATTAAATTATAGTTGTAATTTCCTTTCAAATTTGGCTGTTAGCGAACGTAACGAATACAAATTTATCTGAAGTTAGGCATAACCTGAAATAACAAATGCCGCATCTAAACAAATGGAACGGAACAAATTAATAATAATAATAATAAAACGTTTTTATTATTATTATTATTGTTATTTATTATTATTATTAATTCATTACGTTCCATTCGTTTAGATACGGCATTCATTATGTCGGAAAACAATTCGTAACTTCGTTAAGTTCACTAACAGCCAAATTTGAAAGGAAATTACAATACCTATAATTGAATAGTTAGTAATAGTTAAGTTATTAGTTAATTATTATTTCAGATATCCGAATTTACTAATTTACGATTGTACGAATGTACAAATTTACGAATGTACGAATATTCGGAAATTCGTAAATTCAAATTTACGAATTTCCGGATAGTTGTACATTTGTAAATTCGTGCATTGGTAAATTCGTATATTCGTAAATTCGTACATTCGTAAATTTGAATTTACGAATATTCGTTAAAATTTGTTAAATGAGTTTTCGTTAATTCGGATATTTTCGAATTAACGAATTTGTCGAAATTCGTTAAAAAACGAATTCGGAACGAAACGAATTGCACATGTCTAGTCCATAGTACATCAGGGATGGTCCAGAGTACATCAGTGATGATCCATAGTACACCAGTGATGATCCATGGTACACCCGTGATGGCCCATAGTACATCAGTGATGATCCTCAGTAAATCAGTGATGATCCACGGTACATTAGTGATGATCCACCGTACATCAGTGATGATCCACGGTACATCAGGGATGGTCCACAGTACATCAGTGATGATCCACAGTACATCAGGGATGGTCCACAGTACATCAGTGATGATCCATAGTACACCAGTGATAATCCATAGTACATCAGTGATGGCTCATAGTACATCAGTGATGGCTCATAGTACATCAGTGATGATCCATAGTACATCAGTGATGATCCATAGTACATCAGTGATGATCCATAGTACATCAGTGATGATCCATAGTACATTAGTGATGATCCATAGTACATTAGTGATGATACATAGTACATTAGTGATGATCCATAGTACATCAGTGATGATCCATAGTACACCAGTGATGATCCATAGTACACCAGTGATGATCCACAGTACATCAGTGATGTCCCATAGTACATCAGTGATGGCTCATAGTACATCAGTGATGATTCATAGTACATCAGTGATGATCCACAGTACATCAGTGATGATCCATAGTACACCAGTGATGGCCCATTGTACATCAGTGATTATCTATAGTACATCAGTGATGATCCTCAGTACATCAGGGATGGTCCATAGTACATCAGGGATGGTCCATAGTACATCAGGGATGGTCCATAGTACACCAGTGATGATCCATGGTACACCCGTGATGGCCCATAGTACATCAGTGATGAACCTCAGTACATCAGTGATGATCCACGGTACATTAGTGATGATCCACAGTACATCAGTGATGATCCACGGTACATCAGGGATGGTCCACAGTACATCAGTGATGATCCACAGTACATCAGGGATGGTCCACAGTACATCAGTGATGATCCATAGTACACCAGTGATAATCCATAGTACATCAGTGATGGCTCATAGTACATCAGTGATGGCTCATAGTACATCAGTGATGATCCATAGTACATCAGTGATGATCCATAGTACATCAGTGATGATCCATAGTACATCAGTGATGATCCATAGTACATTAGTGATGATCCATAGTACATTAGTGATGATCCATAGTACATTAGTGATGATCCATAGTACATTAGTGATGATCCATAGTACATCAGTGATGATCCATAGTACACCAGTGATGATCCACAATACATCAGTGATGTCCCATAGTACATCAGTGATGGCTCATAGTACATCAGTGATGATTCATAGTACATCAGTGATGATCCACAGTACATCAGTGATGATCCATAGTACACCAGTGATGGCCCATTGTACATCAGTGATGATCTATAGTACATCAGTGATGATCCTCAGTACATCAGGGATGGTCCATAGTACATCAGGGATGGTCCATAGTACATCAGGGATGGTCCATAGTACATCAGTGATGATCCATAGTACACCAGTGATGATCCATAGTACACCCGTGATGGCCCATAGTACATCAGTGATGATCCACGGTACATCAGTGATGATCCACAGTACATCAGTGATGATCCACAGTACATCAGGTATGATCCACAGTACATCAGTGATGATCCATAGTACACCAGTGATGATCCATAGTACACCAGTGATGGCTCATAGTACATCAGTGATGATCCATAGTACATCAGTGATGATCCTCAGTACATCAGTGATGATCCACAGTACATCAGTGATGATCCACAGTACATCAGGGATGGTCCACAGTACATCAGTGATGATCCATAGTACATCAGTGATGATCCACAGTACATCAGTGATGATCCACAGTACATCAGGTTTGGTCCACATTACATCAGGGATGGTCCACAGTACATCAGTGATGATCCATAGTACAACAGTGATGATCCTCAGTACATCAGTGATGATCCACAGTACATCAGTGATGATCTATAGTACATCAGTGATGATCCTCAGTACATCAGGGATGGTCCATAGTACATCAGGGATGGTCCATAGTACATCAGTGATGATCCATAGTACACCAGTGATGATCCATAGTACACCTGTGATGGCCCATAGTACATCAGTGATGATCCTCAGTACATCAGTGATGATCCACGGTACATTAGTGATGATCCACAGTACATCAGTGATGATCCATGGTACATCAGGGATGGTCCACAGTACAACAGTGATGATCCACAGTACATCAGGGATGGTCCACAGTACATCAGTGATGATCCATAGTACACCAGTGATAATCCATAGTACATCAGTGATGGCTCATAGTACATCAGTGATAATCCATAGTACATCAGTGATGAACCATAGTACATCAGTGATGATCCAAAGTACATCAGTGATGATCCATAGTACATCAGTGATGATCCACAGTACATCAGTGATGATCCACAGTACATCAGGGTTGGTCCACAGTACATCAGGGATGGTCCACAGTACATCAGTGATGATCCATAGTACAACAGTGATGATCCTCAGTACATCAGTGATGATCCACAGTACATCAGTGATGATCTATAGAACATCAGTGATGATCCACAGTACATCAGTGATAGTCCACAGTACATCAGTGATGGTCCACAGTACATCAGTGATAATCCACAGTACATCAGTGATGATCCACAGAACATCAGTGATGATCCATAGTACAACAGTGATGATCTATAGTACATCAGTGATGATCCACAGTACATCAGTGATGATCCATAGTACATCAGTGATGATCCTCAGTACATCAGTGATGATCCACAGTACATCAGTGATGATCTATAGTACATCAGTGATGATCCACAGTACATCAGTGATGATCCACAGTACATCAGGGATGGTCCACAGTACACCAGTGATGATCCATAGTACATCAGTGATGATCCATAGTACATCAGTGATGATCCTTAGTACACCAGTGATGATCCACAGTACATCAGTGATGGCTCATAGTACATCAGTGATGATCCATAGTACATCAGTGATGATCCACAGTACATCAGTGATGATCCATTGTACACCAGTGATGGCCCATAGTACATCAGTGATGGTCCACAGTACATCAGTGATAATCCACAGTACATCAGTGATGATCCACAGTACATCAGTGATGATCCATAGTACAACAGTGATGATCTATAGTACATCAGTGATGATCCACAGTACATCAGTGATGATCCACAGTACATCAGGTTTGGTCCACATTACATCAGGGATGGTCCACAGTACATCAGTGATGATCCATAGTACAACAGTGATGATCCTCAGTACATCAGTGATGATCCACAGTACATCAGTGATGATCTATAGTACATCAGTGATGATCCTCAGTACATCAGGGATGGTCCATAGTACATCAGGGATGGTCCATAGTACATCAGTGATGATCCATAGTACACCAGTGATGATCCATAGTACACCTGTGATGGCCCATAGTACATCAGTGATGATCCTCAGTACATCAGTGATGATCCACGGTACATTAGTGATGATCCACAGTACATCAGTGATGATCCATGGTACATCAGGGATGGTCCACAGTACAACAGTGATGATCCACAGTACATCAGGGATGGTCCACAGTACATCAGTGATGATCCATAGTACACCAGTGATAATCCATAGTACATCAGTGATGGCTCATAGTACATCAGTGATAATCCATAGTACATCAGTGATGAACCATAGTACATCAGTGATGATCCAAAGTACATCAGTGATGATCCATAGTACATCAGTGATGATCCACAGTACATCAGTGATGATCCACAGTACATCAGGGTTGGTCCACAGTACATCAGGGATGGTCCACAGTACATCAGTGATGATCCATAGTACAACAGTGATGATCCTCAGTACATCAGTGATGATCCACAGTACATCAGTGATGATCTATAGAACATCAGTGATGATCCACAGTACATCAGTGATAGTCCACAGTACATCAGTGATGGTCCACAGTACATCAGTGATAATCCACAGTACATCAGTGATGATCCACAGAACATCAGTGATGATCCATAGTACAACAGTGATGATCTATAGTACATCAGTGATGATCCACAGTACATCAGTGATGATCCATAGTACATCAGTGATGATCCTCAGTACATCAGTGATGATCCACAGTACATCAGTGATGATCTATAGTACATCAGTGATGATCCACAGTACATCAGTGATGATCCACAGTACATCAGGGATGGTCCACAGTACACCAGTGATGATCCATAGTACATCAGTGATGATCCATAGTACATCAGTGATGATCCTTAGTACACCAGTGATGATCCACAGTACATCAGTGATGGCTCATAGTACATCAGTGATGATCCATAGTACATCAGTGATGATCCACAGTACATCAGTGATGATCCATTGTACACCAGTGATGGCCCATAGTACATCAGTGATGGTCCACAGTACATCAGTGATAATCCACAGTACATCAGTGATGATCCACAGTACATCAGTGATGATCCATAGTACAACAGTGATGATCTATAGTACATCAGTGATGATCCACAGTACATCAGTGATGATCCATAGTACATCAGTGATGATCCTCAGTACATCAGTGATGATCCTCAGTACATCAGTGATGATCCACAGTACATCAGTGATGATCTATAGTACATCAGTGATGATCCATAGTACATCAGTGATGATCCTTAGTACATCAGTGATGATCCACAGTACATCAGTGATGATCCATAGTACACCAGTGATGGTCCATAGTACACCAGTGATGTTCTATAGTACATCAGTGATGATCTATAGTTCATCAGTGATGATCCATTGTACATTAGTGATGGTCCACAGTACATCAGTGATGGTGCACAGTACATCAGTGATGATCCACAGTACATCAGTGATGGCCCATAGTACATCAGTGATGATCTATAGTACATCAGTAATAATCCACAGTACATCCGTGATGATCCATTGTACACCAGTGATGGCCCATAGTACATCAGTGATGATCTATAGTACAACAGTGATGATCCTCAGTACATCAGGGATGGTCCAGAGTACATCAGTGATGATCCATAGTACACCAGTGATGATCCATGGTACACCCGTGATGGCCCATAGTACATCAGTGATGATCCTCAGTACATCAGTGATGATCCACGGTACATTAGTGATGATCCACAGTACATCAGTGATGATCCACGGTACATCAGGGATGGTCCACAGTACATCAGTGATGATCCACAGTACATCAGGGATGGTCCACAGTACATCAGTGATGATCCATAGTACACCAGTGATAATCCATAGTACATCAGTGATGGCACATAGTACATCAGTGATGGCTCATAGTACATCACTGATGATCCATAGTACATCAGTGATGATCCATAGTACATCAGTGATGATCCATAGTACATTAGTGATGATCCATAGTACATTAGTGATGATCCATAGTACATTAGTGATGATCCATAGTACATCAGTGATGATCCATAGTACACCAGTGATGATCCACAGTACATCAGTGATGTCCCATAGTACATCAGTGATGGCTCATCGTACATCAGTGATGATTCATAGTACATCAGTGATGATCCACAGTACATCAGTGATGATCCATAGTACACCAGTGATGGCTCATAGTACATCAGTGATGGCTCATAGTACATCAGTGATGAACCATAGTACATCAGTGATGATCCAAAGTACATCAGTGATGATCCATAGTACATCAGTGATGATCCATAGTACATCAGTGATGATCCACAGTACATCAGTGATGATCCACAGTACATCAGGGTTGGTCCACAGTACATCAGGGATGGTCCACAGTACATCAGGGATGATCCACAGTACATCAGTGATGATCCATAGTACATCAGTGATGATCCACAGTACATCAGTGATGATCCATAGTACACCAGTGATGGCTCATAGTACATCAGTGATGGCTCATAGTACATCAGTGATGATCTATAGAACATCAGTGATGATCCACAGTACATCAGTGATAGTCCACAGTACATCAGTGATGGTCCACAGTACATCAGTGATAATCCACAGTACATCAGTGATGATCCACAGAACATCAGTGATGATCCATAGTACAACAGTGATGATCTATAGTACATCAGGGATGATCCACAGTACATCAGTGATGATCCATAGTACATCAGTGATGATCCTCAGTACATCAGTGATGATCCACAGTACATCAGTGATGATCTATAGTACATCAGTGATGATCCACATTACATCAGTGATGATCCACAGTACATCAGGGATGGTCCACAGTACATCAGTGATGATCCATAGTACACCAGTGATGATCCATAGTACATCAGTGATGATCCATAGTACATCAGTGATGATCCATAGTACATCAGTGATGATCCTTAGTACACCAGTGATGATCCACAGTACATCAGTGATGGCTCATAGTACATCAGTGATGATCCATAGTACATCAGTGATGATCCACAGTACATCAGTGATGATCCATTGTACACCAGTGATGGCCCATAGTACATCAGTGATGGTCCACAGTACATCAGTGATAATCCACAGTACATCAGTGATGATCCACAGTACATCAGTGATGATCCATAGTACAACAGTGATGATCTATAAATGAAAAGAGAAAATGGGCTGTGGGACTTTAAATGAGGCATGGATGGGCGTAGGAAAAAGTCTAGGATATCAAGAATGAGTAGACATCACTGTCCCGTTGGGGAATAGTCTGTAGCCATATATACATGCTGCATAGTCAGTCTAAAGAATGGAGATCAAGGCATGGATATAAATATAAAAATGTATTGTATCATGGTAAAAGTACACATGGATCATGCAAACAAAGGCATAGTATAAATAGGGGTTATCACAAAAACATGATCAAAATTCACTGTTGAGACATGGCTGAAGCAAGTAATGACAGTTAAATGGACATACAGAAACAGTGAAAATGATTATCCGGTTAAAAAGTCAAGAATACACTTCATAGATTCATAGTTGGGCAAGCTTTACTTGACATGCCAGAGCATGGACTAATGGATGGGCATGGGGAAAAGGGTCTAAGATATCAAAAATTGGTAAACATCACTGTCCCGTTGGGGAGTGGTCTGTAGCCAGGTATACATGCTGCATAGTCAGTCTAAAGAATGGAGATCTGTATCATGGTAAAAGTACACATAGATCATGCAAACAAAGGCATAATGTAAATAGAAGTTATCACATAGACATAATCGCAATTCATTGTTGAGACATGGCTGGAGCAAGTAGTGACAGTTAAATGGACATACAGAAACAGTGAAATTAATTATCCAATTGAAATGTCAAGAATACACTTTGTAGATTCGTAGTTGGGCAGGCTTTACTTGGCATCCCTGAGCATGGACTCGACGCGATTCTTGGCGTTTAAAGTGATGATCTATAGTACATCAGTGATGATCCACAGTACATCAGTGATGATCCATAGTACATCAGTGATGATCCTCAGTACATCAGTGATGATCCTCAGTACATCAGTGATGATCCACAGTACATCAGTGATGATCTATAGTACATCAGTGATGATCCATAGTACATTAGTGATGATCCTTAGTACATCAGTGATGATCCACAGTACATCAGTGATGATCCATAGTACACCAGTGATGGTCCATAGTACACCAGTGATGATCTATAGTACATCAGTGATGATCTATAGTACACCAGTGATGATCCACAGTACATCAGTGATGTCCCATAGTACATCAGTGATGGCCCATAGTACATCAGTGATGATCCACGGTACATCAGTGATGATCCACAGTACATCAGGTATGATCCACAGTACATCAGTGATGATCCATAGTACACCAGTGATGATCCATAGTACACCAGTGATGGCTCATAGTACATCAGTGATGATCCATAGTACATCAGTGATGATCCTCAGTACATCAGTGATGATCCACAGTACATCAGTGATGATCCACAGTACATCAGGGATGGTCCACAGTACATCAGTGATGATCCACAGTACATCAGTGATAATCCACAGTACATCAGTGATGATCCACAGTACATCAGGGTTGGTCCACATTACATCAGGGATGGTCCACAGTACATCAGTGATGATCCATAGTACAACAGTGATGATCCTCAGTACATCAGTGATGATCCACAGTACATCAGTGATGATCTATAGTACATCAGTGATGATCCATAGTACATCAGTGATGGCCCATAGTACACCAGTGATGGCCCATAGTACATCAGTGATGGCCCATAGTACATCAGTGATGATCTATAGTACATCAGTGATGATCCACAGTACATCAGTGATGATCCACAGTACATCAGGGATGGTCCACAGTACATCAGTGATGATCCACAGTACATCAGTGATGATCCACAGTACATCAGGGATGGTCCACAGTATATTAGTGATGATCCATAGTACACCAGTGATGATCCATTGTACACCAGTGATGATCCATAGTACACCAGGGATGATCCACAGTACATCAGTGATGATCCACAGTACACCAGTGATGATCCATAGTACACCAGTGATGGCCCATAGTACACCAGTGATGGCCCATAGTACATCAGTGATGATCTATAGTACATCAGTAATGATCCACAGTACATCAGTGATGATCCACAGTACACCAGTAATGATCCATAGTACACCAGTGATGATCCATAGTACACCAGTGATGGTCCATAGTACACCAGTGATGATCTATAGTACATCAGTGATGATCTATAGTTCATCAGTGATGATCCATTGTACATTAGTGATGGTCCACAGTACATCAGTGATGGTGCACAGTACATCAGTGATGATCCACAGTACATCAGTGATGGCCCATAGTACATCAGTGATGATCTATAGTACATCAGTAATGATCCTCAGTACATCAGGGATGGTCCATAGTACATCAGTGATGATCCACGGTACATTAGTGATGATCCACAGTACATCAGTGATGATCCACGGTACATCAGGGATGGTCCACAGTACATCAGTGATGATCCACAGTACATCAGGGATGGTCCACAGTACATCAGTGATGATCCATAGTACACCAGTGATAATCCATAGTACATCAGTGACGGCTCATAATACATCAGTGATGGCTCATAGTACATCAGTGATGATCCATAGTACATCAGTGATGATCCATAGTACATCAGTGATGATCCTCAGTACATCAGTGATGATCCACGGTACATTAGTGATGATCCACAGTACATCAGTGATGATCCACGGTACATCAGGGATGGTCCACAGTACATCAGTGATGATCCACAGTACATCAGGGATGGTCCACAGTACATCAGTGATGATCCATAGTACACCAGTGATAATCCATAGTACATCAGTGATGGCTCATAGTACATCAGTGATGGCTCATAGTACATCAGTGATGATCCATAGTACATCAGTGATGATCCATAGTACATCAGTGATGATACATAGTACATTAGTGATGATCCATAGTACATTAGTGATGATCCATAGTACATTAGTGATGATCCATAGTACATCAGTGATGATCCATAGTACACCAGTGATGATCCACAGTACATCAGTGATGTCCCATAGTACATCAGTGATGGCTCATAGTACATCAGTGATGATTCATAGTACATCAGTGATGATCCACAGTACATCAGTGATGATCCATAGTACACCAGTGATGGCCCATTGTACATCAGTGATGATCTATAGTACATCAGTGATGATCCTCAGTACATCAGGGATGGTCCATAGTACATCAGGGATGGTCCATAGTACATCAGTGATGATCCATAGTACACCAGTGATGATCCATAGTACACCCGTGATGGCCCATAGTACATCAGTGATGATCCACGGTACATCAGTGATGATCCACAGTACATCAGTGATGATCCACAGTACATCAGGTATGATCCACAGTACATCAGTGATGATCCATAGTACACCAGTGATGATCCATAGTACACCAGTGATGGCTCATAGTACATCAGTGATGATCCATAGTACATCAGTGATGATTCTCAGTACATCAGTGATGATCCACAGTACATCAGTGATGATCCACAGTACATCAGGGATGGTCCACAGTACATCAGTGATGATCCACAGTACATCAGTGATGATCCACAGTACATCAGGGTTGGTCCACATTACATCAGGGATGGTCCACAGTACATCAGTGATGATCCATAGTACAACAGTGATGATCCTCAGTACATCAGTGATGATCCACAGTACATCAGTGATGATCTATAGTACATCAGTGATGATCCATAGTACATCAGTGATGGCCCATAGTACACCAGTGATGGCCCATAGTACATCAGTGATGGCCCATAGTACATCAGTGATGATCTATAGTACATCAGTGATGATCCACAGTACATCAGTGATGATCCACAGTACATCAGGGATGGTCCACAGTACATCAGTGATGATCCACAGTACATCAGTGATGATCCACAGTACATCAGGGATGGTCCACAGTATATCAGTGATGATCCATAGTACACCAGTGATGATCCATTGTACACCAGTGATGATCCATAGTACACCAGGGATGATCCACAGTACATCAGTGATGATCCAGAGTACACCAGTGATGATCCATAGTACACCAGTGATGGCCCATAGTACACCAGTGATGGCCCATAGTACATCAGTGATGATCTATAGTACATCAGTAATGATCCACAGTACATCAGTGATGATCCAGAGTACATCAGGGATGGTCCATAGTACATCAGGGATGGTCCATAGTACACCAGTGATGATCCATAGTACATCAGTGATGAACTATAGTACATCAGTGATGATCCACAGTACACCAGTAATGATCCATAGTACACCAGTGATGATCCATAGTACACCAGTGATGGTCCATAGTACACCAGTGATGATCTATAGTACATCAGTGATGATCTATAGTTCATCAGTGATGATCCATTGTACATTAGTGATGGTCCACAGTACATCAGTGATGGTGCACAGTACATCAGTGATGATCCACAGTACATCAGTGATGGCCCATAGTACATCAGTGATGATCTATAGTACATCAGTAATGATCCACAGTACATCAGTGATGATCCACAGTACATCAGGGATGGTCCATAGTACATCAGGGATGGTCCATAGTACACCAGTGATGATCCATAGTACATCAGTGATGAACTATAGTACATCAGTGATGATCCACAGTACACCAGTAATGATCCATAGTACACCAGTGATGATCCATAGTACACCAGTGATGTTCCATAGTACACCAGTGATGATCTATAGTACATCAGTGATGATCTATAGTTCATCAGTGATGATCCATTGTACATTAGTGATGGTCCACAGTACATCAGTGATGGTGCACAGTACATCAGTGATGATCCACAGTACATCAGTGATGGCCCATAGTACATCAGTGATGATCTATAGTACATCAGTAATGATCCTCAGTACATCAGGGATGGTCCATAGTACATCAGTGATGATCCACGGTACATTAGTGATGATCCACAGTACATCAGTGATGATCCACGGTACATCAGGGATGGTCCACAGTACATCAGTGATGATCCACAGTACATCAGGGATGGTCCACAGTACATCAGTGATGATCCATAGTACACCAGTGATAATCCATAGTACATCAGTGACGGCTCATAGTACATCAGTGATGGCTCATAGTACATCAGTGATGATCCATAGTACATCAGTGGTGATCCATAGTACATCAGTGATGATCCTCAGTACATCAGTGATGATCCACGGTACATTAGTGATGATCCACAGTACATCAGTGATGATCCACGGTACATCAGGGATGGTCCACAGTACATCAGTGATGATCCACAGTACATCAGGGATGGTCCACAGTACATCAGTGATGATCCATAGTACACCAGTGATAATCCATAGTACATCAGTGATGGCTCATAGTACATCAGTGATGATCCATAGTACATCAGTGATGATCCATAGTACATCAGTGATGATCCATAGTACATTAGTGATGATCCATAGTACATTAGTGATGATCCATAGTACATTAGTGATGATCCATAGTACATCAGTGATGATCCATAGTACACCAGTGATGATCCACAGTACATCAGTGATGTCCCATAGTACATCAGTGATGGCTCATAGTACATCAGTGATGATTCATAGTACATCAGTGATGATCCACAGTACATCAGTGATGATCCATAGTACACCAGTGATGGCCCATTGTACATCAGTGATGATCTATAGTACATCAGTGATGATCCTCAGTACATCAGGGATGGTCCATAGTACATCAGGGATGGTCCATAGTACATCAGTGATGATCCATAGTACACCAGTGATGATCCATAGTACACCCGTGATGGCCCATAGTACATCAGTGATGATCCACGGTACATCAGTGATGATCCACAGTACATCAGTGATGATCCACAGTACATCAGGTATGATCCACAGTACATCAGTGATGATCCATAGTACACCAGTGATGATCCATAGTACACCAGTGATGGCTCATAGTACATCAGTGATGATCCATAGTACATCAGTGATGATCCTCAGTACATCAGTGATGATCCACAGTACATCAGTGATGATCCACAGTACATCAGGGATGGTCCACAGTACATCAGTGATGATCCACAGTACATCAGTGATGATCCACAGTACATCAGTGATGATCCACAGTACATCAGGGTTGGTCCACATTACATCAGGGATGGTCCACAGTACATCAGTGATGATCCATTGTACAACAGTGATGATCCTCAGTACATCAGTGATGATCCACAGTACATCAGTGATGATCTATAGTACATCAGTGATGATCCATAGTACATCAGTGATGGCCCATAGTACACCAGTGATGGCCCATAGTACATCAGTGATGGCCCATAGTACATCAGTGATGATCTATAGTACATCAGTGATGATCCACAGTACATCAGTGATGATCCACAGTACATCAGGGATGGTCCACAGTACATCAGTGATGATCCACAGTACATCAGTGATGATCCACAGTACATCAGGGATGGTCCACAGTATATCAGTGATGATCCATAGTACACCAGTGATGATCCATTGTACACCAGTGATGATCCATAGTACACCAGGGATGATCCACAGTACATCAGTGATGATCCACAGTACACCAGTGATGATCCATAGTACACCAGTGATGGCCCATAGTACACCAGTGATGGCCCATAGTACATCAGTGATGATCTATAGTACATCAGTGATGATCCATAGTACATCAGTGATGGCCCATAGTACACCAGTGATGGCCCATAGTACATCAGTGATGGCCCATAGTATATCAGTGATGATCTATAGTACATCAGTGATGATCCACAGTACATCAGTGATGATCCACAGTACATCAGGGATGGTCCACAGTACATCAGTGATGATCCACAGTACATCAGTGATGATCCACAGTACATCAGGGATGGTCCACAGTATATCAGTGATGATCCATAGTACACCAGTGATGATCCATTGTACACCAGTGATGATCCATAGTACACCAGGGATGATCCACAGTACATCAGTGATGATCCACAGTACACCAGTGATGATCCATAGTACACCAGTGATGGCCCATAGTACACCAGTGATGGCCCATAGTACATCAGTGATGATCTATAGTACATCAGTAATGATCCACAGTACATCAGTGATGATCCACAGTACATCAGGGATGGTCCATAGTACATCAGGGATGGTCCATAGTACACCAGTGATGATCCATAGTACATCAGTGATGAACTATAGTACATCAGTGATGATCCACAGTACACCAGTAATGATCCATAGTACACCAGTGATGATCCATAGTACACCAGTGATGGTCCATAGTACACCAGTGATGATCTATAGTACATCAGTGATGATCTATAGTTCATCAGTGATGATCCATTGTACATTAGTGATGGTCCATAGTACATCAGTGATGGTGCACAGTACATCAGTGATGATCCACAGTACATCAGTGATGGCCCATAGTACATCAGTGATGATCTATAGTACATCAGTAATGATCCTCAGTACATCAGGGATGGTCCATAGTACATCAGTGATGATCCACGGTACATTAGTGATGATCCACAGTACATCAGTGATGATCCACGGTACATCAGGGATGGTCCACAGTACATCAGTGATGATCCACAGTACATCAGGGATGGTCCACAGTACATCAGTGATGATCCATAGTACACCAGTGATAATCCATAGTACATCAGTGACGGCTCATAGTACATCAGTGATGGCTCATAGTACATCAGTGATGATCCATAGTACATCAGTGATGATCCATAGTACATCAGTGATGATCCATAGTAAATCAGTGATGATCCACAGTACATCAGGGTTGGACCACAGTACATCAGGGATGGTCCACAGTACATCAGTGATGATCCATAGTACATCAGTGATGATCCTCAGTACATCAGTGATGATCCACAGTACATCAGTGATGATCTATAGTACATCAGTGATGATCCATAGTACATCAGTGATGATCCTTAGTACATCAGTGATGATCCACATTACATCAGTGATGATCCACAGTACATCAGGGATGGTCCACAGTACATCAGTGATGATCCATAGTACACCAGTGATGATCCATAGTACATTAGTGATGATCCACAGTACATCAGTGATGATCCACGGTACATCAGGGATGGTCCACAGTACATCAGTGATGATCCACAGTACATCAGGGATGGTCCACAGTACATCAGTGATGATCCATAGTACACCAGTGATAATCCATAGTACATCAGTGATGGCTCATAGTACATCAGTGATGATCCATAGTACATCAGTGATGATCCATAGTACATCTGTAATGATCCATAGTACATCAGTGATGATCCATAGTACATCAGTGATGATCCATAGTACATCAGTGATGATCCACAGTACATCAGTGATGATCCACAGTACATCAGGGTTGGTCCACAATACATCAGGGATGGTCCACAGTACATCAGTGATGATCCATAGTACACCAGTGATGGCCCATAGTACATCAGTGATGATCTATAGTACATCAGTGATGATTCATAGTACATCAGTGATGATCCATAGTACATCAGTGATGGCCCATAGTACATCAGTGATGATCTATAGTACATCAGTGATGATCCACAGTACATCAGTGATGATCCAAAGTACATCAGTGATGATCCATAGTACACCAGTGATGATCCACAGTACATCAGTGATGGCCCATAGTACATCAGTGATGGATCATAGTACATCAGTGATGATCCATAGTACATCAGTGATGATCCACAGTACATCAGTGATGATCCATAGTACACCAGTGATGGCCCATAGTACATCAGTGATGATCCTCAGTACATCAGGGATGGTCCATAGTACATCAGGGATGGTCCATAGTACATCAGTGTTGATCCATAGCACACCAGTGATGATCCATAGTACACCTGTGATGGCCCATAGTACATCAGTGATGATCCTCAGTACATCAGTGATGATCCACGGTACATTAGTGATGATCCACAGTACATCAGTGATGATCCACAGTACATCAGGGATGGTCCACAGTACATCAGTGATGATCCATAGTACATCAGTGATGATCCACAGTACATCAGTGATGATCCACAGTACATCAGGGTTGGTTCACGGTACATCAGGGATGGTCCACAGTACATCAGTGATGATCCATAGTACAACAGTGATGATCCTCAGTACATCAGTGATGATCCACAGTACATCAGTGATGATCTATAGTACATCAGTGATGATCCATAGTACATCAGTGATGATCCCTAGTACATTAGTGATGATCCGCAGTACATCAGTGATGATCCACAGTACATCAGGGATGGTCCACAGTACATCAGTGATGATCCATAGTACACCAGTGATGATCCACAGTACATCAGTGATTGCCCATAGTACATCAGTGATGGCTCATAGTACATCAGTGATGATCCATAGTACATCAGTGATGATCCACAGTACATCAGTGATGATCCATAGTACACCAGTGATGGCCCATAGTACATCAGTGATGATCTATAGTACATCAGTGATGATCCTCAGTACATCAGGGATGGTCCATAGTACATCAGGGATGGTCCATAGTACATCAGTGTTGATCCATAGTACACCAGTGATGATCCATAGTACACCCGTGATGGCCCAGAGTACATCAGTGATGATCCTCAGTACATCAGTGATGATCCACGGTACATTAGTGATGATCCACAGTACATCAGTGATGATCCACGGTACATCAGGGATGGTCCACAGTACATCAGTGATGATCCACAGTACATCAGGGATGGTCCACAGTACATCAGTGATGATCCATAGTACACCAGTGATAATCCATTGTACACCAGTGATGATCCCTAGTACACCAGGGATGATCCACAGTACATCAGTGATGATCCACAGTACACCAGTGATGATCCACAGTACACCAGTGATGGCTCATAGTACATCAGTGATGGCTCATTGTACATCAGTGATGATCCATAGTACATCAGTGATGATCCATAGTACATCTGTAATGATCCATAGTACATCAGTGATGATCCATAGTACATCAGTGATGATCCATAGTACATCAGTGATGATCCACAGTACATCAGTGATGATCCACAGTACATCAGGGTTGGTCCACAGTACATCAGGGATGGTCCACAGTACATCAGGGATGGTCCACAGTATATCAGTGATGAACCATAGTACACCAGTGATGATCCATTGTACACCAGTGATGATCCCTAGTACACCAGGGATGATCCACAGTACATCAGTGATGATCCACAGTACACCAGTGATGATCCACAGTACACCAGTGATGATCCATAGTACACCAGTGATGGCCCATAGTACACCAGTGATGGCCCATAGTACACCAGTGATGGCCCATAGTACATCAGTGATGATCCACAGTACATCAGGGATGGTCCATAGTACATCAGGGATGGTCCATAGTACATCAGTGATGATCCTCAGTACATCAGTGATGATCCACAGTACATCAGTGATGATCTATAGTACATCAGTGATGATCCATAGTACATCAGTGATGATCCTTAGTACATCAGTGATGATCCACAGTACATCAGTGATGATCCACAGTACATCAGGGATGGTCCACAGTACATCAGTGATGATCCATAGTACACCAGTGATGATCCATAGTACATTAGTGATGATCCACAGTACATCAGTGATGATCCACGGTACATCAGGGATGGTCCACAGTACATCAGTGATGATCCACAGTACATCAGGGATGGTCCACAGTACATCAGTGATGATCCATAGTACACCAGTGATAATCCATAGTACATCAGTGATGGCTCATAGTACATCAGTGATGATCCATAGTACATCAGTGATGATCCATAGTACATCTGTAATGATCCATAGTACATCAGTGATGATCCATAGTACATCAGTGATGATCCATAGTACATCAGTGATGATCCACAGTACATCAGTGATGATCCACAGTACATCAGGGTTGGTCCACAGTACATCAGGGATGGTCCACAGTACATCAGTGATGATCCATAGTACACCAGTGATGGCCCATAGTACATCAGTGATGATCTATAGTACATCAGTGATGATTCATAGTACATCAGTGATGATCCATAGTACATCAGTGATGGCCCATAGTACATCAGTGATGATCTATAGTACATCAGTGATGATCCACAGTACATCAGTGATGATCCAAAGTACATCAGTGATGATCCATAGTACACCAGTGATGATCCACAGTACATCAGTGATGGCCCATAGTACATCAGTGATGGATCATAGTACATCAGTGATGATCCATAGTACATCAGTGATGATCCACAGTACATCAGTGATGATCCATAGTACACCAGTGATGGCCCATAGTACATCAGTGATGATCCTCAGTACATCAGGGATGGTCCATAGTACATCAGGGATGGTCCATAGTACATCAGTGTTGATCCATAGCACACCAGTGATGATCCATAGTACACCCGTGATGGCCCATAGTACATCAGTGATGATCCTCAGTACATCAGTGATGATCCACGGTACATTAGTGATGATCCACAGTACATCAGTGATGATCCACAGTACATCAGGGATGGTCCACAGTACATCAGTGATGATCCATAGTACATCAGTGATGATCCACAGTACATCAGTGATGATCCACAGTACATCAGGGTTGGTTCACGGTACATCAGGGATGGTCCACAGTACATCAGTGATGATCCATAGTACAACAGTGATGATCCTCAGTACATCAGTGATGATCCACAGTACATCAGTGATGATCTATAGTACATCAGTGATGATCCATAGTACATCAGTGATGATCCCTAGTACATTAGTGATGATCCGCAGTACATCAGTGATGATCCACAGTACATCAGGGATGGTCCACAGTACATCAGTGATGATCCATAGTACACCAGTGATGATCCACAGTACATCAGTGATTGCCCATAGTACATCAGTGATGGCTCATAGTACATCAGTGATGATCCATAGTACATCAGTGATGATCCACAGTACATCAGTGATGATCCATAGTACACCAGTGATGGCCCATAGTACATCAGTGATGATCTATAGTACATCAGTGATGATCCTCAGTACATCAGGGATGGTCCATAGTACATCAGGGATGGTCCATAGTACATCAGTGTTGATCCATAGTACACCAGTGATGATCCATAGTACACCCGTGATGGCCCAGAGTACATCAGTGATGATCCTCAGTACATCAGTGATGATCCACGGTACATTAGTGATGATCCACAGTACATCAGTGATGATCCACGGTACATCAGGGATGGTCCACAGTACATCAGTGATGATCCACAGTACATCAGGGATGGTCCACAGTACATCAGTGATGATCCATAGTACACCAGTGATAATCCATTGTACACCAGTGATGATCCCTAGTACACCAGGGATGATCCACAGTACATCAGTGATGATCCACAGTACACCAGTGATGATCCACAGTACACCAGTGATGGCTCATAGTACATCAGTGATGGCTCATTGTACATCAGTGATGATCCATAGTACATCAGTGATGATCCATAGTACATCTGTAATGATCCATAGTACATCAGTGATGATCCATAGTACATCAGTGATGATCCATAGTACATCAGTGATGATCCACAGTACATCAGTGATGATCCACAGTACATCAGGGTTGGTCCACAGTACATCAGGGATGGTCCACAGTACATCAGGGATGGTCCACAGTATATCAGTGATGATCCATAGTACACCAGTGATGATCCATTGTACACCAGTGATGATCCCTAGTACACCAGGGATGATCCACAGTACATCAGTGATGATCCACAGTACACCAGTGATGATCCACAGTACACCAGTGATGATCCATAGTACACCAGTGATGGCCCATAGTACACCAGTGATGGCCCATAGTACACCAGTGATGGCCCATAGTACATCAGTGATGATCTATAGTACATCAGTAATGATCCACAGTACATCAGTGATGATCCACAGTACATCAGGGATGGTCCATAGTACATCAGGGATGGTCCATAGTACACCATAAAATGATCCATAGTACACCAGTGATGATCCATAGTACACAGTGATGGTCCATAGTACACCAGTGATGATCTATAGTACATCATTGATGATCTATAGTTCATCAGTGATGATCCATTGTACATTAGTGATTGTCCACAGTACATCAGTGATGGTGCACAGTACATCAGTGATGATCCACAGTACATCAGTGATGGCTCATAGTACATCAGTGATGATCCATAGTACATCAGTGATGATCCACAGTACATCAGTGATGATCCATAGTACACCAGTGATGGCCCATAGTACATCAGTGATGATCTATAGTACATCAGTGATGATCCTCAGTACATCAGGGATGGTCCATAGTACATCAGGGATGGTCCATAGTACATCAGTGTTGATTCATAGTACACCAGTGATGATCCATAGTACACCCGTGATGGCCCATAGTACATCAGTGATGATCCTCAGTACATCAGCGATGATCCACAGTACATTAGTGATGATCCACAGTACATCAGTGATGATCCACGGTACATCAGGGATGGTCCACAGTACACCAGTGATGATCCATAGTACACCCTTGATGGCCCATAGTACATCAGTGATGATCCTCAGTACATCAGTGATGATCCACGGTACATTAGTGATGATCCACAGTACATCAGTGATGATCCACGGTACATCAGGGATGGTCCACAGTACAACAGTGATGATCCACAGTACATCAGGGATGGTCCACAGTACATCAGTGATGATCCATAGTACACCAGTGATAATCCATAGTACATCAGTGATGGCTCATAGTACATCAGTGATGATCCATAGTACATCAGTGATGATCCATAGTACATCAGTGATGATCCATAGTACATCAGTGATGATCCACAGTACATCAGTGATGATCCACAGTACATCAGGGTTGGTCCACAGTACATCAGGGATGGTCCACAGTACATCAGTGATGATCCATAGTACAACAGTGATGATCCTCAGTACATCAGTGATGATCCACAGTACATCAGTAATGATCTATAGTACATCAGTGATGATCCATAGTACATCAGTGATGATCCTTAGTACATCAGTGATGATCCACAGTACATCAGTGATGATCCACAGTACATCAGGGATGGTCCACAGTACATCAGTGATGATCCATAGTACACCAGTGATGATCCATAGTACATCAGTGATGATCCATAGTACATCAGTGATGATCCATAGTACATCAGTGATGATCCATAGTACACCAGTGATGGCCCATAGAACATCAGTGATGATCTATAGTACATCAGTGATGATCCTCAGTACATCAGGGATGGTCCATAGTACATCAGGGATGGTCCATAGTACATCAGTGTTGATCCATAGTACATCAGTGATGATCCATAGTACACCCGTGATGGCCCATAGTACATCAGTGATGATCCTCAGTACATCAGTGATGATCCACGGTACATTAGTGATGATCCACAGTACATCAGTGATGATCCACGGTACATCAGGGATGGTCCACAGTACATCAGTGATGATCCACAGTACATCAGGGATGGTCCACAGTACATCAGTGATGATCCATAGTACATCAGTGATGATCTATAGTACATCAGTGATGATCCACAGTACATCAGTGATGATCCACAGTACATCAGGGATGGTCCACAGTGCATCAGTGATGATCCATAGTACACCAGTGATGATCCATAGTACACCCATGATGGCCCATAGTACATCAGTGATGATCCTCAGTACATCAGTGATGATCCACAGTACATCAGTGATGATCCATAGTACATCAGTGATGATCCATAGTACATCAGTGATGATCCATAGTACATCAGTGATGATCCATAGTACACCAGTGATGATCCACAGTACATCAGTGATTGCCCATAGTACATCAGTGATGGCTCATAGTACATCAGTGATGATCCATAGTACATCAGTGATGAACCACAGTACATCAGTGATGATCCATAGTACACCAGTGATGGCCCATAGTACATCAGTGATGATCTATAGTACATCAGTGATGATCCTCAGTACATCAGGGATGGTCCATAGTACATCAGGGATGGTCCATAGTACATCAGTGTTGATCCATAGTACACCAGTGATGATCCATAGTACACCCGTGATGGCCCATAGTACATCAGTGATGATCCTCAGTACATCAGTGATGATCCTCAGTACATCAGTGATGATCCACGGTACATTAGTGATGATCCACAGTACATCAGTGATGATCCACAGTACATCAGGGATGGTCCACAGTACATCAGGGTTGGTCCACAGTACATCAGGGATGGTCCACAGTACATCAGTGATGATCCATAGTACAACAGTGATGATCCTCAGTACATCAGTGATGATCCACAGTACATCAGTGATGATCTATAGTACATCAGTGATGATCCATAGTACATCAGTGATGATCCTTAGTACATCAGTGATGATCCACAGTACATCAGTGATGATCCACAGTACATCAGGGATGGTCCACAGTACATCAGTGATGATCCATAGTACACCAGTGATGATCCATAGTACATCAGTGATGATCCATAGTACATCAGTGATGATCCATAGTACACCAGTGATGATCCACAGTACATCAGTGATGGCCCATAGTACATCAGTGATGGCTCATAGTACATCAGTGATGATCCATAGTACATCAGTGATGATCCACAGTACATCAGTGATGATCCATAGTACACCAGTGATGGCCCATAGTACATCAGTGATGATCTATAGTACATCAGTGATGATCCTCAGTACATCAGGGATGGTCCATAGTACATCAGGGATGGTCCATAGTACATCAGTGTTGATCCATAGTACACCAGTGATGATCCATAGTACACCCGTGATGGCCCATAGTACATCAGTGATGATCCTCAGTACATCAGTGATGATCCACGGTACATTAGTGATGATCCACAGTACATCAGTGATGATCCACGGTACATCAGGGATGGTCCACAGTACATCAGTGATGATCCACAGTACATCAGGGATGGTCCACAGTACATCAGTGATGATCCATAGTACACCAGTGATAATCCATAGTACATCAGTGATGGCTCATAGTACATCAGTGATGGCTCATAGTACATCAGTGATGATCCATAGTACATCAGTGATGATCCATAGTACATCTGTAATGATCCATAGTACATCAGTGATGATCCATAGTACATCAGTGATGATCCATAGTACATCAGTGATGATCCACAGTACATCAGGGTTGGTCCACAGTACATCAGGGATGGTCCACAGTACATCAGGGATGGTCCACAGTATATCAGTGATGATCCATAGTACACCAGTGATGATCCATTGTACACCAGTGATGATCCATAGTACACCAGGGATGATCCACAGTACATCAATGATGATCCACAGTACACCAGTGATGATCCATAGTACACCAGTGATGATCCATAGTACACCAGTGATGGCCCATAGTACACCAGTGATGGCCCATAGTACACCAGTGATGGCCCATAGTACATCAGTGATGATCTATAGTACATCAGTAATGATCCACAGTACATCAGTGATGATCCACAGTACATCAGGGATGGTCCATAGTACATCAGGGATGGTCCATAGTACACCAGTGATGATCCATAGTACATCAGTGATGAACTATAGTACATCAGTGATGATCCACAGTACACCAGTAATGATCCATAGTACACCAGTGATGATCCATAGTACACCAGTGATGGTCCATAGTACACCAGTAGGGATGAGCTTCGTGTTCGAGTCGAACATACGTTCGACTCGAACATCGGCTGTTCGATCGTTCGACGAAGATCGAACGATTAGGGCCGTTCGCGCCAAATTCGAGTGACGCGAACGGCCCACAATGCACTACGCCATCGCAGTGTCATCCAGGCGCTGTGATTGGCCAAGCATGCACTGTGACCCCGCATGCTTGGCCAATCACAGCGCCGGCAGCGAGGAGAGCAATGATTGGCCACAGGCAGGATGCCTGTGGCCAATTATTGCTGAGGGTGTTTAGTACACGCCCCACACTATAAAAGGCCGCCAGCACGGCGGCCTAGTGTAGTGTGTTCCGGAGCAGGGAAAGAGCAGCATAGGCAGGGACAGTGACATTTATTTCTTTCTTGCTTAACCTGGATTCCTTTAGTTTAGGGAAAGAGAAGGATAGGTAGAGAGAGTGTCAGTGTGTTTTGTGCTTGTGCTATAGTGTGCTTTAAAAAAACATTTTTTCTAGGGACAGAAAACTCTAGGTAGGGAGAGTGTCAGTTTCTTTCACTGTGCAAGTCCTTGTTTCTAGGGACAGGGAAGGACAGTGAGTGAATTCTCCTTGTGCTATAGTGTGCTTTAAAAAAACATTTTTTCTAGGGACAGAAAACTCTAGGTAGGGAGAGTGTCAGTTTCTTTCACTGTGCAAGTCCTTGTTTCTAGGGACAGGGAAGGACAGTGAGTGAATTCTCCTTGTGCTATAGTGTGCTTTAAAAAAACATTTTTTCTAGGGACAGAAAACTGTAGGTAGGGAGAGTGTCAGTTTCTTTCACTGTGCAAGTCCTTGTTTCTAGGGACAGGGAAGGACAGTGAGTGAATTCTCCTTGTGCTATAGTGTGCTTTAAAAAAACATTTTTTCTAGGGACAGAAAACTCTAGGTAGGGAGAGTGTCAGTTTATTTCACTGTGCAAGTCCTTGTTTCTAGGGACAGGGAAGGACAGTGAGTGAATTCTCCTTGTGCTATAGTGTGCTTTAAAAAAAAAAAATTCTAGGGACAGAAAACTCTAGGTAGGGAGAGTGTCAGTTTCTTTCACTGTGCAAGTCCTTGTTTCTAGGGACAGGGAAGGACAGTGAGTGAATTCTCCTTGTGCTATAGTGTGCTTTAAAAAAACATTTTTTCTAGGGACAGAAAACTCTAGGTAGGGAGAGTGTCAGTTTCTTTCACTGTGCAAGTCCTTGTTTCTAGGGACAGGGAAGGACAGTGAGTGAATTCTCCTTGTGCTATAGTGTGCTTTAAAAAAACATTTTTTCTAGGGACAGAAAACTCTAGGTAGGGAGAGTGTCAGTTTCTTTCACTGTGCAAGTCCTTGTTTCTAGGGACAGGGAAGGACAGTGAGTGAATTCTCCTTGTGCTATAGTGTGCTTTAAAAAAACATTTTTTCTAGGGACAGAAAACTCTAGGTAGGGAGAGTGTCAGTTTCTTTCACTGTGCAAGTCCTTGTTTCTAGGGACAGGGAAGGACAGTGAGTGAATTCTCCTTGTGCTATAGTGTGCTTTAAAAAAACATTTTTTCTAGGGACAGAAAACTCTAGGTAGGGAGAGTGTCAGTTTCTTTCACTGTGCAAGTCCTTGTTTCTAGGGACAGGGAAGGACAGTGAGTGAATTCTCCTTGTGCTATAGTGTGCTTTAAAAAAACATTTTTTCTAGGGACAGAAAACTCTAGGTAGGGAGAGTGTCAGTTTCTTTCACTGTGCAAGTCCTTGTTTCTAGGGACAGGGAAGGACAGTGAGTGAATTCTCCTTGTGCTATAGTGTGCTTTAAAAAAACATTTTTTCTAGGGACAGAAAACTCTAGGTAGGGAGAGTGTCAGTTTCTTTCACTGTGCAAGTCCTTGTTTCTAGGGACAGGGAAGGACAGTGAGTGAATTCTCCTTGTGCTATAGTGTGCTTTAAAAAAAAAAAATTCTAGGGACAGAAAACTCTAGGTAGGGAGAGTGTCAGTTTCTTTCACTGTGCAAGTCCTTGTTTCTAGGGACAGGGAAGGACAGTGAGTGAATTCTCCTTGTGCTATAGTGTGCTTTAAAAAAACATTTTTTCTAGGGACAGAAAACTCTAGGTAGGGAGAGTGTCAGTTTCTTTCACTGTGCAAGTCCTTGTTTCTAGGGACAGGGAAGGACAGTGAGTGAATTCTCCTTGTGCTATAGTGTGCTTTAAAAAAAAATTTTTCTAGGGACAGAAAACTCTAGGTAGGGAGAGTGTCAGTTTCTTTCACTGTGCAAGTCCTTGTTTCTAGGGACAGGGAAGGACAGTGAGTGAATTCTCCTTGTGCTATAGTGTGCTTTAAAAAAACATTTTTTCTAGGGACAGAAAACTCTAGGTAGGGAGAGTGTCAGTTTCTTTCACTGTGCAAGTCCTTGTTTCTAGGGACAGGGAAGGACAGTGAGTGAATTCTCCTTGTGCTATAGTGTGCTTTAAAAAAACATTTTTTCTAGGGACAGAAAACTCTAGGTAGGGAGAGTGTCAGTTTCTTTCACTGTGCAAGTCCTTGTTTCTAGGGACAGGGAAGGACAGTGAGTGAATTCTCCTTGTGCTATAGTGTGCTTTAAAAAAACATTTTTTCTAGGGACAGAAAACTCTAGGTAGGGAGAGTGTCAGTTTCTTTCACTGTGCAAGTCCTTGTTTCTAGGGACAGGGAAGGACAGTGAGTGAATTCTCCTTGTGCTATAGTGTGCTTTAAAAAAACATTTTTTCTAGGGACAGAAAACTCTAGGTAGGGAGAGTGTCAGTTTCTTTCACTGTGCAAGTCCTTGTTTCTAGGGACAGGGAAGGACAGTGAGTGAATTCTCCTTGTGCTATAGTGTGCTTTAAAAAAACATTTTTTCTAGGGACAGAAAACTCTAGGTAGGGAGAGTGTCAGTTTCTTTCACTGTGCAAGTCCTTGTTTCTAGGGACAGGGAAGGACAGTGAGTGAATTCTCCTTGTTCTATAGTGTGCTTTAAAAAAACATTTTTTCTAGGGACAGAAAACTCTAGGTAGGGAGAGTGTCAGTTTCTTTCACTGTGCAAGTCCTTGTTTCTAGGGACAGGGAAGGACAGTGAGTGAATTCTCCTTGTGCTATAGTGTGCTTTAAAAAAACATTTTTTCTAGGGACAGAAAACTCTAGGTAGGGAGAGTGTCAGTTTCTTTCACTGTGCAAGTCCTTGTTTCTAGGGACAGGGAAGGACAGTGAGTGAATTCTCCTTGTGCTATAGTGTGCTTTAAAAAAAACATTTTTTCTAGGGACAGAAAACTCTAGGTAGGGAGAGTGTCAGTTTCTTTCACTGTGCAAGTTCTTGTTTCTAGGGACAGGGAAGGACAGTGAGTGAATTCTCCTTGTGCTATAGTGTGCTAAAGCATTCCTCATCAACCATCTTTGAAATCCTTGTTTTTTGGACAGTCAGGGAAATTGTCGTTGTGCTATTCTGTGCAAAAGCAATCATCCTCAACCATATTTAGAAATCCTTAAGTAAAGGGACAGAGAAGGACACCTGAAGGTAGCCCTTAATGCTTTTTTCCCATCTCCCTGCAGGCCATCTATTAGAATGTCTGGAAGGCAAACAAGGAGAGGCAGACAGTCAGGAGGCAATAAAAGAGGGCAAGCAGGCTCTGTATCTGGGGGCAACAGTGCTGGTCGTGGACGCGGTGCATTGTCATCAGCACATGGCCATGGGACACGCTTGTCCTTCTTTTCGGCAGCTGGACATGTTGAGCCACATCATGCCGAAGACTTGGTAGAGTGGATGACCAAGCCCTCCTCCTCCTCCTCATCCTCTCTCACCCAGGCTCAGGGTACTGGCAAAGCAGCTGCCAAAGCGTCCTCTTCCCTGGTATCAATGTCAGACTCATCATCAGTCACTCCTTCCCTAGACCCACCATGCCCTCCTCCTGAGGAGTCCCCCAAACTGTTTGAGCACAGTGTTGGGTACATGCTCCAGGAGGATGCCCAGCGTTTCGAAGGGTCTGATGATGAAACCCAGCTACAGGAAGGCAGTAGGGTGAGAGCAGACAGAGGGGATGCTCAAGAAGGACACCAATCTGGCAGTCATGTTCCAGCAGCTGCAGCATACTGCCAGATTGGCTCCAGTGATGAGGAGGGAGGGGATGATGAGGTCACTGACTCCACGTGGGTGCCTAATAGGAGAGAGGAGGAGGAGGAGGATGAGGAGGAGGCACATCTCCAACGAGGCAGGATGCCCTTTGGTGGCCAGCGTAAGGGCAGTACACCGACGGAATCACACCGCAGAGCTCCGCCTGTGCAGGGCGCTGCCTCTGCCCGTCATTCAAAAAGTTCCTTGGTGTGGGCCTTTTTTGAGGCTAGTGCATCAGATCGCACAGCTGCTGTTTGCAACATATGTCTCAAGCGTATATCGCGTGGCCAAAACATCAGCCGCTTGGGTACCACATGCCTGACCAGACATATGTTGACCTGCCATGCAGCTCGTTGGCAAGCCTACCTCAAAGACCCACACCAAAGAACAAAGCGGACCTCTCCTTGCACCGCATCAGCTGGGATCTCCAACCCCACTATAACTTCAGTCCTCTCTGAAACATGCACTGAGAGGAATGAAGGTGTAGAATTAGGTGTGTCACAGCCAAGTACTTGCGGCCACTCTGCTAGCAGTACACCGACGTCCGATTCTAGCAGGCAAATTTCCCTGCCCCAGCTGCTGGACCGTCGAAAGAAGTTCACTCCCAGCCATCCACATGCCCAGCGGTTGAATGCTAGCTTGGCTAAATTGCTAGTGCTTCAACTGCTGCCTTTTCAGTTGGTAGACTTGGCCCCCTTCTGTGAGTTTGTGCAATGTGCGGTTCCTCAGTGGCAGGTTCCCAAACGCCACTTTTTCTCACGGAAGGCTATTCCGGCTCTCTACCGGCATGTGGAAGGCAATGTCTTGGCCTCGCTGGACAGGGCGGTCAGTGGTAAGGTGCATATTACCGCTGACTCATGGTCCAGCAGGCATGGACAGGGACGTTACCTTTCTTTCACGGCCCATTGGGTCACTCTTTTGGCAGCTGGGAAGGATGCAGGACAAGGTGCAGTAGTGTTGGAGGTTGTCCCACCGCCACGCCTCCAAAATGCTACTACTGGTTGTGACACACCTCTCTCCTCCACCCCCTCCTCTTCTTCTTCCTCCATGGCCTCTTCCTGTGGTTTGTCCTATGAACCAGCGGTGCTCCGTAGCCGTTCACGGGGCTACGCAAGTACGCAGGCAAAAAGATGCCATGCCGTGCTTGCGCTGGTGTGTTTGGGGGACAGAAGCCACACTGGGGCAGAGGTCCTGTCTGCTCTGCAGGGCCAGGCCGAGAGGTGGTTGACGCCACGCCAGCTTAAGCCAGGAATGGTGGTTTGCGACAATGGCACCAACCTCCTCTCCGCCCTTCGACAGGGACAACTGACCCATGTGCCCTGTGTGGCTCACGTCCTTAACCTGGTGGTGCAGCGGTTCTTGGGCAGGTACCCGGGCTTACAGGATGTCCTGAGGCAGGCCAGGAAAGTCTGTGTGCATTTCCGCAGATCTTATAATGCCAGTGCTCGCCTGGCTGAGCTGCAAAAGGAGTTGAACCTGCCCAAGAACCGCCTTATATGTGACATGCCCACCAGGTGGAACTCAACGTTGGCCATGCTGCAGCGGCTGCACACGCAGCAGAGGGCCATCAATGAGTACCTGTGCGACTACGGCACCAGGACAGGGTCAGGGGAGCTTGTTTTTTTTCTCCACGCCAGTGGGGCATGATCAGGGATGCATGCACTGTCCTGGCACCATTTGAGGAGGCCACGAGGATGGTGAGCAGTGACAGTGCATGCATCAGTGACACTGTACCTCTTGTCCACCTGTTGGAGCACACGCTGCGTGGAATAATGGACAGGGCACTTGAGGCAGAACAGAGGCAGGAAGAGGAGGACTTCCTTTCCTCTCAAGGCCCCCTTTACCCAGACAGTGTTCCTTCTGTCCCACCCATCGCACAGGAAGAGGAGGAGGAGGAGGAGGAGGAGGAGGAGGAGGAGGAGGATTGTGTCAGCATGGAGGTGGAGGCTGGCACTCAGCATCATCAGCAGCAGTCTTTTAGGGATGATTTACAGTCCCAAGAAACCAGTGGACTTGTACGTGGCTGGGAGGAGGTGACTGCGGATCATGTCGTCCTTAGTGACCCAGAGGACTCCGGAGCGAATGCCTCAGCAAACCTACGCTGCATGGCCTCCCTGATCCTGCAAAGTCTGCGGAAGGATCCTCGTATTCTTCGGATCAAGGAGAGGGACCATTACTGGCTGGCCACTCTCCTTGATCCACGGTACAAGGGTAAGGTTGCGGACCTTATGTTACCGTCGCAGAGGGAGCAGAGGATGAGACAACTCCGGGAGGCCTTGCAGAAAGGTCTGTGCAACGCGTTCCCAGAGACTGGGAGGTTACAAACTCCTGGTCCTGGACAACGAGTTGCTGAGGCTTCGGCCAGTCAAAGAAGGAGCGGTGGGGAAGGTGGCCGTCTGACCGATGCGTTCAGACAATTCTTTAGTCCGCAGCCCCAAAGTATGATCGGTTCCAGCAACCATCGCCAGCGTCTGATAAACATGGTGCAGGAATATCTAGGGGCAAGGTCAGACTTGGACACCTTCCCCACCAAAAATCCTCTGGCTTACTGGGTCTTGAGGATGGATCACTGGCCAGAGCTTGCACAGTATGCAATTGAGCTACTGGCCTGTCCTGCATCCAGCGTTCTTTCGGAACGCACATTCAGTGCTGCTGGAGGATTTGTCACGGATCACAGGGTGCGCCTGTCCACCGACTCGGTTGATCGACTGACTTTCATCAAGATGAACCAGTCTTGGATCACCACCAGCTACCACACACCTGATGCTGATATAACAGACTAATTGATTTTAACATGTCACATCCCTTCAAGACTGATGCTGATGCTGAGTGCCTGTGCTGTTATGTTGACTGGCTATCCTCCTCCTCCGAGTCCTCAATGATACGATTGATGATGATAGCTTGGAAGATCATTTTTGTTTATGGGTGCCGCCACCAGTGGCTAAGGCCCAATTTTTCAGCCCCTGTTTTACAGGGGCGTGTAATTACAATTTTTTTAGCAATAATTTGCCATAGGGCTCATTGCTGTGCTCCAAGTACAGTATCTGTGAGGGGTTGGAGTGTTGTGGCACCAGTGCCTAAGGCCCAATTTTTCAGCCCCTGTTTAACAGGGGCGTGTCATTACAATTTTTGAAGCAATACTTTGCAACAGGGCTCATTGCTGTGCTCCAAGTACAGTATCTGTGAGGGGTTGTAGTGTTGTGCCACCAGTGCCTAAGGCCCAATTTTTCAGCCCCTGTTTAACAGGGGCGTGTCATTACAATTTTTGAAGCAATACTTTGCAACAGGGCTCATTGCTGTGCTCCAAGTACAGTATCTGTGAGGGGTTGTAGTGTTGTGCCACCAGTGCCTAAGGCCCAATTTTTCAGCCCCTGTTTAACAGGGGCGTGTCATTACAATTTTTGAAGCAATACTTTGCAACAGGGCTCATTGCTGTGCTCCAAGTACAGTATCTGTGAGGGGTTGTAGTGTTGTGCCACCAGTGCCTAAGGCCCAATTTTTCAGCCCCTGTTCAACAGGGGCATGCAATTACAATTCTTGATGTAATAATTCACAGCAGGGCCCATTGCTGCACCCACCAAGAGTAACTCTGAGGGCTTACAGTGTTGTGGCAACGCCACCACCACCACGAATGGCCCAATTTTTCAGCCCCTGTTCAAAAGGGGCATGTAATTACAATTCTTGATCTAATAATTCACAGCAGGGCCCATTGCTGCACCCACCAAGAGTAACTCTGAGGGCTTACAGTGTTGTGGCAACGCCACCACCACCACCACCACGAAAGGCCCAATTTTTCAGCCCCTGTTCAAAAGGGGCATGTAATTACAATTCTTGATCTAATAATTCACAGCAGGGCCCATTCCTGCACCCACCAAGAGTAACTCTGAGGGCTTACAGTGTTGTGGCAACACCACCACCACCACCACCACCACCATGAAAGGCCCAATTTTTCAGCCCCTGTTCAACAGGGGCATGCAATAACAATTCTTGATCTAATAATTCACAGCAGGGCCCATTGCTGCACCCACCAAGAGTAACTGTCAGGGCTTACAGTGTTGTGGCACCAGCACCACCATCAAAGCCCCAATTTTTACTACCACTGTTCAACAATTATATGTAATTAAAATTCCTGATATAATAGTTGACAGCAGGGCGTTCCAGCACCAACCAAGAGTAACTGTGAGTGCTTACAGTGTTGTGCCAACACCAACAACTAAGGGGCCTATTTCTGCAGAGTATATACGGCAGGTCCCTACTTTCAAACATCCAACTTACAAACGACTCCTACTTGCAAACGCAAGAAGACAACAGGAAGTGAGAGGAAATCTACCCCTAGGAAGGAAAATTCTCTCCTGTAAGAATAAATATGGGAGAAAGGTGTCTCCTCTGTACTGATGCTTTATCAGCAATCCTTGTTTCAAGAAAAACACCACATTTCAAAAACAGTTGTCATTGGGACGGAAAGTGAGGTGAAATGTTCTGAACAGGGGCACAGACAGCAAAACAAATGTTACAGGGGTGATAACCCTTACCTATGTTTTCCAAAAAGTTTAAAAATAGATTTTTGGGCTGGAGCTACACTTCAACAATGTACCTGTTCAAAATTACAAACAGATTCTACATAAGAACAAACCTACAGTCCCTGTCTTGTATGCACCGCCTGTATACGGCTGTTCAGAGTATATAGGGCCTTTTTTATTTTATGTGCGGGGTTCCCCTTAATATCCATACAAGACCCAAAGGGGCTGGTAATGGGCTGGGGTAGGGGGGGGGGGTCATGGGGTAGCTATGCCATTTTTCTTAAAGATTTTCATCCATATTACGGGACCAGACATTACATTAAAGCCGCAAGCAGTTTTAAATGGCTTTTTTTTCCTTTAGAAGTGTCATTTTGTGCAGGGACAGTTCTAAACACGGGAAACACGTGGCACTTCACAGGCATACTTTAGACACCCCCCAGGTACGATATTTAAAGGAATATTTGACTTTTTTTTTCACTTTATGCATCATTAAAATGACTGCTCCCGAAAAACGACCGTTTTTAAAACTTCTTTTTGCATTGATACATGTCCCCTGGTGCAGAACCCGGGTTCCCAAACCCTTTTTAGGACAATAACATGCATAATAATTGTTATAATTAGCACTTAAGAATTCGAACGTTCGCATCCATTGTATTTAATAGGGTTCTAATGTTCGTACGAACTTTCGGTCCGTTCGCGGGTTCTGGTGCGAACCGAACCCGGGGGTGTTCGGCTCATCACTATACACCAGTGATGATCTATAGTACATCAGTGATGATCTATAGTTCATCAGTGATGATCCATTGTACATTAGTGATTGTCCACAGTACATCAGTGATGGTGCACAGTACATCAGTGATGATCCACAGTACATCAGTGATGGCTCATAGTACATCAGTGATGATCCATAGTACATCAGTGATGATCCATAGTACATCAGTGATGATCCATAGTACACCAGTGATGGCCCATAGTACATCAGTGATGATCTATAGTACATCAGTGATGATCCTCAGTACATCAGGGATGGTCCATAGTACATCAGTGTTGATCCATAGTACACCAGTGATGAGCCATAGTACACCCGTGATGGCCCATAGTACATCAGTGATGATCCTCAGTACATCAGCGATGATCCACAGTACATTAGTGATGATCCACAGTACATCAGTGATGATCCACGGTACATCAGGAATGGTCCACAGTACACCAGTGATGATCCATAGTACACCCGTGATGGCCCATAGTACATCAGTGATGATCCTCAGTACATCAGTGATGATCCACGGTACATTAGTGATGATCCACAGTACATCAGTGATGATCCACGGTACATCAGGGATGGTCCACAGTACAACAGTGATGATCCACAGTACATCAGGGATGGTCCACAGTACATCAGTGATGATCCATAGTACACCAGTGATAATCCATAGTACATCAGTGATGGCTCATAGTACATCAGTGATGGCTCATAGTACATCAGTGATGATCCATAGTACATCAGTGATGATCCATAGTACATCAGTGATGATCCATAGTACATCAGTGATGATCCACAGTACATCAGTGATGATCCACAGTACATCAGGGTTGGTCCACAGTACATCAGGGATGGTCCACAGTACATCAGTGATGATCCATAGTACAACAGTGATGATCCTCAGTACATCAGTGATGATCCACAGTACATCAGTGATGATCTATAGTACATCAGTGATGATCCATAGTACATCAGTGATGATCCTTAGTACATCAGTGATGATCCACAGTACATCAGTGATGATCCACAGTACATCAGGGATGGTCCACAGTACATCAGTGATGATCCATAGTACACCAGTGATGATCCATAGTACATCAGTGATGATCCATAGTACATCAGTGATGATCCATAGTACATCAGTGATGATCCATAGTACACCAGTGATGATCCACAGTACATCAGGGATGGTCCACAGTACATCAGTGATGATCCATAGTACAACAGTGATGATCCTCAGTACATCAGTGATGATCCACAGTACATCAGTGATGATCTATAGTACATCAGTGATGATCCATAGTACATCAGTGATGATCCTTAGTACATCAGTGATGATCCACAGTACATCAGTGATGATCCACAGTACACCAGTGATGATCCATAGTACATCAGTGATGATCCACAGTACATCAGTGATGATCCATAGTACACCAGTGATGGCCCATAGAACATCAGTGATGATCTATAGTACATCAGTGATGATCCTCAGTATATCAGGGATGGTCCATAGTACATCAGGGATGGTCCATAGTACATCAGTGTTGATCCATAGTACACCAGTGATGATCCATAGTACACCCGTGATGGCCCATAGTACATCAGTGATGATCCTCAGTACATCAGTGATGATCCACGGTACATTAGTGATGATCCACAGTACATCAGTGATGATCCACGGTACATCAGGGATGGTCCACAGTACATCAGTGATGATCCACAGTACATCAGGGATGGTCCACAGTACATCAGTGATGATCCATAGTACATCAGTGATGATCCACAGTACATCAGTGATGATCCACAGTACATCAGTGATGATCCACAGTACATCAGGGTTGGTCCACAGTACATCAGGGATGGTCCACAGTACATCAGTGATGATCCATAGTACAACAGTGATGATCCTCAGTACATCAGTGATGATCCACAGTACATCAGTGATGGTGCACAGTACATCAGTGATGATCCACAGTACATCAGTGATGGCTCATAGTACATCAGTGATGATCCATAGTACATCAGTGATGATCCACAGTACATCAGTAATGATCCATAGTACACCAGTGATGGCCCATAGTACATCAGTGATGATCTATAGTACACCAGTGATGATCCTCAGTACATCAGGGATGGTCCATAGTACATCAGGGATGGTCCATAGTACATCAGTGTTGATCCATAGTACACCAGTGATGATCCATAGTACACCCGTGATGGCCCATAGTACATCAGTGATGATCCTCAGTACATCAGCGATGATCCACAGTACATTAGTGATGATCCACAGTACATCAGTGATGATCCACGGTACATCAGGGATGGTCCACAGTACACCAGTGATGATCCATAGTACACCCGTGATGGCCCATAGTACATCAGTGATGATCCTCAGTACATCAGTGATGATCCACGGTACATTAGTGATGATCCACAGTACATCAGTGATGATCCACGGTACATCAGGGATGGTCCACAGTACAACAGTGATGATCCACAGTACATCAGGGATGGTCCACTGTACATCAGTGATGATCCATAGTACACCAGTGATAATCCATAGTACATCAGTGATGGCTCATAGTACATCAGTGATGGCTCATAGTACATCAGTGATGATCCATAGTACATCAGTGATGATCCATAGTACATCAGTGATGATCCATAGTACATCAGTGATGATCCACAGTACATCAGTGATGATCCACAGTACATCAGGGTTGGTCCACAGTACATCAGGGATGGTCCACAGTACATCAGTGATGATCCATAGTACAACAGTGATGATCCTCAGTACATCAGTGATGATCCACAGTACATCAGTGATGATCTATAGTACATCAGTGATGATCCATAGTACATCAGTGATGATCCTTAGTACATCAGTGATGATCCACAGTACATCAGTGATGATCCACAGTACATCAGGGATGGTCCACAGTACATCAGTGATGATCCATAGTACAACAGTGATGATCCTCAGTACATCAGTGATGATCCACAGTACATCAGTGATGATCTATAGTACATCAGTGATGATCCACAGTACATCAGTGATGATCCACAGTACATCAGGGATGGTCCACAGTACATCAGTGATGATCCATAGTACACCAGTGATGATCCATAGTACACCCGTGATGGCCCATAGTACATCAGTGATGATCCTCAGTACATCAGTGATGATCCACGGTACATTAGTGATGATCCACAGTACATCAGTGATGATCCACGGTACATCAGGGATGGTCCATAGTACATCAGTGATGATCCATAGTACACCAGTGATGATCCACAGTACATCAGTGATGGCCCATAGTACATCAGTGATGGCTCATAGTACATCAGTGATGATCCATAGTACATCAGTGATGAACCACAGTACATCAGTGATGATCCATAGTACACCAGTGATGGCCCATAGTACATCAGTGATGATCTATAGTACATCAGTGATGATCCTCAGTACATCAGGGATGGTCCATAGTACATCAGGGATGGTCCACAGTACATCAGTGATGATCCATAGTACACCAGTGATAATCCATAGTACATCAGTGATGGCTCATAGTACATCAGTGATGGCTCATAGTACATCAGTGATGATCCATAGTACATCAGTGATGATCCATAGTACATCTGTAATGATCCATAGTACATAAGTGATGATCCATAGTACATCAGTGATGATCCACAGTACATCAGTGATGATCCACAGTACATCAGGGTTGGTCCACAGTACATCAGGGATGGTCCACAGTACATCAGTGATGATCCATAGTACACCAGTGATGGCCCATAGTACATCAGTGATGATCTATAGTACATCAGTGATGATTCATAGTACATCAGTGATGATCCATAGTACATCAGTGATGGCCCATAGTACATCAGTGATGATCTATAGTACATCAGTGATGATCCACAGTACATCAGTGATGATCCATAGTACATCAGTGATGATCCATAGTACACCAGTGATGATCCACAGTACATCAGTGATGGCCCATAGTACATCAGTGATGGCTCATAGTACATCAGTGATGATCCATAGTACATCAGTGATGAACCACAGTACATCAGTGATGATCCATAGTACACCAGTGATGGCCCATAGTACATCAGTGATGATCTATAGTACATCAGTGATGATCCTCAGTACATCAGGGATGGTCCATAGTACATCAGGGATGGTCCATAGTACATCAGTGTTGATCCATAGTACACCAGTGATGATCCATAGTACACCCGTGATGGCCCATAGTACATCAGTGATGATCCTCAGTACATCAGTGATGATCCACGGTACATTAGTGATGATCCACAGTACATCAGTGATGATCCACGGTACATCAGGGATGGTCCACAGTACATCAGTGATGATCCACAGTACATCAGGGATGGTCCACAGTACATCAGTGATGATCCATAGTACATCAGTGATGATCCACAGTACATCAGTGATGATCCACAGTACATCAGGGTTGGTCCACAGTACATCAGGGATGGTCCACATTACATCAGTGATGATCCATAGTACAACAGTGATGATCCTCAGTACATCAGTGATGATCCACAGTACATCAGTGATGATTTATAGTACATCAGTGATGATCCATAGTACATCAGTGATGATCCTTAGTACATCAGTGATGATCCACAGTACATCAGTGATGATCCACAGTACATCAGGGATGGTCCACAGTACATCAGTGATGATCCATAGTACACCAGTGATGATCCATAGTACATCAGTGATGATCCATAGTACATCAGTGATGATCCATAGTACATCAGTGATGATCCATAGTACACCAGTGATGATCCACAGTACATCAGTGATGGCCCATAGTACATCAGTGATGGCTCATAGTACATCAGTGATGATCCATAGTACATCAGTGATGATCCACAGTACATCAGTGATGATCCATAGTACACCAGTGATGGCCCATAGTACATCAGTGATGATCTATAGTACATCAGTGATGATCCTCAGTACATCAGCGATGATCCACAGTACATTAGTGATGATCCACAGTACATCAGTGATGATCCACGGTACATCAGGGATGGTCCACAGTACACCAGTGATGATCCATAGTACACCCGTGATGGCCCATAGTACATCAGTGATGATCCTCAGTACATCAGTGATGATCCACGGTACATTAGTGATGATCCACAGTACATCAGTGATGATCCACGGTACATCAGGGATGGTCCACAGTACAACAGTGATGATCCACAGTACATCAGGGATGGTCCACAGTACATCAGTGATGATCCATAGTACACCAGTGATAATCCATAGTACATCAGTGATGGCTCATAGTACATCAGTGATGGCTCATAGTACATCAGTGATGATCCATAGTACATCAGTGATGATCCATAGTACATCAGTGATGATCCATAGTACATCAGTGATGATCCACAGTACATCAGTGATGATCCACAGTACATCAGGGTTGGTCCACAGTACATCAGGGATGGTCCACAGTACATCAGTGATGATCCATAGTACAACAGTGATGATCCTCAGTACATCAGTGATGATCCACAGTACATCAGTGATGATCTATAGTACATCAGTGATGATCCATAGTACATCAGTGATGATCCTTAGTACATCAGTGATGATCCACAGTACATCAGTGATGATCCACAGTACATCAGGGATGGTCCACAGTACATCAGTGATGATCCATAGTACACCAGTGATGATCCATAGTACATCAGTGATGATCCATAGTACATCAGTGATGATCCATAGTACATCAGTGATGATCCATAGTACACCAGTGATGATCCACAGTACATCAGTGATGGCCCATAGTATATCAGTGATGGCTCATAGTACATCAGTGATGATCCATAGTACATCAGTGATGATCCACAGTACATCAGTGATGATCCATAGTACACCAGTGATGGCCCATAGAACATCAGTGATGATCTATAGTACATCAGTGATTATCCTCAGTATATCAGGGATGGTCCATAGTACATCAGGGATGGTCCATAGTACATCAGTGTTGATCCATAGTACACCAGTGATGATCCATAGTACACCCGTGATGGCCCATAGTACATCAGTGATGATCCTCAGTACATCAGTGATGATCCACGGTACATTAGTGATGATCCACAGTACATCAGTGATGATCCACGGTACATCAGGGATGGTCCACAGTACATCAGTGATGATCCACAGTACATCAGGGATGGTCCACAGTACATCAGTGATGATCCACAGTACATCAGTGATGATCCACAGTACATCAGTGATGATCCACAGTACATCAGGGTTGGTCCACAGTACATCAGGGATGGTCCACAGTACATCAGTGATGATCCATAGTACAACAGTGATGATCCTCAGTACATCAGTGATGATCCACAGTACATCAGTGATGGTGCACAGTACATCAGTGATGATCCACAGTACATCAGTGATGGCTCATAGTACATCAGTGATGATCCATAGTACATCAGTGATGATCCACAGTACATCAGTGATGATCCATAGTACACCAGTGATGGCCCATAGTACATCAGTGATGATCTATAGTACATCAGTGATGATCCTCAGTACATCAGGGATGGTCCATAGTACATCAGGGATGGTCCATAGTACATCAGTGTTGATCCATAGTACACCAGTGATGATCCATAGTACACCCGTGATGGCCCATAGTACATCAGTGATGATCCTCAGTACATCAGCGATGATCCACAGTACATTAGTGATGATCCACAGTACATCAGTGATGATCCACGGTACATCAGGGATGGTCCACAGTACACCAGTGATGATCCATAGTACACCCGTGATGGCCCATAGTACATCAGTGATGATCCTCAGTACATCAGTGATGATCCACGGTACATTAGTGATGATCCACAGTACATCAGTGATGATCCACGGTACATCAGGGATGGTCCACAGTACAACAGTGATGATCCACAGTACATCAGGGATGGTCCACTGTACATCAGTGATGATCCATAGTACACCAGTGATAATCCATAGTACATCAGTGATGGCTCATAGTACATCAGTGATGGCTCATAGTACATCAGTGATGATCCATAGTACATCAGTGATGATCCATAGTACATCAGTGATGATCCACAGTACATCAGTGATGATCCACAGTACATCAGGGTTGGTCCACAGTACATCAGGGATGGTCCACAGTACATCAGTGATGATCCATAGTACAACAGTGATGATCCTCAGTACATCAGTGATGATCCACAGTACATCAGCGATGATCTATAGTACATCAGTGATGATCCATAGTACATCAGTGATGATCCTTAGTACATCAGTGATGATCCACAGTACATCAGTGATGATCCACAGTACATCAGGGATGGTCCACAGTACATCAGTGATGATCCATAGTACAACAGTGATGATCCTCAGTACATCAGTGATGATCCACAGTACATCAGTGATGATCTATAGTACATCAGTGATGATCCACAGTACATCAGTGATGATCCACAGTACATCAGGGATGGTCCACAGTACATCAGTGATGATCCATAGTACACCAGTGATGATCCATAGTACACCCGTGATGGCCCATAGTACATCAGTGATGATCCTCAGTACATCAGTGATGATCCACGGTACATTAGTGATGATCCACAGTACATCAGTGATGATCCACGGTACATCAGGGATGGTCCATAGTACATCAGTGATGATCCATAGTACACCAGTGATGATCCACAGTACATCAGTGATGGCCCATAGTACATCAGTGATGGCTCATAGTACATCAGTGATGATCCATAGTACATCAGTGATGAACCACAGTACATCAGTGATGATCCATAGTACACCAGTGATGGCCCATAGTACATCAGTGATGATCTATAGTACATCAGTGATGATCCTCAGTACATCAGGGATGGTCCATAGTACATCAGGGATGGTCCACAGTACATCAGTGATGATCCATAGTACACCAGTGATAATCCATAGTACATCAGTGATGGCTCATAGTACATCAGTGATGGCTCATAGTACATCAGTGATGATCCATAGTACATCAGTGATGATCCATAGTACATCTGTAATGATCCATAGTACATAAGTGATGATCCATAGTACATCAGTGATGATCCACAGTACATCAGTGATGATCCACAGTACATCAGGGTTGGTCCACAGTACATCAGGGATGGTCCACAGTACATCAGTGATGATCCATAGTACACCAGTGATGGCCCATAGTACATCAGTGATGATCTATAGTACATCAGTGATGATTCATAGTACATCAGTGATGATCCATAGTACATCAGTGATGGCAAATAGTACATCAGTGATGATCTATAGTACATCAGTGATGATCCACAGTACATCAGTGATGATCCATAGTACATCAGTGATGATCCATAGTACACCAGTGATGATCCACAGTACATCAGTGATGGCCCATAGTACATCAGTGATGGCTCATAGTACATCAGTGATGATCCATAGTACATCAGTGATGAACCACAGTACATCAGTGATGATCCATAGTACACCAGTGATGGCCCATAGTACATCAGTGATGATCTATAGTACATCAGTGATGATCCTCAGTACATCAGGGATGGTCCATAGTACATCAGGGATGGTCCATAGTACATCAATGTTGATCCATAGTACACCAGTGATGATCCATAGTACACCCGTGATGGCCCATAGTACATCAGTGATGATCCTCAGTACATCAGTGATGATCCACGGTACATTAGTGATGATCCACAGTACATCAGTGATGATCCACGGTACATCAGGGATGGTCCACAGTACATCAGTGATGATCCACAGTACATCAGGGATGGTCCATAGTACATCAGTGATGATCCATAGTACATCAGTGATGATCCACAGTACATCAGTGATGATCCACAGTACATCAGGGTTGGTCCACAGTACATCAGGGATGGTCCACATTACATCAGTGATGATCCATAGTACAACAGTGATGATCCTCAGTACATCAGTGATGATCCACAGTACATCAGTGATGATCTATAGTACATCAGTGATGATCCATAGTACATCAGTGATGATCCTTAGTACATCAGTGATGATCCACAGTACATCAGTGATGATCCACAGTACATCAGGGATGGTCCACAGTACATCAGTGATGATCCATAGTACACCAGTGATGATCCATAGTACATCAGTGATGATCCATAGTACATCAGTGATGATCCATAGTACATCAGTGATGATCCACAGTACATCAGTGATGGCCCATAGTACATCAGTGATGGCTCATAGTACATCAGTGATGATCCATAGTACATCAGTGATGATCCACAGTACATCAGTGATGATCCATAGTACACCAGTGATGGCCCATAGTACATCAGTGATGATCTATAGTACATCAGTGATGATCCTCAGTACATCAGCGATGATCCACAGTACATTAGTGATGATCCACAGTACATCAGTGATGATCCACGGTACATCAGGGATGGTCCACAGTACACCAGTGATGATCCATAGTACACCCGTGATGGCCCATAGTACATCAGTGATGATCCTCAGTACATCAGTGATGATCCACGGTACATTAGTGATGATCCACAGTACATCATTGATGATCCACGGTACATCAGGGATGGTCCACAGTACAACAGTGATGATCCACAGTACATCAGGGATGGTCCACTGTACATCAGTGATGATCCATAGTACACCAGTGATAATCCATAGTACATCAGGGTTGGTCCATAGTACATCAGTGATGGCTCATAGTACATCAGTGATGATCCATAGTACATCAGTGATGATCCATAGTACATCAGTGATGATCCATAGTACATCAGTGATGATCCACAGTACATCAGTGATGATCCACAGTACATCAGGGTTGGTCCACAGTACATCAGGGATGGTCCACAGTACATCAGTGATGATCCATAGTACAACAGTGATGATCCTCAGTACATCAGTGATGATCCACAGTACATCAGTGATGATCTATAGTACATCAGTGATGATCCATAGTACATCAGTGATGATCCTTAGTACATCAGTGATGATCCACAGTACATCAGTGATGATCCACAGTACATCAGGGATGGTCCACAGTACATCAGTGATGATCCATAGTACAACAGTGATGATCCTCAGTACATCAGTGATGATCCACAGTACATCAGTGATGATCTATAGTACATCAGTGATGATCCACAGTACATCAGTGATGATCCACAGTACATCAGGGATGGTCCACAGTACATCAGTGATGATCCATAGTACACCAGTGATGATCCATAGTACACCCGTGATGGCCCATAGTACATCAGTGATGATCCTCAGTACATCAGTGATGATCCACGGTACATTAGTGATGATCCACAGTACATCAGTGATGATCCACGGTACATCAGGGATGGTCCATAGTACATCAGTGATGATCCATAGTACACCAGTGATGATCCACAGTACATCAGTGATGGCCCATAGTACATCAGTGATGGCTCATAGTACATCAGTGATGATCCATAGTACATCAGTGATGAACCACAGTACATCAGTGATGATCCATAGTACACCAGTGATGGCCCATAGTACATCAGTGATGATCTATAGTACATCAGTGATGATCCTCAGTACATCAGGGATGGTCCATAGTACATCAGGGATGGTCCACAGTACATCAGTGATGATCCATAGTACACCAGTGATAATCCATAGTACATCAGTGATGGCTCATAGTACATCAGTGATGGCTCATAGTACATCAGTGATGATCCATAGTACATCAGTGATGATCCATAGTACATCTGTAATGATCCATAGTACATAAGTGATGATCCATAGTACATCAGTGATGATCCACAGTACATCAGTGATGATCCACAGTACATCAGGGTTGGTCCACAGTACATCAGGGATGGTCCACAGTACATCAGTGATGATCCATAGTACACCAGTGATGGCCCATAGTACATCAGTGATGATCTATAGTACATCAGTGATGATTCATAGTACATCAGTGATGATCCATAGTACATCAGTGATGGCTCATAGTACATCAGTGATGATCCATAGTACATCAGTGATGAACCACAGTACATCAGTGATGATCCATAGTACACCAGTGATGGCCCATAGTACATCAGTGATGATCTATAGTACATCAGTGATGATCCTCAGTACATCAGGGATGGTCCATAGTACATCAGGGATGGTCCATAGTACATCAGTGTTGATCCATAGTACACCAGTGATGATCCATAGTACACCCGTGATGGCCCATAGTACATCAGTGATGATCCTCAGTACATCAGTGATGATCCACGGTACATTAGTGATGATCCACAGTACATCAGTGATGATCCACGGTACATCAGGGATGGTCCACAGTACATCAGTGATGATCCACAGTACATCAGGGATGGTCCACAGTACATCAGTGATGATCCATAGTACATCAGTGATGATCCACAGTACATCAGTGATGATCCACAGTACATCAGGGTTGGTCCACAGTACATCAGGGATGGTCCACATTACATCAGTGATGATCCATAGTACAACAGTGATGATCCTCAGTACATCAGTGATGATCCACAGTACATCAGTGATGATCTATAGTACATCAGTGATGATCCATAGTACATCAGTGATGATCCTTAGTACATCAGTGATGATCCACAGTACATCAGTGATGATCCACAGTACATCAGGGATGGTCCACAGTACATCAGTGATGATCCATAGTACACCAGTGATGATCCATAGTACATCAGTGATGATCCATAGTACATCAGTGATGATCCATAGTACATCAGTGATGATCCATAGTACACCAGTGATGATCCACAGTACATCAGTGATGGCCCATAGTACATCAGTGATGGCTCATAGTACATCAGTGATGATCCATAGTACATCAGTGATGATCCACAGTACATCAGTGATGATCCATAGTACACCAGTGATGGCCCATAGTACATCAGTGATGATCTATAGTACATCAGTGATGATCCTCAGTACATCAGGGATGGTCCATAGTACATCAGGGATGGTCCATAGTACATCAGTGTTGATCCATAGTACACCAGTGATGATCCATAGTACACCCGTGATGGCCCATAGTACATCAGTGATGATCCTCAGTACATCAGTGATGATCCACGGTACATTAGTGATGATCCACAGTACATCAGTGATGATCCACGGTACATCAGGGATGGTCCACAGTACATCAGTGATGATCCACAGTACATCAGGGATGGTCCACAGTACATCAGTGATGATCCATAGTACACCAGTGATAATCCATAGTACATCAGTGATGGCTCATAGTACATCAGTGATGGCTCATAGTACATCAGTGATGATCCATAGTACATCAGTGATGATCCATAGTACATCTGTAATGATCCATAGTACATAAGTGATGATCCATAGTACATCAGTGATGATCCATAGTACATCAGTGATGATCCACAGTACATCAGTGATGATCCACAGTACATCAGGGTTGGTCCACAGTACATCAGGGATGGTCCACAGTACATCAGGGATGGTCCACAGTACATCAGTGATGATCCATAGTACACCAGTGATGGCCCATAGTACATCAGTGATGATCTATAGTACATCAGTGATGATTCATAGTACATCAGTGATGATCCATAGTACATCAGTGATGGCCCATAGTACATCAGTGATGATCTATAGTACATCAGTGATGATCCACAGTACATCAGTGATGATCCACAGTACATCAGGGATGGTCCACAGTACATCAGTGATGATCCACAGTACATCAGGGATGGTCCACAGTATATCAGTGATGATCCATAGTACACCAGTGATGATCCATTGTACACCAGTGATGATCCATAGTACACCAGGGATGATCCACAGTACATCAGTGATGGTCCACAGTACACCAGTGATGATCCATAGTACACCAGTGATGGCCCATAGTACACCAGTGATGGCCCATAGTACACCAGTGATGGCCCATAGTACATCAGTGATGATCTATATTACATCAGTAATGATCCACAGTACATCAGTGATGATCCACAGTACATCAGGGATGGTCCATAGTACATCAGGGATGGTCCATAGTACACCAGTGATGATCCATAGTACATCAGTGATGAACTATAGTACATCAGTGATGATCCACAGTACACCAGTAATGATCCATAGTACACCAGTGATGATCCATAGTACACCAGTGATGGTCCATAGTACACCAGTGATGATCTATAGTACATCAGTGATGATCTATAGTTCATCAGTGATGATCCATTGTACATTAGTGATGGTCCACAGTACATCAGTGATGATCCACAGTACATCAGGGATGGTCCACAGTACATCAGTGATGATCCATAGTACACCAGTGATGGCCCATAGTACATCAGTGATGATCTATAGTACATCAGTGATGATCCTCAGTACATCAGGGATGGTCCATAGTACATCAGGGATGGTCCATAGTACATCAGGGATGGTCCATAGTACATCAGTGATGGCCCATAGTACATCAGTGATGATCCATAGTACATTAGTGATGATCCACAGTACATCAGTGATGATCCACGGTACATCAGGGATGGTCCACAGTACATCAGTGATGATCCACAGTACATCAGGGATGGTCCACAGTACATCAGTGATGATCCATAGTACACCAGTGATAATCCATAGTACATCAGTGATGGCTCATAGTACATCAGTGATGGCTCATAGTACATCAGTGATGATCCATAGTACATCAGTGATGATCCACAGTACATCAGTGATGATCCACAGTACACCAGTGATGATCCATAGTACACCAGTGATGGCCCATAGTACACCAGTGATGGCCCATAGTACACCAGTGATGGCCCATAGTACATCAGTGATGATCTATAGTACATCAGTAATGATCCACAGTACATCAGTGATGATCCACAGTACATCAGGGATGGTCCATAGTACATCAGGGATGGTCCATAGTACACCAGTGATGATCCATAGTACATCAGTGATGAACTATAGTACATCAGTGATGATCCACAGTACACCAGTAATGATCCATAGTACACCAGTGATGATCCATAGTACACCAGTGATGGTCCATAGTACACCAGTGATGATCTATAGTACATCAGTGATGATCTATAGTTCATCAGTGATGATCCACGGTACATCAGGGATGGTCCACAGTACACCAGTGATGATCCATAGTACACCCGTGATGGCCCATAGTACATCAGTGATGATCCTCAGTACATCAGTGATGATCCACGGTACATTAGTGATGATCCACAGTACATCAGTGATGATCCACGGTACATCAGGGATGGTCCACAGTACAACAGTGATGATCCACAGTACATCAGGGATGGTCCACTGTACATCAGTGATGATCCATAGTACACCAGTGATAATCCATAGTACATCAGGGTTGGTCCATAGTACATCAGTGATGGCTCATAGTACATCAGTGATGATCCATAGTACATCAGTGATGATCCATAGTACATCAGTGATGATCCATAGTACATCAGTGATGATCCACAGTACATCAGTGATGATCCACAGTACATCAGGGTTGGTCCACAGTACATCAGGGATGGTCCACAGTACATCAGTGATGATCCATAGTACAACAGTGATGATCCTCAGTACATCAGTGATGATCCACAGTACATCAGTGATGATCTATAGTACATCAGTGATGATCCATAGTACATCAGTGATGATCCTTAGTACATCAGTGATGATCCACAGTACATCAGTGATGATCCACAGTACATCAGGGATGGTCCACAGTACATCAGTGATGATCCATAGTACAACAGTGATGATCCTCAGTACATCAGTGATGATCCACAGTACATCAGTGATGATCTATAGTACATCAGTGATGATCCACAGTACATCAGTGATGATCCACAGTACATCAGGGATGGTCCACAGTACATCAGTGATGATCCATAGTACACCAGTGATGATCCATAGTACACCCGTGATGGCCCATAGTACATCAGTGATGATCCTCAGTACATCAGTGATGATCCACGGTACATTAGTGATGATCCACAGTACATCAGTGATGATCCACGGTACATCAGGGATGGTCCATAGTACATCAGTGATGATCCATAGTACACCAGTGATGATCCACAGTACATCAGTGATGGCCCATAGTACATCAGTGATGGCTCATAGTACATCAGTGATGATCCATAGTACATCAGTGATGAACCACAGTACATCAGTGATGATCCATAGTACACCAGTGATGGCCCATAGTACATCAGTGATGATCTATAGTACATCAGTGATGATCCTCAGTACATCAGGGATGGTCCATAGTACATCAGGGATGGTCCACAGTACATCAGTGATGATCCATAGTACACCAGTGATAATCCATAGTACATCAGTGATGGCTCATAGTACATCAGTGATGGCTCATAGTACATCAGTGATGATCCATAGTACATCAGTGATGATCCATAGTACATCTGTAATGATCCATAGTACATAAGTGATGATCCATAGTACATCAGTGATGATCCACAGTACATCAGTGATGATCCACAGTACATCAGGGTTGGTCCACAGTACATCAGGGATGGTCCACAGTACATCAGTGATGATCCATAGTACACCAGTGATGGCCCATAGTACATCAGTGATGATCTATAGTACATCAGTGATGATTCATAGTACATCAGTGATGATCCATAGTACATCAGTGATGGCTCATAGTACATCAGTGATGATCCATAGTACATCAGTGATGAACCACAGTACATCAGTGATGATCCATAGTACACCAGTGATGGCCCATAGTACATCAGTGATGATCTATAGTACATCAGTGATGATCCTCAGTACATCAGGGATGGTCCATAGTACATCAGGGATGGTCCATAGTACATCAGTGTTGATCCATAGTACACCAGTGATGATCCATAGTACACCCGTGATGGCCCATAGTACATCAGTGATGATCCTCAGTACATCAGTGATGATCCACGGTACATTAGTGATGATCCACAGTACATCAGTGATGATCCACGGTACATCAGGGATGGTCCACAGTACATCAGTGATGATCCACAGTACATCAGGGATGGTCCACAGTACATCAGTGATGATCCATAGTACATCAGTGATGATCCACAGTACATCAGTGATGATCCACAGTACATCAGGGTTGGTCCACAGTACATCAGGGATGGTCCACATTACATCAGTGATGATCCATAGTACAACAGTGATGATCCTCAGTACATCAGTGATGATCCACAGTACATCAGTGATGATCTATAGTACATCAGTGATGATCCATAGTACATCAGTGATGATCCTTAGTACATCAGTGATGATCCACAGTACATCAGTGATGATCCACAGTACATCAGGGATGGTCCACAGTACATCAGTGATGATCCATAGTACACCAGTGATGATCCATAGTACATCAGTGATGATCCATAGTACATCAGTGATGATCCATAGTACATCAGTGATGATCCATAGTACACCAGTGATGATCCACAGTACATCAGTGATGGCCCATAGTACATCAGTGATGGCTCATAGTACATCAGTGATGATCCATAGTACATCAGTGATGATCCACAGTACATCAGTGATGATCCATAGTACACCAGTGATGGCCCATAGTACATCAGTGATGATCTATAGTACATCAGTGATGATCCTCAGTACATCAGGGATGGTCCATAGTACATCAGGGATGGTCCATAGTACATCAGTGTTGATCCATAGTACACCAGTGATGATCCATAGTACACCCGTGATGGCCCATAGTACATCAGTGATGATCCTCAGTACATCAGTGATGATCCACGGTACATTAGTGATGATCCACAGTACATCAGTGATGATCCACGGTACATCAGGGATGGTCCACAGTACATCAGTGATGATCCACAGTACATCAGGGATGGTCCACAGTACATCAGTGATGATCCATAGTACACCAGTGATAATCCATAGTACATCAGTGATGGCTCATAGTACATCAGTGATGGCTCATAGTACATCAGTGATGATCCATAGTACATCAGTGATGATCCATAGTACATCTGTAATGATCCATAGTACATAAGTGATGATCCATAGTACATCAGTGATGATCCATAGTACATCAGTGATGATCCACAGTACATCAGTGATGATCCACAGTACATCAGGGTTGGTCCACAGTACATCAGGGATGGTCCACAGTACATCAGGGATGGTCCACAGTACATCAGTGATGATCCATAGTACACCAGTGATGGCCCATAGTACATCAGTGATGATCTATAGTACATCAGTGATGATTCATAGTACATCAGTGATGATCCATAGTACATCAGTGATGGCCCATAGTACATCAGTGATGATCTATAGTACATCAGTGATGATCCACAGTACATCAGTGATGATCCACAGTACATCAGGGATGGTCCACAGTACATCAGTGATGATCCACAGTACATCAGGGATGGTCCACAGTATATCAGTGATGATCCATAGTACACCAGTGATGATCCATTGTACACCAGTGATGATCCATAGTACACCAGGGATGATCCACAGTACATCAGTGATGGTCCACAGTACACCAGTGATGATCCATAGTACACCAGTGATGGCCCATAGTACACCAGTGATGGCCCATAGTACACCAGTGATGGCCCATAGTACATCAGTGATGATCTATATTACATCAGTAATGATCCACAGTACATCAGTGATGATCCACAGTACATCAGGGATGGTCCATAGTACATCAGGGATGGTCCATAGTACACCAGTGATGATCCATAGTACATCAGTGATGATCCATAGTACACCAGTGATGGTCCATAGTACACCAGTGATGATCTATAGTACATCAGTGATGATCTATAGTTCATCAGTGATGATCCATTGTACATTAGTGATGGTCCACAGTACATCAGTGATGATCCACAGTACACCAGTAATGATCCATAGTACACCAGTGATGATCCATAGTACACCAGTGATGGTCCATAGTACACCAGTGATGATCTATAGTACATCAGTGATGATCTATAGTTCATCAGTGATGATCCATTGTACATTAGTGATGGTCCACAGTACATCAGTGATGATCCACAGTACATCAGGGATGGTCCACAGTACATCAGTGATGATCCATAGTACACCAGTGATGGCCCATAGTACATCAGTGATGATCTATAGTACATCAGTGATGATCCTCAGTACATCAGGGATGGTCCATAGTACATCAGGGATGGTCCATAGTACATCAGGGATGGTCCATAGTACATCAGTGATGGCCCATAGTACATCAGTGATGATCCATAGTACATTAGTGATGATCCACAGTACATCAGTGATGATCCACGGTACATCAGGGATGGTCCACAGTACATCAGTGATGATCCACAGTACATCAGGGATGGTCCACAGTACATCAGTGATGATCCATAGTACACCAGTGATAATCCATAGTACATCAGTGATGGCTCATAGTACATCAGTGATGGCTCATAGTACATCAGTGATGATCCATAGTACATCAGTGATGATCCACAGTACATCAGTGATGATCCACAGTACACCAGTGATGATCCATAGTACACCAGTGATGGCCCATAGTACACCAGTGATGGCCCATAGTACACCAGTGATGGCCCATAGTACATCAGTGATGATCTATAGTACATCAGTAATGATCCACAGTACATCAGTGATGATCCACAGTACATCAGGGATGGTCCATAGTACATCAGGGATGGTCCATAGTACACCAGTGATGATCCATAGTACATCAGTGATGAACTATAGTACATCAGTGATGATCCACAGTACACCAGTAATGATCCATAGTACACCAGTGATGATCCATAGTACACCAGTGATGGTCCATAGTACACCAGTGATGATCTATAGTACATCAGTGATGATCTATAGTTCATCAGTGATGATCCATTGTACATTAGTGATGGTCCACAGTACATCAGTGATGGTGCACAGTACATCAGTGATGATCCACAGTACATCAGTGATGGCCCATAGTACATCAGTGATGATCTATAGTACATCAGTAATGATCCTCAGTACATCAGGGATGGTCCATAGTACATCAGTGATGATCCACGGTACATTAGTGATGATCCACAGTACATCAGTGATGATCCACGGTACATCAGGGATGGTCCACAGTACATCAGTGATGATCCACAGTACATCAGGGATGGTCCACAGTACATCAGTGATGATCCATAGTACACCAGTGATAATCCATAGTACATCAGTGACGGCTCATAGTACATCAGTGATGGCTCATAGTACATCAGTGATGATCCATAGTACATCAGTGATGATCCATAGTACATCAGTGATGATCCATAGTACATCAGTGATGATCCATAGTAAATCAGTGATGATCCACAGTACATCAGGGTTGGTCCACAGTACATCAGGGATGGTCCACAGTACATCAGTGATGATCCATAGTACATCAGTGATGATCCTCAGTACATCAGTGATGATCCACAGTACATCAGTGATGATCCATAGTACATAAGTGATGATCCTTAGTACATCAGTGATGATCCACAGTACATCAGTGATGATCCACAGTACATCAGGGATGGTCCACAGTACATCAGTGATGATCCATAGTACACCAGTGATGATCCATAGTACATTAGTGATGATCCACAGTACATCAGTGATGATCCACGGTACATCAGGGATGGTCCACAGTACATCAGTGATGATCCACAGTACATCAGGGATGGTCCACAGTACATCAGTGATGATCCATAGTACACCAGTGATAATCCATAGTACATCAGTGATGGCTCATAGTACATCAGTGATGGCTCATAGTACATCAGTGATGATCCATAGTACATCAGTGATGATCCATAGTACATCTGTAATGATCCATAGTACATCAGTGATGATCCATAGTACATCAGTGATGATCCACAGTACATCAGTGATGATTAACAGTACATTAGGGTTGGTCCACAGTACATCAGGGATGATCCACAGTACATCAGTGATGATCCATAGTACACCAGTGATGGCCCATAGTACATCAGTGATGATCTATAGTACATCAGTGATGATTCATAGTACATCAGTGATGATCCATAGTACATCAGTGATGGCCCATAGTACATCAGTGATGATCTATAGTACATCAGTGATGATCCACAGTACATCAGTGATGATCCAAAGTACATCAGTGATGATCCATAGTACACCAGTGATGATCCACAGTACATCAGTGATGGCCCATAGTACATCAGTGATGGCTCATAGTACATCAGTGATGATCCATAGTACATCAGTAATGATCCACAGTACATCAGTGATGATCCATAGTACACCAGTGATGGCCCATAGTACATCAGTGATGATCTATAGTACATCAGTGATGATCCTCAGTACATCAGGGATGGTCCATAGTACATCAGGGATGGTCCATAGTACATCAGTGTTGATCCATAGTACACCAGTGATGATCCATAGTACACCCGTGATGGCCCATAGTACATCAGTGATGATCCTCAGTACATCAGTGATGATCCACGGTACATTAGTGATGATCCACAGTACATCAGTGATGATCCACGGTACATCAGGGATGGTCCACAGTACATCAGTGATGATCCACAGTACATCAGTGATGATCCACAGTACATCAGTGATGATCCACAGTACATCAGTGATGATCCACAGTACATCAGGGTTGGTCCACATTACATCAGGGATGGTCCACAGTACATCAGTGATGATCCATAGTACAACAGTAATGATCCTCAGTACATCAGTGATGATCCACAGTACATCAGTGATGATCTATAGTACATCAGTGATGATCCATAGTACATCAGTGATGATCCTTAGTACATCAGTGATGATCCACAGTACATCAGTGATGATCCACAGTACATCAGGGATGGTCCACAGTACATCAGTGATGATCCATAGTACACCAGTGATGATCCATATTACATCAGTGATGATCCATAGTACATCAGTGATGATCCATAGTACACCAGTGATGATCCACAGTACATCAGTGATGGCCCATAGTACATCAGTGATGGCTCATAGTACATCAGTGATGATCCATAGTACATCAGTGATGATCCATAGTACATCAGTGATGATCCACAGTACATCAGTGATGATCCATAGTACACCAGTGATGGCCCATAGTACATCAGTGATAATCTATAGTACATCATTGATGATCCTCAGTACATCAGGGATGGTCCATAGTACATCAGGGATGGTCCATAGTACATCAGTGTTGATCCATAGTACACCAGTGATGATCCATAGTACACCCGTGATGGCCCATAGTACATCAGTGATGATCCTCAGTACATCAGTGATGATCCACGGTACATTAGTGATGATCCACAGTACATCAGTGATGATCCACGGTACATCAGGGATGGTCCACAGTACATCAGTGATGATCCACAGTACATCAGGGATGGTCCACAGTACATCAGTGATGATCCATAGTACACCAGTGATAATCCATAGTACATCAGTGATGGCTCATAGTACATCAGTGATGGCTCATAGTACATCAGTGATGGCTCATAGTACATCAGTGATGATCCATAGTACATCAGTGATGATCCATAGTACATCTGTAATGATCCATAGTACATCAGTGATGATCCATAGTACATCAGTGATGATCCATAGTACATCAGTGATGATCCACAGTACATCAGTGATGATCCACAGTACATCAGGGTTGGTCCACAGTACATCAGGGATGGTCCACAGTACATCAGGGATGGTCCACAGTATATCAGTGATGATCCATTGTACACCAGTGATGATCCATAGTACACCAGGGATGATCCACAGTACATCAGTGATGATCCATAGTACACCAGTGATGATCCATAGTACACCAGTGATGGCCCATAGTACACCAGTGATGGCCCATAGTACATCAGTGATGATCTATAGTACATCAGTAATGATCCACAGTACATCAGTGATGATCCACAGTACATCAGGGATGGTCCATAGTACATCAGGGATGAACTATAGTACATCAGTGATGATCCACAGTACACCAGTAATGATCCATAGTACACCAGTGATGATCCATAGTACACCAGTGATGGTCCACAGTACACCAGTGATGATCTATAGTACATCAGTGATGATCTATAGTTCATCAGTGATGATCCATTGTACATTAGTGATGGTCCACAGTACATCAGTGATGGTGCACAGTACATCAGTGATGATCCACAGTACATCAGTGATGGCCCATAGTACATCAGTGATGATCTATAGTACATCAGTAATGATCCTCAGTACATCAGGGATGGTCCATAGTACATCAGTGATGATCCACGGTACATTAGTGATGATCCACAGTACATCAGTGATGATCCACGGTACATCAGTGATGATCCACAGTACATCAGTGATGATCCACAGTACATCAGGGTTGGTCCACAGTACATCAGGGATGGTCCACAGTACATCAGTGATGATCCATAGTACAACAGTGATGATCCTCAGTACATCAGTGATGATCCACAGTACATCAGTGATGATCTATAGTACATCAGTGATGATCCATAGTACATCAGTGATGATCCTTAGTACATCAGTGATGATCCACAGTACATCAGTGATGATCCACAGTACATCAGGGATGGTCCACAGTACATCAGTGATGATCCATAGTACACCAGTGATGATCCATAGTACATCAGTGATGATCCATAGTACATCAGTGATGATCCATAGTACATCAGTGATGATCCATAGTACACCAGTGATGATCCACAGTACATCAGTGATGGCCCATAGTACATCAGTGATGGCTCATAGTACATCAGTGATGATCCATAGTACATCAGTGATGATCCACAGTACATCAGTGATGATCCATAGTACACCAGTGATGGCCCATAGTACATCAGTGATGATCTATAGTACATCAGTGATGATCCTCAGTACATCAGGGATGGTCCATAGTACATCAGGGATGGTCCATAGTACATCAGTGTTGATCCATAGTACACCAGTGATGATCCATAGTACACCCGTGATGGCCCATAGTACATCAGTGATGATCCTCAGTACATCAGTGATGATCCACGGTACATTAGTGATGATCCACAGTACATCAGTGATGATCCACGGTACATGAGGGATGGTCCACAGTACATCAGTGATGATCCACAGTACATCAGGGATGGTCCACAGTACATCAGTGATGATCCATAGTACACCAGTGATAATCCATAGTACATCAGTGATGGCTCATAGTACATCAGTGATGGCTCATAGTACATCAGTGATGATCCATAGTACATCAGTGATGATCCATAGTACATCTGTAATGATCCATAGTACATAAGTGATGATCCATAGTACATCAGTGATGATCCACAGTACATCAGTGATGATCCACAGTACATCAGGGTTGGTCCACAGTACATCAGGGATGGTCCACAGTACATCAGTGATGATCCATAGTACACCAGTGATGGCCCATAGTACATCAGTGATGATCTATAGTACATCAGTGATGATCCACAGTACATCAGTGATGGCCCATAGTACATCAGTGATGGCTCATAGTACATCAGTGATGATCCATAGTACATCAGTGATGATCCACAGTACATCAGTGATGATCCATAGTACACCAGTGATGGCCCATAGTACATCAGTGATGATCTATAGTACATCAGTGATGATCCTCAGTACATCATGGATGGTCCATAGTACATCAGGGATGGTCCATAGTACATCAGTGTTGATCCATAGTACACCAGTGATGATCCATAGTACACCCGTGATGGACCATAGTACATCAGTGATGATCCTCAGTACATCAGTGATGATCCACGGTACATTAGTGATGATCCACAGTACATCAGGGATGGTCCACAGTACATCAGTGATGATCCACAGTACATCAGGGATGGTCCACAGTACATCAGTGATGATCCATAGTACATCAGTGATGATCCACAGTACATCAGTGATGATCCACAGTACATCAGGGTTGGTCCACAGTACATCAGGGATGGTCCACAGTACATCAGTGATGATCCATAGTACAACAGTGATGATCCTCAGTACATCAGTGATGATCCAAAGTACATCAGTGATGATCTATAGTACATCAGTGATGATCCATAGTACATCAGTGATGATCCTTAGTACATCAGTGATGATCCACAGTACATCAGTGATGATCCACAGTACATCAGGGATGGTCCACAGTACATCAGTGATGATCCATAGTACACCCGTGATGATCCATAGTACATCAGTGATGATCCATAGTACATCAGTGATGATCCATAGTACATCAGTGATGATCCATAGTACACCAGTGATGATCCACAGTACATCAGTGATGGCCCATAGTACATCAGTGATGGCTCATAGTACATCAGTGATGATCCATAGTACATCAGTGATGATCCACAGTACATCAGTGATGATCCATAGTACACCAGTGATGGCCCATAGTACATCAGTGATGATCTATAGTACATCAGTGATGATCCTCAGTACATCAGGGATGGTCCATAGTACATCAGGGATGGTCCATAGTACATCAGTGTTGATCCATAGTACACCAGTGATGATCCATAGTACACCCGTGATGGTCCATAGTACATCAGTGATGATCCTCAGTACATCAGTGATGATCCACGGTACATTAGTGCTGATCCACAGTACATCAGTGATGATCCACGGTACATCAGGGATGGTCCACAGTACATCAGTGATGATCCACAGTACATCAGGGATGGTCCACAGTACATCAGTGATGATCCATAGTACACCAGTGATAATCCATAGTACATCAGTGATGGCTCATAGTACATCAGTGATGGCTCATAGTACATCAGTGATGGCTCATAGTACATCAGTGATGATCCATAGTACATCAGTGATTATCCATAGTACATCTGTAATGATCCATAGTACATCAGTGATGATCCATAGTACATCAGTGATGATCCATAGTACATCAGTGATGATCCACAGTACATCAGTGATGATCCACAGTACATCAGGGTTGGTCCACAGTACATCAGGGATGGTCCACAGTACATCAGGGATGGTCCACAGTACATCAGTGATGATCCATAGTACACCAGTGATGACCCATAGTACATCAGTGATGATCTATAGTACATCAGTGATGATTCATAGTACATCAGTGATGATCCATAGTACATCAGTGATGGCCCATAGTACATCAGTGATGATCTATAGTACATCAGTGATGATCCACAGTACATCAGTGATGATCCACAGTACATCAGGGATGGTCCACAGTACATCAGTGATGATCCACAGTACATCAGGGATGGTCCACAGTATATCAGTGATGATCCATAGTACACCAGTGATAATCCATAGTACATCAGTGATGGCTCATAGTACATCAGTGATGGCTCATAGTACATCAGTGATGATCCATAGTACATCAGTGATGATCCATAGTACATCTGTAATGATCCATAGTACATAAGTGATGATCCATAGTACATCAGTGATGATCCACAGTACATCAGTGATGATCCACAGTACATCAGGGTTGGTCCACAGTACATCAGGGATGGTCCACAGTACATCAGTGATGATCCATAGTACACCAGTGATGGCCCATAGTACATCAGTGATGATCTATAGTACATCAGTGATGATTCATAGTACATCAGTGATGATCCATAGTACATCAGTGATGGCCCATAGTACATCAGTGATGATCTATAGTACATCAGTGATGATCCACAGTACATCAGTGATGATCCATAGTACATCAGTGATGATCTATAGTACATCAGTGATGATCCACAGTACATCAGTGATGATCCATAGTACATCAGTGATGATCCTCAGTACATCATGGATGGTCCATAGTACATCAGGGATGGTCCATAGTACATCAGTGTTGATCCATAGTACACCAGTGATGATCCATAGTACACCCGTGATGGCCCATAGTACATCAGTGATGATCCTCAGTACATCAGTGATGATCCACGCTACATTAGTGATGATCCACAGTACATCAGGGATGGTCCACAGTACATCAGTGATGATCCACAGTACATCAGGGATGGTCCACAGTACATCAGTGATGATCCATAGTACATCAGTGATGATCCACAGTACATCAGTGATGATCCACAGTACATCAGGGTTGGTCCACAGTACATCAGGGATGGTCCACAGTACATCAGTGATGATCCATAGTACAACAGTGATGATCCTCAGTACATCAGTGATGATCCACAGTACATCAGTGATGATCTATAGTACATCAGTGATGATCCATAGTACATCAGTGATGATCCTTAGTACATCAGTGATGATCCACAGTACATCAGTGATGATCCACAGTACATCAGGGATGGTCCACAGTACATCAGTGATGATCCATAGTACACCAGTGATGATCCATAGTACATCAGTGATGGCTCATAGTACATCAGTGATGATCCATAGTACATCAGTGATGATCCACAGTACATCAGTGATGATCCATAGTACACCAGTGATGGCCCATAGTACATCAGTGATGATCTATAGTACATCAGTGATGATCCTCAGTACATCAGGGATGGTCCATAGTACATCAGGGATGGTCCATAGTACATCAGTGTTGATCCATAGTACACCAGTGATGATCCATAGTACACCCGTGATGGCCCATAGTACATCAGTGATGATCCTCAGTACATCAGTGATGATCCACGGTACATTAGTGCTGATCCACAGTACATCAGTGATGATCCACGGTACATCAGGGATGGTCCACAGTACATCAGTGATGATCCACAGTACATCAGGGATGGTCCACAGTACATCAGTGATGATCCATAGTACACCAGTGATAATCCATAGTACATCAGTGATGGCTCATAGTACATCAGTGATGGCTCATAGTACATCAGTGATGGCTCATAGTACATCAGTGATGATCCATAGTACATCAGTGATTATCCATAGTACATCTGTAATGATCCATAGTACATCAGTGATGATCCATAGTACATCAGTGATGATCCACAGTACATCAGTGATGATCCACAGTACATCAGTGATGATCCACAGTACATCAGGGTTGGTCCACAGTACATCAGGGATGGTCCACAGTACATCAGGGATGGTCCACAGTACATCAGTGATGATCCATAGTACACCAGTGATGACCCATAGTACATCAGTGATGATCTATAGTACATCAGTGATGATTCATAGTACATCAGTGATGATCCATAGTACATCAGTGATGGCCCATAGTACATCAGTGATGATCTATAGTACATCAGTGATGATCCACAGTACATCAGTGATGATCCACAGTACATCAGGGATGGTCCACAGTACATCAGTGATGATCCACAGTACATCAGGGATGGTCCACAGTATATCAGTGATGATCCATAGTACACCAGTGATAATCCATAGTACATCAGTGATGGCTCATAGTACATCAGTGATGGCTCATAGTACATCAGTGATGATCCATAGTACATCAGTGATGATCCATAGTACATCTGTAATGATCCATAGTACATAAGTGATGATCCATAGTACATCAGTGATGATCCACAGTACATCAGTGATGATCCACAGTACATCAGGGTTGGTCCACAGTACATCAGGGATGGTCCACAGTACATCAGTGATGATCCATAGTACACCAGTGATGGCCCATAGTACATCAGTGATGATCTATAGTACATCAGTGATGATTCATAGTACATCAGTGATGATCCATAGTACATCAGTGATGGCCCATAGTACATCAGTGATGATCTATAGTACATCAGTGATGATCCACAGTACATCAGTGATGATCCATAGTACATCAGTGATGATCTATAGTACATCAGTGATGATCCACAGTACATCAGTGATGATCCATAGTACATCAGTGATGATCCTCAGTACATCATGGATGGTCCATAGTACATCAGGGATGGTCCACAGTACATCAGTGTTGATCCATAGTAAACCAGTGATGATCCATAGTACACCTGTGATGGCCCATAGTACATCAGTGATGATCCTCAGTACATCAGTGATGATCCACGGTACATTAGTGATGATCCACAGTACATCAGGGATGGTCCACAGTACATCAGTGATGATCCACAGTACATCAGGGATGGTCCACAGTACATCAGTGATGATCCATAGTACATCAGTGATGATCCACAGTACATCAGTGATGATCCACAGTACATCAGGGTTGGTCCACAGTACATCAGGGATGGTCCACAGTACAACAGTGATGATCCTCAGTACATCAGTGATGATCCACAGTACATCAGTGATGATCTATAGTACATCAGTGATGATCCATAGTACATCAGTGATGATCCTTAGTACATCAGTGATGATCCACAGTACATCAGTGATGATCCACAGTACATCAGGGATGGTCCACAGTACATCAGTGATGATCCATAGTACACCAGTGATGATCCATAGTACATCAGTGATGATCCATAGTACATCAGTGATGATCCATAGTACATCAGTGATGATCCATAGTACACCAGTGATGATCCACAGTACATCAGTGATGGCCCATAGTACATCAGCGATGGCTCATAGTACATCAGTGATGATCCATAGTACATCAGTGATGATCCACAGTACATCAGTGATGATCCATAGTACACCAGTGATGGCCCATAGTACATCAGTGATGATCTATAGTACATCAGTGATGATCCTCAGTACATCAGGGATGGTCCATAGTACATCAGGGATGGTCCATAGTACATCAGTGTTGATCCATAGTACACCAGTGATGATCCATAGTACACCCGTGATGGCCCATAGTACATCAGTGATGATCCTCAGTACATCAGTGATGATCCACGGTACATTAGTGCTGATCCACAGTACATCAGTGATGATCCACGGTACATCAGGGATGGTCCACAGTACATCAGTGATGATCCACAGTACATCAGGGATGGTCCACAGTACATCAGTGATGATCCATAGTACACCAGTGATAATCCATAGTACATCAGTGATGGCTCATAGTACATCAGTGATGGCTCATAGTACATCAGTGATGGCTCATAGTACATCAGTGATGATCCATAGTACATCAGTGATTATCCATAGTACATCTGTAATGATCCATAGTACATCAGTGATGATCCATAGTACATCAGTGATGATCCATAGTACATCAGTGATGATCCACAGTACATCAGTGATGATCCACAGTACATCAGGGTTGGTCCACAGTACATCAGGGATGGTCCACAGTACATCAGGGATGGTCCACAGTACATCAGTGATGATCCATAGTACACCAGTGATGACCCATAGTACATCAGTGATGATCTATAGTACATCAGTGATGATTCATAGTACATCAGTGATGATCCATAGTACATCAGTGATGGCCCATAGTACATCAGTGATGATCTACAGTACATCAGTGATGATCCACAGTACATCAGTGATGATCCACAGTACATCAGGGATGGTCCACAGTACATCAGTGATGATCCACAGTACATCAGGAATGGTCCACAGTATATCAGTGATGATCCATAGTACACCAGTGATGATCCATTGTACACCAGTGATGATCCATAGTACACCAGGGATGATCCACAGTACATCAGTGATGGTCCACAGTACACCAGTGATGATCCATAGTACACCAGTGATGGCCCATAGTACACCAGTGATGGCCCATAGTACACCAGTGATGGCCCATAGTACATCAGTGATGATCTATATTACATCAGTAATGATCCACAGTACATCAGTGATGATCCACAGTACATCAGGGATGGTCCATAGTACATCAGGGATGGTCCATAGTACACCAGTGATGATCCATAGTACATCAGTGATGAACTATAGTACATCAGTAATGATCCTCAGTACATCAGGGATGGTCCATAGTACATCAGGGATGGTCCATAGTACATCAGGGATGGTCCATAGTACATCAGTGATGATCCACGGTACATCAGGGATGGTCCACAGTACATCAGTGATGATCCACAGTACATCAGGGATGGTCCACAGTACATCAGTGATGATCCATAGTACACCAGTGATGGCCCATAGTACATCAGTGATGATCTATAGTACATCAGTGATGATCCTCAGTACATCAGGGATGGTCCATAGTACATCAGGGATGGTCCATAGTACATCAGGGATGGTCCATAGTACATCAGTGATGGCCCATAGTACATCAGTGATGATCCATAGTACATTAGTGATGATCCACAGTACATCAGTGATGATCCACGGTACATCAGGGATGGTCCACAGTACATCAGTGATGATCCACAGTACATCAGGGATGGTCCACAGTACATCAGTGATGATCCATAGTACACCAGTGATAATCCATAGTACATCAGTGATGGCTCATAGTACTTCAGTGATGGCTCATAGTACATCAGTGATGATCCATAGTACATCAGTGATGATCCATTGTACACCAGTGATGATCCATAGTACACCAGGGATGATCCACAGTACATCAGTGATGATCCACAGTACACCAGTGATGATCCATAGTACACCAGTGATGGCCCATAGTACACCAGTGATGGCCCATAGTACACCAGTGATGGCCCATAGTACATCAGTGATGATCTATAGTACATCAGTAATGATCCACAGTACATCAGTGATGATCCACAGTACATCAGGGATGGTCCATAGTACATCAGGGATGGTCCATAGTACACCAGTGATGATCCATAGTACATCAGTGATGAACTATTGTACATCAGTGATGATCCACAGTACACCAGTAATGATCCATAGTACACCAGTGATGATCCATAGTACACCAGTGATGGTCCATAGTACACCAGTGATGATCTATAGTACATCAGTGATGATCTATAGTTCATCAGTGATGATCCATTGTACATTAGTGAGGGTCCACAGTACATCAGTGATGGTGCACAGTACATCAGTGATGATCCACAGTACATCAGTGATGGCCCATAGTACATCAGTGATGATCTATAGTACATCAGTAATGATCCTCAGTACATCAGGGATGGTCCATAGTACATCAGTGATGATCCACGGTACATTAGTGATGATCCACAGTACATCAGTGATGATCCACGGTACATCAGGGATGGTCCACAGTACATCAGTGATGATCCACAGTACATCAGGGATGGTCCACAGTACATCAGTGATGATCCATAGTACACCAGTGATAATCCATAGTACATCAGTGACGGCTCATAGTACATCAGTGATGGCTCATAGTACATCAGTGATGATCCATAGTACATCAGTGATGATCCACAGTACATCAGTGATGATCCATAGTAAATCAGTGATGATCCACAGTACATCAGGGTTGGTCCACAGTACATCAGGGATGGTCCACAGTACATCAGTGATGATCCATAGTACATCAGTGATGATCCTCAGTACACCAGTGATGATCCACAGTACATCAGTGATGATCTATAGTACATCAGTGATGATCCATAGTACATCAGTGATGATCCTTAGTACATCAGTGATGATCCACAGTACATCAGTGATGATCCACAGTACATCAGGGATGGTCCACAGTACATCAGTGATGATCCATAGTACACCAGTGATGATCCATAGTACATTAGTGATGATCCACAGTACATCAGTGATGATCCACGGTACATCAGGGATGGTCCACAGTACATCAGTGATGATCCACAGTACATCAGGGATGGTCCACAGTACATCAGTGATGATCCATAGTACACCAGTGATAATCCATAGTACATCAGTGATGATCCATAGTACATCAGTGATGATCCATAGTACATCTGTAATGATCCATAGTACATCAGTGATGATCCATAGTACATCAGTGATGATCCATAGTACATCAGTGATGATCCACAGTACATCAGTGATGATTAACAGTACATTAGGGTTGGTCCACAGTACATCAGGGATGATCCACAGTACATCAGTGATGATCCATAGTACACCAGTGATGATCTATAGTACATCAGTGATGATTCATAGTATATTAGTGATGATCCATAGTACATCAGTGATGGCCCATAGTACATCAGTGATGATCTATAGTACATCAGTGATGATCCACAGTACATCAGTGATGATCCAAAGTACATCAGTGATGATCCATAGTACACCAGTGATGATCCACAGTACATCAGTGATGGCCCATAGTACATCAGTGATGGCTCATAGTACATCAGTGATGATCCATAGTACATCAGTGATGATCCACAGTACATCAGTGATGATCCATAGTACACCAGTGATGCCCCATAGTACATCAGTGATGATCTATAGTACATCAGTGATGATCCTCAGTACATCAGGGATGGTCCATAGTACATCAGGGATGGTCCATAGTACATCAGTGTTGATCCATAGTACACCAGTGATGATCCATAGTACACCCATGATGGCCCATAGTACATCAGTGATGATCCTCAGTACATCACTGATGATCCACGGTACATTAGTGATGATCCAAAGTACATCAGTGATGATCCACGGTACATCAGGGATGGTCCACAGTACATCAGTGATGATCAACAGTACATCAGTGATGATCCACAGTACATCAGTGATGATCCACAGTACATCAGTGATGATCCACAGTACATCAGGGTTGGTCCACATTACATCAGGGATGGTCCACAGTACATCAGTGATGATCCATAGTACAACAGTGATGATCCTCAGTACATCAGTGATGATCCACAGTACATCAGTGATGATCTATAGTACATCAGTGATGATCCATAGTACATCAGTGATGATCCTTAGTACATCAGTGATGATCCACAGTACATCAGTGATGATCCACAGTACATCAGGGATGGTCCACAGTACATCAGTGATGATCCATAGTACACCAGTCATGATCCATATTACATCAGTGATGATCCATAGTACATCAGTGATGATCCATAGTACACCAGTGATGATCCACAGTACATCAGTGATGGCCCATAGTACATCAGTGATGGCTCATAGTACATCAGTGATGATCCATAGTACATCAGTGATGATCCACAGTACATCAGTGATGATCCATAGTACACCAGTGATGGCCCATAGTACATCAGTGATAATCTATAGTACATCAGTGATGATCCTCAGTCCATCAGGGATGGTCCATAGTACATCAGGGATGGTCCATAGTACATCTTTGTTGATCCATAGTACACCAGTGATGATCCATAGTACACCCGTGATGGCCCATAGTACATCAGTGATGATCCTCAGTACATCAGTGATGATCCACGGTACATTAGTGATGATCCACAGTACATCAGGGATGGTCAACAGTACATCAGTGATGATCCACAGTACATCAGGGATGGTCCACAGTACATCAGTGATGATCCATAGTACACCAGTGATAATCCATAGTACATCAGTGATGGCTCATAGTACATCAGTGATGGCTCATAGTACATCAGTGATGATCCATAGTACATCAGTGATGATCCATAGTACATTTGTAATGATCCATAGTACATCAGTGATGATCCATAGTACATCAGTGATGATCCATAGTACATCAGTGATGATCCACAGTACATCAGTGATGATCCACAGTACATCAGGATTGGTCCACAGTACATCAGGGATGGTCCACAGTACATCAGGGATGGTCCACAGTATATCAGTGATGATCCATAGTACACCAGTGATGATCCATTGTACACCAGTGATGATCCATAGTACACCAGGGATGATCCACAGTACATCAGTGATGATCCATAGTACACCAGTGATGGCCCATAGTACACCAGTGATGGCCCATAGTACACCAGTGATGGCCCATAGTACACCAGTGATGGCCCATAGTACATCAGTGATGATCTATAGTACATCAGTAATGATCCACAGTACATCAGTGATGATCCACAGTACATCAGGGATGGTCCATAGTACATCAGGGATGAACTATAGTACATCAGTGATGATCCACAGTACACCAGTAATGATCCATAGTACACCAGTGATGATCCATAGTACACCAGTGATGGTCCATAGTACACCAGTGATGATCTATAGTACATCAGTGATGATCTATAGTTCATCAGTGATGATCCATTGTACATTAGTGATGGTCCACAGTACATCAGTGATGGTGCACAGTACATCAGTGATGATCCACAGTACATCAGTGATGGCCCATAGTACATCAGTGATGATCTATAGTACATCAGTAATGATCCTCAGTACATCAGGGATGGTCCATAGTACATCAGTGATGATCCACGGTACATTAGTGATGATCCACAGTACATCAGTGATGATCCACGGTACATCAGGGATGGTCCACAGTACATCAGTGATGATCCACAGTACATCAGGGATGGTCCACAGTACATCAGTGATGATCCATAGTACATCAGTGATGATCCATAGTACATCAGTGATGATCCATAGTACATCAGTGATGATCCATAGTAAATCAGTGATGATCCACAGTACATCAGGGTTGGTCCACAGTGCATCAGGGATGGTCCACAGTACATCAGTGATGATACATAGTACATCAGTGATGATCCTCAGTACATCAGTGATGATCCACAGTACATCAGTGATGATCTATAGTACATCAGTGATGATCCATAGTACATCAGTGATAATCCTTAGTACATCAGTGAGTATCCACCCACAGTACATCAGTGATGATCCACAGTACATCAGTGATGATCCACAGTACATCAGGGATGATCCACAGTACATCAGGGATGGTCCATAGTACATCAGTGATGATCCACAGTACATCAGTGATAATCCACAGTACATCAGTGATGATCCACAGTACATCAGGGATGGTCCATAGTACATCAGTGATGATCCATAGTACATCAGTGGTGATCCATAGTACATCAGTGATGATCTATAGTACATCAGTGATGATCCATAGTACATCAGTGATGATCCTCAGTACATCAGTGATGATCCTCAGTACATCAGTGATGATCCACAGTACATCAGTGATGATCTATAGTACATCAGTGATGATCCACAGTACATCAGTGTTGGTCCATAGTACATCAGTGATGATCCATAGTACACCAGTGATGATCCATAGTACATCAGTGATGATCCATAGTACATCAGTGATGATCCATAGTACATAAGTGATGAACCATAGTACATTAGTGATGATCCATAGTACATCAGTGATGATCCATAATACACCAGTGATGATCCACAGTACATCAGTGATGTCCCATAGTACATCAGTGATGGCTCATAGTACATCAGTGATGATCCATAGTACATCAGTAATGATCCATAGTACATCAGTAATGATCCACAGTACATCAGTGATGATCCATAGTACACCAGTGATGGCCCATAGTACACCAGTGATGGCCCATAGTACATCAGTGATGATCTATAGTACATCAGTAATGATCCACAGTACATCAGTGATGATCCACAGTACATCAGGGATGGTCCATAGTACATCAGGGATGAACTATAGTACATCAGTGATGATCCACAGTACACCAGTAATGATCCATAGTACACCAGTGATGATCCATAGTACACCAGTGATGGCCCATAGTACACCAGTGATGATCTATAGTACATCAGTGATGATCTATAGTTCATCAGTGATGATCCATTGTACATTAGTGATGGTCCACAGTACATCAGTGATGGTGCACAGTACATCAGTGATGATCCACAGTACATCAGTGATGGCCCATAGTACATCAGTGATGATCTATAGTACATCAGTAATGATCCTCAGTACATCAGGGATGGTCCATAGTACATCAGTGATGATCCACGGTACATTAGTGATGATCCACAGTACATCAGTGATGATCCACGGTACATCAGGGATGGTCCACAGTACATCAGTGATGATCCACAGTACATCAGGGATGGTCCACAGTACATCAGTGATGATCCATAGTACATCAGTGATGATCCATAGTACATCAGTGATGATCCATAGTACATCAGTGATGATCCATAGTAAATCAGTGATGATCCACAGTACATCAGGGATGATCCACAGTGCATCAGGGATGGTCCACAGTACATCAGTGATGATACATAGTACATCAGTGATGATCCTCAGTACATCAGTGATGATCCACAGTACATCAGTGATGATCTATAGTACATCAGTGATGATCCATAGTACATCAGTGATAATCCTTAGTACATCAGTGAGTATCCACCCACAGTACATCAGTGATGATCCACAGTACATCAGTGATGATCCACAGTACATCAGGGATGATCCACAGTACATCAGGGATGGTCCATAGTACATCAGTGATGATCCACAGTACATCAGTGATAATCCACAGTACATCAGTGATGATCCACAGTACATCAGGGATGGTCCATAGTACATCAGTGATGATCCATAGTACATCAGTGGTGATCCATAGTACATCAGTGATGATCTATAGTACATCAGTGATGATCCATAGTACATCAGTGATGATCCTCAGTACATCAGTGATGATCCTCAGTACATCAGTGATGATCCACAGTACATCAGTGATGATCTATAGTACATCAGTGATGATCCACAGTACATCAGTGTTGGTCCATAGTACATCAGTGATGATCCATAGTACACCAGTGATGATCCATAGTACACCAGTGATGATCCATAGTACATCAGTGATGATCCATAGTACATCAGTGATAATCCTTAGTACATCAGTGAGTATCCACCCACAGTACATCAGTGATGATCCACAGTACATCAGTGATGATCCACAGTACATCAGGGATGATCCACAGTACATCAGGGATGGTCCATAGTACATCAGTGATGATCCACAGTACATCAGTGATAATCCACAGTACATCAGTGATGATCCACAGTACATCAGGGATGGTCCATAGTACATCAGTGATGATCCATAGTACATCAGTGGTGATCCATAGTACATCAGTGATGATCTATAGTACATCAGTGATGATCCATAGTACATCAGTGATAATCCTCAGTACATCAGTGATGATCCTCAGTACATCAGTGATGATCCACAGTACATCAGTGATGATCTATAGTACATCAGTGATGATCCACAGTACATCAGTGTTGGTCCATAGTACATCAGTGATGATCCATAGTACACCAGTGATGATCCATAGTACACCAGTGATGATCCATAGTACATCAGTGATGATCCATAGTACATCAGTGATGATCCATAGTACATAAGTGATGAACCATAGTACATTAGTGATGATCCATAGTACATCAGTGATGATCCATAATACACCAGTGATGATCCACAGTACATCAGTGATGTCCCATAGTACATCAGTGATGGCTCATAGTACATCAGTGATGATCCATAGTACATCAGTAATGATCCATAGTACATCAGTAATGATCCACAGTACATCAGTGATGATCCATAGTACACCAGTGATGGCCCATAGTACATCAGTGATGATCCATAGTACATCAGTGATGATCCTCAGTACATCTGGGATGGTCCATAGTACATCAGGGATGGTCCATAGTACATCAGGGATGGTCCATAGTACATCAGGGATGGTCCATAGTACATCAGTGATGATCCATAGTACACCAGTGATGATCCATAGTACACCCGTGATGGCCCATAGTACATCAGTGATGATCCACAATACATCAGTGATGATCCACAGTACATCAGTGATGATCCACAGTACATCAGGGATGATCCACAGTACATCAGGTATGATCCACAGTACATCAGTGATGATCCATAGTACACCAGTGATGATCCATAGTACACCAGTGATGGCTCATAGAACATCAGTGATGATCCATAGTACATCAGTGATGATCCTCAGTACATCAGTGATGATCCACAGTACATCAGTGGATATCCACAGTACATCAGTGATGATCCATTTTAAATCAGTGATGATCCATTGTACATCAGTGATGATCCATAGTACATCAGTGATGATCCATAGTACACCAGTGATGGCCCATAGTACACCAGTGATGGCCCATAGTACATCAGTGATGATCCACAGTACATTAGTGATGATCCACAGTACATCAGTGATGATCCACAGTACATCAGTGATGATCCACAGTAAATCAGGGATGGTCCACAGTATATCAGTGATGATCCATAGTACATCAGTGATGGCCCATAGTACATCAGTGATGATCCATAGTACACCAGTGATGATCCATAGTACACCAGTGATGATCCATAGTACATCAGGGATAATCCACAGTACATCATTGATGATCCATAGTACACCAGTGATGATCCATAGTACACCAGTGATGGCCCATAGTACACCAGTGATGGCCCATAGTACACCAGTGATGGCCCATAGTACATCAGTGATGATCTATAGTACATCAGTGATGATCCACAGTACATCAGTGATGTTCCACAGTACATCAGGGATGGTCCATAGTACATCAGGGATGGTCCATAGTACATCAGTGATGATCCATAGTACACCAGTGATGATCCATAGTACACCAGTGATGGCCCATAGTACATCAGTGATGAACTATAGTACATCAGTGATGATCCACAGTACATCAGTGATGATCCACAGTACAACAGGGATGGTCCATAGTACACCAGTGATGATCCATAGTACACCAGTGATGATCCATAGTACACCAGTGATGATCCATAATACACCAGTGATGGTCCATAGTACATCAGTGATGTTCTATAGTACATAAGTGATGATCCATAGTACATCAGGGATGATCTATAGTACATCAGTAATGATCCATAGAACATCAGTAATGATCCACAGTACATCAGTGATAGTCCACAGTACATCAGTGATGGTCCACAGTACATCAGTGATAATCCACAGTACATCAGTGATGATCCACAGTACATCAGTGATGATCCATAGTACAACAGTGATGATCTATAGTACATCAGTGATGATCCACAGTACATCAGTGATGATCCATAGTACATCAGTGATGATCCTCAGTACATCAGTGATGATCCACAGTACATCAGTGATGATCTATAGTACATCAGTGATGATCCATAGTACATCAGTGATGATCCTTAGTACATCAGTGATGATCCACAGTACATCAGTGATGATCCACAGTACATCAGGGATGGTCCACAGTACATCAGTGATGATCCATAGTACACCAGTGATGATCCATAGTACATCAGTGATGATCCATAGTACATCAGTGATGATCCATAGTACATCAGTGATGATCCTTAGTACACCAGTGATGATCCACAGTACATCAGTGATGGCTTATAGTACATCAGTGATGATCCATAGTACATCAGTGATGATCCTTAGTACATCAGTAATGATCCACAGTACATCAGTGATGATCCATAGTACACCAGTGATGGTCCATAGTACACCAGTGATGATCTATAGTACATCAGTGATGATCTATAGTTCATCAGTGATGATCCATTGTACATTAGTGATGGTCCACAGTACATCAGTGATGGTGCACAGTACATCAGTGATGATCCATAGTACAACAGTGATGATCTATAGTACATCAGTGATGATCCACAGTACATCAGTGATGATCCATAGTACATCAGTGATGATCCTCAGTACATCAGTGATGATCCACAGTACATCAGTGATGATCCATTGTACACCAGTGATGGCCCATAGTACATCAGTGATGGTCCACAGTACATCAGTGATAATCCACAGTACATCAGTGATAATCCACAGTACATCAGTGATGACCCACAGTACATCAGTGATGATCCATAGTACAACAGTGATGATCTATAGTACATCAGTGATGATCCATAGTACATCAGTGATGATCCATAGTACATCAGTGATGATCCTCAGTACATCAGTGATGATCCACAGTACATCAGTGATGATCTATAGTACATCAGTGATGATCTATAGCACATCAGTGATGATCCTTAGTACATCAGTAATGATCCACAGTACATCAGTGATGATCCATAGTACACCAGTGATGGTCCATAGTACACCAGTGATGATCTATAGTACATCAGTGATGATCTATAGTTCATCAGTGATGATCCATTGTACATTAGTGATGGTCCACAGTACATCAGTGATGGTGCACAGTACATCAGTGATGATCCACAGTACATCAGTGATGGCCCATAGTACATCAGTGATGATCTATAGTACATCAGTAATGATCCACAGTACATCAGTGATGATCCATTGTACACCAGTGATGGCCCATAGTACATCAGTGATGATCTATAGTACATCAGTGATGATCCTCAGTACATCAGGGATGGTCCATAGTACATCAGGGAAGGTCCAGAGTACATCAGTGATGATCCATAGTACACCAGTGATGATCCATGGTACACCCGTGATGGCCCATAGTACATCAGTGATGATCCTCAGTACATCAGTGATGAGCCACGGTACATTAGTGATGATCCACAGTACATCAGTGATGATCCACGGTACATTAGTGATGATCTATAGTACATCAGTGATGATCCATAGTACATCAGTGATGATCCTTAGTACATCAGTGATGATCCACAGTACATCAGTGATGATCCACAGTACATCAGGGATGGTCCACAGTACATCAGTGATGATCCATAGTACACCAGTGATGATCCATATTACATCAGTGATGATCCATAGTACATCAGTGATGATCCATAGTACACCAGTGATGATCCACAGTACATCAGTGATGGCCCATAGTACATCAGTGATGGCTCATAGTACATCAGTGATGATCCATAGTACATCAGTGATGATCCACAGTACGTCAGTGATGATCCATAGTACACCAGTGATGGCCCATAGTACATCAGTGATAATCTATAGTACATCAGTGATGATCCTCAGTCCATCAGGGATGGTCCATAGTACATCAGGGATGGTCCATAGTACATCTTTGTTGATCCATAGTACACCAGTGATGATCCATAGTACACCCGTGATGGCCCATAGTACATCAGTGATGATCCTCAGTACATCAGTGATGATCCACGGTACATTAGTGATGATCCACAGTACATCAGTGATGATCCACGGTACATCAGGGATGGTCCACAGTACATCAGTGATGATCCACAGTACATCAGGGATGGTCCACAGTACATCAGTGATGATCCATAGTACACCAGTGATAATCCATAGTACATCAGTGATGGCTCATAGTACATCAGTGATGGCTCATAGTACATCAGTGATGATCCATAGTACATCAGTGATGATCCATAGTACATTTGTAATGATCCATAGTACATCAGTGATGATCCATAGTACATCAGTGATGATCCATAGTACATCAGTGATGATCCACAGTACATCAGTGATGATCCACAGTACATCAGGGTTGGTCCACAGTACATCAGGGATGGTCCACAGTACATCAGGGATGGTCCACAGTATATCAGTGATGATCCATAGTACACCAGTGATGATCCATTGTACACCAGTGATGATCCATAGTACACCAGGGATGATCCACAGTACATCAGTGATGATCCATAGTACACCAGTGATGGCCCATAGTACACCAGTGATGGCCCATAGTACACCAGTGATGGCCCATAGTACATCAGTGATGATCTATAGTACATCAGTAATGATCCACAGTACATCAGTGATGATCCACAGTACATCAGGGATGGTCCATAGTACATCAGGGATGAACTATAGTACATCAGTGATGATCCACAGTACACCAGTAATGATCCATAGTACACCAGTGATGATCCATAGTACACCAGTGATGGTCCATAGTACACCAGTGATGATCTATAGTACATCAGTGATGATCTATAGTTCATCAGTGATGATCCATTGTACATTAGTGATGGTCCACAGTACATCAGTGATGGTGCACAGTACATCAGTGATGATCCACAGTACATCAGTGATGGCCCATAGTACATCAGTGATGATCTATAGTACATCAGTAATGATCCTCAGTACATCAGGGATGGTCCATAGTACATCAGTGATGATCCACAGTACATTAGTGATGATCCACAGTACATCAGTGATGGTCCACGGTACATCAGGGATGGTCCACAGTACATCAGTGATGATCCACAGTACATCAGGGATGGTCCACAGTACATCAGTGATGATCCATAGTACACCAGTGATAATCCATAGTACATCAGTGATGGCTCACAGTACATCAGTGATGGCTCATAGTACATCAGTGATGATCCATAGTACATCAGTGATGATCCATAGTACATCAGTGATGATCCATAGTACATCAGTGATGATCCATAGTAAATCAGTGATGATCCACAGTACATCAGGGTTGGTCCACAGTGCATCAGGGATGGTCCACAGTACATCAGTGATGATACATAGTACATCAGTGATGATCCTCAGTACAACAGTGATGATCCACAGTACATCAGTGATGATCTATAGTACATCAGTGATGATCCATAGTACATCAGTGATGATCCTTAGTACATCAGTGAGTATCCACAGTACATCAGTGATGATCCACAGTACATCAGTGATGATCCACAGTACATCAGGGATGATCCACAGTACATCAGGGATGGTCCATAGTACATCAGTGATGATCCACAGTACATCAGTGATAATCCACAGTACATCAGTGATGATCCACAGTACATCAGGGATGGTCCATAGTACATCAGTGATGATCCATAGTACACCAGTGATGATCCATAGTACATCAGTGATGATCTATAGTACATCAGTGATGATCCATAGTACATCAGTGATGATCCTCAGTACATCAGTGATGATCCTCAGTACATCAGTGATGATCCACAGTACATCAGTGATGATCTATAGTACATCAGTGATGATCCACAGTACATCAGTGTTGGTCCATAGTACATCAGTGATGATCCATAGTACACCAGTGATGATCCATAGTACACCAGTGATGATCCATAGTACATCAGTGATGATCCATAGTACATCAGTGATGATCCATAGTACATAAGTGATGAACCATAGTACATTAGTGATGATCCATAGTACATCAGTGATGATCCATAATACACCAGTGATGATCCACAGTACATCAGTGATGTCCCATAGTACATCAGTGATGGCTCATAGTACATCAGTGATGATCCATAGTACATCAGTAATGATCCACAGTACATCAGTGATGATCCATAGTACACCAGTGATGGCCCATAGTACATCAGTGATGATCCATAGTACATCAGTGATGATCCTCAGTACATCTGGGATGGTCCATAGTACATCAGGGATGGTCCATAGTACATCAGGGATGGTCCATAGTACATCAGGGATGGTCCATAGTACATCAGTGATGATCCATAGTACACCAGTGATGATCCATAGTACACCCGTGATGGCCCATAGTACATCAGTGATGATCCACAGTACATCAGTGATGATCCACAGTACATCAGTGATGATCCACAGTACATCAGGGATGATCCACAGTACATCAGGTATGATCCACAGTACATCAGTGATGATCCATAGTACACCAGTGATGATCCATAGTACACCAGTGATGGCTCATAGAACATCAGTGATGATCCATAGTACATCAGTGATGATCCTCAGTACATCAGTGATGATCCACAGTACATCAGTGGATATCCACAGTACATCAGTGATGATCCATAGTACATCAGTGATGATCCATTGTACATCAGTGATGATCCATAGTACATCAGTGATGATCCATAGTACACCAGTGATGGCCCATAGTACACCAGTGATGGCCCATAGTACATCAGTGATGATCCACAGTACATTAGTGATGATCCACAGTACATCAGTGATGATCCACAGTACATCAGTGATGATCCACAGTAAATCAGGGATGGTCCACAGTATATCAGTGATGATCCATAGTACATCAGTGATGGCCCATAGTACATCAGTGATGATCCATAGTACACCAGTGATGATCCATAGTACACCAGTGATGATCCATAGTACATCAGGGATAATCCACAGTACATCATTGATGATCCATAGTACACCAGTGATGATCCATAGTACACCAGTGATGGCCCATAGTACACCAGTGATGGCCCATAGTACACCAGTGATGGCCCATAGTACATCAGTGATGATCTATAGTACATCAGTGATGATCCACAGTACATCAGTGATGTTCGACAGTACATCAGGGATGGTCCATAGTACATCAGGGATGGTCCATAGTACATCAGTGATGATCCATAGTACACCAGTGATGATCCATAGTACACCAGTGATGGCCCATAGTACATCAGTGATGAACTATAGTACATCAGTGATGATCCACAGTACATCAGTGATGATCCACAGTACAACAGGGATGGTCCATAGTACACCAGTGATGATCCATAGTACACCAGTGATGATCCATAGTACACCAGTGATGATCCATAGTACACCAGTGATGGTCCATAGTACATCAGTGATGTTCTATAGTACATAAGTGATGATCCATAGTACATCAGGGATGATCTATAGTACATCAGTAATGATCCATAGAACATCAGTGATGATCCACAGTACATCAGTGATAGTCCACAGTACATCAGTGATGGTCCACAGTACATCAGTGATAATCCACAGTACATCAGTGATGATCCACAGTACATCAGTGATGATCCATAGTACAACAGTGATGATCTATAGTACATCAGTGATGATCCACAGTACATCAGTGATGATCCATAGTACATCAGTGATGATCCTCAGTACATCAGTGATGATCCACAGTACATCAGTGATGATCTATAGTACATCAGTGATGATCCATAGTACATCAGTGATGATCCTTAGTACATCAGTGATGATCCACAGTACATCAGTGATGATCCACAGTACATCAGGGATGGTCCACAGTACATCAGTGATGATCCATAGTACACCAGTGATGATCCATAGTACTTCAGTGATGATCCATAGTACATCAGTGATGATCCATAGTACATCAGTGATGATCCTTAGTACACCAGTGATGATCCACAGTACATCAGTGATGGCTTATAGTACATCAGTGATGATCCATAGTACATCAGTGATGATCCTTAGTACATCAGTAATGATCCACAGTACATCAGTGATGATCCATAGTACACCAGTGATGGTCCATAGTACACCAGTGATGATCTATAGTACATCAGTGATGATCTATAGTTCATCAGTGATGATCCATTGTACATTAGTGATGGTCCACAGTACATCAGTGATGGTGCACAGTACATCAGTGATGATCCATAGTACAACAGTGATGATCTATAGTACATCAGTGATGATCCACAGTACATCAGTGATGATCCATAGTACATCAGTGATGATCCTCAGTACATCAGTGATGATCCACAGTACATCAGTGATGATCCATTGTACACCAGTGATGGCCCATAGTACATCAGTGATGGTCCACAGTACATCAGTGATAATCCACAGTACATCAGTGATAATCCACAGTACATCAGTGATGACCCACAGTACATCAGTGATGATCCATAGTACAACAGTGATGATCTATAGTACATCAGTGATGATCCACAGTACATCAGTGATGATCCATAGTACATCAGTGATGATCCTCAGTACATCAGTGATGATCCACAGTACATCAGTGATGATCTATAGTACATCAGTGATGATCCATAGTACATCAGTGATGATCCCTAGTACATCAGTAATGATCCACAGTACATCAGTGATGATCCATAGTACACCAGTGATGGTCCATAGTACACCAGTGATGATCTATAGTACATCAGTGATGATCTATAGTTCATCAGTGATGATCCATTGTACATTAGTGATGGTCCACAGTACATCAGTGATGGTGCACAGTACATCAGTGATGATCCACAGTACATCAGTGATGGCCCATAGTACATCAGTGATGATCTATAGTACATCAGTAATGATACACAGTACATCAGTGATGATCCATTGTACACCAGTGATGGCCCATAGTACATCAGTGATGATCTATAGTACATCAGTGATGATCCTCAGTACATCAGGGATGGTCCATAGTACATCAGGGATGGTCCAGAGTACATCAGTGATGATCCATAGTACACCAGTGATGATCCATGGTACACCCGTGATGGCCCATAGTACATCAGTGATGATCCTCAGTACATCAGTGATGATCCACGGTACATTAGTGATGATCCACAGTACATCAGTGATGATCCATGGTGCATCAGGGATGGTCCACAGTACAACAGTGATGATCCACAGTACATCAGGGATGGTCCACAGTACATCAGTGATGATCCATAGTACACCAGTGATAATCCATAGTACATCAGTGATGGCTCATAGTACATCAGTGATGGCTCATAGTACATCAGTGATGATCCATAGTACATCAGTGATGATCCAAAGTACATCAGTGATGATCCATAGTACATCAGTGATGATCCACAGTACATCAGTGATGATCCACAGTACATCAGGGTTGGTCCACAGTACATCAGGGATGGTCCACAGTACATCAGTGATGATCCATAGTACAACAGTGATGATCCTCAGTACATCAGTGATGATCCACAGTACATCAGTGATGATCTATAGAACATCAGTGATGATCCACAGTACATCAGTGATAGTCCACAGTACATCAGTGATGGTCCACAGTACATCAGTGATAATCCACAGTACATCAGTGATGATCCACAGAACATCAGTGATGATCCATAGTACAACAGTGATGATCTATAGTACATCAGTGATGATCCACAGTACATCAGTGATGATCCATAGTACATCAGTGATGATCCTCAGTACATCAGTGATGATCCCCAGTACATCAGTGATGATCTATAGTACATCAGTGATGATCCACAGTACATCAGTGATGATCCACAGTACATCAGCGATGGTCCACAGTACATCAGTGATGATCCATAGTACACCAGTGATGATCCATAGTACATCAGTGATGATCCATAGTACATCAGTGATGATCAATAGTACATCAGTGATGATCCTTAGTACACCAGTGATGATCCACAGTACATCAGTGATGGCTCATAGTACATCAGTGATGATCCATAGTACATCAGTGATGATCCACAGTACATCAGTGATGATCCATAGTACACCAGTGATGGCCCATAGTACATCAGTGATGATCTATAGTACATCAGTGATGATCCTCAGTACATCAGGGATGGTCCATAGTACATCAGGGATGGTCCATAGTACATCAGTGATGATCCATAGTACACCAGTGATGATCCATAGTACACCCGTGATGGCCCATAGTACATCAGTGATGATCCTCAGTACATCAGTGATGATCCACGGTACATTAGTGATGATCCACAGTACATCAGTGATGATCCATGGTACATCAGGGATGGTCCACAGTACAACAGTGATGATCCACAGTACATCAGGGATGGTCCACAGTACATCAGTGATGATCCATAGTACACCAGTGATAATCCATAGTACATCAGTGATGGCTCATAGTACATCAGTGATGGCTCATAGTACATCAGTGATGATCCATAGTACATCAGTGATGATCCAAAGTACATCAGTGATGATCCATAGTACATCAGTGATGATCCACAGTACATCAGTGATGATCCACAGTACATCAGTGATGATCTATAGAACATCAGTGATGATCCACAGTACATCAGTGATAGTCCACAGTACATCAGTGATGGTCCACAGTACATCAGTGATAATCCACAGTACATCAGTGATGATCCACAGAACATCAGTGATGATCCATAGTACAACAGTGATGATCTATAGTACATCAGTGATGATCCACAGTACATCAGTGATGATCCATAGTACATCAGTGATGATCCTCAGTACATCAGTGATGATCCACAGTACATCAGTGATGATCTATAGTACATCAGTGATGATCCACAGTACATCAGTGATGATCCACAGTACATCAGGGATGGTCCACAGTACATCAGTGATGATCCATAGTACACCAGTGATGATCCATAGTACATCAGTGATGATCAATAGTACATCAGTGATGATCCTTAGTACACCAGTGATGATCCACAGTACATCAGTGATGGCCCATAGTACATCAGTGATGGTCCACAGTACATCAGTGATAATCCACAGTACATCAGTGATAATCCACAGTACATCAGTGATGATCCACAGTACATCAGTGATGATCCATAGTACAACAGTGATGATCTATAGTTCATCAGTGATGATCCACAGTACATCAGTGATGATCCATAGTACATCAGTGATGATCCTCAGTACATCAGTGATGATCCTCAGTACATCAGTGATGATCCACAGTACATCAGTGATGATCTATAGTACATCAGTGATGATCCATAGTACATCAGTGATGATCCTTAGTACATCAGTGATGATCCACAGTACATCAGTGATGATCCATAGTACACCAGTGATGGTCCATAGTACACCAGTGATGATCTATAGTACATCAGTGATGATCTATAGTTTATCAGTGATGATCCATTGTACATTAGTGATGGTCCACAGTACATCAGTGATGGTGCACAGTACATCAGTGATGATCCACAGTACATCAGTGATGGCCCATAGTACATCAGTGATGATCTATAGTACATCAGTAATGATCCACAGTACATCAGTGATGATCCATTGTACACCAGTGATGGCCCATAGTACATCAGTGATGATCTATAGTACATCAGTGATGATCCTCAGTACATCAGGGATGGTCCATAGTACATCAGGGATGGTCCAGAGTACATCAGTGATGATCCATAGTACACCAGTGATGATCCATGGTACACCCGTGATGGCCCATAGTACATCAGTGATGATCCTCAGTACATCAGTGATGATCCACGGTACATTAGTGATGATCCACAGTACATCAGTGATGATCCACGGTACATCAGGGATGGTCCACAGTACATCAGTGATGATCCACAGTACATCAGGGATGGTCCACAGTACATCAGTGATGATCCATAGTACACCAGTGATAATCCATAGTACATCAGTGATGGCTCATAGTACATCAGTGATGGCTCATAGTACATCAGTGATGATCCATAGTACATCAGTGATGATCCATAGTACATCAGTGATGATCCTTAGTACACCAGTGATGATCCACAGTACATCAGTGATGGCCCATAGTACATCAGTGATGGTCCACAGTACATCAGTGATAATCCACAGTACATCAGTGATAATCCACAGTACATCAGTGATGATCCACAGTACATCAGTGATGATCCATAGTACAACAGTGATGATCTATAGTTCATCAGTGATGATCCACAGTACATCAGTGATGATCCATAGTACATCAGTGATGATCCTCAGTACATCAGTGATGATCCTCAGTACATCAGTGATGATCCACAGTACATCAGTGATGATCTATAGTACATCAGTGATGATCCATAGTACATCAGTGATGATCCTTAGTACATCAGTGATGATCCACAGTACATCAGTGATGATCCATAGTACACCAGTGATGGTCCATAGTACACCAGTGATGATCTATAGTACATCAGTGATGATCTATAGTTTATCAGTGATGATCCATTGTACATTAGTGATGGTCCACAGTACATCAGTGATGGTGCACAGTACATCAGTGATGATCCACAGTACATCAGTGATGGCCCATAGTACATCAGTGATGATCTATAGTACATCAGTAATGATCCACAGTACATCAGTGATGATCCATTGTACACCAGTGATGGCCCATAGTACATCAGTGATGATCTATAGTACATCAGTGATGATCCTCAGTACATCAGGGATGGTCCATAGTACATCAGGGATGGTCCAGAGTACATCAGTGATGATCCATAGTACACCAGTGATGATCCATGGTACACCCGTGATGGCCCATAGTACATCAGTGATGATCCTCAGTACATCAGTGATGATCCACGGTACATTAGTGATGATCCACAGTACATCAGTGATGATCCACGGTACATCAGGGATGGTCCACAGTACATCAGTGATGATCCACAGTACATCAGGGATGGTCCACAGTACATCAGTGATGATTCATAGTACACCAGTGATAATCCATAGTACATCAGTGATGGCTCATAGTACATCAGTGATGGCTCATAGTACATCAGTGATGATCCATAGTACATCAGTGATGATCCATAGTACATCAGTGATGATCCATAGTACATCAGTGATGATCCATAGTACATTAGTGATGACCCATAGTACATTAGTGATGATCCATAGTACATTAGTGATGATCCATAGTACATCAGTGATGATCCATAGTACACCAGTGATGATCCACAGTACATCAGTGATGTCCCATAGTACATCAGTGATGGCTCATAGTACATCAGTGATGATTCATAGTACATCAGTGATGATCCACAGTACATCAGTGATGATCCATAGTACACCAGTGATGGCCCATTCTACATCAGTGATGATCTATAGTACATCAGTGATGATCCTCAGTAAATCAGGGATGGTCCATAGTACATCAGGGATGGTCCATAGTACATCAGGGATGGTCCATAGTACATCAGTGATGATCCATAGTACACCAGTGATGATCCATAGTACACCCGTGATGGCCCATAGTACATCAGTGATGATCCACGGTACATCAGTGATGATCCACAGTACATCAGTGATGATCCACAGTACATCAGGTATGATCCACAGTACATCAGTGATGATCCATAGTACACCAGTGATGATCCATAGTACACCAGTGATGGCTCATAGTACATAAGTGATGATCCATAGTACATCAGTGATGATCCTCAGTACATCAGTGATGATCCACAGTACATCAGTGATGATCCACAGTCCATCAGGGATGGTCCACAGTACATCAGTGATGATCCATAGTACATCAGTGATGATCCACAGTACATCAGTGATGATCCACAGTACATCAGGGTTGGACAACATTACATCAGGGATGGTCCACAGTACATCAGTGATGATCCATAGTACAACAGTGATGATCCTCAGTACATCAGTGATGATCCACAGTACATCAGTGATGATCTATAGTACATTAGTGATGATCCTCAGTACATCAGGGATGGTCCATAGTACATCAGGGATGGTCCATAGTACATCAGTGATGATCCATAGTACACCAGTGATAATCCATAGTACATCAGTGATGGCTCATAGTACATCAGTGATGGCTCATAGTACATCAGTGATGATCCATAGTACATCAGTGATGATCCATAGTACATCAGTGATGATCCATAGTACATCAGTGATGATCCACAGTACATCAGGGTTGGTCCACAGTACATCAGGGATGGTCCACAGTACATCAGTGATGATCCATAGTACATCAGTGATGATCCTCAGTACATCAGTGATGATCCACAGTACATCAGTGATGATCTATAGTACATCAGTGATGATCCATAGTACATCAGTGATGATCCTTAGTACATCAGTGATGATCCACAGTACATCAGTGATGATCCACAGTACATCAGAGATGATCCATTGTACATTAGTGATGGTCCACAGTACATCAGTGATGGTGCACAGTACATCAGTGATGATCCACAGTACATCAGTGATGGCCCATAGTACATCAGTGATGATCTATAGTACTTCAGTAATGATCCTCAGTACATCAGGGATGGTCCATAGTACATCAGTGATGATCCACGGTACATTAGTGATGATCCACAGTACATCAGTGATGATCCACGGTACATCAGGGATGGTCCACAGTACATCAGTGATGATCCACAGTACATCAGGGATGGTCCACAGTACATCAGTGATGATCCATAGTACACCAGTGATAATCCATAGTACATCAGTGACGGCTCATAGTACATCAGTGACGGCTCATAGTACATCAGTGATGGCTCATAGTACATCAGTGATGATCCATAGTACATCAGTGATGATCCATAGTACATCAGTGATGATCCATAGTAAATCAGTGATGATCCACAGTACATCAGGGTTGGTCCACAGTACATCAGGGATGGTCCACAGTACATCAGTGATGATCCATAGTACATCAGTGATGATCCTCAGTACATCAGTGATGATCCACAGTACATCAGTGATGATCTATAGTACATCAGTGATGATCCATAGTACATCAGTGATGATCCTTAGTACATCAGTGATGATCCACAGTACATCAGTGATGATCCACAGTACATCAGGGATGGTCCACAGTACATCAGAGATGATCCATAGTACACCAGTGATGATCCATAGTACATTAGTGATGATCCACAGTACATCAGTGATGATCCACGGTACATCAGGGATGGTCCACAGTACATCAGTGATGATCCACAGTACATCAGGGATGGTCCACAGTACATCAGTGATGATCCATAGTACACCAGTGATAATCCATAGTACATCAGTGATGGCTCATAGTACATCAGTGATGGCTCATAGTACATCAGTGATGATCCATAGTACATCAGTGATGATCCATAGTACATCTGTAATGATCCATAGTACATCAGTGATGATCCATAGTACATCAGTGATGATCCATAGTACATCAGTGATGATCTACAGTACATCAGTGATGATTAACAGTACATTAGGGTTGGTCCACAGTACATCAGGGATGATCCACAGTACATCAGTGATGATCCATAGTACACCAGTGATGGCCCATAGTACATCAGTGATGATCTATAGTACATCAGTGATGATTCATAGTACATCAGTGATGATCCATAGTACATCAGTGATGGCCCATAGTACATCAGTGATGATCTATAGTACATCAGTGATGATCCACAGTACATCAGTGATGATCCAAAGTACATCAGTGATGATCCATAGTACACCAGTGATGATCCACAGTACATCAGTGATGGCCCATAGTACATCAGTGATGGCTCATAGTACATCAGTGATGATCCATAGTACATCAGTGATGATCCACAGTACATCAGTGATGATCCATAGTACACCAATGATGGCCCATAGTACATCAGTGATGATCTATAGTACATCAGTGATGATCCTCAGTACATCAGGGATGGTCCATAGTACATCAGTGATGATCCACAGTACATCAGTGATGATCCACAGTACATCAGTGATGATCCACAGTACATCAGGGTTGGTCCACATTACATCAGGGATGGTCCACAGTACATCAGTGATGATCCATAGTACAACAGTGATGATCCTCAGTACATCAGTGATGATCCACAGTACATCAGTGATGATCTATAGTACATCAGTGATGATCCATAGTACATCAGTGATGATCCTTAGTAAATCAGTGATGATCCACAGTACATCAGTGATGATCCACAGTACATCAGGGATGGTCCACAGTACATCAGTGATGATCCATAGTACACCAGTGATGATCCATATTACATCAGTGATGATCCATAGTACATCAGTGATGATCCATAGTACACCAGTGATGATCCACAGTACATCAGCGATGGCCCATAGTACATCAGTGATGGCTCATAGTACACCAGTGATGGCCCATAGTACATCAGTGATAATCTATAGTACATCAGTGATGATCCTCAGTACATCAGGGATGGTCCATAGTACATCAGGGATGGTCCATAGTACATCAGTGTTGATCCATAGTACACCAGTGATGATCCATAGTACATCAGTGATGATCCTCAGTACATCAGTGATGATCCACGGTACATTAGTGATGATCCACAGTACATCAGTGATGATCCATGGTACATCAGGGATGGTCCACAGTACATCAGTGATGATCCACAGTACATCAGGGATGGTCCACAGTACATCAGTGATGATCCATAGTACACCAGTGATAATCCATAGTACATCAGTGATGGCTCATAGTACATCAGTGATGATCCATAGTACATCAGTGATGATCCATAGTACATCAGTGATGATCCACAGTACATCAGTGATGATCCACAGTACATCAGGGTTGGTCCACAGTACATCAGGGATGGTCCACAGTACATCAGGGATGGTCCACAGTATATCAGTGATGATCCATAGTACACCAGTGATGATCCATTGTACACCAGTGATGATCCATAGTACACCAGGGATGATCCACAGTACATCAGTGATGATCCATAGTACACCAGTGATGATCCATAGTACACCAGTGATGGCCCATAGTACACCAGTGATGGCCCATAGTACACCAGTGATGGCCCATAGTACATCAGTGATGATCTATAGTACATCAGTAATGATCCACAGTACATCAGTGATGATCCACAGTACATCAGGGATGGTCCATAGTACATCAGGGATGAACTATAGTACATCAGTGATGATCCACAGTACACCAGTGATGATCCATAGTACACCAGTGATGGCTCATAGTACATCAGTGATGATCCATAGTACATCAGTGATGATCCATAGTACATCAGTGATGATCCATAGTACATCAGTGATGATCCACAGTACATCAGGGTTGGTCCACAGTACATCAGGGATGGTCCACAGTACATCAGTGATGATCCATAGTACATCAGTGATGATCCTCAGTACATCAGTGATGATCCACAGTACATCAGTGATGATCTATAGTACATCAGTGATGATCCATAGTACATCAGTGATGATCCTTAGTACTAGTGATGAGCCGAACACCCCCGGGTTCGGTTCGCACCAGAACCCGCGAACGGACCGAAAGTTCGAACGAACATTAGAACCCTATTAAATACAATGGATGCGAACGTTCGAATTCTAAAGTGCTAATTATAACAACTATTATGCATGTTATTGTCCTAAAAAGGGTTTGGGAACCCGGGTTCTGCACCAGGGGACATGTATCAATGCAAAAATAAGTTTTAAAAACGGTCGTTTTCCGGGAGCAGTCATTTTAATGATGCATAAAGTGAAAAAAAAAAAGTCAAATATTCCTTTAAATATCGTACCTGGGGGGTGTCTAAAGTATGCCTGTGAAGTGCCACGTGTTTCCCGTGTTTAGAACTGTCCCTGCACAAAATGACACTTCTAAAGGAAAAAAAAGCCATTTAAAACTGCTTGCGGCTTTAATGTAATGTCTGGTCCCGGTAATATGGATGAAAATCTTTAAGAAAAATGGCATAGCTACCCCATGACCCCCCCCCTACCCCAGCCCATTACCAGCCCCTTTGGGTCTTGTATGGATATTAAGGGGAACCCCGCACATAAAATAAAAAAGGCCCTATATACTCTGAACAGCCGTATACAGGCGGTGCATACAAGACAGGGACTGTAGGTTTGTTCTTATGTAGAATCTGTTTGTAATTTTGAACAGGTACATTGTTGAAGTGTAGCTCCAGACCAAAAATCTATTTTTAAACTTTTTGGAAAACATAGGTAAGGGTTATCACCCCTGTAACATTTGTTTTGCTGTCTGTGCCCCTGTTCAGAACATTTCACCTCACTTTCCGTCCTAATGACAACTGTTTTTGAAATGTGGTGTTTTTCTTGAAACAAGGATTGCTGATAAAGCATCAGTACAGAGGAGACACCTTTCTCCCATATTTATTCTTACAGGAGAGAATTTTCCTTCCTAGTGGTAGATTTCCTCTCACTTCCTGTTGTCTTCTTGCGTTTGCAAGTAGGAGTCGTTTGTAAGTTGGATGTTTGAAAGTAGGGACCTGCCGTATATACTCTGCAGAAATAGGCCCCTTAGTTGTTGGTGTTGGCACAACACTGTAAGCACTCACAGTTACTCTTGGTTGGTGCTGGAACGCCCTGCTGTCAACTATTATATCAGGAATTTTAATTACATATAATTGTTGAACAGTGGTAGTAAAAATTGGGCCTTTGATGGTGGTGCTGGTGCCACAACACTGTAAGCCCTGACAGTTACTCTTGGTGGGTGCAGCAATGGGCCCTGCTGTGAATTATTAGATCAAGAATTGTAATTACATGCCCCTGTTGAACAGGGGCTGAAAAATTGGGCCTTAGGCACTGGTGGCACAACACTGCAACCCTTCACAGATACTGTACTTGGAGCACAGCAATGAGCCCTGTTGCAAAGTATTGCTTCAAAAATTGTAATGACACGCCCCTGTTAAACAGGGGCTGAAAAATTGGGCCTTAGGCACTGGTGGCACAACACTGCAACTCCTCACAGATACTGTACTTGGAGCACAGCAATGAGCCCTGTTGCAAAGTATTGCTTCAAAAATTGTAATTACACGCCCCTGTTAAACAGGGGCTGAAAAATTGGGCGTTAGGCACTGGTGGCGGCACCCATAAACAAAAATGATCTTCCAAGCTATCATCATCAATCGTATCATTGAGGACTCGGAGGAGGAGGATAGCCAGTCAACATAACAGCACAGGCACTCAGCATCAGCATCAGTCTTGAAGGGATGTGACATTTTAAAATCAATTAGTCTGTTATATCAGCATCAGGTGTGTGGTAGCTGGTGGTGATCCAAGACTGGTTCATCTTGATGAAAGTCAGTCGATCAACCGAGTCGGTGGACAGGCGCACCCTGTGATCCGTGACAAATCCTCCAGCAGCACTGAATGTGCGTTCCGAAAGAACGCTGGATGCAGGACAGGCCAGTAGCTCAATTGCATACTGTGCAAGCTCTGGCCAGTGATCCATCCTCAAGACCCAGTAAGCCAGAGGATTTTCGGTGGGGAAGGTGTCCAAGTCTGACCTTGCCCCTAGATATTCCTGCACCATGTTTATCAGACGCTGGCGATGGTTGCTGGAACCGATCATACTTTGGGGCTGCGGACTAAAGAATTGTCTGAACGCATCGGTCAGACGGCCACCTTCCCCACCGCTCCTTCTTTGACTGGCCGAAGCCTCAGCAACTCGTTGTCCAGGACCAGGAGTTTGCAACCTCCCAGTCTCTGGGAACGCGTTGCACAGACCTTTCTGCAAGGCCTCCCGGAGTTGTCTCATCCTCTGCTCCCTCTGCGACGGTAACATAAGGTCCGCAACCTTACCCTTGTACCGTGGATCAAGGAGAGTGGCCAGCCAGTAATGGTCCCTCTCCTTGATCCGAAGAATACGAGGATCCTTCCGCAGACTTTGCAGGATCAGGGAGGCCATGCAGCGTAGGTTTGCTGAGGCATTCGCTCCGGAGTCCTCTGGGTCACTAAGGACGACATGATCCGCAGCCACCTCCTCCCAGCCACGTACAAGTCCACTGGTTTCTTGGGACTGTAAATCATCCCTAAAAGACTGCTGCTGATGATGCTGAGTGCCAGCCTCCACCTCCATGCTGACACAATCCTCCTCCTCCTCCTCCTCCTCCTCCTCCTCCTCCTCCTCTTCCTGTGCGATGGGTGGGACAGAAGGAACACTGTCTGGGTAAAGGGGGCCTTGAGAGGCAAGGAAGTCCTCCTCTTCCTGCCTCTGTTCTGCCTCAAGTGCCCTGTCCATTATTCCACGCAGCGTGTGCTCCAACAGGTGGACAAGAGGTACAGTGTCACTGATGCATGCACTGTCACTGCTCACCATCCTCGTGGCCTCCTCAAATGGTGCCAGGACAGTGCATGCATCCCTGATCATGCCCCACTGGCGTGGAGAAAAAAAACCAAGCTCCCCTGACCCTGTCCTGGTGCCGTAGTCGCACAGGTACTCATTGATGGCCCTCTGCTGCGTGTGCAGCCGCTGCAGCATGGCCAACGTTGAGTTCCACCTGGTGGGCATGTCACATATAAGGCGGTTCTTGGGCAGGTTCAACTCCTTTTGCAGCTCAGCCAGGCGAGCACTGGCATTATAAGATCTGCGGAAATGCACACAGACTTTCCTGGCCTGCCTCAGGACATCCTGTAAGCCCGGGTACCTGCCCAAGAAGCGCTGCACCACCAGGTTAAGGACGTGAGCCACACAGGGCACATGGGTCAGTTGTCCCTGTCGGAGGGCGGAGAGGAGGTTGGTGCCATTGTCGCAAACCACCATTCCTGGCTTAAGCTGGCGTGGCGTCAACCACCTCTCGGCCTGGCCCTGCAGAGCAGACAGGACCTCTGCCCCAGTGTGGCTTCTGTCCCCCAAACACACCAGCGCAAGCACGGCATGGCATCTTTTTGCCTGCGTACTTGCGTAGCCCCGTGAACGGCTACGGAGCACCGCTGGTTCATAGGACAAACCACAGGAAGAGGTCATGGAGGAAGAAGAAGAGGAGGGGGTGGAGGAGAGAGGTGTGTCACAACCAGTAGTAGCATTTTGGAGGCGTGGCGGTGGGACAACCTCCAACACTACTGCACCTTGTCCTGAATCCTTCCCAGCTGCCAAAAGAGTGACCCAATGGGCCGTGAAAGAAAGGTAACGTCCCTGTCCATGCCTGCTGGACCATGAGTCAGCGGTAATATGCACCTTACCGCTGACCGCCCTGTCCAGCGAGGCCAAGACATTGCCTTCCACATGCCGGTAGAGAGCCGGAATAGCCTTCCGTGAGAAAAAGTGGCGTTTGGGAACCTGCCACTGAGGAACCGCACATTGCACAAACTCACGGAAGGGGGCCGAGTCTACCAACTGAAAAGGCAGCAGTTGAAGCGCTAGCAATTTAGCCAAGCTAGCATTCAACCGCTGGGCATGTGGATGGCTGGGAGTGAACTTCTTTCGACGGTCCAGCAGCTGGGGCAGGGAAATTTGCCTGCTAGAATCGGACGTCGGTGTACTGCTAGCAGAGTGGGCGCAAGTACTTGGCTGTGACACACCTAATTCTACACCTTCATTCCTCTCAGTGCATGTTTCAGAGAGGACTGAAGTTATAGTGGGGTTGGAGATCCCAGCTGATGCGGTGCAAGGAGAGGTCCGCTTTGTTCTTTGGTGTGGGTCTTTGAGGTAGGCTTGCCAACGAGCTGCATGGCAGGTCAACATATGTCTGGTCAGGCATGTGGTACCCAAGCGGCTGATGTTTTGGCCACGCGATATACGCTTGAGACATATGTTGCAAACAGCAGCTGTGCGATCTGATGCACTAGCCTCAAAAAAGGCCCACACCAAAGAACTTTTTGAATGACGGGCAGAGGCAGCGCCCTGCACAGGCGGAGCTCTGCGGTGTGATTCCGTCGGTGTACTGCCCTTACGCTGGCCACCAAAGGGCATCCTGCCTCGTTGGAGATGTGCCTCCTCCTCATCCTCCTCCTCCTCCTCTCTCCTATTAGGCACCCACGTGGAGTCATTGACCTCATCATCCCCTCCCTCCTCATCACTGGAGCCAATCTGGCAGTATGCTGCAGCTGCTGGAACATGACTGCCAGATTGGTGTCCTTCTTGAGCATCCCCTCTGTCTGCTCTCACGCTACTGCCTTCCTCTAGCTGGGTTTCATCATCAGACCCTTCGAAACGCTGGGCATCCTCCTGGAGCATGTACCCAACACTGTGCTGAAACAGTTCGGGGGACTCCTCAGGAGGAGGACATGGTGGGTCTAGGGAAGGAGTGACTGATGATTTGTCTGACATTGATACCAGGGAAGACGACGCTTTGGCAGCTGCTTTTCCAGTACCCTGAGCCTGGGTGAGAGAGGATGAGGAGGAGGAGGAGGGCTTGGTCATCCACTCTACCAAGTCTTCGGCATGATGTGGCTCAACATGTCCAGCTGCCGAAAAGAAGGACAAGCGTGTCCCATGGCCATGTGCTGATGACAATGCACCGCGTCCACGACCAGCACTGTTGCCCCCAGACACAGAGCCTGCTTGCCCTCTTTTATTGCCTCCTGACTGTCTGCCTCTCCTTGTTTGCCTTCCAGACATTCTAATAGATGGCCTGCAGGGAGATGGGAAAAAAGCAATAAGGGCTACCTTCAGGTGTCCTTCTCTGTCCCTTGAAACAAGGACTTTCACAGTGAAAGAAACTGACACTGTCCCTACCTAGAGTTTTCTGTCCCTAGAATAAATGTTTTTTTTAATCACAATATAGCACAAGGACAATTCACTCAATGTCTCTCCAGGTCCCTGGAAACAAGGACTTGCAGAGTGAAAGAAACTGACACTGTCCCTACCTAGAGTTTTCTGTCCCTAGAATAAATGTTTTTTTTAAGCACAATATAGCACAAGGAAAATTAACTCACTGTCCTTACAGGTCCCTGGAAACAAGGACTTGCAGAGTGAAAAAAAAAAAACACTCTCCCTACCTACAGTTTTCTGTCCCTAGAAAAAATGTTTTTTTTAAGCACAATATAGCACAAGGACAATTAACTCACTGTCCTTACAGGTCCCTGGAAACAAGGACTTGCAGAGTGAAAGAAAAAAAACACTCTCCCTACCTACAGTTTTCTGTCCCTAGAAAAAATGTTTTTTTTAATCACAATATAGCACAAGGAAAATTAACTCACTGTCCTTACAGGTCCCTGGAAACAAGGACTTGCAGAGTGAAAGAAAAAAAACACTCTCCCTACCTACAGTTTTCTGTCCCTAGAAAAAATGTTTTTTTTAATCACAATATAGCACAAGGAAAATTAACTCACTGTCCTTACAGGTCCCTGGAAACAAGGACTTGCAGAGTGAAAGAAACTGACACTGTCCCTACCTAGAGTTTTCTGTCCCTAGAATAAATGTTTTTTTTAAGCACAATATAGCACAAGGACAATTAACTCACTGTCCTTACAGGTCCCTGGAAACAAGGACTTGCAGAGTGAAAGAAACTGACACTGTCCCTACCTAGAGTTTTCTGTCCCTAGAATAAATGTTTTTTTTAAGCACAATATAGCACAAGGAAAATTAACTCACTGTCCTTACAGGTCCCTGGAAACAAGGACTTGCAGAGTGAAAGAAACTGACACTGTCCCTACCTAGAGTTTTCTGTCCCTAGAATAAATGTTTTTTTTTAAGCACAATATAGCACAAGGACAATTAACTCACTGTCCTTACAGGTCCCTGGAAACAAGGACTTGCAGAGTGAAAAAAAAAAAACACTCTCCCTACCTAGAGTTTTCTGTCCCTAGAAAAAATGTTTTTTTTAAGCACAATATAGCACAAGGACAATTAACTCACTGTCCTTACAGGTCCCTGGAAACAAGGACTTGCAGAGTGAAAGAAAAAAAACACTCTCCCTACCTACAGTTTTCTGTCCCTAGAAAAAATGTTTTTTTTTAATCACAATATAGCACAAGGAAAATTAACTCACTGTCCTTACAGGTCCCTGGAAACAAGGACTTGCAGAGTGAAAGAAAAAAAACACTCTCCCTACCTACAGTTTTCTGTCCCTAGAAAAAATGTTTTTTTTAATCACAATATAGCACAAGGAAAATTAACTCACTGTCCTTACAGGTCCCTGGAAACAAGGACTTGCAGAGTGAAAGAAACTGACACTGTCCCTACCTAGAGTTTTCTGTCCCTAGAATAAATGTTTTTTTTAAGCACAATATAGCACAAGGACAATTAACTCACTGTCCTTACAGGTCCCTGGAAACAAGGACTTGCAGAGTGAAAGAAAAAAAACACTCTCCCTACCTACAGTTTTCTGTCCCTAGAAAAAATGTTTTTTTTAAGCACAATATAGCACAAGGAAAATTAACTCACTGTCCTTACAGGTCCCTGGAAACAAGGACTTGCAGAGTGAAAGAAAAAAAACACTCTCCCTACCTACAGTTTTCTGTCCCTAGAAAAAATGTTTTTTTTAATCACAATATAGCACAAGGAAAATTAACTCACTGTCCTTACAGGTCCCTGGAAACAAGGACTTGCAGAGTGAAAGAAACTGACACTGTCCCTACCTAGAGTTTTCTGTCCCTAGAATAAATGTTTTTTTTAATCACAATATAGCACAAGGAAAATTAACTCACTGTCCTTACAGGTCCCTGGAAACAAGGACTTGCAGAGTGAAAGAAACTGACACTGTCCCTACCTAGAGTTTTCTGTCCCTAGAATAAATGTTTTTTTTAAGCACAATATAGCACAAGGACAATTAACTCACTGTCCTTACAGGTCCCTGGAAACAAGGACTTGCAGAGTGAAAGAAACTGACACTGTCCCTACCTAGAGTTTTCTGTCCCTAGAATAAATGTTTTTTTTAAGCACAATATAGCACAAGGAAAATTAACTCACTGTCCTTACAGGTCCCTGGAAACAAGGACTTGCAGAGTGAAAGAAACTGACACTGTCCCTACCTAGAGTTTTCTGTCCCTAGAATAAATGTTTTTTTTAAGCACAATATAGCACAAGGACAATTAACTCACTGTCCTTACAGGTCCCTGGAAACAAGGACTTGCAGAGTGAAAGAAAAAAAACACTCTCCCTACCTACAGTTTTCTGTCCCTAGAAAAAATGTTTTTCTTAATCACAATATAGCACAAGGAAAATTAACTCACTGTCCTTACAGGTCCCTGGAAACAAGGACTTGCAGAGTGAAAGAAACTGACACTGTCCCTACCTAGAGTTTTCTGTCCCTAGAATAAATGTTTTTTTTAATCACAATATAGCACAAGGAAAATTAACTCACTGTCCTTACAGGTCCCTGGAAACAAGGACTTGCAGAGTGAAAGAAACTGACACTGTCCCTACCTAGAGTTTTCTGTCCCTAGAATAAATGTTTTTTTTAAGCACAATATAGCACAAGGACAATTAACTCACTGTCCTTACAGGTCCCTGGAAACAAGGACTTGCAGAGTGAAAGAAAAAAAACACTCTCCCTACCTACAGTTTTCTGTCCCTAGAAAAAATGTTTTTTTTAAGCACAATATAGCACAAGGAAAATTAACTCACTGTCCTTACAGGTCCCTGGAAACAAGGACTTGCAGAGTGAAAGAAAAAAAACACTCTCCCTACCTAGAGTTTTCTGTCCCTAGAATAAATGTTTTTTTTAATCACAATATAGCACAAGGACAATTAACTCACTGTCCTTACAGGTCCCTGGAAACAAGGACTTGCAGAGTGAAAGAAACTGACACTGTCCCTACCTAGAGTTTTCTGTCCCTAGAATAAATGTTTTTTTTAAGCACAATATAGCACAAGGACAATTAACTCACTGTCCTTACAGGTCCCTGGAAACAAGGACTTGCAGAGTGAAAGAAACTGACACTGTCCCTACCTAGAGTTTTCTGTCCCTAGAATAAATGTTTTTTTTAAGCACACTATAGCAGAAGCACAAAACACACTGACACTCTCCCTACCTATCCTTCTCTTTCCCTAAACTAAAGGAATCCAGGTTAAGCAAGAAAGAAATAACAGTCACTGTCCCTGCCTATGCTACTCTATCCCTGCTCCGGAACACACTACACTAGGCCGCCGTGCTGGCGGCCTTTTATAGTGTGGGGCGTGTACTAAACACCCTCAGCAATAATTGGCCACAGGCATCCTGCCTGTGGCCAATCATTGCTCTCCTCGCTGCCGGCGCTGTGATTGGCCAAGCATGCGGGGTCACAGTGCATGCTTGGCCAATCACAGCGCCTGGATGACACTGCGATGGCGTAGTGCATTGTGGGCCGTTCGCGTCACTCGAATTTGGCGCGAACGGCCCAAATCGTTCGATCTTCGTCGAACGATCGAACAGCCAATGTTCGAGTCGAACGTATGTTCGACTCGAACACGAAGCTCATCCCTACTTAGTACATCAGTGATGATCCACAGTACATCAGTGATGATCCACAGTACATCAGAGATGATCCATTGTACATTAGTGATGGTCCACAGTACATCAGTGATGGTGCACAGTACATCAGTGATGATCCACAGTACATCAGTGATGGCCCATAGTACATCAGTGATGATCTATAGTACATCAGTAATGATCCTCAGTACATCAGGGATGGTCCATAGTACATCAGTGATGATCCACGGTACATTAGTGATGATCCACAGTACATCAGTGATGATCCACGGTACATCAGGGATGGTCCACAGTACATCAGTGATGATCCACAGTACATCAGGGATGGTCCACAGTACATCAGTGATGATCCATAGTACACCAGTGATAATCCATAGTACATCAGTGATGGCTCATAGTACATCAGTGATGGCTCATAGTACATCAGTGATGATCCATAGTACATCAGTGATGATCCATAGTACATCAGTGATGATCCATAGTACATCAGTGATGATCCATTGTAAATCAGTGATGATCCACAGTACATCAGGGTTGGTCCACAGTGCATCAGGGATGGTCCACAGTACATCAGTGATGATACATAGTACATCAGTGATGATCCTCAGTACATCAGTGATGATCCACAGTACATCAGTGATGATCTATAGTACATCAGTGATGATCCATAGTACATCAGTGATGATCCTTAGTACATCAGTGATGATCCACAGTACATCAGTGATGATCCACAGTACATCAGGGATGATCCACAGTACATCAGGGATGGTCCATAGTACATCAGTGATGATCCACAGTACATCAGTGATAATCCACAGTACATCAGTGATGATCCACAGTACATCAGGGATGGTCCATAGTACATCAGTGATGATCCATAGTACATCAGTGATGATCCATAGTACATCAGTGATGATCCATAGTACATCAGTGATGATCCACAGTACATCAGGGTTGGTCCACAGTACATCAGGGATGGTCCACAGTACATCAGTGATGATCCATAGTACATCAGTGATGATCCTCAGTACATCAGTGATGATCCACAGTACATCAGTGATGATCTATAGTACATCAGTGATGATCCACAGTACATCAGTGATGATCTATAGTACATCAGTGATGATCCTTAGTACATTAGTGATGGTCCACAGTACATCAGTGATGGTGCACAGTACATCAGTGATGATCCACAGTACATCAGTGATGGCCCATAGTACATCAGTGATGATCTATAGTACATCAGTAATGATCCTCAGTACATCAGGGATGGTCCATAGTACATCAGTGATGATCCACGGTACATTAGTGATGATCCACAGTACATCAGTGATGATCCACGGTACATCAGGGATGGTCCGCAGTACATCAGTGATGATCCACAGTACATCTGGGATGGTCCACAGTACATCAGTGATGATCCATAGTACACCAGTTATAATCCATAGTACATCAGTGACGGCTCATAGTACATCAGTGATGGCTCATAGTACATCAGTGATGATCCATAGTACATCAGTGATGATCCATAGTACATCAGTGATGATCCATAGTAAATCAGTGATGATCCACAGTACATCAGGGTTGGTCCACAGTACATCAGGGATGGTCCACAGTACATCAGTGATGATCCATAGTACATCAGTGATGATCCTCAGTACATCAGTGATGATCCACAGTACATCAGTGATGATCTATAGTACATCAGTGATGATCCATAGTACATCAGTGATGATCCTTAGTACATCAGTGATGATCCACAGTACATCAGTGATGATCCGCAGTACATCAGGGATGGTCCACAGTACATCAGTGATGATCCATAGTACACCAGTGATGATCCATAGTACATTAGTGATGATCCACAGTACATCAGTGATGATCCACGGTACATCAGGGATGGTCCACAGTACATCAGTGATGATCCACAGTACATCAGGGATGGTCCACAGTACATCAGTGATGATCCATAGTACACCAGTGATAATCCATAGTACATCAGTGATGGCTCATAGTACATCAGTGATGGCTCATTGTACATCAGTGATGATCCATAGTACATCAGTGATGATCCATAGTACATCTGTAATGATCCATAGTACATCAGGGATGGTCCACAGTACATCAGTGATGATCCATAGTACATCAGTGATGATCCTCAGTACATCAGTGATGATCCACAGTACATCAGTGATGATCTATAGTACATCAGTGATGATCCATAGTACATCAGTGATGATCCTTAGTACATCAGTGATGATCCACAGTACATCAGTGATGATCCACAGTACATCAGAGATGATCCATTGTACATTAGTGATGGTCCACAGTACATCAGTGATGGCCCATAGTACATCAGTGATGATCTATAGTACATCAGTGATGATCCACAGTACATCAGTGATGATCCAAAGTACATCAGTGATGATCCATAGTACACCAGTGATGATCCACAGTACATCAGTGATGGCCCATAGTACATCAGTGATGGCTCATAGTACATCAGTGATGATCCATAGTACATCAGTGATGATCCACAGTACATCAGTGATGATCCATAGTACACCAGTGATGGCCCATAGTACATCAGTGATGATCTATAGTACATCAGTGATGATCCTCAGTACATCAGGGATGGTCCATAGTACATCAGGGATGGTCCATAGTACATCAGTGTTGATCCATAGTACACCAGTGATGATCCATAGTACACCCGTGATGGCCCATAGTACATCAGTGATGATCCTCAGTACATCAGTGATGATCCAAAGTACATTAGTGATGATCCACAGTACATCAGTGATGATCCACGGTACATCAGGGATGGTCCACAGTACATCAGTGATGATCCACAGTACATCAGTGATGATCCACAGTACATCAGTGATGATCCACAGTACATCAGTGATGATCCACAGTACATCAGGGTTGGTCCACATTACATCAGGGATGGTCCACAGTACATCAGTGATGATCCATAGTACAACAGTGATGATCCTCAGTACATCAGTGATGATCCACAGTACATCAGTGATGATCTATAGTACATCAGTGATGATCCATAGTACATCAGTGATGATCCTTAGTACATCAGTGATGATCCACAGTACATCAGTGATGATCCACAGTACATCAGGGATGGTCCACAGTACATCAGTGATGATCCATAGTACACCAGTGATGATCCATATTACATCAGTGATGATCCATAGTACATCAGTGATGATCCATAGTACACCAGTGATGATCCACAGTACATCAGTGATGGCCCATAGTACATCAGTGATGGCTCATAGTACATCAGTGATGATCCATAGTACATCAGTGATGATTCATAGTACATCAGTGATGATCCACAGTACATCAGTGATGATCCATAGTACACCAGTGATGGCCCATAGTACATCAGTGATAATCTATAGTACATCAGTGATGATCCTCAGTACATCAGGGATGGTCCATAGTACATCAGGGATGGTCCATAATACATCAGTGTTGATCCATAGTACACCAGTGATGATCCATAGTACATCAGTGATGATCCTCAGTACATCAGTGATGATCCACGGTACATTAGTGATGATCCACAGTACATCAGTGATGATCCACGGTACATCAGGGATGGTCCACAGTACATCAGTGATGATCCACAGTACATCAGGGATGGTCCACAGTACATCAGTGATGATCCATAGTACACCAGTGATAATCCATAGTACATCAGTGATGGCTCATAGTACATCAGTGATGATCCATAGTACATCAGTGATGATCCATAGTACATCTGTAATGATCCATAGTACATCAGTGATGATCCATAGTACATCAGTGATGATCCATAGTACATCAGTGATGATCCACAGTACATCAGTGATGATCCACAGTACATCAGTGATGATCCACAGTACATCAGGGTTGGTCCACAGTACATCAGGGATGGTCCACAGTATATCAGTGATGATCCATAGTACACCAGTGATGATCCATTGTATACCAGTGATGATCCATAGTACACCAGGGATGATCCACAGTACATCAGTGATGATCCATAGTACACCAGTGATGATCCATAGTACACCAGTGATGGCCCATAGTACACCAGTGATGGCCCACAGTACACCAGTGATGGCCCATAGTACATCAGTGATGATCTATAGTACATCAGTAATGATCCACAGTACATCAGTGATGATCCACAGTACATCAGGGATGGTCCATAGTACATCAGGGATGAACTATAGTACATCAGTGATGATCCACAGTACACCAGTAATGATCCATAGTACACCAGTGATGATCCATAGTACACCAGTGATGGTCCATAGTACACTAGTGATGATCTATAGTACATCAGTGATGATCTATAGTTCATCAGTGATGATCCATTGTACATTAGTGATGCTCCACAGTACATCAGTGATGGTGCACAGTACATCAGTGATGATCCACAGTACATCAGTGATGGCCCATAGTACATCAGTGATGATCTATAGTACATCAGTAATGATCCTCAGTACATCAGGGATGGTCCACAGTACATCAGTGATGATCCACGGTACATTAGTGATGATCCACAGTACATCAGTGATGATCCACGGTACATCAGGGATGGTCCACAGTACATCAGTGATGGTCCACAGTACATCAGTGATGATCCATAGTACACCAGTGATAATCCATAGTACATCAGTGATGGCTCATAGTACATCAGTGATGGCTCATAGTACATCAGTGATGATCCATAGTACATCAGTGATGATCCATAGTACATCAGTGATGATCCATAGTAAATCAGTGATGATCCACAGTACATCAGGGTTGGTCCACAGTGCATCAGGGATGGTCCACAGTACATCAGTGATGATACATAGTACATCAGTGATGATCCTCAGTACATCAGTGATGATCCACAGTACATCAGTGATGATCTATAGTACATCAGTGATGATCCATAGTACATCAGTGATGATCCTTAGTACATCAGTGATGATCCACAGTACATCAGTGATGATCCACAGTACATCAGGGATGATCCACAGTACATCAGGGATGGTCCATAGTACATCAGTGATGATCCACAGTACATCAGTGATAATCCACAGTACATCAGTGATGATCCACAGTACATCAGGGATGGTCCATAGTACATCAGTGATGATCCATAGTACATCAGTGATGATCCATAGTACATCAGTGATGATCTATAGTACATCAGTGATGATCCATAGTACATCAGTGATGATCCTCAGTACATCAGTGATGATCCTCAGTACATCAGTGATGATCCACAGTACATCAGTGATGATCTATAGTACATCAGTGATGATCCACAGTACATCAGTGTTGGTCCACAGTACATCAGTGATGATCCATAGTACACCAGTGATGATCCATAGTACACCAGTGATGATCCATAGTACATCAGTGATGATCCATAGTACATCAGTGATGATCCATAGTACATAAGTGATGAACCATAGTACATTAGTGATGATCCATAGTACATCAGTGATGATCCATAATACACCAGTGATGATCCACAGTACATCAGTGATGTCCCATAGTACATCAGTGATGGCTCATAGTACATCAGTGATGATCCATAGTACATCAGTAATGATCCACAGTACATCAGTGATGATCCATAGTACACCAGTGATGGCCCATAGTACATCAGTGATGGTCCATAGTACATCAGGGATGGTCCATAGTACATCAGGGATGGTCCATAGTACATCAGGGATGGTCCATAGTACATCAGTGATGATCCATAGTACACCAGTGATGATCCATAGTACACCCGTGATGGCCCATAGTACATCAGTGATGATCCACGGTACATCAGTGATGATCCACAGTACATCAGTGATGATCCACAGTACATCAGGGATGATCCACAGTACATCACGTATGATCCACAGAACATCAGTGATGATACATAGTACACCAGTGATGATCCATAGTACACCAGTGATGGCTCATAGAACATCAGTGATGATCCATAGTACATCAGTGATGATCCTCAGTACATCAGTAATGATCCACAGTACATCAGTGGATATCCACAGTACATCAGTGATGATCCATAGTACATCAGTGATGATCCATTGTACATCAGTGATGATCCATAGTACATCAGTGATGATACATAGTACACCAGTGATGGCCCATAGTACACCAGTGATGGCCCATAGTACATCAGTGATTATCCACAGTACATTAGTGATGATCCACAGTACATCAGTGATGATCCACAGTACATCAGTAGGGATGAGCTTCGTGTTCGAGTCGAACATACGTTCGACTCGAACATCGGCTGTTCGATCGTTCGACGAAGATCGAACGATTTGGGCCGTTCGCGCCAAATTCGAGTGACGCGAACGGCCCACAATGCACTACGCCATCGCAGTGTCATCCAGGCGCTGTGATTGGCCAAGCATGCACTGTGACCCCGCATGCTTGGCCAATCACAGCGCCGGCAGCGAGGAGAGCAATGATTGGCCACAGGCAGGATGCCTGTGGCCAATTATTGCTGAGGGTGTTTAGTACACGCCCCACACTATAAAAGGCCGCCAGCACGGCGGCCTAGTGTAGTGTGTTCCGGAGCAGGGATAGAGCAGCATAGGCAGGGACAGTGACTGTTATTTCTTTCTTGCTTAACCTGGATTCCTTTAGTTTAGGGAAAGAGAAGGATAGGTAGGGAGAGTGTCAGTGTGTTTTGTGCTTGTGCTATAGTGTGCTTAAAAAAAACATTTATTCTAGGGACAGAAAACTGTAGGTAGGGACAGTGTCAGTTTCTTTCACTCTGCAAGTCCTTGTTTCCAGGGACCTGGAAGGACAGTGAGTGAATTGTCCTTGTGCTATATTGTGCTTAAAAAAACATTTATTCTAGGGACAGAAAACTGTAGGTAGGGAGAGTGTCAGTTTCTTTCACTCTGCAAGTCCTTGTTTCCAGGGACCTGTAAGGACAGTGAGTGAATTGTCCTTGTGCTATATTGTGCTTAAAAAAAACATTTATTCTAGGGACAGAAAACTGTAGGTAGGGAGAGTGTCAGTTTATTTCACTCTGCAAGTCCTTGTTTCCAGGGACCTGGAAGGACAGTGAGTGAATTCTCCTTGTGCTATATTGTGCTTAAAAAAAACATTTATTCTAGGGACAGAAAACTGTAGGTAGGGACAGTGTCAGTTTCTTTCACTCTGCAAGTCCTTGTTTCCAGGGACCTGTAAGGACAGTGAGTGAATTGTCCTTGTGCTATATTGTGATTAAAAAAAACATTTTTTCTAGGGACAGAAAACTGTAGGTAGGGAGAGTGTTTTTTTTCTTTCACTCTGCAAGTCCTTGTTTCCAGGGACCTGTAAGGACAGTGAGTGAATTGTCCTTGTGCTATATTGTGCTTAAAAAAAACATTTTTTCTAGGGACAGAAAACTGTAGGTAGGGAGAGTGTTTTTTTTCTTTCACTCTGCAAGTCCTTGTTTCCAGGGACCTGTAAGGACAGTGAGTGAATTGTCCTTGTGCTATATTGTGCTTAAAAAAAACATTTATTCTAGGGACAGAAAACTGTAGGTAGGGAGAGTGTCAGTTTATTTCACTCTGCAAGTCCTTGTTTCCAGGGACCTGGAAGGACAGTGAGTGAATTGTCCTTGTGCTATATTGTGATTAAAAAAAACATTTATTCTAGGGACAGAAAACTGTAGGTAGGGAGAGTGTCAGTTTATTTCACTCTGCAAGTCCTTGTTTCCAGGGACCTGTAAGGACAGTGAGTGAATTGTCCTTGTGCTATATTGTGATTAAAAAAAACATTTTTTCTAGGGACAGAAAACTGTAGGTAGGGAGAGTGTTTTTTTTCTTTCACTCTGCAAGTCCTTGTTTCCAGGGACCTGTAAGGACAGTGAGTGAATTGTCCTTGTGCTATATTGTGCTTAAAAAAAACATTTATTCTAGGGACAGAAAACTGTAGGTAGGGAGAGTGTCAGTTTATTTCACTCTGCAAGTCCTTGTTTCCAGGGACCTGGAAGGACAGTGAGTGAATTGTCCTTGTGTTATATTGTGATTAAAAAAAACATTTTTTCTAGGGACAGAAAACTGTAGGTAGGGAGAGTGTTTTTTTTCTTTCACTCTGCAAGTCCCTGTTTCCAGGGACCTGTAAGGACAGTGAGTGAATTGTCCTTGTGCTATATTGTGATTAAAAAAAACATTTTTTCTAGGGACAGAAAACTGTAGGTAGGGAGAGTGTTTTTTTTCTTTCACTCTGCAAGTCCTTGTTTCCAGGGACCTGTAAGGACAGTGAGTGAATTGTCCTTGTGCTATATTGTGCTTAAAAAAACATTTATTCTAGGGACAGAAAACTGTAGGTAGGGAGAGTGTCAGTTTATTTCACTCTGCAAGTCCTTGTTTCCAGGGACCTGGAAGGACAGTGAGTGAATTGTCCTTGTGCTATATTGTGATTAAAAAAAACATTTTTTCTAGGGACAGAAAACTGTAGGTAGGGAGAGTGTTTTTTTTCTTTCACTCTGCAAGTCCTTGTTTCCAGGGACCTGTAAGGACAGTGAGTGAATTGTCCTTGTGCTATATTGTGCTTAAAAAAAACATTTATTCTAGGGACAGAAAACTGTAGGTAGGGAGAGTGTCAGTTTATTTCACTCTGCAAGTCCTTGTTTCCAGGGACCTGGAAGGACAGTGAGTGAATTCTCCTTGTGCTATATTGTGCTTAAAAAAAACATTTATTCTAGGGACAGAAAACTGTAGGTAGGGACAGTGTCAGTTTCTTTCACTCTGCAAGTCCTTGTTTCCAGGGACCTGTAAGGACAGTGAGTGAATTGTCCTTGTGCTATATTGTGATTAAAAAAAACATTTTTTCTAGGGACAGAAAACTGTAGGTAGGGAGAGTGTTTTTTTTCTTTCACTCTGCAAGTCCTTGTTCCCAGGGACCTGTAAGGACAGTGAGTGAATTGTCCTTGTGCTATATTGTGCTTAAAAAAAACATTTTTTCTAGGGACAGAAAACTGTAGGTAGGGAGAGTGTTTTTTTTCTTTCACTCTGCAAGTCCTTGTTTCCAGGGACCTGTAAGGACAGTGAGTGAATTGTCCTTGTGCTATATTGTGCTTAAAAAAAACATTTATTCTAGGGACAGAAAACTGTAGGTAGGGAGAGTGTCAGTTTATTTCACTCTGCAAGTCCTTGTTTCCAGGGACCTGGAAGGACAGTGAGTGAATTGTCCTTGTGCTATATTGTGATTAAAAAAAACATTTATTCTAGGGACAGAAAACTGTAGGTAGGGAGAGTGTCAGTTTATTTCACTCTGCAAGTCCTTGTTTCCAGGGACCTGTAAGGACAGTGAGTGAATTGTCCTTGTGCTATATTGTGATTAAAAAAAACATTTTTTCTAGGGACAGAAAACTGTAGGTAGGGAGAGTGTTTTTTTTCTTTCACTCTGCAAGTCCTTGTTTCCAGGGACCTGTAAGGACAGTGAGTGAATTGTCCTTGTGCTATATTGTGCTTAAAAAAAACATTTATTCTAGGGACAGAAAACTGTAGGTAGGGAGAGTGTCAGTTTATTTCACTCTGCAAGTCCTTGTTTCCAGGGACCTGGAAGGACAGTGAGTGAATTGTCCTTGTGTTATATTGTGATTAAAAAAAACATTTTTTCTAGGGACAGAAAACTGTAGGTAGGGAGAGTGTTTTTTTTCTTTCACTCTGCAAGTCCTTGTTTCCAGGGACCTGTAAGGACAGTGAGTGAATTGTCCTTGTGCTATATTGTGATTAAAAAAAACATTTTTTCTAGGGACAGAAAACTGTAGGTAGGGAGAGTGTTTTTTTTCTTTCACTCTGCAAGTCCTTGTTTCCAGGGACCTGTAAGGACAGTGAGTGAATTGTCCTTGTGCTATATTGTGCTTAAAAAAAACATTTATTCTAGGGACAGAAAACTGTAGGTAGGGAGAGTGTCAGTTTATTTCACTCTGCAAGTCCTTGTTTCCAGGGACCTGGAAGGACAGTGAGTGAATTGTCCTTGTGCTATATTGTGATTAAAAAAAACATTTTTTCTAGGGACAGAAAACTGTAGGTAGGGAGAGTGTTTTTTTTCTTTCACTCTGCAAGTCCTTGTTTCCAGGGACCTGTAAGGACAGTGAGTGAATTGTCCTTGTGCTATATTGTGCTTAAAAAAAACATTTATTCTAGGGACAGAAAACTGTAGGTAGGGAGAGTGTCAGTTTATTTCACTCTGCAAGTCCTTGTTTCCAGGGACCTGGAAGGACAGTGAGTGAATTGTCCTTGTGCTATATTGTGATTAAAAAAAACATTTTTTCTAGGGACAGAAAACTGTAGGTAGGGAGAGTGTTTTTTTTCTTTCACTCTGCAAGTCCTTGTTTCCAGGGACCTGTAAGGACAGTGAGTGAATTGTCCTTGTGCTATATTGTGATTAAAAAAACATTTTTTCTAGGGACAGAAAACTGTAGGTAGGGAGAGTGTTTTTTTTCTTTCACTCTGCAAGTCCTTGTTTCCAGGGACCTGTAAGGACAGTGAGTGAATTGTCCTTGTGCTATATTGTGCTTAAAAAAAACATTTATTCTAGGGACAGAAAACTGTAGGTAGGGAGAGTGTCAGTTTATTTCACTCTGCAAGTCCTTGTTTCCAGGGACCTGGAAGGACAGTGAGTGAATTCTCCTTGTGCTATATTGTGCTTAAAAAAAACATTTATTCTAGGGACAGAAAACTGTAGGTAGGGAGAGTGTCAGTTTATTTCACTCTGCAAGTCCTTGTTTCCAGGGACCTGTAAGGACAGTGAGTGAATTGTCCTTGTGCTATATTGTGATTAAAAAAAACATTTTTTCTAGGGACAGAAAACTGTAGGTAGAGAGAGTGTCAGTTTCTTTCACTGTGAAAGTCCTTGTTTCAAGGGACAGAGAAGGACACCTGAAGGTAGCCCTTATTGCTTTTTTCCCATCTCCCTGCAGGCCATCTATTAGAATGTCTGGAAGGCAAACAAGGAGAGGCAGACAGTCAGGAGGCAATAAAAGAGGGCAAGCAGGCTCTGTGTCTGGGGGCAACAGTGCTGATCGTGGACGCGGTGCATTGTCATCAGCACATGGCCATGGGACACGCTTGTCCTTCTTTTCGGCAGCTGGACATGTTGAGCCACATCATGCCGAAGACTTGGTAGAGTGGATGACCAAGCCCTCCTCCTCCTCCTCATCCTCTCTCACCCAGGCTCAGGGTACTGGAAAAGCAGCTGCCAAAGCGTCGTCTTCCCTGGTATCAATGTCAGACAAATCATCAGTCACTCCTTCCCTAGACCCACCATGTCCTCCTCCTGAGGAGTCCCCCGAACTGTTTCAGCACAGTGTTGGGTACATGCTCCAGGAGGATGCCCAGCGTTTCGAAGGGTCTGATGATGAAACCCAGCTAGAGGAAGGCAGTAGCGTGAGAGCAGACAGAGGGGATGCTCAAGAAGGACACCAATCTGGCAGTCATGTTCCAGCAGCTGCAGCATACTGCCAGATTGGCTCCAGTGATGAGGAGGGAGGGGATGATGAGGTCACTGACTCCACGTGGGTGCCTAATAGGAGAGAGGAGGAGGAGGAGGATGAGGAGGAGGCACATCTCCAACGAGGCAGGATGCCCTTTGGTGGCCAGCGTAAGGGCAGTACACCGACGGAATCACACCGCAGAGCTCCGCCTGTGCAGGGCGCTGCCTCTGCCCGTCATTCAAAAAGTTCTTTGGTGTGGGCCTTTTTTGAGGCTAGTGCATCAGATCGCACAGCTGCTGTTTGCAACATATGTCTCAAGCGTATATCGCGTGGCCAAAACATCAGCCGCTTGGGTACCACATGCCTGACCAGACATATGTTGACCTGCCATGCAGCTCGTTGGCAAGCCTACCTCAAAGACCCACACCAAAGAACAAAGCGGACCTCTCCTTGCACCGCATCAGCTGGGATCTCCAACCCCACTATAACTTCAGTCCTCTCTGAAACATGCACTGAGAGGAATGAAGGTGTAGAATTAGGTGTGTCACAGCCAAGTACTTGCGCCCACTCTGCTAGCAGTACACCGACGTCCGATTCTAGCAGGCAAATTTCCCTGCCCCAGCTGCTGGACCGTCGAAAGAAGTTCACTCCCAGCCATCCACATGCCCAGCGGTTGAATGCTAGCTTGGCTAAATTGCTAGCGCTTCAACTGCTGCCTTTTCAGTTGGTAGACTCGGCCCCCTTCCGTGAGTTTGTGCAATGTGCAGTTCCTCAGTGGCAGGTTCCCAAACGCCACTTTTTCTCACGGAAGGCTATTCCGGCTCTCTACCGGCATGTGGAAGGCAATGTCTTGGCCTCGCTGGACAGGGCGGTCAGCGGTAAGGTGCATATTACCGCTGACTCATGGTCCAGCAGGCATGGACAGGGACGTTACCTTTCTTTCACGGCCCATTGGGTCACTCTTTTGGCAGCTGGGAAGGATTCAGGACAAGGTGCAGTAGTGTTGGAGGTTGTCCCACCGCCACGCCTCCAAAATGCTACTACTGGTTGTGACACACCTCTCTCCTCCACCCCCTCCTCTTCTTCTTCCTCCATGGCCTCTTCCTGTGGTTTGTCCTATGAACCAGCGGTGCTCCGTAGCCGTTCACGGGGCTACGCAAGTACGCAGGCAAAAAGATGCCATGCCGTGCTTGCGCTGGTGTGTTTGGGGGACAGAAGCCACACTGGGGCAGAGGTCCTGTCTGCTCTGCAGGGCCAGGCCGAGAGGTGGTTGACGCCACGCCAGCTTAAGCCAGGAATGGTGGTTTGCGACAATGGCACCAACCTCCTCTCCGCCCTCCGACAGGGACAACTGACCCATGTGCCCTGTGTGGCTCACGTCCTTAACCTGGTGGTGCAGCGCTTCTTGGGCAGGTACCCGGGCTTACAGGATGTCCTGAGGCAGGCCAGGAAAGTCTGTGTGCATTTCCGCAGATCTTATAATGCCAGTGCTCGCCTGGCTGAGCTGCAAAAGGAGTTGAACCTGCCCAAGAACCGCCTTATATGTGACATGCCCACCAGGTGGAACTCAACGTTGGCCATGCTGCAGCGGCTGCACACGCAGCAGAGGGCCATCAATGAGTACCTGTGCGACTACGGCACCAGGACAGGGTCAGGGGAGCTTGGTTTTTTTTCTCCACGCCAGTGGGGCATGATCAGGGATGCATGCACTGTCCTGGCACCATTTGAGGAGGCCACGAGGATGGTGAGCAGTGACAGTGCATGCATCAGTGACACTGTACCTCTTGTCCACCTGTTGGAGCACACGCTGCGTGGAATAATGGACAGGGCACTTGAGGCAGAACAGAGGCAGGAAGAGGAGGACTTCCTTGCCTCTCAAGGCCCCCTTTACCCAGACAGTGTTCCTTCTGTCCCACCCATCGCACAGGAAGAGGAGGAGGAGGAGGAGGAGGAGGAGGAGGAGGAGGATTGTGTCAGCATGGAGGTGGAGGCTGGCACTCAGCATCATCAGCAGCAGTCTTTTAGGGATGATTTACAGTCCCAAGAAACCAGTGGACTTGTACGTGGCTGGGAGGAGGTGGCTGCGGATCATGTCGTCCTTAGTGACCCAGAGGACTCCGGAGCGAATGCCTCAGCAAAACTACGCTGCATGGCCTCCCTGATCCTGCAAAGTCTGCGGAAGGATCCTCGTATTCTTCGGATCAAGGAGAGGGACCATTACTGGCTGGCCACTCTCCTTGATCCACGGTACAAGGGTAAGGTTGCGGACCTTATGTTACCGTCGCAGAGGGAGCAGAGGATGAGACAACTCCGGGAGGCCTTGCAGAAAGGTCTGTGCAACGCGTTCCCAGAGACTGGGAGGTTGCAAACTCCTGGTCCTGGACAACGAGTTGCTGAGGCTTCGGCCAGTCAAAGAAGGAGCGGTGGGGAAGGTGGCCGTCTGACCGATGCGTTCAGACAATTCTTTAGTCCGCAGCCCCAAAGTATGATCGGTTCCAGCAACCATCGCCAGCGTCTGATAAACATGGTGCAGGAATATCTAGGGGCAAGGTCAGACTTGGACACCTTCCCCACCGAAAATCCTCTGGCTTACTGGGTCTTGAGGATGGATCACTGGCCAGAGCTTGCACAGTATGCAATTGAGCTACTGGCCTGTCCTGCATCCAGCGTTCTTTCGGAACGCACATTCAGTGCTGCTGGAGGATTTGTCACGGATCACAGGGTGCGCCTGTCCACCGACTCGGTTGATCGACTGACTTTCATCAAGATGAACCAGTCTTGGATCACCACCAGCTACCACACACCTGATGCTGATATAACAGACTAATTGATTTTAACATGTCACATCCCTTCAAGACTGATGCTGATGCTGAGTGCCTGTGCTGTTATGTTGACTGGCTATCCTCCTCCTCCGAGTCCTCAATGATACGATTGATGATGATAGCTTGTAAGATCATTTTTGTTTATGGGTGCCGCCACCAGTGCCTAACGCCCAATTTTTCAGCCCCTGTTTAACAGGGGCGTGTAATTACAATTTTTGAAGCAATACTTTGCAACAGGGCTCATTGCTGTGCTCCAAGTACAGTATCTGTGAGGAGTTGCAGTGTTGTGCCACCAGTGCCTAAGGCCCAATTTTTCAGCCCCTGTTTAACAGGGGCGTGTCATTACAATTTTTGAAGCAATACTTTGCAACAGGGCTCATTGGTGTGCTCCAAGTACAGTATCTGTGAGGAGTTGCAGTGTTGTGCCACCAGTGCCTAAGGCCCAATTTTTCAGCCCCTGTTTAACAGGGGCGTGTCATTACAATTTTTGAAGCAATACTTTGCAACAGGGCTCATTGCTGTGCTCCAAGTACAGTATCTGTGAGGAGTTGCAGTGTTGTGCCACCAGTGCCTAAGGCCCAATTTTTCAGCCCCTGTTTAACAGGGGCGTGTCATTACAATTTTTGAAGCAATACTTTGCAACAGGGCTCATTGGTGTGCTCCAAGTACAGTATCTGTGAGGAGTTGCAGTGTTGTGCCACCAGTGCCTAAGGCCCAATTTTTCAGCCCCTGTTTAACAGGGGCGTGTCATTACAATTTTTGAAGCAATACTTTGCAACAGGGCTCATTGCTGTGCTCCAAGTACAGTATCTGTGAGGAGTTGCAGTGTTGTGCCACCAGTGCCTAAGGCCCAATTTTTCAGCCCCTGTTTAACAGGGGCGTGTCATTACAATTTTTGAAGCAATACTTTGCAACAGGGCTCATTGGTGTGCTCCAAGTACAGTATCTGTGAGGAGTTGCAGTGTTGTGCCACCAGTGCCTAAGGCCCAATTTTTCAGCCCCTGTTTAACAGGGGCGTGTCATTACAATTTTTGAAGCAATACTTTGCAACAGGGCTCATTGCTGTGCTCCAAGTACAGTATCTGTGAGGGGTTGCAGTGTTGTGCCACCAGTGCCTAAGGCCCAATTTTTCAGCCCCTGTTCAACAGGGGCATGTAATTACAATTCTTGATCTAATAATTCACAGCAGGGCCCATTGCTGCACCCACCAAGAGTAACTGTCAGGGCTTACAGTGTTGTGGCACCAGCACCACCATCAAAGGCCCAATTTTTACTACCACTGTTCAACAATTATATGTAATTAAAATTCCTGATATAATAGTTGACAGCAGGGCGTTCCAGCACCAACCAAGAGTAACTGTGAGTGCTTACAGTGTTGTGCCAACACCAACAACTAAGGGGCCTATTTCTGCAGAGTATATACGGCAGGTCCCTACTTTCAAACATCCAACTTACAAACGACTCCTACTTGCAAACGCAAGAAGACAACAGGAAGTGAGAGGAAATCTACCACTAGGAAGGAAAATTCTCTCCTGTAAGAATAAATATGGGAGAAAGGTGTCTCCTCTGTACTGATGCTTTATCAGCAATCCTTGTTTCAAGAAAAACACCACATTTCAAAAACAGTTGTCATTGGGACGGAAAGTGAGGTGAAATGTTCTGAACAGGGGCACAGACAGCAAAACAAATGTTACAGGGGTGATAACCCTTACCTATGTTTTCCAAAAAGTTTAAAAATAGATTTTTGGTCTGGAGCTACACTTCAACAATGTACCTGTTCAAAATTACAAACAGACTCTACATAAGAACAAACCTACAGTCCCTGTCTTGTATGCACCGCCTGTATAGGGCTGTTCAGAGTATATAGGGCCTTTTTTATTTTATGTGCGGGGTTCCCCTTAATATCCATACAAGACCCAAAGGGGCTGGTAATGGGCTGGGGTAGGGGGGGGGGTCATGGGGTAGCTATGCCATTTTTCTTAAAGAATTTCATCCATATTACCGGGACCAGACATTACATTAAAGCCGCAAGCAGTTTTAAATGGCTTTTTTTTCCTTTAGAAGTGTCATTTTGTGCAGGGACAGTTCTAAACACGGGAAACACGTGGCACTTCACAGGCATACTTTAGACACCCCCCAGGTACGATATTTAAAGGAATATTTGACTTTTTTTTTTCACTTTATGCATCATTAAAATGACTGCTCCCGAAAAACGACCGTTTTTAAAACTTCTTTTTGCATTGATACATGTCCCCTGGTGCAGAACCCGGGTTCCCAAACCCTTTTTAGGACAATAACATGCATAATAGTTGTTATAATTAGCACTTTAGAATTCGAACGTTCGCATCCATTGTATTTAATAGGGTTCTAATGTTCGTTCGAACTTTCGGTCCGTTCGCGGGTTCTGGTGCGAACCGAACCCGGGGGTGTTCGGCTCATCACTATACATCAGTGATGATCCACAGTAAATCAGGGATGGTCCACAGTATATCAGTGATGATCCATAGTACATCAGTGATGGCCCATAGTACATCAGTGATGATCCATAGTACACCAGTGATGATCCATAGTACACCAGTGATGATCCATAGTACATCAGGGATAATCCACAGTACATCATTGATGATCCATAGTACACCAGTGATGATCCATAGTACATCAGTGATGATCCATAGTACACCAGTGATGATCCATAGTACACCAGTGATGGCCCATAGTACATCAGTGATGAACTATAGTACATCAGTGATGATCCACAGTACATCAGTGATGATCCACAGTACATCAGGGATGGTCCATAGTACACCAGTGATGATCCATAGTACACCAGTGATGATCCATAGTACACCAGTGATGGTCCATAGTACATCAGTGATGATCTATAGTACATAAGTGATGATCCATAGTACATCAGGGATGATCTATAGTACATCAGTGATGATCCATAGAACATCAGTGATGATCCACAGTACATCAGTGATAGTCCACAGTACATCAGTGATGGTCCACAGTACATCAGTGATAATCCACAGTACATCAGTGATGATCCACAGTACATCAGTGATGATCCATAGTACAACAGTGATGATCTATAGTACATCAGTGATGATCCACAGTACATCAGTGATGATCCATAGTACATCAGTGATGATCCTCAGTACATCAGTGATGATCCACAGTACATCAGTGATGATCTATAGTACATCAGTGATGATCCATAGTACATCAGTGATGATCCTTAGTACATCAGTGATGATCCACAGTACATCAGGGATGGTCCACAGTACATCAGTGATGATCCATAGTACACCAGTGATGATCCATAGTACATCAGTGATGATCCATAGTACATCAGTGATGATCCTTAGTACACCAGTGATGATCCACAGTACATCAGTGATGGCTCATAGTACATCAGTGATGATCCATAGTACATCAGTGATGATCCACAGTACATCAGTGATGATCCATTGTACACCAGTGATGGCCCATAGTACATCAGTGATGGTCCACAGTACATCAGTGATAATCCACAGTACATCAGTGATAATCCACAGTACATCAGTGATGATCCACAGTACATCAGTGATGATCCATAGTACAACAGTGATGATCTATAGTACATCAGTGATGATCCACAGTACATCAGTGATGATCCATAGTACATCAGTGATGATCCTCAGTACATCAGTGATGATCCACAGTACATCAGTGATGATCTATAGTACATCAGTGATGATCCATAGTACATCAGTGATGATCCTTAGTACATCAGTGATGATCCACAGTACATCAGTGATGATCCATAGTACACCAGTGATGGTCCATAGTACACCAGTGATGATCTATAGTACATCAGTGATGATCTATAGTTCATCAGTGATGATCCATTGTACATTAGTGATGGTCCACAGTACATCAGTGATGGTGCACAGTACATCAGTGATGATCCACAGTACATCAGAGATGGCCCATAGTACATCAGTGATGATCTATAGTACATCAGTAATGATCCACAGTACATCAGTGATGATCCATTGTACACCAGTGATGGCCCATAGTACATCACTGATGATCTATAGTACATCAGTGATGATCCTCAGTACATCAGGGATGGTCCATAGTACATCAGGGATGGTCCAGAGTACATCAGTGATGATCCATAGTACACCAGTGATGATCCATGGTACACCCGTGATGGCCCATAGTACATCAGTGATGATCCTCAGTACATCAGTGATGAGCCACGGTACATTAGTGATGATCCACAGTACATCAGTGATGATCCACGGTACATCAGGGATGGTCCACAGTACATCAGTGATGATCCACAGTACATCAGGGATGGTCCACAGTACATCAGTGATGATCCATAGTACACCAGTGATAATCCATAGTACATCAGTGATGGCTCATAGTACATCAGTGATGGCTCATAGTACATCAGTGATGATCCATAGTACATCAGTGATGATCCATAGTACATCAGTGATGATCCATAGTACATCAGTGATGATCCATAGTACATCAGTGATGATCCACAGTACATCAGGGTTGGTCCACAGTACATCAGGGATGGTCCACAGTACATCAGTGATGATCCATAGTACATCAGTGATGATCCTCAATACATCAGTGATGATCCACAGTACATCAGTGATGATCTATAGTACATCAGTGATGATCCATAGTACATCAGTGATGATCCTTAGTACATCAGTGATGATCCACAGTACATCAGTAATGATCCACAGTACATCAGGGATGGTCCACAGTACATCAGTGATGATTCATAGTACACCAGTGATGATCCATAGTACATCAGTGATGATCCATAGTACATCAGTGATGATCCATAGTACATCAGTGATGATCCATAGTACACCAGTGATAATCCACAGTACATCAGTGATGGCTCATAGTACATCAGTGATGATCCATAGTACATCAGTGATGATCCACAGTACATCAGTGATGATCCATAGTACACCAGTTATGGCCCATAGTACATCAGTGATGATCTATAGTACATCAGTGATGATCCTCAGTACATCAGGGATGGTCCATAGTACATCAGAGATGGTCCATAGTACATCAGTGATGATCCATAGTACACCAGTGATGATCCATAGTACACCCGTGATGGCCCATAGTACATCAGTGATGATCCTTTAGTACATCAGTGATGATCCACGGTACATTAGTGATGATCCACAGTACATCAGTGATGATCCATGGTACATCAGGGATGGTCCACAGTACAACAGTGATGATCCACAGTACATCAGGGATGGTCCACAGTACATCAGTGATGATCCATAGTACACCAGTGATAATCCATAGTACATCAGTGATGGCTCATAGTACATCAGTGATGGCTCATAGTACATCAGTGATGATCCATAGTACATCAGTGATGATCCACAGTACATCAGTGATGATCCACAGTACATCAGGGTTGGTCCACAGTACATCAGGGATGGTCCACAGTACATCAGTGATGATCCATAGTACAACAGTGATGATCCTCAGTACATCAGTGATGATCCACAGTACATCAGTGATGATCTATAGAACATCAGTGATGATCCACAGTACATCAGTGATAGTCCACAGTACATCAGTGATGGTCCACAGTACATCAGTGATAATCCACAGTACATCAGTGATGATCCACAGAACATCAGTGATGATCCATAGTACAACAGTGATGATCTATAGTACATCAGTGATGATCCACAGTACATCAGTGATGATCCATAGTACATCAGTGATGATCCTCAGTACATCAGTGATGATCCACAGTACATCAGTGATGATCTATAGTACATCAGTGATGATCCACAGTACATCAGTGATGATCCACAGTACATCAGCGATGGTCCACAGTACATCAGTGATGATCCATAGTACACCAGTGATGCTCCATAGTACATCAGTGATGATCAATAGTACATCAGTGATGATCCTTAGTACACCAGTGATGATCCACAGTACATCAGTGATGGCTCATAGTACATCAGTGATGATCCATAGTACATCAGTGATGATCCACAGTACATCAGTGATGATCCATAGTACACCAGTGATGGCCCATAGTACATCAGTGATGATCTATAGTACATCAGTGATGATCCTCAGTACATCAGGGATGGTCCATAGTACATCAGGGATGGTCCATAGTACATCAGTGATGATCCATAGTACACCAGTGATGATCCATAGTACACCCGTGATGGCCCATAGTACATCAGTGATGATCCTCAGTACATCAGTGATGATCCACGGTACATTAGTGATGATCCACAGTACATCAGTGATGATCCATGGTACATCAGGGATGGTCCACAGTACAACAGTGATGATCCACAGTACATCAGGGATGGTCCACAGTACATCAGTGATGATCCATAGTACACCAGTGATAATCCATAGTACATCAGTGATGGCTCATAGTACATCAGTGATGGCTCATAGTACATCAGTGATGATCCATAGTACATCAGTGATGATCCAAAGTACATCAGTGATGATCCATAGTACATCAGTGATGATCCACAGTACATCAGTGATGATCCACAGTACATCAGGGTTGGTCCACAGTACATCAGGGATGGTCCACAGTACATCAGTGATGATCCATAGTACAACAGTGATGATCCTCAGTACATCAGTGATGATCCACAGTACATCAGTGATGATCTATAGAACATCAGTGATGATCCACAGTACATCAGTGATAGTCCACAGTACATCAGTGATGGTCCACAGTACATCAGTGATAATCCACAGTACATCAGTGATGATCCACAGAACATCAGTGATGATCCATAGTACAACAGTGATGATCTATAGTACATCAGTGATGATCCACAGTACATCAGTGATGATCCATAGTACATCAGTGATGATCCTCAGTACATCAGTGATGATCCACAGTACATCAGTGATGATCCTCAGTACATCAGTGATGATCCACAGTACATCAGTGATGATCCACAGTACATCAGTGATGATCCACAGTACATTAGGGATGGTCCACAGTACATCAGTGATGATCCATAGTACACCAGTGATGATCCATAGTACATCAGTGATGATCCATAGTACATCAGTGATGATCAATAGTACATCAGTGATGATCCTTAGTACACCAGTGATGATCCACAGTACATCAGTGATGGCTCATAGTACATCAGTGATGATCCATAGTACATCAGTGATGATCCACAGTACATCAGTGATGATCCATTGTACACCAGTGATGGCCCATAGTACATCAGTGATGGTCCACAGTACATCAGTGATAATCCACAGTACATCAGTGATGATCCACAGTACATCAGTGATGATCCATAGTACAACAGTGATGATCTATAGTTCATCAGTGATGATCCACAGTACATCAGTGATGATCCATAGTACATCAGTGATGATCCTCAGTACATCAGTGATGATCCTCAGTACATCAGTGATGATCCACAGTACATCAGTGATGATCTATAGTACATCAGTGATGATCCATAGTACATCAGTGATGATCCTTAGTACATCAGTGATGATCCACAGTACATCAGTGATGATCCATAGTACACCAGTGATGGTCCATAGTACACCAGTGATGATCTATAGTACATCAGTGATGATCTATAGTTCATCAGTGATGATCCATTGTACATTAGTGATGGTCCACAGTACATCAGTGATGGTGAACAGTACATCAGTGATGATCCACAGTACATCAGTGATGGCCCATAGTACATCAGTGATGATCTATAGTACATCAGTAATGATCCACAGTACATCAGTGATGATCCATTGTACACCAGTGATGGCCCATAGTACATCAGTGATGATCTATAGTACATCAGTGATGATCCTCAGTACATCAGGGATGGTCCATAGTACATCAGGGATGGTCCAGAGTACATCAGTGATGATCCATAGTACACCAGTGATGATCCATGGTACAACCATGATGGCCCATAGTACATCAGTGATGATCCTCAGTACATCAGTGATGATCCACGGTACATTAGTGATGATCCACAGTACATCAGTGATGATCCACGGTACATCAGGGATGGTCCACAGTACATCAGTGATGATCCACAGTACATCAGGGATGGTCCACAGTACATCAGTGATGATCCATAGTACACCAGTGATAATCCATAGTACATCAGTGATGGCTCATAGTACATCAGTGATGGCTCATAGTACATCAGTGATGATCCATAGTACATCAGTGATGATCCATAGTACATCAGTGATGATCCATAGTACATCAGTGATGATCCATAGTACATTAGTGATGATCCATAGTACATTAGTGATGATCCATAGTACATTAGTGATGATCCATAGTACATCAGTGATGATCCATAGTACACCAGTGATGATCCACAGTACATCAGTGATGTCCCATAGTACATCAGTGATGGCTCATAGTACATCAGTGATGATTCATAGTACATCAGTGATGATCCACAGTACATCAGTGATGATCCATAGTACACCAGTGATGGCCCATTGTACATCAGTGATGATCTATAGTACATCAGTGATGATCCTCAGTACATCAGGGATGGTCCATAGTACATCAGGGATGGTCCATAGTACATCAGTGATGATCCATAGTACACCAGTGATGATCCATAGTACACCCGTGATGGCCCATAGTACATCAGTGATGATCCACGGTACATCAGTGATGATCCACAGTACATCAGTGATGATCCACAGTACATCAGTGATGATCCACAGTACACCAGGTATGATCCACAGTACATCAGTGATGATCCATAGTACACCAGTGATGATCCATAGTACACCAGTGATGGCTCATAGTACATCAGTGATGATCCATAGTACATCAGTGATGATCCTCAGTACATCAGTGATGATCCACAGTACATCAGTGATGATCCACAGTACATCAGGGATGGTCCACAGTACATCAGTGATGATCCATAGTACATCAGTGATGATCCACAGTACATCAGTGATGATCCACAGTACATCAGGGTTGGTCCACATTACATCAGGGATGGTCCACAGTACATCAGTGATGATCCATAGTACAACAGTGATGATCCTCAGTACATCAGTGATGATCCACAGTACATCAGTGATGATCTATAGTACATCAGTGATGATCCTCAGTACATCAGGGATGGTCCATAGTACATCAGGGATGGTCCATAGTACATCAGTGATGATCCATAGTACACCAGTGATAATCCATAGTACATCAGTGATGGCTCATAGTACATCAGTGATGGCTAGGGATGAGCTTCGTGTTCGAGTCGAACATACGTTCGACTCGAACATCGGCTGTTCGATCGTTCGACGAAGATCGAACGATTTGGGCCGTTCGCGCCAAATTCGAGTGACGCGAACGGCCCACAATGCACTACGCCATCGCAGTGTCATCCAGGCGCTGTGATTGGCCAAGCATGCACTGTGACCCCGCATGCTTGGCCAATCACAGCGCCGGCAGCGAGGAGAGCAATGATTGGCCACAGGCAGGATGCCTGTGGCCAATTATTGCTGAGGGTGTTTAGTACACGCCCCACACTATAAAAGGCCGCCAGCACGGCGGCCTAGTGTAGTGTGTTCCGGAGCAGGGATAGAGCAGCATAGGCAGGGACAGTGACTGTTATTTCTTTCTTGTTTAACCTGGATTCCTTTAGTTTAGGGAAAGAGAAGGATAGGTAGGGAGAGTGTCAGTGTGTTTTGTGCTTGTGCTATAGTGTGCTTAAAAAAAACATTTATTCTAGGGACAGAAAACTGTAGGTAGGACAGTGTCAGTTTCTTTCACTCTGCAAGTCCTTGTTTCCAGGGACCTGGAAGGACAGTGAGTGAATTGTCCTTGTGCTATATTGTGCTTAAAAAAACATTTATTCTAGGGACAGAAAACTGTAGGTAGGGAGAGTGTCAGTTTCTTTCACTCTGCAAGTCCTTGTTTCCAGGGACCTGTAAGGACAGTGAGTGAATTGTCCTTGTGCTATATTGTGCTTAAAAAAAACATTTATTCTAGGGACAGAAAACTGTAGGTAGGGAGAGTGTCAGTTTATTTCACTCTGCAAGTCCTTGTTTCCAGGGACCTGGAAGGACAGTGAGTGAATTCTCCTTGTGCTATATTGTGCTTAAAAAAAACATTTATTCTAGGGACAGAAAACTGTAGGTAGGGAGAGTGTCAGTTTCTTTCACTCTGCAAGTCCTTGTTTCCAGGGACCTGTAAGGACAGTGAGTGAATTGTCCTTGTGCTATATTGTGATTAAAAAAAACATTTTTTCTAGGGACAGAAAACTGTAGGTAGGGAGAGTGTTTTTTTTCTTTCACTCTGCAAGTCCTTGTTTCCAGGGACCTGTAAGGACAGTGAGTGAATTGTCCTTGTGCTATATTGTGCTTAAAAAAAACATTTTTTCTAGGGACAGAAAACTGTAGGTAGGGAGAGTGTTTTTTTTCTTTCACTCTGCAAGTCCTTGTTTCCAGGGACCTGTAAGGACAGTGAGTGAATTGTCCTTGTGCTATATTGTGCTTAAAAAAAACATTTATTCTAGGGACAGAAAACTGTAGGTAGGGAGAGTGTCAGTTTATTTCACTCTGCAAGTCCTTGTTTCCAGGGACCTGGAAGGACAGTGAGTGAATTGTCCTTGTGCTATATTGTGATTAAAAAAAACATTTATTCTAGGGACAGAAAACTGTAGGTAGGGAGAGTGTCAGTTTATTTCACTCTGCAAGTCCTTGTTTCCAGGGACCTGTAAGGACAGTGAGTGAATTGTCCTTGTGCTATATTGTGATTAAAAAAAACATTTTTTCTAGGGACAGAAAACTGTAGGTAGGGAGAGTGTTTTTTTTCTTTCACTCTGCAAGTCCTTGTTTCCAGGGACCTGTAAGGACAGTGAGTGAATTGTCCTTGTGCTATATTGTGCTTAAAAAAAACATTTATTCTAGGGACAGAAAACTGTAGGTAGGGAGAGTGTCAGTTTATTTCACTCTGCAAGTCCTTGTTTCCAGGGACCTGGAAGGACAGTGAGTGAATTGTCCTTGTGTTATATTGTGATTAAAAAAAACATTTTTTCTAGGGACAGAAAACTGTAGGTAGGGAGAGTGTTTTTTTTCTTTCACTCTGCAAGTCCTTGTTTCCAGGGACCTGTAAGGACAGTGAGTGAATTGTCCTTGTGCTATATTGTGATTAAAAAAAACATTTTTTCTAGGGACAGAAAACTGTAGGTAGGGAGAGTGTTTTTTTTCTTTCACTCTGCAAGTCCTTGTTTCCAGGGACCTGTAAGGACAGTGAGTGAATTGTCCTTGTGCTATATTGTGCTTAAAAAAAACATTTATTCTAGGGACAGAAAACTGTAGGTAGGGAGAGTGTCAGTTTATTTCACTCTGCAAGTCCTTGTTTCCAGGGACCTGGAAGGACAGTGAGTGAATTGTCCTTTGCTATATTGTGATTAAAAAAAACATTTTTTCTAGGGACAGAAAACTGTAGGTAGGGAGAGTGTTTTTTTTCTTTCACTCTGCAAGTCCTTGTTTCCAGGGACCTGTAAGGACAGTGAGTGAATTGTCCTTGTGCTATATTGTGCTTAAAAAAAACATTTATTCTAGGGACAGAAAACTGTAGGTAGGGAGAGTGTCAGTTTATTTCACTCTGCAAGTCCTTGTTTCCAGGGACCTGGAAGGACAGTGAGTGAATTGTCCTTGTGCTATATTGTGATTAAAAAAAACATTTTTTCTAGGGACAGAAAACTGTAGGTAGGGAGAGTGTTTTTTTTCTTTCACTCTGCAAGTCCTTGTTTCCAGGGACCTGTAAGGACAGTGAGTGAATTGTCCTTGTGCTATATTGTGATTAAAAAAAACATTTTTTCTAGGGACAGAAAACTGTAGGTAGGGAGAGTGTTTTTTTTCTTTCACTCTGCAAGTCCTTGTTTCCAGGGACCTGTAAGGACAGTGAGTGAATTGTCCTTGTGCTATATTGTGCTTAAAAAAAACATTTATTCTAGGGACAGAAAACTGTAGGTAGGGAGAGTGTCAGTTTATTTCACTCTGCAAGTCCTTGTTTCCAGGGACCTGGAAGGACAGTGAGTGAATTGTCCTTGTGCTATATTGTGATTAAAAAAAACATTTTTTCTAGGGACAGAAAACTGTAGGTAGGGAGAGTGTTTTTTTTCTTTCACTCTGCAAGTCCTTGTTTCCAGGGACCTGTAAGGACAGTGAGTGAATTGTCCTTGTGCTATATTGTGATTAAAAAAAACATTTTTTCTAGGGACAGAAAACTGTAGGTAGGGAGAGTGTTTTTTTTCTTTCACTCTGCAAGTCCTTGTTTCCAGGGACCTGTAAGGACAGTGAGTGAATTGTCCTTGTGCTATATTGTGCTTAAAAAAAACATTTATTCTAGGGACAGAAAACTGTAGGTAGGGAGAGTGTCAGTTTATTTCACTCTGCAAGTCCTTGTTTCCAGGGACCTGGAAGGACAGTGAGTGAATTCTCCTTGTGCTATATTGTGCTTAAAAAAAACATTTATTCTAGGGACAGAAAACTGTAGGTAGGGAGAGTGTCAGTTTATTTCACTCTGCAAGTCCTTGTTTCCAGGGACCTGTAAGGACAGTGAGTGAATTGTCCTTGTGCTATATTGTGATTAAAAAAAACATTTTTTCTAGGGACAGAAAACTGTAGGTAGGGAGAGTGTCAGTTTCTTTCACTGTGAAAGTCCTTGTTTCAAGGGACAGAGAAGGACACCTGAAGGTAGCCCTTATTGCTTTTTTCCCATCTCCCTGCAGGCCATCTATTAGAATGTCTGGAAGGCAAACAAGGAGAGGCAGACAGTCAGGAGGCAATAAAAGAGGGCAAGCAGGCTCTGTGTCTGGGGGCAACAGTGCTGGTCGTGGACGCGGTGCATTGTCATCAGCACATGGCCATGGGACACGCTTGTCCTTCTTTTCGGCAGCTGGACATGTTGAGCCACATCATGCCGAAGACTTGGTAGAGTGGATGACCAAGCCCTCCTCCTCCTCCTCATCCTCTCTCACCCAGACTCAGGGTACTGGAAAAGCAGCTGCCAAAGCGTCGTCTTCCCTGGTATCAATGTCAGACAAATCATCAGTCACTCCTTCCCTAGACCCACCATGTCCTCCTCCTGAGGAGTCCCCCGAACTGTTTCAGCACAGTGTTGGGTACATGCTCCAGGAGGATGCCCAGCGTTTCGAAGGGTCTGATGATGAAACCCAGCTAGAGGAAGGCAGTAGCGTGAGAGCAGACAGAGGGGATGCTCAAGAAGGACACCAATCTGGCAGTCATGTTCCAGCAGCTGCAGCATACTGCCAGATTGGCTCCAGTGATGAGGAGGGAGGGGATGATGAGGTCACTGACTCCACGTGGGTGCCTAATAGGAGAGAGGAGGAGGAGGAGGATGAGGAGGAGGCACATCTCCAACGAGGCAGGATGCCCTTTGGTGGCCAGCGTAAGGGCAGTACACCGACGGAATCACACCGCAGAGCTCCGCCTGTGCAGGGCGCTGCCTCTGCCCGTCATTCAAAAAGTTCTTTGGTGTGGGCCTTTTTTGAGGCTAGTGCATCAGATCGCACAGCTGCTGTTTGCAACATATGTCTCAAGCGTATATCGCGTGGCCAAAACATCAGCCGCTTGGGTACCACATGCCTGACCAGACATATGTTGACCTGCCATGCAGCTCGTTGGCAAGCCTACCTCAAAGACCCACACCAAAGAACAAAGCGGACCTCTCCTTGCACCGCATCAGCTGGGATCTCCAACCCCACTATAACTTCAGTCCTCTCTGAAACATGCACTGAGAGGAATGAAGGTGTAGAATTAGGTGTGTCACAGCCAAGTACTTGCGCCCACTCTGCTAGCAGTACACCGACGTCCGATTCTAGCAGGCAAATTTCCCTGCCCCAGCTGCTGGACCGTCGAAAGAAGTTCACTCCCAGCCATCCACATGCCCAGCGGTTGAATGCTAGCTTGGCTAAATTGCTAGCGCTTCAACTGCTGCCTTTTCAGTTGGTAGACTCGGCCCCCTTCCGTGAGTTTGTGCAATGTGCAGTTCCTCAGTGGCAGGTTCCCAAACGCCACTTTTTCTCACGGAAGGCTATTCCGGCTCTCTACCGGCATGTGGAAGGCAATGTCTTGGCCTCGCTGGACAGGGCGGTCAGCGGTAAGGTGCATATTACCGCTGACTCATGGTCCAGCAGGCATGGACAGGGACGTTACCTTTCTTTCACGGCCCATTGGGTCACTCTTTTGGCAGCTGGGAAGGATTCAGGACAAGGTGCAGTAGTGTTGGAGGTTGTCCCACCGCCACGCCTCCAAAATGCTACTACTGGTTGTGACACACCTCTCTCCTCCACCCCCTCCTCTTCTTCTTCCTCCATGGCCTCTTCCTGTGGTTTGTCCTATGAACCAGCGGTGCTCCGTAGCCGTTCACGGGGCTACGCAAGTACGCAGGCAAAAAGATGCCATGCCGTGCTTGCGCTGGTGTGTTTGGGGGACAGAAGCCACACTGGGGCAGAGGTCCTGTCTGCTCTGCAGGGCCAGGCCGAGAGGTGGTTGACGCCACGCCAGCTTAAGCCAGGAATGGTGGTTTGCGACAATGGCACCAACCTCCTCTCCGCCCTCCGACAGGGACAACTGACCCATGTGCCCTGTGTGGCTCACGTCCTTAACCTGGTGGTGCAGCGCTTCTTGGGCAGGTACCCGGGCTTACAGGATGTCCTGAGGCAGGCCAGGAAAGTCTGTGTGCATTTCCGCAGATCTTATAATGCCAGTGCTCGCCTGGCTGAGCTGCAAAAGGAGTTGAACCTGCCCAAGAACCGCCTTATATGTGACATGCCCACCAGGTGGAACTCAACGTTGGCCATGCTGCAGCGGCTGCACACGCAGCAGAGGGCCATCAATGAGTACCTGTGCGACTACGGCACCAGGACAGGGTCAGGGGAGCTTGGTTTTTTTTCTCCACGCCAGTGGGGCATGATCAGGGATGCATGCACTGTCCTGGCACCATTTGAGGAGGCCACGAGGATGGTGAGCAGTGACAGTGCATGCATCAGTGACACTGTACCTCTTGTCCACCTGTTGGAGCACACGCTGCGTGGAATAATGGACAGGGCACTTGAGGCAGAACAGAGGCAGGAAGAGGAGGACTTCCTTGCCTCTCAAGGCCCCCTTTACCCAGACAGTGTTCCTTCTGTCCCACCCATCGCACAGGAAGAGGAGGAGGAGGAGGAGGAGGAGGAGGAGGAGGAGGATTGTGTCAGCATGGAGGTGGAGGCTGGCACTCAGCATCATCAGCAGCAGTCTTTTAGGGATGATTTACAGTCCCAAGAAACCAGTGGACTTGTACGTGGCTGGGAGGAGGTGGCTGCGGATCATGTCGTCCTTAGTGACCCAGAGGACTCCGGAGCGAATGCCTCAGCAAAACTACGCTGCATGGCCTCCCTGATCCTGCAAAGTCTGCGGAAGGATCCTCGTATTCTTCGGATCAAGGAGAGGGACCATTACTGGCTGGCCACTCTCCTTGATCCACGGTACAAGGGTAAGGTTGCGGACCTTATGTTACCGTCGCAGAGGGAGCAGAGGATGAGACAACTCCGGGAGGCCTTGCAGAAAGGTCTGTGCAACGCGTTCCCAGAGACTGGGAGGTTGCAAACTCCTGGTCCTGGACAACGAGTTGCTGAGGCTTCGGCCAGTCAAAGAAGGAGCGGTGGGGAAGGTGGCCGTCTGACCGATGCGTTCAGACAATTCTTTAGTCCACAGCCCCAAAGTATGATCGGTTCCAGCAACCATCGCCAGCGTCTGATAAACATGGTGCAGGAATATCTAGGGGCAAGGTCAGACTTGGACACCTTCCCCACCGAAAATCCTCTGGCTTACTGGGTCTTGAGGATGGATCACTGGCCAGAGCTTGCACAGTATGCAATTGAGCTACTGGCCTGTCCTGCATCCAGCGTTCTTTCGGAACGCACATTCAGTGCTGCTGGAGGATTTGTCACGGATCACAGGGTGCGCCTGTCCACCGACTCGGTTGATCGACTGACTTTCATCAAGATGAACCAGTCTTGGATCACCACCAGCTACCACACACCTGATGCTGATATAACAGACTAATTGATTTTAACATGTCACATCCCTTCAAGACTGATGCTGATGCTGAGTGCCTGTGCTGTTATGTTGACTGGCTATCCTCCTCCTCCGAGTCCTCAATGATACGATTGATGATGATAGCTTGTAAGATCATTTTTGTTTATGGGTGCCGCCACCAGTGCCTAACGCCCAATTTTTCAGCCCCTGTTTAACAGGGGCGTGTAATTACAATTTTTGAAGCAATACTTTGCAACAGGGCTCATTGCTGTGCTCCAAGTACAGTATCTGTGAGGAGTTGCAGTGTTGTGCCACCAGTGCCTAAGGCCCAATTTTTCAGCCCCTGTTTAACAGGGGCGTGTCATTACAATTTTTGAAGCAATACTTTGCAACAGGGCTCATTGGTGTGCTCCAAGTACAGTATCTGTGAGGAGTTGCAGTGTTGTGCCACCAGTGCCTAAGGCCCAATTTTTCAGCCCCTGTTTAACAGGGGCGTGTCATTACAATTTTTGAAGCAATACTTTGCAACAGGGCTCATTGGTGTGCTCCAAGTACAGTATCTGTGAGGAGTTGCAGTGTTGTGCCACCAGTGCCTAAGGCCCAATTTTTCAGCCCCTGTTTAACAGGGGCGTGTCATTACAATTTTTGAAGCAATACTTTGCAACAGGGCTCATTGCTGTGCTCCAAGTACAGTATCTGTGAGGGGTTGCAGTGTTGTGCCACCAGTGCCTAAGGCCCAATTTTTCAGCCCCTGTTCAACAGGGGCATGTAATTACAATTCTTGATCTAATAATTCACAGCAGGGCCCATTGCTGCACCCACCAAGAGTAACTGTCAGGGCTTACAGTGTTGTGGCACCAGCACCACCATCAAAGGCCCAATTTTTACTACCACTGTTCAACAATTATATGTAATTAAAATTCCTGATATAATAGTTGACAGCAGGGCGTTCCAGCACCAACCAAGAGTAACTGTGAGTGCTTACAGTGTTGTGCCAACACCAACAACTAAGGGGCCTATTTCTGCAGAGTATATACGGCAGGTCCCTACTTTCAAACATCCAACTTACAAACGACTCCTACTTGCAAACGCAAGAAGACAACAGGAAGTGAGAGGAAATCTACCACTAGGAAGGAAAATTCTCTCCTGTAAGAATAAATATGGGAGAAAGGTGTCTCCTCTGTACTGATGCTTTATCAGCAATCCTTGTTTCAAGAAAAACACCACATTTCAAAAACAGTTGTCATTGGGACGGAAAGTGAGGTGAAATGTTCTGAACAGGGGCACAGACAGCAAAACAAATGTTACAGGGGTGATAACCCTTACCTATGTTTTCCAAAAAGTTTAAAAATAGATTTTTGGGCTGGAGCTACACTTCAACAATGTACCTGTTCAAAATTACAAACACATTCTACATAAGAACAAACCTACAGTCCCTGTCTTGTATGCACCGCCTGTATACGGCTGTTCAGAGTATATAGGGCCTTTTTTATTTTATGTGCGGGGTTCCCCTTAATATCCATACAAGACCCAAAGGGGCTGGTAATGGGCTGGGGTAGGGGGGGGGGTCATGGGGTAGCTATGCCATTTTTCTTAAAGAATTTCATCCATATTACCGGGACCAGACATTACATTAAAGCCGCAAGCAGTTTTAAATGGCTTTTTTTTCCTTTAGAAGTGTCATTTTGTGCAGGGACAGTTCTAAACACGGGAAACACGTGGCACTTCACAGGCATACTTTAGACACCCCCCAGGTACGATATTTAAAGGAATATTTGACTTTTTTTTTCACTTTATGCATCATTAAAATGACTGCTCCCGAAAAACGACCGTTTTTAAAACTTCTTTTTGCATTGATACATGTCCCCTGGTGCAGAACCCGGGTTCCCAAACCCTTTTTAGGACAATAACATGCATAATAGTTGTTATAATTAGCACTTTAGAATTCGAACGTTCGTATCCATTGTATTTAATAGGGTTCTAATGTTCGTTCGAACTTTCGGTCCGTTCGCGGGTTCTGGTGCGAACCGAACCCGGGGGTGTTCGGCTCATCACTAGTGATGGCTCATAGTACATCAGTGATGATCCATAGTACATCAGTGATGATCCATAGTACATCAGTGATGATCCATAGTACATCAGTGATGATCCATAGTACATCAGTGATGATCCACAGTACATCAGGGTTGGTCCACAGTACATCAGGGATGGTCCACAGTACATCAGTGATGATCCATAGTACATCAGTGATGATCCTCAGTACATCAGTGATGATCCACAGTACATCAGTGATGATCTATAGTACATCAGTGATGATCCATAGTACATCAGTGATGATCCTTAGTACATCAGTGATGATCCACAGTACATCAGTGATGATCCACAGTACATCAGGGATGGTCCACAGTACATCAGTGATGATCCATAGTACACCAGTGATGATCCATAGTACATCAGTGATGATCCATAGTACATCAGTGATGATCCATAGTACATCAGTGATGATCCATAGTACACCAGTGATGATCCACAGTACATCAGTGATGGCTCATAGTACATCAGTGATGATCCATAGTACATCAGTGATGATCCACAGTACATCAGTGATGATCCATAGTACACCAGTGATGGCCCATAGTACATCAGTGATGATCTATAGTACATCAGTGATGATCCTCAGTAGGGATGGGCCCGGTGCTCGATTCGAACCCATGTTCGAATCGAGCATCGGGCGTTCGCTCGCTCGTCGAGCCCAGAACTATTTGGGCCGTTCGCATCACATTCGTGTGATGCGGGCGGCCCCGCAATGCATTGCGGCCGGCGCGGCCGGCGCAGTGCATTGCTGGCTGATGATTGGCCAAGCATGCACTGTGACCCCGCATGCTTGGCCAATCACAGCGCCCGAAACTCGGAGAGCAATAATTGGCTACAGGCAGGACGCCTGTAGCCAATTACAGCTCAGGGGCTTTAGTACACGCCCCACCATTTAAAAGGCCGCCACGCCATCGGCCCCGGTCACATGAGTTCCGGCTTTAGGAGAGATTAGTCTGCTGATTCTGTCTTTGCTTGATACTGAAAGATTTGCTCTTCTTTGCTAAACCATTGGCTATTTCTTTGCTAAACCATTGCTACCTAAGTCATTGATCGTTCATTGCTGCTGATTGCACAGTTAGTGTGTTATTAGCTGCTGCTGGGGATTAGTCTGGTGCGTGCTTACTGTTAGTACAGTATTGCAGTAGTACCAACCGCAGTGCTGTTAGCACAGCATTGCACCCCAACAGCACCCATAGGACTTCTAGTGTGTTAGTGGCAGCAAACAGAGCTCCTATATTTTCTTCTCAGCAGCACCCATAGGACTTCTAGTGTGTTAGTGGCAGCAAACAGAGCTCCTATATTTTCTTCTCAGCACCACCCATAGGACTTCTAGTGTGTTAGTGGCAGCAAACAGAGCTCCTATATTTTCTTCTCAGCAGCACACATAGGACTTCTAGTGTGTTAGTGGCAGCAAACAGAGCTCCTATATTTTCTTCTCAGCAGCACCCATAGGACTTCTAGTGTGTTAGTGGCAGCAAACAGAGCTCCTATATTTTCTTCTCAGCAGCACCCATAGGACTTCTAGTGTGTTAGTGGCAGCAAACAGAGCTCCTATATTTTCTTCTCAGCAGCACCCATAGGACTTCTAGTGTGTTAGTGGCATCACACAGAGCTCCTATGTTTTCTTCTCAGCAGCACCCATAGGACTTCTAGTGTGTTAGTGGCAGCAAACAGAGCTTCTATATTTTCTTCTCAGCAGCACCCATAGGACTTCTAGTGTGTTAGTGGCAGCAGACAGAGCTCCTATATTTTCTTCTCAGCAGCACCCATAGGACTTCTAGTGTGTTAGTGGCAGCAAACAGAGCTCCTATATTTTCTTCTCAGCAGCACCCATAGGACTTCTAGTGTGTTAGTGGCATCACACAGAGCTCCTATATTTTCTTCTCAGCAGCACCCATAGGACTTCTAGTGTGTTAGTGGCAGCAAACAGAGCTCCTATATTTTCTTCTCAGCAGCACCCATAGGACTTCTAGTGTGTTAGTGGCAGCAAACAGAGCTCCTATATTTTCTTCTCAGCAGCACCCATAGGACTTCTAGTGTGTTAGTGGCATCACACAGAGCTCCTATATTTTCTTCTCAGCAGCACCCATAGGACTTCTAGTGTGTTAGTGGCAGCAAACAGAGCTCCTATATTTTCTGCTCAGCAGCACCCATAGGACTTCTAGTGTGTTAGTGGCATCACACAGAGCTCCTATATTTTCTTCTCAGCAGCACCCATAGGACTTCTAGTGTGTTAGTGGCAGCAAACAGAGCTCCTATATTTTCTTCTCAGCAGCACCCATAGGACTTCTAGTGTGTTAGTGGCATCACACAGAGCTCCTATATTTTCTTCTCAGCAGCACCCATAGGACTTCTAGTGTGTTAGTGGCAGCAAACAGAGCTCCTATATTTTCTTCTCAGCAGCACCCATAGGACTTCTAGTGTGTTAGTGGCAGCAAACAGAGCTCCTATATTTTCTTCTCAGCAGCACCCATAGGACTTCTAGTGTGTTAGTGGCATCACACAGAGCTCCTATATTTTCTTCTCAGCAGCACCCATAGGACTTCTAGTGTGTTAGTGGCAGCAAACAGAGCTCCTATATTTTCTGCTCAGCAGCACCCATAGGACTTCTAGTGTGTTAGTGGCATCACACAGAGCTCCTATATTTTCTTCTCAGCAGCACCCATAGGACTTCTAGTGTGTTAGTGGCAGCAAACAGAGCTCCTATATTTTCTTCTCAGCAGCACCCATAGGACTTCTAGTGTGTTAGTGGCATCACACAGAGCTCCTATATTTTCTTCTCAGCAGCACCCATAGGACTTCTAGTGTGTTAGTGGCAGCAAACAGAGCTCCTATATTTTCTTCTCAGCAGCACCCATAGGACTTCTAGTGTGTTAGTGGCAGCAAACAGAGCTCCTATATTTTCTTCTCAGCAGCACCCATAGGACTTCTAGTGTGTTAGTGGCAGCAAACAGAGCTCCTATATTTTCTTCTCAGCAGCACCCATAGGACTTCTAGTGTGTTAGTGGCAGCAAACAGAGCTCCTATATTTTCTTCTCAGCAGCACCCATAGGACTTCTAGTGTGTTAGTGGCAGCAAACAGAGCTCCTATATTTTCTTCTCAGCAGCACCCATAGGACTTCTAGTGTGTTAGTGGCAGCAAACAGAGCTCCTATATTTTCTTCTCAGCAGCACCCATAGGACTTCTAGTGTGTTAGTGGCATCACACAGAGCTCCTATATTTTCTTCTCAGCAGCACCCATAGGACTTCTAGTGTGTTAGTGGCAGCAAACAGAGCTCCTATATTTTCTTCTCAGCAGCACCCATAGGACTTCTAGTGTGTTAGTGGCAGCAAACAGAGCTCCTATATTTTCTTCTCAGCAGCACCCATAGGACTTCTAGTGTGTTAGTGGCAGCAAACAGAGCTCCTATATTTTCTTCTCAGCAGCACCCATAGGACTTCTAGTGTGTTAGTGGCAGCAAACAGAGCTCCTATATTTTCTTCTCAGCAGCACCCATAGGACTTCTAGTGTGTTAGTGGCAGCAAACAGAGCTCCTATATTTTCTTCTCAGCAGCACCCATAGGACTTCTAGTGTGTTAGTGGCAGCAAACAGAGCTCCTATATTTTCTTGTCAGCAGCACACATAGTACCTATAGTGTGTTAGTGTCAGCACCCATAGGACCTACAGTGTGTTGTGAGCACACATAGGAGTTCTATTTTTTATACTATATACACTACCGACTACAATGGCTGGAAGACCGCCAAGGAGAGGCAGAGCGTGCCGAGGCAAGAACACAGGGCAGGCAGGCTCTGTTTCTAGAGACAACAGTGCTGGCCGTGGACGTGGTCGTGCATCGTCATCAGCACGTGGCCATGGGACACGCTTGTCTTTGTTTTCGGCAGCTGGACATGTGGAGCCGCATCATGCCGAAGGCTTGGTAGAATGGATGACCAAGCCCTCCTCATCCTCCTCATCCTCTCTCACCCAGGCTCAGGGTACTGGCAGAGCAGCTGCCAACGCGTACTCAATGGCATCATCAGCCACCCCTTCCCTAGACCCACCATGTCCTCCTGAGGAGTCCCCCGAACTGTTTGAGCACAGTGTTGGGTACATGCTCCAGGAGGATGCCCAACGATTCGAAGGCTCGGATGATGATACCCAGCTTGAGGAAGTCAGTAGTGTGCGCGCAGAGAAAGGGGATGCTGAAGGACAGCAATCTGGCAGTAGTGTTCCATCAGCTGCAGCTTACTGCCAGGTTTGCTCTAGTGGTGAAGAGGGAGGGGATGATGAGGTCACTGACTCCACGTGGGTGCCTGAAGGGAGAGAGGAGGAGGAGGAGGAGGATGCAGCGTCACATGTCCAACGAGGCAGGATGCCCCCTGGAGGCCAGCTAGAGGCCAGCACAGCAACTGTACCACACCGCAGAGCTCCGCCTGTGCAGGGCGCTGCCTCTGCACGTTATCACAAAAGTTCTTTGGTGTGGGCCTTTTTTGAGACGAGTGCATCAGATCGCACCACTGCTATTTGCAATATTTGTCTCAAGCGTATCTCGCGTGGCCAAAACATCAGCCGCTTGGGCACCACAAGCATGAGCAGACATATGTCGACCTGCCATGCAGCTCGTTGGCAAGCACACATAAAAGACCCACACCAAAGAACAAAGCGGACCTCTCCTTGCTCCTCATCAGCTGGGATCTCCATCCCCACTATATCTTCAGTCCTCTCTGAAAGCTGCTCTGAGAGGACTGAAGGTGTAGAATTAGGTGTGTCACAACCAAGTACTTGCAGTACACCGACGTCCGATTGTAGCAGGCAAATTTCCCTGCCCCAGCTGCTGGACCGTCGAAAGAAGTATACTCCCAGCCATCCACATGCCCAGCGGTTGAATGCTAGCTTGGCTAAATTGCTAGCACTTCAACTGCTGCCTTTTCAGTTGATAGACTCGGCCCCCTTCCGTGAGTTTGTTCAATGTGCGGTTCCTCAGTGGCAGGTTCCCAAACGCCACTTTTTCTCACGGAAGGCAATTCCGTCTCTCTACTGGCATGCGGAAGGCAATGTCCATGCCTCGCTGGACAGGGCGGTCAGCGGTAAGGTGCATATTACCGCTGACTCATGGTCCAGCAGGCATGGACAGGGACGTTATCTTTCTTTCACGGCCCATTGGGTCACTCTATTGGTAGCTGGGAGGGATGCAGGACAAGGTGCAGTAGTGTTGGAGGTTGTTCCGCCACCACGCCTCCAAAATGCTACTACTGGTTGTGACACACCTCTCTCCTCCACCCCCTCCTCTTCTTCTTCCTCCATGTCCTCTTCGAGTGCTCTGTCCTCGGAACCAGCGGTGCTCCGTAGGCGTACAGGGGGCTACGCGAGTACGCAGGCAAAAAGATGCCATGCCGTGCTTGCGCTGGTGTGTTTGGGGGACAGGAGCCACACTGGGCCAGAGGTTCTGGCAGCTCTGCAGGGGCAGGCCGAGAGGTGGTTGACGCCACGCCAGCTTAAGCCAGGAATGGTCGTTTCTGATAATGGAACCAACCTCCTCTCCGCCCTGCGACAGGGGCAGCTCACCCATGTGCCCTGTATGGCTCACGTCCTCAACCTGGTGGTGCAGCGGTTCTTGGGCAGGTTCCCAGGCTTACAGGATGTCCTGAGGCAGGCCAGGAAAGTCTGTGTGCATTTCCGCCGATCTTATAATGCCAGTGCTCGGCTGACTGAGCTGCAAAAGGAGCTGAACCTGCCCAAGAACCGCCTAATATGTGACATGCCCACCAGGTGGAACTCAACGTTGGCCATGCTGCAGCGACTGCACACGCAGCAGAGGGCCATCAATGAGTACCTTTGCGACTACGGCACCAGGACAGGGTCAGGGGAGCTTGGCTTTTTTTCCCCACGCCAGTGGAGCATGATCAGGGATGCATGCACTGTCCTCTCACCATTTGAGGAGGCCACGAGGATGGTGAGCAGTGACAGTGCATGCATCAGTGACACTGTACCTCTTGTCCACCTGTTGGAGCATACGCTGCGTGGGATAATGGACAGGGCACTTGAGGCAGAACAGAGGCAGGAAGAGGAGGACTTCCTTGTCTCTCAAGGCCCCCTTTATCCAGACAATGTTCCTTCTGTCCCACCCATCACACAGGAAGAGGAGGAGGAGGAGGAGGAGGATTGTGTGAGCATGGAGGTGGAGCCTGGCACTCAGCATCAGCAGCAGCAGTCTTTTAGGGATGATGTACAGTCCCAACAAACCAGTGGACTTGTACGTGGCTGGGAGGAGGTGGCTGGCGATCATGTCATCCTCAGTGACCCAGAAGACTCCGGAGCGAATGCCTCAGCTAACCTACGCTGCATGGCCTCCCTGATCCTGCAAAGCCTGCGGAAGGATCCTCGTGTTCTTCGGATCAAGGAGAGTGACCATTACTGGCTGGCCACTCTCCTTGATCCACGGTACAAGGGTAAGGTTGCGGACCTTATCTTGCCGTCGCAGAGGGAGCAGAGGATGAGACATCTCAGGGAGGCCTTGCAGAAAGGTCTGTGCAACGCGTTCCCAGAAACTGGGAGGTTACAAACTCCTGGTCCTGGACGACGAGTTGCTGAGGCTTCGGTCAGTAGCAGAAGGAGCGGTGGGGAAGGTGGACGTCTGATCGATGCGTTCAGACAATTTTTTAGTCCGCAGCCCCAAGGTATGATCGGTTCCAGCAACCATCGCCAGCGTCTGATATACATGGTGCAGGAATACCTAGGGGCAAGGTCAGACTTGGACACCTTTCCCACCGAAAATCCTCTGGCTTACTGGGTCCTGAGGATGGATCACTGGCCAGAGCTTGCACAGTATGCAATTGAGCTACTGGCCTGTCCTGCATCCAGCGTTCTTTCCGAACGCACATTCAGTGCTGCTGGAGGATTTGTCACCGATCATAGGGTGCGCCTGTCCACCGACTCGGTTGATCGACTGACCTTCATAAAAATGAATCAGTCTTGGATCACCACCAGCTACCAGACACCTGAAGCGGATATAACGGAATAATTTATAATGTCACATCCCTTCAAGACTGCCTATGCTGATGCTGAGTGACTGTCCTGTTATGTTCACTGACTATCCTCTTCCTCCTCCTCAATGATCCATGCCACCACACCAGTGCCTAAGGCACAATTTTTCAGCCCCTGTATAACAGGGGCGTGTAATTACAATTTTTTAAAAAGATGCTTCGCAACAGGTGTGACTGCTGTGCTCAGAGTACAGTATCTGTGAGGGGTTGCAGTGTTGTGGCACCAGCACCAGTGCCTAAGGCACAATTTTTCAGCCCCTGTTGGGGCGTGTAATTACAATTTTTAGGCAATGCTTTGCAACAGGTCTCATTGCTGTGCTCAGAGTACAGTATCTGTGAGGGGTTGCAGTGTTGTGGCACCAGCACCAGTGCCTAAGGCACAATTTTTCAGCCCCTGTATAACAGGGGCGTGTAATTACAATTTTTTAAAAAGATGCTTCGCAACAGGTGTGACTGCTGTGCTCAGAGTACAGTATCTGTGAGGGGTTGCAGTGTTGTGGCACCAGCACCAGTGCCTAAGGCACAATTTTTCAGCCCCTGTTGGGGCGTGTAATTACAATTTTTAGGCAATGCTTTGCAACAGGTCTCATTGCTGTGCTCAGAGTACAGTATCTGTGAGGGGTTGCAGTGTTGTGGCACCAGCACCAGTGCCTAAGGCACAATTTTTCAGCCCCTGTATAACAGGGGCGTGTAATTACAATTTTTTAAAAAGATGCTTCGCAACAGGTGTGACTGCTGTGCTCCAAGTACAGTATCTGTGAGGGGTTGCAGTGTTGTGGCACCAGCACCAATGCCTAAGGCACAATTTTTCAGCCCCTGTTTAACAGGGGCGTGTAATTACAAATCTTGATCTAATAGTTCACAGCAGGGCCCATTCCTGCGCCCACCAAGAGTAACTATGAGGGCCTACAGTCTTGTGGCAACACCGTCCACCACCACCACCACCACCAAAGGCCCAATTTTTCTGCCCTGTTCAACAGGTGCATGCAATTACAAATCTTGATCTAATAACTCACAGCAGGGCCCATTCCTGCACCCACCAAGAGTAACTGTGAGGGCTTACAGTCTTGTGGCAACACCGTCCACCACCACCACCACCACCACCAAAGGCCCAATTTTTCTGCCCGGTTCAACAGGTGCATGCAAGTACAAATCTTGATCTATTAACTCACAGCAGGGCCCATTCCTGTGCCCACCAGTCTTGTGGCTACACCAACATCTAATAGGGCAAATTTCTGCAGAGTATATACGGCAGGCCCCTACTTTCAAACATCCAACTTACAAACGACTCCTACTTGCAAACGGCAAGAGAAAACAGGAAGTGAGAGGAAATCTACCCCTAGGAAGGAAAATTCTATCCTGTTAGATTTAATTTGGGAAAAAGGTATCTCCTCTCTACTGATGCTTTATCACCAATCCTTGTTTCAATTAAAACCCCACTTTTCCAAAAACATTTGTCATTGGGACGGAAAGTGAGGTGACATGTTCTGAACAGATGTGCAAAGACAGCAAATGTTACAGGGGTGATAACCCCTCCCTATGTTCTCCAAAAAGCTTAAAAATTGATTTTTAAGGGATGTAGCTACACTTCATAATGTACCTGTTCAGATTCTACTTAAGAACAAACCTACAGTCCATGTCTTGTTTGCACCACCTATATACTGCTGTTCAGAGTATATAGGGTTGTAGGTATAGGGTTTTATTTTGGGTGCGGGGTCCCCCTTAGTATCCATACAAGACCCAAAGGGGCTGGGGTGGGGGGGGGGGGGGTGATGGGGTAGCCATGCCATTTTTCTCAAGGATTTTCAGCCATATGGCGGCCAGGACAAGACATGACATTAAAGCCGCAAGTGGTTTTAAATGGCTTCTTTTTTTCCTTTACAAATGTCATTTTGTGCAAGGACAGTTCTAAACACGGGAAACACATGCCACTTCACAGGCATACTTTAGACACCCCCCAGGTACCGTATTTAAAGGAAAATTTCACTTTTTTTTTTTTCACTTTATGCATCATTAAAATGACTGCTCCCGAAAAAACTTTAGTTTTTAAAATTTATTTTTGCATTGATATATGTCCCCTGGGGCAGGACCCGGGTCCCCAAACCTGTTTTATAACATTAACATGCATATTGGCCGTTGTAATTAGCAATTTTGATTTCGAACGTTCGCGTCCATTATAACGAATAGGGTTCGAAAATTCGCGCGAACTTTCGGTCCGTTCGAAGGTTCTGGTGCGAACCGAACCCGGGGGTGTTCGGCTCATCCCTAATCCTCAGTACATCAGGGATGGTCCATAGTACATCAGGGATGGTCCATAGTACATCAGTGATGATCCATAGTACACCAGTGATGATCCATAGTACACCCGTGATGGCCCATAGTACATCAGTGATGATCCTCAGTACATCAGTGATGATCCACGGTACATTAGTGATGATCCACAGTACATCAGTGATGATCCATGGTACATCAGAAAGGGTCCACAGTACAACAGTGATGATCCACAGTACATCAGGGATGGTCCACAGTACATCAGTGATGATCCATAGTACACCAGTGATAATCCATAGTACATCAGTGATGGCTCATAGTACATCAGTGATGGCTCATAGTACATCAGTGATGATCCATAGTACATCAGTGATGATCCAAAGTACATCAGTGATGATCCATGGTACATCAGTGATGATCCACAGTACATCAGTGATGATCCACAGTACATCAGGGTTGGTCCACAGTACATCAGGGATGGTCCACAGTACATCAGTGATGATCCATAGTACAACAGTGATGATCCTCAGTACATCAGTGATGATCCACAGTACATCAGTGATGATCTATAGAACATCAGTGATGATCCACAGTACATCAGTGATAGTCCACAGTACATCAGTGATGGTCCACAGTACATCAGTGATAATCCACAGTACATCAGTGATGATCCACAGAACATCAGTGATGATCCATAGTACAACAGTGATGATCTATAGTACATCAGTGATGATCCACAGTACATCAGTGATGATCCATAGTACATCAGTGATGATCCTCAGTACATCAGTGATGATCCACAGTACATCAGTGATGATCTATAGTACATCAGTGATGATCCACAGTACATCAGTGATGATCCACAGTACATCAGGGATGGTCCACAGTACATCAGTGATGATCCATAGTACACCAGTGATGATCCATAGTACATCAGTGATGATCCATAGTACATCAGTGATGATCAATAGTACATCAGTGATAATCCTTAGTACACCAGTGATGATCCACAGTACATCAGTGATGGCTCATAGTACATCAGTGATGATCCATAGTACATCAGTGATGATCCACAGTACATCAGTGATGATCCATTGTACACCAGTGATGGCCCATAGTACATCAGTACATCCACAGTACATCAGGGATGGTCCACATTACATCAGTGATGATCCATAGTACACCAGTGATAATCCATAGTACATCAGTGATGGCTCATAGTACATCAGTGATGGCTCATAGTACATCAGTGATGATCCATAGTACATCAGTGATGATCCATAGTACATCAGTGATGATCCATAGTACATTAGTGATGATCCATAGTACATTAGTGATGATCCATAGTACATTAGTGATGATCCATAGTACATCAGTGATGATCCATTGTACACCAGTGATGATCCACAGTACATCAGTGATGTCCCATAGTACATCAGTGATGGCTCATAGTACATCAGTGATGATTCATAGTACATCAGTGATGATCCACAGTACATCAGTGATGATCCATAGTACACCAGTGATGGCCCATTGTACATCAGTGATGATCTATAGTACATCAGTGATGATCCTCAGTACATCAGGGATGGTCCATAGTACATCAGGGATGGTCCATAGTTCATCAGGGATGGTCCATAGTACATCAGTGATGATCCATAGTACACCAGTGATGATCCATAGTACACAGTACATCAGTGATAATCCACAGTACATCAGTGATGATCCACAGTACATCAGTGATGATCCATAGTACAACAGTGATGATCTATAGTACATCAGTGATGATCCAGAGTACATCAGTGATTATCCATAGTACATCAGTGATGATCCTCAGTACATCAGTGATGATCCTCAGTACATCAGTGATGATCCACAGTACATCAGTGATGATCTATAGTACATCAGTGATGATCCATAGTACATCAGTGATGATCCTTAGTACATCAGTGATGATCCACAGTACATCAGTGATGATCCATAGTACACCAGTGATGGTCCATAGTACACCAGTGATGATCTATAGTACATCAGTGATAATCCACAGTACATCAGTGATGATCCACAGTACATCAGTGATGATCCATAGTACAACAGTGATGATCTATAGTACATCAGTGATGATCCAGAGTACATCAGTGATTATCCATAGTACATCAGTGATGATCCTCAGTACATCAGTGATGATCCTCAGTACATCAGTGATGATCCACAGTACATCAGTGATGATCTATAGTACATCAGTGATGATCCATAGTACATCAGTGATGATCCTTAGTACATCAGTGATGATCCACAGTACATCAGTGATGATCCATAGTACACCAGTGATGGTCCATAGTACACCAGTGATGATCTATAGTACCTCAGTGATGATCTATAGTTCATCAGTGATGATCCATTGTACATTAGTGATGGTCCACAGTACATCAGTGATGGTGCACAGTACATCAGTGATGATCCACAGTACATCAGTGATGGCCCATAGTACATCAGTGATGATCTATAGTACATCAGTAATGATCCACAGTACATCAGTGATGATCCATTTTACACCAGTGATGGCCCATAGTACATCAGTGATGATCTATAGTACATCAGTGATGATCCTCAGTACATCAGGGATGGTCCATAGTACATCAGGGATGGTCCAGAGTACATCAGTGATGATCCATAGTACACCAGTGATGATCCATGGTACACCCGTGATGGCCCATAGTACATCAGTGATGATCCTCAGTACATCAGTGATGATCCACGGTACATTAGTGATGATCCACAGTACATCAGTGATGATCCACGGTACATCAGGGATGGTCCACAGTACATCAGTGATGATCCACAGTACATCAGGGATGGTCCACAGTACATCAGTGATGATCCATAGTACACCAGTGATAATCCATAGTACATCAGTGATGGCTCATAGTACATCAGTGATGGCTCATAGTACATCAGTGATGATTCATAGTACATCAGTGATGATCCATAGTACATCAGTGATGATCCATAGTACATTAGTGATGATCCATAGTACATTAGTGATGATCCATAGTACATTAGTGATGATCCATAGTACATCAGTGATGATCCATAGTACACCAGTGATGATCCACAGTACATCAGTGATGTCCCATAGTACATCAGTGATGGCTCATAGTACATCAGTGATGATTCATAGTACATCAGTGATGATCCACAGTACATCAGTGATGATCCATAGTACACCAGTGATGGCCCATTGTACATCAGTGATGATCTATAGTACATCAGTGATGATCCTCAGTACATCAGGGATGGTCCATAGTACATCAGGGATGGTCCATAGTTCATCAGGGATGGTCCATAGTACATCAGTGATGATCCATAGTACACCAGTGATGATCCATAGTACACCCGTGATGGCCCATAGTACATCAGTGATGATCCACGGTACATCAGTGATGATCCACAGTACATCAGTGATGATCCACAGTACACCAGGTATGATCCACAGTACATCAGTGATGATCCATAGTACACCAGTGATGATCCATAGTACACCAGTGATGGCTCATAGTACATCAGTGATGATCCATAGTACATCAGTGATGATCCTCAGTACATCAGTGATGATCCACAGTACATCAGTGATGATCCACAGTACATCAGGGGTGGTCCACAGTACATCAGTGATGATCCATAGTACATCAGTGATGATCCACAGTACATCAGGGTTGGTCCACATTACATCAGGGATGGTCCACAGTACATCAGTGATGATCCATAGTACAACAGTGATGATCCTCAGTACATCAGTGATGATCCACAGTACATCAGTGATGATCTATAGTACATCAGTGATGATCCTCAGTACATCAGGGATGGTCCATAGTACATCAGGGATGGTCCATAGTACATCAGTGATGATCCATAGTACACCAGTGATAATCCATAGTACATCAGTGATGGCTCATAGTACATCAGTGATGGCTCATAGTACATCAGTGATGATCCATAGTACATCAGTGATGATCCATAGTACATCAGTGATGATCCATAGTACATCAGTGATGATCCATAGTACATCAGTGATGATCCACAGTACATCAGGGTTGGTCCACAGTACATCAGGGATGGTCCACAGTACATCAGTGATGATCCATAGTACATCAGTGATGATCCTCAGTACATTAGTGATGATCCACAGTACATCAGTGATGATCTATAGTACATCAGTGATGATCCATAGTACATCAGTGATGATCCTTAGTACATCAGTGATGATCCACAGTACATCAGTGATGATCCACAGTACATCAGGGATGGTCCACAGTACATCAGTGATGATCCATAGTACACCAGTGATGATCCATAGTACATCAGTGATGATCCATAGTACATCAGTGATGATCCATAGTACATCAGTGATGATCCATAGTACACCAGTGATGATCCACAGTACATCAGTGATGGCTCATAGTACATCAGTGATGATCCACAGTACATCCGTGATGATCCATAGTACACCAGTGATGGCCCATAGTACATCAGTGATGATCTATAGTACATCAGTGATGATCCTCAGTACATCAGGGATGGTCCATAGTACATCAGGGATGGTCCATAGTACATCAGTGATGATCCATAGTACACCAGTGATGATCCATAGTACACCCGTGATGGCCCATAGTACATCAGTGATGATCCTCAGTACATCAGTGATGATCCACGGTACATTAGTGATGATCCACAGTACATCAGTGATGATCCATGGTACATCAGAAAGGGTCCACAGTACAACAGTGATGATCCACAGTACATCAGGGATGGTCCACAGTACATCAGTGATGATCCATAGTACACCAGTGATAATCCATAGTACATCAGTGATGGCTCATAGTACATCAGTGATGGCTCATAGTACATCAGTGATGATCCATAGTACATCAGTGATGATCCAAAGTACATCAGTGATGATCCATAGTACATCAGTGATGATCCACAGTACATCAGTGATGATCCACAGTACATCAGGGTTGGTCCACAGTACATCAGGGATGGTCCACAGTACATCAGTGATGATCCATAGTACAACAGTGATGATCCTCAGTACATCAGTGATGATCCACAGTACATCAGTGATGATCTTTAGAACATCAGTGATGATCCACAGTACATCAGTGATAGTCCACAGTACATCAGTGATGGTCCACAGTACATCAGTGATAATCCACAGTACATCAGTGATGATCCACAGAACATCAGTGATGATCCATAGTACAACAGTGATGATCTATAGTACATCAGTGATGATCCACAGTACATCAGTGATGATCCATAGTACATCAGTGATGATCCTCAGTACATCAGTGATGATCGACAGTACATCAGTGATGATCTATAGTACATCAGTGATGATCCACAGTACATCAGTGATGATCCACAGTACATCAGGGATGGTCCACAGTACATCAGTGATGATCCATAGTACACCAGTGATGATCCATAGTACATCAGTGATGATCCATAGTACATCAGTGATGATCAATAGTACATCAGTGATAAACCTTAGTACACCAGTGATGATCCACAGTACATCAGTGATGGCTCATAGTACATCAGTGATGATCCATAGTACATCAGTGATGATCCACAGTACATCAGTGATGATCCATTGTACACCAGTGATGGCCCATAGTACATCAGTGATGGTCCACAGTACATCAGTGATAATCCACAGTACATCAGTGATGATCCACAGTACATCAGTGATGATCCATAGTACAACAGTGATGATCTATAGTACATCAGTGATGATCCACAGTACATCAGTGATTATCCATAGTACATCAGTGATGATCCTCAGTACATCAGTGATGATCCTCAGTACATCAGTGATGATCCACAGTACATCAGTGATGATCTATAGTACATCAGTGATGATCCATAGTACATCAGTGATGATCCTTAGTACATCAGTGATGATCCACAGTACATCAGTGATGATCCATAGTACACCAGTGATGGTCCATAGTACACCAGTGATGATCTATAGTACCTCAGTGATGATCTATAGTTCATCAGTGATGATCCATTGTACATTAGTGATGGTCCACAGTACATCAGTGATGCTGCACAGTACATCAGTGATGATCCACAGTACATCAGTGATGGCCCATAGTACATCAGTGATGATCTATAGTACATCAGTAATGATCCACAGTACATCAGTGATGATCCATTGTACACCAGTGATGGCCCATAGTACATCAGTGATGATCTATAGTACATCAGTGATGATCCTCAGTACATCAGGGATGGTCCATAGTACATCAGGGATGGTCCAGAGTACATCAGTGATGATCCATAGTACACCAGTGATGATCCATGGTACACCCGTGATGATCTATAGTACATCAGTGATGATCCACAGTACATCAGTGATGATCCACGGTACATCAGGGATGGTCCACAGTACATCAGTGATGATCCACAGTACATCAGGGATGGTCCACAGTACATCAGTGATGATCCATAGTACACCAGTGATAATCCATAGTACATCAGTGATGGCTCATAGTACATCAGTGATGGCTCATAGTACATCAGTGATGATCCATAGTACATCAGTGATGATCCATAGTACATCAGTGATGATCCATAGTACATCAGTGATGATCCATAGTACATTAGTGATGATCCATAGTACATTAGTGATGATCCATAGTACATCAGTGATGATCCATAGTACACCAGTGATGATCCACAGTACATCAGTGATGTCCCATAGTACATCAGTGATGGCTCATAGTACATCAGTGATGATTCATAGTACATCAGTGATGATCCACAGTACATCAGTGATGATCCATAGTACACCAGTGATGGCCCATTGTACATCAGTGATGATCTATAGTACATCAGTGATGATCCTCAGTACATCAGGGATGGTCCATAGTACATCAGGGATGATCCATAGTACATCAGGGATGGTCCATAGTACATCAGTGATGATCCATAGTACACCAGTGATTATCCATAGTACACCCGTGATGGCCCATAGTACATCAGTGATGATCCACGGTACATCAGTGATGATCCACAGTACATCAGTGATGATCCACAGTACACCAGGTATGATCCACAGAACATCAGTGATGATCCATAGTACACCAGTGATGATCCATAGTACACCAGTGATGACTCATAGTACATCAGTGATGATCCATAGTACATCAGTGATGATCCTCAGTACATCAGTGATGATCCACAGTACATGAGTGATGATCCACAGTACATCAGGGATGGTCCACAGTACATCAGTGATGATCCATAGTACATCAGTGATGATCCACAGTACATCAGTGATGATCCACAGTACATCAGGGTTGGTCCACATTACATCAGGGATGGTCCACATTACATCAGTGATGATCCATAGTACAACAGTGATGATCCTCAGTACATCAGTGATGATCCACAGTACATCAGTGATGATCTATAGTACATCAGTGATGATCCTCAGTACATCAGGGATGGTCCATAGTACATCAGGGATGGTACATAGTACATCAGTGATGATCCATAGTACACCAGTGATAATCCATAGTACATCAGTGATGGCTCATAGTACATCAGTGATGGCTCATAGTACATCAGTGATGATCCATAGTACATCAGTGATGATCCATAGTACATCAGTGATGATCCATAGTACATCAGTGATGATCCACAGTACATCAGGGTTGGTCCACAGTACATCAGGGATGGTCCACAGTACATCAGTGATGATCCATAGTACATCAGTGATGATCCTCAGTACATCAGTGATGATCCACAGTACATCAGTGATGATCTATAGTACATCAGTGATGATCCATAGTACATCAGTGATGATCCTTAGTACATCAGTGATGATCCACAGTACATCAGTGATGATCCACAGTACATCAGGGATGGTCCACAGTACATCAGTGATGATCCATAGTACACCAGTGATGATCCATAGTACATCAGTGATGATCCATAGTACATCAGTGATGATCCATAGTACACCAGTGATGATCCACAGTACATCAGTGATGGCTCATAGTACATCATTGATGATCCACAGTACATCAGTGATGATCCATAGTACACCAGTGATGGCCCATAGTACATCAGTGATGATCTATAGTACATCAGTGATGATCCTCAGTACATCAGGGATGGTCCATAGTACATCAGGGATGGTCCATAGTACATCAGTGATGATCCTCAGTATATCAGTGATGATCCACGGTACATTAGTGATGATCCACAGTACATCAGTGATGATCCATGGTACATCAGAAAGGGTCCACAGTACAACAGTGATGATCCACAGTACATCAGGGATGGTCCACAGTACATCAGTGATGATCCATAGTACACCAGTGATAATCCATAGTACATCAGTGATGGCTCATAGTACATCAGTGATGATCCATAGTACATCAGTGATGATCCAAAGTACATCAGTGATGATCCATAGTACATCAGTGATGATCCACAGTACATCAGTGATGATCCACAGTACATCAGGGTTGGTCCACAGTACATCAGGGATGGTCCACAGTACATCAGTGATGATCCATAGTACAACAGTGATGATCCTCAGTACATCAGTGATGATCCACAGTACATCAGTGATGATCTATAGAACATCAGTGATGATCCACAGTACATCAGTGATAGTCCACAGTACATCAGTGATGGTCCACAGTACATCAGTGATAATCCACAGTACATCAGTGATGATCCACAGAACATCAGTGATGATCCATAGTACAACAGTGATGATCTATAGTACATCAGTGATGATCCACAGTACATCAGTGATGATCCATAGTACATCAGTGATGATCCTCAGTACATCAGTGATGATCCACAGTACATCAGTGATGATCTATAGTACATCAGTGATGATCCACAGTACATCAGGGATGGTCCACAGTACATCAGTGATGATCCATAGTACACCAGTGATGATCCATAGTACATCAGTGATGATCCATAGTACATCAGTGATGATCAATAGTACACCAGTGATGATCCACAGTACATCAGTGATGGCTCATAGTACATCAGTGATGATCCATAGTACATCAGTGATGATCCACAGTACATCAGTGATGATCCATTGTACACCAGTGATGGCCCATAGTACATCAGTGATGGTCCACAGTACATCAGTGATAATCCACAGTACATCAGTGATGATCCACAGTACATCAGTGATGATCCATAGTACAACAGTGATGATCTATAGTACATCAGTGATGATCCACAGTACATCAGTGATTATCCATAGTACATCAGTGATGATCCTCAGTACATCAGTGATGATCCTCAGTACATCAGTGATGATCCACAGTACATCAGTGATGATCTATAGTACATCAGTGATGATCCATAGTACATCAGTGATGATCCTTAGTACATCAGTGATGATCCACAGTACATCAGTGATGATCCATAGTACACCAGTGATGGTCCATAGTACACCAGTGATGATCTATAGTACCTCAGTGATGATCTATAGTTCATCAGTGATGATCCATTGTACATTAGTGATGGTCCACAGTACATCAGTGATGGTGCACAGTACATCAGTGATGATCCACAGTACATCAGTGATGGCCCATAGTACATCAGTGATGATCTATAGTACATCAGTAATGATCCACAGTACATCAGTGATGATCCATTGTACACCAGTGATGGCCCATAGTACATCAGTGATGATCTATAGAACATCAGTGATGATCCTCAGTACATCAGGGATGGTCCATAGTACATCAGGGATGGTCCAGAGTACATCAGTGATGATCCATAGTACACCAGTGATGATCCATGGTACACCCGTGATGGCCCATAGTACATCAGTGATGATCCTCAGTACATCAGTGATGATCCACGGTACATTAGTGATGATCCACAGTACATCAGTGATGATCCACGGTACATCAGGGATGGTCCACAGTCCATCAGTGATGATCCACAGTACATCAGGGATGGTCCACAGTACATCAGTGATGACCCATAGTACACCAGTGATAATCCATAGTACATCAGTGATGGCTCATAGTACATCAGTGATGGCTCATAGTACATCAGTGATAATCCATAGTACATCAGTGATGATCCATAGTACATCAGTGATGATCCATAGTACATCAGTGATGATCCATAGTACATTAGTGATGATCCATAGTACATTAGTGATGATCCATAGTACATCAGTGATGATCCATAGTACACCAGTGATGATCCTCAGTACATCAGTGATGTCCCATAGTACATCAGTGATGGCTCATAGTACATCAGTGATGATTCATAGTACATCAGTGATGATCCACAGTACATCAGTGATGATCCATAGTACACCAGTGATGGCCCATTGTACATCAGTGATGATCTATAGTACATCAGTGATGATCCTCAGTACATCAGGGATGGTCCATAGTACATCAGGGATGGTCCATAGTACATCAGTGATGATCCATAGTACACCCGTGATGGCCCATAGTACATCAGTGATGATCCACGGTACATCAGTGATGATCCACAGTACATCAGTGATGATCCACAGTACATCAGGTATGATCCACAGTACATCAGTGATGATCCATAGTACACCAGTGATGGCTCATAGTACATCAGTGATGATCCATAGTACATCAGTGATGATCCTCAGTACATCAGTGATGATCCACAGTACATCAGTGATGATCCACAGTACATCAGGGATGGTCCACAGTACATCAGTGATGATCCATAGTACATCAGTGATGATCCACAGTACATCAGGGATGATCCACAGTACATCAGGGTTGGTCCACATTACATCAGGGATGGTCCACAGTACATCAGTGATGATCCATAGTACAACAGTGATGATCCTCAGTACATCAGTGATGATCCACAGTACATCAGTGATGATCTATAGTACATCAGTGATGATCCTCAGTACATCAGGGATGGTCCATAGTACATCAGGGATGGTCCATAGTACATCAGTGATGATCCATAGTACACCAGTGATGATCCATAGTACACCCGTGATGGCCCATAGTACATCAGTGATGATCCTCAGTACATCAGTGATGATCCACGGTACATTCGTGATGATCCACAGTACATCAGTGATGATCCATGGTACATCAGGGATGGTCCACAGTACAACAGTGATGATCCACAGTACATCAGGGATGGTCCACAGTACATCAGTGATGATCCATAGTACACCAGTGATAATCCATAGTACATCAGTGATGGCTCATAGTACATCAGTGATGGCTCATAGTACATCAGTGATGATCCATAGTACATCAGTGATGATCCAAAATACATCAGTGATGATCCATAGTACATCAGTGATGATCCACAGTACATCAGTGATGATCCACAGTATATCAGGGTTGGTCCACAGTACATCAGGGATGGTCCACAGTACATCAGTGATGATCCATAGTACAACAGTGATGATCCTCAGTACATCAGTGATGATCCACAGTACATCAGTGATGATCTATAGAACATCAGTGATGATCCACAGTACATCAGTGATAGTCCACAGTACATCAGTGATGGTCCACAGTACATCAGTGATAATCCACAGTACATCAGTGATGATCCACAGAACATCAGTGATGATCCATAGTACAACAGTGATGATCTATAGTACATCAGTGATGATCCACAGTACATCAGTGATGATCCATAGTACATCAGTGATGATCCTCAGTACATCAGTGATGATCCACAGTACATCAGTGATGATCTATAGTACATCAGTGATGATCCACAGTACATCAGTGATGATCCACAGTACATCAGGGATGGTCCACAGTACATCAGTGATGATCCATAGTACACCAGTGATGATCCATAGTACATCAGTGATGATCCATAGTACATCAGTGATGATCCTTAGTACACCAGTGATGATCCACAGTACATCAGTGATGGCTCATAGTACATCAGTGATGATCCATAGTACATCAGTGATGATCCACAGTACATCAGTGATGATCCATTGTACACCAGTGATGGCCCATAGTACATCAGTGATGGTCCACAGTACATCAGTGATAATCCACAGTACATCAGTGATGATCCACAGTACATCAGTGATGATCCATAGTACAACAGTGATGATCTATAGTACAACAGTGATGATCCACAGTACATCAGTGATGATCCATAGTACATCAGTGATGATCCTCAGTACATCAGTGATGATCCACAGTACATCAGTGATGATCTATAGTACATCAGTGATGATCCATAGTACATCAGTGATGATCCTTAGTACATCAGTGATGATCCACAGTACATCAGTGATGATCCATAGTACACCAGTGATGATCTATAGTACATCAGTGATGATCTATAGTTCATCAGTGATGATCCATTGTACATTAGTGATGGTCCACAGTACATCAGTGATGGTGCACAGTACATCAGTGATGATCCACAGTACATCAGTGATGGCCCATAGTACATCAGTGATGATCTATAGTACATCAGTAATGATCCACAGTACATCAGTGATGATCCATTGTACACCAGTGATGGCCCATAGTACATCAGTGATGATATATAGTACATCAGTGATGATCCTCAGTACATCAGGGATGGTCCATAGTACATCAGGGATGGTCCAGAGTACATCAGTGATGATCCATAGTACACCAGTGATGATCCATGGTACACCCGTGATGGCCCATAGTACATTAGTGATGATCCTCAGTACATCAGTGATGATCCACAGTACATTAGTGATGATCCACAGTACATCAGTGATGATCCACGGTACATCAGGGATGGTCCACAGTACATCAGTGATGATCCACAGTACATCAGGGATGGTCCACAGTACATCAGTGATGATCCATAGTACACCAGTGATGGCTCATAGTACATCAGTGATGGCTCATAGTACATCAGTGATGATCCATAGTACATCAGTGATGATCCAAAGTACATCAGTGATGATCCATAGTACATCAGTGATGATCCACAGTACATCAGTGATGATCCACAGTACATCAGGGTTGGTCCACAGTACATCAGGGATGGTCCACAGTACATCAGTGATGATCCATAGTACAACAGTGATGATCCTCAGTACATCAGTGATGATCCACAGTACATCAGTGATGATCTATAGAACATCAGTGATGATCCACAGTACATCAGTGATAGTCCACAGTACATCAGTGATGGTCCACAGTACATCAGTGATAATCCACAGTACATCAGTGATGATCCACAGAACATCAGTGATGATCCATAGTACAACCGTGATGATCTATAGTACATCAGTGATGATCCACAGTACATCAGTGATGATCCATAGTACATCAGTGATGATCCTCAGTACATCAGTGATGATCCACAGTACATCAGTGATGATCTATAGTACATCAGTGATGATCCACAGTACATCAGTGATGATCCACAGTACATCAGGGATGGTCCACAGTACATCAGTGATGATCCATAGTACACCAGTGATGATCCATAGTACATCAGTGATGATCCATAGTACATCAGTGATGATCAATAGTACATCAGTGATGATCCTTAGTACACCAGTGATGATCCACAGTACATCAGTGATGGCTCATAGTACATCAGTGATGATCCATAGTACATCAGTGATGATCCATTGTACACCAGTGATGGCCCATAGTACATCAGTGATGGTCCACAGTACATCAGTGATAATCCACAGTACATCAGTGATGATCCACAGTACATCAGTGATGATCCATAGTACAACAGTGATGATCTATAGTACATCAGTGATGATCCACAGTACATCAGTGATGATCCACGTTACATCAGGGATGGTCCACAGTACATCAGTGATGATCCACAGTACATCAGGGATGGTCCACAGTACATCAGTGATGATCCATAGTACACCAGTGATAATCCATAGTACATCAGTGATGGCTCATAGTACATCAGTGATGGCTCATAGTACATTAGTGATGATCCATAGTACATCAGTGATGATCCATAGTACATCAGTGATGATCCATAGTACATCAGTGATGATCCATAGTACATTAGTGATGATCCATAGTACATTAGTGATGATCCATAGTACATCAGTGATGATCCACAGTACATCAGTGATGACCCATAGTACATTAGTGATGATCCATAGTACATTAGTGATGATCCATAGTACATCAGTGATGATCCACAGTACATCAGTGATGTCCCATAGTACATCAGTGATGGCTCATAGTACATCAGTGATGATTCATAGTACATCAGTGATGATCCACAGTACATCAGTAATGATCCATAGTACACCAGTGATGGCCCGTTGTACATCAGTGATGATCTATAGTACATCAGTGATGATCCTCAGTACATCAGGGATGGACCATAGTACATCAGGGATGGTCCATAGTACATCAGGGATGGTCCATAGTACATCAGTGATGATCCATAGTACACCAGTGATGATCCATAGTACACCCGTGATGGCCCATTGTACATCAGTGATGATCCACGGTACATCAGTGATGATCCACAGTACATCAGTGATGATCCACAGTACATCAGGTATGATCCACAGTACATCAGTGATGATCCATAGTACATCAGTGATGATCCTCAGTACATCAGTGATGATCCACAGTACATCATTGATGATCCACAGTACATCAGGGATGGTCCACAGTACATCAGTGATGATCCATAGTACATCAGTGATGATCCACAGTACATCAGTGATGATCCACAGTACATCAGGGTTGGTCCACATTACATCAGGGATGGTCCACAGTACATCAGTGATGATCCATAGTACAACAGCGATGATCCTCAGTACATCAGTGATGATCCACAATACATCAGTGATGATCTATAGTACATCAGTGATGATCCTCAGTACATCAGGGATGGTCCATAGTACATCAGTGATGATCCATAGTACACCAGTGATGATCCATAGTACACCCGTGATGGCCCATAGTACATCAGTGATGATCCTCAGTACATCAGTGATGATCCACTGTACATTAGTGATGATCCACAGTACATCAGTGATGATCCATGGTACATCAGGGATGGTCCACAGTACAACAGTGATGATCCACAGTACATCAGGGATGGTCCACAGTACATTAGTGATGATCCATAGTACACCAGTGATAATCCATAGTACATCAGTGATGGCTCATAGTACATCAGTGATGGCTCATAGTACATCAGTGATGATCCATAGTACATCAGTGATGATCCAAAGTACATCAGTGATGATCCATAGTACATCAGTGATGATCCACAGTACATCAATGATGATCCACAGTACATCAGGGTTGGTCCACAGTACATCAGGGATGGTCCACAGTACATCAGTGATGATCCATAGTACAACAGTGATGATCCTCAGTACATCAGTGATGATCCACAGTACATCAGTGATGATCTATAGAACATCATTGATGATCCACAGTACATCAGTGATAGTCCACAGTACATCAGTGATGGTCCACAGTACATCAGTGATAATCCACAGTACATCAGTGATGATCCACAGAACATCAGTGATGATCCATAGTACAACAGTGATGATCTATAGTACATCAGTGATGATCCACAGTACATCAGTGATGATCCATAGTACATCAGTGATGATCCTCAGTACATCAGTGATGATCCACAGTACATCAGTGATGATCTATAGTACATCAGTGATGATCCACAGTACATCAGTGATGATCCACAGTACATCAGGGATGGTCCGCAGTACATCAGTGATGATCCATAGTACACCAGTGATGATCCATAGTACATCAGTGATGATCCATAGTACATCAGTGATGATCCTTAGTACACCAGTGATGGCTCATAGTACATCAGTGATGGCTCATAGTACATCAGTGATGGCTCATAGTACATCAGTGATAATCCATAGTACATCAGTGATGATCCATAGTACATCAGTGATGATCCATAGTACATCAGTGATGATCCATAGTACATTAGTGATGATCCATAGTACATTAGTGATGATCCATAGTACATCAGTGATGATCCATAGTACACCAGTGATGATCCACAGTACATCAGTGATGTCCCATAGTACATCAGTGATGGCTCATAGTACATCAGTGATGATTCATAGTACATCAGTGATGATCCACAGTACATCAGTGATGATCCATAGTACACCAGTGATGGCCCATTGTACATCAGTGATGATCTATAGTACATCAGTGATGATCCTCAGTACATCAGGGATGGTCCATAGTACATCAGGGATGGTCCATAGTACATCAGTGATGATCCATAGTACACCCGTGATGGCCCATAGTACATCAGTGATGATCCACGGTACATCAGTGATGATCCACAGTACATCAGTGATGATCCACAGTACATCAGGTATGATCCACAGTACATCAGTGATGATCCATAGTACACCAGTGATGGCTCATAGTACATCAGTGATGATCCATAGTACATCAGTGATGATCCTCAGTACATCAGTGATGATCCACAGTACATCAGTGATGATCCACAGTACATCAGGGATGGTCCACAGTACATCAGTGATGATCCATACTACATCAGTGATGATCCACAGTACATCAGTGATGATCCACAGTACATCAGGGTTGGTCCACATTACATCAGGGATGGTCCACAGTACATCAGTGATGATCCATAGTACAACAGTGATGATCCTCAGTACATCAGTGATGATCCACAGTACATCAGTGATGATCTATAGTACATCAGTGATGATCCTCAGTACATCAGGGATGGTCCATAGTACATCAGGGATGGTCCATAGTACATCAGTGATGATCCATAGTACACCAGTGATGATCCATAGTACACCCGTGATGGCCCATAGTACATCAGTGATGATCCTCAGTACATCAGTGATGATCCACGGTACATTCGTGATGATCCACAGTACATCAGTGATGATCCATGGTACATCAGGGATGGTCCACAGTACAACAGTGATGATCCACAGTACATCAGGGATGGTCCACAGTACATCAGTGATGATCCATAGTACACCAGTGATAATCCATAGTACATCAGTGATGGCTCATAGTACATCAGTGATGGCTCATAGTACATCAGTGATGATCCATAGTACATCAGTGATGATCCAAAATACATCAGTGATGATCCATAGTATATCAGTGATGATCCACAGTACATCAGTGATGATCCACAGTACATCAGGGTTGGTCCACAGTACATCAGGGATGGTCCACAGTACATCAGTGATGATCCATAGTACAACAGTGATGATCCTCAGTACATCAGTGATGATCCACAGTACATCAGTGATGATCTATAGAACATCAGTGATGATCCACAGTACATCAGTGATAGTCCACAGTACATCAGTGATGGTCCACAGTACATCAGTGATAATCCACAGTACATCAGTGATGATCCACAGAACATCAGTGATGATCCATAGTACAACAGTGATGATCTATAGTACATCAGTGATGATCCACAGTACATCAGTGATGATCCATAGTACATCAGTGATGATCCTCAGTACATCAGTGATGATCCACAGTACATCAGTGATGATCTATAGTACATCAGTGATGATCCACAGTACATCAGTGATGATCCACAGTACATCAGGGATGGTCCACAGTACATCAGTGATGATCCATAGTACACCAGTGATGATCCATAGTACATCAGTGATGATCCATAGTACATCAGTGATGATCCATAGTACATCAGTGATGATCCTTAGTACACCAGTGATGATCCACAGTACATCAGTGATGGCTCATAGTACATCAGTGATGATCCATAGTACATCAGTGATGATCCACAGTACATCAGTGATGATCCATTGTACACCAGTGATGGCCCATAGTACATCAGTGATGGTCCACAGTACATCAGTGATAATCCACAGTACATCAGTGATGATCCACAGTACATCAGTGATGATCCATAGTACAACAGTGATGATCTATAGTACAACAGTGATGATCCACAGTACATCAGTGATGATCCATAGTACATCAGTGATGATCCTCAGTACATCAGTGATGATCCACAGTACATCAGTGATGATCTATAGTACATCAGTGATGATCCATAGTACATCAGTGATGATCCTTAGTACATCAGTGATGATCCACAGTACATCAGTGATGATCCATAGTACACCAGTGATGATCTATAGTACATCAGTGATGATCTATAGTTCATCAGTGATGATCCATTGTACATTAGTGATGGTCCACAGTACATCAGTGATGGTGCACAGTACATCAGTGATGATCCACAGTACATCAGTGATGGCCCATAGTACATCAGTGATGATCTATAGTACATCAGTAATGATCCACAGTACATCAGTGATGATCCATTGTACACCAGTGATGGCCCATAGTACATCAGTGATGATATATAGTACATCAGTGATGATCCTCAGTACATCAGGGATGGTCCATAGTACATCAGGGATGGTCCAGAGTACATCAGTGATGATCCATAGTACACCAGTGATGATCCATGGTACACCCGTGATGGCTCATAGTACATTAGTGATGATCCTAAGTACATCAGTGATGATCCACAGTACATTAGTGATGATCCACAGTACATCAGTGATGATCCACGGTACATCAGGGATGGTCCACAGTACATCAGTGATGATCCACAGTACATCAGGGATGGTCCACAGTACATCAGTGATGATCCATAGTACACCAGTGATAATCCATAGTACATCAGTGATGGCTCATAGTACATCAGTGATGATCCATAGTACATCAGTGATGATCCAAAGTACATCAGTGATGATCCATAGTACATCAGTGATGATCCACAGTACATCAGTGATGATCCACAGTACATCAGGGTTGGTCCACAGTACATCAGGGATGGTCCACAGTACATCAGTGATGATCCATAGTACAACAGTGATGATCCTCAGTACATCAGTGATGATCCACAGTACATCAGTGATGATCTATAGAACATCAGTGATGATCCACAGTACATCAGTGATGATCCACAGTACATCAGTGATGGTCCACAGTACATCAGTGATAATCCACAGTACATCAGTGATGATCCACAGAACATCAGTGATGATCCATAGTACAACCGTGATGATCTATAGTACATCAGTGATGATCCACAGTACATCAGTGATGATCCATAGTACATCAGTGATGATCCTCAGTACATCAGTGATGATCCACAGTACATCAGTGATGATCTATAGTACATCAGTGATGATCCACAGTACATCAGTGATGATCCACAGTACATCAGGGATGGTCCACAGTACATCAGTGATGATCCATAGTACACCAGTGATGATCCATAGTACATCAGTGATGATCCATAGTACATCAGTGATGATCAATAGTACATCAGTGATGATCCTTAGTACACCAGTGATGATCCACAGTACATCAGTGATGGCTCATAGTACATCAGTGATGATCCATAGTACATCAGTGATGATCCACAGTACATCAGTGATGATCCATTGTACACCAGTGATGGCCCATAGTACATCAGTGATGGTCCACAGTACATCAGTGATAATCCACAGTACATCAGTGATGATCCACAGTACATCAGTGATGATCCATAGTACAACAGTGATGATCTATAGTACATCAGTGATGATCCACAGTACATCAGTGATGATCCATAGTACATCAGTGATGATCCTCAGTACATCAGTGATGATCCTCAGTACATCAGTGATGATCCACAGTACATCAGTGATGATCTATAGTACATCAGTGATGATCCATAGTACATCAGTGATGATCCTTAGTACATCAGTGATGATCCACAGTACATCAGTGATGATCCATAGTACACCAGTGATGGTCCATAGTACACCAGTGATGATCTATAGTACATCAGTGATGATCTATAGTTCATCAGTGATGATCCATTGTACATTAGTGATGGTCCACAGTACATCAGTGATGGTGCACAGTACATCAGTGATGATCCACAGTACATCAGTGATGGCCCATAGTACATCAGTGATGATCTATAGTACATCAGTAATGATCCACAGTACATCAGTGATGATCCATTGTACACCAGTGATGGCCCATAGTACATCAGTGATGATCTATAGTACATCAGTGATGATCCTCAGTACATCAGGGATGGTCCATAGTACATCAGGGATGGTCCAGAGTACATCAGTGATGATCCATAGTACACCAGTGATGATCCATGGTACACCCGTGATGGCCCATAGTACATCAGTGATGATCCTCAGTACATCAGTGATGATCCACGGTACATCAGGGATGGTCCACAGTACATCAGTGATGATCCACAGTACATCAGGGATGGTCCACAGTACATCAGTGATGATCCATAGTACACCAGTGATAATCCATAGTACATCAGTGATGGCTCATAGTACATCAGTGATGGCTCATAGTACATTAGTGATGATCCATAGTACATCAGTGATGATCCATAGTACATCAGTGATGATCCATAGTACATCAGTGATGATCCATAGTACATTAGTGATGATCCATAGTACATTAGTGATGATCCATAGTACATCAGTGATGATCCACAGTACATCAGTGATGATCCATAGTACATTAGTGATGATCCATAGTACATTAGTGATGATCCATAGTACATCAGTGATGATCCACAGTACATCAGTGATGTCCCATAGTACATCAGTGATGGCTCATAGTACATCAGTGATGATTCATAGTACATCAGTGATGATCCACAGTACATCAGTAATGATCCATAGTACACCAGTGATGGCCCGTTGTACATCAGTGATGATCTATAGTACATCAGTGATGATCCTCAGTACATCAGGGATGGACCATAGTACATCAGGGATGGTCCATAGTACATCAGGGATGGTCCATAGTACATCAGTGATGATCCATAGTACACCAGTGATGATCCATAGTACACCCGTGATGGCCCATTGTACATCAGTGATGATCCACGGTACATCAGTGATGATCCACAGTACATCAGTGATGATCCACAGTACATCAGGTATGATCCACAGTACATCAGTGATGATCCATAGTACATCAGTGATGATCCTCAGTACATCAGTGATGATCCACAGTACATCAGTGATGATCCACAGTACATCAGGGATGGTCCACAGTACATCAGTGATGATCCATAGTACATCAGTGATGATCCACAGTACATCAGTGATGATCCACAGTACATCAGGGTTGGTCCACATTACATCAGGGATGGTCCACAGTACATCAGTGATGATCCATAGTACAACAGTGATGATCCTCAGTACATCAGTGATGATCCACAATACATCAGTGATGATCTATAGTACATCAGTGATGATCCTCAGTACATCAGGGATGGTCCATAGTACATCAGTGATGATCCATAGTACACCAGTGATGATCCATAGTACACCCATGATGGCCCATAGTACATCAGTGATGATCCTCAGTACATCAGTGATGATCCACTGTACATTAGTGATGATCCACAGTACATCAGTGATGATCCATGGTACATCAGGGATGGTCCACAGTACAACAGTGATGATCCACAGTACATCAGGGATGGTCCACAGTACATTAGTGATGATCCATAGTACACCAGTGATAATCCATAGTACATCAGTGATGGCTCATAGTACATCAGTGATGGCTCATAGTACATCAGTGATGATCCATAGTACATCAGTGATGATCCAAAGTACATCAGTGATGATCCATAGTACATCAGTGATGATCCACAGTACATCAATGATGATCCACAGTACATCAGGGTTGGTCCACAGTACATCAGGGATGGTCCACAGTACATCAGTGATGATCCATAGTACAACAGTGATGATCCTCAGTACATCAGTGATGATCCACAGTACATCAGTGATGATCTATAGAACATCATTGATGATCCACAGTACATCAGTGATAGTCCACAGTACATCAGTGATGGTCCACAGTACATCAGTGATAATCCACAGTACATCAGTGATGATCCACAGAACATCAGTGATGATCCATAGTACAACAGTGATGATCTATAGTACATCAGTGATGATCCACAGTACATCAGTGATGATCCATAGTACATCAGTGATGATCCTCAGTACATCAGTGATGATCCACAGTACATCAGTGATGATCTATAGTACATCAATGATGATCCACAGTACATCAGTGATGATCCACAGTACATCAGGGATGGTCCACAGTACATCAGTGATGATCCATAGTACACCAGTGATGATCCATAGTACATCAGTGATGATCCATAGTACATCAGTGATGATCCTTAGTACACCAGTGATGATCCACAGTACATCAGTGATGGCTCATAGTACATCAGTGATGATCCATAGTACATCAGTGATGATCCACAGTACATCAGTGATGATCCATTGTACACCAGTGATGGCCCATAGTACATCAGTGTTGGTCCACAGTACATCAGTGATAATCCACAGTACATCAGTGATGATCCACAGTACATCAGTGATGATCCATAGTACAACAGTGATGATCTATAATACATCAGTGATGATCCACAGTACATCAGTGATGATCCATAATACATCAGTGATGATCCTCAGTACACCAGTGATGATCCTCAGTACATCAGTGATGATCCACAGTACATCAGTGATGATCTATAGTACATCAGTGATGATCCATAGTACATCAGTGATGATCCTTAGTACATCAGTGATGATCCACAGTACATCAGTGATGATCCATAGTACACCAGTGATGGTCCATAGTACACCAGTGATGATCTATAGTACATCAGTGATGATCTATAGTTCATCAGTGATGATCCATTGTACATTAGTGATGGTCCACAGTACATCAGTGATGGTGCACAGTACATCAGTGATGATCCACAGTACATCAGTGATGGCCCATAGTACATCAGTGATGATCTATAGTACATCAGTGATGATCTATAGTACATCAGTGATGATCCTCAGTACATCAGGGATGGTCCATAGTACATCAGGGATGGTCCAGAGTACATCAGTGATGATCCATAGTACACCAGTGATGATCCATGGTACACCCGTGATGGCCCATAGTACATCAGTGATGATCCTCAGTACATCAGTGATGATCCACGGTACATTAGTGATGATCCACAGTACATCAGTGATGATCCACGGTACATCAGGGATGGTCCACAGTACATCAGTGATGATCCACAGTACATCAGGGATGGTCCACAGTACATCAGTGATGATCCATAGTACACCAGTGATAATCCATAGTACATCAGTGATGGCTCATAGTACATCAGTGATGGCTCATAGTACATCAGTGATGATCCATAGTACATCAGTGATGATCCATAGTACATCAGTGATGATCCATAGTACATCAGTGATGATCCATAGTACATTAGTGATGATCCATAGTACATTAGTGATGATCCATTGTACATTAGTGATGATCCATAGTACACCAGTGATGATCAACAGTACATCAGTGATGTCCCATAGTACATCAGTGATGGCTCATAGTACATCAGTGATGATTCATAGTACATCAGTGATGATCCACAGTACATCAGTGATGATCCATAGTACACCAGTGATGGCCCATTGTACATCAGTGATGATCTATAGTACATCAGTGATGATTCTCAGTACATCAGGGATGGTCCATAGTACATCAGGGATGGTCCATAGTACATCAGGGATGGTCCATAGTACATCAGTGATGATCCATAGTACACCAGTGATGATCCATAGTACACCCGTGATGGCCCATAGTACATCAGTGATGATCCACGGTACATCAGTGATGATCCACAGTACATCAGTGATGATCCACAGTACATCAGGTATGATCCACAGTACATCAGTGATGATCCATAGTACACCAGTGATGATCCATAGTACACCAGTGATGGCTCATAGTACATCAGTGATGATTCATAGTACATCAGTGATGATCCTCAGTACATCAGTGATGATACACAGTACATCAGTGATGATCCACAGTACATCAGGGATGGTCCACAGTACATCAGTGATGATCCATAGTACATCAGTGATGATCCACAGTACATCAGTGATGATCCACAGTACATCAGGGTTGGTCCACATTACATCAGGGATGGTCCACAGTACATCAGTGATGATCCATAGTACAACAGTGATGATCCTCAGTACATCAGTGATGATCCACAGTACATCAGTGATGATCTATAGTACATCAGTGATGATCCATAGTACATCAGTGATGATCCTTAGTACATCAGTGATGATCCACAGTACATCAGTGATGATCCACAGTACATCAGGGATGATCCACAGTACATCAGGGATGGTCCACAGTACATCAGTGATGATCCATAGTACACCAGTGATGATCCATAGTACATCAGTGATGATTCACAGTGCATCAGTGATGATCCATAGTACACCAGTGATGATCCACAGTACATCAGTGATGATCCATAGTACACCAGTGATGGCCCATAGTACACCAGTGATGGCCCATAGTACATCAGTGATGGCCCATAGTACAGTGATGATCCACGGTACATCAGGGATGGTCCACAGTACATCAGTGATGATCCACAGTACATCAGGGATGGTCCACAGTACATCAGTGATGATCCATAGTACACCAGTGATAATCCATAGTACATCAGTGACGGCTCATAGTACATCAGTGATGGCTCATAGTACATCAGTGATGATCCATAGTACATCAGTGATGATCCATAGTACATCAGTGATGATCCATAGTAAATCAGTGATGATCCACAGTACATCAGGGTTGGTCCACAGTACATCAGGGATGGTCCACAGTACATCAGTGATGATCCATAGTACATCAGTGATGATCCTCAGTACATCAGTGATGATCCACAGTACATCAGTGATGATCTATAGTACATCAGTGATGATCCATAGTACATCAGTGATGATCCTTAGTACATCAGTGATGATCCACAGTACATCAGTGATGATCCACAGTACATCAGGGATGGTCCACAGTACATCAGTGATGATCCATAGTACACCAGTGATGATCCATAGTACATTAGTGATGATCCACAGTACATCAGTGATGATCCACGGTACATCAGGGATGGTCCACAGTACATCAGTGATGATCCACAGTACATCAGGGATGGTCCACAGTACATCAGTGATGATCCATAGTACACCAGTGATAATCCATAGTACATCAGTGATGGCTCATAGTACATCAGTGATGGCTCATAGAACATCAGTGATGATCCATAGTACATCAGTGATGATCCATAGTACATCTGTAATGATCCATAGTACATCAGTGATGATCCATAGTACATCAGTGATGATCCATAGTACATCAGTGATGATCCACAGTACATCAGTGATGATCCACAGTACATCAGGGTTGGTCCACAGTACATCAGGGATGGTCCACAGTACATCAGTGATGATCCATAGTACACCAGTGATGGCCCATAGTACATCAGTGATGATCTATAGTACATCAGTGATGATTCATAGTACATCAGTGATGATCCATAGTACATCAGTGATGGCCCATAGTACATCAGTGATGATCTATAGTACATCAGTGATGATCCACAGTACATCAGTGATGATCCAAAGTACATCAGTGATGATCCATAGTACACCAGTGATGATCCACAGTAAATCAGTGATGGCCCATAGTACATCAGTGATGGCTCATAGTACATCAGTGATGATCCATAGTACATCAGTGATGATCCACAGTACATCAGTGATGATCCATAGTACACCAGTGATGGCCCATAGTACATCAGTGATGATCTATAGTACATCAGTGATGATCCTCAGTACATCAGGGATGGTCCATAGTACATCAGGGATGGTCCATAGTACATCAGTGTTGATCCATAGTACACGAGTGATGATCCATAGTACACCCGTGATGGTCCATAGTACATCAGTGATGATCCTCAGTACATCAGTGATGATCCACAGTACATTAGTGATGATCCACAGTACATCAGTGATGATCCACGGTACATCAGGGATGGTCCACAGTACATCAGTGATGATCCACAGTACATCAGGGATGGTCCACAGTACATCAGTGATGATCCATAGTACATCAGTGATGATCCACAGTACATCAGTGATGATCCACAGTACATCAGGGTTGGTCCACAGTACATCAGGGATGGTCCACAGTACATCAGTGATGATCCATAGTACAACAGTGATGATCCTCAGTACATCAGTGATGATCCACAGTACATCAGTGATGATCTATAGTACATCAGTGATGATCCATAGTACATCAGTGATGATCCTTAGTACATCAGTGATGATCCACAGTACATCAGTGATGATCCACAGTACATCAGGGATGGTCCACAGTACATCAGTGATGATCCATAGTACACCAGTGATGATCCATAGTACATCAGTGATGATCCATAGTACATCAGTGATGATCCATAGTACACCAGTGATGATCCACAGTACATCAGTGATGGCCCATAGTACATCAGTGATGGCTCATAGTACATCAGTGATGATCCATAGTACATCAGTGATGATCCACAGTACATCAGTGATGATCCATAGTACACCAGTGATGGCCCATAGTACATCAGTGATGATCTATAGTACATCAGTGATGATCCTCAGTACATCAGAGATGGTCCATAGTACATCAGGGATGGTCCATAGTACATCAGTGTTGATCCATAGTACACCAGTGATGATCCATAGTACACTCGTGATGGCCCATAGTACATCAGTGATGATCCTCAGTACATCAGTGATGATCCACGGTACATTAGTGATGATCCACAGTACATCAGTGATGATCCACGGTACATCAGGGATGGTCCACAGTACATCAGTGATGATCCACAGTACATCAGGGATGGTCCACAGTACATCAGTGATGATCCATAGTACACCAGTGATAATCCATAGTACATCAGTGATGGCTCATTGTACATCAGTGATGATCCATAGTACATCAGTGATGATCCATAGTACATCTGTAATGATCCATAGTACATCAGTGATGATCCATAGTACATCAGTGATGATCCACAGTACATCAGTGATGATCCACAGTACATCAGGGTTGGTCCACAGTACATCAGGGATGGTCCACAGTACATCAGGGATGGTCCACAGTATATCAGTGATGATCCATAGTACAACAGTGATGATCCATTGTACACCAGTGATGATCCCTAGTACACCAGGGATGATCCACAGTACATCAGTGATGATCCACAGTACACCAGTGATGATCCACAGTACACCAGTGATGATCCATAGTACACCAGTGATGGCCCATAGTACATCAGTGATGATCTATAGTACATCAGTGATGATCCTCAGTACATCAGAGATGGTCCATAGTACATCAGGGATGGTCCATAGTACATCAGTGTTGATCCATAGTACACCAGTGATGATCCATAGTACACTCGTGATGGCCCATAGTACATCAGTGATGATCCTCAGTACATCAGTGATGATCCACGGTACATTAGTGATGATCCACAGTACATCAGTGATGATCCACGGTACATCAGGGATGGTCCACAGTACATCAGTGATGATCCACAGTACATCAGGGATGGTCCACAGAACATCAGTGATGATCCATAGTACACAGTGATAATCCATAGTACATCAGTGATGGCTCATTGTACATCAGTGATGATCCATAGTACATCAGTGATGATCCATAGTACATCTGTAATGATCCATAGTACATCAGTGATGATCCATAGTACATCAGTGATGATCCACAGTACATCAGTGATGATCCACAGTACATCAGGGTTGGTCCACAGTACATCAGGGATGGTCCACAGTACATCAGGGATGGTCCACAGTATATCAGTGATGATCCATAGTACAACAGTGATGATCCATTGTACACCAGTGATGATCCCTAGTACACCAGGGATGATCCACAGTACATCAGTGATGATCCACAGTACACCAGTGATGATCCACAGTACACCAGTGATGATCCATAGTACACCAGTGATGGCCCATAGTACACCAGTGATGGCCCATAGTACATCAGTGATGATCTATAGTACATCAGTAATGATCCACAGTACATCAGTGATGATCCACAGTACATCAGGGATGGTCCATAGTACATCAGGGATGGTCCATAGTACACCAGTGATGATCCATAGTACATCAGTGATGAACTATAGTACATCAGTGATGGCTCATAGTACATCAGTGATGATCCATAGTACACCAGTGATGGCCCATAGTACATCAGTGATGATCTATAGTACATCAGTGATGATCCTCAGTTCATCAGGGATGGTCCATAGTACATCAGGGATGGTCCATAGTACATCAGTGTTGATCCATATTACACCAGTGATGATCCATAGTACACCCGTGATGGCCCATAGTACATCAGTGATGATCCTCAGTACATCAGTGATGATCCACGGTACATTAGCGATGATCCACAGTACATCAGTGATGATCCATGGTACATCAGGGATGGTCCACAGTACATCAGTGATGATCCACAGTACATCAGGGATGGTCCACAGTACATCAGTGATGATCCATAGTACACCAGTGATAATCCATAGTACATCAGTGATGGCTCATAGTACATCAGTGATGGCTCATAGTACATCAGTGATGATTCATAGTACATCAGTGATGATCCATAGTACATCAGTGATGGCCCATAGTACATCAGTGATGATCTATAGTACATCAGTGATGATCCACAGTACATCAGTGATGATCCAAAGTACATCAGTGATGATCCATAGTACACCAGTGATGATCCACAGTACATCAGTGATGGCCCATAGTACATCAGTGATGGCTCATAGTACATCAGTGATGATCCATAGTACATCAGTGATGATCCACAGTACATCAGTGATGATCCATAGTACACCAGTGATGGCCCATAGTACATCAGTGATGATCTATAGTACATCAGTGATGATCCTCAGTACATCAGGGATGGTCCATAGTACATCAGGGATGGTCCATAGTACATCAGTGTTGATCCATAGTACACCAGTGATGATCCATAGTACACCCGTGATGGTCCATAGTACATCAGTGATGATCCTCAGTACATCAGTGATGATCCACGGTACATTAGTGATGATCCACAGTACATCAGTGATGATCCACGGTACATCAGGGATGGTCCACAGTACATCAGTGATGATCCACAGTACATCAGGGATGGTCCACAGTACATCAGTGATGATCCATAGTACATCAGTGATGATCCACAGTACATCAGTGATGATCCACAGTACATCAGGGTTGGTCCACAGTACATCAGGGATGGTCCATAGTACATCATGGATGGTCCATAGTACATCAGTGTTGATCCATAGTACACCAGTGATGATCCATAGTACACCCGTGATGGTCCATAGTACATCAGTGATGATCCTCAGTACATCAGTGATGATCCACGGTACATTAGTGATGATCCACAGTACATCAGTGATGATCCACGGTACATCAGGGATGGTCCACAGTACATCAGTGATGATCCACAGTACATCAGGGATGGTCCACAGTACATCAGTGATGATCCATAGTACACCAGTGATAATCCATAGTACATCAGTGATGGCTCATTGTACATCAGTGATGATCCATAGTACATCAGTGATGATCCATAGTACATCTGTAATGATCCATAGTACATCAGTGATGATCCATAGTACATCAGTGATGATCCACAGTACATCAGTGATGATCCACAGTACATCAGGGTTGGTCCACAGTACATCAGGGATGGTCCACAGTACATCAGGGATGGTCCACAGTATATCAGTGATGATCTATAGTACATCAGTGATGATCCACAGTACATCAGTGATGATCCAAAGTACATCAGTGATGATCCATAGTACACCAGTGATGATCCACAGTAAATCAGTGATGGCCCATAGTACATCAGTGATGGCTCATAGTACATCAGTGATGATCCATAGTACATCAGTGATGATCCACAGTACATCAGTGATGATCCATAGTACATCAGGGTTGGTCCACAGTACATCAGGGATGGTCCACAGTACATCAGTGATGATCCATAGTACAACAGTGATGATCCTCAGTACATCAGTGATGATCCACAGTACATCAGTGATGATCTATAGTACATCAGTGATGATCCATAGTACATCAGTGATGATCCTTAGTACATCAGTGATGATCCACAGTACATCAGTGATGATCCACAGTACATCAGGGATGGTCCACAGTACATCAGTGATGATCCATAGTACACCAGTGATGATCCATAGTACATCAGTGATGATCCATAGTACATCAGTGATGATCCATAGTACACCAGTGATGATCCACAGTACATCAGTGATGGCCCATAGTACATCAGTGATGGCTCATAGTACATCAGTGATGATCCATAGTACATCAGTGATGATCCACAGTACATCAGTGATGATCCATAGTACAACAGTGATGATCCTCAGTACATCAGTGATGATCCACAGTACATCAGTGATGATCTATAGTACATCAGTGATGATCCATAGTACATCAGTGATGATCCTTAGTACATCAGTGATGATCCACAGTACATCAGTGATGATCCACAGTACATCAGGGATGGTCCACAGTACATCAGTGATGATCCATAGTACACCAGTGATGATCCATAGTACATCAGTGATGATCCATAGTACATCAGTGATGATCCATAGTACACCAGTGATGATCCACAGTACATCAGTGATGGCCCATAGTACATCAGTGATGGCTCATAGTACATCAGTGATGATCCATAGTACATCAGTGATGATCCACAGTACATCAGTGATGATCCATAGTACACCAGTGATGGCCCATAGTACATCAGTGATGATCTATAGTACATCAGTGATGATCCTCAGTACATCAGAGATGGTCCATAGTACATCAGGGATGGTCCATAGTACATCAGTGTTGATCCATAGTACACCAGTGATGATCCATAGTACACTCGTGATGGCCCATAGTACATCAGTGATGATCCTCAGTACATCAGTGATGATCCACGGTACATTAGTGATGATCCACAGTACATCAGTGATGATCCACGGTACATCAGGGATGGTCCACAGTACATCAGTGATGATCCACAGTACATCAGGGATGGTCCACAGTACATCAGTGATGATCCATAGTACACCAGTGATAATCCATAGTACATCAGTGATGGCTCATTGTACATCAGTGATGATCCATAGTACATCAGTGATGATCCATAGTACATCTGTAATGATCCATAGTACATCAGTGATGATCCATAGTACATCAGTGATGATCCACAGTACATCAGTGATGATCCACAGTACATCAGGGTTGGTCCACAGTACATCAGGGATGGTCCACAGTACATCAGGGATGGTCCACAGTATATCAGTGATGATCCATAGTACAACAGTGATGATCCATTGTACACCAGTGATGATCCCTAGTACACCAGGGATGATCCACAGTACATCAGTGATGATCCACAGTACACCAGTGATGATCCACAGTACACCAGTGATGATCCATAGTACACCAGTGATGGCCCATAGTACATCAGTGATGATCTATAGTACATCAGTGATGATCCTCAGTACATCAGAGATGGTCCATAGTACATCAGGGATGGTCCATAGTACATCAGTGTTGATCCATAGTACACCAGTGATGATCCATAGTACACTCGTGATGGCCCATAGTACATCAGTGATGATCCTCAGTACATCAGTGATGATCCACGGTACATTAGTGATGATCCACAGTACATCAGTGATGATCCACGGTACATCAGGGATGGTCCACAGTACATCAGTGATGATCCACAGTACATCAGGGATGGTCCACAGTACATCAGTGATGATCCATAGTACACAGTGATAATCCATAGTACATCAGTGATGGCTCATTGTACATCAGTGATGATCCATAGTACATCAGTGATGATCCATAGTACATCTGTAATGATCCATAGTACATCAGTGATGATCCATAGTACATCAGTGATGATCCACAGTACATCAGTGATGATCCACAGTACATCAGGGTTGGTCCACAGTACATCAGGGATGGTCCACAGTACATCAGGGATGGTCCACAGTATATCAGTGATGATCCATAGTACAACAGTGATGATCCATTGTACACCAGTGATGATCCCTAGTACACCAGGGATGATCCACAGTACATCAGTGATGATCCACAGTACACCAGTGATGATCCACAGTACACCAGTGATGATCCATAGTACACCAGTGATGGCCCATAGTACACCAGTGATGGCCCATAGTACATCAGTGATGATCTATAGTACATCAGTAATGATCCACAGTACATCAGTGATGATCCACAGTACATCAGGGATGGTCCATAGTACATCAGGGATGGTCCATAGTACACCAGTGATGATCCATAGTACATCAGTGATGAACTATAGTACATCAGTGATGGCTCATAGTACATCAGTGATGATCCATAGTACACCAGTGATGGCCCATAGTACATCAGTGATGATCTATAGTACATCAGTGATGATCCTCAGTTCATCAGGGATGGTCCATAGTACATCAGGGATGGTCCATAGTACATCAGTGTTGATCCATATTACACCAGTGATGATCCATAGTACACCCGTGATGGCCCATAGTACATCAGTGATGATCCTCAGTACATCAGTGATGATCCACGGTACATTAGTGATGATCCACAGTACATCAGTGATGATCCATGGTACATCAGGGATGGTCCACAGTACATCAGTGATGATCCACAGTACATCAGGGATGGTCCACAGTACATCAGTGATGATCCATAGTACACCAGTGATAATCCATAGTACATCAGTGATGGCTCATAGTACATCAGTGATGGCTCATAGTACATCAGTGATGATTCATAGTACATCAGTGATGATCCATAGTACATCAGTGATGGCCCATAGTACATCAGTGATGATCTATAGTACATCAGTGATGATCCACAGTACATCAGTGATGATCCAAAGTACATCAGTGATGATCCATAGTACACCAGTGATGATCCACAGTACATCAGTGACGGCCCATAGTACATCAGTGATGGCTCATAGTACATCAGTGATGATCCATAGTACATCAGTGATGATCCACAGTACATCAGTGATGATCCATAGTACACCAGTGATGGCCCATAGTACATCAGTGATGATCTATAGTACATCAGTGATGATCCTCAGTACATCAGGGATGGTCCATAGTACATCAGGGATGGTCCATAGTACATCAGTGTTGATCCATAGTACACCAGTGATGATCCATAGTACACCCGTGATGGTCCATAGTACATCAGTGATGATCCTCAGTACATCAGTGATGATCCACGGTACATTAGTGATGATCCACAGTACATCAGTGATGATCCACGGTACATCAGGGATGGTCCACAGTACATCAGTGATGATCCACAGTACATCAGGGATGGTCCACAGTACATCAGTGATGATCCATAGTACATCAGTGATGATCCACAGTACATCAGTGATGATCCACAGTACATCAGGGTTGGTCCACAGTACATCAGGGATGGTCCATAGTACATCAGGGATGGTCCATAGTACATCAGTGTTGATCCATAGTACACCAGTGATGATCCATAGTACACCCGTGATGGTCCATAGTACATCAGTGATGATCCTCAGTACATCAGTGATGATCCACGGTACATTAGTGATGATCCACAGTACATCAGTGATGATCCACGGTACATCAGGGATGGTCCACAGTACATCAGTGATGATCCACAGTACATCAGGGATGGTCCACAGTACATCAGTGATGATCCATAGTACACCAGTGATAATCCATAGTACATCAGTGATGGCTCATTGTACATCAGTGATGATCCATAGTACATCAGTGATGATCCATAGTACATCTGTAATGATCCATAGTACATCAGTGATGATCCATAGTACATCAGTGATGATCCACAGTACATCAGTGATGATCCACAGTACATCAGGGTTGGTCCACAGTACATCAGGGATGGTCCACAGTACATCAGGGATGGTCCACAGTATATCAGTGATGATCTATAGTACATCAGTGATGATCCACAGTACATCAGTGATGATCCAAAGTACATCAGTGATGATCCATAGTACACCAGTGATGATCCACAGTAAATCAGTGATGGCCCATAGTACATCAGTGATGGCTCATAGTACATCAGTGATGATCCATAGTACATCAGTGATGATCCACAGTACATCAGTGATGATCCATAGTACACCAGTGATGGCCCATAGTACATCAGTGATGATCTATAGTACATCAGTGATGATCCTCAGTACATCAGGGATGGTCCATAGTACATCAGGGATGGTCCATAGTACATCAGTGTTGATCCATAGTACACCAGTGATGATCCATAGTACACCCGTGATGGTCCATAGTACATCAGTGATGATCCTCAGTACATCAGTGATGATCCACGGTACATTAGTGATGATCCACAGTACATCAGTGATGATCCACGGTACATCAGGGATGGTCCACAGTACATCAGTGATGATCCACAGTACATCAGGGATGGTCCACAGTACATCAGTGATGATCCATAGTACATCAGTGATGATCCACAGTACATCAGGGTTGGTCCACAGTACATCAGGGATGGTCCACAGTACATCAGTGATGATCCATAGTACAACAGTGATGATCCTCAGTACATCAGTGATGATCCACAGTACATCAGTGATGATCTATAGTACATCAGTGATGATCCATAGTACATCAGTGATGATCCTTAGTACATCAGTGATGATCCACAGTACATCAGTGATGATCCACAGTACATCAGGGATGGTCCACAGTACATCAGTGATGATCCATAGTACACCAGTGATGATCCATAGTACATCAGTGATGATCCATAGTACATCAGTGATGATCCATAGTACACCAGTGATGATCCACAGTACATCAGTGATGGCCCATAGTACATCAGTGATGGCTCATAGTACATCAGTGATGATCCATAGTACATCAGTGATGATCCACAGTACATCAGTGATGATCCATAGTACACCAGTGATGGCCCATAGTACATCAGTGATGATCTATAGTACATCAGTGATGATCCTCAGTTCATCAGAGATGGTCCATAGTACATCAGGGATGGTCCATAGTACATCAGTGTTGATCCATAGTACACCAGTGATGATCCATAGTACACTCGTGATGGCCCATAGTACATCAGTGATGATCCTCAGTACATCAGTGATGATCCACGGTACATTAGTGATGATCCACAGTACATCAGTGATGATCCACGGTACATCAGGGATGGTCCACAGTACATCAGTGATGATCCACAGTACATCAGGGATGGTCCACATTACATCAGTGATGATCCATAGTACACCAGTGATAATCCATAGTACATCAGTGATGGCTCATTGTACATCAGTGATGATCCATAGTACATCAGTGATGATCCATAGTACATCTGTAATGATCCATAGTACATCAGTGATGATCCATAGTACATCAGTGATGATCCACAGTACATCAGTGATGATCCACAGTACATCAGGGTTGGTCCACAGTACATCAGGGATGGTCCACAGTACATCAGGGATGGTCCACAGTATATCAGTGATGATCCATAGTACAACAGTGATGATCCATTGTACACCAGTGATGATCCCTAGTACACCAGGGATGATCCACAGTACATCAGTGATGATCCACAGTACACCAGTGATGATCCACAGTACACCAGTGATGATCCATAGTACACCAGTGATGGCCCATAGTACATTAGTGATGATCTATAGTGCATCAGTGATGATCCTCAGTACATCAGAGATGGTCCATAGTACATCAGGGATGGTCCATAGTACATCAGTGTTGATCCATAGTACACCAGTGATGATCCATAGTACACTCGTGATGGCCCATAGTACATCAGTGATGATCCTCAGTACATCAGTGATGATCCACGGTACATTAGTGATGATCCACAGTACATCAGTGATGATCCACGGTACATCAGGGATGGTCCACAGTACATCAGTGATGATCCACAGTACATCAGGGATGGTCCACAGTACATCAGTGATGATCCATAGTACACAGTGATAATCCATAGTACATCAGTGATGGCTCATTGTACATCAGTGATGATCCATAGTACATCAGTGATGATCCATAGTACATCTGTAATGATCCATAGTACATCAGTGATGATCCATAGTACATCAGTGATGATCCACAGTACATCAGTGATGATCCACAGTACATCAGGGTTGGTCCACAGTACATCAGGGATGGTCCACAGTACATCAGGGATGGTCCACAGTATATCAGTGATGATCCATAGTACAACAGTGATGATCCATTGTACACCAGTGATGATCCCTAGTACACCAGGGATGATCCACAGTACATCAGTGATGATACACAGTACACCAGTGATGATCCACAGTACACCAGTGATGATCCATAGTACACCAGTGATGGCCCATAGTACACCAGTGATGGCCCATAGTACACCAGTGATGGCCCATAGTACATCAGTGATGATCTATAGTACATCAGTAATGATCCACAGTACATCAGTGATGATCCACAGTACATCAGGGATGGTCCATAGTACATCAGGGATGGTCCATAGTACACCAGTGATGATCCATAGTACATCAGTGATGAACTATAGTACATCAGTGATGGCTCATAGTACATCAGTGATGATCCATAGTACACCAGTGATGGCCCATAGTACATCAGTGATGATCTATAGTACATCAGTGATGATCCTCAGTTCATCAGGGATGGTCCATAGTACATCAGGGATGGTCCATAGTACATCAGTGTTGATCCATATTACACCAGTGATGATCCATAGTACACCCGTGATGGCCCATAGTACATCAGTGATGATCCTCAGTACATCAGTGATGATCCACGGTACATTAGTGATGATCCACAGTACATCAGTGATGATCCATGGTACATCAGGGATGGTCCACAGTACATCAGTGATGATCCACAGTACATCAGGGATGGTCCACAGTACATCAGTGATGATCCATAGTACACCAGTGATAATACATAGTACATCAGTGATGGCTCATAGTACATCAGTGATGGCTCATAGTACATCAGTGATGATTCATAGTACATCAGTGATGATCCATAGTACATCAGTGATGGTCCATAGTACATCAGTGATGATCTATAGTACATCAGTGATGATCCACAGTACATCAGTGATGATCCAAAGTACATCAGTGATGATCCATAGTACACCAGTGATGATCCACAGTACATCAGTGATGGCCCATAGTACATCAGTGATGGCTCATAGTACATCAGTGATGATCCATAGTACATCAGTGATGATCCACAGTACATCAGTGATGATCCATAGTACACCAGTGATGGCCCATAGCACATCAGTGATGATCTATAGTACATCAGTGATGATCCTCAGTACATCAGGGATGGTCCATAGTACATCAGGGATGGTCCATAGTACATCAGTGTTGATCCATAGTACACCAGTGATGATCCATAGTACACCCGTGATGGTCCATAGTACATCAGTGATGATCCTCAGTACATCAGTGATGATCCACGGTACATTAGTGATGATCCACAGTACATCAGTGATGATCCACGGTACATCAGGGATGGTCCACAGTACATCAGTGATGATCCACAGTACATCAGGGATGGTCCACAGTACATCAGTGATGATCCATAGTACATCAGTGATGATCCACAGTACATCAGTGATGATCCACAGTACATCAGGGTTGGTCCACAGTACATCAGGGATGGTCCATAGTACATCAGGGATGGTCCATAGTACATCAGTGTTGATCCATAGTACACCAGTGATGATCCATAGTACACCCGTGATGGTCCATAGTACATCAGTGATGATCCTCAGTACATCAGTGATGATCCACGGTACATTAGTGATGATCCACAGTACATCAGTGATGATCCACGGTACATCAGGGATGGTCCACAGTACATCAGTGATGATCCACAGTACATCAGGGATGGTCCACAGTACATCAGTGATGATCCATAGTACACCAGTGATAATCCATAGTACATCAGTGATGGCTCATTGTACATCAGTGATGATCCATAGTACATCAGTGATGATCCATAGTACATCTGTAATGATCCATAGTACATCAGTGATGATCCATAGTACATCAGTGATGATCCACAGTACATCAGTGATGATCCACAGTACATCAGGGTTGGTCCACAGTACATCAGGGATGGTCCACAGTACATCAGGGATGGTCCACAGTATATCAGTGATGATCCATAGTACAACAGTGATGATCCATTGTACACCAGTGATGATCCCTAGTACACCAGGGATGATCCACAGTACATCAGTGATGATCCACAGTACACCAGTGATGATCCACAGTACACCAGTGATGATCCATAGTACACCAGTGATGGCCCATAGTACACCAGTGATGGCCCATAGTACATCAGTGATGATCTATAGTACATCAGTAATGATCCACAGTACATCAGTGATGATCCACAGTACATCAGGGATGGTCCATAGTACATCAGGGATGGTCCATAGTACACCAGTGATGATCCATAGTACATCAGTGATGAACTATAGTACATCAGTGATGGCTCATAGTACATCAGTGATGATCCATAGTACACCAGTGATGGCCCATAGTACATCAGTGATGATCTATAGTACATCAGTGATGATCCTCAGTACATCAGGGATGGTCCATAGTACATCAGGGATGGTCCATAGTACATCAGTGTTGATCCATAGTACACCAGTGATGATCCATAGTACACCCGTGATGGCCCATAGTACATCAGTGATGATCCTCAGTACATCAGTGATGATCCACGGTACATTAGTGATGATCCACAGTACATCAGTGATGATCCATGGTACATCAGGGATGGTCCACAGTACATCAGTGATGATCCACAGTACATCAGGGATGGTCCACAGTACATCAGTGATGATCCATAGTACACCAGTGATAATCCATAGTACATCAGTGATGGCTCATAGTACATCAGTGATGGCTCATAGTACATCAGTGATGATCCATAGTACATCAGTGATGAGCCATAGTACATCTGTAATGATCCATAGTACATCAGTGATGATCCATAGTACATCAGTGATGATCCATAGTACATCAGTGATGATCCACAGTACATCAGTGATGATCCACAGTACATCAGGTTTGGTCCACAGTACATCAGGGATGGTCCACAGTACATCAGGGATGGTCCTCAGTATATCAGTGATGATCCATAGTACACCAGTGATGATCCATTGTACACCAGTGATGATCCATAGTACACCAGGGATGATCCACAGTACATCAGTGATGATCCACAGTACACCAGTGATGATCCATAGTACACCAGTGATGGCCCATAGTACACCAGTGATGGCCCATAGTACATCAGTGATGATCTATAGTACATCAGTAATGATCCACAGTACATCAGTGATGATCCACAGTACATCAGGGATGGTCCATAGTACATCAGGGATGGTCCATAGTGCACCAGTGATGATCCATAGTACATCAGTGATGAACTATAGTACATCAGTGATGATCCACAGTACACCAGTAATGATCCATAGTACACCAGTGATGATCCATAGTACACCAGTGATGGTCCATAGTACACCAGTGTCGATCTATAGTAGATCAGTGATGATCTATAGTTCATCCGTGATGATCCATTGTACATTAGTGATTGTCCACAGTACATCAGTGATGGTGCACAGTACATCAGTGATGATCCACAGTACATCAGTGATGGCTCATAGTACATCAGTGATGATCCATAGTACATCAGTGATGATCCACAGTACATCAGTGATGATCCATAGTACACCAGTGATGGCCCATAGTACATCAGTGATGATCTATAGTACATCAGTGATGATCCTCAGTACATCAGGGATGGTCCATAGTACATCAGGGATGGTCCATAGTACATCAGTGTTGATCCATAGTACACCAGTGATGATCCATAGTACACCCGTGATGGCCCATAGTACATCAGTGATGATCCTCAGTACATCAGCGATGATCCACAGTACATTAGTGATGATCCACAGTACATCAGTGATGATCCACGGTACATCAGGGATGGTCCACAGTAGACTTGTGCACAACGGAAAAATTCGTTCCGTTTCGGTTCGTTTCTTTCCGGTCCTGTTGATTCGTAATCATTCGTAATTTTGCTAGACGGGATTTTTCGTGTTCGGACTCATTCGTATTTTTGCAAGCGACATTTTTCGTTGAATTTTTTGTTGCTTTATAATTCGTACTTTCGGTAGAGTACGTTGTTTTTCGTTAATTCTGGACACAACTCCTACTTTCGTAACTTTTTTTGGGTTCGTACTTTCGGTAGAGTACGTTGTTTTTCGTTGATTCTGGACACAACTCCTACTTTCTTAACTTTTTTTGGGTTCGTTGATTCGTAATTTTCCGTGTCTCTCTCACAACGACGCTGCCTATTATGCCTAATGTGCTTCGAATGGATTTGTACTTTTCTAAATACATTGCGGTTATTTGTAACGATTCGAAATCTCGTATTTTACTTTCGTTTTTAACATGCGGCTATAGGCTCCGCCCCTGTACACCATTTTGAGAGGGTTCAGCACGGTGAGGGAGAAGCAGAGAGCAGAGCAGAGTGTTATTGTGCTTCGAATGGATTCGAAATCTCGTATTTTACTTTCGTTTTTTACATGCGGCTATAACCTCTGCCCCTGTACACCATTTTGAGAGGGAGTTCAGCACGGTGTGGGAGAAGCAGAGAGCAGAGCAGAGTGAGTGTTATTGTGCTTCGTATGGATTCGTACATTCGTAACTTTTTCATAACGAATTATGCCGAAGACATTCGGGCATTCGCTATTTGCGGTATAATTTATTTCGGATTCGGTCTTATTCGTAATTGCTTTGTTCGGAAATTCGAATGCTTCCGAATGTCCGAAAGTTGCTAAATTCGGACGAATTTCAATTCGTTACGAAACGAATTGCACAAGCCTAATCCACAGTACACCAGTGATGATCCATAGTACACCCGTGATGGCCCATAGTACATCAGTGATGATCCTCAGTACATCAGTGATGATCCACGGTACATTAGTGATGATCCACAGTACATCAGTGATGATCCACGGTACATCAGGGATGGTCCACAGTACAACAGTGATGATCCACGGTACATCAGTGATGATCCACAGTACATCAGTGATGATCCACAGTACATCAGGGTTGGTCCACAGTACATCAGGGATGGTCCACAGTACATCAGTGATGATCCATAGTACAACAGTGATGATCCTCAGTACATCAGTGATGATCCACTGTACATCAGTGATGATCTATAGTACATCAGTGATGATCCATAGTACATCAGTGATGATCCTTAGTACATCAGTGATGATCCACAGTACATCAGTGATGATCCACATTACATCAGGGATGGTCCACAGTACATCAGTGATGATCCATAGTACACCAGTGATGATCCATAGTACATCAGTGATGATCCATAGTACATCAGTGATGATCCATAGTACACCAGTGATGATCCACAGTACATCAGTGATGGCCCATAGTATATCAGTGATGGCTCATAGTACATCAGTGATGATCCATAGTACATCAGTGATGATCCACAGTACATCAGTGATGATCCATAGTACACCAGTGATGGCCCATAGAACATCAGTGATGATCTATAGTACATCAGTGATGATCCTCAATACATCAGGGATGGTCCATAGTACATCAGGGATGGTCCATAGTACATCAGTGTTGATCCATAGTACACCAGTGATGATCCATAGTACACCCGTGATGGCCCATAGTACATCAGTGATGATCCTCAGTACATCAGTGATGATCCACGGTACATTAGTGATGATCCACAGTACAACAGTGATGATCCACGGTACATCAGGGATGGTCCACAGTACATCAGTGATGATCCACAGTACATCAGGGATGGTCCACAGTACATCAGTGATGATCCATAGTACATCAGTGATGATCCACAGTACATCAGTGATGATCCACAGTACATCAGTGATGATCCACAGTACATCAGGGTTGGTCCACAGTACATCAGGGATGGTCCACAGTACATCAGTGATGATCCATAGTACAACAGTGATGATCCTCAGTACATCAGTGATGATCCACAGTACATCAGTGATGATCTATAGTACATCAGTGATGATCCACAGTACATCAGTGATGATCCACAGTACATCAGGGATGGTCCACAGTACATCAGTGATGATCCATAGTACACCAGTGATGATCCATAGTACACCTGTGATGGCCCATAGTACATCAGTGAGGATCCTCAGTACATCAGTGATGATCCACGGTACATTAGTGATGATCCACAGTACATCAGTGATGATCCACGGTACATCAGGGATGGTCCACAGTACATCAGTGATGATCCATAGTACATCAGTGATGATCCATAGTACATCAGTGATGATCCATAGTACATCAGTGATGATCCATAGTACACCAGTGATGATCCACAGTACATCAGTGATGGCCCATAGTACATCAGTGATGGCTCATAGTACATCAGTGATGATCCATAGTACATCAGTGATGAACCACAGTACATCAGTGATGATCCATAGTACACCAGTGATGGCCCATAGTACATCAGTGATGATCTATAGTACATCAGTGATGATCCTCAGTACATCAGGGATGGTCCATAGTACATCAGGGATGGTCCATAGTACATCAGTGTTGATCCATAGTACACCAGTGATGATCCATAGTACACCCGTGATGGCCCATAGTACATCAGTGATGATCCTCAGTACATCAGTGATGATCCTAGGTACATTAGTGATGATCCACAGTACATCAGTGATGATCCACGGTACATCAGGGATGGTCCACAGTACATCAGTGATGATCCACAGTACATCAGGGATGGTCCACAGTACATCAGTGATGATCCATAGTACATCAGTGATGATCCACAGTACATCAGTGAAGATCCACAGTACATCAGGGTTGGTCCACAGTACATCAGGGATGGTCCACAGTACATCAGTGATGATCCATAGTACAACAGTGATGATCCTCAGTACATCAGTGATGATCCACAGTACATCAGTGATGATCTATAGTACATCAGTGATGATCCATAGTACATCAGTGATGATCCTTAGTACATCAGTGATGATCCACAGTACATCAGTGATGATCCACAGTACATCAGGGATGGTCCAGAGTACATCAGTGATGATCCATAGTACACCAGTGATGATCCATAGTACATCAGTGATGATCCATAGTACATCAGTGATGATCCATAGTACATCAGTGATGATCCATAGTACACCAGTGATGATCCACAGTACATCAGTGATGGCCCATAGTACATCAGTGATGGCTCATAGTACATCAGTGATGATCCATAGTACATCAGTGATGATCCACAGTACATCAGTGATGATCCATAGTACACCAGTGATGGCCCATAGTACATCAGTGATGATCTATAGTACATCAGTGATGATCCTCAGTACATCAGGGATGGTCCATAGTACATCAGGGATGGTCCATAGTACATCAGTGTTGATCCATAGTACACCAGTGATGATCCATAGTACACCCGTGATGGCCCATAGTACATCAGTGATGATCCTCAGTACATCAGTGATGATCCACGGTACATTAGTGATGATCCACAGTACATCAGTGATGATCCACAGTACATCAGGGATGGTCCACAGTACATCAGTGATGATCCACTGTACATCAGGGATGGTCCACAGTACATCAGTGATGATCCATAGTACACCAGTGATAATCCATAGTACATCAGTGATGGCTCATAGTACATCAGTGATGGCTCATAGTACATCAGTGATGATCCATAGTACATCAGTCATGATCCATAGTACATCTGTAATGATCCATAGTACATCAGTGATGATCCATAGTACATCAGTGATGATCCACAGTACATCAGTGATGATCCACAGTACATCAGGGTTGGTCCACAGTACATCAGGGATGGTCCACAGTACATCAGTGATGATCCATAGTACACCAGTGATGGCCCATAGTACATCAGTGATGATCTATAGTACATCAGTGATGATTCATAGTACATCAGTGATGATCCATAGTACATCAGTGATGGCCCATAGTACATCAGTGATGATCTATAGTACATCAGTGATGATCCACAGTATATCAGTGATGATCCATAGTACATCAGTGATGATCCATAGTACACCAGTGATGATCCACAGTACATCAGTGATGGCCCATTGTACATCAGTGATGGCACATAGTACATCAGTGATGGCTCATAGTACATCAGTGATGATCCACAGTACATCAGTGATGATCCATAGTACACCAGTGATGGCCCATAGTACATCAGTGATGATCTATAGTACATCAGTGATGATCCTCAGTACATCAGGGATGGTCCATAGTACATCAGGGATGGTCCATAGTACATCAGTGTTGATCCATAGTACACCAGTGATGATCCATAGTACACCCGTGATGGCCCATAGTACATCAGTGATGATCCTCAGTACATCAGTGATGATCCACGGTACATTAGTGATGATCCACAGTACATCAGTGATGATCCACGGTACATCAGGGATGGTCCACAGTACATCAGTGATGATCCACAGTACATCAGGGATGGTCCACAGTACATCAGTGATGATCCATAGTACATCAGTGATGATCCACAGTACATCAGTGATGATCCACAGTACATCAGGGTTGGTCCACAGTACATCAGGGATGGTCCACAGTACATCAGTGATGATCCATAGTACAACAGTGATGATCCTCAGTACATCAGTGATGATCCACAGTACATCAGTGATGATCTATAGTACATCAGTGATGATCCATAGTACATCAGTGATGATCCTTAGTACATCAGTGATGATCCACAGTACATCAGTGATGATCCACAGTACATCAGGGATGGTCCACAGTACATCAGTGATGATCCATAGTACACCAGTGATGATCCATAGTACATCAGTGATGATCCATAGTACACCAGTGATGATCCACAGTACATCAGTGATGGCCCATAGCACATCAGTGATGGCTCATAGTACATCAGTGATGATCCATAGTACATCAGTGACGATCCACAGTACATCAGTGATGATCCATAGTACACCAGTGATGGCCCATAGTACATCAGTGATGATCTATAGTACATCAGTGATGATCCTCAGTACATCAGGGATGGTCCATAGTACATCAGGGATGGTCCATAGTACATCAGTGTTGATCCATAGTACACCAGTGATGATCCATAGTACACCCATGATGGCCCATAGTACATCAGTGATGATCCTCAGTACATCAGTGATGATCCACGGTACATTAGTGATGATCCACAGTACATGAGTGATGATCCACGGTACATCAGGATTGGTCCACAGTACATCAGTGATGATCCACAGTACATCAGGGATGGTCCACAGTACATCAGTGATGATCCATAGTACACCAGTGATAATCCATAGTACATCAGTGATGGCTCATAGTACATCAGTGATGGCTCATAGTACATCAGTGATGATCCATAGTACATCAGTGATGATCCATAGTACATCAGTGATGATCCATAGTACATCAGTGATGATCCATAGTACATCAGTGATGATCCACAGTACATCAGTGATGATCCACAGCACTTTAGGGTTGGTCCACAATACATCAGGGATGGTCCACAGTACATCAGGGATGGTCCACAGTACATCAGTGATGATCCATAGTACACCAGTGATGGCCCATAGTACATCAGTGATGATCTATAGTACATCAGTGATGATTCATAGTACATCAGTGATGATCCATAACACATCAGTGATGGCCCATAGTACATCAGTGATGATCTATAGTACATCAGTGATGATCCACAGTACATCAGTGATGATCTATAGTACATCAGTGATGATCCTCAGTACATCAGGGATGGTCCATAGTACATCAGTGTTGATCCATAGTACACCAGTGATGATCCATAGTACACCCGTGATGGCCCATAGTACATCAGTGATGATCCTCAGTACATCAGTGATGATCCACGGTACATTAGTGATGATCCACAGTACATCAGTGATGATCCACGGTACATTAGGGATGGTCCACAGTACATCAGTGATGATCCACAGTACATCAGGGATGGTCCACAGTACATCAGTGATGATCCATAGTACACCAGTGATGATCCATAGTACATCAGTGATGATCCATAGTACACCAGTGATGATCCACAGTACATCAGTGATGGCCCATAGCACATCAGTGATGGCTCATAGTACATCAGTGATGATCCATAGTACATCAGTGATGATCCACAGTACATCAGTGATGATCCATAGTACACCAGTGATGGCCCATATTACATCAGTGATGATCTATAGTACATCAGTGATGATCCTCAGTACATCAGGGATGGTCCATAGTACATCAGGGATGGTCCATAGTACATCAGTGTTGATCCATAGTACACCAGTGATGATCCATAGTACACCCATGATGGCCCATAGTACATCAGTGATGATCCTCAGTACATCAGTGATGATCCACGGTACATTAGTGATGATCCACAGTACATGAGTGATGATCCACGGTACATCAGGATTGGTCCACAGTACATCAGTGATGATCCACAGTACATCAGGGATGGTCCACAGTACATCAGTGATGATCCATAGTACACCAGTGATAATCCATAGTACATCAGTGATGATCCACAGCACTTTAGGGTTGGTCCACAGTACATCAGGGATGGTCCACAGTACATCAGGGATGGTCCACAGTACATCAGTGATGATCCATAGTACACCAGTGATGGCCCATAGTACATCAGTGATGATCTATAGTACATCAGTGATGATTCATAGTACATCAGTGATGATCCATAGTACATCAGTGATGGCCCATAGTACATCAGTGATGATCTATAGTACATCAGTGATGATCCACAGTACATCAGTGATGATCTATAGTACATCAGTGATGATCCTCAGTACATCAGGGATGGTCCATAGTACATCAGGGATGGTCCATAGTACATCAGTGTTGATCCATAGTACACCAGTGATGATCCATAGTACACCCGTGATGGCCCATAGTACATCAGTGATGATCCTCAGTACATCAGTGATGATCCACGGTACATTAGTGATGATCCACAGTACATCAGTGATGATCCACGGTACATTAGGGATGGTCCACAGTACATCAGTGATGATCCACAGTACATCAGGGATGGTCCACAGTACATCAGTGATGATCCATAGTACATCAGTGATGATCCATAGTACATCTGTAATGATCCATAGTACATCAGTGATGATTCATAGTACATCAGTGATGATCCACAGTACATCAGTGATGATCCACAGTACATCAGGGTTGGTCCACAGTACATCAGGGATGGTCCACAGTACATCAGTGATGATCCATAGTACACCAGTGATGGCCCATAGTACATCAGTGATGATCTATAGTACATCAGTGATGATTCATAGTACATCAGTGATGATCCATAGTACATCAGTGATGGCCCATAGTACATCAGTGATGATCTATAGTACATCAGTGATGATCCACAGTACATCAGTGAGATCCATAGTACATCAGTGATGATCCATAGTACACCAGTGATGATCCACAGTACATCAGTGATGGCCCATAGTACATCAGTGATGGCTCATAGTACATCAGTGATGATCCATAGTACATCAGTGATGATCCACAGTACATCAGTGATGATCCATAGTACACCAGTGATGGCCCATAGTACATCAGTGATGATCTATAGTACATCAGTGATGATCCTCAGTACATCAGGGATGGTCCATAGTACATCAGGGATGGTCCATAGTACATCAGTGTTGATCCATAGTACACCAGTGATGATCCATAGTACACCCGTGATGGCCCATAGTACATCAGTGATGATCCTCAGTACATCAGTGATGATCCACGGTACATTAGTGATGATCCACAGTACATCAGTGATGATCCACGGTACATCAGGGATGGTCCACAGTACATCAGTGATGATCCACAGTACATCAGGGATGGTCCACAGTACATCAGTGATGATCCATAGTACATCAGTGATGATCCACAGTACATCAGTGATGATCCACAGTACATCAGGGTTGGTCCACAGTACATCAGGGATGGTCCACAGTACATCAGTGATGATCCATAGTACAACAGTGATGATCCTCAGTACATCAGTGATGATCCACAGTACATCAGTGATGATCTATAGTACATCAGTGATGATCCATAGTACATCAGTGATGATCCTTAGTACATCAGTGATGATCCACAGTACATCAGTGATGATCCACAGTACATCAGGGATGGTCCACAGTACACCAGTGATGATCTATAGTACATCAGTGATGATCTATAGTTCATCAGTGATGATCCATTGTACATTAGTGATGGTCCACAGTACATCAGTGATGGTGCACAGTACATCAGTGATGATCCACAGTACATCAGTGATGGCCCATAGTACATCAGTGATGATCTATAGTACATCAGTAATGATCCTCAGTACATCAGGGATGGTCCATAGTACATCAGGGATGGTCCATAGTACATCAGGGATGGTCCATAGTACATCAGTGATGATCCATAGTACACCAGTGATGATCCATAGTACACCCGTGATGGCCCATAGTACATCAGTGATGATCCTCAGTAAATCAGTAATGATCCTCAGTACATCAGTGATTAATCAACAGTACATCAGTGATGATCCACAGTACATCAGTGATGATCCTCAGTACATCAGTGATGATCCATGGTACATCAGTGATAATCCACAGTACATCAGGGATGGTCCATAGTACATCACGGATGGTCCATAGTACATCAGTGATGATCCACATTACATCAGTGATGATCCATAGTACACCAGTGATGGCCCATAGTACATCAGTGATGATCTATAGTACACCAGTGATGATCCACAGTACATCAGTGATGATCCACAGTACATCAGGGATGGTCCATAGTACATTAGTGATGATCCATAGTACACCAGTGATGATCCATAGTACACCTGTGATGGCCCATAGTACATCAGTGATGATCCACAGTACATCGGTGATGATCCTCAGTACATCAGTGATGATCCACGGTACATCAGGGATGGTCCATAGTACATAAGTGATGATCCACAGTACATCAGTGATAATCCACAGTACATCAGTGATGATCCACAGTACATCAGGGATGGTCCATAGTACATCAGTGATGATCCATAGTACATCAGTGATGATCCATAGTACATCAGTGATGATCTATAGTACATCAGTGATGATCCATAGTACATCAGTGCTGATCCTCAGTACATCAGTGATGATCCACAGTACATCAGTGATGATCTATAGTACATCAGTGATGATCCACAGTACATCAGTGATGATCCACAGTACATCAGTGATGGTCCACAGCACATCAGTGATGATCCATAGTACACCAGTGATGATCCATAGTACAGCAGTGATGATCCATAGTACATCAGTGATGATCCATAGTACATTAGTGATGATCCATAGTACATTAGTGATGATCCATAGTACATTAGTGATGATCCATAGTACATCAGTGATGATCCATAGTACACCAGTGATGAACCACAGTACATCAGTGATGTCCCATAGTACATCAGTGATGGCTTATAGTACATCAGTGATGATTCATAGTACATCAGTGATGATCCACAGTACATCAGTGATGATCCATAGTACACCAGTGATGGCCCATAGTACATCAGTGATGATCTATAGTACATCAGTGATCATCCTCAGTACATCAGGGATGGTCCATAGTACATCAGGGATGGTCCATAGTACATCAGGGATGGTCCATAGTACATCAGTGATGATCCATAGTACACCCGTGATGGCCCATAGTACATCAGTGATGATCCACGGTACATCAGTGATGATCCACAGTACATCAGGTATGATCCACAGTACATCAGTGATGATCCATAGTACACCAGTGATGATCCATAGTACACCAGTGATGGCTCATAGAACATCAGTGATGATCCATAGTACATCAGTGATGATCCTCAGTACATCAGTGATGATCCACAGTACATCAGTGATGATCCACAGTACACCAGTGATGGCCCATAGTACATCAGTGATGATCCATAGTACATCAGTGATGATCCATAGTACATCAGTGATGATCCATAGTACATCAGTGATGATCCATAGTACACAAGTGATGGCCCATAGTACACCAGTGATGGCCCATAGTACATCAGTGATGGCCCATAGTACATCAGTGATGATCTATAGTACATCAGTGATGATCCACAGTACATCAGTGATGATCCACAGTACATCAGGGATGGTCCACAGTACATCAGTGATGATCCACAGTACATCAGGGATGGTCCACAGTATATCAGTGATGATCCATAGTACACCAGTGATGATCCATTGTACACCAGTGATGATCCATAGTACACCAGGGATGATCCACAGTACATCAGTGATGATCCACAGTACACCAGTGATGATCCATAGTACACCAGTGATGGCCCATAGTACACCAGTGATGGCCCATAGTACACCAGTGATGGCCCATAGTACATCAGTGATGATCTATAGTACATTAGTAATGATCCACAGTACATCAGTGATGATCCACAGTACATCAGGGATGGTCCATAGTACATCAGGGATGGTCCATAGTACACCAGTGATGATCCATAGTACATCAGTGATGAACTATAGTACATCAGTGATGATCCACAGTACAACAGTAATGATCCATAGTACACCAGTGATGATCCATAGTACACCAGTGATGGTCCATAGTACACCAGTGATGATCTATAGTACATCAGTGATGATCTATAGTTCATCAGTGATGATTCATTGTACATTAGTGATGGTCCACAGTACATCAGTGATGGTGCACAGTACATCAGTGATGATCCACAGTACATCAGTGATGGCCCATAGTACATCAGTGATGATCTATAGTACATCAGTAATGATCCTCAGTACATCAGGGATGGTCCATAGTACATCAGGGATGGTCCATAGTACATCAGTGATGATCCATAGTACACCAGTGATGATCCATAGTACACCCGTGACGGCCCATAGTACATCAGTGATGATCCTCAGTAAATCAGTAATGATCCACAGTAAATCAGTGATTAATCAACAGTACATCAATGATGATCCTCAGTATATCAGTGATGATCCTCAGTACATCAGTGATGATCCATGGTACATCAGTGATAATCCACAGTACATCAGGGATGGTCCATAGTACATCACGGATGGTCCATAGTACATCAGTGATGATCCATATTACATCAGTGATGATCCATAGTACACCAGTGATGGCCCATAGTACATCAGTGATGATCTATAGTACACCAGTGATGATCCACAGTACATCAGTGATGATCCACAGTACATCAGGGATGGTCCATAGTACATCAGTGATGATCCATAGTACACAAGTGATGATCCATAGTACACCTGTGATGGCCCATAGTACATCAGTGATGATCCACAGTACATCGGTGATTATCCTCAGTACATCGGTGATGATCCTCAGTACATCAGTGATGATCCACGGTACATCAGGGATGGTCCATAGTACATCAGGGATGGTCCATAGTACACCAGTGATGATCCATAGTACACCCGTGATGGCCCATAGTACATCAGTGATGATCCTCAGTAAATCAGTAATGATCCTCAGTACATCAGTGATTAATCAACAGTACATCAGTGATGATCCACAGTACATCAGTGATGATCCTCAGTACATCAGTGATGATCCATGGTACATCAGTGATAATCCACAGTACATCAGGGATGGTCCATAGTACATCACGGATGGTCCATAGTACATCAGTGATGATCCACATTACATCAGTGATGATCCATAGTACACCAGTGATGGCCCATAGTACATCAGTGATGATCTATAGTACTCCAGTGATGATCCACAGTACATCAGTGATGATCCACAGTACATCAGGGATGGTCCATAGTACATTAGTGATGATCCATAGTACACCAGTGATGATCCATAGTACACCTGTGATGGCCCATAGTACATCAGTGATGATCCACAGTACATCGGTGATGATCCTCAGTACATCGGTGATGATCCTCAGTACATCAGTGATGATCCACGGTACATCAGGGATGGTCCATAGTACATCAGTGATGATCCACAGTACATCAGTGATAATCCACAGTACATCAGTGATGATCCACAGTACATCAGGGATGGTCCATAGTACATCAGTGATGATCCATAGTACATCAGTGATGATCCATAGTACATCAGTGATGATCTATAGTACATCAGTGATGATCCATAGTACATCAGTGCTGATCCTCAGTACATCAGTGATGATCCACAGTACATCAGTGATGATCTATAGTACATCAGTGATGATCCACAGTACATCAGTGATGATCCACAGTACATCAGTGATGGTCCACAGCACATCAGTGATGATCCATAGTACACCAGTGATGATCCATAGTACAGCAGTGATGATCCATAGTACATCAGTGATGATCCATAGTACATTAGTGATGATCCATAGTACATTAGTGATGATCCATAGTACATTAGTGATGATCCATAGTACATCAGTGATGATCCATAGTACACCAGTGATGAACCACAGTACATCAGTGATGTCCCATAGTACATCAGTGATGGCTCATAGTACATCAGTGATGATTCATAGTACATCAGTGATGATCCACAGTACATCAGTGATGATCCATAGTACACCAGTGATGGCCCATAGTACATCAGTGATGATATATAGTACATCAGTGATCATCCTCAGTACATCAGGGATGGTCCATAGTACATCAGGGATGGTCCATAGTACATCAGGGATGGTCCATAGTACATCAGTGATGATCCATAGTACACCCATGATGGCCCATAGTACATCAGTGATGATCCACGGTACATCAGTGATGATCCACAGTACATCAGTGATGATCCACAGTACATCAGGTATGATCCACAGTACATCAGTGATGATCCATAGTACACCAGTGATGATCCATAGTACACCAGTGATGGCTCATAGAACATCAGTGATGATCCATAGTACATCAGTGATGATCCTCAGTACATCAGTGATGATCCACAGTACATCAGTGATGATCCACAGTACACCAGTGATGGCCCATAGTACATCAGTGATGATCCATAGTACATCAGTGATGATCCATAGTACATCAGTGATGATCCATCGTACATCAGTGATGATCCATAGTACACAAGTGATGGCCCATAGTACACCAGTGATGGCCCATAGTACACCAGTGATGGCCCATAGTACATCAGTGATGGCCCATAGTACATCAGTGATGATCTATAGTACATCAGTGATGATCCACAGTACATCAGTGATGATCCACAGTACATCAGGGATGGTCCACAGTACATCAGTGATGATCCACAGTACATCAGGGATGGTCCACAGTATATCAGTGATGATCCATAGTACACCAGTGATGATCCATTGTACACCAGTGATGATCCATAGTACACCAGGGATGATCCACAGTACATCAGTGATGATCCACAGTACACCAGTGATGATCCATAGTACACCAGTGATGGCCCATAGTACACCAGTGATGGCCCATAGTACACCAGTGATGGCCCATAGTACATCAGTGATGATCTATAGTACATTAGTAATGATCCACAGTACATCAGTGATGATCCACAGTACATCAGGGATGGTCCATAGTACATCAGGGATGGTCCATAGTACACCAGTGATGATCTATAGTACATCAGTGATGAACTATAGTACATCAGTGATGATCCACAGTACAACAGTAATGATCCATAGTACACCAGTGATGATCCATAGTACACCAGTGATGGTCCATAGTACACCAGTGATGATCTATAGTACATCAGTGATGATCTATAGTTCATCAGTGATGATTCATTGTACATTAGTGATGGTCCACAGTAGATCAGTGATGGTGCACAGTACATCAGTGATGATCCACAGTACATCAGTGATGGCCCATAGTACATCAGTGATGATCTATAGTACATCAGTAATGATCCTCAGTACATCAGGGATGGTCCATAGTACATCAGGGATGGTCCATAGTACATCAGTGATGATCCATAGTACACCAGTGATGATCCATAGTACACCCGTGACGGCCCATAGTACATCAGTAATGATCCTCAGTAAATCAGTAATGATCCACAGTAAATCAGTGATTAATCAACAGTACATCAGTGATGATCCTCAGTACATCAGTGATGATCCTCAGTACATCAGTGATGATCCATGGTACATCAGTGATAATCCACAGTACATCAGGGATGGTCCATAGTACATCACGGATGGTCCATAGTACATCAGTGATGATCCATATTACATCAGTGATGATCCATAGTACACCAGTGATGGCCCATAGTACATCAGTGATGATCTATAGTACACCAGTGATGATCCACAGTACATCAGTGATGATCCACAGTACATCAGGGATGGTCCATAGTACATCAGTGATGATCCATAGTACACAAGTGATGATCCATAGTACACCTGTGATGGCCCATAGTACATCAGTGATGATCCACAGTACATCGGTGATGATCCTCAGTACATCGGTGATGATCCTCAGTACATCAGTGATGATCCACGGTACATCAGGGATGGTCCATAGTACATCAGTGATGATCCACAGTACATCAGTGATGATCCACAGTACATCAGTGATGATCCACAGTACATCAGTGATGATCCATAGTACATCAGTGATGATCTATAGTACATCAGTGATGATCCATAGTACATCAGTGATGATCCTCAGTACATCAGTGATGATCCACAGTACATCAGTGATGATCCATAGTACACCAGTGATGATCCATAGTACACCAGTGATGATCAATAGTACATCAGTGATGATCCATAGTACATTAGTGATGATCCATAGTACATAAGTGATGATCCATAGTACATTAGTGATGATCCATAGTACATCAGTGATGATCCATAGTACACCAGTGATGATCCACAGTACATCAGTGATGTCCCATAGTACATCAGTGATGATTCATAGTACATCAGTGATGATCCACAGTACATCAGTGATGATCTATAGTACATCAGTGATGATCCTCAGTACATCAGGGATGGTCCATAGTACATCAGGGATGGTCCATAGTACATCAGGGATGGTCCATAGTATATCAGTGATGATCCATAGTACACCCGTGATGGCCCATAGTACATTAGTGATGATCCATAGTACATTAGTGATGATCCATAGTACATCAGTGATGATCCATAGTACACCAGTGATGATCCACAGTACATCAGTGATGTCCCATAGTACATCAGTGATGGCTCATAGTACATCAGTGATGATTCATAGTACACCAGTGATGATCCACAGTACATCATTGATGATCCATAGTACACCAGTGATGATCCATAGTACACCAGTGATGGCCCATAGTACACCAGTGATGGCCCATAGTACACCAGTGATGGCCCATAGTACATCAGTGATGATCTATAGTACATCAGTGATGATCCACAGTACATCAGTGATGATCCACAGTACATCAGGGATGGTCCATAGTACATCAGGGATGGTCCATAGTACATCATTGATGATCCATAGTACACCAGTGATGATCCATAGTACACCAGTGATGGCCCATAGTACACCAGTGATGGCCCATAGTACACCAGTGATGGCCCATAGTACATCAGTGATGATCTATAGTACATAAGTGATGATCCATAGTACATCAGTGATGATCTATAGTACATCAGTGATGATCCATAGTACATCAGTGATAATCCACAGTACATCAGTGATGATCCACAGTACATCAGTGATGATCCATAGTACATCAGTGATGATCTATAGTACATCAGTGATGATCCATAGTACATCAGTGATGATCCTCAGTACATCAGTGATGATCCACAGTACATCAGTGATGATCTATAGTACATCAGTGATGATCCATAGTACATCAGTGATGATCCCTAGTACATCAGTGATGATCCACAGTACATCAGTGATGATCCACAGTACATCAGGGATGGTCCACAGTACATCAGTGATGATCCATAGTACACCAGTGATGATCCAGAGTACATCAGTGATGATCCATAGTACATCAGTGATGATCCATAGTACATCAGTGATGATCCATAGTACACCAGTGATGATCCACAGTACATCAGTGATGGCCCATAGTACATCAGTGATGGCTCATAGTACATCAGTGATGATCCATAGTACATCAGTGAGGATCCACAGTACATCAGTGATGATCCATAGTACACCAGTGCTGGCCCATAGTACATCAGTGATGATCTATAGTACATCAGTGATGATCCTCAGTACATCAGGGATGGTCCATAGTACATCAGGGATGGTCCATAGTACATCAGTGATGACCATAGTACACCAGTGATGATCCATAGTACACCCATGATGGCCCATAGTACATCAATGATGATCCTCAGTACATCAGTGATGATCCACGGTACATTAGTGATGATCCACAGTACATCAGTGATGATCCACGGGACATCAGCGATGGTCCACAGTACATCAGTGATGATCCACAGTACATCAGGGATGGTCCACAGTACATCAGTGATGATCCATAGTACACCAGTGATAATCCATAGTACATCAGTGATGGCTCATAGTACATCAGTGATGATCCATAGTACATCAGTGATGATCCATAGTACATCAGTGATGATCCATAGTACATCAGTGATGATCCACAGTACATCAGTGATGATCCACAGTACATCAGGGTTGGTCCACAGTACATCAGGGATGGGCCACAGTACATCAGTGATGATCCATAGTACATCAGTAATGATCCTCAGTACATCAGTGATGATCCACAGTACATCAGTGATGATCTATAGTACATCAGTGATGATCCATAGTACATCAGTGATGATCCTTAGTACATCAGTGATGATCTATAGTACATCAGTGATGATCCTCAGTACATCAGGGATGGTCCATAGTACATCAGGGATGGTCCATAGTACATCAGGGATGGTCCATAGTACATCAGTGATGATCTATAGTACATCAGTGATGATCCTCAGTACATCAGGGATGGTCCATAGTACATCAGTGATGATCCATAGTACACCAGTGATGATCCATAGTACACCCGTGATGGCCCATGGTACATCAGTGATGATCCACTGTACATCAGTGATGATCCTCAGTACATCAGTGATGATCCACGGTACATCAGTGATGATCCACGGTACATCAGTGATGATCCACAGTACATCAGGGATGGTCCACAGTACATCAGTGATGGCCCATAGTACATCAGTGATGATCTATAGTACATCAGTAATGATCCTCAGTACATCAGGGATGGTCCATAGTACATCAGGGATGGTCCATAGTACATCAGGGATGGTCCATAGTACATCAGTGATGATCCATAGTACACCAGTGATGATCCATAGTACACCCGTGATGGCCCATAGTACATCAGTGATGATCCTCAGTAAATCAGTAATGATCCACAGTAAATCAGTGATTAATCAACAGTACATCAGTGATGATCCACAGTACATCAGTGATGATCCTCAGTACATCAGTGATGATCCATGGTACATCAGTGATAATCCACAGTACATCAGGGATGGTCCATAGTACATCACGGATGGTCCATAGTACATCAGTGATGATCCACATTACAACAGTGATGATCCATAGTACACCAGTGATGGCCCATAGTACATCAGTGATGATCTATAGTACACCAGTGATGATCCACAGTACATCAGTGATGATCCACAGTACATCAGGGATGGTCCATAGTACATTAGTGATGATCCATAGTACACCAGTGATGATCCATAGTACACCTGTGATGGCCCATAGTACATCAGTGATGATCCACAGTACATCGGTGATGATCCTCAGTACATCGGTGATGATCCTCAGTACATCAGTGATGATCCACGGTACATCAGGAATGGTCCATAGTACATCAGTGATGATCCACAGTACATCAGTGATAATCCACAGTACACCAGTGATGATCCACAGTACATCAGTGATGATCTATAGTTCATCAGTGATGATCCATTGTACATTAGTGATGGTCCACAGTACATCAGTGATGGTGCACAGTACATCAGTGATGATCCTCAGTACATCGGTGATGATCCTCAGTACATCGGTGATGATCCACGGTACATCAGGAATGGTCCATAGTACAACAGTGATGATCCTCAGTACATCAGTGATGATCCACAGTACATCAGTGATGATCTATAGTACATCAGTGATGATCCACAGTACATCAGTGATGATCCACAGTACATCAGGGATGGTCCACAGTACATCAGTGATGATCCATAGTACACCAGTGATGATCCATAGTACACCCGTGATGGCCCATAGTACATCAGTGATGATCCTCAGTACATCAGTGATGATCCACGGTACATTAGTGATGATCCACAGTACATCAGTGATGATCCACGGTACATCAGGGATGGTCCACAGTACATCAGTGATGATCCATAGTACATCAGTGATGATCCATAGTACATCAGTGATGATCCATAGTACACCAGTGATGATCCGCACTACATCAGTGATGGCCCATAGTACATCAGTGATGGCTCATAGTACATCAGTGATGATCCATAGTACATCAGTGATGAACCACAGTACATCAGTGATGATCCATAGTACACCAGTGATGGCCCATAGTACATCAGTGATGATCTATAGTACATCAGTGATGATCCTCAGTACATCAGGGATGGTCCATAGTACATCAGGGATGGTCCATAGTACATCAGTGTTGATCCATAGTACACCAGTGATGATCCATAGTACACCCGTGATGGCCCATAGTACATCAGTGATGATCCTCAGTACATCAGTGATGATCCACGGTACATTAGTGATGATCCACAGTACATCAGTGATGATCCACGGTACATCAGGGATGGTCCACAGTACATCAGTGATGATCCACAGTACATCAGGGATGGTCCACAGTACATCAGTGATGATCCATAGTACATCAGTGATGATTCACAGTACATCAGTGAAGATCCACAGTACATCAGGGTTGGTCCACAGTACATCAGGGATGGTCCACAGTACATCAGTGATGATCCATAGTACAACAGTGATGATCCTCAGTACATCAGTGATGATTCACAGTACATCAGTGATGATCTATAGTACATCAGTGATGATCCATAGTACATCAGTGATGATCCTTAGTACATCAGTGATGATCCACAGTACATCAGTGATGATCCACAGTACATCAGGGATGGTCCACAGTACATCAGTGATGATCCATAGTACACCAGTGATGATCCATAGTACATCAGTGATGATCCATAGTACATCAGTGATGATCCATAGTACACCAGTGATGATCCACAGTACATCAGTGATGGCCCATAGTACATCAGTGATGGCTCATAGTACATCAGTGATGATCCATAGTACATCAGTGATGATCCACAGTACATCAGTGATGATCCATAGTACACCAGTGATGGCCCATAGTACATCAGTGATGATCTATAGTACATCAGTGATGATTCTCAGTACATCAGGGATGGTCCATAGTACATCAGGGATGGTCCATAGTACATCAGTGTTGATCCATAGTACACCAGTGATGATCCATAGTACACCCGTGATGGCCCATAGTACATCAGTGATGATCCTCAGTACATCAGTGATGATCCACGGTACATTAGTGATGATCCACAGTACATCAGTGATGATCCACGGTACATCAGGGATGGTCCACAGTACATCAGTGATGATCCACAGTACATCAGGGATGGTCCACAGTACATCAGTGATGATCCATAGTACACCAGTGATAATCCATAGTACATCAGTGATGGCTCATAGTACATCAGTGATGGCTCATAGTACATCAGTGATGATCCATAGTACATCAGTGATGATCCATAGTACATCTGTAATGATCCATAGTACATCAGTGATGATCCATAGTACATCAGTGAAGATCCACAGTACATCAGTGATGATCCGCAGTACATCAGGGTTGGTCCACAGTACATCAGGGATGGTCCACAGTACATCAGTGATGATCCATAGTACACCAGTGATGGCCCATAGTACATCAGTGATGATCTATAGTACATCAGTGATGATTCATAGTACATCAGTGATGATCCATAGTACATCAGTGATGGCCCATAGTACATCAGTGATGATCTATAGTACAACAGTGATGATCCACAGTACATCAGTGATGATCCATAGTACATCAGTGATGATCCATAGTACACCAGTGATGATCCACAGTACATCAGTGATGGCCCATAGTACATCAGTGATGGCTCATAGTACATCAGTGATGATCCATAGTACATCAGTGATGATCCACAGTACATCAGTGATGATCCATAGTACACCAGTGATGGCCCATAGTACATCAGTGATGATCTATAGTACATCAGTGATGATCCTCAGTACATCAGGGATGGTCCATAGTACATCAGGGATGGTCCATAGTACATCAGTGTTGATCCATAGTACACCAGTGATGATCCATAGTACACCCGTGATGGTCCACAGTACATCAGTGATGATCCACAGTACATCAGGGATGGTCCACAGTACATCAGTGATGATCCATAGTACATCAGTGATGATTCACAGTACATCAGTGAAGATCCACAGTACATCAGGGTTAGTCCACAGTACATCAGGGATGGTCCACAGTACATCAGTGATGATCCATAGTACAACAGTGATGATCCTCAGTACATCAGTGATGATCCACAGTACATCAGTGATGATCTATAGTACATCAGTGATGATCCATAGTACATCAGTGATGATCCTTTGTACATCAGTGATGATCCACAGTACATCAGTGATGATCCACAGTACATCAGGGATGGTCCACAGTACATCAGTGATGATCCATAGTACACCAGTGATGATCCATAGTACATCAGTGATGATCCATAGTACATCAGTGATGATCCATAGTACACCAGTGATGATCCACAGTACATCAGTGATGGCCCATAGTACATCAGTGATGGCTCATAGTACATCAGTGATGATCCATAGTACATCAGTGATGATCCACAGTACATCAGTGATGATCCATAGTACACCAGTGATGGCCCATAGTACATCAGTGATGATCTATAGTACATCAGTGATGATCCTCAGTACATCAGGGATGGTCCATAGTACATCAGGGATGGTCCATAGTACATCAGTGTTGATCCATAGTACACCAGTGATGATCCATAGTACACCCGTGATGGCCCATAGTACATCAGTGATGATCCTCAGTACATCAGTGATGATCCACGGTACATTAGTGATGATCCACAGTACATCAGTGATGATCCACGGTACATCAGGGATGGTCCACAGTACATCAGTGATGATCCACAGTACATCAGGGATGGTCCACAGTACATCAGTGATGATCCATAGTACACCAGTGATAATCCATAGTACATCAGTGATGGCTCATAGTACATCAGTGATGGCTCATAGTACATCAGTGATGATCCATAGTACATCAGTGATGATCCATAGTACATCTGTAATGATCCATAGTACATCAGTGATGATCCATAGTACATCAGTGATGATCCACAGTACATCAGTGATGATCCACAGTACATCAGGGTTGGTCCACAGTACATCAGGGATGGTCCACAGTACATCAGTGATGATCCATAGTACACCAGTGATGGCCCATAGTACATCAGTGATGATCTATAGTACATCAGTGATGATTCATAGTACATCAGTGATGATCCATAGTACATCAGTGATGGCCCATAGTACATCAGTGATGATCTATAGTACATCAGTGATGATCCACAGTACATCTGTAATGATCCATAGTACATCAGTGATGATCCATAGTACATCAGTGATGATCCACAGTACATCAGTGATGATCCACAGTACATCAGGGTTGGTCCACAGTACATCAGGGATGGTCCACAGTACATCAGTGATGATCCATAGTACACCAGTGATGGCCCATAGTACATCAGTGATGATCTATAGTACATCAGTGATGATTCATAGTACATCAGTGATGATCCATAGTACATCAGTGATGGCCCATAGTACATCAGTGATGATCTATAGTACATCAGTGATGATCCACAGTACATCAGTGATGATCCATAGTACATCAGTGATGATCCATAGTACACCAGTGATGATCCACAGTACATCAGTGATGGCCCATAGTACATCAGTGATGGCTCATAGTACATCAGTGATGATCCATAGTACATCAGTGATGATCCACAGTACATCAGTGATGATCCATAGTACACCATTGATGACCCATAGTACATCAGTGATGATCTATAGTACATCAGTGATGATCCTCAGTACATCAGGGATGGTCCATAGTACATCAGGGATGGTCCATAGTACATCAGTGTTGATCCATAGTACACCAGTGATGATCCATAGTACACCCATGATGGCCCATAGTACATCAGTGATGATCCTCAGTACATCAGTGATGATCCACGGTACATTAGTGATGATCCACAGTACATCAGTGATGATCCACGGTACATCAGGGATGGTCCACAGTTTATCAGTGATGATCCACAGTACATCAGGGATGGCCCACAGTACATCAGTGATGATCCATAGTACATCAGTGATGATCCACAGTACATCAGTGATGATCCACAGTACATCAGGGTTGGTCCACAGTACATCAGGGATGGTCCACAGTACATCAGTGATGATCCATAGTACAACAGTGATGATCCTCAGTACATCAGTGATGATCCACAGTACATCAGTGATGATCTATAGTACATCAGTGATGATCCATAGTACATCAGTGATGATCCTTAGTACATCAGTGATGATCCACAGTACATCAGTGATGATCCACAGTACATCAGTGATGATCCATAGTACACCAGTGATGATCCACAGTACATCAGTGATGGCCCATAGTACATCAGTGATGGCTCATAGTACATCAGTGATGATCCATAGTACATCAGTGATGATCCACAGTACATCAGTGATGATCCATAGTACACCAGTGATGGCCCATAGTACATCAGTGATGATCTATAGTACATCAGTGATGATCCTCAGTACATTAGGGATGGTCCATAGTACATCAGGGATGGTCCATAGTACATCAGTGTTGATCCATAGTACACCAGTGATGATCCATAGTACACCCGTGATGGCCCATAGTACATCAGTGATGATCCTCAGTACATCAGTGATGATCCACGGTACATTAGTGATGATCCACAGTACATCAGTGATGATCCACGGTACATCAGGGATGGTCCACAGTACATCAGTGATGATCCACAGTACATCAGGGATGGTCCACAGTACATCAGTGATGATCCATAGTACACCAGTGATAATCCATAGTACATCAGTGATGGCTCATAGTACATCAGTGATGGCTCATAGTACATCAGTGATGATCCATAGTACATCAGTGATGATCCATAGTACATCTGTAATGATCCATAGTACATCAGTGATGATCCATAGTACATCAGTGATGATCCACAGTACATCAGTGATGATCCACAGTACATCAGTGTTGGTGCACACTACATCAGGGATGGTCCACAGTACATCAGTGATGATCCATAGTACACCAGTGATGGCCCATAGTACATCAGTGATGATCTATAGTACATCAGTGATGATTCATAGTACATCAGTGATGATCCATAGTACATCAGTGATGGCCCATAGTACATCAGTGATGATCTATAGTACATCAGTGATGATCCACAGTACATCAGTGATGATCCATAGTACATCAGTGATGATCCATAGTACACCAGTGATGATCCACAGTACATCAGTGATGGCCCATAGTACATCAGTGATGGCTCATAGTACATCAGTGATGATCCATAGTACATCAGTGATGATCCACAGTACATCAGTGATGATCCATAGTACACCATTGATGACCCATAGTACATCAGTGATGATCTATAGTACATCAGTGATGATCCTCAGTACATCAGGGATGGTCCATAGTACATCAGGGATGGTCCATAGTACATCAGTGTTGATCCATAGTACACCAGTGATGATCCATAGTACACCCATGATGGCCCATAGTACATCAGTGATGATCCTCAGTACATCAGTGATGATCCACGGTACATTAGTGATGATCCACAGTACATCAGTGATGATCCACGGTACATCAGGGATGGTCCACAGTACATCAGTGATGATCCACAGTACATCAGGGATGGTCCACAGTACATCAGTGATGATCCATAGTACATCAGTGATGATCCACAGTACATCAGTGATGATCCACAGTACATCAGGGTTGGTCCACAGTACATCAGGGATGGTCCACAGTACATCAGTGATGATCCATAGTACAACAGTGATGATCCTCAGTACATCAGTGATGATCCACAGTACATCAGTGATGATCTATAGTACATCAGTGATGATCCATAGTACATCAGTGATGATCCTTAGTACATCAGTGATGATCCACAGTACATCAGTGATGATCCACAGTACATCAGTGATGATCCATAGTACACCAGTGATGATCCATAGTACATCAGTGATGATCCATAGTACATCAGTGATGATCCATAGTACATCAGTGATGATCCATAGTACACCAGTGATGATCCACAGTACATCAGTGATGGCCCATAGCACATCAGTGATGGCTCATAGTACATCAGTGATGATCCATAGTACATCAGTGATGATCCACAGTACATCAGTGATGATCCATAGTACACCAGTGATGGCCCATAGTACATCAGTGATGATCTATAGTACATCAGTGATGATCCTCAGTACATCAGGGATGGTCCATAGTACATCAGGGATGGTCCATAGTACATCAGTGTTGATCCATAGTACACCAGTGATGATCCATAGTACACCCGTGATGGCCCATAGTACATCAGTGATGATCCTCAGTACATCAGTGATGATCCACGGTACATTAGTAATGATCCACAGTACATGAGTGATGATCCACGGTACATCAGGATTGGTCCACAGTACATCAGTGATGATCCACAGTACATCAGGGATGGTCCACAGTACATCAGTGATGATCCATAGTACACCAGTGATAATCCATAGTACATCAGTGATGGCTCATAGTACATCAGTGATGGCTCATAGTACATCAGTGATGATCCATAGTACATCAGTGATGATCCATAGTACATCTGTAATGATCCATAGTACATCAGTGATGATCCATAGTACATCAGTGATTATCCATAGTACATCAGTGATGATCCACAGTACATCAGTGATGATCCACAGTACATCAGGGTTGGTCCACAGTACATCAGGGATGGTCCACAGTACATCAGGGATGGTCCACAGTACATCAGTGATGATCCATAGTACACCAGTGATGGCCCATAGTACATCAGTGATGATCTATAGTACATCAGTGATGATTCATAGTACATCAGTGATGATCCATAGTACATCAGTGATGGCCCATAGTACATCAGTGATGATCTATAGTACATCAGTGATGAACCACAGTACATCAGTGATGATCCACAGTACATCAGGGATGGTCCACAGTACATCAGTGATGATCCACAGTACATCAGGGATGGTCCACAGTATATCAGTGATGATCCATAGTACACCAGTGATGATCCATTGTACACCAGTGATGATCCATAGTACACCAGGGATGATCCACAGTACATCAGTGATGGTCCACAGTACACCAGTGATGATCCATAGTACACCAGTGGTGGCCCATAGTACACCAGTGATGGCCCATAGTACACCAGTGATGATCCATAGTACATCAGTGATGATCTATATTACATCAGTAATGATCCACAGTACATCAGTGATGATCCATAGTACACCAGTGATGATCCATAGTACACCAGTGATGGTCCATAGTACACCAGTGATGATCTATAATACATCAGTGATGATCTATAGTTCATCAGTGATGATCCATTGTACATTAGTGATGGTCCACAGTACATCAGTGATGGTGCACAGTACATCAGTGATGATCCACAGTACATCAGTGATGGCCCATAGTACATCAGTGATGATCTATAGTACATCAGTAATGATCCTCAGTACATCAGGGATGGTCCATAGTATATCAGGGATGGTCCATAGTACATCAGGGATGGTCCATAGTACATCAGTGATGATCCATAGTACACCAGTGATGATCCATAGTACACCCGTGATGGCCCATAGTACATCAGTGATGATCCTCAGTAAATCAGTAATGATCCACAGTAAATCAGTGATTAATCAACAGTACATCAGTGATGATCCACAGTACATCAGTGATGATCCTCAGTACATCAGTGATGATCCATGGTACATCAGTGATAATCCACAGTACATCAGGGATGGTCCATAGTACACCACGGATGGTCCATAGTACATCAGTGATGATCCACATTACATCAGTGATGATCCATAGTACACCAGTGATGGCCCATAGTACATCAGTGATGATCTATAGTACACCAGTGATGATCCACAGTACATCAGTGATGATCCACAGTACATCAGGGATGGTCCATAGTACATTAGTGATGATCCATAGTACACCAGTGATGATCCATAGTACACCTGTGATGGCCCATAGTACATCAGTGATGATCCACAGTACATCGGTGATGATCCTCAGTACATCGGTGATGATCCTCAGTACATCAGTGATGATCCACGGTACATCAGGGATGGTCCATAGTAAATCAGTGATGATCCACAGTACATCAGTGATAATCCACAGTACATCAGTGATGATCCACAGTACATCAGGGATGGTCCATAGTACATCAGTGATGATCCATAGTACATCAGTGATGATCCATAGTACATCAGTGATGATCTATAGTACATCAGTGATGATCCATAGTACATCAGTGCTGATCCTCAGTACATCAGTGCTGATCCACAGTACATCAGTGATGATCTATAGTACATCAGTGATGATCCACAGTACATCAGTGATGATCCACAGTACATCAGTGATGGTCCACAGCACATCAGTGATGATCCATAGTACACCAGTGATGATCCATAGTACACCAGTGATGATCCATAGTACATCAGTGATGATCCATAGTACATTAGTTATGATCCATAGTACATTAGTGATGATCCATAGTACATTAGTGATGATCCATAGTACATCAGTGATGATCCATAGTACACCAGTGATGAACCACAGTACATCAGTGATGTCCCATAGTACATCAGTGATGGCTCATAGTACATCAGTGATGATTCATAGTACATCAGTGATGATCCACAGTACATCAGTGATGATCCATAGTACATCAGTGATGGCCCATAGTACATCAGTGATGATCTATAGTACATCAGTGATGATCCACAGTACATCAGTGATGATCCATAGTACATCAGTGATGATCCATAGTACACCAGTGATGATCCACAGTACATCAGTGATGGCCCATAGTACATCAGTGATGGCTCATAGTACATCAGTGATGATCCATAGTACATCAGTGATGATCCACAGTACATCAGTGATGATCCATAGTACACCATTGATGACCCATAGTACATCAGTGATGATCTATAGTACATCAGTGATGATCCTCAGTACATCAGGGATGGTCCATAGTACATCAGGGATGGTCCATAGTACATCAGTGTTGATCCATAGTACACCAGTGATGATCCATAGTACACCCATGATGGCCCATAGTATATCAGTGATGATCCTCAGTACATCAGTGATGATCCACGGTACATTAGTGATGATCCACAGTACATCAGTGATGATCCACGGTACATCAGGGATGGTCCACAGTACATCAGTGATGATCCACAGTACATCAGGGATGGTCCACAGTACATCAGTGATGATCCATAGTACATCAGTGATGATCCACAGTACATCAGTGATGATCCACAGTACATCAGGGTTGGTCCACAGTACATCAGGGATGGTCCACAGTACATCAGTGATGATCCATAGTACAACAGTGATGATCCTCAGTACATCAGTGATGATCCACAGTACATCAGTGATGATCTATAGTACATCAGTGATGATCCATAGTACATCAGTGATGATCCTTAGTACATCAGTAATGATCCACAGTACATCAGTGATGATCCACAGTACATCAGTGATGATCCATAGTACACCAGTGATGATCCATAGTACATCAGTGATGATCCATAGTACATCAGTGATGATCCATAGTACATCAGTTATGATCCATAGTACACCAGTGATGATCCACAGTACATCAGTGATGGCCCATAGCACATCAGTGATGGCTCATAGTACATCAGTGATGATCCATAGTACATCAGTGATGATCCACAGTACATCAGTGATGATCCATAGTACACCAGTGATGGCCCATAGTACATCAGTGATGATCTATAGTACATCAGTGATGATCCTCAGTACATCAGGGATGGTCCATAGTACATCAGGGATGGTCCATAGTACATCAGTGTTGATCCATAGTACACCAGTGATGATCCATAGTACACCCGTGATGGCCCATAGTACATCAGTGATGATCCTCAGTACATCAGTGATGATCCACGGTACATTAGTGATGATCCACAGTACATGAGTGATGATCCACGGTACATCAGGATTGGTCCACAGTACATCAGTGATGATCCACAGTACATCAGGGATGGTCCACAGTACATCAGTGATGATCCATAGTACACCAGTGATAATCCATAGTACATCAGTGATGGCTCATAGTACATCACTGATGGCTCATAGTACATCAGTGATGATCCATAGTACATCAGTGATGATCCATAGTACATCTGTAATGATCCATAGTACATCAGTGATGATCCATAGTACATCAGTGATGATCCATAGTACATCAGTGATGATCCACAGTACATCAGTGATGATCCACAGTACATCAGGGTTGGTCCACAGTACATCAGGGATGGTCCACAGTACATCAGGGATGGTCCACAGTACATCAGTGATGATCCATAGTACACCAGTGATGGCCCATAGTACATCAGTGATGATCTATAGTACATCAGTGATGATTCATAGTACATCAGTGATGATCCATAGTACATCAGTGATGGCCCATAGTACATCAGTGATGATCTATAGTACATCAGTGATGATCCACAGTACATCAGTGATGATCCACAGTACATCAGGGATGGTCCACAGTACATCAGTGATGATCCACAGTACATCAGGGATGGTCCACAGTATATCAGTGATGATCCATAGTACACCAGTGATGATCCATTGTACACCAGTGATGATCCATAGTACACCAGGGATGATCCACAGTACATCAGTGATGGTCCACAGTACACCAGTGATGATCCATAGTACACCAGTGGTGGCCCATAGTACACCAGTGATGGCCCATAGTACACCAGTGATGGTCCATAGTACATCAGTGATGATCTATATTACATCAGTAATGATCCACAGTACATCAGTGATGATCCACAGTACATCAGGGATGGTCCATAGTACATCAGGGATGGTCCATAGTACACCAGTGATGATCCATAGTACATCAGTGATGAACTCTAGTACATCAGTGATGATCCACAGTACACCAGTAATGATCCATAGTACACCAGTGATCATCCATAGTACACCAGTGATGGTCCATAGTACACCAGTGATGATCTATAGTACATCAGTGATGATCTATAGTTCATCAGTGATGATCCATTGTACATTAGTGATGGTCCACAGTACATCAGTGATGGTGCACAGTACATCAGTGATGATCCACAGTACATCAGTGATGGCCCATAGTACATCAGTGATGATCTATAGTACATCAGTAATGATCCTCAGTACATCAGGGATGGTCCATAGTACATCAGGGATGGTCCATAGTACATCAGGGATGGTCCATAGTACATCAGTGATGATCCATAGTACACCAGTGATGATCCATAGTACACCCGTGATGGCCCATAGTACATCAGTGATGATCCTCAGTAAATCAGTAATGATCCACAGTAAATCAGTGATTAATCAACAGTACATCAGTGATGATCCACAGTACATCAGTGATGATCCTCAGTACATCAGTGATGATCCATGGTACATCAGTGATAATCCACAGTACATCAGGGATGGTCCATAGTACACCACGGATGGTCCATAGTACATCAGTGATGATCCACATTACATCAGTGATGATCCATAGTACACCAGTGATGGCCCATAGTACATCAGTGATGATCTATAGTACACCAGTGATGATCCACAGTACATCAGTGATGATCCACAGTACATCAGGGATGGTCCATAGTACATTAGTGATGATCCATAGTACACCAGTGATGATCCATAGTACACCTGTGATGGCCCATAGTACATCAGTGATTATCCACAGTACATCGGTGATGATCCTCAGTACATCGGTGATGATCCTCAGTACATCAGTGATGATCCACGGTACATCAGGAATGGTCCATAGTACATCAGTGATGATCCACAGTACATCAGTGATAATCCACAGTACATCAGTGATGATCCACAGTACATCAGGGATGGTCCATAGTACATCAGTGATGATCCATAGTACATCAGTGATGATCCATAGTACATCAGTGATGATCTATAGTACATCAGTGATGATCCATAGTACATCAGTGCTGATCCTCAGTACATCAGTGCTGATCCACAGTACATCAGTGATGATCTATAGTACATCAGTGATGATCCACAGTACATCAGTGATGATCCACAGTACATCAGTGATGGTCCACAGCACATCAGTGATGATCCATAGTACACCAGTGATGATCCATAGTACACCAGTGATGATCCATAGTACATCAGTGATGATCCATAGTACATTAGTTATGATCCATAGTACATTAGTGATGATCCATAGTACATTAGTGATGATCCATAGTACATCAGTGATGATCCATAGTACACCAGTGATGAACCACAGTACATCAGTGATGTCCCATAGTACATCAGTGATGGCTCATAGTACATCAGTGATGATTCATAGTACATCAGTGATGATCCACAGTACATCAGTGATGATCCATAGTACATCAGTGATGGCCCATAGTACATCAGTGATGATCTATAGTACATCAGTGATGATCCACAGTACATCAGTGATGATCCATAGTACATCAGTGATGATCCATAGTACACCAGTGATGATCCACAGTACATCAGTGATGGCCCATAGTACATCAGTGATGGCTCATAGTACATCAGTGATGATCCATAGTACATCAGTGATGATCCACAGTACATCAGTGATGATCCATAGTACACCATTGATGACCCATAGTACATCAGTGATGATCTATAGTACATCAGTGATGATCCTCAGTACATCAGGGATGGTCCATAGTACATCAGGGATGGTCCATAGTACATCAGTGTTGATCCATAGTACACCAGTGATGATCCATAGTACACCCATGATGGCCCATAGTACATCAGTGATGATCCTCAGTACATCAGTGATGATCCACGGTACATTAGTGATGATCCACAGTACATCAGTGATGATCCACGGTACATCAGGGATGGTCCACAGTACATCAGTGATGATCCACAGTACATCAGGGATGGTCCACAGTACATCAGTGATGATCCATAGTACATCAGTGATGATCCACAGTACATCAGTGATGATCCACAGTACATCAGGGTTGGTCCACAGTACATCAGGGATGGTCCACAGTACATCAGTGATGATCCATAGTACAACAGTGATGATCCTCAGTACATCAGTGATGATCCACAGTACATCAGTGATGATCTATAGTACATCAGTGATGATCCATAGTACATCAGTGATGATCCTTAGTACATCAGTGATGATCCACAGTACATCAGTGATGATCCACAGTACATCAGTGATGATCCATAGTACACCAGTGATGATCCATAGTACATCAGTGATGATCCATAGTACATCAGTGATGATCCATAGTACACCAGTGATGATCCACAGTACATCAGTGATGGCCCATAGCACATCAGTGATGGCTCATAGTACATCAGTGATGATCCATAGTACATCAGTGATGATCCACAGTACATCAGTGATGATCCATAGTACACCAGTGATGGCCCATAGTACATCAGTGATGATCTATAGTACATCAGTGATGATCCTCAGTACATCAGGGATGGTCCATAGTACATCAGGGATGGTCCATAGTACATCAGTGTTGATCCATAGTACACCAGTGATGATCCATAGTACACCCGTGATGGCCCATAGTACATCAGTGATGATCCTCAGTACATCAGTGATGATCCACGGTACATTAGTGATGATCCACAGTACATGAGTGATGATCCACGGTACATCAGGATTGGTCCACAGTACATCAGTGATGATCCACAGTACATCAGGGATGGTCCACAGTACATCAGTGATGATCCATAGTACACCAGTGATAATCCATAGTACATCAGTGATGGCTCATAGTACATCACTGATGGCTCATAGTACATCAGTGATGATCCATAGTACATCAGTGATGATCCATAGTACATCTGTAATGATCCATAGTACATCAGTGATGATCCATAGTACATCAGTGATGATCCATAGTACATCAGTGATGATCCACAGTACATCGATGATGATCCACAGTACATCAGGGTTGGTCCACAGTACATCAGGGATGGTCCACAGTACATCAGGGATGGTCCACAGTACATCAGTGATGATCCATAGTACACCAGTGATGGCCCATAGTACATCAGTGATGATCTATAGTACATCAGTGATGATTCATAGTACATCAGTGATGATCCATAGTACATCAGTGATGGCCCATAGTACATCAGTGATGATCTATAGTACATCAGTGATGATCCACAGTACATCAGTGATGATCCACAGTACATCAGGGATGGTCCACAGTACATCAGTGATGATCCACAGTACATCAGGGATGGTCCACAGTATATCAGTGATGATCCATAGTACACCAGTGATGATCCATTGTACACCAGTGATGATCCATAGTACACCAGGGATGATCCACAGTACATCAGTGATGGTCCACAGTACACCAGTGATGATCCATAGTACACCAGTGGTGGCCCATAGTACACCAGTGATGGCCCATAGTACACCAGTGATGGTCCATAGTACATCAGTGATGATCTATATTACATCAGTAATGATCCACAGTACATCAGTGATGATCCACAGTACATCAGGGATGGTCCATAGTACATCAGGGATGGTCCATAGTACACCAGTGATGATCCATAGTACATCAGTGATGAACTCTAGTACATCAGTGATGATCCACAGTACACCAGTAATGATCCATAGTACACCAGTGATGATCCATAGTACACCAGTGATGGTCCATAGTACACCAGTGATGATCTATAGTACATCAGTGATGATCTATAGTTCATCAGTGATGATCCATTGTACATTAGTGATGGTCCACAGTACATCAGTGATGGTGCACAGTACATCAGTGATGATCCAAAGTACATCAGTGATGGCCCATAGTACATCAGTGATGATCTATAGTACATCAGTAATGATCCTCAGTACATCAGGGATGGTCCATAGTACATCAGGGATGGTCCATAGTACATCAGGGATGGTCCATAGTACATCAGTGATGATCCATAGTACACCAGTGATGATCCATAGTACACCCGTGATGGCCCATAGTACATCAGTGATGATCCTCAGTAAATCAGTAATGATCCACAGTAAATCAGTGATTAATCAACAGTACATCAGTGATGATCCACAGTACATCAGTGATGATCCTCAGTACATCAGTGATGATCCATGGTACATCAGTGATAATCCACAGTACATCAGGGATGGTCCATAGTACACCACGGATGGTCCATAGTACATCAGTGATGATCCACATTACATCAGTGATGATCCATAGTACACCAGTGATGGCCCATAGTACATCAGTGATGATCTATAGTACACCAGTGATGATCCACAGTACATCAGTGATGATCCACAGTACATCAGGGATGGTCCATAGTACATTAGTGATGATCCATAGTACACCAGTGATGATCCATAGTACATCAGTGATGATCCATAGTACATCAGTGATGATCCATAGTACATCAGTGATGATATATAGTACATCAGTGATGATCCATAGTACATCAGTGCTGATCCTCAGTACATCAGTGCTGATCCACAGTACATCAGTGATGATCTATAGTACATCAGTGATGATCCACAGTACATCAGTGATGATCCACAGTACATCAGTGATGGTCCACAGCACATCAGTGATGATCCATAGTACACCAGTGATGATCCATAGTACACCAGTGATGATTCATAGTACATCAGTGATGATCCATAGTACATTAGTTATGATCCATAGTACATTAGTGATGATCCATAGTACATTAGTGATGATCCATAGTACATCAGTGATGATCCATAGTACACCAGTGATGAACCACAGTACATCAGTGATGTCCCATAGTACATCAGTGATGGCTCATAGTACATCAGTGATGATTCATAGTACATCAGTGATGATCCACAGTACATCAGTGATGATCCATAGTACACCAGTGATGGCCCATAGTACATCAGTGATGATCTATAGTACATCAGTGATCATCCTCAGTACATCAGGGATGGTCCATAGTACATCAGGGATGGTCCATAGTACAGCAGGGATGGTCCATAGTACATCAGTGATGATCCATAGTACACCCGTGATGGCCCATAGTACATCAGTGATGATCCACGGTACATCAGTGATGATCCACAGTACATCAGTGATGATCCACAGTACATCAGGTATGATCCACAGTACATCAGTGATGATCCATAGTACACCAGTGATGATCCATAGTACACCAGTGATGGCTCATAGAACATCAGTGATGATCCATAGTACATCAGTGATGATCCTCAGTACATCAGTGATGATCCACAGTACATCAGTGATGATCCACAGTACACCAGTGATGGCCCATAGTACATCAGTGATGATCCATAGTACATCAGTGATGATCCATAGTACATCAGTGATGATCCATAGTACACCAGTGATGGCCCATAGTACACCAGTGATGGCCCATAGTACACCAGTGATGGCCCATAGTACATCAGTGATGGCCCATAGTACATCAGTGATGATCTATAGTACATCAGTGATGATCCACAGTACATCAGTGATGATCCACAGTACATCAGGGATGGTCCACAGTACATCAGTGATGATCCACAGTAGATCAGGGATGGTCCACAGTATATCAGTGATGATCCATAGTACACCAGTGATGATCCATTGTACACCAGTGATGATCCATAGTACACCAGGGATTATCCACAGTACATCAGTGATGATCCACAGTACACCAGTGATGATCCATAGTACACCAGTGATGGCCCATAGTACACCAGTGATGGCCCATAGTACACCAGTGATGGCCCATAGTACATCAGTGATGATCTATAGTACATTAGTAATGATCCACAGTACATCAGTGATGATCCACAGTACATCAGGGATGATCCATAGTACATCAGGGATGGTCCATAGTACATCAGTGATGAACTATAGAACATCAGTGATGATCCACAGTACAACAGTAATGATCCATAGTACACCAGTGATGATCCATAGTACACCAGTGATGGTCCATAGTACACCAGTGATGATCTATAGTACATCAGTGATGATCTATAGTTCATCAGTGATGATCCATTGTACATTAGTGATGGTCCACAGTACATCAGTGATGGTGCACAGTACATCAGTGATGATCCACAGTACATCAGTGATGGCCCATAGTACATCAGTGATGATCTATAGTACATCAGTAATGATCCTCAGTACATCAGGGATGGTCCATAGTACATCAGGGATGGTCCATAGTACATCAGGGATGGTCCATAGTACATCAGTGATGATCCATAGTACACCAGTAAAGATCCATAGTACACCCGTGACGGCCCATAGTACATCAGTGATGATCCTCAGTAAATCAGTAATGATCCACAGTAAATCAGTGATTAATCAACAGTACATCAGTGATGATCCTCAGTACATCAGTGATGATCCATGGTACATCAGTGATAATCCACAGTACATCAGGGATGGTCCATAGTACATCACGGATGGTCCATAGTACATCAGTGATGATCCATATTACATCAGTGATGATCCATAGTACACCAGTGATGGCCCATAGTACATCAGTGATGATCTATAGTACACCAGTGATGATCCACAGTACATCAGTGATGATCCACAGTACATCAGGGATGGTCCATAGTACATCAGTGATGATCCATAGTACACAAGTGATGATCCATAGTACACCTGTGATGGCCCATAGTACATCAGTGATGATCCACAGTACATCGGTGATGATCCTCAGTACATCGGTGATGATCCTCAGTACATCAGTGATGATCCACGGTACATCAGGGATGGTCCATAGTACATCAGTGATGATCCACAGTACATCAGTGATGATCCACAGTACATCAGTGATGATCCATAGTACATCAGTGATGATCCATAGTACATCAGTGATGATCTATAGTACATCAGTGATGATCCATAGTACATAAGTGATGATCCTCAGTACATCAGTGATGATCCACAGTACATCAGTGATGATCTATAGTACATCAGTGATGATCCACAGTACACCAGTGATGATCCACAGTACATCAGTGATGGTCCACAGTACATCAGTGATGGTCCATAGTACACCAGTGATGATCCACAGTACATCAGTGATGTCCCATAGTACATCAGTGATGGCTCATAGTACATCAGTGATGATTCATAGTACATCAGTGATGATCCACAGTACATCAGTGATGATCCATAGTACACCAGTGATGGCCCATAGTACATCAGTGATGATCTATAGTACATCAGTGATGATCCTCAGTACATCAGGGATGGTCCATAGTACATCAGGGATGGTCCATAGTACATCAGGGATGGTCCATAGTATATCAGTGATGATCCATAGTACACCAGTGATGATCCATAGTACATTAGTGATGATCCATAGTACATTAGTGATGATCCATAGTACATTAGTGATGATCCATAGTACATCAGTGATGATCCATAGTACACCAGTGATGATCCACAGTACATCAGTGATGTCCCATAGTACATCAGTGATGGCTCATAGTACATCAGTGATGACTCATAGTACATCAGTGATGATTCATAGTACATCAGTGATGATCCACAGTACATCAGTGATGATCCATAGTACACCAGTGATGGCCCATAGTACATCAGTGATGATCTATAGTACATCAGTGATGATCCTCAGTACATCAGGGATGGTCCATAGTACATCAGGGATGGTCCATAGTACATCAGGGATGGTCCATAGTATATCAGTGATGATCCATAGTACACCAGTGATGATCCATAGTACACCCGTGATGGCCCATAGTACATTAGTGATGATCCATAGTACATTAGTGATGATCCATAGTACATCAGTGATGATCCATAGTACACCAGTGATGATCCACAGTACATCAGTGATGTCCCATAGTACATCAGTGATGGCTCATAGTACATCAGTGATGATTCATAGTACACCAGTGATGATCCACAGTACATCATTGATGATCCATAGAACACCAGTGATGATCCATAGTACACCAGTGATGGCCCATAGTACACCAGTGATGGCCCATAGTACATCAGTGATGATCTATAGTACATCAGTGATGATCCACAGTACATCAGTGATGATCCGCAGTACATCAGTGATGATCCACAGTACATCAGGGATGGTCCATAGTACATCAGGGATGGTCCATAGTACATCATTGATGATCCATAGTACACCAGTGATGATCCATAGTACACCAGTGATGGCCCATAGTATACCAGTGATGGCCCATAGTACACCAGTGATGGCCCATAGTACATCAGTGATGATCTATAGTACATAAGTGATGATCCATAGTACATCAGTGAGGATCTATAGTACATCAGTGATGACCCATAGTACATCAGTGATAATCCACAGTACATCAGTGATGATCCACAGTACATCAGTGATGATCCATAGTACATCAGTGATGATCTATAGTACATCAGTGATGATCCACAGTACATCAGTGATGATCCATAGTACATCAGTGATGATCCTCAGTACATCAGTAATGATCCACAGTACATCAGTGATGATCTATAGTACATCAGTGATGATCCATAGTACATCAGTGATGATCCTTAGTACATCAGTGATGATCCACAGTACATCAGTGATGATCCACAGTACATCAGGGATGGTCCACAGTACATCAGTGATGATCCATAGTACATCAGTGAGGATCCACAGTACATCAGTGATGATCCATAGTACACCAGTGATGGCCCATAGTACATCAGTGATGATCTATAGTACATCAGTGATGATCCTCAGTACATCAGGGATGGTCCATAGTACATCAGGGATGGTCCATAGTACATCAGTGATGACCATAGTACACCAGTGATGATCCATAGTACACCCATGATGGCCCATAGCACATCAATGATGATCCTCAGTACATCAGTGATGATCCACGGTACATTAGTGATGATCCACAGTACATCAGTGATGATCCACGGGACATCAGGGATGGTCCACAGTACATCAGTGATGATCCACAGTACATCAGGGATGGTCCACAGTACATCAGTGATGATCCATAGTACACCAGTGATAATCCATAGTACATCAGTGATGGCTCATAGTACATCAGTGATGGCTCATAGTACATCAGTGATGTACTATGAGCCATCATAGTACATCAGTGATGATCCATAGTACATCAGTGATGATCCATAGTACATCAGTGATGATCCATAGTACATCAGTGATGATCCACAGTACATCAGTGATGATCCACAGTACATCAGGTTTGGTCCACAGTACATCAGGGATGGTCCACAGTACATCAGTGATGATCCATAGTACATCAGTGATGATCCTCAGTACATCAGTGATGATCCACAGTACATCAGTGATGATCTATAGTACATCAGTGATGATCCATAGGACATCAGTGATGATCCATAGTACATCAGTGATGATCCTTAGTACATCAGTGATGATCTATAGTACATCAGTGATGATCCTCAGTACATCAGGGATGGTCCATAGTACATCAGGGATGGTCCATAGTACATCAGGGATGGTCCATAGTACATCAGTGATGATCCATAGTACACCAGTGATGATCCATAGTACACCCGTGATGGCCCATGGTACATCAGTGATGATCCACTGTACATCAGTGATGATCCTCAGTACATCAGTGATGATCCACGGTACATCAGTGATGATCCACGGTACATCAGTGATGATCCACAGTACATCAGGGATGGTCCACAGTACATCAGTGATGGCCCATAGTACATCAGTGATGATCTATAGTACATCAGTAATGATCCTCAGTACATCAGGGATGGTCCATAGTACATCAGGGATGGTCCATAGTACATCAGGGATGGTCCATAGTACATCAGTGATGATCCATAGTACACCAGTGATGATCCATAGTACACCCGTGATGGCCCATAGTACATCAGTGATGATCCTCAGTAAATCAGTAATGATCCACAGTAAATCAGTGATTAATCAACAGTACATCAGTGATGATCCACAGTACATCAGTGATGATCCTCAGTACATCAGTGATGATCCATGGTACATCAGTGATAATCCACAGTACATCAGGGATGGTCCATAGTACATTAGTGATGATCCATAGTACACCAGTGATGGCCCATAATACATCAGTGATGATCTATAGTACACCAGTGATGATCCACAGTACATCAGTGATGATCCACAGTACATCAGGGATGGTCCATAGTACATTAGTGATGATCCATAGTACACCAGTGATGATCCATAGTACACCTGTGATGGCCCATAGTACATCAGTGATGATCCACAGTACATCGGTGATGATCCTCAGTACATCGGTGATGATCCTCAGTACATCAGTGATGATCCACGGTACATCAGGAATGGTCCATAGTACATCAGTGATGATCCACAGTACATCAGTGATAATCCACAGTACATCAGTGATGATCCACAGTACATCAGGGATGGTCCATAGTACATCAGTGATGATCCATAGTACATCAGTGATGATCCATAGTACATCAGTGATGATCTATAGTACTTCAGTGATGATCCATAGTACATCAGTGCTGATCCTCAGTACATCAGTGATGATCCACAGTACATCAGTGATGATCCACAGTACATCAGTGATGATCTATAGTACATCAGTGATGATCCACAGTACATCAGTGATGGTCCACAGCACATCAGTGATGATCCATAGTACACCAGTGATGATCCATAGTACACCAGTGATGATCCATAGTACATCAGTGATGATCCATAGTACATTAGTGATGATCCATAGTACATTAGTGATGATCCATAGGACATCAGTGATGATCCATAGTACATTAGTGATGATCCATAGTACATCAGTGATGATCCATAGTACACCAGTGATGAACCACAGTACATCAGTGATGTCCCATAGTACATCAGTGATGGCTCATAGTACATCAGTGATGATTCATAGTACATCAGTGATGATCCACAGTACATCAGTGATGATCCACAGTACATCAGTGATGATCCACTGTACATCAGGTATGATCCACAGTACATCAGTGATGATCCATAGTACACCAGTGATGATCCATAGTACACCAGTGATGGCTCATAGAACATCAGTGATGATCCATAGTACATCAGTGATGATCCTCAGTACATCAGTGATGATCCACAGTACATCAGTGATGATCCACAATACACCAGTGATGGCCCATAGTACATCAATGATGATCCATAGTACATCAGTGATGATCCATAGTACATCAGTGATGATCCATAGTACATCAGTGATGATCCATAGTACACCAGTGATGGCCCATAGTACACCAGTGATGGCCCATAGTACACCAGTGATGGCCCATAGTACATCAGTGATTGCCCATAGTACATCAGTGATGATCTATAGTACATCAGTGATGATCCACAGTACATCAGTGATGATCCACAGTACATCAGTGATGATCCACAGTACATCAGGGATGGTCCACAGTACATCAGTGATGATCCACAGTACATCAGGGATGGTCCACAGTATATCAGTGATGATCCATAGTACACCAGTGATGATCCATTGTACACCAGTGATGATCCATAGTACACCAGGGATGATCCACAGTACATCAGTGATGATCCACAGTACACCAGTGATGATCCATAGTACACCAGTGATGGCCCATAGTAAACCAGTGATGGCCCATAGTACACCAGTGATGGCCCATAGTACATCAGTGATGATCTATAGTACATTAGTAATGATCCACAGTACATCAGTGATGATCCACAGTACATCAGGGATGGTCCATAGTACATCAGGGATGGTCCATAGTACACCAGTGATGATCCATAGTACATCAGTGATGAACTATAGTACATCAGTGATGATCCACAGTACAACAGTAATGATCCATAGTACACCAGTGATGATCCATAGTACACCAGTGATGGTCCATAGTACACCAGTGATGATCTATAGTACAACAGTGATGATCTATAGTTCATCAGTGATGATCCATTGTACATTAGTGATGGTCCACAGTACATCAGTGATGGTGCACAGTACATCAGTGATGATCCACAGTACATCAGTGATGGCCCATAGTACATCAGTGATGATCTATAGTACATCAGTAATGATCCTCAGTACATCAGGGATGGTCCATAGTACATCAGGGATGGTCCATAGTACATCAGGGATGGTCCATAGTACATCAGTGAAGATCCATAGTACACCAGTGATGGCCCATAGTACATCAGTGATGATCCTCAGTAAATCAGTAATGATCCACAGTAAATCAGTGATTAATCAACAGTACATCAGTGATGATCCTCAGTACATCAGTGATGATCCATGGTACATCAGTGATAATCCACAGTACATCAGGGATGGTCCATAGTACATCACGGATGGTCCATAGTACATCAGTGATGATCCATATTACATCAGTGATGATCCATAGTACACCAGTGATGGCCCATAGTACATCAGTGATGATCTATAGTACACCAGTGATGATCCACAGTACATCAGTGATGATCCACAGTACATCAGGGATGGTCCATAGTACATTAGTGATGATCCATAGTACACAAGTGATGATCCATAGTACACCTGTGATGGCCCATAGTACATCAGTGATGATCCACAGTACATCGGTGATGATCCTCAGTACATCAGTGATGATCCTCAGTACATCAGTGATGATCCACGGTACATCAGGGATGGTCCATAGTACATCAGTGATGATCCACAGTACATCAGTGATGATCCACAGTACATCAGTGATGATCCATAGTACATCAGTGATGATCCATAGTACATCAGTGATGATCTATAGTACATCAGTGATGATCCATAGTACATCAGTGATGATCCTCAGTACATCAGTGATGATCCACAGTACATCAGTGATGATCTATAGTACATCAGTGATGATCCACAGTACATCCGTGATGATCCACAGTACATCAGTTATGATCCACAGTACATCAGTGATGATCCACAGTACATCAGTGATGATCCACAATACTTCAGTGATGATCCACAGTACATCAGTGATGATCCACAGTACATCAGGGATGGTCCACAGTATATCAGTGATGATCCATAGTACATCAGTGATGGCCCATGGTACACCAGTGATGATCCATAGTACACCAGTGATGTTCCATAGTACACCAGGGATGATCCACAGTACATCAGTGATGATCCACAGTACATCAGTGGTGGTCCACAGTACATCAGTGATGGTCCATAGTACACCAGTGATGATCCATAGTACACCAGTGATGATCCATAGTACACCAGTGATGGCCCATAGTACATCAGTGATGATCCATAGTACATCAGTGATGATCCACAGTACATCAGGGATGGTCCATAGTACATCAGTGATGATCCATAGTACACCAGTGATGATCCATAGTACACCAGTGATGGCCCATAGTACATCAGTGATGAACTATAGTACATCAGTGATGATCCACAGTACATCAGGGATGGTCCATAGTACATCAGTGATGATCCATAGTACACCAGTGATGATCCATAGTACACCAGTGATGGCCCATAGTACATCAGTGATGAACTATATTACATCAGTGATGATCCACAGTACATCAGTGATGATCCACAGTACATCAGGGATGGTCCATAGTACACCAGTGATGATCCACAGTACACCAGTGATGATCCATAGTACACCAGTGATGGTCCATAGTACATCAGTGATGATCTATAGTACATCAGTAATGGTCCATAGTACATCAGTGATGATCTATATACATAGTACACCAGTGATGATCTATAGTACATCAGTGATGATCTACAGTACATCAGTTATGATCCACAGTACATTAGTGATGATCCACAGTACATCAGTGATGATCCACAATACTTCAGTGATGATCCACAGTACATCAGTGATGATCCACAGTACATCAGGGATGGTCCACAGTATATCAGTGATGATCCATAGTACATCAGTGATGGCCCACAGTACATCAGTGATGATCCACAGTACATCAGTGATGATCCATAGTACACCAGTGATGGTCCATAGTACACCAGTGATGGTCCATAGTACATCAGTGATGATCCATAGTACATCAGTGATGATCCACAGTACATCAGGGATGGTCCACAGTACATCAGTGATGATCCATAGTACACCAGTGATGGCCCAAAGCATATCAGTGATGGTCCATAGTACACCAGGGATGATCCATAGTAATCCAGTGATGATCCATAGTACACCAGTGATGGCCCATAGTGCACCAGTGATGGCCCATAGTACATCAGTGATGATCCACAGTACATCAGTGATGATCTATAGTACATCAGGGATGGTCCACAGTACATCAGTGATGATCCATAGTACACCAGTGATGATCCATAGTACATCAGTGATGATCCATAGTAAACCTGTGATGGCCCACAGTACATCAGTGATGATCCACAGTACATCAGGGATGATCCACAGTATATCAGGGATGATCCACAGTATATCAGGGATGGTCCACAGTATATCAGTGATGATCCATAGTACACCAGTGATGATCCATAGTACACCAGTGATGGTCCATAGTACACCAGTGATGATCCATAGTACACCAGTGATGGCCCATAGTACACCAGTGATGGCCCATAGTACACCAGTGATGATCCATAGTACACCAGTGATGGCTCATAGTACATCAGTGATGATCCACAGTACATCAGTGATGATCTGTAGTACACCAGGGATGGCCCATAGTACATCAGTGATGGCTCATAGTACATCAGTGATGATCCATAGTACACCAGGGATGGCCCATAGTACATCAGTGATGGCTCATAGTACATCAGTGATGATCCATAGTACATCAGTGATGATCCATAGTACACCAGTGATGATCCATAGTACATCAGTGATGGCTCATAGTACATCAGGATTGATCCATAGTACACCAGTGATGATCCATAGTACATCAGTGATGGCTCATAGTACATCAGTGATGATCCATAATACATCAGTGATGATCCATAGTACATCAGTGATGATCCATAGTACATCAGTGATGATCCATAGTACACCAGTCATGGCCCATAGTACTACAGTGATGATCTATAGTACATCAGTGATGATCCACAGTACATCAGTGATGATCCACAGTACATCAGTGATGATCCAAGCTACATCAGTGATGATCCATAGTACATCAGTGATGATCCACAGTACATCAGGGATGGTCCACAGTACATCAGGGATGATCCATAGTACACCAGTCATGATCCATAGTACATCAGTGATGATCCATAGTACATCAGTGATGATCCATAGTACACCAGTGATGATCCATAGTACACCAGTGATGGCCCATAGTACTTCAGTGATGATTTATAGTACATCAGTGATGATCCACAGTACATCAGTGATGATCCACAATACATCAGGGATGGTCCACAGTATATCAGTGATGATCCATAGTACATCAATGATGGCCCACAGTACATCAGTGATGATCCACAGTACATCAGTGATGATCCATAGTACACCAGTGATGGCCCATAGTACATCAGTGATGGTCCATAGTACATCAGTGATGATCCATAGTACATCAGTGATGATCCATAGTACACCAGTGATGGCCCATAGTACATAAGTAATGATCTATAGTACATCAGTGATGATCCACAGTACATCAGTGATGATCCACAGTACATCAGTTATGATCCACAGTACATCAGTGATGATCCACAGTACATCAGTGATGATCCACAATACTTCAGTGATGATCCACAGTACATCAGTGATGATCCACAGTACATCAGGGATGGTCCACAGTATATCAGTGATGATCCATAGTACATCAGTGATGGCCCATAGTACATCAGTGATGATCCATAGTACACCAGTGATGATCCATAGTACACCAGTGATGTTCCATAGTACACCAGGGATGATCCACAGTACATCAGTGATGATCCACAGTACATCAGTGGTGGTCCACAGTACATCAGTGATGGTCCATAGTACACCAGTGATGATCCATAGTACACCAGTGATGATCCATAGTACACCAGTGATGGCCCATAGTACATCAGTGATGATCCATAGTACATCAGTGATGATCCACAGTACATCAGTGATGATCCACAGTACATCAGGGATGGTCCATAGTACATCAGTGATGATCCATAGTACACCAGTGATGATCCATAGTACACCAGTGATGGCCCATAGTACATCAGTGATGAACTATATTACATCAGTGATGATCCACAGTACATCAGTGATGATCCACAGTACATCAGGGATGGTCCATAGTACACCAATGATGATCCACAGTACACCAGTGATGATCCATAGTACACCAGTGATGGTCCATAGTACATCAGTGATGATCTATATACATAGTACACCAGTGATGATCTATAGTACATCAGTGATGATCCATAGTACACCAGTGATGATCCATAGTACACCAGTGATGGCCCATAGTACATCAGTGATGAACTATAGTACATCAGTGATGATCCACAGTACATCAGTGATGATCTATATACATAGTACACCAGTGATGATCTATAGTACATCAGTGATGATCCATAGTACACCAGTGATGATCCATAGTACACCAGTGATGGCCCATAGTACATCAGTGATGAACTATAGTACATCAGTGATGATCCACAGTACATCAGGGATGGTCCATAGTACATCAGTGATGATCCATAGTACACCAGTGATGATCCATAGTACACCAGTGATGGCCCATAGTACATCAGTGATGATCCACAGTACATCAGTGATGATCCATAGTACATCAGTGATGATCCATAGTACATCAGTGATGATCCATAGTACATCAGTGATGATCCATAGTACACCAGTCATGGCCCATAGTACTACAGTGATGATCTATAGTACATCAGTGATGATCCACAGTACATCAGTGATGATCCACAGTACATCAGTGATGATCCAAGCTACATCAGTGATGATCCATAGTACATCAGTGATGATCCTCAGTACATCAGTGATGATCCACAGTACATCAGTGATGATCCACAGTACATCAGTGATGATCCACAGTACATCAGGGATGGTCCACAGTACATCAGTGATGATCCATAGTACACCAGTCATGATCCATAGTACATCAGTGATGATCCATAGTACATCAGTGATGATCCATAGTACACCAGTGATGATCCATAGTACACCAGTGATGGCCCATAGTACTTCAGTGATGATTTATAGTACATCAGTGATGATCCACAGTACATCAGTGATGATCCACAATACATCAGGGATGGTCCACAGTATATCAGTGATGATCCATAGTACATCAGTGATGGCCCACAGTACATCAGTGATGATCCACAGTACATCAGTGATGATCCATAGTACACCAGTGATGGCCCATAGTACATCAGTGATGGTCCATAGTACATCAGTGATGATCCATAGTACATCAGTGATGATCCATAGTACATCAGTGATGATCCATAGTACACCAGTGATGGCCCATAGTACATCAGTAATGATCTATAGTACATCAGTGATGATCCACATTACATCGGTGATGATCCACAGTACATCAGTTATGATCCACAGTACATCAGTGATGATCCACAGTACATCAGTGATGATCCACAATACTTCAGTGATGATCCACAGTACATCAGTGATGATCCACAGTACATCAGGGATGGTCCACAGTATATCAGTGATGATCCATAGTACATCAGTGATGGCCCATAGTACATCAGTGATGATCCATAGTACACCAGTGATGATCCATAGTACACCAGTGATGTTCCATAGTACACCAGGGATGATCCACAGTACATCAGTGATGATCCACAGTACATCAGTGGTGGTCCACAGTACATCAGTGATGGTCCATAGTACACCAGTGATGGCCCATAGTTCACCAGTGATGGCCCATAGTACACCAGCGATGATCCATAGTACACCAGAGATGGCCCATAGTATACCAGTGATGTCCCATAGTACATCAGTGATGATCCACAGTACATCAGTGATGATCCATAGTACACCAGGGATGGCTCATAGTACACCAGTGATGATCCATAGTACATCAGTGATGGCTCATAGTACATCAGTGATGATCCATAATACATCAGTGATGATCCATAGTACACCAGTGATGGCCCATAGTACTTCAGTGATGATCTATAGTACATCAGTGATGATCCACAGTACATCAGTGATGATCCACAGTACATCAGTGATGATCCACGGTACATCAGTGATGATCCATAGTACATCAGTGATGATCCACAGTGCATCAGTGATGATCCACAGTACATCAGTGATGATCCACAGGACATCAGGGATGGTCCACAGTACATCAGTGATGATCCATAGTACACCAGTGATGATCCATAGTACACCAGTGATGGCCCATAGTACATCAGTGATGAACTATAGTACATCAGTGATGATCCACAGTACATCAGGGATGGTCCATAGTACATCAGTGATGATCCATAGTACACCAGTGATGATCCATAGTACACCAGTGATGGCCCATAGTACATCAGTGATGAACTATAGTACATCAGTGATGATCCACAGTACATCAGTGATGATCCATAGTACATCAGTGATGATCCATAGTACATCAGTGATGATCCATAGTACATCAGTGATGATCCACAGTACATCAGTGATGATCCAAGCTACATCAGTGATGATCCATAGTACATCAGTGATGATCCTCAGTACATCAGTGATGATCCACAGTACATCAGTGATGATCCACAGTACATCAGTGATGATCCACAGTACATCAGGGATGGTCCACAGTACATCAGTGATGATCCATAGTACACCAGTCATGATCCATAGTACATCAGTGATGATCCATAGTACATCAGTGATGATCCATAGTACACCAGTGATGGCCCATAGTACACCAGTTATGATCCATAGTACACCAGTGATGGCCCATAGTACTTCAGTGATGATCTATAGTACATCAGTGATGATCCACAGTACATCAGTGATGATCCACAATACATCAGGGATGGTCCACAATATATCAGTGATGATCCATAGTACATCAGTGATGGCCCACAGTACATCAGTGATGATCCACAGTACATCAGTGATGATCCATAGTACACCAGTGATGGTCCATAGTACACCAGTGATGGTCCATAGTACATCAGTGATGATCCATAGTACATCAGTGATGATCCACAGTACATCAGGGATGGTCCACAGTACATCAGTGATGATCCATAGTACACCAGTGATGGCTCAAAGCACATCAGTGATGGTCCATAGTACACCAGGGATGATCCATAGTAATCCAGTGATGATCCATAGTACACCAGTGATGGCCCATAGTACACCAGTGATGGCCCATAGTACATCAGTGATGATCCACAGTACATCAGTGATGATCTATAGTACATCAGGGATGGTCCACAGTACATCAGTGATGATCCATAGTACACATGTGATGGCAAACAGTACACCTGTGATGGCCCACAGTACATCAGTGATGATCCACAGTACATCAGGGATGATCCACAGTATATCAGGGATGGTCCACAGTATATCAGTGATGATCCATAGTACACCAGTGATGATCCATAGTACACCAGTGATGATCCATAGTACACCAGGGCTGATCCATAGTACACCAGTGATGATCCATAGTACACCAGTGATGATCCATAGTACATCAGTGATGGTCCATAGTACACCAGTGATGATCCATAGTACACCAGTGATGGCCCATAGTACACCAGTGATGGCCCATAGTACACCAGTGATGATCCATAGTACACCAGTGATGGCCCATAGTACACCAGTGATGTCCCATAGTACATCAGTGATGATCCACAGTACATCAGTGATGATCCATAGTACACCAGGGATGGCCCATAGTACATCAGTGATGGCTCATAGTACATCAGTGATGATCCATAGTACATCAGTGATGGCTCATAGTACATCAGTGATGATCCATAGTACATCAGTGATGATCCATAGTACACCAGTGATGATCCATAGTACATCAGTGATGGCTCATAGTACATCAGTGATGATCCATAGTACACCAGTGATGATCCATAGTACATCAGTGATGGCTCATAGTACATCAGTGATGATCCATAATACATCAGTGATGATCCATAGTACATCAGTGATGATCCATAGTACATCAGTGATGATCCATAGTACACCAGTCATGTCCCATAGTACTACAGTGATGATCTATAGTACATCAGTGATGATCCACAGTACATCAGTGATGATCCACAGTACATCAGTGATGATCCATAGTACATCAGTGATGAGCCTCAGTACATCAGTGATGATCCACAGTACATCAGTGATGATCCACAGTACATCAGGGATGGTCCACAGTACATCAGTGATGATCCATAGTACATCAGTGATGATCCATAGTACATCAGTGATGATCCATAGTACACCAGTGATGATCCATAGTACATCAGTGATGATCCATAGTACACCAGTGATGATCCATAGTACACCAGTGATGGCCCATAGTACTTCAGTGATGATTTATAGTACATCAGTGATGATCCACAGTACATCAGTGATGATCCACAATACATCAGGGATGGTCCACAGTATATCAGTGATGATCCATAGTACATCACTGATGGCACACAGTACATCAGTGATGAACCACAGTACATCAGTGATGATCCACAGTACATCAGTGATGATCCATAGTACATCAGTGATGGCCCATAGTACATCAGTGATGGTCCATAGTACATCAGTGATGATCCATAGTACATCAGTGATGATCCATAGTACATCAGTGATGATCCATAGTACATCAGTGATGATCCATAGTACATCAGTGATGATCCATAGTACACCAGTCATGGCCCATAGTACTACAGTGATGATCTATAGTACATCAGTGATGATCCACAGTACATCAGTGATGATCCACAGTACATCAGTGATGATCCAAGCTACATCAGTGATGATCCATAGTACATCAGTGATGATCCTCAGTACATCAGTGATGATCCACAGTACATCAGTGATGATCCACAGTACATCAGTGATGATCCACAGTACATCAGGGATGGTCCACAGTACATCAGTGATGATCCATAGTACACCAGTCATGATCCATAGTACATCAGTGATGATCCATAGTACATCAGTGATGATCCATAGTACACCAGTGATGATCCATAGTACACCAGTGATGACCCATAGTACTTCAGTGATGATTTATAGTACATCAGTGATGATCCACAGTACATCAGGGATGGTCCACAGTATATCAGTGATGATCCATAGTACATCAGTGATGGCCCACAGTACATCAGTGATGATCCACAGTACATCAGTGATGATCCATAGTACACCAGTGATGGCCCATAGTACATCAGTGATGGTCCATAGTACATCAGTGATGATCCATAGTACATCAGTGATGATCCATAGTACATCAGTGATGATCCATAGTACACCAGTGATGGCCCATAGTACATCAGTAATGATCTATAGTACATCAGTGATGATCCACATTACATCGGTGATGATCCACAGTACATCAGTTATGATCCACAGTACATCAGTGATGATCCACAGTACATCAGTGATGATCCACAATACTTCAGTGATGATCCACAGTACATCAGTGATGATCCACAGTACATCAGGGATGGTCCACAGTATATCAGTGATGATCCATAGTACATCAGTGATGGCCCATAGTACATCAGTGATGATCCATAGTACACCAGTGATGATCCATAGTACACCAGTGATGTTCCATAGTACACCAGGGATGATCCACAGTACATCAGTGATGATCCACAGTACATCAGTGGTGGTCCACAGTACATCAGTGATGGTCCATAGTACACCAGTGATGGCCCATAGTTCACCAGTGATGGCCCATAGTACACCAGTGATGATCCATAGTACACCAGAGATGGCCCATAGTATACCAGTGATGTCCCATAGTACATCAGTGATGATCCACAGTACATCAGTGATGATCCATAGTACACCAGGGATGGCTCATAGTACATCAGTGATGATCCATAGTACATCAGTGATGATCCATAGTACACCAGTGATGATCCATAGTACATCAGTGATGGCTCATAGTACATCAGTGATGATCCATAATACATCAGTGATGATCCATAGTACACCAGTGATGGCCCATAGTACTTCAGTGATGATCTATAGTACATCAGTGATGATCCACAGTACATCAGTGATGATCCACAGTACATCAGTGATGATCCACGGTACATCAGTGATGATCCATAGTACATCAGTGATGATCCACAGTGCATCAGTGATGATCCACAGTACATCAGTGATGATCCACAGGACATCAGGGATGGTCCACAGTACATCAGTGATGATCCATAGTACACCAGTGATGATCCATAGTACACCAGTGATGGCCCATAGTACATCAGTGATGAACTATAGTACATCAGTGATGATCCACAGTACATCAGGGATGGTCCATAGTACATCAGTGATGATCCATAGTACACCAGTGATGATCCATAGTACACCAGTGATGGCCCATAGTACATCAGTGATGAACTATAGTACATCAGTGATGATCCACAGTACATCAGTGATGATCCATAGTACATCAGTGATGATCCATAGTACATCAGTGATGATCCATAGTACATCAGTGATGATCCACAGTACATCAGTGATGATCCAAGCTACATCAGTGATGATCCATAGTACATCAGTGATGATCCTCAGTACATCAGTGATGATCCACAGTACATCAGTGATGATCCACAGTACATCAGTGAAGATCCACAGTACATCAGGGATGGTCCACAGTACATCAGTGATGATCCATAGTACACCAGTCATGATCCATAGTACATCAGTGATGATCCATAGTACATCAGTGATGATCCATAGTACACCAGTGATGGCCCATAGTACACCAGTTATGATCCATAGTACACCAGTGATGGCCCATAGTACTTCAGTGATGATCTATAGTACATCAGTGATGATCCACAGTACATCAGTGATGATCCACAATACATCAGGGATGGTCCACAGTATATCAGTGATGATCCATAGTACATCAGTGATGGCCCACAGTACATCAGTGATGATCCACAGTACATCAGTGATGATCCATAGTACACCAGTGATGGTCCATAGTACACCAGTGATGGTCCATAGTACATCAGTGATGATCCATAGTACATCAGTGATGATCCACAGTACATCAGGGATGGTCCACAGTACATCAGTGATGATCCATAGTACACCAGTGATGGCTCAAAGCACATCAGTGATGGTCCATAGTACACCAGGGATGATCCATAGTAATCCAGTGATGATCCATAGTACACCAGTGATGGCCCATAGTACACCAGTGATGGCCCATAGTACATCAGTGATGATCCACAGTACATCAGTGATGATCTATAGTACATCAGGGATGGTCCACAGTACATCAGTGATGATCCATAGTACACATGTGATGGCAAACAGTACACCTGTGATGGCCCACAGTACATCAGTGATGATCCACAGTACATCAGGGATGATCCACAGTATATCAGGGATGGTCCACAGTATATCAGTGATGATCCATAGTACACCAGTGATGATCCATAGAACACCAGTGATGATCCATAGTACACCATGGCTGATCCATAGTACACCAGTGATGATCCATAGTACACCAGTGATGATCCATAGTACATCAGTGATGGTCCATAGTACACCAGTGATGATCCATAGTACACCAGTGATGGCCCATAGTACACCAGTGATGGCCCATAGTACACCAGTGATGATCCATAGTACACCAGTGATGGCCCATAGTACACCAGTGATGTCCCATAGTACATCAGTGATGATCCACAGTACATCAGTGATGATCCATAGTACACCAGGGATGGCCCATAGTACATCAGTGATGGCTCATAGTACATCAGTGATGATCCATAGTACATCAGTGATGGCTCATAGTACATCAGTGATGATCCATAGTACATCAGTGATGATCCATAGTACACCAGTGATGATCCATAGTACATCAGTGATGGCTCATAGTACATCAGTGATGATCCATAGTACACCAGTGATGATCCATAGTACATCAGTGATGGCTCATAGTACATCAGTGATGATCCATAATACATCAGTGATGATCCATAGTACATCAGTGATGATCCATAGTACATCAGTGATGATCCATAGTACACCAGTCATGGCCCATAGTACTACAGTGATGATCTATAGTACATCAGTGATGATCCACAGTACATCAGTGATGATCCACAGTACATCAGTGATGATCCATAGTACATCAGTGATGAGCCTCAGTACATCAGTGATGATCCACAGTACATCAGTGATGATCCACAGTACATCAGGGATGGTCCACAGTACATCAGTGATGATCCATAGTACATCAGTGATGATCCATAGTACATCAGTGATGATCCATAGTACACCAGTGATGATCCATAGTACATCAGTGATGATCCATAGTACACCAGTGATGATCCATAGTACACCAGTGATGGCCCATAGTACTTCAGTGATGATTTATAGTACATCAGTGATGATCCACAGTACATCAGTGATGATCCACAATACATCAGGGATGGTCCACAGTATATCAGTGATGATCCATAGTACATCACTGATGGCACACAGTACATCAGTGATGAACCACAGTACATCAGTGATGATCCACAGTACATCAGTGATGATCCATAGTACACCAGTGATGGCCCATAGTACATCAGTGATGGTCCATAGTACATCAGTGATGATCCATAGTACATCAGTGATGATCCATAGTACATCAGTGATGATCCATAGTACACCAGTGATGGCCCATAGTACATCAGTAATGATCTATAGTACATCAGTGATGATCCACAGTACATCAGTGATGATCCACAGTACATCAGTTATGATCCACAGTACATCAGTGATGATCCACAGTACATCAGTGATGATCCACAATACTTCAGTGATGATCCACAGTACATCAGTGATGATCCACAGTACATCAGGGATGGTCCACAGTATATCAGTGATGATCCATAGTACATCAGTGATGGTCCATAGTACATCAGTGATGATCCACAGTACACCAGTGATGATCCATAGTACACCAGTGATGTTCCATAGTACACCAGGGATGATCCACAGTACATCAGTGATGATCCACAGTACATCAGTGATGATCCATAGTACATCAGTGATGATCCACAGTACATCAGTGATGATCCACAGTACATCAGGGATGGTTCATAGTACATCAGTGATGATCCATAGTACACCAGTGATGATCCATAGTACACCAGTGATGGCCCATAGTACATCAGTGATGAACTATAGTACATCAGTGATGAACTATAGTACATCAGTGATGATCCACAGTACATCAGGGATGGTCCATAGTACATCAGTGATGATCCATAGTACACCAGTGATGATCCATAGTACACCAGTGATGGCCCATAGTACATCAGTGATGAACTATAGTACATCAGTGATGATCCACAGTACATCAGTGATGATCCACAGTACATCAGGGATGGTCCATAGTACACCAGTGATGATCCACAGTACACCAGTGATGATCCATAGTACACCAGTGATGGTCCATAGTACATCAGTGATGATCTATAGTACATCAGTGATGGTCCATAGTACATCAGTGATGATCTATATACATAGTACACCAGTGATGATCTATAGTACATCAGTGATGATCTACAGTACATCAGTGATGATCTACAGTACATCAGTTATGATCCACAGCAGGGATGAGCCGAACACCCCCCTGTTCGGTTCGCACCAGAACCTGCGAACAGACAAAATGTTCGTGTAAACTTTAGAACCCTATTAAATACAATGGACTCGAACGTTCGAAATCTAAAGTGTTAATTATAAAGGCTAATATGCAAGTTATTGTCCTAAAAAGTGTTTGGGGACCTGGGTCCTGCCCCAGGGGACATGTATCAATGCAAAAAGAAGTTTTAAAAACGGCCGTTTTTTCGGGAGCAGTGATTTTAATAATGCTTAAAATGAAAAAATAAAAGTGAAATATTCCTTTAAATTTCGTACCTGGGGGGTGTGTATGATATGCATGTGAAGTGGCGCATGTTTCCCGTGCTTAGAACTGTCCCTGCAAAAAATGTCATTTTTGAAAGAAAAAAAATGCATTTAAAACTGACTCGCGGCTATTAATGAATTGTCGGCTCCCGGCAATACATACAAAAGTCATTGAGAAAAAAAAAAAAAAAAAGCGTGGGGGTTCCCCAGAATTCAATTACCAGGCCCTTCAGATCTGGCATGGATTTTAAGGGGAACTCCACCCCAAGTTTAAAAAAAAAATGGCGTGGAGTCCCCCTAAAAATCCATACCAGACCCCTTATCCGAGCACGCAACCTGGCCGGCCGCAGGGGAAAAGGGGGGGACGAGAGAGCGGCCCCCCCTCCCTCCTGAACCGTACCAAGCCACATGCCCTCAACATGGGGAGGATGTCCCCATGTTGATGGGGACAAGGGCCTCATCCCCACAACCCTTGCCCGGTGGTTGTGGGGGTCTGCGGGCGGGGGGCTTATCGGAATCTGGAAGACCCCTTTAACAAAGGGGACCCCCAGATCCCGCCCCCCCCCTATGTGAATTGGTAACGGGTACATTGTACCCCTACCATTTCGCGAAGAAAGCGTAAAAAAAATGTTTAAAAAAACACACAAACACCTTGAAAAAGTCCTTTATTTAAAAAAATAAATAAATAAACATTCCTGCGGTGAAATCCAGTGTCCCGCGGCGATCCCGATGTCCAGCGCTGTCCTTCATTGGTTGTGCCTGAGCGGACCTGATGGGGAACTCCCTCTCAGTATTTTAAATGTATAGACCCGCCCCTTCTAAAGTTCCCCATCAGGTCCGCTCAGCGGACGAGATGCGGAACATGAGAAGGGGCGGGTCTATACATGTATTACCAAAGTGAGAGCAGTTCCCCATCAGGTCCGCCCCCTCGGTATGTCAGACCCGCCTACGTCATTGGCTTGAGCGGGGAACTTCCTTCACTATGTAAATTTAAATTACACAGTGAAGGAAGTTCCCCGCTCAAGCCAATGACGTAGGCGGGTCTGACATACCGAGGGAGCGGACCTGATGGGGAACTTTAGAAGGGGCGGGTCTATACATTTAAAATACTGAGAGGGAGTTCCCCATCAGGTCCGCTCAGGCACAACCAATGAAGGACAGCGCTGGACATCGGGATCGCCGCGGGACACTGGATTTCCCCGCTGGAATGTTTTTTTTTTTTTTTTTTAAATAAATGACTTTTTCAAGGTGTTTGTGTGTTTTTTTAAACATTTTTTTACGCTTTCTTCGTGAAATGGTAGGGGTACAATGTACCCCTTACCAATTCACATAGGGGGGGGCCGGGATCTGGGGGTCCTCTTTGTTAAAGGGGTCTTCCAGATTCCGATAAGCCCCCCGCCCGCAGACCCCCACAACCACCGGGCAAGGGTTGTGGGGATGAGGCCCTTGTCCCCATCAACATGGGGACATCCTCCCCATGTTGAGGGCATGTGGCTTGGTACGGTTCAGGAGGGAGGGGGGGCCGCTCTCTCGTCCCCCCCTTTTCCCCTGCGGCCGGCCAGGTTGCATGCTCGGATAAGGGGTCTGGTATGGATTTTTAGGGGGACTCCACGCCATTTTTTTTTTAATTTGGGGTGGAGTTCCCCTTAAAATCCATGCCAGATCTGAAGGGCCTGGAATGGATATTTGGGGGAAACCCACGTCAATTTTTTTTTTATTTGCGGCGGGGTTCCCCTTAATATCCATTCCAGACCTGAAGGGCCTGGTAATTGAATTCTGGGGAACCCCCACGCTTTTTTTTTTTTTTTATCAATGACTTTTGTATGTATTGCCGGGAGCCGACAATTCATTAATAGCCGCGAGTCAGTTTTAAATGCATTTTTTTCTTTCAAAAATGACACTTTTTGCAGGGACAGTTCTAAGCACGGGAAACATGCGCCACTTTACATGCATATCATACACACCCCCCAGGTACGAAATTTAAAGGAATATTTCACTTTTATTTTTTCATTTTAAGCATTATTAAAATCACTGCTCCCGAAAAAACGGCCGTTTTTAAAACTTCTTTTTGCATTGATACATGTCCCCTGGGGCAGGACACGGGTCCCCAAACACTTTTTAGGACAATAACTTGCATATAAGCCTTTATAATTAGCACTTTAGATTTCTCCCATAGATTTTTCGAATTTGCCGCGAACACCCCAATTTGTTCGCTGTTCGGCGAACGGGCGAACAGGCAATGTTCGAGTCGAACATGAGTTCGACTCGAACTCGAAGCTCATCCCTAATCCACAGTACATTAGTGAGGATCCACAGTACATCAGTGATGATCCACAATACTTCAGTGATGATCCACAGTACATCAGTGATGATCCACAGTACATCAGGGATGGTCCACAGTACATCAGTGATGATCCATAGTACATCAGTGATGATCCATAGTACATCAGGGATGATCCATAGTACACCAGTGATGATCCATAGTACATCAGTGATGATCCATAGTACACCAGTGATGATCCATAGTACACCAGTGATGGCCCATAGTACTTCAGTGATGATTTATAGTACATCAGTGATGATCCACAGTACATCAGTGATGATCCACAATACATCAGGGATGGTCCACAGTATATCAGTGATGATCCATAGTACATCAGTGATGGCCCACAGTACATCAGTGATGATCCACAGTACATCAGTGATGATCCACAGTACATCAGTGATGGTCCATGGTACATCAGTGATGATCCATAGTACACCAGTGATGATCCATAGTACACCAGTGATGGCCCATAGTACATCAGTGATGAACTATAGTACATCAGTGATGATCCACAGTACATCAGTGATGATCCATAGTATATCAGTGATGATCCACAGTACATCAATGATGATCCACAGTACATCAGGGATGGTCCATAGTACATCAGTAATGATCCATAGTACACCAGTGATGATCCATAGTACACCAGTGATGGCCCATAGTACATCAGTGATGAACTATAGTACATCAGTGATGATCCACAGTACATCAGTGATGATCCACAGTACATCAGGGATGGTTCATAGTACACCAGTGATGATCCGCAGTACACCAGTGATGATCCATAGTACACCAGTGATGATCCATAGTACATCAGTGATGATCTATAGTACATCAGTGATGGTCCATAGTACATCAGTGATGAGCTATAGTACATCAGTGATGATCTATAGTACATCAGTGATGATCCATAGTACACCAGTGATGATCCATAGTACACCAGTGATGATCCATAGTACACCAGTGATGGCCCATAGTACATCAGTGATGAACTATAGTACATCAGTGATGGTCCATAGTAAATTAGTGATGGTCCATAGTACACCAGTGATGATCCATAGTACTCCAGTGATGGCCCATAGTACACCAGTGATGGCCCATAGTACATCAGTGATGATCTATAGTACATCAGTGATGATCCACAGTACATCAGGGATGGTCCATAGTACATCAGGGATGATCCATAGTACATCAGTGATGATCCACAGTACATCAGTGATGATCCACAGTACATCAGTGATGATCCACAGTACATCAGGGATGGTCCACAGTACATCAGTGATGATCCATAGTACATCAGTGATGATCCATAGTACATCAGTGATGGCCCACAGTACATCAGGAATGATCCACAGTACATCAGTGATGATCCATAGTACACCAGTGATGGCCCATAGTACACCAGTGATGGCCCATAGTACATCAGTGATGATCCACAATACATCAGTGATGATCTATAGTACATCAGTGATGATCCACAGTACACCAGTGATGATTCACAGTACATCAGGGATGGTCCATAGTACATCAGGGATGGTCCATAGTACATCAGGGATGATCCATAGTACATCAGTGATGATCCATAGTACACAAGTGATGACCCATAGTACATCAGTGATGATCTATAGTACATCAGTGATGATCCATAGTACACCAGTGATGATCCATAGTACACCAGTGATGATTCATAGTCACCAGTGATGGTCGATAGTACATCAGTGATGATCTATAGTACATCAGTGATGATCCACAGTACATCAGTGATGATCCACAGTACATCAGTGATGATCCATAGTACACCAGTGATGGCCCATAGTACACCAGTGATGGCCCATAGTACATCAGTGATGATCTATAGTTCATCAGTGATGATCCTCAGTACATCAGTGATGATCCACAGTACATCAGTGATGATCCACAGTACATCAGTGATGATCCACAGTACATCAGGGATGGTCCACAGTACATCAGTGATGATCCATAGTAATCAGTGATGGCCCATAGTACATCAGTGATGATCCATATTACACCAGTGATGATCCATAGTACACCAGGGATGACCCACAGTACATCAGTGATGATCCACAGTACATCAGTGATGGTCCATAGTAAATCAGTGATGATCCATAGTACACCAGTGATGATCCATAGTACACCAGTGATGGCCCATAGTACTTCAGTGATGATTTATAGTACATCAGTGATGATCCACAGTACATCAGTGATGATCCACAATACATCAGGGATGGTCCACAGTATATCAGTGATGATCCATAGTACATCAGTGATGGCCCACAGTACATCAGTGATGATCCACAGTACATCAGTGATGATCCACAGTGCATCAGTGATGATCCATAGTACACCAGTGATGGCCCATAGTACATCAGTGATGGTCCATAGTACATCAGTGATGATCCATAGTACATCAGTGATGATCCATAGTAAATCAGTGATGATCCATAGTACACCAGTGATGGCCCATAGTACATCAGTAATGATCTATAGTACATCAGTGATGATCCACAGTACATCAGTGATGATCCACAGTACATCAGTTATGATCCACAGTACATCAGTGATGATCCACAGTACATCAGTGATGATCCACAATACTTCAGTGATGATCCACAGTACATCAGTGATGATCCACAGTACATCAGGGATGGTCCACAGTATATCAGTGATGATCCATAGTACATCAGTGATGGCCCATAGTACATCAGTGATGATCCACAGTACACCAGTGATGATCCATAGTACACCAGTGATGTTCCATAGTACACCAGGGATGATCCACAGTACATCAGTGATGATCCACAGTACATCAGTGATGATCCATAGTACATCAGTGATGATCCACAGTACATCAGTGATGATCCACAGTACATCAGGGATGGTTCATAGTACATCAGTGATGATCCATAGTACACCAGTGATGATCCATAGTACACCAGTGATGGCCCATAGTACATCAGTGATGAACTATAGTACATCAGTGATGAACTATAGTACATCAGTGATGATCCACAGTACATCAGGGATGGTCCATAGTACATCAGTGATGATCCATAGTACACCAGTGATGATCCATAGTACACCAGTGATGGCCCATAGTACATCAGTGATGAACTATAGTACATCAGTGATGATCCACAGTACATCAGTGATGATCCACAGTACATCAGGGATGGTCCATAGTACACCAGTGATGATCCACAGTACACCAGTGATGATCCATAGTACACCAGTGATGGTCCATAGTACATCAGTGATGATCTATAGTACATCAGTGATGGTCCATAGTACATCAGTGATGATCTATATACATAGTACACCAGTGATGATCTATAATACATCAGTTATGATCCACAGTACATTAGTGAGGATCCACAGTACATCAGTGATGATCCACAATACTTCAGTGATGATCCACAGTACATCAGTGATGATCCACAGTACATCAGTGATGATCCACAGTACATCAGGGATGGTCCACAGTACATCAGTGATGATCCATAGTACATCAGTGATGATCCATAGTACATCAGTGATGATCCATAGTACACCAGTGATGATCCATAGTACATCAGTGATGATCCATAGTACACCAGTGATGATCCATAGTACACCAGTGATGGCCCATAGTACATCAGTGATGATCCATAGTACACCAGTGATGATCCATAGTACATCAGTGATGATCCACAATACATCAGGGATGGTCCACAGTATATCAGTGATGATCCATAGTACATCAGTGATGGCCCACAGTACATCAGTGATGGCCCACAGTACATCAGTGATGATCCACAGTACATCAGTGATGATCCACAGTACATCAGTGATGGTCCATGGTACATCAGTGATGATCCATAGTACACCAGTGATGATCCATAGTACACCAGTGATGGCCCATAGTACATCAGTGATGAACTATAGTACATCAGTGATGATCCACAGTACATCAGTGATGATCCATAGTACATCAGTGATGATCCACAGTACATCAGTGATGATCCACAGTACATCAGGGATGATCCATAGTACACCAGTGATGATCCATAGTACACCAGTGATGGCCCATAGTACATCAGTGATGATCTATAGTACATCAGTGATGATCCACAGTACATCAGTGATGATCCACAGTACATCAGGGATGGTCCATAGTACACCAGTGATGATCCGCAGTACACCAGTGATGATCCATAGTACACCAGTGATGATCCATAGTACATCAGTGATGATCTATAGTACATCAGTGATGGTCCATAGTACATCAGTGATGAGCTATAGTACATCAGTGATGATCTATAGTACATCAGTGATGATCCATAGTACACCAGTGATGATCCATAGTACACCAGTGATGATCCATAGTACACCAGTGATGATCCATAGTACACCAGTGATGGCCCATAGTACATCAGTGATGAACTATAGTACATCAGTGATGGTCCATAGTAAATTAGTGATGGTCCATAGTACACCAGTGATGATCCATAGTACTCCAGTGATGGCCCATAGTACACCAGTGATGGCCCATAGTACATCAGTGATGATCTATAGTACATCAGTGATGATCCACAGTACATCAGGGATGGTCCATAGTACATCAGGGATGATCCATAGTACATCAGTGATGATCCACAGTACATCAGTGATGATCCACAGTACATCAGTGATGATCCACAGTACATCAGGGATGGTCCACAGTACATCAGTGATGATCCATAGTACACCAGTCATGATCCATAGTACATCAGTGATGATCCATAGTACATCAGTGATGGCCCACAGTACATCAGGGATGATCCACAGTACATCAGTGATGATCCATAGTACACCAGTGATGGCCCATAGTACACCAGTGATGGCCCATAGTACATCAGTGATGATCCACAATACATCAGTGATAATCTATAGTACATCAGTGATGATCCACAGTACACCAGTGATGATTCACAGTACATCAGGGATGGTACATAGTACATCAGGGATGGTCCATAGTACATCAGGGATGATCCATAGTACATCAGTGATGATCCATAGTACACAAGTGATGACCCATAGTACACCAGTGATGATCCATAGTACACCAGTGATGATTCATAGTCACCAGTGATGGTCCATAGTACATCAGTGATGATCTATAGTACATCAGTGATGATCCACAGTACATCAGTGATGATCCACAGTACATCAGTGATGATCCATAGTACACCAGTGATGGCCCATAGTACACCAGTGATGGCCCATAGTACATCAGTGATGATCTATAGTTCATCAGTGATGATCCTCAGTACATCAGTGATGATCCACAGTACATCAGTGATGATCCACAGTACATCAGTGATGATCCACAGTACATCAGGGATGGTCCTCAGTACATCAGTGATGATCCATAGTACATCAGTGATGGCCCATAGTACATCAGTGATGATCCATATTACACCAGTGATGATCCATAGTACACCAGGGATGACCCACAGTACATCAGTGATGATCCACAGTACATCAGTGATGGTCCATAGTAAATCAGTGATGGTCCATAGTACACCAGTGATGATCCATAGTACATCAGTGATGGCTCATAGTACATCAGTAATGATCCATAATACATCAGTGATGATCCATAGTACACCAGTGATGGCCCATAGTACTTCAGTGATGATCTATAGTACATCAGTGATGATCCACAGTACATCAGTGATGATCCACAGTACATCAGTGATGTTCCACGGTACATCAGTGATGATCAATAGTACATCAGTGATGATCCTCAGTACATCAGTGATGATCCACAGTACATCAGTGATGATCCACAGTACATCAGTAATGATCCACAGGACATCAGGGATGGTCCACAGTACATCAGTGATGATCCATAGTACACCAGTCATGATCCATAGTACATCAGTGATGATCCATAGTACATCAGTGATGATTCATAGTACATCAGTGATGGCCCATAGTACACCAGTGATGATCCATAGTACACCAGTGATGGCCCATAGTACTTCAGTGATGATCTATAGTACACCAGTGATGGCCCATAGTACATCAGTGATGATCCACAATACATCAGTGATGATCCATAGTACACCAGTCATGATCCATAGTACATCAGTGATGATCCATAGTACATCAGTGATGGCCCACAGTACATCAGGAATGATCCACAGTACATCAGTGATGATCCATAGTACACCAGTGATGGCCCATAGTACACCAGTGATGGCCCATAGTACATCAGTGATGATCCACAATACATCAGTGATGATCTATAGTACATCAGTGATGATCCACAGTACACCAGTGATGATTCACAGTACATCAGGGATGGTCCATAGTACATCAGGGATGGTCCATAGTACATCAGGGATGATCCATAGTACATCAGTGATGATCCATAGTACACAAGTGATGACCCATAGTACATCAGTGATGATCTATAGTACATCAGTGATGATCCATAGTACACCTGTGATGATCCATAGTACACCAGTGATGATTCATAGTCACCAGTGATGGTCCATAGTACATCAGTGATGATCTATAGTACATCAGTGATGATCCACAGTACATCAGTGATGATCCACAGTACATCAGTGATGATCCATAGTACACCATTGATGGCCCATAGTACACCAGTGATGGCCCATAGTACATCAGTGATGATCTATAGTTCATCAGTGATGATCCTCAGTACATCAGTGATGATCCACAGTACATCAGTGATGACCCACAGTACATCAGTGATGATCCACAGTACATCAGGGATGGTCCACAGTACATCAGTGATGATCCATAGTAATCAGTGATGGCCCATAGTACATCAGTGATGATCCATATTACACCAGTGATGATCCACAGTACACCAGGGATGACCCACAGTACATCAGTGATGATCCACAGTACATCAGTGATGGTCCATAGTAAATCAGTGATGATCCATAGTACACCAGTGATGATCCATAGTACACCAGTGATGGCCCATAGTACTTCAGTGATGATTTATAGTACATCAGTGATGATCCACAGTACATCAGTGATGATCCACAATACATCAGGGATGGTCCACAGTATATCAGTGATGATCCATAGTACATCAGTGATGGCCCACAGTACATCAGTGATGATCCACAGTACATCAGTGATGATCCACAGTACATCAGTGATGATCCATAGTACACCAGTGATGGCCCATAGTACATCAGTGATGGTCCATAGTACATCAGTGATGATCCATAGTACATCAGTGATGATCCATAGTACATCAGTGATGATCCATAGTACAACAAAACAATACTCCTGCGCTCTGATGTCTTGGTGTATGCGGGGCGTGTCGATCATTCCTCAGTAAACAGGCAACACTTTAGGAATCTTGCCCATAGTACACCAGTGATGGCCCATAGTACATCAGTAATGATCTATAGTACATCAGTGATGATCCACAGTACATCAGTGATGATCCACAGTACATCAGTTATGATCCACAGTACATCAGTGATGATCCACAATACTTCAGTGATGATCCACAATACATCAGTGATGATCCACAGTACATCAGGGATGGTCCACAGTATATCAGTGATGATCCATAGTACATCAGTGATGGCCCATAGTACATCAGTGATGATCCACAGTACACCAGTGATGATCCATAGTACACCAGTGATGTTCCATAGTACACCAGGGATGATCCACAGTACATCAGTGATGATCCACAGTACATCAGTGATGATCCACAGTACATCAGTGATGATCCATAGTACATCAGTGATGATCCACAGTACATCAGTGATGATCCACAGTACATCAGGGATGGTTCATAGTACATCAGTGATGATCCATAGTACACCAGTGATGATCCATAGTACACCAGTGATGGCCCATAGTACATCAGTGATGAACTATAGTACATCAGTGATGAACTATAGTACATCAGTGATGATCCACAGTACATCAGGGATGGTCCATAGTACATCAGTGATGATCCATAGTACACCAGTGATGATCCATAGTACACCAGTGATGGCCTATAGTACATCAGTGATGAACTATAGTACATCAGTGATGATCCACAGTACATCAGTGATGATCCACAGTACATCAGGGATGGTCCATAGTACACCAGTGATGATCCACAGTACACCAGTGATGATCCATAGTACACCAGTGATGGTCCATAGTACATCAGTGATGATCTATAGTACATCAGTGATGGTCCATAGTACATCAGTGATGATCTATATACATAGTACACCAGTGATGATCTATAGTACATCAGTGATGATCTACAGTACATCAGTTATGATCCACAGTACATTAGTGAGGATCCACAGTACATCAGTGATGATCCACAATACTTCAGTGATGATCCACAGTACATCAGTGATGATCCACAGTACATCAGTGATGATCCACAGTACATCAGGGATGGTCCACAGTACATCAGTGATGATCCATAGTACATCAGTGATGATCCATAGTACATCAGTGATGATCCATAGTACACCAGTGATGATCCATAGTACATCAGTGATGATCCATAGTACACCAGTGATGATCCATAGTACACCAGTGATGGCCCATAGTACTTCAGCGATGATTTATAGTACATCAGTGATGATCCACAGTACATCAGTGATGATCCACAATACATCAGGGATGGTCCACAGTATATCAGTGATGATCCATAGTACATCAGTGATGGCCCACAGTACATCAGTGATGATCCACAGTACATCAGTGATGATCCACAGTACATCAGTGATGGTCCATGGTACATCAGTGATGATCCATAGTACACCAGTGATGATCCATAGTACACCAGTGATGGCCCATAGTACATCAGTGATGAACTATAGTACATCAGTGATGATCCACAGTACATCAGTGATGATCCATAGTACATCAGTGATGATCCACAGTACATCAGTGATGATCCACAGTACATCAGGGATGATCCATAGTACACCAGTGATGATCCATAGTACACCAGTGATGGCCCATAGTACATCAGTGATGATCTATAGTACATCAGTGATGATCCACAGTACATCAGTGATGATCCACAGTACATCAGGGATGGTCCATAGTACACCAGTGATGATCCGCAGTACACCAGTGATGATCCATAGTACACCAGTGATGATCCATAGTACATCAGTGATGATCTATAGTACATCAGTGATGGTCCATAGTACATCAGTGATGAGCTATAGTACATCAGTGATGATCTATAGTACATCAGTGATGATCCATAGTACACCAGTGATGATCCATAGTACACCAGTGATGATCCATAGTACACCAGTGATGATCCATAGTACACCAGTGATGGCCCATAGTACATCAGTGATGAACTATAGTACATCAGTGATGGTCCATAGTAAATTAGTGATGGTCCATAGTACACCAGTGATGATCCATAGTACTCCAGTGATGGCCCATAGTACACCAGTGATGGCCCATAGTACATCAGTGATGATCTATAGTACATCAGTGATGATCCACAGTACATCAGGGATGGTCCATAGTACATCAGGGATGATCCATAGTACATCAGTGATGATCCACAGTACATCAGTGATGATCCACAGTACATCAGTGATGATCCACAGTACATCAGGGATGGTCCACAGTACATCAGTGATGATCCATAGTACACCAGTCATGATCCATAGTACATCAGTGATGATCCATAGTACATCAGTGATGGCCCACAGTACATCAGGGATGATCCACAGTACATCAGTGATGATCCATAGTACACCAGTGATGGCCCATAGTACACCAGTGATGGCCCATAGTACATCAGTGATGATCCACAATACATCAGTGATGATCTATAGTACATCAGTGATGATCCACAGTACACCAGTGATGATTCACAGTACATCAGGGATGGTCCATAGTACATCAGGGATGGTCCATAGTACATCAGGGATGATCCATAGTACATCAGTGATGATCCATAGTACACAAGTGATGACCCATAGTACATCAGTGATAATCTATAGTACATCAGTGATGATCCATAGTACACCAGTGATGATCCATAGTACACCAGTGATGATTCATAGTCACCAGTGATGGTCCATAGTACATCAGTGATGATCTATAGTACATCAGTGATGATCCACAGTACATCAGTGATGATCCACAGTACATCAGTGATGATCCATAGTACACCAGTGATGGCCCATAATACACCGGTGATGGCCCATAGTACATCAGTGATGATCTATAGTTCATCAGTGATGATCCTCAGTACATCAGTGATGATCCACAGTACATCAGTGATGATCCACAGTACATCAGTGATGATCCACAGTACATCAGGGATGGTCCACAGTACATCAGTGATGATCCATAGTACATCAGTGATGGCCCATAGTACATCAGTGATGATCCATATTACACCAGTGATGATCCATAGTACACCAGGGATGACCCACAGTACATCAGTGATGATCCACAGTACATCAGTGATGGTCCATAGTAAATCAGTGATGGTCCATAGTACACCAGTGATGATCCATAGTACATCAGTGATGGCTCATAGTACATCAGTAATGATCCATAATACATCAGTGATGATCCATAGTACACCAGTGATGGCCCATAGTACTTCAGTGATGATCTATAGTACATCAGTGATGATCCACAGTACATCAGTGATGATCCACAGTACATCAGTGATGTTCCACGGTACATCAGTGATGATCAATAGTACATCAGTGATGATCCTCAGTACATCAGTGATGATCCACAGTACATCAGTGATGATCCACAGTACATCAGTGATGATCCACAGTACATCAGTGATGATCCACAGGACATCAGGGATGGTCCACAGTACATTAGTGATGATCCATAGTACACCAGTCATGATCCATAGTACATCAGTGATGATCCATAGTACATCAGTGATGATTCATAGTACACCAGTGATGGCCCATAGTACACCAGTGATGATCAATAGTACACCAGTGATGGCCCATAGTACTTCAGTGATGATCTATAGTACATCAGTGATGATCCACAGTACATCAGTGATGATCCACAATACATCAGGGATGGTCCACAGTATATCAGTGATGATCCATAGTACATCAGTGATGGCCCACAGTACATCAGTGATGATCCACAGTACATCAGTGATGATCCATAGTACACCAGTGATGGTCCATAGTACACCAGTGATGGTCCATAGTACATCAGTGATGATCCACAGTACATCAGGGATGGTCCACAGTACATCAGTGATGATCCATAGTACACCAGTGATGGCCCAAAGCACATCAGTGATGGTCCATAGTACACCAGGGATGATCCATAGTAATCCAGTGATGATCCATAGTACACCAGTGATGGCCCATAGTACACCAGTGATGGCCCATAGTACATCAGTGATGATCCACAGTACATCAGTGATGATCTATAGTACATCAGGGATGGTCCACAGTACATCAGTGATGATCCATAGTACACCAGTGATGATCCATAGTACATCAGTGATGATCCATAGTACACCTGTGATGGCCCACAGTACATCAGTGATGATCCACAGTACATCAGGGATGATCCACAGTATATCAGGGATGATCCACAGTATATCAGGGATGGTCCACAGTATATCAGTGATGATCCATAGTACACCAGGGATGATCCATAGTACACCAGTGATGATCCATAGTACACCAGTGATGATCCATAGTACACCAGTGATGGTCCATAGTACACCAGTGATGATCCATAGTACACCAGTGATGGCCCATAGTACACCAGTGACGGCCCATAGTACACCAGTGATGATCCATAGTACACCAGTGATGGCCCATAGTACATCAGTGATGATCCACAGTACATCAGTGATGATCCATAGTACACCAGGGATGGCCCATAGTACATCAGTGATGGCTCATAGTACATCAGTGATGATCCATAGTACATCAGTGATGATCCATAGTACACCAGTGATGATCCATAGTACATCAGTGATGGCTCATAGTACATCAGTGATGATCCATAGTACACCAGTGATGATCCATAGTACATCAGTGATGGCTCATAGTACATCAGTGATGATCCATAATACATCAGTGATGATCCATAGTACATCAGTGATGATCCATAGTACATCAGTGATGATCCATAGTACACCAGTCATGGCCCATAGTACTACAGTGATGATCTATAGTACATCAGTGATGATCCACAGTACATCAGTGATGATCCACAGTACATCAGTGATGATCCAAGCTACATCAGTGATGATCAATAGTACATCAGTGATGATCCTCAGTACATCAGTGATGATCCACAGTACATCAGTGATGATCCACGGTACATCAGTGATGATCCACAGTACATCAGGGATGGTCCACAGTACATCAGTGATGATCCATAGTACACCAGTCATGATCCATAGTACATCAGTGATGATCCATAGTACATCAGTGATGATACATAGTACACCAGTGATGATCCATAGTACACCAGTGATGGTCCATAGTACTTCAGTGATGATTTATAGTACATCAGTGATGATCCACAGTACATCAGTGATGATCCACAATACATCAGGGATGGTCCACAGTATATCAGTGATGATCCATAGTACATCAGTGATGGCCCACAGTACATCAGTGATGATCCACAGTACATCAGGGATGGTCCACAGTATATCAGTGATGATCCATAGTACATCAGTGATGGCCCATAGTACATCAGTGATGATCCATAGTACACCAGTGATGATCCATAGTACACCAGTGATGTTCCATAGTACACCAGGGATGATCCACAGTACATCAGTGATGATCCACAGTACATCAGCGGTGGTCCACAGTACATCAGTGATGGTCCATAGTACACCAGTGATGATCCATAGTACACCAGTGATGATCCATAGTACACCAGTGATGGCCCATAGTACATCAGTGATGATCCATAGTACATCAGTGATGATCCACAGTACATCAGTGATGATCCACAGTACATCAGGGATGGTCCATAGTACATCAGTGATGATCCATAGTACACCAGTGATGATCCATAGTACACCAGTGATGGCCCATAGTACATCAGTGATGAACTATAGTACATCAGTGATGATCCACAGTACATCAGGGATGGTCCATAGTACATCAGTGATGATCCATAGTACACCAGTGATGATCCATAGTACACCAGTGATGGCCCATAGTACATCAGTGATGAACTATATTACATCAGTGATGATCCACAGTACATCAGGGATGGTCCATAGTACACCAGTGATGATCCACAGTACACCAGTGATGATCCATAGTACACCAGTGATGGTCCATAGTACATCAGTGATGATCTATAGTACATCAGTAATGATCCATAGTACATCAGTGATGATCTATATACATAGTACACCAGTGATGATCTATAGTACATCAGTGATGATCTACAGTACATCAGTTATGATCCACAGTACATTAGTGATGATCCACAGTACATCAGTGATGATCCACAATACTTCAGTGATGATCCACAGTACATCAGTGATGATCCACAGTACATCAGGGATGGTCCATAGTACACCAGTGATGATCCACAGTACACCAGTGATGATCCATAGTACACCAGTGATGGTCCATAGTACATCAGTGATGATCTATAGTACATCAGTGATGGTACATAGTACATCAGTGATGATCTATAGTACATCAGTGATGATCCACAGTACATCAGTGATGATCCACAATACTTCAGTGATGATCCACAGTACATCAGTGATGATCCACATTACATCAGGGATGGTCCACAATATATCAGTGATGATCCATAGTACATCAGTGATGGTCCATAGTACATCACTGATGGTCCATAGTACACCAGTGATGATCCATAGTACACCAGTGATGGCCCATAGTACACCAGTGATGGCCCATAGTACATCAGTGATGATCCATAGTACATCAGTGATGATCCACAGTACATCAGTGATGATCCATAGTACACCAGTGATGGCCCAAAGCACATCAGTGATGGTCCATAGTACACCAGGGATGATCCATAGTAATCCAGTGATGATCCATAGTACACCAGTGATGGCCCATAGTACACCAGTGATGGCCCATAGTACATCAGTGATGATCCACAGTACATCAGTGATGATCTATAGTACATCAGGGATGGTCCACAGTACATCAGTGATGATCCATAGTACACCAGTGATGATCCATAGTACATCAGTGATGATCCATAGTACACCTGTGATGGCCCACAGTACATCAGTGATGATCCACAGTACATCAGGGATGATCCACAGTATATCAGGGATGATCCACAGTATATCAGGGATGGTCCACAGTATATCAGTGATGATCCATAGTACACCAGGGATGATCCATAGTACACCAGTGATGATCCATAGTACACCAGTGATGATCCATAGTACACCAGTGATGGTCCATAGTACACCAGTGATGATCCATAGTACACCAGTGATGGCCCATAGTACACCAGTGACGGCCCATAGTACACCAGTGATGATCCATAGTACACCAGTGATGGCCCATAGTACATCAGTGATGATCCACAGTACATCAGTGATGATCCATAGTACACCAGGGATGGCCCATAGTACATCAGTGATGGCTCATAGTACATCAGTGATGATCCATAGTACATCAGTGATGATCCATAGTACACCAGTGATGATCCATAGTACATCAGTGATGGCTCATAGTACATCAGTGATGATCCATAGTACACCAGTGATGATCCATAGTACATCAGTGATGGCTCATAGTACATCAGTGATGATCCATAATACATCAGTGATGATCCATAGTACATCAGTGATGATCCATAGTACATCAGTGATGATCCATAGTACACCAGTCATGGCCCATAGTACTACAGTGATGATCTATAGTACATCAGTGATGATCCACAGTACATCAGTGATGATCCACAGTACATCAGTGATGATCCAAGCTACATCAGTGATGATCAATAGTACATCAGTGATGATCCTCAGTACATCAGTGATGATCCACAGTACATCAGTGATGATCCACGGTACATCAGTGATGATCCACAGTACATCAGGGATGGTCCACAGTACATCAGTGATGATCCATAGTACACCAGTCATGATCCATAGTACATCAGTGATGATCCATAGTACATCAGTGATGATCCATAGTACACCAGTGATGATCCATAGTACACCAGTGATGGTCCATAGTACTTCAGTGATGATTTATAGTACATCAGTGATGATCCACAGTACATCAGTGATGATCCACAATACATCAGGGATGGTCCACAGTATATCAGTGATGATCCATAGTACATCAGTGATGGCCCACAGTACATCAGTGATGATCCACAGTACATCAGGGATGGTCCACAGTATATCAGTGATGATCCATAGTACATCAGTGATGGCCCATAGTACATCAGTGATGATCCATAGTACACCAGTGATGATCCATAGTACACCAGTGATGTTCCATAGTACACCAGGGATGATCCACAGTACATCAGTGATGATCCACAGTACATCAGCGGTGGTCCACAGTACATCAGTGATGGTCCATAGTACACCAGTGATGATCCATAGTACACCAGTGATGATCCATAGTACACCAGTGATGGCCCATAGTACATCAGTGATGATCCATAGTACATCAGTGATGATCCACAGTACATCAGTGATGATCCACAGTACATCAGGGATGGTCCATAGTACATCAGTGATGATCCATAGTACACCAGTGATGATCCATAGTACACCAGTGATGGCCCATAGTACATCAGTGATGAACTATAGTACATCAGTGATGATCCACAGTACATCAGGGATGGTCCATAGTACATCAGTGATGATCCATAGTACACCAGTGATGATCCATAGTACACCAGTGATGGCCCATAGTACATCAGTGATGAACTATATTACATCAGTGATGATCCACAGTACATCAGGGATGGTCCATAGTACACCAGTGATGATCCACAGTACACCAGTGATGATCCATAGTACACCAGTGATGGTCCATAGTACATCAGTGATGATCTATAGTACATCAGTAATGGTCCATAGTACATCAGTGATGATCTATATACATAGTACACCAGTGATGATCTATAGTACATCAGTGATGATCTACAGTACATCAGTTATGATCCACAGTACATTAGTGATGATCCACAGTACATCAGTGATGATCCACAATACTTCAGTGATGATCCACAGTACATCAGTGATGATCCACAGTACATCAGGGATGGTCCATAGTACACCAGTGATGATCCACAGTACACCAGTGATGATCCATAGTACACCAGTGATGGTCCATAGTACATCAGTGATGATCTATAGTACATCAGTGATGGTACATAGTACATCAGTGATGATCTATAGTACATCAGTGATGATCCACAGTACATCAGTGATGATCCACAATACTTCAGTGATGATCCACAGTACATCAGTGATGATCCACATTACATCAGGGATGGTCCACAATATATCAGTGATGATCCATAGTACATCAGTGATGGTTCATAGTACATCACTGATGGTCCATAGTACACCAGTGATGATCCATAGTACACCAGTGATGGCCCATAGTACACCAGTGATGGCCCATAGTACATCAGTGATGATCCATAGTACATCAGTGATGATCCACAGTACATCAGTGATGATCCACAGTACATCAGGGATGGTCCATAGTACATCAGTGATGATCCATAGTACACCAGTGATGATCCATAGTACTCCAGTGATGGCCCATAGTACATCAGTGATGAACTATAGTACATCAGTGATGATCCACAGTACATCAGTGATGATCCATAGTACATCAGTGATGATCCACAGTACATCAGTGATGATCCACAGTACATCAGGGATGGTCCATAGTATATCAGTGATGATCCATAGTACACCAGTGATGATCCATAGTACACCAGTGATGGCCCATAGTACATCAGTGATGAACTATAGTACATCAGTGATGATCCACAGTACATCAGTGATGATCCACAGTACATCAGGGATGGTCCATAGTACACCAGTGATGATCCACAGTACACCAGTGATGATCCATAGTACATCAGTGATGGTCCATAGTACATCAGTGATGATCTATAGTACACCAGTGATGGTCCATAGTACATCAGTGATGATCTATAGTACATCAGTGATGAGCTATAGTACATCAGTGATGATCTATAGTACATCAGTGATGATCCATAGTACACCAGTGATGATCCATAGTACACCAGTGATGGCCCATAGTACATCAGTGATGAACTATAGTACATCAGTGATGATCCACAGTACATCAGGGATGGTCCATAGTACATCAGTGATGATCCATAGTACACCAGTGATGATCCATAGTACACCAGTGATGGCCCATAGTACATCAGTGATGAACTATAGTACATCAGTGATGATCCACAGTACATCAGTGATGATCCACAGTACATCAGGGATGGTCCATAGTACATCAGTGATGATCCATAGTACACCAGTGATGGCCCATAGTACATCCGTGATGAACTATAGTACATCAGTGATGATCCATAGTACATCAGTGATGATCCACAGTACATCAGGGATGGTCCATAGTACACCAGTGATGATCCACAGTACACCAGTGATGGCCCATAGTACATCAGTGATGATCTATAGTACATCAGTGATGGTCCATAGTACATCAGTGATGATCTATAGTACATCAGTGATGATCTATAGTACATCAGTGATGATCCATAGTACATCAGTGATGATCCACAGTACATCAGTGATGGTCCACAGTACATCAGGGATGGTCCACAGTACATTGGTGATGATCCATAGTACACCAGTGATGGCCCATAGTACATCAGTGATGGTCCATAGTACATCAGTGATGATCCATAGTACATCAGTGATGATCCATAGTACACCAGTGATGGCCCATAGTACACCAGTGATGGCCCATAGTACATCAGTGATGATCCATAGTACATCAGTGATGATCCACAGTACATCAGTGATGATCCACAGTACATCAGGGATGGTCCATAGTACATCAGTGATGATCCATAGTACACCAGTGATGATCCATAGTACACCAGTGATGGCCCATAGTACATCAGTGATGAACTATAGTACATCAGTGATGATCCACAGTACATCAGTGATGATCCATAGTACATCAGTGATGATCCACAGTACATCAGTGATGATCCACAGTACATCAGGGATGGTCCATAGTACATCAGTGATGATCCATAGTACACCAGTGATGATCCATAGTACACCAGTGATGGCCCATAGTACATCAGTGATGAACTATAGTACATCAGTGATGATCCACAGTACATCAGTGATGATCCACAGTACATCAGGGATGGTCCATAGTACACCAGTGATGATCCACAGTACACCAGTGATGATCCATAGTACACCAGTGATGGTCCATAGTACATCAGTGATGATCTATAGTACATCAGTGATGGTCCATAGTACATCAGTGATGATCTATAGTACATCAGTGATGATCTATAGTACATCAGTGATGATCCACAGTACATCAGTTATGATACACAGTACATCAGTGATGATCCACAGTACATCAGTGATGATCCACAATACTTCAGTGATGATCCACAGTACATCAGTGATGATCCACAGTACATCAGGGATGGTCCACAGTATATCAGTGATGATCCATAGTACATCAGTGATGATCCACAGTACATCAGTGATGATCCACAGTACATCAGGGATGGTCCATAGTACATCAGTGATGATCCATAGTACACCAGTGATGATCCATAGTACACCAGTGATGGCCCATAGTACATCAGTGATGAACTATAGTACATCAGTGATGATCCACAGTACATCAGTGATGATCCACAGTACATCAGGGATGGTCCATAGTACACCAGTGATGATCCACAGTACACCAGTGATGATCCATAGTACATCAGTGATGGTCCATAGTACATCAGTGATGATCTATAGTACACCAGTGATGGTCCATAGTACATCAGTGATGATCTATAGTACATCAGTGATGAGCTATAGTACATCAGTGATGATCTATAGTACATCAGTGATGATCCATAGTACACCAGTGATGATCCATAGTACACCAGTGATGGCCCATAGTACATCAGTGATGAACTATAGTACATCAGTGATGATCCACAGTACATCAGTGATGATCCACAGTACATCAGGGATGGTCCATAGTACACCAGTGATGATCCACAGTACACCAGTGATGATCCATAGTACATCAGTGATGGTCCATAGTACATCAGTGATGATCTATAGTACACCAGTGATGGTCCATAGTACATCAGTGATGATCTATAGTACATCAGTGATGAGCTATAGTACATCAGTGATGATCTATAGTACATCAGTGATGATCCATAGTACACCAGTGATGATCCATAGTACACCAGTGATGGCCCATAGTACATCAGTGATGAACTATAATACATCAGTGATGATCCACAGTACATCAGGGATGGTCCATAGTACATCAGTGATGATCCATAGTACACCAGTGATGATCCATAGTACACCAGTGATGGCCCATAGTACATCAGTGATGAACTATAGTACATCAGTGATGATCCACAGTACATCAGTGATGATCCACAGTACATCAGGGATGGTCCATAGTACATCAGTGATGATCCATAGTACACCAGTGATGGCCCATAGTACATCAGTGATGAACTATAGTACATCAGTGATGATCCACAGTACATCAGGGATGGTCCATAGTACACCAGTGATGATCCACAGTACACCAGTGATGGCCCATAGTACATCAGTGATGATCTATAGTACATCAGTGATGGTCCATAGTACATCAGTGATGATCTATAGTACATCAGTGATGATCTATAGTACATCAGTGATGATCCATAGTACATCAGTGATGATCCACAGTACATCAGTGATGGTCCACAGTACATCAGGGATGGTCCACAGTACATTGGTGATGATCCATAGTACACCAGTGATGGCCCATAGTACATCAGTGATGGTCCATAGTACATCAGTGATGATCCATAGTACATCAGTGATGATCCATAGTACACCAGTGATGGCCCATAGTACACCAGTGATGGCCCATAGTACATCAGTGATGATCCATAGTACATCAGTGATGATCCACAGTACAACAGTGATGATCCACAGTACATCAGGGATGGTCCATAGTACATCAGTGATGATCCATAGTACACCAGTGATGATCCATAGTACACCAGTGATGGCCCATAGTACATCAGTGATGAACTATAGTACATCAGTGATGATCCACAGTACATCAGGGATGGTCCATAGTACATCAGTGATGATCCATAGTACACCAGTGATGATCCATAGTACACCAGTGATGGCCCATAGTACATCAGTGATGAACTATAGTACATCAGTGATGATCCACAGTACATCAGTGATGATCCATAGTACATCAGTGATGATCCACAGTACATCAGTGATGATCCACAGTACATCAGGGATGGTCCATAGTACATCAGTGATGATCCATAGTACACCAGTGATGATCCATAGTACACCAGTGATGGCCCATAGTACATCAGTGATGAACTATAGTACATCAGTGATGATCCACAGTACATCAGTGATGATCCATAGTACACCAGTGATGATCCATAGTACACCAGTGATGGCCCATAGTACATCAGTGATGAACTATAGTACATCAGTGATGATCCACAGTACATCAGTGATGATCCATAGTACATCAGTGATGATCCACAGTACATCAGTGATGATCCACAGTACATCAGGGATGGTCCATAGTACACCAGTGATGATCCACAGTACACCAGTGATGATCCATAGTACACCAGTGATGGTCCATAGTACATCAGTGATGATCTATAGTACATCAGTGATGGTCCATAGTACATCAGTGATGATCTATAGTACATCAGTGATGATCTATAGTACATCAGTGATGATCCACAGTACATCAGTTATGATACACAGTACATCAGTGATGATCCACAGTACATCAGTGATGATCCACAATACTTCAGTGATGATCCACAGTACATCAGTGATGATCCACAGTACATCAGGGATGGTCCACAGTATATCAGTGATGATCCATAGTACATCAGTGATGGTCCATAGTACATCAGTGATGATCCATAGTACACCAGTGATGGCCCATAGTACACCAGTGATGGCCCATAGTACACCAGTGATGGCCCATAGTACATCAGTGATGATCCATAGTACATCAGTGATGATCCACAGTACATCAGTGATGATCCACAGTACATCAGGGATGGTCCATAGTACATCAGTGATGATCCATAGTACACCAGTGATGATCCATAGTACACCAGTGATGGCCCATAGTACATCAGTGATGAACTATAGTACATCAGTGATGATCCACAGTACATTAGGGATGGTCCATGGTACATCAGTGATGATCCATAGTACACCAGTGATGATCCATAGTACACCAGTGATGGCCCATAGTACATCAGTGATGATCCACAGTACATCAGGGATGGTCCATAGTACATCAGTGATGATCCATAGTACACCAGTGATGATCCATAGTACACCAGTGATGGCCCATAGTACATCAGTGATGAACTATAGTACATCAGTGATGATCCACAGTACATCAGTGATGATCCACAGTACATCAGGGATGGTCCATAGTACACCAGTGATGATCCGCAGTACACCAGTGATGATCCATAGTACACCAGTGATGATCCATAGTACATCAGTGATGATCTATAGTACATCAGTGATGGTCCATAGTACATCAGTGATGAGCTATAGTACATCAGTGATGATCTATAGTACATCAGTGATGATCCATAGTACACCAGTGATGATCCATAGTACACCAGTGATGGCCCATAGTACATCAGTGATGAACTATAGTACATCAGTGATGGTCCATTGTAAATTAGTGATGGTCCATAGTACACCAGTGATGATCCATAGTACTCCAGTGATGGTCCATAGTACACCAGTGATGGCCCATAGTACATCAGTGATGATCTATAGTACATCAGTGATGATCCACAGTACCTCAGGGATGGTCCATAGTACATCAGGGATGATCCATAGTACATCAGTGATGATCCACAGTACATCAGTGATGATCCACAGTACATCAGTGATGATCCACAGTACATCAGTGATGATCCATAGTACACCAGTGATGGTCCATAGTACACCAGTGATGGTCCATAGTACATCAGTGATGATCCATAGTACATCAGTGATGATCCACAGTACATCAGGGATGGTCCACTGTACATCAGTGATGATCCATAGTACACCAGTGATGGCCCAAAGCACATCAGTGATGGTCCATAGTACACCAGGGATGATCCATAGTAATCCAGTGATGATCCATAGTACACCAGGGATGATCCATAGTACACCAGTGATGATCCATAGTACACCAGTGATGATCCATAGTACACCAGTGATGGTCCATAGTACACCAGTGATGATCCATAGTACACCAGTGATGGCCCATAGTACACCAGTGATGGCCCATAGTACACCAGTGATGATCCATAGTACACCAGTGATGGCCCATAGTACATCAGTGATGATCCACAGTACATCAGTGATGATCCATAGTACACCAGGGATGGCCCATAGTACATCAGTGATGGCTCATAGTACATCAGTGATGATCCATAGTACATCAGTGATGATCCATAGTACACCAGTGATGATCCATAGTACATCAGTGATGGCTCATAGTACATCAGTGATGATCCATAGTACACCAGTGATGATCCATAGTACATCAGTGATGGCTCATAGTACATCAGTGATGATCCATAATACATCAGTGATGATCCATAGTACATCAGTGATGATCCATAGTACATCAGTGATGATCCATAGTACACCAGTCATGGCCCATAGTACTACAGTGATGATCTATAGTACATCAGTGATGATCCACAGTACATCAGTGATGATCCACAGTACATCAGTGATGATCCAAGTTACATCAGTGAAGATCCATAGTACATCAGTGATGATCCTCAGTACATCAGTGATGATCCACAGTACATCAGTGATGATCCACAGTACATCAGTGATTATCCACAGTACATCAGGGATGGTCCACAGTACATCAGTGATGATCCATAGTACACCAGTGATGATCCATAGTACACCAGTGATGGCCCATAGTACATCAGTGATGAACTATAGTACATCAGTGATGATCCACAGTACATCAGTGATGATCCATAGTACACCAGTGATGATCCATAGTACACCAGTGATGGCCCATAGTACATCAGTGATGAACTATAGTACATCAGTGATGATCCACAGTACATCAGTGATGATCCATAGTACATCAGTGATGATCCACAGTACATCAGTGATGATCCACAGTAAATCAGGGATGGTCTATAGTACACCAGTGATGATCCACAGTACACCAGTGATGATCCATAGTACACCAGTGATGGTCCATAGTACATCAGTGATGATCTATAGTACATCAGTGATGGTCCATAGTACATCAGTGATGATCTATAGTACATCAGTGATGATCTATAGTACATCAGTGATGATCCACAGTACATCAGTTATGATACACAGTACATCAGTGATGATCCACAGTACATCAGTGATGATCCACAATACTTCAGTGATGATCCACAGTACATCAGTGATGATCCACAGTACATCAGGGATGGTCCACAGTATATCAGTGATGATCCATAGTACATCAGTGATGGTCCATAGTACATCAGTGATGATCCATAGTACACCAGTGATGGCCCATAGTACACCAGTGATGGCCCATAGTACACCAGTGATGGCCCATAGTACATCAGTGATGATCCAAGCTACATCAGTGAAGATCCATAGTACATCAGTGATGATCCTCAGTACATCAGTGATGATCCACAGTACATCAGTGATGATCCACAGTACATCAGTGATTATCCACAGTACATCAGGGATGGTCCACAGTACATCAGTGATGATCCATAGTACACCAGTGATGATCCATAGTACACCAGTGATGGCCCATAGTACATCAGTGATGAACTATAGTACATCAGTGATGATCCACAGTACATCAGTGATGATCCATAGTACACCAGTGATGATCCATAGTACACCAGTGATGGCCCATAGTACATCAGTGATGAACTATAGTACATCAGTGATGATCCACAGTACATCAGTGATGATCCATAGTACATCAGTGATGATCCACAGTACATCAGTGATGATCCACAGTAAATCAGGGATGGTCTATAGTACACCAGTGATGATCCACAGTACACCAGTGATGATCCATAGTACACCAGTGATGGTCCATAGTACATCAGTGATGATCTATAGTACATCAGTGATGGTCCATAGTACATCAGTGATGATCTATAGTACATCAGTGATGATCTATAGTACATCAGTGATGATCCACAGTACATCAGTTATGATACACAGTACATCAGTGATGATCCACAGTACATCAGTGATGATCCACAATACTTCAGTGATGATCCACAGTACATCAGTGATGATCCACAGTACATCAGGGATGGTCCACAGTATATCAGTGATGATCCATAGTACATCAGTGATGGTCCATAGTACATCAGTGATGATCCATAGTACACCAGTGATGGCCCATAGTACACCAGTGATGGCCCATAGTACACCAGTGATGGCCCATAGTACATCAGTGATGATCCATAGTACATCAGTGATGATCCACAGTACATCAGTGATGATCCACAGTACATCAGGGATGGTCCATAGTACATCAGTGATGATCCATAGTACACCAGTGATGATCCATAGTACACCAGTGATGGCCCATAGTACATCAGTGATGAACTATAGTACATCAGTGATGATCCACAGTACATTAGGGATGGTCCATGGTACATCAGTGATGATCCATAGTACACCAGTGATGATCCATAGTACACCAGTGATGGCCCATAGTACATCAGTGATGAACTATAGTACATCAGTGATGATCCACAGTACATCAGTGATGATCCATAGTACATCAGTGATGATCCACAGTACATCAGTGATGATCCACAGTACATCAGGGATGGTCCATAGTACATCAGTGATGATCCATAGTACACCAGTGATGATCCATAGTATACCAGTGATGGCCCATAGTACATCAGTGATGAACTATAGTACATCAGTGATGATCCACAGTACATCAGTGATGATCCACAGTACATCAGGGATGGTCCATAGTACACCAGTGATGATCCGCAGTACACCAGTGATGATCCATAGTACACCAGTGATGATCCATAGTACATCAGTGATGATCTATAGTACATCAGTGATGGTCCATAGTACATCAGTGATGGTCCATAGTACACCAGTGATGGTCCATAGTACATCAGTGATGATCCATAGTACATCAGTGATGATCCACAGTACATCAGGGATGGTCCACAGTACATCAGTGATGATCCATAGTACACCAGTGATGGCCCAAAGCACATCAGTGATGGTCCATAGTACACCAGGGATGATCCATAGTAATCCAGTGATGATCCATAGTACACCAGTGATGGTCCATAGTACACCAGTGATGATCCATAGTACACCAGTGATGGCCCATAGTACACCAGTGATGGCCCATAGTACACCAGTGATGATCCATAGTACACCAGTGATGGCCCATAGTACATCAGTGATGATCCACAGTACATCAGTGATGATCCATAGTACACCAGGGATGGCCCATAGTACATCAGTGATGGCTCATAGTACATCAGTGATGATCCATAGTACATCAGTGATGATCCATAGTACACCAGTGATGATCCATAGTACATCAGTGATGGCTCATAGTACATAAGTGATGATCCATAGTACACCAGTGATGATCCATAGTACATCAGTGATGGCTCATAGTACATCAGTGATGATCCATAATACATCAGTGATGATCCATAGTACATCAGTGATGATCCATAGTACATCAGTGATGATCCATAGTACACCAGTCATGGCCCATAGTACTACAGTGATGATCTATAGTACATCAGTGATGATCCACAGTACATCAGTGATGATCCACAGTACATCAGTGATGATCCAAGCTACATCAGTGAAGATCCATAGTACATCAGTGATGATCCTCAGTACATCAGTGATGATCCACAGTACATCAGTGATGATCCACAGTACATCAGTGATTATCCACAGTACATCAGGGATGGTCCACAGTACATCAGTGATGATCCATAGTACACCAGTGATGATCCATAGTACACCAGTGATGGCCCATAGTACATCAGTGATGAACTATAGTACATCAGTGATGATCCACAGTACATCAGTGATGATCCATAGTACACCAGTGATGATCCATAGTACACCAGTGATGGCCCATAGTACATCAGTGATGAACTATAGTACATCAGTGATGATCCACAGTACATCAGTGATGATCCATAGTACATCAGTGATGATCCACAGTACATCAGTGATGATCCACAGTAAATCAGGGATGGTCTATAGTACACCAGTGATGATCCACAGTACACCAGTGATGATCCATAGTACACCAGTGATGGTCCATAGTACATCAGTGATGATCTATAGTACATCAGTGATGGTCCATAGTACATCAGTGATGATCTATAGTACATCAGTGATGATCTATAGTACATCAGTGATGATCCACAGTACATCAGTTATGATACACAGTACATCAGTGATGATCCACAGTACATCAGTGATGATCCACAATACTTCAGTGATGATCCACAGTACATCAGTGATGATCCACAGTACATCAGGGATGGTCCACAGTATATCAGTGATGATCCATAGTACATCAGTGATGGTCCATAGTACATCAGTGATGATCCATAGTACACCAGTGATGGCCCATAGTACACCAGTGATGGCCCATAGTACACCAGTGATGGCCCATAGTACATCAGTGATGATCCATAGTACATCAGTGATGATCCACAGTACATCAGTGATGATCCACAGTACATCAGGGATGGTCCATAGTACATCAGTGATGATCCATAGTACACCAGTGATGATCCATAGTACACCAGTGATGGCCCATAGTACATCAGTGATGAACTATAGTACATCAGTGATGATCCACAGTACATTAGGGATGGTCCATGGTACATCAGTGATGATCCATAGTACACCAGTGATGATCCATAGTACACCAGTGATGGCCCATAGTACATCAGTGATGAACTATAGTACATCAGTGATGATCCACAGTACATCAGTGATGATCCATAGTACATCAGTGATGATCCACAGTACATCAGTGATGATCCACAGTACATCAGGGATGGTCCATAGTACATCAGTGATGATCCATAGTACACCAGTGATGATCCATAGTATACCAGTGATGGCCCATAGTACATCAGTGATGAACTATAGTACATCAGTGATGATCCACAGTACATCAGTGATGATCCACAGTACATCAGGGATGGTCCATAGTACACCAGTGATGATCCGCAGTACACCAGTGATGATCCATAGTACACCAGTGATGATCCATAGTACATCAGTGATGATCTATAGTACATCAGTGATGGTCCATAGTACATCAGTGATGAGCTATAGTACATCAGTGATGATCTATAGTACATCAGTGATGAGCTATAGTACATCAGTGATGAACTATAGTACATCAGTGATGATCCACAGTACATCAGTGATGATCCACAGTACATCAGGGATGGTCCATAGTACACCAGTGATGATCCGCAGTACACCAGTGATGATCCATAGTACACCAGTGATGATCCATAGTACATCAGTGATGATCTATAGTACATCAGTGATGGCCCATAGTACATCAGTGATGAACTATAGTACATCAGTGATGATCCACAGTACATTAGGGATGGTCCATGGTACATCAGTGATGATCCATAGTACACCAGTGATGATCCATAGTACACCAGTGATGGCCCATAGTACATCAGTGATGAACTATAGTACATCAGTGATGATCCACAGTACATCAGTGATGATCCATAGTACATCAGTGATGATCCACAGTACATCAGTGATGATCCACAGTACATCAGGGATGGTCCATAGTACATGAGTGATGATCCATAGTACACCAGTGATGATCCATAGTACACCAGCAATGGCCCATAGTACATCAGTGATGAACTATAGTACATCAGTGATGATCCACAGTACATCAGTGATGATCCACAGTACATCAGGGATGGTCCATAGTACACCAGTGATGATCCGCAGTACACCAGTGATGATCCATAGTACACCAGTGATGATCCATAGTACATCAGTGATGATCTATAGTACATCAGTGATGGTCCATAGTACATCAGTGATGAGCTATAGTACATCAGTGATGATCTATAGTACATCAGTGATGATCCATAATACACCAGTGATGATCCATAGTACACCAGTGATGGCCCATAGTACATCAGTGATGAACTATAGTACATCAGTGATGGTCCATTGTAAATTAGTGATGGTCCATAGTACACCAGTGATGATCCATAGTACTCCAGTGATGGTCCATAGTACACCAGTGATGGCCCATAGTACATCAGTGATGATCTATAGTACATCAGTGATGATCCACAGTACCTCAGGGATGGTCCATAGTACATCAGGGATGATCCATAGTACATCAGTGATGATCCACAGTACATCAGTGATGATCCACAGTACATCAGTGATGATCCACAGTACATCAGTGATGATCCATAGTACACCAGTGATGGTCCATAGTACACCAGTGATGGTCCATAGTACATCAGTGATGATCCATAGTACATCAGTGATGATCCACAGTACATCAGGGATGGTCCACAGTACATCAGTGATGATCCATAGTACACCAGTGATGGCCCAAAGCACATCAGTGATGGTCCATAGTACACCAGGGATGATCCATAGTAATCCAGTGATGATCCATAGTACACCAGTGATGGCATATAGTACACCAGTGATGGCCCATAGTACATCAGTGATGATCCACAGTACATCAGTGATGATCTATAGTACATCAGGGATGGTCCACAGTACATCAGTGATGATCCATAGTACACCAGTGATGATCCATAGTACATCAGTGATGATCCATAGTACACCTGTGATGGCCCACAGTACATCAGTGATGATCCATAGTACATCAGGGATGATCCACAGTATATCAGGGATGATCCACAGTATATCAGGGATGGTCCACAGTATAACAGTGATGATCCATAGTACACCAGTGATGATCCATAGTACACCAGGGATGATCCATAGTACACCAGTGATGATCCATAGTACACCAGTGATGATCCATAGTACACCAGTGATGGTCCATAGTACACCAGTGATGATCCATAGTACACCAGTGATGGCCCATAGTACACCAGTGATGGCCCATAGTACACCAGTGATGATCCATAGTACACCAGTGATGGCCCATAGTACATCAGTGATGATCCACAGTACATCAGTGATGATCCATAGTACACCAGGGATGGCCCATAGTACATCAGTGATGGCTCATAGTACATCAGTGATGATCCATAGTACATCAGTGATGATCCATAGTACACCAGTGATGATCCATAGTACATCAGTGATGGCTCATAGTACATCAGTGATGATCCATAGTACACCTGTGATGATCCATAGTACATCAGTGATGGCTCATAGTACATCAGTGATGATCCATAATACATCAGTGATGATCCATAGTACATCAGTGATGATCCATAGTACATCAGTGATGATCCATAGTACACCAGTCATGGCCCATAGTACTACAGTGATGATCTATAGTACATCAGTGATGATCCACAGTACATCAGTGATGATCCACAGTACATCAGTGATGATCCAAGCTACATCAGTGATGATCCATAGTACATCAGTGATGATCCTCAGTACATCAGTGATGATCCACAGTACATCAGTGATGATCCACAGTACATCAGTGATTATCCACAGTACATCAGGGATGGTCCACAGTACATCAGTGATGATCCATAGTACACCAGTGATGGCCCATAGTACTTCAGTGATGATTTATAGTACATCAGTGATGATCCACAGTGCATCAGTGATGATCCACAATACATCAGGGATGGTCCACAGTATATCAGTGATGATCCATAGTACATCAGTGATGGCCCACAGTACATCAGTGATGATCCACAGTACATCAGTAATGATCCATAGTACACCAGTGATGGCCCATAGTACATCAGTGATGATCCATAGTACATCAGTGATGATCCATAGTACATCAGTGATGATCCATAGTACACCAGTGATGGCCCATAGTACATCAGTAATGATCTATAGTACATCAGTGATGATCCACAGTACATCAGTGATGATCCACAGTACATCAGTTATGATCCACAGTACATCAGTGATGATCCACAGTACATCAATGATGATCCACAATACTTCAGTGATGATCCACAGTACATCAGTGATGATCCACAGTACATCAGGGATGGTCCACAGTATATTAGTGATGATCCATAGTACATCAGTGATGGCCCATAGTACATCAGTGATGATCCATAGTACACCAGTGATGATCCATAGTACACCAGTGATGTTCCAAAGTACACCAGGGATGATCCACAGTACATCAGTGATGATCCACAGTACATCAGTGGTGGTCCACAGTACATCAGTGATGGTCCATAGTACACCAGTGATGATCCATAGTACACCAGTGATAATCCATAGTACACCAGTGATGGCCCATAGTACATCAGTGATGATCCATAGTACATCAGTGATGATCCACAGTACATCAGTGATGATCCACAGTACATCAGGGATGGTCCATAGTACATCAGTGATGATCCATAGTACACCAGTGATGATCCATAGTACACCAGTGATGGCCTAATAGTACATCAGTGATGAACTATAGTACATCAGTGATGATCCACAGTACATCAGGGATGGTCCATAGTACATCAGTGATGATCCATAGTACACCAGTGATGATCCATAGTACACCAGTGATGGCCCATAGTACATCAGTGATGAACTATATTACATCAGTGATGATCCACAGTACATCAGTGATGATCCACAGTACATCAGGGATGGTCCATAGTACACCAGTGATGATCCACAGTACACCAGTGATGATCCATAGTACACCAGTGATGGTCCATAGTACATCAGTGATGATCTATAGTCCATCAGTAATGGTCCATAGTACATCAGTGATGATCTATATACATAGTACACCAGTGATGATCTATAGTACATCAGTGATGATCTACAGTACATCAGTTATGATCCACAGTACATTAGTGATGATCCACAGTACATCAGTGATGATCCACAATACTACAGTGATGATCCACAGTACATCAGTGATGATCCACAGTACATCAGGGATGGTCCACAGTATATCAGTGATGATCCATAGTACATCAGTGATGGTCCATAGTACATCAGTGATGGTCCATAGTACACCAGTGATGATCCATAGTACACCAGTGATGATCCATAGTACATCAGTGATGATCCATAGTACACCAGTGATGATCCATAGTACATCAGTGATGGCTCATAGTACATCAGTGATGATCCATAATACATCAGTGATGATCCATAGTACATCAGTGATGATCCATAGTACATCAGTGATGATCCATAGTACACCAGTCATGGCCCATAGTACTACAGTGATGATCTATAGTACATCAGTGATGATCCACAGTACATCAGTGATGATCCACAGTACATCAGTGATGATCCAAGCTACATCAGTGAAGATCCATAGTACATCAGTGATGATCCTCAGTACATCAGTGATGATCCACAGTACATCAGTGATGATCCACAGTACATCAGTGATTATCCACAGTACATCAGGGATGGTCCACAGTACATCAGTGATGATCCATAGTACACCAGTGATGATCCATAGTACACCAGTGATGGCCCATAGTACATCAGTGATGAACTATAGTACATCAGTGATGATCCACAGTACATCAGTGATGATCCATAGTACACCAGTGATGATCCATAGTACACCAGTGATGGCCCATAGTACATCAGTGATGAACTATAGTACATCAGTGATGATCCACAGTACATCAGTGATGATCCATAGTACATCAGTGATGATCCACAGTACATCAGTGATGATCCACAGTAAATCAGGGATGGTCTATAGTACACCAGTGATGATCCACAGTACACCAGTGATGATCCATAGTACACCAGTGATGGTCCATAGTACATCAGTGATGATCTATAGTACATCAGTGATGGTCCATAGTACATCAGTGATGATCTATAGTACATCAGTGATGATCTATAGTACATCAGTGATGATCCACAGTACATCAGTTATGATACACAGTACATCAGTGATGATCCACAGTACATCAGTGATGATCCACAATACTTCAGTGATGATCCACAGTACATCAGTGATGATCCACAGTACATCAGGGATGGTCCACAGTATATCAGTGATGATCCATAGTACATCAGTGATGGTCCATAGTACATCAGTGATGATCCATAGTACACCAGTGATGGCCCATAGTACACCAGTGATGGCCCATAGTACACCAGTGATGGCCCATAGTACATCAGTGATGATCCATAGTACATCAGTGATGATCCACAGTACATCAGTGATGATCCACAGTACATCAGGGATGGTCCATAGTACATCAGTGATGATCCATAGTACACCAGTGATGATCCATAGTACACCAGTGATGGCCCATAGTACATCAGTGATGAACTATAGTACATCAGTGATGATCCACAGTACATTAGGGATGGTCCATGGTACATCAGTGATGATCCATAGTACACCAGTGATGATCCATAGTACACCAGTGATGGCCCATAGTACATCAGTGATGAACTATAGTACATCAGTGATGATCCACAGTACATCAGTGATGATCCATAGTACATCAGTGATGATCCACAGTACATCAGTGATGATCCACAGTACATCAGGGATGGTCCATAGTACATCAGTGATGATCCATAGTACACCAGTGATGATCCATAGTATACCAGTGATGGCCCATAGTACATCAGTGATGAACTATAGTACATCAGTGATGATCCACAGTACATCAGTGATGATCCACAGTACATCAGGGATGGTCCATAGTACACCAGTGATGATCCGCAGTACACCAGTGATGATCCATAGTACACCAGTGATGATCCATAGTACATCAGTGATGATCTATAGTACATCAGTGATGGTCCATAGTACATCAGTGATGAGCTATAGTACATCAGTGATGATCTATAGTACATCAGTGATGAGCTATAGTACATCAGTGATGAACTATAGTACATCAGTGATGATCCACAGTACATCAGTGATGATCCACAGTACATCAGGGATGGTCCATAGTACACCAGTGATGATCCGCAGTACACCAGTGATGATCCATAGTACACCAGTGATGATCCATAGTACATCAGTGATGATCTATAGTACATCAGTGATGGCCCATAGTACATCAGTGATGAACTATAGTACATCAGTGATGATCCACAGTACATTAGGGATGGTCCATGGTACATCAGTGATGATCCATAGTACACCAGTGATGATCCATAGTACACCAGTGATGGCCCATAGTACATCAGTGATGAACTATAGTACATCAGTGATGATCCACAGTACATCAGTGATGATCCATAGTACATCAGTGATGATCCACAGTACATCAGTGATGATCCACAGTACATCAGGGATGGTCCATAGTACATGAGTGATGATCCATAGTACACCAGTGATGATCCATAGTACACCAGTGATGGCCCATAGTACATCAGTGATGAACTATAGTACATCAGTGATGATCCACAGTACATCAGTGATGATCCACAGTACATCAGGGATGGTCCATAGTACACCAGTGATGATCCGCAGTACACCAGTGATGATCCATAGTACACCAGTGATGATCCATAGTACATCAGTGATGATCTATAGTACATCAGTGATGGTCCATAGTACATCAGTGATGAGCTATAGTACATCAGTGATGATCTATAGTACATCAGTGATGATCCATAATACACCAGTGATGATCCATAGTACACCAGTGATGGCCCATAGTACATCAGTGATGAACTATAGTACATCAGTGATGGTCCATTGTAAATTAGTGATGGTCCATAGTACACCAGTGATGATCCATAGTACTCCAGTGATGGTCCATAGTACATCAGTGATGATCCATAGTACATCAGTGATGATCCACAGTACATCAGGGATGGTCCACAGTACATCAGTGATGATCCATAGTACACCAGTGATGGCCCAAAGCACATCAGTGATGGTCCATAGTACACCAGGGATGATCCATAGTAATCCAGTGATGATCCATAGTACACCAGTGATGGCATATAGTACACCAGTGATGGCCCATAGTACATCAGTGATGATCCACAGTACATCAGTGATGATCTATAGTACATCAGGGATGGTCCACAGTACATCAGTGATGATCCATAGTACACCAGTGATGATCCATAGTACATCAGTGATGATCCATAGTACACCTGTGATGGCCCACAGTACATCAGTGATGATCCATAGTACATCAGGGATGATCCACAGTATATCAGGGATGATCCACAGTATATCAGGGATGGTCCACAGTATAACAGTGATGATCCATAGTACACCAGTGATGATCCATAGTACACCAGGGATGATCCATAGTACACCAGTGATGATCCATAGTACACCAGTGATGATCCATAGTACACCAGTGATGGTCCATAGTACACCAGTGATGATCCATAGTACACCAGTGATGGCCCATAGTACACCAGTGATGGCCCATAGTACACCAGTGATGATCCATAGTACACCAGTGATGGCCCATAGTACATCAGTGATGATCCACAGTACATCAGTGATGATCCATAGTACACAAGGGATGGCCCATAGTACATCAGTGATGGCTCATAGTACATCAGTGATGATCCATAGTACATCAGTGATGATCCATAGTACACCAGTGATGATCCATAGTACATCAGTGATGGCTCATAGTACATCAGTGATGATCCATAGTACACCTGTGATGATCCATAGTACATCAGTGATGGCTCATAGTACATCAGTGATGATCCATAATACATCAGTGATGATCCATAGTACATCAGTGATGATCCATAGTACATCAGTGATGATCCATAGTACACCAGTCATGGCCCATAGTACTACAGTGATGATCTATAGTACATCAGTGATGATCCACAGTACATCAGTGATAATCCACAGTACATCAGTGATGATCCAAGCTACATCAGTGATGATCCATAGTACATCAGTGATGATCCTCAGTACATCAGTGATGATCCACAGTACATCAGTGATGATCCACAGTACATCAGTGATTATCCACAGTACATCAGGGATGGTCCACAGTACATCAGTGATGATCCATAGTACACCAGTGATGGCCCATAGTACTTCAGTGATGATTTATAGTACATCAGTGATGATCCACAGTGCATCAGTGATGATCCACAATACATCAGGGATGGTCCACAGTATATCAGTGATGATCCATAGTACATCAGTGATGGCCCACAGTACATCAGTGATGATCCACAGTACATCAGTAATGATCCATAGTACACCAGTGATGGCCCATAGTACATCAGTGATGATCCATAGTACATCAGTGATGATCCATAGTACATCAGTGATGATCCATAGTACACCAGTGATGGCCCATAGTACATCAGTAATGATCTATAGTACATCAGTGATGATCCACAGTACATCAGTGATGATCCACAGTACATCAGTTATGATCCACAGTACATCAGTGATGATCCACAGTACATCAATGATGATCCACAATACTTCAGTGATGATCCACAGTACATCAGTGATGATCCACAGTACATCAGGGATGGTCCACAGTATATTAGTGATGATCCATAGTACATCAGTGATGGCCCATAGTACATCAGTGATGATCCATAGTACACCAGTGATGATCCATAGTACACCAGTGATGTTCCAAAGTACACCAGGGATGATCCACAGTACATCAGTGATGATCCACAGTACATCAGTGGTGGTCCACAGTACATCAGTGATGGTCCATAGTACACCAGTGATGATCCATAGTACACCAGTGATAATCCATAGTACACCAGTGATGGCCCATAGTACATCAGTGATGATCCATAGTACATCAGTGATGATCCACAGTACATCAGTGATGATCCACAGTACATCAGGGATGGTCCATAGTACATCAGTGATGATCCATAGTACACCAGTGATGATCCATAGTACACCAGTGATGGCCTAATAGTACATCAGTGATGAACTATAGTACATCAGTGATGATCCACAGTACATCAGGGATGGTCCATAGTACATCAGTGATGATCCATAGTACACCAGTGATGATCCATAGTACACCAGTGATGGCCCATAGTACATCAGTGATGAACTATATTACATCAGTGATGATCCACAGTACATCAGTGATGATCCACAGTACATCAGGGATGGTCCATAGTACACCAGTGATGATCCACAGTACACCAGTGATGATCCATAGTACACCAGTGATGGTCCATAGTACATCAGTGATGATCTATAGTCCATCAGTAATGGTCCATAGTACATCAGTGATGATCTATATACATAGTACACCAGTGATGATCTATAGTACATCAGTGATGATCTACAGTACATCAGTTATGATCCACAGTACATTAGTGATGATCCACAGTACATCAGTGATGATCCACAATACTACAGTGATGATCCACAGTACATCAGTGATGATCCACAGTACATCAGGGATGGTCCACAGTATATCAGTGATGATCCATAGTACATCAGTGATGGTCCATAGTACATCAGTGATGGTCCATAGTACACCAGTGATGATCCATAGTACACCAGTGATGATCCACAGTACACCAGTGATGATCCATAGTACACCAGTGATGGTCCATAGTACATCAGTGATGATCTATAGTCCATCAGTAATGGTCCATAGTACATCAGTGATGATCTATATACATAGTACACCAGTGATGATCTATAGTACATCAGTGATGATCTACAGTACATCAGTTATGATCCACAGTACATTAGTGATGATCCACAGTACATCAGTGATGATCCACAATACTACAGTGATGATCCACAGTACATCAGTGATGATCCACAGTACATCAGGGATGGTCCACAGTATATCAGTGATGATCCATAGTACATCAGTGATGGTCCATAGTACATCAGTGATGGTCCATAGTACACCAGTGATGATCCATAGTACACCAGTGATGATCCATAGTACACCAGTGATGGCCCATAGTACACCAGTGATGGCCCATAGTACATCACTGATGATCCATAGTACATCAGTGATGATCCACAGTACATCAGTGATGATCCACAGTACATCGGGGATGGTCCATAGTACATCAGTGATGATCCATAGTACACCAGTGATGATCCATAGTACACCAGTGATGGCCCATAGTACATCAGTGATGAACTATAGTACATCAGTGATGATCCACAGTACATCAGGGATGGTCCATAGTACATCAGTGATGATCCATAGTACACCAGTGATGATCCATAGTACACCAGTGATGGCCCATTGTACATCAGTGATGAACTATAGTACATCAGTGATGATCCACAGTACATCAGTGATGATCCATAGTACATCAGTGATGATCCACAGTACATCAGTGATGATCCACAGTACATCAGGGATGGTCCATAGTACATCAGTGATGATCCATAGTACACCAGTGATGATCCATAGTACACCAGTGATGGCCCATAGTACATCAGTGATGAACTATAGTACATCAGTGATGATCCACAGTACATCAGTGATGATCCACAGTACATCAGGGATGGTCCATAGTACACCAGTGATGATCCACAGTACACCAGTGATGATCCATAGCAGGGATGAGCTTGGAGTTCGAGTCGAACTCATGTTCGACTCGAACATTGCCTGTTCGCCCGTTCGCCGAACAGCGAACAAATTGGGGTGTTCGCGGCAAATTCGAAAAATCTATGGGAGAAATCTAAAGTGTTAATTATAAAGGCTAATATGCAAGTTATTGTCCTAAAAAGTGTTTGGGGACCGGGGTCCTGCCCCAGGGGACATGTATCAATGCAAAAAGAAGTTTTAAAAACAGCCGTTTTTTCGGGAGCAGTGATTTTAATAATGCTTAAAATGAAAAAATAAAAGTGAAATATTCCTTTAAATTTCGTACCTGGGGGGTGTGTATGATATGCATGTGAAGTGGCGCATGTTTCCCGTGCTTAGAACTGTCCCTGCAAAAAATGTCATTTTTGAAAGAAAAAAAGTCTTTTAAAACTGACTCGCGGCTATTAATGAATTGTCGGCTCCCGGCAATACATACAAAAGTCATTGATAAAAATAAAAAAAAAGCGTGGGGGTTCCCCAGAATTCAATTACCAGGCCCTTCAGGTCTCGAATGGATATTAAGGGGAACCCCGCCGCAAATTTAAAAAAAATTGACGTGGGGTTCCCCCAAATATCCATTCCAGGCCCTTCAGATCTGGCATGGATTTTAAGGGGAACTCCACCCCAAATTTTTTTAAAAAATGGCGTGGAGTCCCCCTAAAAATCCATACCAGACCCCTTATCCGAGCACGCAACCTGGCCGGCCGCAGGGGAAAAGGGGGGGACGAGAGAGCGGCCCCCCCTCCCTCCTGAACCGTACCAGGCCACATGCCCTCAACATGGGGAGGATGTCCCCATGTTGATGGGGACAAGGGCCTCATCCCCACAACCCTTGCCCGGTGGTTGTGGGGGTCTGCAGGCGGGGGGCTTATCGGAATCTGGAAGACCCCTTCAACAAAGGGGACCCCCAGATCCCGCCCCCCCCTATGTGAATTGGTAAGGGGTACGTTGTACCCCTACCATTTCACGAAGAAAGCGTAAAAAATGTTTTAAAAAACACACAAACACCTTGAAAAAGTCCTTTATTGAAAAAAAAAAAAAAACATTCCAGCGGTGAAATCCAGTGTCCCGCGGCGATCCCGATGTCCAGCGCCGTCCTTCATTGGTTGTGCCTGAGCGGACCTGATGGGGAACTCCCTCTCAGTATTTTAAATGTATAGACCCGCCCCTTCTAAAGTTCCCCATCAGGTCCGCTCCCTCGGTATGTCAGACCCGCCTACGTCATTGGCTTGAGCGGGGAACTTCCTTCACTGTGTAATTTAAATTTACATAGTGAAGGAAGTTCCCCGCTCAAGCCAATGACGTAGGCGGGTCCGACATACCGAGGGAGCGGACCTGATGGGGAACTTTAGAAGGGGCGGGTCTATACATTTAAAATACTGGGAGGGAGTTCCCCATCAGGTCCGCTCAGGCACAACCAATGAAGGACAGCGCTGGACATCGGGATCGCCGCGGGACACTGGATTTCACCGCTGGAATGTTTTTTTTTATTATTTTAAATAAAGGACTTTTTCAAGGTGTTTGTGTGTTTTTTTAAACATTTTTTTACGCTTTCTTCGTGAAATGGTAGGGGTACAACGTACCCCTTACCAATTCACATAGGGGGGGGCCGGGATCTGGGGGTCCCCTTTGTTAAAGGGGTCTTCCAGATTCCGATAAGCCCCCCGCCCGCAGACCCCCACAACCACCGGGCAAGGGTTGTGGGGATGAGGCCCTTGTCCCCATCAACATGGGGACATCCTCCCCATGTTGAGGGCATGTGGCCTGGTACGGTTCAGGAGGGAGGGGGGGCCGCTCTCTCGTCCCCCCCTTTTCCCCTGCGGCCGGCCAGGTTGCGTGCTCGGATAAGGGGTCTGGTATGGATTTTTAGGGGGACTCCACGCCATTTTTTTTTTAAATTTGGGGTGGAGTTCCCCTTAAAATCCATGCCAGATCTGAAGGGCCTGAAATGGATATTTAGGGGAACCCCACGTCAATTTTTTTTTTAATTTGCGGCAGGGTTCCCCTTAATATCCATTCCAGACCTGAAGGGCCTGGTAATTGAATTCTGGGGAACCCCCACGCTTTTTTTTTTTTTTTTATCATTGACTTTTGTATGTATTGCCGGGAGCCGACAATTCATTAATAGCCGCGAGTCAGTTTTAAATGCATTTTTTTCTTTCAAAAATGACATTTTTTGCAGGGACAGTTCTAAGCACGGGAAACATGCGCCACTTCACATGCATATCATACACACCCCCCAGGTACGAAATTTAAAGGAATATTTCACTTTTATTTTTTCATTTTAAGCATTATTAAAATCACTGCTCCCGAAAAAACGGCCGTTTTTAAAACTTCTTTTTGCATTGATACATGTCCCCTGGGGTAGGACCCAGGTCCCCAAACACTTTTTAGGACAATAACTTGCATATTAGCCTTTATAATTAACACTTTAGATTTTGAACGTTCGAGTCCATTGTATTTAATAGGGTTCTAAAGTTTACACAAACATTTTGTCTGTTCGCAGGTTCTGGTGCGAACCGAACAGGGGGGTGTTCGGCTCATCCCTGATCCATAGTACACCAGTGATGGTCCATAGTACATCAGTGATGATCTATAGTACATCAGTGATGGTCCATAGTACATCAGTGATGATCTATAGTACATCAGTGATGATCTATAGTACATCAGTGATGATCCACAGTACATCAGTTATGATACACAGTACATCAGTGATGATCCACAGTACATCAGTGATGATCCACAATACTTCAGTGATGATCCACAGTACATCAGTGATGATCCACAGTACATCAGGGATGGTCCACAGTATATCAGTGATGATCCATAGTACATCAGTGATGGTCCATAGTACATCAGTGATGGTCCATAGTACACCAGTGATGATCCATAGTACACCAGTGATGGCCCATAGTACACCAGTGATGGCCCATAGTACATCAGTGATGATCCATAGTAGATCAGTGATGATCCACAGTACATCAGTGATGATCCACAGTACATCAGGGATGGTCCATAGTACATCAGTGATGATCCATAGTACACCAGTGATGATCCATAGTACTCCAGTGATGGCCCATAGTACATCAGTGATGAACTATAGTACATCAGTGATGATCCACAGTACATCAGTGATGATCCATAGTACATCAGTGATGATCCACAGTACATCAGTGATGATCCATAGTACACGAGTGATGGCCCATAGTACATCAGTGATGAACTATAGTACATCAGTGATGATCCACAGTACATCAGTGATGATCCACAGTACATCAGGGATGTTCCATAGTACACCAGTGATGATCCACAGTACACCAGTGATGATCCGTAGTACACCAGTGATGGTCCATAGTACATCAGTGATGATCTATAGTACACCAGTGATGATCCATAGTACACAGTACATCAGTGATGATCCACAGTACATCAGGGATGATCCATAGTACACCAGTGATGATCCATAGTACACCAGTGATGGCCCATAGTACATCAGTGATGAACTATAGTACATCAGTGATGATCCACAGTACATCAGTGATGATCCACAGTACATCAGGGATGGTCCATAGTACACCAGTGATGATCCACAGTACACCAGTGATGGTCCATAGTACATCAGTGATGATCTATAGTACATCAGTGATGATCTATAGTACATCAGTGATGATCCACAGTACATCAGTTATGATACACAGTACATCAGTGATGATCCACAGTACATCAGTGATGATCCACAATACTTCAGTGATGATCCACAGTACATCAGTGATGATCCACAGTACATCAGGGATGGTCCACAGTACATCAGTGATGATCCACAGTACATCAGGGATGGTCCATAGTACATCAGTGATGGTCCATAGTACATCAGTGATGGTCCATAGTACACCAGTGATGATCCATAGTACACCAGTGATGGCCCATAGTACACCAGTGATGGCCCATAGTACATCACTGATGATCCATAGTACAGCAGTGATGAACTATAGTACATCAGTGATGATCCACAGTACATCAGGGATGGTCCATAGTACATCAGTGATGATCCATAGTACACCAGTGATGATCCATAGTACACCAGTGATGGCCCATAGTACATCAGTGATGAACTATAGTACATCAGTGATTATCCACAGTACATCAGTGATGATCCATAGTACATCAGTGATGATCCATAGTACATCAGTGATGATCCATAGTACACCAGTCATGGCCCATAGTACTACAGTGATGATCTATAGTACATCAGTGATGATCCACAGTACATCAGTGATGATCCACAGTACATCAGTGATGATCCAAGCTACATCAGTGATGATCCATAGTACATCAGTGATGATCCTCAGTACATCAGTGATGATCCACAGTACATCAGTGATGATCCACAGTACATCAGGGATGGTCCACAGTACATCAGTGATGATCCATAGTACACCAGTCATGATCCATAGTACATCAGTGATGATCCATAGTACATCAGTGATGATCCATAGTACACCAGTGATGATCCATAGTACACCAGTGATGGCCCATAGTACATCAGTGATGAACTATAGTACATCAGTGATGATCCACAGTACATCAGTGATGATCCATAGTACATCAGTGATGATCCATAGTACATCAGTGATGATCCATAGTACACCAGTCATGGCCCATAGTACTACAGTGATGATCTATAGTACATCAGTGATGATCCACAGTACATCAGTGATGATCCACAGTACATCAGTGATGATCCAAGCTACATCAGTGATGATCCATAGTACATCAGTGATGATCCTCAGTACATCAGTGATGATCCACAGTACATCAGTGATGATCCACAGTACATCAGTGATGATCCACAGTACATCAGGGATGGTCCACAGTACATCAGTGATGATCCATAGTACACCAGTCATGATCCATAGTACATCAGTGATGATCCATAGTACATCAGTGATTATCCATAGTACACCAGTGATGATCCATAGTACACCAGTGATGGCCCATAGTACTTCAGTGATGATTTATAGTATATCAGTGATGATCCACAGTACATCAGTGATGATCCACAATACATCAGGGATGGTCCACAGTATATCAGTGATGATCCATAGTACATCAGTGATGGCCCACAGTACATCAGTGATGATCCACAGTACATCAGTGATGATCCATAGTACACCAGTGATGGCCCATAGTACATCAGTGATGGTCCATAGTACATCAGTGATGATCCATAGTACATCAGTGATGATCCATAGTACATCAGTGATGATCCATAGTACACCAGTAATGGCCCATAGTACATCAGTAATGATCTATAGTACATCAGTGATGATCCACAGTACATCAGTGATGATCCACAATACTTCAGTGATGATCCACAGTACATCAGTGATGATCCACAGTACATCAGGGATGGTCCACAGTACATCAGTGATGATCCACAGTACATCAGGGATGGTCCATAGTACATCAGTGATGGTCCATAGTACATCAGTGATGGTCCATAGTACACCAGTGATGATCCATAGTACACCAGTGATGATCCATAGTACACCAGTGATGGCCCATAGTACACCAGTGATGGCCCATAGTACATCACTGATGATCCATAGTACATCAGTGATGAACTATAGTACATCAGTGATGATCCACAGTACATCAGGGATGGTCCATAGTACATCAGTGATGATCCATAGTACACCAGTGATGATCCATAGTACACCAGTGATGGCCCATAGTACATCAGTGATGAACTATAGTACATCAGTGATTATCCACAGTACATCAGTGATGATCCATAGTACATCAGTGATGATCCATAGTACATCAGTGATGATCCATAGTACACCAGTCATGGCCCATAGTACTACAGTGATGATCTATAGTACATCAGTGATGATCCACAGTACATCAGTGATGATCCACAGTACATCAGTGATGATCCAAGCTACATCAGTGATGATCCATAGTACATCAGTGATGATCCTCAGTACATCAGTGATGATCCACAGTACATCAGTGATGATCCACAGTACATCAGTGATGATCCACAGTACATCAGGGATGGTCCACAGTACATCAGTGATGATCCATAGTACACCAGTCATGATCCATAGTACATCAGTGATGATCCATAGTACATCAGTGATGATCCATAGTACACCAGTGATGATCCATAGTACACCAGTGATGGCCCATAGTACATCAGTGATGAACTATAGTACATCAGTGATGATCCACAGTACATCAGTGATGATCCATAGTACATCAGTGATGATCCATAGTACATCAGTGATGATCCATAGTACACCAGTCATGGCCCATAGTACTACAGTGATGATCTATAGTACATCAGTGATGATCCACAGTACATCAGTGATGATCCACAGTACATCAGTGATGATCCAAGCTACATCAGTGATGATCCATAGTACATCAGTGATGATCCTCAGTACATCAGTGATGATCCACAGTACATCAGTGATGATCCACAGTACATCAGTGATGATCCACAGTACATCAGGGATGGTCCACAGTACATCAGTGATGATCCATAGTACACCAGTCATGATCCATAGTACATCAGTGATGATCCATAGTACATCAGTGATTATCCATAGTACACCAGTGATGATCCATAGTACACCAGTGATGGCCCATAGTACTTCAGTGATGATTTATAGTACATCAGTGATGATCCACAGTACATCAGTGATGATCCACAATACATCAGGGATGGTCCACAGTATATCAGTGATGATCCATAGTACATCAGTGATGGCCCACAGTACATCAGTGATGATCCACAGTACATCAGTGATGATCCATAGTACACCAGTGATGGCCCATAGTACATCAGTGATGGTCCATAGTACATCAGTGATGATCCATAGTACATCAGTGATGATCCATAGTACATCAGTGATGATCCATAGTACACCAGTGATGGCCCATAGTACATCAGTAATGATCTATAGTACATCAGTGATGATCCACATTACATCGGTGATGATCCACAGTACATCAGTTATGATCCACAGTACATCAGTGATGATCCACAGTACATCAGTGATGATCCACGGTACATCAGTGATGATCCATAGTACATCAGTGATGATCCACAGTACATCAGTGATGATCCACAGTACATCAGTGATGATCCACAGGACATCAGGGATGGTCCACAGTACATCAGTGATGATCCATAGTACACCAGTCATGATCCATAGTACATCAATGATGATCCATAGTACATCAGTGATGATCCATAGTACACCAGTGATGGCCCATAGTACATCAGTGATGATCCATAGTACACCAGTGATGATCCATAGTACACCAGGGATGTTCCATAGTACACCAGGGATGATCCCCAGTACATCAGTGATGATCCACAGTACATCAGTGGTGGTCCACAGTACATCAGTGATGGTCCATAGTACACCAGTGATGGCCCATAGTTCACCAGTGATGGCCCATAGTACACCAGTGATGATCCATAGTACACCAGAGATGGCCCATTGTATACCAGTGATGTCCCATAGTACATCAGTGATGATCCACAGTACATCAGTGATGATCCATAGTACACCAGGGATGGCTCATAGTACATCAGTGATGATCCATAGTACATCAGTGATGATCCATAGTACACCAGTGATGATCCATAGTACATCAGTGATGGCTCATAGTACATCAGTGATGATCCATAATACATCAGTGATGATCCATAGTACACCAGTGATGATCCATAGTACACCAGTGATGGCCCATAGTACATCAGTGATGAACTATAGTACATCAGTGATGATCCACAGTACATCAGTGATGATCTATATACATAGTACACCAGTGATGATCTATAGTACATCAGTGATGATCCATAGTACACCAGTGATGATCCATAGTACAACAGTGATGGCCCATAGTACATCAGTGATGAACTATAGTACATCAGTGATGATCCACAGTACATCAGGGATGGTCCATAGTACATCAGTGATGATCCATAGTACACCAGTGATGATCCATAGTACACCAGTGATGGCCCATAGTACATCAGTGATGAACTATAGTACATCAGTGATGATCCACAGTACATCAGTGATGATCCATAGTACATCAGTGATGATCCATAGTACATCAGTGATGATCCATAGTACATCAGTGATGATCCATAGTACACCAGTCATGGCCCATAGTACTACAGTGATGATCTATAGTACATCAGTGATGATCCACAGTACATCAGTGATGATCCACAGTACATCAGTGATGATCCAAGCTACATCAGTGATGATCCATAGTACATCAGTGATGATCCTCAGTACATCAGTGATGATCCACAGTACATCAGTGATGATCCACAGTACATCAGTGATGATCCACAGTAAATCAGGGATGGTCCACAGTACATCAGGGATGATCCATAGTACACCAGTCATGATCCATAGTACATCAGTGATGATCCATAGTACATCAGTGATGATCCATAGTACACCAGTGATGATCCATAGTACACCAGTGATGGCCCATAGTACTTCAGTGATGATTTATAGTACATCAGTGATGATCCACAGTACATCAGTGATGATCCACAATACATCAGGGATGGTCCACAGTATATCAGTGATGATCCATAGTACATCAGTGATGGCCCACAGTACATCAGTGATGATCCACAGTACATCAGTGATGATCCATAGTACACCAGTGATGGCCCATAGTACATCAGTGATGGTCCATAGTACATCAGTGATGATCCATAGTACATCAGTGATGATCCATAGTACATCAGTGATGATCCATAGTACACCAGTGATGGCCCATAGTACATCAGTAATGATCTATAGTACATCAGTGATGATCCACATTACATCGTTGATGATCCACAGTACATCAGTTATGATCCACAGTACATCAGTGATGATCCACAGTACATCAGTGATGATCCACAATACTTCATTGATGATCCACAGTACATCAGTGATGATCCACAGTACATCAGGGATGGTCCACAGTATATCAGTGATGATCCATAGTACATCAGTGATGGCCCATAGTACATCAGTGATGATCCATAGTACACCAGTGATGATCCATAGTACACCAGTGATGTTCCATAGTACACCAGGGATGATCCACAGTACATCAGTGATGATCCACAGTACATCAGTGGTGGTCCACAGTACATCAGTGATGGTCCATAGTACACCAGTGATGGCCCATAGTTCACCAGTGATGGCCCATAGTACACCAGTGATGATCCATAGTACACCAGAGATGGCCCATAGTATACCAGTGATGTCCCATAGTACATCAGTGATGATCCACAGTACATCAGTGATGATCCATAGTACACCAGGGATGGCTCATAGTACATCAGTGATGATCCATAGTACATCAGTGATGATCCATAGTACACCAGTGATGATCCATAGTACATCAGTGATGGCTCATAGTACATCAGTGATGATCCATAATACATCAGTGATGATCCATAGTACACCACTGATGGCCCATAGTACTTCAGTGATGATCTATAGTACATCAGTGATGATCCACAGTACATCAGTGATGATCCACAGTACATCAGTGATGATCCACGGTACATCAGTGATGATCCATAGTACATCAGTGATGATCCACAGTACATCAGTGATGATCCACAGTACATCAGTGATGATCCACAGTACACCAGTGATGATCCATAGTACACCAGTGATGATCCATAGTACACCAGTGATGGCCCATAGTACATCAGTGATGAACTATAGTACATCAGTGATGATCCACAGTACATCAGGGATGGTCCATAGTACATCAGTGATGATCCATAGTACACCAGTGATGATCCATAGTACACCAGTGATGGCCCATAGTACATCAGTGATGAACTATAGTACATCAGTGATGATCCACAGTACATCAGTGATGATCCATAGTACATCAGTGATGATCCATAGTACATCAGTGATGATCCATAGTACATCAGTGATGATCCACAGTACATCAGTGATGATCCAAGCTACATCAGTGATGATCCATAGTACATCAGTGATGATCCTCAGTACATCAGTGATGATCCACAGTACATCAGTGATGATCCACAGTACATCAGTGATGATCCACAGTACATCAGGGATGGTCCACAGTACATCAGTGATGATCCATAGTACACCAGTCATGATCCATAGTACATCAGTGATGATCCATAGTACATCAGTGATGATCCATAGTACACCAGTGATGGCCCATAGTACACCAGTTATGATCCATAGTACACCAGTGATGGCCCATAGTACTTCAGTGATGATCTATAGTACATCAGTGATGATCCACAGTACATCAGTGATGATCCACAATACATCAGGGATGGTCCACAGTATATCAGTGATGATCCATAGTACATCAGTGATGGCCCACAGTACATCAGTGATGATCCACAGTACATCAGTGATGATCCATAGTACACCAGTGATGGTCCATAGTACACCAGTGATGGTCCATAGTACATCAGTGATGATCCATAGTACATCAGTGATGATCCACAGTACATCAGGGATGGTCCACAGTACATCAGTGATGATCCATAGTACACCAGTGATGGCCCAAAGCACATCAGTGATGGTCCATAGTACACCAGGGATGATCCATAGTAATCCAGTGATGATCCATAGTACACCAGTGATGGCCCATAGTACACCAGTGATGGCCCATAGTACATCAGTGATGATCCACAGTACATCAGTGATGATCTATAGTACATCAGGGATGGTCCACAGTACATCAGTGATGATCCATAGTACACCAGTGATGATCCATAGTACATCAGTGATGATCCATAGTACACATGTGATGGCAAACAGTACACCTGTGATGGCCCACAGTACATCAGTGATGATCCACAGTACATCAGGGATGATCCACAGTATATCAGGGATGGTCCACAGTATATCAGTGATGATCCATAGTACACCAGTGATGATCCATAGTACACCAGTGATGATCCATAGTACACCAGGGCTGATCCATAGTACACCAGTGATGATCCATAGTACACCAGTGATGATCCATAGTACATCAGTGATGGTCCATAGTACACCAGTGGTGATCCATAGTACACCAGTGATGGCCCATAGTACACCAGTGATGGCCCATAGTACACCAGTGATGATCCATAGTACACCAGTGATGGCCCATAGTACACCAGTGATGTCCCATAGTACATCAGTGATGATCCACAGTACATCAGTGATGATCCATAGTACACCAGGGATGGCCCATAGTACATCAGTGATGGCTCATAGTACATCAGTGATGATCCATAGTACATCAGTGATGGCTCATAGTACATCAGTGATGATCCATAGTACATCAGTGATGATCCATAGTACACCAGTGATGATCCATAGTACATCAGTGATGGCTCATAGTACATCAGTGATGATCCATAGTACACCAGTGATGATCCATAGTACATCAGTGATGGCTCATAGTACATCAGTGATGATCCATAATACATCAGTGATGATCCATAGTACATCAGTGATGATCCATAGTACATCAGTGATGATCCATAGTACACCAGTCATGGCCCATAGTACTACAGTGATGATCTATAGTACATCAGTGATGATCCACAGTACATCAGTGATGATCCACAGTACATCAGTGATGATCCATAGTACATCAGTGATGATCCTCAGTACATCAGTGATGATCCACAGTACATCAGTGATGATCCACAGTACATCAGGGATGGTCCACAGTACATCAGTGATGATCCATAGTACATCAGTGATGATCCATAGTACATCAGTGATGATCCATAGTACACCAGTGATGATCCATAGTACATCAGTGATGATCCATAGTACACCAGTGATGATCCATAGTACACCAGTGATGGCCCATAGTACTTCAGTGATGATTTATAGTACATCAGTGATGATCCACAGTACATCAGTGATGATCCACAATACATCAGGGATGGTCCACAGTATATCAGTGATGATCCATAGTACATCAGTGATGATCCACAGTACATCAGTGATGATCCACAATACATCAGTGATGATCCATAGTACATCAGTGATGATCCATAGTACACCAGTGATGATCCATAGTACACCAGTGATGGCCCATAGTACATCAGTGATGAACTATAGTACATCAGTGATGATCCACAGTACATCAGTGATGATCCATAGTACATCAGTGATGATCCATAGTACATCAGTGATGATCCATAGTACACCAGTCATGGCCCATAGTACTACAGTGATGATCTATAGTACATCAGTGATGATCCACAGTACATCAGTGATGATCCACAGTACATCAGTGATGATCCAAGCTACATCAGTGATGATCCATAGTACATCAGTGATGATCCTCAGTACATCAGTGATGATCCACAGTACATCAGTGATGATCCACAGTACATCAGTGATGATCCACAGTACATCAGGGATGGTCCACAGTACATCAGTGATGATCCATAGTACACCAGTCATGATCCATAGTACATCAGTGATGATCCATAGTACATCAGTGATTATCCATAGTACACCAGTGATGATCCATAGTACACCAGTGATGGCCCATAGTACTTCAGTGATGATTTATAGTACATCAGTGATGATCCACAGTACATCAGTGATGATCCACAATACATCAGGGATGGTCCACAGTATATCAGTGATGATCCATAGTACATCAGTGATGGCCCACAGTACATCAGTGATGATCCACAGTACATCAGTGATGATCCATAGTACACCAGTGATGGCCCATAGTACATCAGTGATGGTCCATAGTACATCAGTGATGATCCATAGTACATCAGTGATGATCCATAGTACATCAGTGATGATCCATAGTACACCAGTGATGGCCCATAGTACATCAGTAATGATCTATAGTACATCAGTGATGATCCACATTACATCGGTGATGATCCACAGTACATCAGTTATGATCCACAGTACATCAGTGATGATCCACAGTACATCAGTGATGATCCACGGTACATCAGTGATGATCCATAGTACATCAGTGATGATCCACAGTACATCAGTGATGATCCACAGTACATCAGTGATGATCCACAGGACATCAGGGATGGTCCACAGTACATCAGTGATGATCCATAGTACACCAGTCATGATCCATAGTACATCAATGATGATCCATAGTACATCAGTGATGATCCATAGTACACCAGTGATGGCCCATAGTACATCAGTGATGATCCATAGTACACCAGTGATGATCCATAGTACACCAGGGATGTTCCATAGTACACCAGGGATGATCCCCAGTACATCAGTGATGATCCACAGTACATCAGTGGTGGTCCACAGTACATCAGTGATGGTCCATAGTACACCAGTGATGGCCCATAGTTCACCAGTGATGGCCCATAGTACACCAGTGATGATCCATAGTACACCAGAGATGGCCCATTGTATACCAGTGATGTCCCATAGTACATCAGTGATGATCCACAGTACATCAGTGATGATCCATAGTACACCAGGGATGGCTCATAGTACATCAGTGATGATCCATAGTACATCAGTGATGATCCATAGTACACCAGTGATGATCCATAGTACATCAGTGATGGCTCATAGTACATCAGTGATGATCCATAATACATCAGTGATGATCCATAGTACACCAGTGATGATCCATAGTACACCAGTGATGGCCCATAGTACATCAGTGATGAACTATAGTACATCAGTGATGATCCACAGTACATCAGTGATGATCTATATACATAGTACACCAGTGATGATCTATAGTACATCAGTGATGATCCATAGTACACCAGTGATGATCCATAGTACAACAGTGATGGCCCATAGTACATCAGTGATGAACTATAGTACATCAGTGATGATCCACAGTACATCAGGGATGGTCCATAGTACATCAGTGATGATCCATAGTACACCAGTGATGATCCATAGTACACCAGTGATGGCCCATAGTACATCAGTGATGAACTATAGTACATCAGTGATGATCCACAGTACATCAGTGATGATCCATAGTACATCAGTGATGATCCATAGTACATCAGTGATGATCCATAGTACATCAGTGATGATCCATAGTACACCAGTCATGGCCCATAGTACTACAGTGATGATCTATAGTACATCAGTGATGATCCACAGTACATCAGTGATGATCCACAGTACATCAGTGATGATCCAAGCTACATCAGTGATGATCCATAGTACATCAGTGATGATCCTCAGTACATCAGTGATGATCCACAGTACATCAGTGATGATCCACAGTACATCAGTGATGATCCACAGTAAATCAGGGATGGTCCACAGTACATCAGGGATGATCCATAGTACACCAGTCATGATCCATAGTACATCAGTGATGATCCATAGTACATCAGTGATGATCCATAGTACACCAGTGATGATCCATAGTACACCAGTGATGGCCCATAGTACTTCAGTGATGATTTATAGTACATCAGTGATGATCCACAGTACATCAGTGATGATCCACAATACATCAGGGATGGTCCACAGTATATCAGTGATGATCCATAGTACATCAGTGATGGCCCACAGTACATCAGTGATGATCCACAGTACATCAGTGATGATCCATAGTACACCAGTGATGGCCCATAGTACATCAGTGATGGTCCATAGTACATCAGTGATGATCCATAGTACATCAGTGATGATCCATAGTACATCAGTGATGATCCATAGTACACCAGTGATGGCCCATAGTACATCAGTAATGATCTATAGTACATCAGTGATGATCCACATTACATCGTTGATGATCCACAGTACATCAGTTATGATCCACAGTACATCAGTGATGATCCACAGTACATCAGTGATGATCCACAATACTTCATTGATGATCCACAGTACATCAGTGATGATCCACAGTACATCAGGGATGGTCCACAGTATATCAGTGATGATCCATAGTACATCAGTGATGGCCCATAGTACATCAGTGATGATCCATAGTACACCAGTGATGATCCATAGTACACCAGTGATGTTCCATAGTACACCAAGGATGATCCACAGTACATCAGTGATGATCCACAGTACATCAGTGGTGGTCCACAGTACATCAGTGATGGTCCATAGTACACCAGTGATGGCCCATAGTTCACCAGTGATGGCCCATAGTACACCAGTGATGATCCATAGTACACCAGAGATGGCCCATAGTATACCAGTGATGTCCCATAGTACATCAGTGATGATCCACAGTACATCAGTGATGATCCATAGTACACCAGGGATGGCTCATAGTACATCAGTGATGATCCATAGTACATCAGTGATGATCCATAGTACACCAGTGATGATCCATAGTACATCAGTGATGGCTCATAGTACATCAGTGATGATCCATAATACATCAGTGATGATCCATAGTACACCAGTGATGGCCCATAGTACTTCAGTGATGATCTATAGTACATCAGTGATGATCCACAGTACATCAGTGATGATCCACAGTACATCAGTGATGATCCATAGTACATCAGTGATGATCCACAGTACATCAGTGATGATCCACAGTACATCAGTGATGATCCACAGTACACCAGTGATGATCCATAGTACACCAGTGATGATCCATAGTACACCAGTGATGGCCCATAGTACATCAGTGATGAACTATAGTACATCAGTGATGATCCACAGTACATCAGGGATGGTCCATAGTACATCAGTGATGATCCATAGTACACCAGTGATGATCCATAGTACACCAGTGATGGCCCATAGTACATCAGTGATGAACTATAGTACATCAGTGATGATCCACAGTACATCAGTGATGATCCATAGTACATCAGTGATGATCCATAGTACATCAGTGATGATCCATAGTACATCAGTGATGATCCACAGTACATCAGTGATGATCCAAGCTACATCAGTGATGATCCATAGTACATCAGTGATGATCCTCAGTACATCAGTGATGATCCACAGTACATCAGTGATGATCCACAGTACATCAGTGATGATCCACAGTACATCAGGGATGGTCCACAGTACATCAGTGATGATCCATAGTACACCAGTCATGATCCATAGTACATCAGTGATGATCCATAGTACATCAGTGATGATCCATAGTACACCAGTGATGGCCCATAGTACACCAGTTATGATCCATAGTACACCAGTGATGGCCCATAGTACTTCAGTGATGATCTATAGTACATCAGTGATGATCCACAGTACATCAGTGATGATCCACAATACATCAGGGATGGTCCACAGTATATCAGTGATGATCCATAGTACATCAGTGATGGCCCACAGTACATCAGTGATGATCCACAGTACATCAGTGATGATCCATAGTACACCAGTGATGGTCCATAGTACACCAGTGATGGTCCATAGTACATCAGTGATGATCCATAGTACATCAGTGATGATCCACAGTACATCAGGGATGGTCCACAGTACATCAGTGATGATCCATAGTACACCAGTGATGGCCCAAAGCACATCAGTGATGGTCCATAGTACACCAGGGATGATCCATAGTAATCCAGTGATGATCCATAGTACACCAGTGATGGCCCATAGTACACCAGTGATGGCCCATAGTACATCAGTGATGATCCACAGTACATCAGTGATGATCTATAGTACATCAGGGATGGTCCACAGTACATCAGTGATGATCCATAGTACACCAGTGATGATCCATAGTACATCAGTGATGATCCATAGTACACATGTGATGGCAAACAGTACACCTGTGATGGCCCACAGTACATCAGTGATGATCCACAGTACATCAGGGATGATCCACAGTATATCAGGGATGGTCCACAGTATATCAGTGATGATCCATAGTACACCAGTGATGATCCATAGTACACCAGTGATGATCCATAGTACACCAGGGCTGATCCATAGTACACCAGTGATGATCCATAGTACACCAGTGATGATCCATAGTACATCAGTGATGGTCCATAGTACACCAGTGGTGATCCATAGTACACCAGTGATGGCCCATAGTACACCAGTGATGGCCCATAGTACACCAGTGATGATCCATAGTACACCAGTGATGGCCCATAGTACACCAGTGATGTCCCATAGTACATCAGTGATGATCCACAGTACATCAGTGATGATCCATAGTACACCAGGGATGGCCCATAGTACATCAGTGATGGCTCATAGTACATCAGTGATGATCCATAGTACATCAGTGATGGCTCATAGTACATCAGTGATGATCCATAGTACATCAGTGATGATCCATAGTACACCAGTGATGATCCATAGTACATCAGTGATGGCTCATAGTACATCAGTGATGATCCATAGTACACCAGTGATGATCCATAGTACATCAGTGATGGCTCATAGTACATCAGTGATGATCCATAATACATCAGTGATGATCCATAGTACATCAGTGATGATCCATAGTACATCAGTGATGATCCATAGTACACCAGTCATGGCCCATAGTACTACAGTGATGATCTATAGTACATCAGTGATGATCCACAGTACATCAGTGATGATCCACAGTACATCAGTGATGATCCATAGTACATCAGTGATGATCCTCAGTACATCAGTGATGATCCACAGTACATCAGTGATGATCCACAGTACATCAGGGATGGTCCACAGTACATCAGTGATGATCCATAGTACATCAGTGATGATCCATAGTACATCAGTGATGATCCATAGTACACCAGTGATGATCCATAGTACATCAGTGATGATCCATAGTACACCAGTGATGATCCATAGTACACCAGTGATGGCCCATAGTACTTCAGTGATGATTTATAGTACATCAGTGATGATCCACAGTACATCAGTGATGATCCACAATACATCAGGGATGGTCCACAGTATATCAGTGATGATCCATAGTACATCAGTGATGATCCACAGTACATCAGTGATGATCCACAATACATCAGTGATGATCCATAGTACATCAGTGATGATCCATAGTACACCAGTGATGATCCATAGTACACCAGTGATGGCCCATAGTACATCAGTGATGAACTATAGTACATCAGTGATGATCCACAGTACATCAGTGATGATCCATAGTACATCAGTGATGATCCATAGTACATCAGTGATGATCCATAGTACACCAGTCATGGCCCATAGTACTACAGTGATGATCTATAGTACATCAGTGATGATCCACAGTACATCAGTGATGATCCACAGTACATCAGTGATGATCCAAGCTACATCAGTGATGATCCATAGTACATCAGTGATGATCCTCAGTACATCAGTGATGATCCACAGTACATCAGTGATGATCCACAGTACATCAGGGATGGTCCACAGTACATCAGTGATGATCCATAGTACACCAGTCATGATCCATAGTACATCAGTGATGATCCATAGTACATCAGTGATTATCCATAGTACACCAGTGATGATCCATAGTACACCAGTGATGGCCCATAGTACTTCAGTGATGATTTATAGTACATCAGTGATGATCCACAGTACATCAGTGATGATCCACAATACATCAGGGATGGTCCACAGTATATCAGTGATGATCCATAGTACATCAGTGATGGCCCACAGTACATCAGTGATGATCCACAGTACATCAGTGATGATCCATAGTACACCAGTGATGGCCCATAGTACATCAGTGATGGTCCATAGTACATCAGTGATGATCCATAGTACATCAGTGATGATCCATAGTACATCAGTGATGATCCATAGTACACCAGTGATGGCCCATAGTACATCAGTAATGATCTATAGTACATCAGTGATGATCCACATTACATCGGTGATGATCCACAGTACATCAGTTATGATCCACAGTACATCAGTGATGATCCACAGTACATCAGTGATGATCCACGGTACATCAGTGATGATCCATAGTACATCAGTGATGATCCACAGTACATCAGTGATGATCCACAGTACATCAGTGATGATCCACAGGACATCAGGGATGGTCCACAGTACATCAGTGATGATCCATAGTACACCAGTCATGATCCATAGTACATCAATGATGATCCATAGTACATCAGTGATGATCCATAGTACACCAGTGATGGCCCATAGTACATCAGTGATGATCCATAGTACACCAGTGATGATCCATAGTACACCAGGGATGTTCCATAGTACACCAGGGATGATCCCCAGTACATCAGTGATGATCCACAGTACATCAGTGGTGGTCCACAGTACATCAGTGATGGTCCATAGTACACCAGTGATGGCCCATAGTTCACCAGTGATGGCCCATAGTACACCAGTGATGATCCATAGTACACCAGAGATGGCCCATTGTATACCAGTGATGTCCCATAGTACATCAGTGATGATCCACAGTACATCAGTGATGATCCATAGTACACCAGGGATGGCTCATAGTACATCAGTGATGATCCATAGTACATCAGTGATGATCCATAGTACACCAGTGATGATCCATAGTACATCAGTGATGGCTCATAGTACATCAGTGATGATCCATAATACATCAGTGATGATCCATAGTACACCAGTGATGATCCATAGTACACCAGTGATGGCCCATAGTACATCAGTGATGAACTATAGTACATCAGTGATGATCCACAGTACATCAGTGATGATCTATATACATAGTACACCAGTGATGATCTATAGTACATCAGTGATGATCCATAGTACACCAGTGATGATCCATAGTACAACAGTGATGGCCCATAGTACATCAGTGATGAACTATAGTACATCAGTGATGATCCACAGTACATCAGGGATGGTCCATAGTACATCAGTGATGATCCATAGTACACCAGTGATGATCCATAGTACACCAGTGATGGCCCATAGTACATCAGTGATGAACTATAGTACATCAGTGATGATCCACAGTACATCAGTGATGATCCATAGTACATCAGTGATGATCCATAGTACATCAGTGATGATCCATAGTACATCAGTGATGATCCATAGTACACCAGTCATGGCCCATAGTACTACAGTGATGATCTATAGTACATCAGTGATGATCCACAGTACATCAGTGATGATCCACAGTACATCAGTGATGATCCAAGCTACATCAGTGATGATCCATAGTACATCAGTGATGATCCTCAGTACATCAGTGATGATCCACAGTACATCAGTGATGATCCACAGTACATCAGTGATGATCCACAGTAAATCAGGGATGGTCCACAGTACATCAGGGATGATCCATAGTACACCAGTCATGATCCATAGTACATCAGTGATGATCCATAGTACATCAGTGATGATCCATAGTACACCAGTGATGATCCATAGTACACCAGTGATGGCCCATAGTACTTCAGTGATGATTTATAGTACATCAGTGATGATCCACAGTACATCAGTGATGATCCACAATACATCAGGGATGGTCCACAGTATATCAGTGATGATCCATAGTACATCAGTGATGGCCCACAGTACATCAGTGATGATCCACAGTACATCAGTGATGATCCATAGTACACCAGTGATGGCCCATAGTACATCAGTGATGGTCCATAGTACATCAGTGATGATCCATAGTACATCAGTGATGATCCATAGTACATCAGTGATGATCCATAGTACACCAGTGATGGCCCATAGTACATCAGTAATGATCTATAGTACATCAGTGATGATCCACATTACATCGTTGATGATCCACAGTACATCAGTTATGATCCACAGTACATCAGTGATGATCCACAGTACATCAGTGATGATCCACAATACTTCATTGATGATCCACAGTACATCAGTGATGATCCACAGTACATCAGGGATGGTCCACAGTATATCAGTGATGATCCATAGTACATCAGTGATGGCCCATAGTACATCAGTGATGATCCATAGTACACCAGTGATGATCCATAGTACACCAGTGATGTTCCATAGTACACCAGGGATGATCCACAGTACATCAGTGATGATCCACAGTACATCAGTGGTGGTCCACAGTACATCAGTGATGGTCCATAGTACACCAGTGATGGCCCATAGTTCACCAGTGATGGCCCATAGTACACCAGTGATGATCCATAGTACACCAGAGATGGCCCATAGTATACCAGTGATGTCCCATAGTACATCAGTGATGATCCACAGTACATCAGTGATGATCCATAGTACACCAGGGATGGCTCATAGTACATCAGTGATGATCCATAGTACATCAGTGATGATCCATAGTACACCAGTGATGATCCATAGTACATCAGTGATGGCTCATAGTACATCAGTGATGATCCATAATACATCAGTGATGATCCATAGTACACCAGTGATGGCCCATAGTACTTCAGTGATGATCTATAGTACATCAGTGATGATCCACAGTACATCAGTGATGATCCACAGTACATCAGTGATGATCCACGGTACATCAGTGATGATCCATAGTACATCAGTGATGATCCACAGTACATCAGTGATGATCCACAGTACATCAGTGATGATCCACAGTACACCAGTGATGATCCATAGTACACCAGTGATGATCCATAGTACACCAGTGATGGCCCATAGTACATCAGTGATGAACTATAGTACATCAGTGATGATCCACAGTACATCAGGGATGGTCCATAGTACATCAGTGATGATCCATAGTACACCAGTGATGATCCATAGTACACCAGTGATGGCCCATAGTACATCAGTGATGAACTATAGTACATCAGTGATGATCCACAGTACATCAGTGATGATCCATAGTACATCAGTGATGATCCATAGTACATCAGTGATGATCCATAGTACATCAGTGATGATCCACAGTACATCAGTGATGATCCAAGCTACATCAGTGATGATCCATAGTACATCAGTGATGATCCTCAGTACATCAGTGATGATCCACAGTACATCAGTGATGATCCACAGTACATCAGTGATGATCCACAGTACATCAGGGATGGTCCACAGTACATCAGTGATGATCCATAGTACACCAGTCATGATCCATAGTACATCAGTGATGATCCATAGTACATCAGTGATGATCCATAGTACACCAGTGATGGCCCATAGTACACCAGTTATGATCCATAGTACACCAGTGATGGCCCATAGTACTTCAGTGATGATCTATAGTACACCAGTGATGGCCCATAGTACATCAGTGATGGTCCATAGTACATCAGTGATGATCCATAGTACATCAGTGATGATCCATAGTACATCAGTGATGATCCATAGTACACCAGTGATGGCCCATAGTACATCAGTAATGATCTATAGTACATCAGTGATGATCCACAGTACATCAGTGATGATCCACAGTACATCAGTTATGATCCACAGTACATCAGTGATGATCCACAGTACATCAGTGATGATCCACAATACTTCAGTGATGATCCACAGTACATCAGTGATGATCCACAGTACATCAGGGATGGTCCACAGTATATCAGTGATGATCTATAGTACATCAGTGATGGCCCATAGCACATCAGTGATGATCCACAGTACACCAGTGATGATCCATAGTACACCAGTGATGTTCCATAGTACACCAGGGATGATCCACAGTACATCAGTGATGATCCACAGTACATCAGTGATGATCCATAGTACATCAGTAATGATCCACAGTACATCAGTGATGATCCACAGTACATCAGGGATGGTTCATAGTACATCAGTGATGATCCATAGTACACCAGTGATGATCCATAGTACACCAGTGATGGCCCATAGTACATCAGTGATGAACTATAGTACATCAGTGATGAACTATAGTACATCAGTGATGATCCACAGTACATCAGGGATGGTCCATAGTACATCAGTGATGATCCATAGTACACCAGTGATGATCCATAGTACACCAGTGATGGCCCATAGTACATCAGTGATGAACTATAGTACATCAGTGATGATCCACAGTACATCAGTGATGATCCACAGTACATCAGGGATGGTCCATAGTACACCAGTGATGATCCACAGTACACCAGTGATGATCCATAGTACACCAGTGATGGCCCATAGTACATCAGTGATGATCTATAGTACATCAGTGATGGTCCATAGTACATCAGTGATGATCTATATACATAGTACACCAGTAGGGATGAGCTTCGTGTTCGAGTCGAACATACGTTCGACTCGAACATCGGCTGTTCGATCGTTCGACGAAGATCGAACGATTTGGGCCGTTCGCGCCAAATTTGAGTGACGCGAACGGCCCACAATGCACTACGCCATCGCAGTGTCATCCAGGCGCTGTGATTGGCCAAGCATGCACTGTGACCCCGCATGCTTGGCCAATCACAGCGCCGGCAGCGAGGAGAGCAATGATTGGCCACAGGCAGGATGCCTGTGGCCAATTATTGCTGAGGGTGTTTAGTACACGCCCCACACTATAAAAGGCCGCCAGCACGGCGGCCTAGTGTAGTGTGTTCCGGAGCAGGGATAGAGCAGCATAGGCAGGGACAGTGACTGTTATTTCTTTCTTGCTTAACCTGGATTCCTTTAGTTTAGGGAAAGAGAAGGATAGGTAGGGAGAGTGTCAGTGTGTTTTGTGCTTGTGCTATAGTGTGCTTAAAAAAAACATTTATTCTAGGGACAGAAAACTGTAGGTAGGGACAGTGTCAGTTTCTTTCACTCTGCAAGTCCTTGTTTCCAGGGACCTGGAAGGACAGTGAGTGAATTGTCCTTGTGCTATATTGTGCTTAAAAAAACATTTATTCTAGGGACAGAAAACTGTAGGTAGGGAGAGTGTCAGTTTCTTTCACTCTGCAAGTCCTTGTTTCCAGGGACCTGTAAGGACAGTGAGTGAATTGTCCTTGTGCTATATTGTGATTAAAAAAAACATTTTTTCTAGGGACAGAAAACTGTAGGTAGGGAGAGTGTTTTTTTTCTTTCACTCTGCAAGTCCTTGTTTCCAGGGACCTGGAAGGACAGTGAGTGAATTGTCCTTGTGCTATATTGTGCTTAAAAAAAAACATTTTTTCTAGGGACAGAAAACTGTAGGTAGGGAGAGTGTTTTTTTTTTTCACTCTGCAAGTCCTTGTTTCCAGGGACCTGTAAGGACAGTGAGTGAATTGTCCTTGTGCTATATTGTGCTTAAAAAAAACATTTATTCTAGGGACAGAAAACTGTAGGTAGGGAGAGTGTCAGTTTATTTCACTCTGCAAGTCCTTGTTTCCAGGGACCTGTAAGGACAGTGAGTGAATTGTCCTTGTGCTATATTGTGATTAAAAAAAACATTTTTTCTAGGGACAGAAAACTGTAGGTAGGGAGAGTGTTTTTTTTCTTTCACTCTGCAAGTCCTTGTTTCCAGGGACCTGGAAGGACAGTGAGTGAATTGTCCTTGTGCTATATTGTGCTTAAAAAAAACATTTATTCTAGGGACAGAAAACTGTAGGTAGGGAGAGTGTCAGTTTATTTCACTCTGCAAGTCCTTGTTTCCAGGGACCTGTAAGGACAGTGAGTGAATTGTCCTTGTGCTATATTGTGCTTAAAAAAAACATTTATTCTAGGGACAGAAAACTGTAGGTAGGGAGAGTGTCAGTTTATTTCACTCTGCAAGTCCTTGTTTCCAGGGACCTGTAAGGACAGTGAGTGAATTGTCCTTGTGCTATATTGTGATTAAAAAAAACATTTTTTCTAGGGACAGAAAACTGTAGGTAGGGAGAGTGTTTTTTTTCTTTCACTCTGCAAGTCCTTGTTTCCAGGGACCTGGAAGGACAGTGAGTGAATTGTCCTTGTGCTATATTGTGCTTAAAAAAAACATTTTTTCTAGGGACAGAAAACTGTAGGTAGGGAGAGTGTCAGTTTATTTCACTCTGCAAGTCCTTGTTTCCAGGGACCTGTAAGGACAGTGAGTGAATTGTCCTTGTGCTATATTGTGATTAAAAAAAACATTTTTTCTAGGGACAGAAAACTGTAGGTAGGGAGAGTGTTTTTTTTCTTTCACTCTGCAAGTCCTTGTTTCCAGGGACCTGGAAGGACAGTGAGTGAATTCTCCTTGTGCTATATTGTGCTTAAAAAAAACATTTATTCTCGGGACAGAAAACTGTAGGTAGGGAGAGTGTCAGTTTATTTCACTCTGCAAGTCCTTGTTTCCAGGGACCTGTAAGGACAGTGAGTGAATTGTCCTTGTGCTATATTGTGCTTAAAAAAAACATTTATTCTAGGGACAGAAAACTGTAGGTAGGGAGAGTGTTTATTTTCTTTCACTCTGCAAGTCCTTGTTTCCAGGGACCTGTAAGGACAGTGAGTGAATTGTCCTTGTGCTATATTGTGATTAAAAAAAACATTTTTTCTAGGGACAGAAAACTGTAGGTAGGGAGAGTGTTTTTTTTCTTTCACTCTGCAAGTCCTTGTTTCCAGGGACCTGGAAGGACAGTGAGTGAATTCTCCTTGTGCTATATTGTGCTTAAAAAAAACATTTATTCTAGGGACAGAAAACTGTAGGTAGTGTGAGGGGGTTAACTCGGTAGCGGGTGTGTGTGACCCCCTGGTTGGGCTCCCCACACAAAAACAGGGCCAGCAGACGGAGGTTGTGGTTTTCAAAATCAAAAGGTGCGGTTTATTTCTCTATGTACAGTGACAAAAACACAGCAAAGCCAAAAAGAAACAAACAAAATAAATCCTGGTCAGTTTGACCTCTGACTAAACATGCAGGTTTCCTAAACTAACAACTGGGATCAGCCTGGTGCTGTCCTAGTCCCTAAGTCCCTGGTTTAGTAAAAGTCCAAACAAATAGCCACACAGGCTTTGCCTCACCGCACAGGGGTTCACTCTCCCTAGACAGTCCACACAGGTCTGGTTCCAGGCATGAGCTAACATCTAATGAATCTGGGAGTTCTTATAGAGGCCTAAATGAGCTGACAAGTTTCAGCTGGCCTCATCAACTCCCTGTCTGTACGACGCCCAGCACTCTCCCTAGAGGTATGAGTCGGCATAAAGCCTGAATCTGGGAGAAATATATCTACCCCCCTGGATGCAACCAGGTGACTTTACCTTCCTGCTGTCACATACCCCCCCCTCTTGTTTTAACCTCGGGGTTGGAACACCAGCAATCAGGCATTCATGTACTCGAGACAAAGCATCCACATTCCCCATTTGAACGCCAGGGCGATGCTTTACTGTGAAGTTGAATTCCTGTAGGGCCAGGAACCACCTATTCACTCTTCTATTTGTCTCCTTGTTTTGAGCCATCCACTTTAACGGAGCGTGATCCGTAACCATGTCAAAGTGCCTACCTAGCAGATAGTACCGAAGGGAATCTAGAGCCCACTTCACCGCTAAACACTCCTTTTCAACCGTGGCGTAATTTACCTCATGGGACTTCAACTTCCTGCTGAGGTAAATGACTGGGTGCTCTTCCCCGTTCCAGACCTGGGACAATACTGCTCCTAACCCCACATCTGACGCATCACTTTGTACGACAAAGTCTTTAGAGAAGTCGGGTGAGTACAACACTGGCTGGCTACATAAGGCTTGTTTCAAGAATTGGAATGCTGCCTCAGCCTCGGGGGTCCATTTAATCATGACCGACCCTTTCCCTTTCGTCAGGTTGGTTAGGGGCACAGCCTTAGAAGCAAAGTGGGGAATGAAGCGCCGATAATAACCCGCGATTCCCAGAAAGGCTCGTACCTGCTTCTTGCTGTTGGGACGTGGCCAACTCTGGATGGCCTCGACTTTGTTGAGTTGGGGTTTTATTACTCCCCTGCCAATGGTGTACCCAAGATATTTGGCCTCCTCCTGCCCAATGGTACACTTCTTGGGGTTAGCCGTAAACCCCGCTTCCCGGATAGAGTCTAGGACTGCTTGCACTTTTGGCAGATGTGAGGCCCAATCTGTGCTATGGACAATTACGTCATCCAGGTAAGCCGCAGCATACTTCCGATGGGGCCTCAGTATCTGGTCCATTTTCCGCTGGAATGTGGCCGGCGCATTCTGTAACCCGAACGGCATTCTCTTATATTGGAACGCCCCGTCTGGGGTTACAAATGCGGTTTTCTCTTTGGCCGACTTGGCCAGGGGAATTTGCCAATACCCTTTTGTGAGGTCAAGAGTCGTCATGTATCGGGCTGTTCCCAGCCGGTCGATCAACTCATCTATACGTGGCATGGGGTAGGTGTCAAATTTTGTAACTTTGTTCAACTGACGAAAATCGTTACAAAATCGCCAGCTCCCATCCGGTTTAGGCACCAACACAATGGGACTAGACCAATCACTTTGGGACTCCTCTATCACCCCTAAGTTCAGCATTTTCTGTACTTCCTCCCGTATTGCCTCCCCTCGGGCCTCTGGGATCCGATAGGGTTTTAACTTCACCCTTTCACCGGGCGGGGTAATAATATCATGCTCTACCCCAGATGTTTGTCCCGGCAGCTCAGAGAACACCTCCTTGTTGCGAAGCACAAACTCCTTAACCTCCTGTTGTTGGGGTTGTGACAAGGTGGCTGCTATTCCAACCTCCAGAATCACGCAACCAGTTTGAGCTGGTGACCAAGTTTCTGCGACTAGGGACTCTCTATCCCTCCAGGCTTTCAACAGATTAACGTGATATATCTGTTCGGGCTTTCGCCTTCCTGGTTGTCTGACCTTGTAATTCACTTCGCTCACTTTTTCCATTATCTCGTAGGGGCCTTGCCATTTGGCAAGGAATTTACTTTCAACCGTAGGGACAAGTACCAATATCCTATCCCCCGGGGAAAAGGTACGGGTCTTTGCTCCACGGTTGTACACTCTCTGCTGTGCCAACTGCGCTTGGGCCAAATGTTCCTTCACGATGGGCATTACCTGTGCAATTCGATCTTGCATCAGGGCGACATGCTCAATCACACTCCTGTGGGGAGAACTCTCACTTTCCCAAGTTTCCTTGGCAATATCCAACAGCCCTCTTGGGTGTCTCCCATACAGTAACTCAAAGGGGGAGAATCCCGTAGAGGATTGGGGCACCTCCCTAATAGCAAACATCAAATAAGGAAGTAGACAGTCCCAATCCTTTCCATCTCTATCCACCACTTTCTTCAACATTTGTTTTAGGGTTTTGTTGAATCTTTCAACCAGCCCATCGGTTTGGGGGTGATACACAGATGTACGCAATTGCGTCACTTTGAGCAATTTACACAGCTCTTTCATAACCCGGGACATAAAGGGTGTACCTTGGTCCGTAAGCAGTTCTTTACAAATACCCACCCGGCTAAAAACAAGAGATAGCTCTTTGGCTATGGTTTTGGCCGAGGTATTTCTGAGAGGGATCGCTTCTGGATAACGGGTGGCATAGTCCATTATAACCAATATGTACTGGTGCCCCCTAGCGGACTTGATTATAGGACCTACCAAATCCATTGCGATTCTCTCAAACGGGACCTCAATGATGGGTAGAGGGACCAGCGGGCTACGGAAATGTGGCATCGGGGCCGACCTCTGACACACAGGGCAGGAGGAACAATAATTTTCTATGTCCTTCATCACCCCAGGCCAATAGAATCTCTGTAATACCCTCTCTCGGGTTTTCTCTGTCCCCAGATGACCTCCAAGAATGTGCCCATGGGCCAACTCCAACACCAACTTCCTGTAAGGTTTGGGCACCACCAGCTGCTCAACGGTTTCTTCTGCCCTTTTTGCCACCCGATACAGTAGGTCCTTCTCTACGCTGAAGTATGGGTAAGTGCAGGTATTATCTGGGTTCACTAACTCGCCATCTATTTCCACTACGTTTTCCCGTGCCTTTATTAGGGCGGGGTCTTTTAACTGTTCTGTGGCAAAATTTTCCCTGTGAACCTCCAGATCAGAAAACTCCACAGACGGTAGGTTTTCGTCTGAGGAGGTGGGCTCCTCTCCAGTTTCTTGAGTCTCCCCTGCAAATACTGACAAGGGAAATTCTGGAGAGTCCTCACCACTCTCAGAGGAGTTCTGGCTATCACATTCCTGGTACATAGGGGCACCAGTGGGGGGCTCAGGATCATCCCACAGTTCCCAGCACTTCGGAAAATCCCTTCCCACAATGGCGTCATGCGGTAACTGAGATACTAAGCCCACTGGATGAGAGAGGGTACCTTTGGGGGTCTCGAAACACACTGTAGTCACTGGATACTCTCGGGTGTCCCCATGCACACAAATAACAGCTACCTTGCTATTCCCAGAGACCTCTGTTTTAACTAATTCAGCCTTTATCAGGGTCACAAGGCTACCTGAATCCAGTAATACCACAACATTTCTACCATTAATACACATTTTGCATAAATGTTTCTCAGTTCCTCGAATGGCAGTGCATGCGACTGTCGCACACAGCGACTGACGTCTGCCCGTCAGAAAGTCACACTGCGTGGGTTCCTCCACAACCGGGCAATTGGCTGCAATATGTCCCGCTTGCCGGCAGCGGTAGCAAACGATCCTTCTTGCGGCCTCTTGAGCCGCTGATTTCCCAGGCTGTTCTCGCCAAACTTGGGGTAGAGCTCCCACCCTCTCACTCTCTCCACCCTCACCCCTTGGAATCCTCTTATCCGCCCCTGGGGATGGTCTGGTCTTAGGGTGGAAAGTCCGAGTGTCTCTGGAAGAGGCCGTCAGGTTCTCTGTAGCCAAGTATTTCTCTACACGATCCACAAGACCACCGGCCGTCTCTGGGTCTCCATGGCTTACCCACTTTTGGATGGCAGTAGGAAGAGCTCTCAAAAACCGATCCATTACAACACGTTCCACAATCTCTGGTGCGGACAAAGTCTCTGGCTGTAGCCACTTCCTGCTCAGGTGAATGAGATCATACATTTGAGACCTGGGGGGTTTTCCAAGCTGGAAAGTCCAGTTATGCACACGCTGAGCCCGGACAGCCAGGGTGACACCCAGCCTTGCCAATATTTCAGCTTTTAGCATCACATAGTCTTTTGCTTGGTCAGGCTCTAGGTCATAGTAAGCCTTCTGCGATTCACCAGTTAACAGAGGAGCCACCAGTCCAGCCCACTGCTCCTCAGGCCACTTTTCTCTTTCAGCAGTCCTTTCAAATGTGGTCAAAAATACCTCTGGATCATCCTCTCCAGTCATTTTTGTCAATAAACGACTCACCCCAAAGGACGCGGTATTAGTGGGACGGCTTTCCTCACTGGTCTGCGGACGTTGCTGCATTACTGCTTCCATTTGTTGTAGTCTCTGCTCTTGCTTCTGTAACAGGTCTATGAAGCGGGCCTCAGATTGCTGCTGGGCTTGTTGATGAGCTTGCTGCTGGGCTGCAAGGCTCCTTTGCAAACCTGCATTTGTCTGCTGTTGATTGGCATTTGCTAGAGCCAGCTGTTTCAGTATCTCCTCCATGCTGGCTTAAAAAAAACTGCCACTGGTTCTCCACCAACTGTGAGGGGGTTAACTCGGTAGCGGGTGTGTGTGACCCCCTGGTTGGGCTCCCCACACAAAAACAGGGCCAGCAGACGGAGGTTGTGGTTTTCAAAATCAAAAGGTGCGGTTTATTTCTCTATGTACAGTGACAAAAACACAGCAAAGCCAAAAAGAAACAAACAAAATAAATCCTGGTCAGTTTGACCTCTGACTAAACATGCAGGTTTCCTAAACTAACAACTGGGATCAGCCTGGTGCTGTCCTAGTCCCTAAGTCCCTGGTTTAGTAAAAGTCCAAACAAATAGCCACACAGGCTTTGCCTCACCGCACAGGGGTTCACTCTCCCTAGACAGTCCACACAGGTCTGGTTCCAGGCATGAGCTAACATCTAATGAATCTGGGAGTTCTTATAGAGGCCTAAATGAGCTGACAAGTTTCAGCTGGCCTCATCAACTCCCTGTCTGTACGACGCCCAGCACTCTCCCTAGAGGTATGAGTCGGCATAAAGCCTGAATCTGGGAGAAATATATCTACCCCCCTGGATGCAACCAGGTGACTTTACCTTCCTGCTGTCACAGTAGGGAGAGTGTCAGTTTATTTCACTCTGCAAGTCCTTGTTTCCAGGGACCTGTAAGGACAGTGAGTGAATTGTTCTTGTGCTATATTGTGATTAAAAAAAACATTTTTTCTAGGGACAGAAAACTGTAGGTAGGGAGAGTGTTTTTTTTCTTTCACTCTGCAAGTCCTTGTTTCCAGGGACCTGTAAGGACAGTGAGTGAATTGTCCTTGTGCTATATTGTGCTTAAAAAAAACATTTATTCTAGGGACAGAAAACTGTAGGTAGGGAGAGTGTCAGTTTATTTCACTCTGCAAGTCCTTGTTTCCAGGGACCTGTAAGGACAGTGAGTGAATTGTCCTTGTGCTATATTGTGATTAAAAAAAACATTTTTTCTAGGGACAGAAAACTGTAGGTAGGGAGAGTGTTTTTTTTCTTTCACTCTGCAAGTCCTTGTTTCCAGGGACCTGTAAGGACAGTGAGTGAATTGTCCTTGTGCTATATTGTGATTAAAAAAAACATTTTTTCTAGGGACAGAAAACTGTAGGTAGGGAGAGTGTTTTTTTTCTTTCACTCTGCAAGTCCTTGTTTCCAGGGACCTGGAAGGACAGTGAGTGAATTCTCCTTGTGCTATATTGTGCTTAAAAAAAACATTTTTTCTAGGGACAGAAAACTGTAGGTAGGGAGAGTGTTTTTTTTTCTTTCACTCTGCAAGTCCTTGTTTCCAGGGACCTGTAAGGACAGTGAGTGAATTGTCCTTGTGCTATATTGTGCTTAAAAAAACATTTATTCTCGGGACAGAAAACTGTAGGTAGGGAGAGTGTCAGTTTATTTCACTCTGCAAGTCCTTGTTTCCAGGGACCTGTAAGGACAGTGAGTGAATTGTCCTTGTGCTATATTGTGATTAAAAAAAACATTTTTTCTAGGGACAGAAAACTGTAGGTAGGGAGAGTGTTTTTTTTCTTTCACTCTGCAAGTCCTTGTTTCCAGGGACCTGTAAGGACAGTGAGTGAATTGTCCTTGTGCTATATTGTGCTTAAAAAAAACATTTATTCTAGGGACAGAAAACTGTAGGTAGGGAGAGTGTTTATTTTCTTTCACTCTGCAAGTCCTTGTTTCCAGGGACCTGTAAGGACAGTGAGTGAATTGTCCTTGTGCTATATTGTGATTAAAAAAAACATTTTTTCTAGGGACAGAAAACTGTAGGTAGGGAGAGTGTTTTTTTTCTTTCACTCTGCAAGTCCTTGTTTCCAGGGACCTGGAAGGACAGTGAGTGAATTCTCCTTGTGCTATATTGTGCTTAAAAAAAACATTTATTCTAGGGACAGAAAACTGTAGGTAGGGAGAGTGTCAGTTTATTTCACTCTGCAAGTCCTTGTTTCCAGGGACCTGTAAGGACAGTGAGTGAATTGTTCTTGTGCTATATTGTGATTAAAAAAAACATTTTTTCTAGGGACAGAAAACTGTAGGTAGGGAGAGTGTTTTTTTTCTTTCACTCTGCAAGTCCTTGTTTCCAGGGACCTGTAAGGACAGTGAGTGAATTGTCCTTGTGCTATATTGTGCTTAAAAAAAACATTTATTCTAGGGACAGAAAACTGTAGGTAGGGAGAGTGTCAGTTTATTTCACTCTGCAAGTCCTTGTTTCCAGGGACCTGTAAGGACAGTGAGTGAATTGTCCTTGTGCTATATTGTGATTAAAAAAAACATTTTTTCTAGGGACAGAAAACTGTAGGTAGGGAGAGTGTTTTTTTTCTTTCACTCTGCAAGTCCTTGTTTCCAGGGACCTGTAAGGACAGTGAGTGAATTGTCCTTGTGCTATATTGTGATTAAAAAAAACATTTTTTCTAGGGACAGAAAACTGTAGGTAGGGAGAGTGTTTTTTTTTTCACTCTGCAAGTCCTTGTTTCCAGGGACCTGGAAGGACAGTGAGTGAATTCTCCTTGTGCTATATTGTGCTTAAAAAAAACATTTATTCTAGGGACAGAAAACTGTAGGTAGGGAGAGTGTCAGTTTATTTCACTCTGCAAGTCCTTGTTTCCAGGGACCTGTAAGGACAGTGAGTGAATTGTTCTTGTGCTATATTGTGATTAAAAAAAAACATTTTTTCTAGGGACAGAAAACTGTAGGTAGGGAGAGTGTTTTTTTTCTTTCACTCTGCAAGTCCTTGTTTCCAGGGACCTGTAAGGACAGTGAGTGAATTGTCCTTGTGCTATATTGTGCTTAAAAAAAACATTTATTCTAGGGACAGAAAACTGTAGGTAGGGAGAGTGTCAGTTTATTTCACTCTGCAAGTCCTTGTTTCCAGGGACCTGTAAGGACAGTGAGTGAATTGTCCTTGTGCTATATTGTGATTAAAAAAAACATTTTTTCTAGGGACAGAAAACTGTAGGTAGGGAGAGTGTTTTTTTTCTTTCACTCTGCAAGTCCTTGTTTCCAGGGACCTGTAAGGACAGTGAGTGAATTGTCCTTGTGCTATATTGTGCTTAAAAAAAAACATTTATTCTAGGGACAGAAAACTGTAGGTAGGGAGAGTGTCAGTTTATTTCACTCTGCAAGTCCTTGTTTCCAGGGACCTGTAAGGACAGTGAGTGAATTGTCCTTGTGCTATATTGTGATTAAAAAAAACATTTTTTCTAGGGACAGAAAACTGTAGGTAGGGAGAGTGTTTTTTTTCTTTCACTCTGCAAGTCCTTGTTTCCAGGGACCTGTAAGGACAGTGAGTGAATTGTCCTTGTGCTATATTGTGCTTAAAAAAAACATTTATTCTAGGGACAGAAAACTGTAGGTAGGGAGAGTGTCAGTTTATTTCACTCTGCAAGTCCTTGTTTCCAGGGACCTGTAAGGACAGTGAGTGAATTGTCCTTGTGCTATATTGTGATTAAAAAAAACATTTTTTCTAGGGACAGAAAACTGTAGGTAGGGAGAGTGTTTTTTTTCTTTCACTCTGCAAGTCCTTGTTTCCAGGGACCTGGAAGGACAGTGAGTGAATTCTCCTTGTGCTATATTGTGCTTAAAAAAAACATTTATTCTAGGGACAGAAAACTGTAGGTAGGGAGAGTGTCAGTTTATTTCACTCTGCAAGTCCTTGTTTCCAGGGACCTGTAAGGACAGTGAGTGAATTGTCCTTGTGCTATATTGTGATTAAAAAAAACATTTTTTCTAGGGACAGAAAACTGTAGGTAGGGAGAGTGTTTTTTTTCTTTCACTCTGCAAGTCCTTGTTTCCAGGGACCTGGAAGGACAGTGAGTGAATTCTCCTTGTGCTATATTGTGCTTAAAAAAAACATTTATTCTAGGGACAGAAAACTGTAGGTAGGGAGAGTGTCAGTTTATTTCACTCTGCAAGTCCTTGTTTCCAGGGACCTGTAAGGACAGTGAGTGAATTGTTCTTGTGCTATATTGTGATTAAAAAAAACATTTTTTCTAGGGACAGAAAACTGTAGGTAGGGAGAGTGTTTTTTTTCTTTCACTCTGCAAGTCCTTGTTTCCAGGGACCTGTAAGGACAGTGAGTGAATTGTCCTTGTGCTATATTGTGCTTAAAAAAAACATTTATTCTAGGGACAGAAAACTGTAGGTAGGGAGAGTGTCAGTTTCTTTCACTGTGAAAGTCCTTGTTTCAAGGGACAGAGAAGGACACCTGAAGGTAGCCCTTATTGCTTTTTTCCCATCTCCCTGCAGGCCATCTATTAGAATGTCTGGAAGGCAAACAAGGAGAGGCAGACAGTCAGGAGGCAATAAAAGAGGGCAAGCAGGCTCTGTGTCTGGGGGCAACAGTGCTGGTCGTGGACGCGGTGCATTGTCATCAGCACATGGCCATGGGACACGCTTGTCCTTCTTTTCGGCAGCTGGACATGTTGAGCCACATCATGCCGAAGACTTGGTAGAGTGGATGACCAAGCCCTCCTCCTCCTCCTCATCCTCTCTCACCCAGGCTCAGGGTACTGGAAAAGCAGCTGCCAAAGCGTCGTCTTCCCTGCTATCAATGTCAGACAAATCATCAGTCACTCCTTCCCTAGACCCACCATGTCCTCCTCCTGAGGAGTCCCCCGAACTGTTTGAGCACAGTGTTGGGTACATGCTCCAGGAGGATGCCCAGCGTTTCGAAGGGTCTGATGATGAAACCCAGCTAGAGGAAGGCAGTAGCGTGAGAGCAGACAGAGGGGATGCTCAAGAAGGACACCAATCTGGCAGTCATGTTCCAGCAGCTGCAGCATACTGCCAGATTGGCTCCAGTGATGAGGAGGGAGGGGATGATGAGGTCACTGACTCCACGTGGGTGCCTAATAGGAGAGAGGAGGAGGAGGAGGATGAGGAGGAGGCACATCTCCAACGAGGCAGGATGCCCTTTGGTGGCCAGCGTAAGGGCTGTACACCGACGGAATCACACCGCAGAGCTCCGCCTGTGCAGGGCGCTGCCTCTGCCCGTCATTCAAAAAGTTCTTTGGTGTGGGCCTTTTTTGAGGCTAGTGCATCAGATCGCACAGCTGCTGTTTGCAACATATGTCTCAAGCGTATATCGCGTGGCCAAAACATCAGCCGCTTGGGTACCACATGCCTGACCAGACATATGTTGACCTGCCATGCAGCTCGTTGGCAAGCCTACCTCAAAGACCCACACCAAAGAACAAAGCGGACCTCTCCTTGCACCGCATCAGCTGGGATCTCCAACCCCACTATAACTTCAGTCCTCTCTGAAACATGCACTGAGAGGAATGAAGGTGTAGAATTAGGTGTGTCACAGCCAAGTACTTGCGCCCACTCTGCTAGCAGTACACCGACGTCCGATTCTAGCAGGCAAATTTCCCTGCCCCAGCTGCTGGACCGTCGAAAGAAGTTCACTCCCAGCCATCCACATGCCCAGCGGTTGAATGCTAGCTTGGCTAAATTGCTAGCGCTTCAACTGCTGCCTTTTCAGTTGGTAGACTCGGCCCCCTTCCGTGAGTTTGTGCAATGTGCGGTTCCTCAGTGGCAGGTTCCCAAACGCCACTTTTTCTCACGGAAGGCTAATCCGGCTCTCTACCGGCATGTGGAAGGCAATGTCTTGGCCTCGCTGGACAGGGCGGTCAGCGGTAAGGTGCATATTACCGCTGACTCATGGTCCAGCAGGCATGGACAGGGACGTTACCTTTCTTTCACGGCCCATTGGGTCACTCTTTTGGCAGCTGGGAAGGATTCAGGACAAGGTGCAGTAGTGTTGGAGGTTGTCCCACCGCCACGCCTCCAAAATGCTACTACTGGTTGTGACACACCTCTCTCCTCCACCCCCTCCTCTTCTTCTTCCTCCATGGCCTCTTCCTGTGGTTTGTCCTATGAACCAGCGGTGCTCCGTAGCCGTTCACGGGGCTACGCAAGTACGCAGGCAAAAAGATGCCATGCCGTGCTTGCGCTGGTGTGTTTGGGGGACAGAAGCCACACTGGGGCAGAGGTCCTGTCTGCTCTGCAGGGCCAGGCCGAGAGGTGGTTGACGCCACGCCAGCTTAAGCCAGGAATGGTGGTTTGCGACAATGGCACCAACCTCCTCTCCGCCCTCCGACAGGGACAACTGACCCATGTGCCCTGTGTGGCTCACGTCCTTAACCTGGTGGTGCAGCGGTTCTTGGGCAGGTACCCGGGCTTACAGGATGTCCTGAGGCAGGCCAGGAAAGTCTGTGTGCATTTCCGCAGATCTTATAATGCCAGTGCTCGCCTGGCTGAGCTGCAAAAGGAGTTGAACCTGCCCAAGAACCGCCTTATATGTGACATGCCCACCAGGTGGAACTCAACGTTGGCCATGCTGCAGCGGCTGCACACGCAGCAGAGGGCCATCAATGAGTACCTGTGCGACTACGGCACCAGGACAGGGTCAGGGGAGCTTGGTTTTTTTTCTCCACGCCAGTGGGGCATGATCAGGGATGCATGCACTGTCCTGGCACCATTTGAGGAGGCCACGAGGATGGTGAGCAGTGACAGTGCATGCATCAGTGACACTGTACCTCTTGTCCACCTGTTGGAGCACACGCTGCGTGGAATAATGGACAGGGCACTTGAGGCAGAACACAGGCAGGAAGAGGAGGACTTCCTTGCCTCTCAAGGCCCCCTTTACCCAGACAGTGTTCCTTCTGTCCCACCCATCGCACAGGAAGAGGAGGAGGAGGAGGAGGATTGTGTCAGCATGGAGGTGGAGGCTGGCACTCAGCATCATCAGCAGCAGTCTTTTAGGGATGATTTACAGTCCCAAGAAACCAGTGGACTTGTACGTGGCTGGGAGGAGGTGGCTGCGGATCATGTCGTCCTTAGTGACCCAGAGGACTCCGGAGCGAATGCCTCAGCAAACCTACGCTGCATGGCCTCCCTGATCCTGCAAAGTCTGTGGAAGGATCCTCGTATTCTTCGGATCAAGGAGAGGGACCATTACTGGCTGGCCACTCTCCTTGATCCACGGTACAAGGGTAAGGTTGCGGACCTTATGTTACCGTCGCAGAGGGAGCAGAGGATGAGACAACTCCGGGAGGCCTTGCAGAAAGGTCTGTGCAACGCGTTCCCAGAGACTGGGAGGTTGCAAACTCCTGGTCCTGGACAACGAGTTGCTGAGGCTTCGGCCAGTCAAAGAAGGAGCGGTGGGGAAGGTGGCCGTCTGACCGATGCGTTCAGACAATTCTTTAGTCCGCAGCCCCAAAGTATGATCGGTTCCAGCAACCATCGCCAGCGTCTGATAAACATGGTGCAGGAATATCTAGGGGCAAGGTCAGACTTGGACACCTTCCCCACCGAAAATCCTCTGGCTTACTGGGTCTTGAGGATGGATCACTGGCCAGAGCTTGCACAGTATGCAATTGAGCTACTGGCCTGTCCTGCATCCAGCGTTCTTTCGGAACGCACATTCAGTGCTGCTGGAGGATTTGTCACGGATCACAGGGTGCGCCTGTCCACCGACTCGGTTGATCGACTGACTTTCATCAAGATGAACCAGTCTTGGATCACCACCAGCTACCACACACCTGATGCTGATATAACAGACTAATTGATTTTAACATGTCACATCCCTTCAAGACTGATGCTGATGCTGAGTGCCTGTGCTGTTATGTTGACTGGCTATCCTCCTCCTCCGAGTCCTCAATGATACGATTGATGATGATAGCTTGGAAGATCATTTTTGTTTATGGGTGCCGCCACCAGTGCCTAACGCCCAATTTTTCAGCCCCTGTTTAACAGGGGCGTGTAATTACAATTTTTGAAGCAATACTTTGCAACAGGGCTCATTGCTGTGCTCCAAGTACAGTATCTGTGAGGGGTTGCAGTGTTGTGCCACCAGTGCCTAAGGCCCAATTTTTCAGCCCCTGTTCAACAGGGGCATGTAATTACAATTCTTGATCTAATAATTCACAGCAGGGCCCATTGCTGCACCCACCAAGAGTAACTGTCAGGGCTTACAGTGTTGTGGCACCAGCACCACCATCAAAGGCCCAATTTTTACTACCACTGTTCAACAATTATATGTAATTAAAATTCCTGATATAATAGTTGACAGCAGGGCGTTCCAGCACCAACCAAGAGTAACTGTGAGTGCTTACAGTGTTGTGCCAACACCAACAACTAAGGGGCCTATTTCTGCAGAGTATATACGGCAGGTCCCTACTTTCAAACATCCAACTTACAAACGACTCCTACTTGCAAACGCAAGAAGACAACAGGAAGTGAGAGGAAATCTACCACTAGGAAGGAAAATTCTCTCCTGTAAGAATAAATATGGGAGAAAGGTGTCTCCTCTGTACTGATGCTTTATCAGCAATCCTTGTTTCAAGAAAAACACCACATTTCAAAAAAAGTTGTCATTGGGACGGAAAGTGAGGTGAAATGTTCTGAACAGGGGCACAGACAGCAAAACAAATGTTACAGGGGTGATAACCCTTACCTATGTTTTCCAAAAAGTTTAAAAATAGATTTTTGGGCTGGAGCTACACTTCAAAAATGTACCTGTTCAAAATTACAAACAGATTCTACATAAGAACAAACCTACAGTCCCTGTCTTGTATGCACCGCCTGTATAGGGCTGTTCAGAGTATATAGGGCCTTTTTTATTTTATGTGCGGGGTTCCCCTTAATATCCATACAAGACCCAAAGGGGCTGGTAATGGGCTGGGGTAGGGGGGGGGTCATGGGGTAGCTATGCCATTTTTCTTAAAGAATTTCATCCATATTACCGGGACCAGACATTACATTAAAGCCGCAAGCAGTTTTAAATGGCTTTTTTTTCCTTTAGAAGTGTCATTTTGTGCAGGGACAGTTCTAAACACGGGAAACACGTGGCACTTCACAGGCATACTTTAGACACCCCCCAGGTACGATATTTAAAGGAATATTTGACTTTTTTTTTTCACTTTATGCATCATTAAAATGACTGCTCCCGAAAAACGACCGTTTTTAAAACTTCTTTTTGCAGTGATACATGTCCCCTGGTGCAGAACCCGGGTTCCCAAACCCTTTTTAGGACAATAACATGCATAATAGTTGTTATAATTAGCACTTTAGAATTCGAACGTTCGCATCCATTGTATTTAATAGGGTTCTAATGTTCGTTCAAACTTTCGGTCCGTTCGCGGGTTCTGGTGCGAACCGAACCCGGGGGTGTTCGGCTCATCACTATACACCAGTGATGATCTATAGTACATCAGTGATGATCTACAGTACATCAGTGATGATCTACAGTACATCAGTTATGATCCACAGTACATTAGTGAGGATCCACAGTACATCAGTGATGATCCACAATACTTCAGTGATGATCCACAGTACATCAGTGATGATCCACAGTACATCAGGGATGGTCCACAGTACATCAGTGATGATCCATAGTACATCAGTGATGATCCATAGTACATCAGGGATGATCCATAGTACACCAGTGATGATCCATAGTACATCAGTGATGATCCATAGTACACCAGTGATGATCCATAGTACACCAGTGATGGCCCATAGTACTTCAGTGATGATTTATAGTACATCAGTGATGATCCACAGTACATCAGTGATGATCCACAATACATCAGGGATGGTCCACAGTATATCAGTGATGATCCATAGTACATCAGTGATGGCCCACAGTACATCAGTGATGATCCACAGTACATCAGTGATGATCCACAGTACATCAGTGATGGTCCATGGTACATCAGTGATGATCCATAGTACACCAGTGATGATCCATAGTACACCAGGGATGGCCCATAGTACATCAGTGATGAACTATAGTACATCAGTGATGAACTATAGTACATCAGTGATGATCCACAGTACATCAGTGATGATCTATAGTACATCAGTGATGGCCCATAGTACATCAGTGATGATCCACAGTACACCAGTGATGATCCATAGTACACCAGTGATGTTCCATAGTACACCAGGGATGATCCACAGTACATCAGTGATGATCCACAGTACATCAGTGATGATCCATAGTACATCAGTAATGATCCACAGTACATCAGTGATGATCCACAGTACATCAGGGATGGTTCATAGTACATCAGTGATGATCCATAGTACACCAGTGATGATCCATAGTACACCAGTGATGGCCCATAGTACATCAGTGATGAACTATAGTACATCAGTGATGAACTATAGTACATCAGTGATGATCCACAGTACATCAGGGATGGCCCATAGTACACCAGTGATGATCCATAGTACACCAGTGATGGCCCATAGTACATCAGTGATGAACTATAGTACATCAGTGATGATCCACAGTACATCAGTGATGATCCACAGTACATCAGGGATGGTCCATAGTACACCAGTGATGATCCACAGTACACCAGTGATGATCCATAGTACACCAGTGATGGTCCATAGTACATCAGTGATGATCTATAGTACATCAGTGATGGTCCATAGTACATCAGTGATGATCTATATACATAGTACACCAGTGATGATCTATAGTACATCAGTGATGATCTACAGTACATCAGTGATGATCTACAGTACATCAGTTATGATCCACAGTACATTAGTGAGGATCCACAGTACATCAGTGATGATCCACAATACTTCAGTGATGATCCACAGTACATCAGTGATGATCCACAGTACATCAGGGATGGTCCACAGTACATCAGTGATGATCCATAGTACATCAGTGATGATCCATAGTACATCAGGGATGATCCATAGTACACCAGTGATGATCCATAGTACATCAGTGATGATCCATAGTACACCAGTGATGATCCATAGTACACCAGTGATGGCCCATAGTACTTCAGTGATGATTTATAGTACATCAGTGATGATCCACAGTACATCAGTGATGATCCACAATACATCAGGGATGGTCCACAGTATATCAGTGATGATCCATAGTACATCAGTGATGGCCCACAGTACATCAGTGATGATCCACAGTACATCAGTGATGATCCACAGTACATCAGTGATGGTCCATGGTACATCAGTGATGATCCATAGTACACCAGTGATGATCCATAGTACACCAGTGATGGCCCATAGTACATCAGTGATGAACTATAGTACATCAGTGATGATCCACAGTACATCAGTGATGATCCATAGTACATCAGTGATGATCCACAGTACATCAGTGATGATCCACAGTACATCAGGGATGGTCCATAGTACATCAGTGATGATCCATAGTACACCAGTGATGATCCATAGTACACCAGTGATGGCCCATAGTACATCAGTGATGAACTATAGTACATCAGTGATGATCCACAGTACATCAGTGATGATCCACAGTACATCAGGGATGGTCCATAGTACACCAGTGATGATCCGCAGTACACCAGTGATGATCCATAGTACACCAGTGATGATCCATAGTACATCAGTGATGATCTATAGTACATCAGTGATGGTCCATAGTACATCAGTGATGAGCTATAGTACATCAGTGATGATCTATAGTACATCAGTGATGATCCATAGTACACCAGTGATGATCCATAGTACACCAGTGATGATCCATAGTACACCAGTGATGGCCCATAGTACATCAGTGATGAACTATAGTACATCAGTGATGGTCCATAGTAAATTAGTGATGGTCCATAGTACACCAGTGATGATCCATAGTACTCCAGTGATGGCCCATAGTACACCAGTGATGGCCCATAGTACATCAGTGATGATCTATAGTACATCAGTGATGATCCACAGTACATCAGGGATGGTCCATAGTACATCAGGGATGATCCATAGTACATCAGTGATGATCCACAGTACATCAGTGATGATCCACAGTACATCAGTGATGATCCACAGTACATCAGGGATGGTCCACAGTACATCAGTGATGATCCATAGTACACCAGTCATGATCCATAGTACATCAGTGATGATCCATAGTACATCAGTGATGGCCCACAGTACATCAGGAATGATCCACAGTACATCAGTGATGATCCATAGTACACCAGTGATGGCCCATAGTACACCAGTGATGGCCCATAGTACATCAGTGATGATCCACAATACATCAGTGATGATCTATAGTACATCAGTGATGATCCACAGTACACCAGTGATGATTCACAGTACATCAGGGATGGTCCATAGTACATCAGGGATGGTCCATAGTACATCAGGGATGATCCATAGTACATCAGTGATGATCCATAGTACACAAGTGATGACCCATAGTACATCAGTGATGATCTATAGTACATCAGTGATGATCCATAGTACACCAGTGATGATCCATAGTACACCAGTGATGATTCATAGTCACCAGTGATGGTCCATAGTACATCAGTGATGATCTATAGTACATCAGTGATGATCCACAGTACATCAGTGATGATCCACAGTACATCAGTGATGATCCATAGTACACCAGTGATGGCCCATAGTACACCAGTGATGGCCCATAGTACATCAGTGATGATCTATAGTTCATCAGTGATGATCCTCAGTACATCAGTGATGATCCACAGTACATCAGTGATGATCCACAGTACATCAGTGATGATCCACAGTACATCAGGGATGGTCCACAGTACATCAGTGATGATCCATAGTAATCAGTGATGGCCCATAGTACATCGGTGATGATCCATATTACACCAGTGATGATCCATAGTACACCAGGGATGACCAACAGTACATCAGTGATGATCCACAGTACATCAGTGATGGTCCATAGTAAATCAGTGATGATCCATAGTACACCAGTGATGATCCATAGTACACCAGTGATGGCCCATAGTACTTCAGTGATGATTTATAGTACATCAGTGATGATCCACAATACATCAGGGATGGTCCACAGTATATCAGTGATGATCCATAGTACATCAGTGATGGCCCACAGTACATCAGTGATGATCCACAGTACATCAGTGATGATCCACAGTACATCAGTGATGATCCATAGTACACCAGTGATGGCCCATAGTACATCAGTGATGGTCCATAGTACATCAGTGATGATCCATAGTACATCAGTGATGATCCATAGTACATCAGTGATGATCCATAGTACACCAGTGATGGCCCATAGTACACCAGTAATGATCTATAGTACATCAGTGATGATCCACAGTACATCAGTGATGATCCACAGTACATCAGTTATGATCCACAGTACATCAGTGATGATCCACAGTACATCAGTGATGATCCACAATACTTCAGTGATGATCCACAGTACATCAGTGATGATCCACAGTACATCAGGGATGGTCCACAGTATATCAGTGATGATCCATAGTACATCAGTGATGGCCCATAGTACATCAGTGATGATCCACAGTACACCAGTGATGATCCATAGTACACCAGTGATGTTCCATAGTACACCAGGGATGATCCACAGTACATCAGTGATGACCCACAGTACATCAGTGATGATCCATAGTACATCAGTGATGATCCACAGTACATCAGTGATGATCCACAGTACATCAGGGATGGTTCATAGTACATCAGTGATGATCCATAGTACACCAGTGATGATCCATAGTACACCAGTGATGGCCCATAGTACATCAGTGATGAACTATAGTACATCAGTGATGAACTATAGTACATCAGTGATGATCCACAGTACATCAGGGATGGTCCATAGTACATCAGTGATGATCCATAGTACACCAGTGATGATCCATAGTACACCAGTGATGGCCCATAGTACATCAGTGATGAACTATAGTACATCAGTGATGATCCACAGTACATCAGTGATGATCCACAGTACATCAGGGATGGTCCATAGTACACCAGTGATGATCCACAGTACACCAGTGATGATCCATAGTACACCAGTGATGGTCCATAGTACATCAGTGATGATCTATAGTACATCAGTGATGGTCCATAGTACATCAGTGATGATCTATATACATAGTACACCAGTAGGGATGAGCTTCGTGTTCGAGTCGAACATACGTTCGACTCGAACATCGGCTGTTCGATCGTTCGACGAAGATCGAACGATTTGGGCCGTTCGCGCCAAATTCGAGTGACGCGAACGGCCCACAATGCACTACGCCATCGCAGTGTCATCCAGGCGCTGTGATTGGCCAAGCATGCACTGTGACCCCGCATGCTTGGCCAATCACAGCGCCGGCAGCGAGGAGAGCAATGATTGGCCACAGGCAGGATGCCTGTGGCCAATTATTGCTGAGGGTGTTTAGTACACGCCCCACACTATAAAAGGCCGCCAGCACGGCGGCCTAGTGTAGTGTGTTCCGGAGCAGGGATAGAGCAGCATAGGCAGGGACAGTGACTGTTATTTCTTTCTTGCTTAACCTGGATTCCTTTAGTTTAGGGAAAGAGAAGGATAGGTAGGGAGAGTGTCAGTGTGTTTTGTGCTTGTGCTATAGTGTGCTTAAAAAAAACATTTATTCTAGGGACAGAAAACTGTAGGTAGGGACAGTGTCAGTTTCTTTCACTCTGCAAGTCCTTGTTTCCAGGGACCTGGAAGGACAGTGAGTGAATTGTCCTTGTGCTATATTGTGCTTAAAAAAACATTTATTCTAGGGACAGAAAACTGTAGGTAGGGAGAGTGTTTTTTTTCTTTCACTCTGCAAGTCCTTGTTTCCAGGGACCTGTAAGGACAGTGAGTGAATTGTCCTTGTGCTATATTGTGCTTAAAAAAAACATTTTTTCTAGGGACAGAAAACTGTAGGTAGGGAGAGTGTCAGTTTATTTCACTCTGCAAGTCCTTGTTTCCAGGGACCTGTAAGGACAGTGAGTGAATTGTCCTTGTGCTATATTGTGATTAAAAAAAACATTTTTTCTAGGGACAGAAAACTGTAGGTAGGGAGAGTGTTTTTTTTCTTTCACTCTGCAAGTCCTTGTTTCCAGGGACCTGGAAGGACAGTGAGTGAATTCTCCTTGTGCTATATTGTGCTTAAAAAAAACATTTATTCTCGGGACAGAAAACTGTAGGTAGGGAGAGTGTCAGTTTATTTCACTCTGCAAGTCCTTGTTTCCAGGGACCTGTAAGGACAGTGAGTGAATTGTCCTTGTGCTATATTGTGCTTAAAAAAAACATTTATTCTAGGGACAGAAAACTGTAGGTAGGGAGAGTGTTTATTTTCTTTCACTCTGCAAGTCCTTGTTTCCAGGGACCTGTAAGGACAGTGAGTGAATTGTCCTTGTGCTATATTGTGATTAAAAAAAACATTTTTTCTAGGGACAGAAAACTGTAGGTAGGGAGAGTGTTTTTTTTCTTTCACTCTGCAAGTCCTTGTTTCCAGGGACCTGGAAGGACAGTGAGTGAATTCTCCTTGTGCTATATTGTGCTTAAAAAAACATTTATTCTAGGGACAGAAAACTGTAGGTAGGGAGAGTGTCAGTTTATTTCACTCTGCAAGTCCTTGTTTCCAGGGACCTGTAAGGACAGTGAGTGAATTGTTCTTGTGCTATATTGTGATTAAAAAAAACATTTTTTCTAGGGACAGAAAACTGTAGGTAGGGAGAGTGTTTTTTTTCTTTCACTCTGCAAGTCCTTGTTTCCAGGGACCTGTAAGGACAGTGAGTGAATTGTCCTTGTGCTATATTGTGCTTAAAAAAAACATTTATTCTAGGGACAGAAAACTGTAGGTAGGGAGAGTGTCAGTTTATTTCACTCTGCAAGTCCTTGTTTCCAGGGACCTGTAAGGACAGTGAGTGAATTGTCCTTGTGCTATATTGTGATTAAAAAAAACATTTTTTCTAGGGACAGAAAACTGTAGGTAGGGAGAGTGTTTTTTTTCTTTCACTCTGCAAGTCCTTGTTTCCAGGGACCTGTAAGGACAGTGAGTGAATTGTCCTTGTGCTATATTGTGATTAAAAAAAACATTTTTTCTAGGGACAGAAAACTGTAGGTAGGGAGAGTGTTTTTTTTCTTTCACTCTGCAAGTCCTTGTTTCCAGGGACCTGGAAGGACAGTGAGTGAATTCTCCTTGTGCTATATTGTGCTTAAAAAAAACATTTTTTCTAGGGACAGAAAACTGTAGGTAGGGAGAGTGTTTTTTTTCTTTCACTCTGCAAGTCCTTGTTTCCAGGGACCTGTAAGGACAGTGAGTGAATTGTCCTTGTGCTATATTGTGCTTAAAAAAAACATTTATTCTCGGGACAGAAAACTGTAGGTAGGGAGAGTGTCAGTTTATTTCACTCTGCAAGTCCTTGTTTCCAGGGACCTGTAAGGACAGTGAGTGAATTGTCCTTGTGCTATATTGTGATTAAAAAAAACATTTTTTCTAGGGACAGAAAACTGTAGGTAGGGAGAGTGTTTTTTTTCTTTCACTCTGCAAGTCCTTGTTTCCAGGGACCTGTAAGGACAGTGAGTGAATTGTCCTTGTGCTATATTGTGCTTAAAAAAAACATTTATTCTAGGGACAGAAAACTGTAGGTAGGGAGAGTGTTTATTTTCTTTCACTCTGCAAGTCCTTGTTTCCAGGGACCTGTAAGGACAGTGAGTGAATTGTCCTTGTGCTATATTGTGATTAAAAAAAACATTTTTTCTAGGGACAGAAAACTGTAGGTAGGGAGAGTGTTTTTTTTCTTTCACTCTGCAAGTCCTTGTTTCCAGGGACCTGGAAGGACAGTGAGTGAATTCTCCTTGTGCTATATTGTGCTTAAAAAAACATTTATTCTAGGGACAGAAAACTGTAGGTAGGGAGAGTGTCAGTTTATTTCACTCTGCAAGTCCTTGTTTCCAGGGACCTGTAAGGACAGTGAGTGAATTGTTCTTGTGCTATATTGTGATTAAAAAAAACATTTTTTCTAGGGACAGAAAACTGTAGGTAGGGAGAGTGTTTTTTTTCTTTCACTCTGCAAGTCCTTGTTTCCAGGGACCTGTAAGGACAGTGAGTGAATTGTCCTTGTGCTATATTGTGCTTAAAAAAAACATTTATTCTAGGGACAGAAAACTGTAGGTAGGGAGAGTGTCAGTTTATTTCACTCTGCAAGTCCTTGTTTCCAGGGACCTGTAAGGACAGTGAGTGAATTGTCCTTGTGCTATATTGTGATTAAAAAAAACATTTTTTCTAGGGACAGAAAACTGTAGGTAGGGAGAGTGTTTTTTTTCTTTCACTCTGCAAGTCCTTGTTTCCAGGGACCTGTAAGGACAGTGAGTGAATTGTCCTTGTGCTATATTGTGCTTAAAAAAAACATTTATTCTAGGGACAGAAAACTGTAGGTAGGGAGAGTGTCAGTTTATTTCACTCTGCAAGTCCTTGTTTCCAGGGACCTGTAAGGACAGTGAGTGAATTGTCCTTGTGCTATATTGTGATTAAAAAAAACATTTTTTCTAGGGACAGAAAACTGTAGGTAGGGAGAGTGTTTTTTTTCTTTCACTCTGCAAGTCCTTGTTTCCAGGGACCTGTAAGGACAGTGAGTGAATTGTCCTTGTGCTATATTGTGCTTAAAAAAAACATTTATTCTAGGGACAGAAAACTGTAGGTAGGGAGAGTGTCAGTTTATTTCACTCTGCAAGTCCTTGTTTCCAGGGACCTGTAAGGACAGTGAGTGAATTGTCCTTGTGCTATATTGTGATTAAAAAAAACATTTTTTCTAGGGACAGAAAACTGTAGGTAGGGAGAGTGTTTTTTTTCTTTCACTCTGCAAGTCCTTGTTTCCAGGGACCTGGAAGGACAGTGAGTGAATTCTCCTTGTGCTATATTGTGCTTAAAAAAAACATTTATTCTAGGGACAGAAAACTGTAGGTAGGGAGAGTGTCAGTTTATTTCACTCTGCAAGTCCTTGTTTCCAGGGACCTGTAAGGACAGTGAGTGAATTGTCCTTGTGCTATATTGTGATTAAAAAAAACATTTTTTCTAGGGACAGAAAACTGTAGGTAGGGAGAGTGTTTTTTTTCTTTCACTCTGCAAGTCCTTGTTTCCAGGGACCTGGAAGGACAGTGAGTGAATTCTCCTTGTGCTATATTGTGCTTAAAAAAAACATTTATTCTAGGGACAGAAAACTGTAGGTAGGGAGAGTGTCAGTTTATTTCACTCTGCAAGTCCTTGTTTCCAGGGACCTGTAAGGACAGTGAGTGAATTGTTCTTGTGCTATATTGTGATTAAAAAAAACATTTTTTCTAGGGACAGAAAACTGTAGGTAGGGAGAGTGTTTTTTTTCTTTCACTCTGCAAGTCCTTGTTTCCAGGGACCTGTAAGGACAGTGAGTGAATTGTCCTTGTGCTATATTGTGCTTAAAAAAAACATTTATTCTAGGGACAGAAAACTGTAGGTAGGGAGAGTGTCAGTTTCTTTCACTGTGAAAGTCCTTGTTTCAAGGGACAGAGAAGGACACCTGAAGGTAGCCCTTATTGCTTTTTTCCCATCTCCCTGCAGGCCATCTATTAGAATGTCTGGAAGGCAAACAAGGAGAGGCAGACAGTCAGGAGGCAATAAAAGAGGGCAAGCAGGCTCTGTGTCTGGGGGCAACAGTGCTGGTCGTGGACGCGGTGCATTGTCATCAGCACATGGCCATGGGACACGCTTGTCCTTCTTTTCGGCAGCTGGACATGTTGAGCCACATCATGCCGAAGACTTGGTAGAGTGGATGACCAAGCCCTCCTCCTCCTCCTCATCCTCTCTCACCCAGGCTCAGGGTACTGGAAAAGCAGCTGCCAAAGCGTCGTCTTCCCTGGTATCAATGTCAGACAAATCATCAGTCACTCCTTCCCTAGACCCACCATGTCCTCCTCCTGAGGAGTCCCCCGAACTGTTTGAGCACAGTGTTGGGTACATGCTCCAGGAGGATGCCCAGCGTTTCGAAGGGTCTGATGATGAAACCCAGCTAGAGGAAGGCAGTAGCGTGAGAGCAGACAGAGGGGATGCTCAAGAAGGACACCAATCTGGCAGTCATGTTCCAGCAGCTGCAGCATACTGCCAGATTGGCTCCAGTGATGAGGAGGGAGGGGATGATGAGGTCACTGACTCCACGTGGGTGCCTAATAGGAGAGAGGAGGAGGAGGAGGATGAGGAGGAGGCACATCTCCAACGAGGCAGGATGCCCTTTGGTGGCCAGCGTAAGGGCAGTACACCGACGGAATCACACCGCAGAGCTCCGCCTGTGCAGGGCGCTGCCTCTGCCCGTCATTCAAAAAGTTCTTTGGTGTGGGCCTTTTTTGAGGCTAGTGCATCAGATCGCACAGCTGCTGTTTGCAACATATGTCTCAAGCGTATATCGCGTGGCCAAAACATCAGCCGCTTGGGTACCACATGCCTGACCAGACATATGTTGACCTGCCATGCAGCTCGTTGGCAAGCCTACCTCAAAGACCCACACCAAAGAACAAAGCGGACCTCTCCTTGCACCGCATCAGCTGGGATCTCCAACCCCACTATAACTTCAGTCCTCTCTGAAACATGCACTGAGAGGAATGAAGGTGTAGAATTAGGTGTGTCACAGCCAAGTACTTGCGCCCACTCTGCTAGCAGTACACCGACGTCCGATTCTAGCAGGCAAATTTCCCTGCCCCAGCTGCTGGACCGTCGAAAGAAGTTCACTCCCAGCCATCCACATGCCCAGCGGTTGAATGCTAGCTTGGCTAAATTGCTAGCGCTTCAACTGCTGCCTTTTCAGTTGGTAGACTCGGCCCCCTTCCGTGAGTTTGTGCAATGTGCGGTTCCTCAGTGGCAGGTTCCCAAACGCCACTTTTTCTCACGGAAGGCTATTCCGGCTCTCTACCGGCATGTGGAAGGCAATGTCTTGGCCTCGCTGGACAGGGTGGTCAGCGGTAAGGTGCATATTACCGCTGACTCATGGTCCAGCAGGCATGGACAGGGACGTTACCTTTCTTTCACGGCCCATTGGGTCACTCTTTTGGCAGCTGGGAAGGATTCAGGACAAGGTGCAGTAGTGTTGGAGGTTGTCCCACCGCCACGCCTCCAAAATGCTACTACTGGTTGTGACACACCTCTCTCCTCCACCCCCTCCTCTTCTTCTTCCTCCATGGCCTCTTCCTGTGGTTTGTCCTATGAACCAGCGGTGCTCCGTAGCCGTTCACGGGGCTACGCAAGTACGCAGGCAAAAAGATGCCATGCCGTGCTTGCGCTGGTGTGTTTGGGGGACAGAAGCCACACTGGGGCAGAGGTCCTGTCTGCTCTGCAGGGCCAGGCCGAGAGGTGGTTGACGCCACGCCAGCTTAAGCCAGGAATGGTGGTTTGCGACAATGGCACCAACCTCCTCTCCGCCCTCCGACAGGGACAACTGACCCATATGCCCTGTGTGGCTCACGTCCTTAACCTGGTGGTGCAGCGGTTCTTGGCAAGGTAACCGGGCTTACAGGATGTCCTGAGGCAGGCCAGGAAAGTCTGTGTGCATTTCCGCAGATCTTATAATGCCAGTGCTCGCCTGGCTGAGCTGCAAAAGGAGTTGAACCTGCCCAAGAACCGCCTTATATGTGACATGCCCACCAGGTGGAACTCAACGTTGGCCATGCTGCAGCAGAGGGCCATCAATGAGTACCTGTGCGACTACGGCACCAGGACAGGGTCAGGGGAGCTTGGTTTTTTTTCTCCACGCCAGTGGGGCATGATCAGGGATGCATGCACTGTCCTGGCACCATTTGAGGAGGCCACGAGGATGGTGAGCAGTGACAGTGCATGCATCAGTGACACTGTACCTCTTGTCCACCTGTTGGAGCACACGCTGCGTGGAATAATGGACAGGGCACTTGAGGCAGAACACAGGCAGGAAGAGGAGGACTTCCTTGCCTCTCAAGGCCCCCTTTACCCAGACAGTGTTCCTTCTGTCCCACCCATCGCACAGGAAGAGGAGGAGGAGGAGGAGGAGGAGGATTGTGTCAGCATGGAGGTGGAGGCTGGCACTCAGCATCATCAGCAGCAGTCTTTTAGGGATGATTTACAGTCCCAAGAAACCAGTGGACTTGTACGTGGCTGGGAGGAGGTGGCTGCGGATCATGTCGTCCTTAGTGACCCAGAGGACTCCGGAGCGAATGCCTCAGCAAACCTACGCTGCATGGCCTCCCTGATCCTGCAAAGTCTGCGGAAGGATCCTCGTATTCTTCGGATCAAGGAGAGGGACCATTACTGGCTGGCCACTCTCCTTGATCCACGGTACAAGGGTAAGGTTGCGGACCTTATGTTACCGTCGCAGAGGGAGCAGAGGATGAGACAACTCCGGGAGGCCTTGCAGAAAGGTCTGTGCAACGCGTTCCCAGAGACTGGGAGGTTGCAAACTCCTGGTCCTGGACAACGAGTTGCTGAGGCTTCGGCCAGTCAAAGAAGGAGCGGTGGGGAAGGTGGCCGTCTGACCGATGCGTTCAGACAATTCTTTAGTCCGCAGCCCCAAAGTATGATCGGTTCCAGCAACCATCGCCAGCGTCTGATAAACATGGTGCAGGAATATCTAGGGGCAAGGTCAGACTTGGACACCTTCCCCACCGAAAATCCTCTGGCTTACTGGGTCTTGAGGATGGATCACTGGCCAGAGCTTGCACAGTATGCAATTGAGCTACTGGCCTGTCCTGCATCCAGCGTTCTTTCGGAACGCACATTCAGTGCTGCTGGAGGATTTGTCACGGATCACAGGGTGCGCCTGTCCACCGACTCGGTTGATCGACTGACTTTCATCAAGATGAACCAGTCTTGGATCACCACCAGCTACCACACACCTGATGCTGATATAACAGACTAATTGATTTTAACATGTCACATCCCTTCAAGACTGATGCTGATGCTGAGTGCCTGTGCTGTTATGTTGACTGGCTATCCTCCTCCTCCGAGTCCTCAATGATACGATTGATGATGATAGCTTGGAAGATCATTTTTGTTTATGGGTGCCGCCACCAGTGCCTAACGCCCAATTTTTCAGCCCCTGTTTAACAGGGGCGTGTAATTACAATTTTTGAAGCAATACTTTGCAACAGGGCTCATTGCTGTGCTCCAAGTACAGTATCTGTGAGGGGTTGCAGTGTTGTGCCACCAGTGCCTAAGGCCCAATTTTTCAGCCCCTGTTCAACAGGGGCATGTAATTACAATTCTTGATCTAATAATTCACAGCAGGGCCCATTGCTGCACCCACCAAGAGTAACTGTCAGGGCTTACAGTGTTGTGGCACCAGCACCACCATCAAAGGCCCAATTTTTACTACCACTGTTCAACAATTATATGTAATTAAAATTCCTGATATAATAGTTGACAGCAGGGCGTTCCAGCACCAACCAAGAGTAACTGTGAGTGCTTACAGTGTTGTGCCAACACCAACAACTAAGGGGCCTATTTCTGCAGAGTATATACGGCAGGTCCCTACTTTCAAACATCCAACTTACAAACGACTCCTACTTGCAAACGCAAGAAGACAACAGGAAGTGAGAGGAAATCTACCACTAGGAAGGAAAATTCTCTCCTGTAAGAATAAATATGGGAGAAAGGTGTCTCCTCTGTACTGATGCTTTATCAGCAATCCTTGTTTCAAGAAAAACACCACATTTCAAAAACAGTTGTCATTGGGACGGAAAGTGAGGTGAAATGTTCTGAACAGGGGCACAGACAGCAAAACAAATGTTACAGGGGTGATAACCCTTACCTATGTTTTCCAAAAAGTTTAAAAATAGATTTTTGGGCTGGAGCTACACTTCAAAAATGTACCTGTTCAAAATTACAAACAGATTCTACATAAGAACAAACCTACAGTCCCTGTCTTGTATGCACCGCCTGTATAGGGCTGTTCAGAGTATATAGGGCCTTTTTTATTTTATGTGCGGGGTTCCCCTTAATATCCATACAAGACCCAAAGGGGCTGGTAATGGGCTGGGGTAGGGGGGGGGGTCATGGGGTAGCTATGCCATTTTTCTTAAAGAATTTCATCCATATTACCGGGACCAGACATTACATTAAAGCCGCAAGCAGTTTTAAATGGCTTTTTTTTCCTTTAGAAGTGTCATTTTGTGCAGGGACAGTTCTAAACACGGGAAACACGTGGCACTTCACAGGCATACTTTAGACACCCCCCAGGTACGATATTTAAAGGAATATTTGACTTTTTTTTTCACTTTATGCATCATTAAAATGACTGCTCCCGAAAAACGACCGTTTTTAAAACTTCTTTTTGCAGTGATACATGTCCCCTGGTGCAGAACCCGGGTTCCCAAACCCTTTTTAGGACAATAACATGCATAATAGTTGTTATAATTAGCACTTTAGAATTCGAACGTTCGCATCCATTGTATTTAATAGGGTTCTAATGTTCGTTCGAACTTTCGGTCCGTTCGCGGGTTCTGGTGCGAACCGAACCCGGGGGTGTTCGGCTCATCACTATACACCAGTGATGATCTATAGTACATCAGTGATGATCTACAGTACATCAGTGATGATCTACAGTACATCAGTTATGATCCACAGTACATTAGTGAGGATCCACAGTACATCAGTGATGATCCACAATACTTCAGTGATGATCCACAGTACATCAGTGATGATCCACAGTACATCAGGGATGGTCCACAGTACATCAGTGATGATCCATAGTACATCAGTGATGATCCATAGTACATCAGGGATGATCCATAGTACACCAGTGATGATCCATAGTACATCAGTGATGATCCATAGTACACCAGTGATGATCCATAGTACACCAGTGATGGCCCATAGTACTTCAGTGATGATTTATAGTACATCAGTGATGATCCACAGTACATCAGTGATGATCCACAATACATCAGGGATGGTCCACAGTATATCAGTGATGATCCATAGTACATCAGTGATGGCCCACAGTACATCAGTGATGATCCACAGTACATCAGTGATGATCCACAGTACATCAGTGATGGTCCATGGTACATCAGTGATGATCCATAGTACACCAGTGATGATCCATAGTACACCAGTGATGGCCCATAGTACATCAGTGATGAACTATAGTACATCAGTGATGAACTATAGTACATCAGTGATGATCCACAGTACATCAGTGATGATCTATAGTACATCAGTGATGGCCCATAGTACATCAGTGATGATCCACAGTACACCAGTGATGATCCATAGTACACCAGTGATGTTCCATAGTACACCAGGGATGATCCACAGTACATCAGTGATGATCCACAGTACATCAGTGATGATCCATAGTACATCAGTAATGATCCACAGTACATCAGTGATGATCCACAGTACATCAGGGATGGTTCATAGTACATCAGTGATGATCCATAGTACACCAGTGATGATCCATAGTACACCAGTGATGGCCCATAGTACATCAGTGATGAACTATAGTACATCAGTGATGAACTATAGTACATCAGTGATGATCCACAGTACATCAGGGATGGTCCATAGTACACCAGTGATGATCCATAGTACACCAGTGATGGCCCATAGTACATCAGTGATGAACTATAGTACATCAGTGATGATCCACAGTACATCAGTGATGATCCACAGTACATCAGGGATGGTCCATAGTACACCAGTGATGATCCACAGTACACCAGTGATGATCCATAGTACACCAGTGATGGTCCATAGTACATCAGTGATGATCTATAGTACATCAGTGATGGTCCATAGTACATCAGTGATGATCTATATACATAGTACACCAGTGATGATCTATAGTACATCAGTGATGATCTACAGTACATCAGTGATGATCTACAGTACATCAGTTATGATCCACAGTACATTAGTGAGGATCCACAGTACATCAGTGATGATCCACAATACTTCAGTGATGATCCACAGTACATCAGTGATGATCCACAGTACATCAGGGATGGTCCACAGTACATCAGTGATGATCCATAGTACATCAGTGATGATCCATAGTACATCAGGGATGATCCATAGTACACCAGTGATGATCCATAGTACATCAGTGATGATCCATAGTACACCAGTGATGATCCATAGTACACCAGTGATGGCCCATAGTACTTCAGTGATGATTTATAGTACATCAGTGATGATCCACAGTACATCAGTGATGATCCACAATACATCAGGGATGGTCCACAGTATATCAGTGATGATCCATAGTACATCAGTGATGGCCCACAGTACATCAGTGATGATCCACAGTACATCAGTGATGATCCACAGTACATCAGTGATGGTCCATGGTACATCAGTGATGATCCATAGTACACCAGTGATGATCCATAGTACACCAGTGATGGCCCATAGTACATCAGTGATGAACTATAGTACATCAGTGATGATCCACAGTACATCAGTGATGATCCATAGTACATCAGTGATGATCCACAGTACATCAGTGATGATCCACAGTACATCAGGGATGGTCCATAGTACATCAGTGATGATCCATAGTACACCAGTGATGATCCATAGTACACCAGTGATGGCCCATAGTACATCAGTGATGAACTATAGTACATCAGTGATGATCCACAGTACATCAGTGATGATCCGCAGTACACCAGTGATGATCCATAGTACACCAGTGATGATCCATAGTACATCAGTGATGATCTATAGTACATCAGTGATGGTCCATAGTACATCAGTGATGAGCTATAGTACATCAGTGATGATCTACAGTACATCAGTGATGATCCATAGTACACCAGTGATGATCCATAGTACACCAGTGATGATCCATAGTACACCAGTGATGGCCCATAGTACATCAGTGATGAACTATAGTACATCAGTGATGGTCCATAGTAAATTAGTGATGGTCCATAGTACACCAGTGATGATCCATAGTACTCCAGTGATGGCCCATAGTACACCAGTGATGGCCCATAGTACATCAGTGATGATCTATAGTACATCAGTGATGATCCACAGTACATCAGGGATGGTCCATAGTACATCAGGGATGATCCATAGTACATCAGTGATGATCCACAGTACATCAGTGATGATCCACAGTACATCAGTGATGATCCACAGTACATCAGGGATGGTCCACAGTACATCAGTGATGATCCATAGTACACCAGTCATGATCCATAGTACATCAGTGATGATCCATAGTACATCAGTGATGGCCCACAGTACATCAGGAATGATCCACAGTACATCAGTGATGATCCATAGTACACCAGTGATGGCCCATAGTACACCAGTGATGGCCCATAGTACATCAGTGATGATCCACAATACATCAGTGATGATCTATAGTACATCAGTGATGATCCACAGTACACCAGTGATGATTCACAGTACATCAGGGATGGTCCATAGTACATCAGGGATGGTCCATAGTACATCAGGGATGATCCATAGTACATCAGTGATGATCCATAGTACACAAGTGATGACCCATAGTACATCAGTGATGATCTATAGTACATCAGTGATGATCCATAGTACACCAGTGATGATCCATAGTACACCAGTGATGATTCATAGTCACCAGTGATGGTCCATAGTACATCAGTGATGATCTATAGTACATCAGTGATGATCCACAGTACATCAGTGATGATCCACAGTACATCAGTGATGATCCATAGTACACCAGTGATGGCCCATAGTACACCAGTGATGGCCCATAGTACATCAGTGATGATCTATAGTTCATCAGTGATGATCCTCAGTACATCAGTGATGATCCACAGTACATCAGTGATGATCCACAGTACATCAGTGATGATCCACAGTACATCAGGGATGGTCCACAGTACATCAGTGATGATCCATAGTAATCAGTGATGGCCCATAGTACATCGGTGATGATCCATATTACACCAGTGATGATCCATAGTACACCAGGGATGACCAACAGTACATCAGTGATGATCCACAGTACATCAGTGATGGTCCATAGTAAATCAGTGATGATCCATAGTACACCAGTGATGATCCATAGTACACCAGTGATGGCCCATAGTACTTCAGTGATGATTTATAGTACATCAGTGATGATCCACAATACATCAGGGATGGTCCACAGTATATCAGTGATGATCCATAGTACATCAGTGATGGCCCACAGTACATCAGTGATGATCCACAGTACATCAGTGATGATCCACAGTACATCAGTGATGATCCATAGTACACCAGTGATGGCCCATAGTACATCAGTGATGGTCCATAGTACATCAGTGATGATCCATAGTACATCAGTGATGATCCATAGTACATCAGTGATGATCCATAGTACACCAGTGATGGCCCATAGTACACCAGTAATGATCTATAGTACATCAGTGATGATCCACAGTACATCAGTGATGATCCACAGTACATCAGTTATGATCCACAGTACATCAGTGATGATCCACAGTACATCAGTGATGATCCACAATACTTCAGTGATGATCCACAGTACATCAGTGATGATCCACAGTACATCAGGGATGGTCCACAGTATATCAGTGATGATCCATAGTACATCAGTGATGGCCCATAGTACATCAGTGATGATCCACAGTACACCAGTGATGATCCATAGTACACCAGTGATGTTCCATAGTACACCAGGGATGATCCACAGTACATCAGTGATGATCCACAGTACATCAGTGATGATCCATAGTACATCAGTGATGATCCACAGTACATCAGTGATGATCCACAGTACATCAGGGATGGTTCATAGTACATCAGTGATGATCCATAGTACACCAGTGATGATCCATAGTACACCAGTGATGGCCCATAGTACATCAGTGATGAACTATAGTACATCAGTGATGAACTATAGTACATCAGTGATGATCCACAGTACATCAGGGATGGTCCATAGTACATCAGTGATGATCCATAGTACACCAGTGATGATCCATAGTACACCAGTGATGGCCCATAGTACATCAGTGATGAACTATAGTACATCAGTGATGATCCACAGTACATCAGTGATGATCCACAGTACATCAGGGATGGTCCATAGTACACCAGTGATGATCCACAGTACACCAGTGATGATCCATAGTACACCAGTGATGGTCCATAGTACATCAGTGATGATCTATAGTACATCAGTGATGGTCCATAGTACATCAGTGATGATCTATATACATAGTACACCAGCGATGATCTATAGTACATCAGTGATGATCTACAGTACATCAGTTATGATCCACAGTACATTAGTGAGGATCCACAGTACATCAGTGATGATCCACAATACTTCAGTGATGATCCACAGTACATCAGTGATGATCCACAGTACATCAGTGATGATCCACAGTACATCAGGGATGGTCCACAGTACATCAGTGATGATCCATAGTACATCAGTGATGATCCATAGTACATCAGTGATGATCCATAGTACACCAGTGATGATCCATAGTACATCAGTGATGATCCATAGTACACCAGTGATGATCCATAGTACACCAGTGATGGCCCATAGTACTTCAGTGATGATTTATAGTACATCAGTGATGATCCACAGTACATCAGTGATGATCCACAATACATCAGGGATGGTCCACAGTATATCAGTGATGATCCATAGTACATCAGTGATGGCCCACAGTACATCAGTGATGATCCACAGTACATCAGTGATGATCCACAGTACATCAGTGATGGTCCATGGTACATCAGTGATGATCCATAGTACACCAGTGATGATCCATAGTACACCAGTGACGGCCCATAGTACATCAGTGATGAACTATAGTACATCAGTGATGATCCACAGTACATCAGTGATGATCCATAGTACATCAGTGATGATCCACAGTACATCAGTGATGATCCACAGTACATCAGGGATGATCCATAGTACACCAGTGATGATCCATAGTACACCAGTGATGGCCCATAGTACATCAGTGATGATCTATAGTACATCAGTGATGATCCACAGTACATCAGTGATGATCCACAGTACATCAGGGATGGTCCATAGTACACCAGTGATGATCCGCAGTACACCAGTGATGATCCATAGTACACCAGTGATGATCCATAGTACATCAGTGATGATCTATAGTACATCAGTGATGGTCCATAGTACATCAGTGATGAGCTATAGTACATCAGTGATGATCTATAGTACATCAGTGATGATCCATAGTACACCAGTGATGATCCATAGTACACCAGTGATGATCCATAGTACACCAGTGATGATCCATAGTACACCAGTGATGGCCCATAGTACATCAGTGATGAACTATAGTACATCAGTGATGGTCCATAGTAAATTAGTGATGGTCCATAGTACACCAGTGATGATCCATAGTACTCCAGTGATGGCCCATAGTACACCAGTGATGGCCCATAGTACATCAGTGATGATCTATAGTACATCAGGGATGATCCACAGTACATCAGGGATGGTCCACAGTACATCAGTGATGATCCATAGTACACCAGTCATGATCCATAGTACATCAGTGATGATCCATAGTACATCAGTGATGGCCCACAGTACATCAGGGATGATCCACAGTACATCAGTGATGATCCATAGTACACCAGTGATGGCCCATAGTACACCAGTGATGGCCCATAGTACATCAGTGATGATCCACAATACATCAGTGATGATCTATAGTACATCAGTGATGATCCACAGTACACCAGTGATGATTCACAATACATCAGGGATGGTCCATAGTACATCAGGGATGGTCCATAGTACATCAGGGATGATCCATAGTACATCAGTGATGATCCATAGTACACAAGTGATGACCCATAGTACATCAGTGATGATCTATAGTACATCAGTGATGATCCATAGTACACCAGTGATGATCCATAGTACACCAGTGATGATTCATAGTCACCAGTGATGGTCCATAGTACATCAGTGATGATCTATAGTACATCAGTGATGATCCACAGTACATCAGTGATGATCCACAGTACATCAGTGATGATCCATAGTACACCAGTGATGGCCCATAGTACACCAGTGATGGCCCATAGTACATCAGTGATGATCTATAGTTCATCAGTGATGATCCTCAGTACATCGGTGATGATCCACAGTACATCAGTGATGATCCACAGTACATCAGTGATGATCCACAGTACATCAGGGATGGTCCACAGTACATCAGTGATGATCCATAGTACATCAGTGATGATCCATATTACACCAGTGATTATCCATAGTACACCAGGGATGACCCACAGTACATCAGTGATGATCCACAGTACATCAGTGATGGTCCATAGTAAATCAGTGATGGTCCATAGTACACCAGTGATGATCCATAGTACATCAGTGATGGCTCATAGTACATCAGTAATGATCCATAATACATCAGTGATGATCCATAGTACACCAGTGATGGCCCATAGTACTTCAGTGATGATCTATAGTACATCAGTGATGATCCACAGTACATCAGTGATGATCCACAGTACAGCAGTGATGTTCCACGGTACATCAGTGATGATCAATAGTACATCAGTGATGATTCTCAGTACATAAGTGATGATCCACAGTACATCAGTGATGATCCACAGTACATCAGTGATGATCCACAGGACATCAGGGATGGTCCACAGTACATCAGTGATAATCCATAGTACACCAGTCATGATCCATAGTACATCAGTGATGATCCATAGTACATCAGTGATGATTCATAGTACACCAGTGATGGCCCATAGTACACCAGTGATGATCCATAGTACACCAGTGATGGCCCATAGTACTTCAGTGATGATCTATAGTACATCAGTGATGATCCACAGTACATCAGTGATGATCCACAATACATCAGGGATGGTCCACAGTATATCAGTGATGATCCATAGTACATCAGTGATGGCCCACAGTACATCAGTGATGATCCACAGTACATCAGTGATGATCCATAGTACACCAGTGATGGTCCATAGTACACCAGTGATGGTCCATAGTACATCAGTGATGATCCACAGTACATCAGGGATGGTCCACAGTACATCAGTGATGATCCATAGTACACCAGTGATGGCCCAAAGCACATCAGTGATGGTCCATAGTACACCAGGGATGATCCATAGTAATCCAGTGATGATCCATAGTACACCAGTGATGGCCCATAGTACACCAGTGATGGCCCATAGTACATCAGTGATGATCCACAGTACATCAGTGATGATCTATAGTACATCAGGGATGGTCCACAGTACATCAGTGATGATCCATAGTACACCAGTGATGATCCATAGTACATCAGTGATGATCCATAGTACACCTGTGATGGCCCACAGTACATCAGTGATGATCCACAGTACATCAGGGATGATCCACAGTATATCAGGGATGATCCACAGTATATCAGGGATGGTCCACAGTATATCAGTGATGATCCATAGTACACCAGTGATGATCCATAGTACACCAGGGATGATCCATAGTACACCAGTGATGATCCATAGTACACCAGTGATGATCCATAGTACACCAGTGATGGTCCATAGTACACCAGTGATGATCCATAGTACACCAGTGATGGCCCATAGTACACCAGTGATGGCCCATAGTACACCAGTGATGATCCATAGTACACCAGTGATGGCCCATAGTACATCAGTGATGATCCACAGTACATCAGTGATGATCCATAGTACACCAGGGATGGCCCATAGTACACCAGTGATGGCTCATAGTACATCAGTGATGATCCATAGTACATCAGTGATGATCCATAGTACACCAGTGATGATCCATAGTACATCAGTGATGGCTCATAGTACATCAGTGATGATCCATAGTACACCAGTGATGATCCATAGTACATCAGTGATGGCTCATAGTACATCAGTGATGATCCATAATACATCAGTGATGATCCATAATACATCAGTGATGATCCATAGTACATCAGTGATGATCCATAGTACATCAGTGATGATCCATAGTACACCAGTCATGTCCCATAGTACTACAGTGATGATCTATAGTACATCAGTGATGATCCACAGTACATCAGTGATGATCCACAGTACATCAGTGATGATCCACAGTACATCAGTGATGATCCAAGCTACATCAGTGATGATCAATAGTACATCAGTGATGATCCTCAGTACATCAGTGATGATCCACAGTACATCAGTGATGATCCACGGTACATCAGTGATGATCCACAGTACATCAGGGATGGTCCACAGTACATCAGTGATGATCCATAGTACACCAGTCATGATCCATAGTACATCAGTGATGATCCATAGTACATCAGTGATGATCCATAGTACACCAGTGATGATCCATAGTACACCAGTGATGGTCCATAGTACTTCAGTGATGATTTATAGTACATCAGTGATGATCCACAGTACATCAGTGATGATCCACAATACATCAGGGATGGTCCACAGTATATCAGTGATGATCCATAGTACATCAGTGATGGCCCACAGTACATCAGTGATGATCCACAGTACATCAGTGATGATCCATAGTACACCAGTGATGGCCCATAGTACATCAGTGATGATCCATAGTACATCAGTGATGATCCATAGTACATCAGTGATGATCCATAGTACACCAGTGATGGCCCATAGTACATCAGTAATGATATATAGTACATCAGTGATGATCCACAGTACATCAGTGATGATCCACAGTACATCAGTGATGATCCACAGTACATCAGTGATGATCCACAGTACATCAGTGATGATCCACAATACTTCAGTGATGATCCACAGTACATCAGTGATGATCCACAGTACATCAGGGATGGTCCACAGTATATCAGTGATTATCCATAGTACATCAGTGATGGCCCATAGTACATCAGTGATGATCCATAGTACACCAGTGATGATCCATAGTACACCAGTGATGTTCCATAGTACACCAGGGATGATCCACAGTACATCAGTGATGATCCACAGTACATCAGCGGTGGTCCACAGTACATCAGTGATGGTCCATAGTACACCAGTGATGATCCATAGTACACCAGTGATGATCCATAGTACACCAGTGATGGCCCATAGTACATCAGTGATGATCCATAGTACATCAGTGATGATCCACAGTACATCAGTGATGATCCACAGTACATCAGGGATGGTCCATAGTACATCAGTGATGATCCATAGTACACCAGTGATGATCCATAGTACACCAGTGATGGCCCATAGTACATCAGTGATGAACTATAGTACATCAGTGATGATCCACAGTACATCAGGGATGGTCCATAGTACATCAGTGATGATCCATAGTACACCAGTGATGATCCATAGTACACCAGTGATGGCCCATAGTACATCAGTGATGAACTATATTACATCAGTGATGATCCACAGTACATCAGGGATGGTCCATAGTACACCAGTGATGATCCACAGTACACCAGTGATGATCCATAGTACACCAGTGATGGTCCATAGTACATCAGTGATGATCTATAGTACATCAGTAATGGTCCATAGTACATCAGTGATGATCTATATACATAGTACACCAGTGATGATCTATAGTACATCAGTGATGATCTACAGTACATCAGTTATGATCCACAGTACATTAGTGATGATCCACAGTACATCAGTGATGATCCACAATACTTCAGTGATGATCCACAGTACATCAGTGATGATCCACAGTACATCAGGGATGGTCCATAGTACACCAGGGATGATCCACAGTACACCAGTGATGATCCATAGTACACCAGTGATGGTCTATAGTACATCAGTGATGATCTATAGTACATCAGTGATGGTACATAGTACATCAGTGATGATCTATAGTACATCAGTGATGATCTATAGTACATCAGTGATGATCTATAGTACATCAGTGATGATCCACAGTACATCAGTTATGATACACAGTACATCAGTGATGATCCACAGTACATCAGTGATGATCCACAATACTTCAGTGATGATCCACAGTACATCAGTGATGATCCACAGTACATCAGGGATGGTCCACAGTATATCAGTGATGATCCATAGTACATCAGTGATGGTCCATAGTACATCACTGATGGTCCATAGTACACCAGTGATGATCCATAGTACACCAGTGATGGCCCATAGTACACCAGTGATGGCCCATAGTACATTAGTGATGATCCATAGTACATCAGTGATGATCCACAGTACATCAGTGATGATCCACAGTACATCAGGGATGGTCCATAGTACATCAGTGATGATCCATAGTACACCAGTGATGATCCATAGTACACCAGTGATGGCCCATAGTACATCAGTGATGAACTATAGTACATCAGTGATGATCCACAGTACATCAGGGATGGTCCATAGTACATCAGTGATGATCCATAGTACACCAGTGATGATCCATAGTACTCCAGTGATGGCCCATAGTACATCAGTGATGAACTATAGTACATCAGTGATGATCCACAGTACATCAGTGATGATCCATAGTACATCAGTGATGATCCACAGTACATCAGTGATGATCCACAGTACATCAGGGATGGTCCATAGTACATCAGTGATGATCCATAGTACACCAGTGATGATCCATAGTACACCAGTGATGGCCCATAGTACATCAGTGATGAACTATAGTACATCAGTGATGATCCACAGTACATCAGTGATGATCCACAGTACATCAGGGATGGTCCATAGTACACCAGTGATGATCCACAGTACACCAGTGATGATCCATAGTACACCAGTGATGGTCCATAGTACATCAGTGATGATCTATAGTACACCAGTGATGGTCCATAGTACATCAGTGATGATCTAAAGTACATCAGTGATGAGCTATAGTACATCAGTGATGATCTATAGTACATCAGTGATGATCCATAGTACACCAGTGATGATCCATAGTACACCAGTGATGGCCCATAGTACATCAGTGATGAACTATAGTACATCAGTGATGATCCACAGTACATCAGGGATGGTCCATAGTACATCAGTGATGATCCATAGTACACCAGTGATGATCCATAGTACACCAGTGATGGCCCATAGTACATCAGTGATGAACTATAGTACATCAGTGATGATCCACAGTACATCAGTGATGATCCACAGTACATCAGGGATGGTCCATAGTACATCAGTGATGATCCATAGTACACCAGTGATGGCCCATAGTACATCAGTGATGATCTATAGTACATCAGTGATGGTCCATAGTACATCAGTGATGATCTATAGTACATCAGTGATGATCTATAGTACATCAGTGATGATCCATAGTACATCAGTGATGATCCACAGTACATCAGTGATGGTCCACAGTACATCAGGGATGGTCCACAGTACATTGGTGATGATCCATAGTACACCAGTGATGGCCCATAGTACATCAGTGATGGTCCATAGTACATAAGTGATAATCCATAGTACACCAGTGATGGCCCATAGTACACCAGTGATGGCCCATAGTACACCAGTGATGGCCCATAGTACATCAGTGATGATCCATAGTACATCAGTGATGATCCACAGTACATCAGTGATGATCCACAGTACATCAGGGATGGTCCATAGTACATCAGTGATGGCTCATAGTACACCAGTGATGATCCATAGTACACCAGTGATGGCCCATAGTACATCAGTGATGAACTATAGTACATCAGTGATGATCCACAGTACATCAGGGATGGTCCATAGTACATCAGTGATGATCCATAGTACACCAGTGATGATCCATAGTACACCAGTGATGGCCCATAGTACATCAGTGATGATCCATAGTACATCAGTGATGATCCACAGTACATCAGTGATGATCCACAGTACATCAGGGATGGTCCATAGTACATCAGTGATGATCCATAGTACACCAGTGATGATCCATAGTACACCAGTGATGGCCCATAGTACATCAGTGATGAACTATAGTACATCAGTGATGATCCACAGTACATCAGTGATGATCCACAGTACATCAGGGATGGTCCATAGTACACCAGTGATGATCCACAGTACACCAGTGATGATCCATAGTACACCAGTGATGGTCCATAGTACATCAGTGATGATCTATAGTACATCAGTGATGGTCCATAGTACATCAGTGATGATCTATAGTACATCAGTGATGATCTATAGTACATCAGTGATGATCCACAGTACATCAGTTATGATACACAGTACATCAGTGATGATCCACAGTACATCAGTGATGATCCACAATACTTCAGTGATGATCCACAGTACATCAGTGATGATCCACAGTACATCAGGGATGGTCCACAGTATATCAGTGATGATCCATAGTACATCAGTGATGGTCCATAGTACATCAGTGATGATCCATAGTACACCAGTGATGGCCCATAGTACACCAGTGATGGCCCATAGTACACCAGTGATGGCCCATAGTACATCAGTGATGATCCATAGTACATCAGTGATGATCCACAGTACATCAGTGATGATCCACAGTACATCAGGGATGGTCCATAGTACATCAGTGATGATCCATAGTACATCAGTGATGATCTATAGTACATCAGTGATGGTACATAGTACATCAGTGATGATCTATAGTACATCAGTGATGATCCACAGTACATCAGTGATGATCCACAGTACATCAGTGATGATCCAAGCTACATCAGTGATGATCAATAGTACATCAGTGATGATCCTCAGTACATCAGTGATGATCCACAGTACATCAGTGATGATCCACGGTACATCAGTGATGATCCACAGTACATCAGGGATGGTCCACAGTACATCAGTGATGATCCATAGTACACCAGTCATGATCCATAGTACATCAGTGATGATCCATAGTACATCAGTGATGATCCATAGTACACCAGTGATGATCCATAGTACACCAGTGATGGTCCATAGTACATCAGTGATGATCCATAGTACTCAGTGATGATCCACAGTACATCAGTGATGATCCACAGTACATCAGGGATGGTCCATAGTACATCAGTGATGATCCATAGTACACCAGTGATGATCCATAGTACTCCAGTGATGGCCCATAGTACATCAGTGATGAACTATAGTACATCAGTGATGATCCACAGTACATCAGTGATGATCCATAGTACATCAGTGATGAACTATAGTACATCAGTGATGATCCACAGTACATCAGGGATGGTCCATAGTACACCAGTGATGATCCACAGTACACCAGTGATGGTCCATAGTACATCAGTGATGATCTATAGTACATCAGTGATGAGCTATAGTACATCAGTGATGATCTATAGTACATCAGTGATGATCCATAGTACACCAGTGATGATCCATAGTACACCAGTGATGGCCCATAGTACATCAGTGATGAACTATAGTACATCAGTGATGATCCACAGTACATCAGGGATGGTCCATAGTACATCAGTGATGATCCATAGTACACCAGTGATGATCCATAGTACACCAGTGATGGCCCATAGTACACCAGTGATGATCCATAGTACATCAGTGATGATCTATAGTACATCAGTGATGGTCCATAGTACATCAGTGATGAGCTATAGTACATCAGTGATGATCTATAGTACATCAGTGATGATCCATAGTACACCAGTGATGATCCATTGTACACCAGTGATGGCCCATAGTACATCAGTGATGAACTATAGTACATCAGTGATGGTCCATTGTAAATTAGGGATGGTCCATAGTACACCAGTGATGATCCATAGTACTCCAGTGATGGTCCATAGTACACCAGTGATGGCCCATAGTACATCAGTGATGATCTATAGTACATCAGTGATGATCCACAGTACATCAGTGATGGTCCACAGTACATCAGGGATGGTCCACAGTACATTGGTGATGATCCATAGTACACCAGTGATGGCCCATAGTACATCAGTGATGGTCCATAGTACATAAGTGATAATCCATAGTACACCAGTGATGGCCCATAGTACACCAGTGATGGCCCATAGTACACCAGTGATGGCCCATAGTACATCAGTGATGATCCATAGTACATCAGTGATGATCCACAGTACATCAGTGATGATCCACAGTACATCAGGGATGGTCCATAGTACATCAGTGATGGCTCATAGTACACCAGTGATGATCCATAGTACACCAGTGATGGCCCATAGTACATCAGTGATGAACTATAGTACATCAGTGATGATCCACAGTACATCAGGGATGGTCCATAGTACATCAGTGATGATCCATAGTACACCAGTGATGATCCATAGTACACCAGTGATGGCCCATAGTACATCAGTGATGATCCATAGTACATCAGTGATGATCCACAGTACATCAGTGATGATCCACAGTACATCAGGGATGGTCCATAGTACATCAGTGATGATCCATAGTACACCAGTGATGATCCATAGTACACCAGTGATGGCCCATAGTACATCAGTGATGAACTATAGTACATCAGTGATGATCCACAGTACATCAGTGATGATCCACAGTACATCAGGGATGGTCCATAGTACACCAGTGATGATCCACAGTACACCAGTGATGATCCATAGTACACCAGTGATGGTCCATAGTACATCAGTGATGATCTATAGTACATCAGTGATGGTCCATAGTACATCAGTGATGATCTATAGTACATCAGTGATGATCTATAGTACATCAGTGATGATCCACAGTACATCAGTTATGGTACACAGTACATCAGTGATGATCCACAGTACATCAGTGATGATCCACAATACTTCAGTGATGATCCACAGTACATCAGTGATGATCCACAGTACATCAGGGATGGTCCACAGTATATCAGTGATGATCCATAGTACATCAGTGATGGTCCATAGTACATCAGTGATGATCCATAGTACACCAGTGATGGCCCATAGTACACCAGTGATGGCCCATAGTACACCAATGATGGCCCATAGTACATCAGTGATGATCCATAGTACATCAGTGATGATCCACAGTACATCAGTGATGATCCACAGTACATCAGGGATGGTCCATAGTACATCAGTGATGATCCATAGTACATCAGTGATGATCTATAGTACATCAGTGATGGTACATAGTACATCAGTGATGATCTATAGTACATCAGTGATGATCCACAGTACATCAGTGATGATCCACAGTACATCAGTGATGATCCAAGCTACATCAGTGATGATCAATAGTACATCAGTGATGATCCACAGTACATCAGTGATGATCCACAGTACATCAGTGATGATCCACGGTACATCAGTGATGATCCACAGTACATCAGGGATGGTCCACAGTACATCAGTGATGATCCATAGTACACCAGTCATGATCCATAGTACATCAGTGATGATCCATAGTACATCAGTGATGATCCATAGTACACCAGTGATGATCCATAGTACACCAGTGATGGTCCATAGTACATCAGTGATGATCCATAGTACTCAGTGATGATCCACAGTACATCAGTGATGATCCACAGTACATCAGGGATGGTCCATAGTACATCAGTGATGATCCATAGTACACCAGTGATGATCCATAGTACTCCAGTGATGGCCCATAGTACATCAGTGATGAACTATAGTACATCAGTGATGATCCACAGTACATCAGTGATGATCCATAGTACATCAGTGATGAACTATAGTACATCAGTGATGATCCACAGTACATCAGGGATGGTCCATAGTACACCAGTGATGATCCACAGTACACCAGTGATGGTCCATAGTACATCAGTGATGATCTATAGTACATCAGTGATGAGCTATAGTACATCAGTGATGATCTATAGTACATCAGTGATGATCCATAGTACACCAGTGATGATCCATAGTACACCAGTGATGGCCCATAGTACATCAGTGATGAACTATAGTACATCAGTGATGATCCACAGTACATCAGGGATGGTCCATAGTACATCAGTGATGATCCATAGTACACCAGTGATGATCCATAGTACACCAGTGATGGCCCATAGTACACCAGTGATGATCCATAGTACATCAGTGATGATCTATAGTACATCAGTGATGGTCCATAGTACATCAGTGATGAGCTATAGTACATCAGTGATGATCTATAGTACATCAGTGATGATCCATAGTACACCAGTGATGATCCATTGTACACCAGTGATGGCCCATAGTACATCAGTGATGAACTATAGTACATCAGTGATGGTCCATTGTAAATTAGGGATGGTCCATAGTACACCAGTGATGATCCATAGTACTCCAGTGATGGTCCATAGTACACCAGTGATGGCCCATAGTACATCAGCGATGATCTATAGTACATCAGTGATGATCCACAGTACCTCAGGGATGGTCCATAGTACATCAGGGATGATCCATAGTACATCAGTGATGATCCACAGTACATCAGTGATGATCCACAGTACATCAGTGATGATCCATAGTACACCAGTGATGGTCCATAGTACACCAGTGATGGTCCATAGTACATCAGTGATGATCCATAGTACATCAGTGATGATCCACAGTACATCAGGGATGATCTATAGTACATCAGGGATGGTCCACAGTACATCAGTGATGATCCATAGTACACCAGTGATGATCCATAGTACATCAGTGATGATCCATAGTACACCTGTGATGGCCCACAGTACATCAGTGATGATCCATAGTACATCAGGGATGATCCACAGTATATCAGGGATGATCCACAGTATATCAGGGATGGTCCACAGTATATCAGTGATGATCCATAGTACACCAGTGATGATCCATAGTACACCAGGGATGATCCATAGTACACCAGTGATGATCCATAGTACACCAGTGATGATCCATAGTACACCACTGATGGTCCATAGTACACCAGTGATGATCCATAGTACACCAGTGATGGCCCATAGTACACCAGTGATGGCCCATAGTACACCAGTGATGATCCATAGTACACCAGTGATAGCCCATAGTACATCAGTGATGATCCACAGTACATCAGTGATGATCCATAGTACACCAGGGATGGCCCATAGTACATCAGTGATGGCTCATAGTACATCAGTGATGATCCATAGTACATCAGTGATGATCCATAGTACACCAGTCATGATCCATAGTACATCAGTGATGGCTCATAGTACATCAGTGATGATCCATAGTACACCAGTGATGATCCATAGTACATCAGTGATGGCTCATAGTACATCAGTGATGATCCATAATACATCAGTGATGATCCATAGTACATCAGTGATGATCCATAGTACATCAGTGATGATCCACAGTACATCAGTGATGATCCACAGTACATCAGTGATGATCCAAGCTACATCAGTGATGATCCATAGTACATCAGTGATGATCCTCAGTACATCAGTGATGATCCACAGTACATCAGTGATGATCCACAGTACATCAGTGATTATCCACAGTACATCAGGGATGGTCCACAGTACATCAGTGATGATCCATAGTACACCAGTCATGATCCATAGTACATCAGTGATGATCCATAGTACATCAGTGATGATCCATAGTACACCAGTGATGATCCATAGTACACCAGTGATGGCCCATAGTACTTCAGTGATGATTTATAGTACATCAGTGATGATCCACAGTACATCAGTGATGATCCACAGTACATCAGTGATGATCCACGGTACATCAGTGATGATCCATAGTACATCAGTGATGATCCACAGTACATCAGTGATGATCCACAGTACATCAGTGATGATCCACAGGACATCAGGGATGGTCCACAGTACATCAGTGATGATCCATAGTACACCAGTCATGATCCATAGTACATCAATGATGATCCATAGTACATCAGTGATGATCCACAGTACATCAGTGATGATCCACAGTACATCAGTGATGATCCACAGGACATCAGGGATGGTCCACAGTACATCAGTGATGATCCATAGTACACCAGTCATGATCCATATTACATCAATGATGATCCATAGTACATCAGTGATGATCCATAGTACACCAGTGATGGCCCATAGTACATCAGTGATGATCCATAGTACACCAGTGATGATCCATAGTACACCAGGGATGTTCCATAGTACACCAGGGATGATCCACAGTACATCAGTGATGATCCACAGTACATCAGTGGTGGTCCACAGTACATCAGTGATGGTCCATAGTACACCAGTGATGGCCCATAGTTCACCAGTGATGGCCCATAGTACACCAGTGATGATCCATAGTACACCAGAGATGGCCCATTGTATACCAGTGATGTCCCATAGTACATCAGTGATGATCCACAGTACATCAGTGATGATCCATAGTACACCAGGGATGGCTCATAGTACATCAGTGATGATCCATAGTACATCAGTGATGATCCATAGTACACCAGTGATGATCCATAGTACATCAGTGATGGCTCATTGTACATCAGTGATGATCCATAATACATCAGTGATGATCCATAGTACACCAGTGATGGCCCATAGTACTTCAGTGATGATCTATAGTACATCAGTGATGATCCACAGTACATCAGTGATGATCCACAGTACATCAGTGATGATCCACGGTACATCAGTGATGATCCATAGTACATCAGTGATGATCCACAGTACATCAGTGATGATCCACAGTACATCAGTGATGATCCACAGGACATCAGGGATGGTCCACAGTACATCAGTGATGATCCATAGTACACCAGTCATGATCCATAGTACATCAATGATGATCCATAGTACATCAGTGATGATCCATAGTACACCAGTGATGGCCCATAGTACACCAGTGATGATCCATAGTACACCAGTGATGGCCCATAGTACTTCAGTGATGATCTTTAGTACATCAGTGATGATCCACAGTACATCAGTGATGATCCACAGTACATCAGTGATGATCCACAGGACATCAGGGATGGTCCACAGTACATCAGTGATGATCCATAGTACACCAGTCATGATCCATAGTACATCAATGATCATCCATAGTACATCAGTGATGATCCATAGTACACCAGTGATGGCCCATAGTACACCAGTGATGATCCATAGTACACCAGTGATGGCCCATAGTACTTCAGTGATGATCTATAGTACATCAGGGATGGTCCACAGTACATCAGTGATGATCCATAGTACACCAGTGATGATCCATAGTACATCAGTGATGATCCATAGTACACCTGTGATGGCCAACAGTACACCTGTGATGGCCCACAGTACATCAGTGATGATCCACAGTACATCAGGGATGATCCACAGTATATCAGGGATGGTCCACAGTATATCAGTGATGATCCATAGTACACCAGTGATGATCCATAGTACACCAGTGATGATCCATAGTACACCAGGGCTGATCCATAGTACACCAGTGATGATCCATAGTACACCAGTGATGATCCATAGTACATCAGTGATGGTCCATAGTACACCAGTGATGATCCATAGTACACCAGTGATGGCCCATAGTACACCAGTGATGGCCCATAGTACACCAGTGATGATCCATAGTACACCAGTGATGGCCCATAGTACACCAGTGATGTCCCATAGTACATCAGTGATGATCCACAGTACATCAGTGATGATCCATAGAACACCAGGGATGGCCCATAGTACATCAGTGATGGCTCATAGTACATCAGTGATGATCCATAGTACATCAGTGATGGCTCATAGTACATCAGTGATGATCCATAGTACATCAGTGATGATCCATAGTACACCAGTGATGATCCATAGTACATCAGTGATGTACTATGGATCAACAATGATGTACTATGGATCATCACTGATGTACTATGGATCATCACTGATGTACTATGAGCCATCACTGATGTACTATGGATCATCACTGATGTACTGTGGATCATCACTGATGTACCGTGGATCATCACTGATGTACCGTGGATCATCACTGATGTACTGAGGATCATCACAGATGTACTGTGAATCATCACTGATGTACTATGGGCCATCACAGATGTACTATGGACCATCCCTGATGTACTATGGATCATCACTGATGTACTATAGATCATCACTGATGTACTATGGGCCATCACTGGTGTACTATGGATCATCACTGATGTACTATGGATCATCACTGATGTACTATGAGCCATCGCTGATATACTGTGGATCATCACTGGTGTACTATGGATCATCACTGATGTACTATGGATCATCACTGGTGTACTATGGATCATCACTGATGTACTGTGGACAATCCCTGATGTACTGTGGATCATCACTGATGTACTGAGGATCATCACTGATGTACTGTGGATCATCACTGATGTACTATAGATCATCACTAATGTACTGTGGATCATCACTGATGTACTGTGGATCATCTCTGATGTACTGAGGATCATCACTGATGTACTGTGGATCATCACTGATGTACTGTGGATCATCACTGATGTACTATGGACCATCCCTGATGTACTATGGACCATCCCTGATGTACTATGGACTATCCCTGATGTACTGAGGATCATCACTGATGTACTGTGGATCATCACTGATGTACTGTGGATCATCACTGATGTACTATGGACCATCACTGGTGTACTATGGCCATCACTGGTGTACTATGGATCATCACTGGTGTACTATGGATCATCACTGATGTACTATGGACCATCCCTGATATACCATGGACCATCCCTGATATACTATGGACCATCCCTGATGTACTGTGGATCATCACTGATGTACTGTGGATCATCACTGATGTACTGTGGATCATCACTGATGTACTATGGGCCATCACTGATGTACTGTGGATCATCACTGGTGTACTATAGATCATCACTGATGTACTATGGGCCATCCCTGATGTACTGAGGATCATCACTGATGTACTATGGACCATCCCTGATGTACTATAGACCATCCCTGATGTACTGTGGATTATCACTGATGTACCATGGATCATCACTGATGTACTATGGATCATCGCCGATGTACTATGGATCATCACTGATGTACTATGGATCATCACTGATGTACTATGGATCATCACTGATGTACTATAGATCATCACTGATGTACTATGGGCCATCACTGGTGTACTATGGATCATCACTGATGTACTGTGGACCATCACTGGTGTACTATGGATCATCACTGATGTATTATGGATCATCACTGATGTACTTTGAGCCATCACTGATGTACTATGGATCATCACTGATGTACTATGGATCATCACTGATATACTGTGGACTATCCCTGATGTACTGTGGATCATCACTGATGTACTATGGATCATTGTCGATGTACTATGGATCATCACTGATGTACTATGGATCATCACTGATGTACTATGGATCATCACTGATGTACTATAGATCATCACTGATGTACAATGGGCCATCACTGGTGTACTATGGATCATCACTGATGTACTGTGGACCATCACTGGTGTACTATGGATCATCACTGATGTATTATGGATCATCACTGATGTACTTTGAGCCATCACTGATGTACTATGGATCATCACTGATGTACTGTGGACCATCCCTGATGTACTGTGGATCATCACTGATGTACCGTGGATCATCACTGATGTACCGTGGATCATCACTGATGTACTGAGGATCATCACCGATGTACTGAGGATCATCACTGATGTACTATGGGCCATCACAGGTGTACTATGGATCATCACTGGTGTACTATGGATCATCACTGATGTACTATGGACCATCCCTGATGTACTGTGGATCATCACTGATGTACTGTGGATCATCACTGATGTACTGTGGCTCATCACTGGTGTACTATAGATCATCACTGATGTACTATGGGCCATCCCTGATGTACTGAGGATCATCACTGATGTACTATGGACCATCCCTGATGTACTATAGACCATCCCTGATGTACTGTGGATTATCACTGATGTACCGTGGATCATCACTGATGTACTGAGGATCATCACTGATGTACTGTGGATCATCACTGATTTACTGTGGATCATTACTGATGTACTGTGGATCATCACTGATGTACTGTGGATCATCACTGATGTACTATGGATCATCACTGATGTACTGTGGATCATCACTGATGTACCGTGAATCATCACTGATGTACTGAGGATCATCACTAATGTACTATAGATCATCCTTGATGTACTATGGGCCATCACTGGTGTACTATGGATCATCACTGATGTACTATGGATCATCACTGATGTACTATGAGCCATCGCTGATGTACTATGGGCCATCACTGATGTACTATGGATCATCACTGATGTACTATGGATCATCACTGATGTACTGTGGATCATCACTGGTGTACTATAGATCATCACTGATGTACTATGGATCATCACTGATGTACTGTGGATCATCACTGATGTACTGTGGATCATCACTGATGTACTATGGACCATCCCTGATGTATTGTGGATTATCACTGATGTACCGTGGATCATCACTGATGTACTGAGGATCATCACTGATGTACTGTGGATCATCACTGATGTACTGTGGATCATTACTGATGTACTGTGGATCATCACTGATGTACTGAGGATCATCACTGATGTACTATGGATCATCACTGATGTACTATGGATCATTACTGATGTACTATGGATCATCACTGGTGTACTATGGATCATCACTGATGTACTGTGGATCATCACTGATGTACTATAGATCATCACTGATGTACTATGGATCATCACTGATGTACTATGGATCATCACTGATGTACTATGAGCCATCTCTGATGTACTATGGATCATCACTGATGTACTATGGATCATCACTGATGTACTATGGGTCATCACTGATGTACTATGGATCATCACTGATGTACTATGAGCCATCACTGATGTACTATGGATCATCACTGATGTACTATGGATCATCACTGATGTACTATGGATCATCACTGATGTACTATGGATCATCACTGATGTACTATGAGCCATCTCTGATGTACTATGAGCCATCTCTGATGTACTATGGATCATCACTGATGTACTATGGATCATCACTGATGTACTAAAGATCATCACTGATGTACTATGGGCAATCACTGGTGTACTATGGATCATCACTGATGTACTGTGGACCATCACTGGTGTACTATGGATCATCACTGATGTACTATGGATCATCACTGATGTACTATGGATCATCACTGATGTACTGTGGATCATCACTGATGTACTGTGGATCATCACTGACGTACTGTGGATCATCACTGATGTACTGTGGATCATCACTGATGTACTATGGGCCATCACTGGTGTACTATGGATCATCACTGATGTACTATGGATCATCACTGATGTATTATGGATCATCACTGATGTACTATGAGCCATCACTGATGTACTATGGATCATCACTGATGTACTATGGATCATCACTGATGTACTATGAGCCATCACTGATGTACTATGGATCATCACTGATGTACTATGAATCATCACTGATGTACTGTGGACCATCCCTGATGTACTGTGGATCATCACTGATGTACTGTGGATCATCACTGATGTACTGTGGATCATCACTGATGTACCGTGGATCATCACTGATGTACTGAGGATCATCACCGATGTACTGAGGATCATCACTGATGTACTATGGGCCATCACAGGTGTACTATGGATCATCCCTGGTGTACTATGGATCATCACTGATGTACTATGGACCATCCCTGATGTACTGTGGATCATCACTGATGTACTGTGGATCATCACTGATGTACTGTGGATCATCACTGGTGTACTATAGATCATCACTGATGTACTATGGACCATCCCTGATGTACTGAGGATCATCACTGATGTACTATGGACCATCCCTGATGTACTATAGACCATCCCTGATGTACTGTGGATTATCACTGATGTACCGTGGATCATAACTGATGTACTGAGGATCATCACTGATGTACTGTGGATCATCACTGATTTACTGTGTATCATTACTGATGTACTGTGGATCATCACTGATGTACTGAGGATCATCACTGATGTACTATGGATCATCACTGATGTACTGTGGATCATCGCTGATGTACTGTGGATCATCACTGATGTACCGTGGATCATCACTGGTGTACTGAGGATCATCACTAATGTACTATAGATCATCACTGATGTACTATGGGCCATCACTGGTGTACTATGGATCATCACTGATGTACTATGGATCATCACTGATGTACTATGAGCCATCGCTGATGTACTATGGGCCATCACTGATGTACTGTGGATCATCACTGGTGTACTATGGATCATCACTGATGTACTATGGATCATCACTGATGTACTATGGATCATCACTGATGTACTGTGGATCATCACTGGTGTACTATAGATCATCACTGATGTACTATGGATCATCACTGATGTAGTGTAGATCATCACTGATGTACTGTGGATCATCACTGATGTACTTTGGACCATCCCTGATGTACTGTGGATTATCACTGATGTATCGTGGATCATCACTGATGTACTGAGGATCATCACTGATGTACTGTGGATCATCACTGATGTACTGTGGATCATTACTGATGTACTGTGGATCATCACTGATGTACTGAGGATCATCACTGATGTACTATGGATCATCACTGATGTACTATGGATCATCACTGATGTACTATGGATCATCACTGGTGTACTATGGATCATCACTCATGTACTGTGGATCATCACTGATGTACTATGGATCATCACTGATGTACTATGAGCCATCTCTGATGTACTATGGATCATCACTGATGTACTATGGATCATCACTGATGTACTATGGATCATCACTGATGTACTATGAGCCATCACTGATGTACTATGGCTCATCACTGATGTACTATGGATCATCACTGATGTACTATGAGCCATCTCTGATGTACTATGAGCCATCTCTGATGTACTATGGATCATCACTGATGTACTATGGATCAACAATGATGTACTATGGATCATCACTGATGTACTATGGATCATCACTGATGTACTATGAGCCATCACTGATGTACTATGGATCATCACTGATGTACTGTGGATCATCACTGATGTACCGTGGATCATCACTGATGTACCGTGGATCATCACTGATGTACTGAGGATCATCACAGATGTACTGTGAATCATCACTGATGTACTATGGGCCATCACAGATGTACTATGGATCATCACGGGTGTACTATGGATCATCACTGATGTACTATGGACCATCCCTGATGTACTATAGACCATCCCTGATGTACTATGGACCATCCCTGATGTACTATGGATCATCACTGATGTACTATAGATCATCACTGATGTACTATGGGCCATCACTGGTGTACTATGGATCATCACTGATGTACTATGGATCATCACTGATGTACTATGAGCCATCGCTGATATACTGTGGATCATCACTGGTGTACTATGGATCATCACTGATGTACTATGGATCATCACTGGTGTACTATGGATCATCACTGATGTACAGTGGACAATCCCTGATGTACTGTGGATCATCACTGATGTACTGAGGATCATCACTGATGTACTGTGGATCATCACTGATGTACTATAGATCATCACTAATGTACTGTGGATCATCACTGATGTACTGTGGATCATCTCTGATGTACTGAGGATCATCACTGATGTACTGTGGATCATCACTGATGTACTGTGGATCATCACTGATGTACTATGGACCATCCCTGATGTACTATGGACTATCCCTGATGTACTGAGGATCATCACTGATGTACTGTGGATCATCACTGATGTACTGTGGATCATCACTGATGTACTATGGACCATCACTGGTGTACTATGGATCATCACTGGTGTACTATGGATCATCACTGGTGTACTATGGATCATCACTGGTGTACTATGGACCATCCCTGATGTACTATGGATCATCACTGATGTACTGTGGATCATCACTGATGTACTATAGTTCATCACTGATGTACTATGGGCCATCACTGGTGTACTATGGATCATCACTGGTGTACTATGGATCATCACTGATGTACTATGGACCATCCCTGATATACCATGGACCATCCCTGATATACTATGGACCATCCCTGATGTACTGTGGATCATCACTGATGTACTGTGGATCATCACTGATGTACTGTGGATCATCACTGATGTACTATGGGCCATCACTGATGTACTGTGGATCATCACTGGTGTACTATAGATCATCACTGATGTACTATGGGCCATCCCTGATGTACTGAGGATCATCACTGATGTACTATGGACCATCCCTGATGTACTATAGACCATCCCTGATGTACTGTGGATTATCACTGATGTACCATGGATCATCACTGATGTACTGAGGATCATCACTGATGTACTGTGGATCATCACTGATTTACTGTGGATCATTACTGATGTACTGTGGATCATCACTGATGTACTGAGGATCATCACTGATGTACTATGGATCATCACTGATGTACTGTGGATCATCACTGATGTACTGTGGATCATCACTGATGTACCATGGATCATCACTGATGTACTGAGGATCATCACTAATGTACTATAGATCATCACTGATGTACTATGGGCCATCACTGGTGTACTATGGATCATCACTGATGTACTATGGATCATCACTGATGTACTATGGATCATCACTGATGTACTGTGGATCATCACTGGTGTACTATAGATCATCACTGATGTACTATGGATCATCACTGATGTACTGTGGATCATCACTGATGTACTGTGGACCATCCCTGATGTACTATGGACCATCCCTGATGTACTGTGGATTATCACTGATGTACCGTGGATCATCACTGATGTACTGAGGATCATCACTGATGTACTGTGGATCATCACTGATGTACTGTGGATCATCACTGATGTACTGAGGATCATCACTGATGTACTATGGATCATCACTGATGTACTGTGGACCATCCCTGATGTACTATGGACCATCCCTGATGTACTGTGGATTATCACTGATGTACCGTGGATCATCACTGATGTACTGAGGATCATAACTGATGTACTGTGGATCATCACTGATGTACTGTGGATCATCACTGATGTACTGATGATCATCACTGATGTACTATGGATCATCACTGATGTACTATGGATCATCACTGGTGTACTATGGATCATCACTGGTGTACTATGGATCATCACTGATGTACTGTGGATCATCACTGATGTACTATAGATCATCACTGATGTACTATGGATCATCACTGATGTACTATGGATCATCACTGATGTACTATGAGCCATCTCTGATGTACTTTGGATCATCACTGATGTACTATGGATCATCACTGATGTACTATGGATCATCACTGATGTACTATGGATCATCACTGATGTACTATGAACCATCACTGATGTACTATGGATCATCACTGATGTACTATGTATCATCACTGATGTACTATGAGCCATCACTGATGTACTATGGATCATCACTGATGTACTGTGGATCATCACTGATGTACCGTGGATCATCACTGATGTACCGTGGATCATCACTGATGTACTGAGGATCATCACAGATGTACTGTGGATCATCACTGATGTACTATGGGCCATCACGGGTGTACTATGGATCATCACGGGTGTACTATGGATCATCACTGATGTACTATGGACCATCCCTGATGTACTATGGACCATCCCTGATGTACTATGGACCATCCCTGATGTACTATGGACCATCCCTGATGTACTGAGGATCATCACTGATGTACTATAGATCATCACTGATGTACTATGGGCCATCACTGGTGTACTATGGATCATCACTGATGTACTATGAGCCATCGCTGATATACTGTGGATCATCACTGGTGTACTATGGATCATCTCTGATGTACTATGGATCATCACTGATGTACTATGGATCATCACTGGTGTACTATGGATCATCACTGATGTACTGTGGACAATCCCTGATGTACTGTGGATCATCACTGATGTACTGAGGATCATCACTGATGTACTGTGGATCATCACTGATGTACTATAGATCATCACTAATGTACTGTGGATCATCACTGATGTACTGTGGATCATCACTGATGTACTATGGACCATCCCTGATGTACTATGGACCATCCCTGATGTACTATGGACCATCCCTGATGTACTATGGACCATCCCTGATGTACTGAGGATCATCACTGATGTACTGTGGATCATCACTGATGTACTGTGGATCATCACTGATGTACTATGGACCATCACTGGTGTACTATGGATCATCACTGGTGTACTATGGATCATCACTGTTGTACTATGGATCATCAATGGTGTACTATGGACCATCCCTGATGTACTATGGATCATCACTGATGTACTGTGGATCATCACTGATGTACTATAGTTCATCACTGATGTACTATGGGCCATCACTGGTGTACTATGGATCATCACTGGTGTACTATGGATCATCACTGATGTACTATGGACCATCCCTGATATACTATGGACCATCCCTGATATACTATGGACCATCCCTGATGTACTGTGGATCATCACTGATGTACTGTGGATCATCACTGATGTACTGTGGATCATCACTGATGTACTATGGGCCATCACTGATGTACTGTGGATCATCACTGGTGTACTATAGATCATCACTGATGTACTATGGGCCATCCCTGATGTACTGAGGATCATCACTGATGTACTATAGACCATCCCTGATGTACTGTGGATTATCACTGTTGTACCGTGGATCATCACTGATGTACTGAGGATCATCACTGATGTGCTGTGGATCATCACTGATTTACTGTGGATCATTACTGATGTACTGTGGATCATCACTGATGTACTGAGGATCATCACTGATGTACTATGGATCATCACTGATGTACCGTGGACCATCACTGATGTACTGTGGATCATCACTGATGTACTGTGGATCATCACTGATGTACTGAGGATCATCACTGATGTACTATGGATCATCACTGATGTACTGTGGATCATCACTGATGTACTGTGGACCATCCCTGATGTACTATGGACCATCCCTGATGTACTGTGGATTATCACTGATGTACCGTGGATCATCACTGATGTACTGAGGATCATCACTGATGTACTGTGGATCATCACTGATGTACTGTGGATCATCACTGATGTACTGAGGATCATCACTGATGTACTATGGATCATCACTGATGTACTATGAGCCATCTCTGATGTACTATGGATCATCACTGATGTACTATGGATCATCACTGATGTACTATGGATCATCACTGATGTACTATGGATCATCACTGATGTACTATGAGCCATCACTGATGTACTATGGATCATCACTGATGTACTATGGATCATCACTGATGTACTATGGATCATCACTGATGTACTATGGATCATCACTGATGTACTATGAGCCATCTCTGATGTACTATGAGCCATCTCTGATGTACTATGAGCCATCTCTGATGTACTATGGATCATCACTGATGTACTATGGATCAACACTGATGTACTATGGATCATCACTGATGTACTATGGATCATCACTGATGTACTATGAGCCATCACTAATGTACTATGGATCATCACTGATGTACTATGGATCATCACTGATGTACTATGGATCATCACTGATGTACTAAAGATCATCACTGATGTACTATGGGCAATCACTGGTGTACTATGGATCATCACTGATGTACTGTGGACCATCACTGGTGTACTATGGATCATCACCAATGTACTATGGATCATCACTGATGTACTATGAATCATCACTGATGTACTATGGATCATCACTGATGTACTGTGGATCATCACTGATGTACTGTGGATCATCACTGACGTACTATGGATCATCACTGATGTACTGTGGATCATCACTGATGTACTATGGTTCATCACTGGTGTACTATGGATCATCACTGATGTACTATGGATCATCACTGATGTATTATGGATCATCACTGATGTACTTTGAGCCATCACTGATGTACTATGGATCATCACTGATGTACTATGGATCATCACTGATGTACTATGAGCCATCACTGATGTACTATGGATCATCACTGATGTACTATGAATCATCACTGATGTACTGTGGACCATCCCTGATGTACTGTGGATCATCACTGATGTACTGTGGATCATCACTGATGTACCGTGGATCATCACTGATGTACTGAGGATCATCACCGATGTACTGAGGATCATCACTGATGTACTATGGGCCATCACAGGTGTACTATGGATCATCCCTGGTGTACTATGGATCATCACTGATGTACTATGGACCATCCCTGATGTACTGTGGATCATCACTGATGTACTGTGGATCATCACTGATGTACTGTGGATCATCACTGGTGTACTATAGATCATCACTGATGTACTATGGACCATCCCTGATATACTATAGACCATCCCTGATGTACTGTGGATTATCACTGATGTACCGTGGATCATCACTGATGTACTGAGGATCATCACTGATGTACTGTGGATCATCACTGATTTACTGTGTATCATTACTGATGTACTGTGGATCATCACTGATGTACTGAGGATCATCACTGATGTACTATGGATCATCACTGATGTACTGTGGATCATCGCTGATGTACTGTGGATCATCACTGATGTACCGTGGATCATCACTGGTGTACTGAGGATCATCACTAATGTACTATAGATCATCACTGATGTACTATGGGCCATCACTGGTGTACTATGGATCATCACTGATGTACTATGGATCATCACTGATGTACTATGAGCCATCGCTGATGTACTATAGGCCATCACTGATGTACTGTGGATCATCACTGGTGTACTATGGATCATCACTGATGTACTATGGATCATCACTGATGTACTATGGATCATCACTGATGTACTGTGGATCATCACTGGTGTACTATAGATCATCACTGATGTACTATGGATCATCACTGATGTAGTGTAGATCATCACTGATGTACTGTGGATCATCACTGATGTACTTTGGACCATCCCTGATGTACTGTGGATTATCACTGATGTATCGTGGATCATCACTGATGTACTGAGGATCATCACTGATGTACTGTGGATCATCACTGATGTACTGTGGATCATTACTGATGTACTGTGGATCATCACTGATGTACTGAGGATCATCACTGATGTACTATGGATCATCACTGATGTACTATGGATCATCACTGATGTACTATGGATCATCACTGGTGTACTATGGATCATCACTCATGTACTGTGGATCATCACTGATGTACTATGGATCATCACTGATGTACTATGAGCCATCTCTGATGTACTATGGATCATCACTGATGTACTATGGATCATCACTGATGTACTATGAGCCATCACTGATGTACTATGGCTCATCACTGATGTACTATGGATCATCACTGATGTACTATGAGCCATCTCTGATGTACTATGAGCCATCTCTGATGTACTATGGATCATCACTGATGTACTATGGATCAACAATGATGTACTATGGATCATCACTGATGTACTATGAGCCATCACTGATGTACTATGGATCATCACTGATGTACCGTGGATCATCACTGATGTACCGTGGATCATCACTGATGTACCGTGGATCATCACTGATGTACTGAGGATCATCACAGATGTACTGTGAATCATCACTGATGTACTATGGGCCATCACAGATGTACTATGGATCATCACGGGTGTACTATGGATCATCACTGATGTACTATGGACCATCCCTGATGTACTATAGACCATCCCTGATGTACTATGGACCATCCCTGATGTACTATGGATCATCACTGATGTACTATAGATCATCACTGATGTACTATGGGCCATCACTGGTGTACTATGGATCATCACTGATGTACTATGGATCATCACTGATGTACTATGAGCCATCGCTGATATACTGTGGATCATCACTGGTGTACTATGGATCATCACTGATGTACTATGGATCATCACTGGTGTACTATGGATCATCACTGATGTACTGTGGACAATCCCTGATGTACTGTGGATCATCACTGATGTACTGAGGATCATCACTGATGTACTGTGGATCATCACTGATGTACTATAGATCATCACTAATGTACTGTGGATCATCACTGATGTACTGTGGATCATCTCTGATGTACTGAGGATCATCACTGATGTACTGTGGATCATCACTGATGTACTGTGGATCATCACTGATGTACTATGGACCATCCCTGATGTACTATGGACCATCCCTGATGTACTATGGACTATCCCTGATGTACTGAGGATCATCACTGATGTACTGTGGATCATCACTGATGTACTGTGGATCATCACTGATGTACTATGGACCATCACTGGTGTACTATGGATCATCACTGGTGTACTATGGATCATCACTGGTGTACTATGGACCATTCCTGATGTACTATGGATCATCACTGATGTACTGTGGATCATCACTGATGTACTATAGTTCATCACTGATGTACTATGGGCCATCACTGGTGTACTATGGATCATCACTGGTGTACTATGGATCATCACTGATGTACTATGGACCATCCCTGATATACCATGGACCATCCCTGATATACTATGGACCATCCCTGATGTACTGTGGATCATCACTGATGTACTGTGGATCATCACTGATGTACTGTGGATCATCACTGATGTACTATGGGCCATCACTGATGTACTGTGGATCATCACTGGTGTACTATAGATCATCACTGATGTACTATGGGCCATCCCTGATGTACTGAGGATCATCACTGATGTACTATGGACCATCCCTGATGTACTATAGACCATCCCTGATGTACTGTGGATCATTACTGATGTACTGTGGATCATCACTGATGTACTGAGGATCATCACTGATGTACTATGGATCATCACTGATGTACTGTGGATCATCACTGATGTACTGTGGATCATCACTGATGTACTGTGGATCATCACTGATGTACTGTGGATCATTACTGATGTACTGTGGATCATCACTGATGTACTGAGGATCATCACTGATGTACTATGGATCATCACTGATGTACTATGGATCATCACTGATGTACTATGGATCATCACTGGTGTACTATGGATCATCACTCATGTACTGTGGATCATCACTGATGTACTATGGATCATCACTGATGTACTATGAGCCATCTCTGATGTACTATGGATCATCACTGATGTACTATGGATCATCACTGATGTACTATGGATCATCACTGATGTACTATGAGCCATCACTGATGTACTATGGCTCATCATTGATGTACTATGGATCATCACTGATGTACTATGAGCCATCTCTGATGTACTATGAGCCATCTCTGATGTACTATGGATCATCACTGATGTACTATGGATCAACAATGATGTACTATGGATCATCACTGATGTACTATGGATCATCACTGATGTACTATGAGCCATCACTGATGTACTATGGATCATCACTGATGTACTGTGGATCATCACTGATGTACCGTGGATCATCACTGATGTACCGTGGATCATCACTGATGTACTGAGGATCATCACAGATGTACTGTGAATCATCACTGATGTACTATGGGCCATCACAGATGTACTATGGATCATCACGGGTGTACTATGGATCATCACTGATGTACTATGGACCATCCCTGATGTACTATAGACCATCCCTGATGTACTATGGACCATCCCTGATGTACCGTGGATCATCACTGATGTACTGAGGATCATCACAGATGTACTGTGAATCATCACTGATGTACTATGGGCCATCACAGATGTACTATGGATCATCACGGGTGTACTATGGATCATCACTGATGTACTATGGACCATCCCTGATGTACTATAGACCATCCCTGATGTACTATGGACCATCCCTGATGTACTATGGATCATCACTGATGTACTATAGATCATCACTGATGTACTATGGGCCATCACTGGTGTACTATGGATCATCACTGATGTACTATGGATCATCACTGATGTACTATGAGCCATCGCTGATATACTGTGGATCATCACTGGTGTACTATGGATCATCACTGATGTACTATGGATCATCACTGGTGTACTATGGATCATCACTGATGTACTGTGGACAATCCCTGATGTACTGTGGATCATCACTGATGTACTGAGGATCATCACTGATGTACTGTGGATCATCACTGATGTACTATTGATCATCACTAATGTACTGTGGATCATCACTGATGTACTGTGGATCATCTCTGATGTACTGAGGATCATCACTGATGTACTGTGGATCATCACTGATGTACTATGGACCATCCCTGATGTACTATGGACCATCCCTGATGTACTATGGACTATCCCTGATGTACTGAGGATCATCACTGATGTACTGTGGATCATCACTGATGTACTGTGGATCATCACTGATGTACTATGGACCATCACTGGTGTACTATGGATCATCACTGGTGTACTATGGATCATCACTGGTGTACTATGGATCATCACTGGTGTACTATGGACCATCCCTGATGTACTATGGATCATCACTGATGTACTGTGGATCATCACTGATGTACTATAGTTCATCACTGATGTACTATGGGCCATCACTGGTGTACTATGGATCATCACTGGTGTACTATGGATCATCACTGATGTACTATGGACCATCCCTGATATACCATGGACCATCCCTGATATACTATGGACCATCCCTGATGTACTGTGGATCATCACTGATGTACTGTGGATCATCACTGATGTACTGTGGATCATCACTGATGTACTATGGGCCATCACTGATGTACTGTGGATCATCACTGGTGTACTATAGATCATCACTGATGTACTATGGGCCATCCCTGATGTACTGAGGATCATCACTGATGTACTATGGACCATCCCTGATGTACTATAGACCATCCCTGATGTACTGTGGATTATCACTGATGTACCGTGGATCATCACTGATGTACTGAGGATCATCACTGATGTACTGTGGATCATCACTGATTTACTGTGGATCATTACTGATGTACTGTGGATCATCACTGATGTACTGAGGATCATCACTGATGTACTATGGATCATCACTGATGTACTGTGGATCATCACTGATGTACTGTGAATCATCACTGATGTACCGTGGATCATCACTGATGTACTGAGGATCATCACTAATGTACTATAGATCATCACTGATGTACTATGGGCCATCACTGGTGTACTATGGATCATCACTGATGTACTATGGATCATCACTGATGTACTATGAGCCATCGCTGATGTACTATGGGCCATCACTGATGTACTGTGGATCATCACTGGTGTATTATGGATCATCACTGATGTACTATGGATCATCACTGATGTACTATGGATCATCACTGATGTACTGTGGATCATCACTGGTGTACTATAGATCATCACTGATGTACTATGGATCATCACTGATGTACTGTGGATCATCACTGATGTACTGTGGACCATCCCTGATGTACTATGGACCATCCCTGATGTACTGTGGATTATCACTGATGTACCGTGGATCATCACTGATGTACTGAGGATCATCACTGATGTACTGTGGATCATCACTGATGTACTGTGGATCATCACTGATGTACTGAGGATCATCACTGATGTACTATGGATCATCACTGATGTACTGTGGACCATCCCTGATGTACTATGGACCATCCCTGATGTACTGTGGATTATCACTGATGTACCGTGGATCATCACTGATGTACTGAGGATCATCACTGATGTACTGTGGATCATCACTGATGTACTGTGGATCATCACTGATGTACTGATGATCATCACTGATGTACTATGGATCATCACTGATGTACTATGGATCATCACTGATGTACTATGGATCATCACTGGTGTACTATGGATCATCACTGGTGTACTATGGATCATCACTGATGTACTGTGGATCATCACTGATGTACTATAGATCATCACTGATGTACTATGGATCATCACTGATGTACTATGGATCATCACTGATGTACTATGAGCCATCTCTGATGTACTTTGGATCATCACTGATGTACTATGGATCATCACTGATGTACTATGGATCATCACTGATGTACTATGGATCATCACTGATGTACTATGAGCCATCACTGATGTACTATGGATCATCACTGATGTACTATGTATCATCACTGATGTACTATGAGCCATCACTGATGTACTATGGATCATCACTGATGTACTGTGGATCATCACTGATGTACCGTGGATCATCACTGATGTACCGTGGATCATCACTGATGTACTGAGGATCATCACAGATGTACTGTGGATCATCACTGATGTACTATGGGCCATCACGGGTGTACTATGGATCATCACGGGTGTACTATGGATCATCACTGATGTACTATGGACCATCCCTGATGTACTATGGACCATCCCTGATGTACTATGGACCATCCCTGATGTACTATGGACCATCCCTGATGTACTGAGGATCATCACTGATGTACTATAGATCATCACTGATGTACTATGGGCCATCACTGGTGTACTATGGATCATCACTGATGTACTATGAGCCATCGCTGATATACTGTGGATCATCACTGGTGTACTATGGATCATCTCTGATGTACTATGGATCATCACTGATGTACTATGGATCATCACTGGTGTACTATGGATCATCACTGATGTACTGTGGACAATCCCTGATGTACTGTGGATCATCACTGATGTACTGAGGATCATCACTGATGTACTGTGGATCATCACTGATGTACTATAGATCATCACTAATGTACTGTGGATCATCACTGATGTACTGTGGATCATCTCTAATGTACTGAGGATCATTACTGATGTACTGTGGATCATCACTGATGTACTGTGGATCATCACTGATGTACTATGGACCATCCCTGATGTACTATGGACCATCCCTGATGTACTATGGACCATCCCTGATGTACTGAGGATCATCACTGATGTACTGTGGATCATCACTGATGTACTGTGGATCATCACTGATGTACTATGGACCATCACTGGTGTACTATGGATCATCACTGGTGTACTATGGATCATCACTGTTGTACTATGGATCATCACTGGTGTACTATGGACCATCCCTGATGTACTATGGATCATCACTGATGTACTGTGGATCATCACTGATGTACTATAGTTCATCACTGATGTACTATGGGCCATCACTGGTGTACTATGGATCATCACTGGTGTACTATGGATCATCACTGATGTACTATGGACCATCCCTGATATACTATGGACCATCCCTGATATACTATGGACCATCCCTGATGTACTGTGGATCATCACTGATGTACTGTGGATCATCACTGATGTACTGTGGATCATCACTGATGTACTATGGGCCATCACTGATGTACTGTGGATCATCACTGGTGTACTATAGATCATCACTGATGTACTATGGGCCATCCCTGATGTACTGAGGATCATCACTGATGTACTATGGACCATCCCTGATGTACTATAGACCATCCCTGATGTACTGTGGATTATCACTGATGTACCGTGGATCATCACTGATGTACTGAGGATCATCACTGATGTGCTGTGGATCATCACTGATTTACTGTGGATCATTACTGATGTACTGTGGATCATCACTGATGTACTGAGGATCATCACTGATGTACTATGGATCATCACTGATGTACTGTGGATCATCACTGATGTACTGTGGATCATCACTGATGTACTGTGGATCATCACTGATGTACTGAGGATCATCACTGATGTACTATGGATCATCACTGATGTACTGTGGATCATCACTGATGTACTGTGGACCATCCCTGATGTACTATGGACCATCCCTGATGTACTGTGGATTATCACTGATGTACCGTGGATCATCACTGATGTACTGAAGATCATCACTGATGTACTGTGGATCATCACTGATGTACTGTGGATCATCACTGATGTACTGAGGATCATCACTGATGTACTATGGATCATCACTGATGTACTATGGATCATCACTGATGTACTATGGATCATCACTGGTGTACTATGGATCATCACTGGTGTACTATGGATCATCACTGATGTACTGTGGATCATCACTGATGTACTATAGATCATCACTGATGTACTATGGATCATCACTGATGTACTATGGATCATCACTGATGTACTATGAGCCATCTCTGATGTACTTTGGATCATCACTGATGTACTATGGATCATCACTGATGTACTATGGATCATCACTGATGTACTATGGATCATCACTGATGTACTATGAGCCATCACTGATGTACTATGGATCATCACTGATGTACTATGAATCATCACTGATGTACTATGAGCCATCACTGATGTACTATGGATCATCACTGATGTACTGTGGATCATCACTGATGTACCGTGGATCATCACTGATGTACCGTGGATCATCACTGATGTACTGAGGATCATCACATATGTACTGTGGATCATCATTGATGTACTATGGGCCATCACGGGTGTACTATGGATCATCACGGGTGTACTATGGATCATCACTGATGTACTATGGACCATCCCTGATGTACTATGGACCATCCCTGATGTACTATGGACCATCCCTGATGTACTATGGACCATCCCTGATGTACTGAGGATCATCACTGATGTACTATAGATCATCACTGATGTACTATGGGCCATCACTGGTGTACTATAGATCATCACTGATGTACTATGAGCCATCGCTGACATACTGTGGATCATCACTGGTGTACTATGGATCATCTCTGATGTACTATGGATCATCACTGATGTACTATGGATCATCACTGGTGTACTATGGATCATCACTGATGTACTGTGGACAATCCCTGATGTACTATGGATCATCACTGATGTTCTGAGGATCATCACTGATGTACTGTGGATCATCACTGATGTACTATAGATCATCACTAATGTACTGTGGATCATCACTGATGTACTGTGGATCATCTCTAATGTACTGAGGATCATCACTGATGTACTGTGGATCATCACTGATGTACTGTGGATCATCACTGATGTACTATGGACCATCCCTGATGTACTATGGACCATCCCTGATGTACTATGGACCATCCCTGATGTACTATGGACCATCCCTGATGTACTGAGGATCATCACTGATGTACTGTGGATCATCACTGATGTACTGTGGATCATCACTGATGTACTATGGACCATCACTGGTGTACTATGGATCATCACTGGTGTACTATGGATCATCACTGTTGTACTATGGATCATCACTGGTGTACTATGGACCATCCCTGATGTACTATGGATCATCACTGATGTACTGTGGATCATCACTGATGTACTATAGTTCATCACTGATGTACTATGGGCCATCACTGGTGTACTATGGATCATCACTGGTGTACTATGGAACATCACTGATGTACTATGGACTATCCCTGATATACTATGGACCATCCCTGATATACTATGGACCATCCCTGATGTACTGTGGATCATCACTGATGTACTGTGGATCATCACTGATGTACTGTGGATCATCACTGATGTACTATGGGCCATCACTGATGTACTGTGGATCATCACTGGTGTACTATAGATCATCACTGATGTACTATGGGCCATCCCTGATGTACTGAGGATCATCACTGATGTACTATGGACCATCCCTGATGTACTATAGACCATCCCTGATGTACTGTGGATTATCACTGTTGTACCGTGGATCATCACTGATGCACTATGGATCATCACTGATGTACTGTGGATCATCACTGATGTACCGTGGATCATCACTGATGTACCGTGGATCATCACTGATGTACTGAGGATCATCACAGATGTACTGTGGATCATCACTGATGTACTATGGGCCATCACGGGTGTACTATGGATCATCACGGGTGTACTATGGATCATCACTGATGTACTATGGACCATCCCTGATGTACTATGGACCATCCCTGATGTACTATGGACCATCCCTGATGTACTATGGACCATCCCTGATGTACTGAGGATCATCACTGATGTACTATAGATCATCACTGATGTACTATGGGCCATCACTGGTGTACTATGGATCATCACTGATGTACTATGAGCCATCGCTGACATACTGTGGATCATCACTGGTGTACTATGGATCATCTCTGATGTACTATGGATCATCACTGATGTACTATGGATCATCACTGGTGTACTATGGATCATCACTGATGTACTGTGGACAATCCCTGATGTACTGTGGATCATCACTGATGTTCTGAGGATCATCACTGATGTACTGTGGATCATCACTGATGTACTATAGATCATCACTAATGTACTGTGGATCATCACTGATGTACTGTGGATCATCTCTAATGTACTGAGGATCATCACTGATGTACTGTGGATCATCACTGATGTACTATGGACCATCCCTGATGTACTATGGACCATCCCTGATGTACTATGGACCATCCCTGATGTACTGAGGATCATCACTGATGTACTGTGGATCATCACTGATGTACTGTGGATCATCACTGATGTACTATGGACCATCACTGGTGTACTATGGATCATCACTGGTGTACTATGGATCATCACTGTTGTACTATGGATCATCACTGGTGTACTATGGACCATCCCTGATGCACTATGGATCATCACTGATGTACTGTGGATCATCACTGATGTACTATAGTTCATCACTGATGTACTATGGGCCATCACTGGTGTACTATGGATCATCACTGGTGTACTATGGATCATCACTGATGTACTATGGACTATCCCTGATATACTATGGACCATCCCTGATATACTATGGACCATCCCTGATGTACTGTGGATCATCACTGATGTACTGTGGATCATCACTGATGTACTGTGGATCATCACTGATGTACTATGGGCCATCACTGATGTACTGTGGATCATCACTGGTGTACTATAGATCATCACTGATGTACTATGGGCCATCCCTGATGTACTGAGGATCATCACTGATGTACTATGGACCATCCCTGATGTACTATAGACCATCCCTGATGTACTGTGGATTATCACTGATGTACCGTGGATCATCACTGATGTACTGAGGATCATCACTGATGTACTGTGGATCATCACTTATTTACTGTGGATCATTACTGATGTACTGTGTATCATCACTGATGTACTGAGGATCATCACTGATGTACTATGGATAATCACTGATGTACTGTGGATCATCACTGATGTACTGTGGATCATCACTGATGTACCGTGGATCATCACTGATGTACTGAGGATCATCACTAATGTACTATAGATCATCACTGATGTACTATGGGCCATCACTGGTGTACTATGGATCATCACTGATGTACTATGGATCATCACTGATGTACTATGAGCCATCGCTGATGTACTATGGGCCATCACTGATGTACTGTGGATCATCACTGGTGTACTATGGATCATCACTGATGTACTATGGATCATCACTGATGTACTATGGATCATCACTGATGTACTGTGGATCATCACTGGTGTACTATAGATTATCACTGATGTACTATGGATCATCACTGATGTACTGTGGATCATCACTGATGTACTGTGCACCATCCCTGATGTACTATGGACCATCCCTGATGTACTATGGACCATCCCTGATGTACTGTGGATTATCACTGATGTACCGTGGATCATCACTGATGTACTGAGGATCATCACTGATGTACTGTGGATCATCACTGATGTACTGTGGATCATCACTGATGTACTGAGGATCATCACTGATGTACTATGGATCATCACTGATGTACTATGGATCATCACTGGTGTACTATGGATCATCACTGGTGTACTATGGATCATCACTGATGTACTGTGGATCATCACTGATGTACTATAGATCATCACTGATGTACTATGGATCATCACTGATGTACTATGAGCCATCTCTGATGTACTATGGATCATCACTGATGTACTATGGATCATCACTGATGTACTATGGATCATCACTGATGTACTATGAGCCATCACTGATGTACTATGAGCCATCACTGATGTACTATGGATCATCACTGATGTACTATGAGCCATCTCTGATGTACTATGAGCCATCTCTGATGTACTATGAGCCATCACTGATGTACTATGGATCATCACTGATGTACTATGGATCAACACTGATGTACTATGGATCATCACTGATGTACTATGGATCATCACTGATGCACTATGAGCCATCACTGATGTACTATGGATCATCACTGATGTACTGTGGATCATTACTGATGTACTGTGGATCATTACTGATGTACTGTGGATCATCACTGATGTACTGAGGATCATCACTGATGTACTGTGGATTATCACTGATGTACCGTGGATCATCACTGATGTACTGAGGATCATCACTGATGTACTGTGGATCATCACTGATGTACTGTGGATCATTACTGATGTACTGTGGATCATCACTGATGTACTGAGGATCATCACTGATGTACTATGGATCATCACTGATGTACTATGGATCATCACTGATGTACTATGGATCATCACTGGTGTACTATGGATCATCACTGATGTACTGTGGATCATCACTGATGTACTATAGATCATCACTGATGTACTATGGATCATCACTGATGTACTATGGATCATCACTGATGTACTATGAGCCATCTCTGATGTACTATGGATCATCACTGATGTACTATGAGCCATCACTGATGTACTATGGATCATCACTGATGTACTGTGGATCATCACTGATGTACCGTGGATCATCACTGATGTACCGTGGATCATCACTGATGTACTGAGGATCATCACAGATGTACTGTGGATCATCACTGATGTACTATGGGCCATCACGGGTGTACTATGGATCATCACGGGTGTACTATGGATCATCACTGATGTACTATGGACCATCCCTGATGTACTATGGACCATCCCTGATGTACTATGGACCATCCCTGATGTACTGAGGATCATCACTGGTGTACTATGGATCATCAATGATGTACTATGAGCCATCGCTGATATACTGTGGATCATCACTGGTGTACTATGGATCATCACTGATGTACTATGGATCATCACTGATGTACTATGGATCATCACTGGTGTACTATGGATCATCACTGATGTACTGTGGACAATCCCTGATGTACTGTGGATCATCACTAATGTACTGAGGATCATCACTGATGTACTGTGGATCATCACTGATGTACTATAGATCATCACTAATGTACTGTGGATCATCACTGATGTACTGTGGATCATCTCTGATGTACTGAGGATCATCACTGATGTACTGTGGATCATCACTAATGTACTATGGACCATCCCTGATGTACTATGGACCATCCCTGATGTACTATGGATCATCACTGGTGTACTATGGATCATCACTGATGTACTATACACCATCCCTGATGTACTGTGGATCATCACTGATGTACTGTGGATCATCACTGATGTACTGTGGATCATCACTGGTGTACTATAGATCATCACTGATGTACTATGAGCCATCCCTGATGTACTGAGGATCATCACTGATGTACCGTGGATCATCACTGATGTACTGAGGATCATCACTGATGTACTGTGGATCATCACTGATTTACTGTGGATCATTACTGATGTACTGTGGATCATCACTGATGTACTGAGGATCATCACTGATGTACTATGGATCATCACTGATGTACTGTGGATCATCACTGATGTACGGTGAATCAGCACTGATGTACTGAGGATCATCACTAATGTACTATAGATCATCACTGATGTACTATGGGCCATCACTGGTGTACTATGGATCATCACTGATGTACTATGGATCATCACTGATGTACTATGAGCCATCGCTGATGTACTACGGGCCATCACTGATGTACTATGGATCATCACTGATGTACTATGGATCATCACTGATGTACTGTGGATCATCACTGGTGTACTATAGATCATCACTGATGTACTATGGATCATCACTGATGTACTGTGGATCATCACTGATGTACTGTGGATCATCACTGATGTACTATGGACCATCCCTGATGTACTATGGATCATCACTGGTGTACTATGGATCATCACTGGTGTACTATGGATCATCACTGATGTACTGTGGATCATCACTGATGTACTATAGATCATCACTGATGTACTATGGATCATCACTGATGTACTATGGATCATCACTGATGTACTATGAGCCATCTCTGATGTACTTTGGATCATCACTGATGTACTATGGATCATCACTGATGTACTATGGATCATCACTGATGTACTATGAGCCATCACTGATGTACTATGGATCATCACTGATGTACTATGAATCATCACTGATGTACTATGAGCCATCACTGATGTACTATGGATCATCACTGATGTACTGTGGATCATCACTGATGTACCGTGGATCATCACTGATGTACCGTGGATCATCACTGATGTACTGAGGATCATCACATATGTACTGTGGATCATCATTGATGTACTATGGGCCATCACGGGTGTACTATGGATCATCACGGGTGTACTATGGATCATCACTGATGTACTATGGACCATCCCTGATGTACTATGGACCATCCCTGATGTACTATGGACCATCCCTGATGTACTATGGACCATCCCTGATGTACTGAGGATCATCACTGATGTACTATAGATCATCACTGATGTACTATGGGCCATCACTGGTGTACTATAGATCATCACTGATGTACTATGAGCCATCGCTGACATACTGTGGATCATCACTGGTGTACTATGGATCATCTCTGATGTACTATGGATCATCACTGATGTACTATGGATCATCACTGGTGTACTATGGATCATCACTGATGTACTGTGGACAATCCCTGATGTACTATGGATCATCACTGATGTTCTGAGGATCATCACTGATGTACTGTGGATCATCACTGATGTACTATAGATCATCACTAATGTACTGTGGATCATCACTGATGTACTGTGGATCATCTCTAATGTACTGAGGATCATCACTGATGTACTGTGGATCATCACTGATGTACTGTGGATCATCACTGATGTACTATGGACCATCCCTGATGTACTATGGACCATTCCTGATGTACTATGGACCATCCCTGATGTACTATGGACCATCCCTGATGTACTGAGGATCATCACTGATGTACTGTGGATCATCACTGATGTACTGTGGATCATCACTGATGTACTATGGACCATCACTGGTGTACTATGGATCATCACTGGTGTACTATGGATCATCACTGTTGTACTATGGATCATCACTGGTGTACTATGGACCATCCCTGATGTACTATGGATCATCACTGATGTACTGTGGATCATCACTGATGTACTATAGTTCATCACTGATGTACTATGGGCCATCACTGGTGTACTATGGATCATCACTGGTGTACTATGGAACATCACTGATGTACTATGGACTATCCCTGATATACTATGGACCATCCCTGATATACTATGGACCATCCCTGATGTACTGTGGATCATCACTGATGTACTGTGGATCATCACTGATGTACTGTGGATCATCACTGATGTACTATGGGCCATCACTGATGTACTGTGGATCATCACTGGTGTACTATAGATCATCACTGATGTACTATGGGCCATCCCTGATGTACTGAGGATCATCACTGATGTACTATGGACCATCCCTGATGTACTATAGACCATCCCTGATGTACTGTGGATTATCACTGTTGTACCGTGGATCATCACTGATGCACTATGGATCATCACTGATGTACTGTGGATCATCACTGATGTACCGTGGATCATCACTGATGTACCGTGGATCATCACTGATGTACTGAGGATCATCACAGATGTACTGTGGATCATCACTGATGTACTATGGGCCATCACGGGTGTACTATGGATCATCACGGGTGTACTATGGATCATCACTGATGTACTATGGACCATCCCTGATGTACTATGGACCATCCCTGATGTACTATGGACCATCCCTGATGTACTATGGACCATCCCTGATGTACTGAGGATCATCACTGATGTACTATAGATCATCACTGATGTACTATGGGCCATCACTGGTGTACTATGGATCATCACTGATGTACTATGAGCCATCGCTGACATACTGTGGATCATCACTGGTGTACTATGGATCATCTCTGATGTACTATGGATCATCACTGATGTACTATGGATCATCACTGGTGTACTATGGATCATCACTGATGTACTGTGGACAATCCCTGATGTACTGTGGATCATCACTGATGTTCTGAGGATCATCACTGATGTACTGTGGATCATCACTGATGTACTATAGATCATCACTAATGTACTGTGGATCATCACTGATGTACTGTGGATCATCTCTAATGTACTGAGGATCATCACTGATGTACTGTGGATCATCACTGATGTACTATGAGCCATCTCTGATGTACTTTGGATCATCACTGATGTACTATGGATCATCACTGATGTACTATGGATCATCACTGATGTACTATGGATCATCACTGATGTACTATGAGCCATCACTGATGTACTATGGATCATCACTGATGTACTATGAATCATCACTGATGTACTATGAGCCATCACTGATGTACTATGGATCATCACTGATGTACTGTGGATCATCACTGATGTACCGTGGATCATCACTGATGTACCGTGGATCATCACTGATGTACTGAGGATCATCACATATGTACTGTGGATCATCATTGATGTACTATGGGCCATCACGGGTGTACTATGGATCATCACGGGTGTACTATGGATCATCACTGATGTACTATGGACCATCCCTGATGTACTATGGACCATCCCTGATGTACTATGGACCATCCCTGATGTACTATGGACCATCCCTGATGTACTGAGGATCATCACTGATGTACTATAGATCATCACTGATGTACTATGGGCCATCACTGGTGTACTATAGATCATCACTGATGTACTATGAGCCATCGCTGACATACTGTGGATCATCACTGGTGTACTATGGATCATCTCTGATGTACTATGGATCATCACTGATGTACTATGGATCATCACTGGTGTACTATGGATCATCACTGATGTACTGTGGACAATCCCTGATGTACTATGGATCATCACTGATGTTCTGAGGATCATCACTGATGTACTGTGGATCATCACTGATGTACTATAGATCATCACTAATGTACTGTGGATCATCACTGATGTACTGTGGATCATCTCTAATGTACTGAGGATCATCACTGATGTACTGTGGATCATCACTGATGTACTGTGGATCATCACTGATGTACTATGGACCATCCCTGATGTACTATGGACCATCCCTGATGTACTATGGACCATCCCTGATGTACTATGGACCATCCCTGATGTACTGAGGATCATCACTGATGTACTGTGGATCATCACTGATGTACTGTGGATCATCACTGATGTACTATGGACCATCACTGGTGTACTATGGATCATCACTGGTGTACTATGGATCATCACTGTTGTACTATGGATCATCACTGGTGTACTATGGACCATCCCTGATGTACTATGGATCATCACTGATGTACTGTGGATCATCACTGATGTACTATAGTTCATCACTGATGTACTATGGGCCATCACTGGTGTACTATGGATCATCACTGGTGTACTATGGAACATCACTGATGTACTATGGACTATCCCTGATATACTATGGACCATCCCTGATATACTATGGACCATCCCTGATGTACTGTGGATCATCACTGATGTACTGTGGATCATCACTGATGTACTGTGGATCATCACTGATGTACTATGGGCCATCACTGATGTACTGTGGATCATCACTGGTGTACTATAGATCATCACTGATGTACTATGGGCCATCCCTGATGTACTGAGGATCATCACTGATGTACTATGGACCATCCCTGATGTACTATAGACCATCCCTGATGTACTGTGGATTATCACTGTTGTACCGTGGATCATCACTGATGCACTATGGATCATCACTGATGTACTGTGGATCATCACTGATGTACCGTGGATCATCACTGATGTACCGTGGATCATCACTGATGTACTGAGGATCATCACAGATGTACTGTGGATCATCACTGATGTACTATGGGCCATCACGGGTGTACTATGGATCATCACGGGTGTACTATGGATCATCACTGATGTACTATGGACCATCCCTGATGTACTATGGACCATCCCTGATGTACTATGGACCATCCCTGATGTACTATGGACCATCCCTGATGTACTGAGGATCATCACTGATGTACTATAGATCATCACTGATGTACTATGGGCCATCACTGGTGTACTATGGATCATCACTGATGTACTATGAGCCATCGCTGACATACTGTGGATCATCACTGGTGTACTATGGATCATCTCTGATGTACTATGGATCATCACTGATGTACTATGGATCATCACTGGTGTACTATGGATCATCACTGATGTACTGTGGACAATCCCTGATGTACTGTGGATCATCACTGATGTTCTGAGGATCATCACTGATGTACTGTGGATCATCACTGATGTACTATAGATCATCACTAATGTACTGTGGATCATCACTGATGTACTGTGGATCATCTCTAATGTACTGAGGATCATCACTGATGTACTGTGGATCATCACTGATGTACTATGGACCATCCCTGATGTACTATGGACCATCCCTGATGTACTATGGACCATCCCTGATGTACTGAGGATCATCACTGATGTACTGTGGATCATCACTGATGTACTGTGGATCATCACTGATGTACTATGGACCATCACTGGTGTACTATGGATCATCACTGGTGTACTATGGATCATCACTGTTGTACTATGGATCATCACTGGTGTACTATGGACCATCCCTGATGCACTATGGATCATCACTGATGTACTGTGGATCATCACTGATGTACTATAGTTCATCACTGATGTACTATGGGCCATCACTGGTGTACTATGGATCATCACTGGTGTACTATGGATCATCACTGATGTACTATGGACTATCCCTGATATACTATGGACCATCCCTGATATACTATGGACCATCCCTGATGTACTGTGGATCATCACTGATGTACTGTGGATCATCACTGATGTACTGTGGATCATCACTGATGTACTATGGGCCATCACTGATGTACTGTGGATCATCACTGGTGTACTATAGATCATCACTGATGTACTATGGGCCATCCCTGATGTACTGAGGATCATCACTGATGTACTATGGACCATCCCTGATGTACTATAGACCATCCCTGATGTACTGTGGATTATCACTGATGTACCGTGGATCATCACTGATGTACTGAGGATCATCACTGATGTACTGTGGATCATCACTTATTTACTGTGGATCATTACTGATGTACTGTGTATCATCACTGATGTACTGAGGATCATCACTGATGTACTATGGATAATCACTGATGTACTGTGGATCATCACTGATGTACTGTGGATCATCACTGATGTACCGTGGATCATCACTGATGTACTGAGGATCATCACTAATGTACTATAGATCATCACTGATGTACTATGGGCCATCACTGGTGTACTATGGATCATCACTGATGTACTATGGATCATCACTGATGTACTATGAGCCATCGCTGATGTACTATGGGCCATCACTGATGTACTGTGGATCATCACTGGTGTACTATGGATCATCACTGATGTACTATGGATCATCACTGATGTACTATGGATCATCACTGATGTACTGTGGATCATCACTGGTGTACTATAGATTATCACTGATGTACTATGGATCATCACTGATGTACTGTGGATCATCACTGATGTACTGTGCACCATCCCTGATGTACTATGGACCATCCCTGATGTACTATGGACCATCCCTGATGTACTGTGGATTATCACTGATGTACCGTGGATCATCACTGATGTACTGAGGATCATCACTGATGTACTGTGGATCATCACTGATGTACTGTGGATCATCACTGATGTACTGAGGATCATCACTGATGTACTATGGATCATCACTGATGTACTATGGATCATCACTGGTGTACTATGGATCATCACTGGTGTACTATGGATCATCACTGATGTACTGTGGATCATCACTGATGTACTATAGATCATCACTGATGTACTATGGATCTTCACTGATGTACTATGAGCCATCTCTGATGTACTATGGATCATCACTGATGTACTATGGATCATCACTGATGTACTATGGATCATCACTGATGTACTATGAGCCATCACTGATGTACTATGAGCCATCACTGATGTACTATGGATCATCACTGATGTACTATGAGCCATCTCTGATGTACTATGAGCCATCTCTGATGTACTATGAGCCATCACTGATGTACTATGGATCATCACTGATGTACTATGGATCAACACTGATGTACTATGGATCATCACTGATGTACTATGGATCATCACTGATGTACTATGAGCCATCACTGATGTACTATGGATCATCACTGATGTACTGTGGATCATTACTGATGTACTGTGGATCATTACTGATGTACTGTGGATCATCACTGATGTACTGAGGATCATCACTGATGTACTGTGGATTATCACTGATGTACCGTGGATCATCACTGATGTACTGAGGATCATCACTGATGTACTGTGGATCATCACTGATGTACTGTGGATCATTACTGATGTACTGTGGATCATCACTGATGTACTGAGGATCATCACTGATGTACTATGGATCATCACTGATGTACTATGGATCATCACTGATGTACTATGGATCATCACTGGTGTACTATGGATCATCACTGATGTACTGTGGATCATCACTGATGTACTATAGATCATCACTGATGTACTATGGATCATCACTGATGTACTATGGATCATCACTGATGTACTATGAGCCATCTCTGATGTACTATGGATCATCACTGATGTACTATGAGCCATCACTGATATACTATGGATCATCACTGATGTACTGTGGATCATCACTGATGTACCGTGGATCATCACTGATGTACCGTGGATCATCACTGATGTACTGAGGATCATCACAGATGTACTGTGGATCATCACTGATGTACTATGGGCCATCACGGGTGTACTATGGATCATCACGGGTGTACTATGGATCATCACTGATGTACTATGGACCATCCCTGATGTACTATGGACCATCCCTGATGTACTGAGGATCATCACTGGTGTACTATGGATCATCAATGATGTACTATGAGCCATCGCTGATATACTGTGGATCATCACTGGTGTACTATGGATCATCACTGATGTACTATGGATCATCACTGATGTACTATGGATCATCACTGGTGTACTATGGATCATCACTGATGTACTGTGGACAATCCCTGATGTACTGTGGATCATCACTAATGTACTGAGGATCATCACTGATGTACTGTGGATCATCACTGATGTACTATAGATCATCACTAATGTACTGTGGATCATCACTGATGTACTGTGGATCATCTCTGATGTACTGAGGATCATCACTGATGTACTGTGGATCATCACTAATGTACTATGGACCATCCCTGATGTACTATGGACCATCCCTGATGTACTATGGATCATCACTGGTGTACTATGGATCATCACTGATGTACTATACACCATCCCTGATGTACTGTGGATCATCACTGATGTACTGTGGATCATCACTGATGTACTGTGGATCATCACTGGTGTACTATAGATCATCACTGATGTACTATGAGCCATCCCTGATGTACTGAGGATCATCACTGATGTACCGTGGATCATCACTGATGTACTGAGGATCATCACTGATGTACTGTGGATCATCACTGATTTACTGTGGATCATTACTGATGTACTGTGGATCATCACTGATGTACTGAGGATCATCACTGATGTACTATGGATCATCACTGATGTACTGTGGATCATCACTGATGTACGGTGAATCAGCACTGATGTACTGAGGATCATCACTAATGTACTATAGATCATCACTGATGTACTATGGGCCATCACTGGTGTACTATGGATCATCACTGATGTACTATGGATCATCACTGATGTACTATGAGCCATCGCTGATGTACTACGGGCCATCACTGATGTACTATGGATCATCACTGATGTACTATGGATCATCACTGATGTACTGTGGATCATCACTGGTGTACTATAGATCATCACTGATGTACTATGGATCATCACTGATGTACTGTGGATCATCACTGATGTACTGTGGATCATCACTGATGTACTATGGACCATCCCTGATGTATTGTGGATTATCACTGATGTACCGTGGATCATCACTGATGTATTGAGGATCATCACTGATGTACTGTGGATCATCACTGATGTACTGAGGATCATCACTGATGTACTGTGGATCATCACTGATGTACTGTGGATCATCACTGATGTATTATGGATCATCACTGATGTACTTTGAGCCATCACTGATGTACTATGGATCATCACTGATGTACTATGGATCATCACTGATGTACTATGAGCCATCACTGATGTACTATGGATCATCACTGATGTACTGTGGACCATCCCTGATGTACTGTGGATCATCATTGATGTACTGTGGATCATCACTGATGTACCGTGGATCATCACTGATGTACTGAGGATCATCACTGATGTACTGAGGATCATCACTGATGTACTATGGGCCATCACAGGTGTACTATGGATCATCACTGGTGTACTATGGATCATCACTGATGTACTATGGACCATCCCTGATGTACTGTGGATCATCACTGATGTACTGTGGATCATCACTGGTGTACTATAGATCATCACTGATGTACTATGGGCCATCCCTGATGTACTGAGGCTCATCACTGATGTACTATGGACCATCCCTGATGTACTATAGACCATCCCTGATGTACTGTGGATTATCACTGATGTACCGTGGATCATCACTGATGTACTGAGGATCATCACTGATGTACTTTGAATCATCACTGATGTACTGAGGATCATCACTAATGTACTATAGATCATCACTGATGTACTATGGGCCATCACTGGTGTACTATGGATCATCACTGATGTACTATGGATCATCACTGATGTACTATGAGCCATCGCTGATGTACTATGGGCCATCACTGATGTAATGTGGATCATCACTGGTGTACTATGGATCATCACTGATGTACTATGGATCATCACTGATGTACTATGAGCCATCGCTGATGTACTATGGGCCATCACTGATGTACTGTGGATCATCACTGGTGTACTATGGATCATCACTGATGTACTATGGATCATCACTGATGTACTATGGATCATCACTGATGTACTGTGGATCATCACTGGTGTACTCTAGATCATCACTGATGTACTATGGATCATCACTGATGTACTGTGGATCATCACTGATGTACTGTGGATCATTACTGATGTACTATGGACCATCCCTGATGTACTGTGGATTATCACTGATGTACCGTGGATCATCACTGATGTACTGAGGATCATCACTGATGTACTGTGGATCATCACTGATGTACTGTGGATCATTACTGATGTACTGTGGATCATCACTGATGTACTGAGGATCATCACTGATGTACTAAGGATCATCACTGATGTACTATGGATCATCACTGATGTACTATGGATCATCACTGGTGTACGATGGATCATCACTGATGTACTGTGGATCATCACTGATGTACTATAGATCATCACTGATGTACTATGGATCATCACTGATGTACTATGGATCATCACTGATGTACTATGGATCATCACTGATGTACTATGGATCATCACTGATGTACTATGAGCCATCACTGATGTACTATGGATCATCACTGATGTACTATGGATCATCACTGATGTACTATGAGCCATCACTGATGTACTATGGATCATCACTGATGTACTATGGATCATCACTGATGTACTATGAGCCATCACTGATGTACTATGGATCATCACTGATGTACTATGGATCATCACTGATGTACTATGGATCATCACTGATGTACTATGGATCATCACTGATGTACTATGAGCCATCACTGATGTACTATGGATCATCACTGATGTACTATGGATCATCACTGATGTACTATGAGCCATCTCTGATGTACTATGGATCATCACTGATGTACTATGGATCAACACTGATGCACTATGGATCATCACTGATGTACTATGGATCATCACTGATGTACTATGAGCCATCACTGATGTACTATGGATCATCACTGATGTACTGTGGACCATCACTGGTGTACTATGGATCATCACCAATGTACTATGGATCATCACTGATGTACTATGGATTATCACTGATGTACTATGGATCATCACTGATGTACTGTGGATCATCACTGATGTACTGTGGATCATCACTGATGTACTGTGGATCATCACTTATGTACTATGGGCCATCACTGGTGTACTATGGATCATCACTGATGTACTATGGATCATCACTGATGTAATATGGATCATCACTGATGTACTTTGAGCCATCACTGATGTACTATGGATCATCACTGATGTACTATGGATCATCACTGATGTACTATGAGCCATCACTGATGTACTATGGATCATCACTGATGTACTATGAATCATCACTGATGTACTGTGGACCATCCCTGATGTACTGTGGATCATCACTGATGTACTGTGGATCATCACTGATGTACCGTGGATCATCACTGATGTACTGAGGATCATCACCGATGTACTGAGGATCATCACTGATGTACTATGGGCCATCACAGGTCTACTATGGATCATCACTGGTGTACTATGGATCATCACTGATGTACTATGGACCATCCCTGATGTACTGTGGATCATCACTGATGTACTGTGGATCATCACTGGTGTACTATAGATCATCACTGATGTACTATGGGCTATCCCTGATGTACTGAGGATCATCACTGATGTACTATGGACCATCCCTGATGTACTATAGACCATCCCTGATGTACTGTAGATTATCACTGATGTACCGTGGATCATCACTGATGTACTGAGGATCATCACTGATGTACTGTGGATCATCACTGATTTACTGTGGATCATTACTGATGTACTGTGGATCATCACTGATGTACTGAGGATCATCACTGATGTACTATGGATCATCACTGATGTACTGTGGATCATCACTGATGTACTGTGGATCATCACTGATGTACCGTGGATCATCACTGATGTACTGAGGATCATCACTGATGTACTGTGGATCATCACTGATTTACTGTGGATCATTACTGATGTACTGTGGATCATCACTGATGTACTGAGGATCATTACTGATGTACTATGGATCATCACTGATGTACTATGGATCATCGCTGATGTACTATGAGCCATCGCTGATGTACTATGGGCCATCACTGATGTACTGTGGATCATCACTGGTGTACTATGGATCATCACTGATGTACTATGGATCATCACTGATGTACTATGGATCATCACTGATGTACTGTGGATCATCACTGGTGTACTATAGATCATTACTGATGTACTATGGATCATCACTGATGTACTGTGGATCATCACTGATGTACTGTGGATCATCACTGATGTACTATTGACCATCCCTGATGTACTGTGGATTATCACTGATGTACCGTGGATCATCACTGATGTACTGAGGATCATCACTGATGTACTGTGGATCATCACTGATGTACTGTGGATCATTACTGATGTACTGTGGATCATCACTGATGTACTGAGGATCATCACTGATGTACTATGGATCATCACTGATGTACTATAGATCATCACTGGTGTACTATGGATCATCACTGGTGTAATATGGATCATCACTGATGTACTGTGGATCATCACTGATGTACTATAGATCATCACTGATGTACTATGGATCATCACTAAAGTACTATGGATCATCACTGATGTACTATGAGCCTTCTCTGATATACTATGGATCATCACTGATGTACTATGGATCATCACTGATGTACTATGGATCATCACTGATGTACTATGGATCATCACTGATGTACTGTGGATCATCACTGATGTACCGTGAATCATCACTGATGTACTATGGATCATCACTGATGTACTGTGGATCATCACTGATGTACTATAGATCATCACTGATGTACTATGGATCATCACTAAAGTACTATGGATCATCACTGATGTACTATGAGCCATCTCTGATGTACTATGAGCCATCTCTGATGTACTATGGATCATCACTGATGTACTATGGATCAACACTGATGTACTATGGATCATCACTGATATACTATGGATCATCACTGATGTACTATGAGCCATCACTGATGTACTATGGATCATCACTGATGTACTGTGGATCATCACTGATGTACTGTGGATCATCACTGATGTACCGTGGATCATCACTGATGTACTGAGGATCATCACTGATGTACTGTGGATCATCACTGATGTACTATGGGCCATCACGGGTGTACTATGGATCATCACTGGTGTACTATGGATCATCACTGATGTACTATGGACCATCCCTGATGTACTATGGACCATCCCTGATGTACTATGGACAATCCCTGATGTACTATGGGCCATCACTGATGTACTATAGATCATCACTGATGTACTTTGAGCCATCACTGATGTACTATGGATCATCACTGATGTACTGTGGACCATCCCTGATGTACTGTGGATCATCACTGATGTACTGTGGATCATCACTGATGTACCGTGGATCATCACTGATGTACTGAGGATCATCACCAATGTACTGAGGATCATCACTGATGTACTATGGGCCATCACAGGTGTACTATGGATCATCAGTGGTGTACTATGGATCATGACTGATGTACTATGGACCATCCCTGATGTACTGTGGATCATCACTGATGTACTGTGGATCATCACTGATGTACTGTGGATCATCACTGGTGTACTATAGATCATCACTGATGTACTATGGGCCATCCCTGATGTACTGAGGATCATCACTGATGTACTATGGACCATCCCTGATGTACTATAGACCATCCCTGATGTACTGTGGATTATCACTGATGTACCGTGGATCATCACTGATGTACTGAGGATCATCACTGATGTACTGTGGATCATCACTGATGTACTGTGGATCATCACTGATGTACTGAGGATCATCACTGATGTACTATGGATCATCACTGATGTACTGTGGATCATCACTGATGTACTGTGGACCATCCCTGATGTACTATGGACCATCCCTGATGTACTGTGGATTATCACTGATGTACCGTGGATCATCACTGATGTACTGAGGATCATCACTGATGTACTGTGGATCATCACTGATGTACTGTGGATCATCACTGATGTACTGAGGATCATCACTGATGTACTATGGATCATCACTGATGTACTATGGATCATCACTGATGTACTATGGATCATCACTGGTGTACTATGGATCATCACTGATGTACTGTGGATCATCACTGATGTACTATAGATCATCACTGATGTACTATGGATCATCACTGATGTACTATGGATCATCACTGATGTACTATGAGCCATCTCTGATGTACTTTGGATCATCACTGATGTACTATGGATCATCACTGATGTACTATGGATCATCACTGATGTACTATGGATCATCACTGATGTACTATGAGCCATCACTGATGTACTATGGATCATCACTGATGTACTATGGATCATCACTGATGTACTATGAGCCATTACTGATGTACTATGGATCATCACTGATGTACTGTGGATCATCACTGATGTACCGTGGATCATCACTGATGTACCGTGGATCATCACTGATGTACTGAGGATCATCACAGATGTACTGTGGATCATCACTGATGTACTATGGGCCATCACGGGTGTACTATGGATCATCACGGGTGTACTATGGATCATCACTGATGTACTATGGACCATCCCTGATGTACTATGGACCATCCCTGATGTACTATGGACCATCCCTGATGTACTAAGGATCATCACTGATGTACTATAGATCATCACTGATGTACTATGGGCCATCACTGGTGTACTATGGATCATCACTGATGTACTATGAGCCATCGCTGATATACTGTGGATCATCACTGGTGTACTATGGATCATCTCTGATGTACTATGGATCATCACTGATGTACTATGGATCATCACTGGTGTACTATGGATCATCACTGATGTACTGTGGGCAATCCCTGATGTACTGTGGATCATCACTGATGTACTGAGGATCATCACTGATGTACTGTGGATCATCACTGATGTACTATAGATCATCACTAATGTACTGTGGATCATCACTGATGTACTGTGGATCATCTCTAATGTACTGAGGATCATCACTGATGTACTGTGGATCATCACTGATGTACTGTGGATCATCACTGATGTACTATGGACCATCCCTGATGTACTATGGACCATCCCTGATGTACTATGGACCATCCCTGATGAACTGAGGATCATCACTGATGTACTGTGGATCATCACTGATGTACTGTGGATCATCACTGATGTACTATGGACCATCACTGGTGTACTATGGATCATCACTGGTGTACTATGGATCATCACTGTTGTACTATGGATCATCACTGGTGTACTATGGACCATCCCTGATGTACTATGGATCATCACTGATGTACTGTGGATCATCACTGATGTACTATAGTTCATCACTGATGTACTATGGGCCATCACTGGTGTACTATGGATCATCACTGGTGTACTATGGATCATCACTGATGTACTATGGACCATCCCTCATATACTATGGACCATCCCTGATATACAATGGACCATCCCTGATGTACTGTTGATCATCACTGATGTACTGTGGATCATCACTGATGTACTGTGGATCATCACTGATGTACCATGGGCCATCACTGATGTACTGTGGATCATCACTGGTGTACTATAGATCATCACTGATGTACTATGGGCCATCCCTGATGTACTGAGGATCATCACTGATGTACTATGGACCATCCCTGATGTACTATAGACCATCCCTGATGTACTGTGGATTATCACTGATGTACCGTGGATCATCACTGATGTACTGAGGATCATCACTGATGTACTGTGGATCATCACTGATTTACTGTGGATCATTACTGATGTACTGTGGATCATCACTGATGTACTGAGGATCATCACTGATGTACTATGGATCATCACTGATGTACTGTGGATCATCACTGATGTACTGTGGATCATCACTGATGTACCGTGGATCATCACTGATGTACTGAGGATCATCACTAATGTACTATAGATCATCACTGATGTACTATGGGCCATCACTGGTGTACTATGGATCATCACTGATGTACTATGGATCATCACTGATGTACTATGAGCCATCGCTGATGTACTATGGGCCATCACTGATGTACTGTGGATCATCACTGGTGTACTATGGATCATCACTGATGTACTATGGATCATCACTGATGTACTATGGATCATCACTGATGTACTGTGGATCATCACTGGTGTACTATAGATTATCACTGATGTACTATGGATCATCACTGATGTACTGTGGATCATCACTGATGTACTGTGGACCATCCCTGATGTACTATGGACCATCCCTGATGTACTATGGACCATCCCTGATGTACTGTGGATTATCACTGATGTACCGTGGATCATCACTGATGTACTGAGGATCATCACTGATGTACTGTGGATCATCACTTATGTACTGAGGATCATCACTGATGTACTATTGATCATCACTGATGTACTATGGATCATCACTGATGTACTATGGATCATCACTGGTGTACTATGGATCATCACTGGTGTGCTATGGATCATCACTGATGTACTGTGGATCATCACTGATGTACTATAGATCATCACTGATGTACTATGGATCATCACTGATGTACTATGAGCCATCTCTAATGTACTATGGATCATCACTGATGTACTATGGATCATCACTGATGTACTATGGATCATCACTGATGTACTATGGGCCATCACTGATGTACTATGAGCCATCACTGATGTACTATGAATCATCACTGATGTACTATGAGCCATCTCTTATGTACTATGAGCCATCTCTGATGTACTATGAGCCATCTCTGATGTACTATGGATCATCACTGATGTACTATGGATCAACACTGATGTACTATGGATCATCACTGATGTACTATGGATCATCACTGATGTACTATGAGCCATCACTGATGTACTATGGATCATCACTGATGTACTGTGGATCATTACTGATGTACTGTGGATCATTACTGATGTACTGTGGATCATTACTGATGTACTGTGGATCATCACTGATGTACTGAGGATCATCACTGATGTACTGTGGATTATCACTGATGTACCGTGGATCATCACTGATGTACTGAGGATCATCACTGATGTACTGTGGATCATCACTGATGTACTGTGGATCATTACTGATGTACTGTGGATCATCAATGATGTACTGAGGATCATCACTGATGTACTATGGATCATCACTGATGTACTATGGATCATCATTGAAGTACTATGGATCATCACTGGTGTACTATGGATCATCACTGATGTACTGTGGATCATCACTGATGTACTATAGATCATCACTGATGTACTATGGATCATCACTGATGTACTATGGATCATCACTGATGTACTATGAGCCATCTCTGATGTACTATGGACCATCACTGGTGTACTATGGATCATCACTGGTGTACTATGGATCATCACTGTTGTACTATGGATCATCACTGGTGTACTATGGACCATCCCTGATGTACTATGGATCATCACTGATGTACTGTGGATCATCACTGATGTACTATAGTTCATCACTGATGTACTATGGGCCATCACTGGTGTACTATGGATCATCACTGGTGTACTATGGATCATCACTGATGTACTATGGACCATCCCTCATATACTATGGACCATCCCTGATATACAATGGACCATCCCTGATGTACTGTTGATCATCACTGATGTACTGTGGATCATCACTGATGTACTGTGGATCATCACTGATGTACCATGGGCCATCACTGATGTACTGTGGATCATCACTGGTGTACTATAGATCATCACTGATGTACTATGGGCCATCCCTGATGTACTGAGGATCATCACTGATGTACTATGGACCATCCCTGATGTACTATAGACCATCCCTGATGTACTGTGGATTATCACTGATGTACCGTGGATCATCACTGATGTACTGAGGATCATCACTGATGTACTGTGGATCATCACTGATTTACTGTGGATCATTACTGATGTACTGTGGATCATCACTGATGTACTGAGGATCATCACTGATGTACTATGGATCATCACTGATGTACTGTGGATCATCACTGATGTACTGTGGATCATCACTGATGTACCGTGGATCATCACTGATGTACTGAGGATCATCACTAATGTACTATAGATCATCACTGATGTACTATGGGCCATCACTGGTGTACTATGGATCATCACTGATGTACTATGGATCATCACTGATGTACTATGAGCCATCGCTGATGTACTATGGGCCATCACTGATGTACTGTGGATCATCACTGGTGTACTATGGATCATCACTGATGTACTATGGATCATCACTGATGTACTATGGATCATCACTGATGTACTGTGGATCATCACTGGTGTACTATAGATTATCACTGATGTACTATGGATCATCACTGATGTACTGTGGATCATCACTGATGTACTGTGGACCATCCCTGATGTACTATGGACCATCCCTGATGTACTATGGACCATCCCTGATGTACTGTGGATTATCACTGATGTACCGTGGATCATCACTGATGTACTGAGGATCATCACTGATGTACTGTGGATCATCACTGATGTACTGAGGATCATCACTGATGTACTATTGATCATCACTGATGTACTATGGATCATCACTGATGTACTATGGATCATCACTGGTGTACTATGGATCATCACTGGTGTGCTATGGATCATCACTGATGTACTGTGGATCATCACTGATGTACTATAGATCATCACTGATGTACTATGGATCATCACTGATGTACTATGAGCCATCTCTAATGTACTATGGATCATCACTGATGTACTATGGATCATCACTGATGTACTATGGATCATCACTGATGTACTATGGGCCATCACTGATGTACTATGAGCCATCACTGATGTACTATGAATCATCACTGATGTACTATGAGCCATCTCTTATGTACTATGAGCCATCTCTGATGTACTATGAGCCATCTCTGATGTACTATGGATCATCACTGATGTACTATGGATCAACACTGATGTACTATGGATCATCACTGATGTACTATGGATCATCACTGATGTACTATGAGCCATCACTGATGTACTATGGATCATCACTGATGTACTGTGGATCATTACTGATGTACTGTGGATCATTACTGATGTACTGTGGATCATTACTGATGTACTGTGGATCATCACTGATGTACTGAGGATCATCACTGATGTACTGTGGATTATCACTGATGTACCGTGGATCATCACTGATGTACTGAGGATCATCACTGATGTACTGTGGATCATCACTGATGTACTGTGGATCATTACTGATGTACTGTGGATCATCAATGATGTACTGAGGATCATCACTGATGTACTATGGATCATCACTGATGTACTATGGATCATCATTGAAGTACTATGGATCATCACTGGTGTACTATGGATCATCACTGATGTACTGTGGATCATCACTGATGTACTATAGATCATCACTGATGTACTATGGATCATCACTGATGTACTATGGATCATCACTGATGTACTATGAGCCATCTCTGATGTACTATGGATCATCACTGATGTACTATGGATAATCACTGATGTACTATGAGCCATCACTGATGTACTATGGATCATCACTGATGTACTGTGGATCATCACTGATGTACCGTGGATCATCACTGATGTACCGTGGATCATCACTGATGTACTGAGGATCATCACAGATGTACTGTGGATCATCACTGATGTACTATGGGCCATCACGGGTGTACTATGGATCATCACGGGTGTACTATGGATCATCACTGATGTACTATGGACCATCCCTGATGTACTATGGACCATCCCTGATGTACTATGGACCATCCCTGATGTACTATGGACCATCCCTGATGTACTGAGGATCATCACTGGTGTACTTTGGATCATCAATGATGTACTATGAGCCATCGCTGATATACTGTGGATCAACACTGATGTACTATGGATCATCACTGATGTACTATGGATCATCACTGATGTACTATGGATCATCACTGGTGTACTATGGATCATCACTGGTGTACTATGGATCATCACTGATGTACTGTGGACAATCCCTGATGTACTGTGGATCATCACTGATGTACTGAGGATCATCACTGATGTACTGTGGATCATCACTGATGTACTATAGATCATCACTAATGTACTGTGGATCATCACTGATGTACTGTGGATCATCTCTGATGTACTGAGGATCATCACTGATGTACTATGGACCATCCCTGATGTACTATGGACCATCCCTGATGTACTATGGGCCATCACTGATGTACTGTGGATCATCACTGATGTACTGTGGATCATCACTGATGTACTATGGACCATCACTGGTGTATTATGGATCATCACTGGTGTACTATGGATCATCACTGGTGTACTATGGATCATCACTGGTGTACTATGGACCATCCCTGATGTACTATGGATCATCACTGATGTACTGTGGATCATCACTGATGTACTATTGTTCATCACTGATGTACTATGGGCCATCACTGGTGTACTATGGATCATCACTGGTGTACTATGGATCATCACTGATGTACTATGGACCATCCCTGATATACTATGGACCATCCCTGATATACTATGGACCATCCCTGATGTACTGTGGATCATCACTGATGTACTGTGGATCATCACTGATGTACTGTGGATCATCACTGATGTACTATGGGCCATCACTGATGTACTATGGATCATCACTGGTGTACTATGGATCATCACTGGTGTGCTATGGATCATCACTGATGTACTGTGGATCATCACTGATGTACTATAGATCATCACTGATGTACTATGGATCATCACTGATGTACTATGAGCCATCTCTAATGTACTATGGATCATCACTGATGTACTATGGATCATCACTGATGTACTATGGATCATCACTGATGTACTATGGGCCATCACTGATGTACTATGAGCCATCACTGATGTACTATGAATCATCACTGATGTACTATGAGCCATCTCTTATGTACTATGAGCCATCTCTGATGTACTATGAGCCATCTCTGATGTACTATGGATCATCACTGATGTACTATGGATCAACACTGATGTACTATGGATCATCACTGATGTACTATGGATCATCACTGATGTACTATGAGCCATCACTGATGTACTATGGATCATCACTGATGTACTGTGGATCATTACTGATGTACTGTGGATCATTACTGATGTACTGTGGATCATTACTGATGTACTGTGGATCATCACTGATGTACTGAGGATCATCACTGATGTACTGTGGATTATCACTGATGTACCGTGGATCATCACTGATGTACTGAGGATCATCACTGATGTACTGTGGATCATCACTGATGTACTGTGGATCATTACTGATGTACTGTGGATCATCAATGATGTACTGAGGATCATCACTGATGTACTATGGATCATCACTGATGTACTATGGATCATCATTGAAGTACTATGGATCATCACTGGTGTACTATGGATCATCACTGATGTACTGTGGATCATCACTGATGTACTATAGATCATCACTGATGTACTATGGATCATCACTGATGTACTATGGATCATCACCAGGGATGAGCCGAACACCCCCCTGTTCGGTTCGCACCAGAACCTGCAAACAGACAAAATGTTCGTGTAAACTTTAGAACCCTATTAAATACAATGGACTCGAACGTTCGAAATCTAAAGTGTTAATTATAAAGGCTGATATGCAAGTTATTGTCCTAAAAAGGGTTTGGGGACCCGGGTCCTGCCCCAGGGGATATGTATCAATGCAAAAAGAAGTTTTAAAAACGGCCGTTTTTTCGGGAGCAGTGATTTTAATAATGCTTAAAATGAAAAAATAAAAGTGAAATATTCCTTTAAATTTCGTACCTGGGGGGTGTGTATGATATGCATGTGAAGTGGCGCATGTTTCCCGTGCTTAGAACTGTCCCTGCACAAAGTGTCATTTTTGAAAGAAAAAAAGTCTTTTAAAACTGACTCGCGGCTATTAATGAATTGTCGGCTCCCGGCAATACATACAAAAGTCATTGATAAAAATAAAAAAAAAGCGTGGGGGTTCCCCAGAATTCAATTACCAGGCCCTTCAGGTCTGGAATGGATATTAAGGGGAACCCCGCCGCAAATTTAAAAAAAAATTGACGTGGGGTTCCCCCAAATATCCATTCCAGGCCCTTCAGATCTGGCATGGATTTTAAGGGGAACTCCACCCCAAATTTAAAAAAAAATGGCGTGGAGTCCCCCTAAAAATCCATACCAGACCCCTTATCCGAGCACGCAACCTGGCCGGCCGCAGGGGAAAAGGGGGGGACGAGAGAGCGGCCCCCCCTCCCTCCTGAACCGTACCAAGCCACATGCCCTCAACATGGGGAGGATGTCCCCATGTTGATGGGGACAAGGGCCTCATCCCCACAACCCTTGCCCGGTGGTTGTGGGGGTCTGCGGGCGGGGGGCTTATCGGAATCTGGAAGACCCCTTTAACAAAGAGGACCCCCAGATCCCGCCCCCCCCCTATGTGAATTGGTAAGGCCCTACCATTTCACGAAGAAAGCGTAAAAAAATGTTTAAAAAAAACACACAAACACCTTGAAAAAGTCCTTTATTTAAAAAAAAAAAAAAAAAAAAAAAACAGCGGTGAAATCCAGTGTCCCGCGGCGATCCCGATGTCCAGCGCTGTCCTTCATTGGTTGTGCCTGAGCGGACCTGATGGGGAACTCCCTCTCAGTATTTTAAATGTATAGACCCGCCCCTTCTAAAGTTCCCCATCAGGTCCGCCAGCGGACCAGATGCGGAACATGAGAAGGGGCGGGTCTATACATGTATTACCACAGTGAGAGAAGTTCCCCATCAGGTCCGCCTCCTCGGTATGTCGGACCCGCCTACGTCATTGGCTTGAGCGGGGAACTTCCTTCACTATGTAAATTTAAATTACACAGTGAAGGAAGTTCCCCGCTCAAGCCAATGACGTAGGCGGGTCCGACATACCGAGGAGGCGGACCTGATGGGGAACTTCTCTCACTGTGGTAATACATGTATAGACCCGCCCCTTCTCATGTTCCGCATCTGGTCCGCTGGCGGACCTGATGGGGAACTTTAGAAGGGGCGGGTCTATACATTTAAAATACTGAGAGGGAGTTCCCCATCAGGTCCGCTCAGGCACAACCAATGAAGGACAGCGCTGGACATCGGGATCGCCGCGGGACACTGGATTTCACCGCTGTTTTTTTTTTTTTTTAAATAAAGGACTTTTTCAAGGTGTTTGTGTGTTTTTTTTTACATTTTTTTACACTTTCTTCGTGAAATGGTAGGGGTACAATGTACCCCTTACCAATTCACATAGGGGGGGGGCGGGATCTGGGGGTCCCCTTTGTTAAAGGGGTCTTCCAGATTCCGATAAGCCCCCTGCCCGCAGACCCCCACAACCACCGGGCAAGGGTTGTGGGGATGAGGCCCTTGTCCCCATCAACATGGGGACATCCTCCCCATGTTGAGGGCATGTGGCTTGGTACGGTTCAGGAGGGAGGGGGGGCCGCTCTCTCGTCCCCCCCTTTTCCCCTGCGGCCGGCCAGGTTGCGTGCTCGGATAAAGGGTCTGGTATGGATTTTTAGGGGGACTCCACGCCATTTTTTTTTAAATTTGGGGTGGAGTTCCCCTTAAAATCCATGCCAGATCTGAAGGGCCTGGAATGGATATTTGGGGGAACCCCACGTCAATTTTTTTTTAAATTTGCGGCGGGGTTCCCCTTAATATCCATTCCAGACCTGAAGGGCCTGGTAATTGAATTCTGGGGAACCCCCACGCTTTTTTTTTATTTTTATCAATGACTTTTGTATGTATTGCCGGGAGCCGACAATTCATTAATAGCCGCGAGTGAGTTTTAAAATACTTTTTTTCTTTCAAAAATGTCATTTTTTGCAGGGACAGTTCTAAGCACGGGAAACATGCGCCACTTCACATGCATATCATACACACCCCCCAGGTACGAAATTTAAAGGAATATTTCACTTTTATTGTTTCACTTTAAGCATTATTAAAATCACTGCTCCCGAAAAAATGTCCGTTTTTAAAACTTCTTTTTGCATTGATACATGTCCCCTGGGGCAGGACCCCGGTCCCCAAACACTTTTTAGGACAATAACTTGCATATAAGCCTTTATAATTAGCACTTTAGATTTCTCCCATAGATTTTTCGAATTTGCCGCGAACACCCCAATTTGTTCGCTGTTCGGCGAACGGGCGAACAAGCAATGTTCGAGTCGAACATGAGTTCGACTCGAACTCGAAGCTCATCCCTAATCATCACTGATGTACTATGAGCCATCTCTGATGTACTATGGATCATCACTGATGTACTATGGATAATCACTGATGTACTATGAGCCATCACTGATGTACTATGGATCATCACTGATGTACTGTGGATCATCACTGATGTACCGTGGATCATCACTGATGTACCGTGGATCATCACTGATGTACTGAGGATCATCACAGATGTACTGTGGATCATCACTGATGTACTATGGGCCATCACGGGTGTACTATGGATCATCACGGGTGTACTATGGATCATCACTGATGTACTATGGACCATCCCTGATGTACTATGGACCATCCCTGATGTACTATGGACCATCCCTGATGTACTATGGACCATCCCTGATGTACTGAGGATCATCACTGGTGTACTTTGGATCATCAATGATGTACTATGAGCCATCGCTGATATACTGTGGATCAACACTGATGTACTATGGATCATCACTGATGTACTATGGATCATCACTGGTGTACTATGGATCATCACTGGTGTACTATGGATCATCACTGATGTACTGTGGACAATCCCTGATGTACTGTGGATCATCACTGATGTACTGAGGATCATCACTGATGTACTGTGGATCATCACTGATGTACTATAGATCATCACTAATGTACTGTGGATCATCACTGATGTACTGTGGATCATCTCTGATGTACTGAGGATCATCACTGATGTACTATGGACCATCCCTGATGTACTATGGACCATCCCTGATGTACTATGGGCCATCACTGATGTACTGTGGATCATCACTGATGTACTGTGGATCATCACTGATGTACTATGGACCATCACTGGTGTATTATGGATCATCACTGGTGTACTATGGATCATCACTGGTGTACTATGGATCATCACTGGTGTACTATGGACCATCCCTGATGTACTATGGATCATCACTGATGTACTGTGGATCATCACTGATGTACTATTGTTCATCACTGATGTACTATGGGCCATCACTGGTGTACTATGGATCATCACTGGTGTACTATGGATCATCACTGATGTACTATGGACCATCCCTGATATACTATGGACCATCCCTGATATACTATGGACCATCCCTGATGTACTGTGGATCATCACTGATGTACTGTGGATCATCACTGATGTACTGTGGATCATCACTGATGTACTATGGGCCATCACTGATGTACTGTGGATCATCACTGGTGTACTATAGATCATCACTGATGTACTATGGGCCATCCCTGATGTACTTAGGATCATCACTGATGTACTATGGACCATCCCTATTGTGGTATAGACCATCCCTGATGTACTGTGGATTATCACTGATGTACCGTTGATCATCACTGATGTACTGAGGATCATCACTGATGTACTGTGGATGATCACTGATTTACTGTGGATCATTACTGATGTACTGTGGATCATCACTGATGTACTGAGGATCATCACTGATGTACTATGGATCATCACTGATGTACTGTGGATCATCACTGATCTACTGTGGATCATCACTGATGTACCGTGGATCATCACTGATGTACTGAGGATCATCACTAATGTACTATAGATCATCACTGATGTACTATGGGCCATCACTGGTGTACTATGGATCATCACTGATGTACTATGGATCATCACTGATGTACTATGAGCCATCGCTGATGTACTATGGGCCATCACTGATGTACTGTGGATCATCACTGGTGTACTATGGATCATCACTGATGTACTATGGATCATCACTGATGTACTATGGATCATCACTGATGTACTGTGGATCATCACTGGTGTACTATAGATTATCACTGATGTACTATGGATCATCACTGATGTACTGTGGATCATCACTGATGTACTGTGGACCACCCCTGATGTACTATGGACCATCCCTGATGTACTGTGGATTATCACTGATGTACCGTGGATCATCATTGATGTACTGAGGATCATCACTAATGTACTGTGGATCATCACTGATGTACTGAGGATCATCACTGATGTACTATGGATCATCACTGATGTACTATGGATCATCACTGATGTACTATGGATCATCACTGGTGTACTATGGATCATCACTGGTGTACTATGGATCATCACTGATGTACTGTGGATCATCACTGATGTACTATAGATCATCACTGATGTACTATGGATCATCACTGATGTACTATGAGCAATCTCTGATGTACTATGGATCATCACTGATGTAGTATGGATCATCACTGATGTACTATGGATCATCACTGATGTACTATGAGCCATCACTGATGTACTATGGATCATCACTGATGTACGATGGATCATCACTGATGTACTATGAGCCATCTCTGATGTACTATGAGCCATCTCTGATGTACTATGGATCATCACTGATGTACTATGGATCAACACTGATGTACTATGGATCATCACTGATGTACTATGGATCATCACTGATGTACTATGAGCCATCACTGATGTACTATGGATCATCACTGATGTACTGTGGATCATCGCTGATGTACCGTGGATCATCACTGATGTACCGTGGATCATCACTGATGTACTGAGGATCATCACTGATGTACTATAGATCATCACTGATGTACTATGGGCCATCACTGGTGTACTATGGATCATCACTGATGTACTATGAGCCATCGCTGATGTACTGTGGATCATCACTGGTGTACTATGGATCATCACTGATGTACTATGGATCATCACTGATGTACTATGGATCATCACTGGTGTACTATGGATTGAGCCATCGCTGATGTACTGTGGATCATCACTGGTGTACTATGGATCATCACTGATGTACTATGGATAATCACTGATGTACTATGGATCATCACTGGTGTACTATGGATCATCGCTGGTGTACTATGGATCATCACTGATGTACTGTGGACAATCCCTGATGTACTGTGGATCATCACTGATGTACTGAGGATCATCACTGATGTACTGTGGATCATCACTGATGTACTATAGATCATCACTGATGTACTGTGGATCATCACTGATGTACTGAGGATCATCACTGGTGTACTGTGGATCATCACTGATGTACTGTGGATCATCACTGATGTACTATGGACCATCCCTGATGTACTATGGACCATCCCTGATGTACTATGAATCATCACTGATGTACTATGGGCCATCACTGATGTACTATGGATCATCACTGATGTACTATGGGCCATCACTGATGTACTATGGATCATCACTGATATACTGTGGACTATTCCTGATGTACTGTGGATAATCACTGATGTACTATGGATCATCGCCGATGTACTATGGATCATCACTGATGTACTATGGATCATCACTGATGTTCTGTAGATCATCACTGATGTACTATGGGCCATCACTGATGTACTATGGGCCATCACTGGTGTACTATGGATCATCACTGATGTACTGTGGACCATCACTGGTGTACTATGGATCATCACTGATGTATTATGGATCATCACTGATGTACTTTGAGCCATCACTGATGTACTATGGATCATCACTGATGTACTATGGATCATCACTGATATACTGTGGACTATCCCTGATGTACTGTGGATCATCACTGATGTACTATGGATCATCGTCGATGTACTATGGATCATCACTGATGTACTATGGATCATCACTGATGTACTATGGATCATCACTGATGTACTATAGATCATCACTGATGTACTATGGGCCATCACTGGTGTACTATGGATCATCACTGATGTACTGTGGACCATCACTGGTGTACTATGGATAATCACTGATGTATTATGGATCATCACTGATGTACTTTGAGCCATCACTGATGTACTATGGATCATCACTGATGTACTGTGGACCATCCCTGATGTACTGTGGATCATCACTGATGTACTGTGGATCATCACTGATGTACCGTGGATCATCACTGATGTACTGAGGATCATCACCGATGTACTGAGGATCATCACTGATGTACTATGGGCCATCACAGGTGTACTATGGATCATCACTGGTGTACTATGGATCATCACTGATGTACTATGGACCATCCCTGATGTACTGAGGATCATCACTGATGTACTATGGACCATCCCTGATGTACTATAGACCATCCCTGATGTACTGTGGATTATCACTGATGTACCGTGGATCATCACTGATGTACTGAGGATCATCACTGATGTACTGTGGATCATCACTGATTTACTGTGGATCATTATTGATGTACTGTGGATCATCACTGATGTACTGAGGATCATCACTGTTGTACTATGGATCATCACTGATGTACTGTGGATCATCACTGATGTACCGTGAATCATCACTGATGTACTGAGGATCATCACTAATGTACTATAGATCATCACAGATGTACTATGGGCCATCACTGGTGTACTATGGATCATCACTGATGTACTATGAGCCATCGCTGATGTACTATGGGCCATCACTGATGTACTATGGATCATCACTGATGTACTATGGATCATCACTGATGTACTGTGGATCAACACTGGTGTACTATAGATCATCACTGATGTACTATGGATCATCACTGATGTACTGTGGATCATCACTGATGTACTGTGGATCATCACTGATGTACTATGGACCATCCCTGATGTATTGTGGATTATCACTGATGTACCGTGGATCATCACTGATGTACTGAGGATCATCACTGATGTACTGTGGATCATCCCTGATGTACTGTGGATCATCACTGATGTACTGAGGATCATCACTGATGTACTGTGGATCATCACTGATGTACTGAGGATCATCACTGATGTACTGTGGATCATCACTGATGTACTATAGATCATCACTAATGTACTGTGGATCATCACTGATGTACTGTGGATCATCACTGATGTACTGAGGATCATCACTGATGTACTGTGGATCATCACTGATGTACTGTGGATCATCACTGATGTACTATGGACCATCCCTGATGTACTATGGACCATCCCTGATGTACTATGGATCATCACTGATGTACTATGGGCCATCACTGATGTACTATGGATCATCACTGATGTACTATGGATCATCACTGATGTACTATGGATCATCACTGATATACTGTGGACTATCCCTGATGTACTGTGGATCATCACTGATGTACTATGGATCATCGCCGATGTACTATGGATCATCACTGATGTACTATGGATCATCACTGATGTACTATGGATCATCACTGATGTTCTGTAGATCATCACTGATGTACTATGGGCCATCACTGATGTACTATGGGCCATCACTGGTGTACTATGGATCATCACTGATGTACTGTGGACCATCACTGGTGTACTATGGATCATCACTGATGTATTATGGATCATCACTGATGTACTTTGAGCCATCACTGATGTACTATGGATCATCACTGATGTACTATGGATCATCACTGATATACTGTGGACTATCCCTGATGTACTGTGGATCATCACTGATGTACTATGGATCATCGTCGATGTACTATGGATCATCACTGATGTACTATGGATCATCACTGATGTACTATAGATCATCACTGATGTACTATGGGCCATCACTGGTGTACTATGGATCATCACTGATGTACTGTGGACCATCACTGGTGTACTATGGATCATCACTGATGTATTATGGATCATCACTGATGTACTTTGAGCCATCACTGATGTACTATGGATCATCACTGATGTACAGTGGACCATCCCTGATGTACTGTGGATCATCACTGATGTACTGTGGATCATCACTGATGTACCGTGGATCATCACTGATGTACTGAGGATCATCACCGATGTACTGAGGATCATCACTGATGTACTATGGGCCATCACATGTGTACTATGGATCATCACTGGTGTACTATGGATCATCACTGATGTACTATGGACCATCCCTGATGTACTGTGGATCATCACTGATGTACTGTGGATCATCACTGATGTACTGTGGATCATCACTGGTGTACTATAGATCATCACTGATGTACTATGGGCCATCCCTGATGTACTGAGGATCATCACTGATGTACTATGGACCATCCCTGATGTACTATAGACCATCCCTGATGTACTGTGGATTATCACTGATGTACCGTGGATCATCACTGATGTACTGAGGATCATCACTGATGTACTGTGGATCATCACTGATTTACTGTGGATCATTACTGATGTACTGTGGATCATCACTGATGTACTGAGGATCATCACTGTTGTACTATGGATCATCACTGATGTACTGTGGATCATCACTGATGTACCGTGAATCATCACTGATGTACTGAGGATCATCACTAATGTACAATAGATCATCACTGATGTACTATGGGCCATCACTGGTGTACTATGGATCATCACTGATGTACTATGGATCATCACTGATGTACTATGAGCCATCGCTGATGTACTATGGGCCATCACTGATGTACTATGGATCATCACTGATGTACTATGGATCATCACTGATGTACTGTGGATCATCACTGGTGTACTATAGATCATCACTGATGTACTATGGATCATCACTGATGTACTGTGGATCATCACTGATGTACTATTGTTCATCACTGATGTACTATGGGCCATCACTGGTGTACTATGGATCATCACTGGTGTACTATGGATCATCACTGATGTACTATGGACCATCCCTGATATACTATGGACCATCCCTGATATACTATGGACCATCCCTGATGTACTGTGGATCATCACTGATGTACTGTGGATCATCACTGATGTACTGTGGATCATCACTGATGTACTATGGGCCATCACTGATGTACTGTGGATCATCACTGGTGTACTATAGATCATCACTGATGTACTATGGGCCATCCCTGATGTACTTAGGATCATCACTGATGTACTATGGACCATCCCTATTGTGGTATAGACCATCCATGATGTACTGTGGATTATCACTGATGTACCGTGGATCATCACTGATGTACTGAGGATCATCACTGATGTACTGTGGATCATCACTGATTTACTGTGGATCATTACTGATGTACTGTGGATCATCACTGATGTACTGAGGATCATCACTGATGTACTATGGATCATCACTGATGTACTGTGGATCATCACTGATCTACTGTGGATCATCACTGATGTACCGTTGATCATCACTGATGTACTGAGGATCATCACTAATGTACTATAGATCATCACTGATGTACTATGGGCCATCACTGGTGTACTATGGATCATCACTGATGTACTATGGATCATCACTGATGTACTATGAGCCATCGCTGATGTACTATGGGCCATCACTGATGTACTGTGGATCATCACTGGTGTACTATGGATCATCACTGATGTACTATGGATCATCACTGATGTACTATGGATCATCACTGATGTACTGTGGATCATCACTGGTGTACTATAGATTATCACTGATGTACTATGGATCATCACTGATGTACTGTGGATCATCACTGATGTACTGTGGACCACCCCTGATGTACTATGGACCATCCCTGATGTACTGTGGATCATCACTGATGTACTGTGGATCATCACTGATGTACCGTGGATCATCACTGATGTACTGAGGATCATCACCGATGTACTGAGGATCATCACTGATGTACTATGGGCCATCACATGTGTACTATGGATCATCACTGGTGTACTATGGATCATCACTGATGTACTATGGACCATCCCTGATGTACTGTGGATCATCACTGATGTACTGTGGATCATCACTGATGTACTGTGGATCATCACTGATGTACTATGGACCATCCCTGATGTACTATAGACCATCCCTGATGTACTGTGGATTATCACTGATGTACCGTGGATCATCACTGATGTACTGAGGATCATCACTGATGTACTGTGGATCATCACTGATTTACTGTGGATCATTACTGATGTACTGTGGATCATCACTGATGTACTGAGGATCATCACTGTTGTACTATGGATCATCACTGATGTACTGTGGATCATCACTGATGTACCGTGAATCATCACTGATGTACTGAGGATCATCACTAATGTACTATAGATCATCACTGATGTACTATGGGCCATCACTGGTGTACTATGGATCATCACTGATGTACTATGGATCATCACTGATGTACTATGAGCCATCGCTGATGTACTATGGGCCATCACTGATGTACTATGGATCATCACTGATGTACTATGGATCATCACTGATGTACTGTGGATCATCACTGGTGTACTATAGATCATCACTGATGTACTATGGATCATCACTGATGTACTGTGGATCATCACTGATGTACTATTGTTCATCACTGATGTACTATGGGCCATCACTGGTGTACTATGGATCATCACTGGTGTACTATGGATCATCACTGATGTACTATGGACCATCCCTGATATACTATGGACCATCCCTGATATACTATGGACCATCCCTGATGTACTGTGGATCATCACTGATGTACTGTGGATCATCACTGATGTACTGTGGATCATCACTGATGTACTATGGGCCATCACTGATGTACTGTGGATCATCACTGGTGTACTATAGATCATCACTGATGTACTATGGGCCATCCCTGATGTACTTAGGATCATCACTGATGTACTATGGACCATCCCTATTGTGGTATAGACCATCCATGATGTACTGTGGATTATCACTGATGTACCGTGGATCATCCCTGATGTACTGTGGATCATCACTGATGTACTGTGGATCATCACTGATGTACTGTGGATCATCACTGATGTACTATGGACCATCCCTGATGTACTATAGACCATCCCTGATGTACTGTGGATTATCACTGATGTACCGTGGATCATCACTGATGTACTGAGGATCATCACTGATGTACTGTGGATCATCACTGATTTACTGTGGATCATTACTGATGTACTGTGGATCATCACTGATGTACTGAGGATCATCACTGTTGTACTATGGATCATCACTGATGTACTGTGGATCATCACTGATGTACCGTGAATCATCACTGATGTACTGAGGATCATCACTAATGTACTATAGATCATCACTGATGTACTATGGGCCATCACTGGTGTACTATGGATCATCACTGATGTACTATGGATCATCACTGATGTACTATGAGCCATCGCTGATGTACTATGGGCCATCACTGATGTACTATGGATCATCACTGATGTACTATGGATCATCACTGATGTACTGTGGATCATCACTGGTGTACTATAGATCATCACTGATGTACTATGGATCATCACTGATGTACTGTGGATCATCACTGATGTACTATTGTTCATCACTGATGTACTATGGGCCATCACTGGTGTACTATGGATCATCACTGGTGTACTATGGATCATCACTGATGTACTATGGACCATCCCTGATATACTATGGACCATCCCTGATATACTATGGACCATCCCTGATGTACTGTGGATCATCACTGATGTACTGTGGATCATCACTGATGTACTGTGGATCATCACTGATGTACTATGGGCCATCACTGATGTACTGTGGATCATCACTGGTGTACTATAGATCATCACTGATGTACTATGGGCCATCCCTGATGTACTTAGGATCATCACTGATGTACTATGGACCATCCCTATTGTGGTATAGACCATCCATGATGTACTGTGGATTATCACTGATGTACCGTGGATCATCACTGATGTACTGAGGATCATCACTGATGTACTGTGGATCATCACTGATTTACTGTGGATCATTACTGATGTACTGTGGATCATCACTGATGTACTGAGGATCATCACTGATGTACTATGGATCATCACTGATGTACTGTGGATCATCACTGATCTACTGTGGATCATCACTGATGTACCGTGGATCATCACTGATGTACTGAGGATCATCACTAATGTACTATAGATCATCACTGATGTACTATGGGCCATCACTGGTGTACTATGGATCATCACTGATGTACTATGGATCATCACTGATGTACTATGAGCCATCGCTGATGTACTATGGGCCATCACTGATGTACTGTGGATCATCACTGGTGTACTATGGATCATCACTGATGTACTATGGATCATCACTGATGTACTATGGATCATCACTGATGTACTGTGGATCATCACTGGTGTACTATAGATTATCACTGATGTACTATGGATCATCACTGATGTACTGTGGATCATCACTGATGTACTGTGGACCACCCCTGATGTACTATGGACCATCCCTGATGTACTGTGGATTATCACTGATGTACCGTGGATCATCATTGATGTACTGAGGATCATCACTGATGTACTGTGGATCATCACTGATGTACTGAGGATCATCACTGATGTACTATGGATCATCACTGATGTACTATGGATCATCACTGATGTACTATGGATCATCACTGGTGTACTATGGATCATCACTGGTGTACTATGGATCATCACTGATGTACTGTGGATCATCACTGATGTACTATAGATCATCACTGATGTACTATGGATCATCACTGATGTACTATGAGCAATCTCTGATGTACTATGGATCATCACTGATGTACTATGGATCATCACTGATGTACTATGGATCATCACTGATGTACTATGAGCCATCACTGATGTACTATGGATCATCACTGATGTACTATGGATCATCACTGATGTACTATGAGCCATCTCTGATGTACTATGAGCCATCTCTGATGTACTATGGATCATCACTGATGTACTATGGATCAACACTGATGTACTATGGATCATCACTGATGTACTATGGATCATCACTGATGTACTATGAGCCATCACTGATGTACTATGGATCATCACTGATGTACTGTGGATCATCACTGATGTACCGTGGATCATCACTGATGTACCGTGGATCATCACTGATGTACTGAGGATCATCACTGATGTACTATAGATCATCACTGATGTACTATGGGCCATCACTGGTGTACTATGGATCATCACTGATGTACTATGAGCCATCGCTGATGTACTGTGGATCATCACTGGTGTACTATGGATCATCACTGATGTACTATGGATCATCACTGGTGTACTATGGATTGAGCCATCGCTGATGTACTGTGGATCATCACTGGTGTACTATGGATCATCACTGATGTACTATGGATAATCACTGATGTACTATGGATCATCACTGGTGTACTATGGATCATCGCTGGTGTACTATGGATCATTAGTGATGAGCCGAACACCCCCGGGTTCGGTTCGCACCAGAACCCGCGAACGGACCGAAAGTTCGAACGAACATTAGAACCCTATTAAATACAATGGATGCGAACGTTCGAATTCTAAAGTGCTAATTATAACAACTATTATGCATGTTATTGTCATAAATAGGGTTTGGGAACCCGGGTTCTGCACCAGGGGACATGTATCAATGCAAAAAGAAGTTTTAAAAACGGTCGTTTTTCGGGAGCAGTCATTTTAATGATGCATAAAGTGAAAAAAAAAAAGTCAAATATTCCTTTAAATATCGTACCTGGGGGGTGTCTAAAGTATGCCTGTGAAGTGCCACGTGTTTCCCGTGTTTAGAACTGTCCCTGCACAAAATGACACTTCTAAAAGAAAAAAAGCCATTTAAAACTGCTTGCGGCTTTAATGTAATGTCTGGTCCCGGTAATATGGATGAAATTCTTTAAGAAAAATGGCATAGCTACCCCATGACCCCCCCCCTACCCCAGCCCATTACCAGCCCCTTTGGGTCTTGTATGGATATTAAGGGGAACCCCGCACATAAAATAAAAAAGGCCCTATATACTCTGAACAGCCGTATACAGGCGGTGCATACAAGACAGGGACTGTAGGTTTGTTCTTATGTAGAATCTGTTTGTAATTTTGAACAGGTACATTGTTGAAGTGTAGCTCCAGCCCAAAAATCTATTTTTAAACTTTTTGGGAAACATAGGTAAGGGTTATCACCCCTGTAACATTTGTTTTGCTGTCTGTGCCCCTGTTCAGAACATTTCACCTCACTTTCCGTCCCAATGACAACTGTTTTTGAAATGTGGTGTTTTTCTTGAAACAAGGATTGCTGATAAAGCATCAGTACAGATGAGACCCCTTTCTCCCATATTTATTCTTACAGGAGAGAATTTTCCTTTCTAGGGATAGATTTCCTCTCACTTCCTGTTGTCTTCTTTCGTTTGCAAGTAGGAGTCGTTTGTAAGTTGGATGTTTGAAAGTAGGGACCTGCCGTATATACTCTGCAGAAATAGGCCCCTTAGTTGTTGGTGTTGGCACAACACTGTAAGCACTCAGTTACTCTTGGTTGGTGCTGGAACGCCCTGCTGTCAACTATTATATCAGGAATTTTAATTACATATAATTGTTGAACAGTGGTAGTAAAAATTGGGGCTTTGATGGTGGTGCTGGTGCCACAACACTGTAAGCCCTGACAGTTACTCTTGGTGGGTGCAGCAATGGGCCCTGCTGTGAATTATTAGATCAAGAATTGTAATTACATGCCCCTTTTGACAGGGGCTGAAAAATTGGGCCTTTCGTGGTGGTGGTGGTGGTGGCGTTGCCACAAGACTGTAAGCCCTCAGAGTTACTCTTGGTGGGTGCAGCAATGGACCCTGCTGTGAATTATTAGATCAAGAATTGTAATTGCATGCCCCTGTTGAACAGGGGCTGAAAAATTGGGCCTTAGGCACTGGTGGCACAACACTACAACCCCTCACAGATACTGTACTTGGAGCACAGCAATGAGCCCTGTTGCAAAGTATTGCTTCAAAAATTGTAATGACACGCCCCTGTAAAACAGGGGCTGAAAAATTGGGCCTTAGCCACTGGTGGCGGCACCCATAAACAAAAATGATCTTCCAAGCTATCATCATCAATCGTATCATTGAGGACTCGGAGGAGGAGGATAGCCAGTCAACATAACAGCACAGGCACTCAGCATCAGCATCAGTCTTGAAGGGATGTGACATGTTAAAATCAATTAGTCTGTTATATCAGCATCAGGTGTGTGGTAGCTGGTGGTGATCCAAGACTGGTTCATCTTGATGAAAGTCAGTCGATCAACCGAGTCGGTGGACAGGCGCACCCTGTGATCCGTGACAAATCCTCCAGCAGCACTGAATGTGCGTTCCGAAAGAACGCTGGATGCAGGACAGGCCAGTAGCTCAATTGCATACTGTGCAAGCTCTGGCCAGTGATCCATCCTCAAGACCCAGTAAGCCAGAGGATTTTCGGTGGGGAAGGTGTCCAAGTCTGACCTTGCCCCTAGATATTCCTGCACCATGTTTATCAGACGCTGGCGATGGTTGCTGGAACCGATCATACTTTGGGGCTGCGGACTAAAGAATTGTCTGAACGCATCGGTCAGACGGCCACCTTCCCCACCGCTCCTTCTTTGACTGGCCGAAGCCTCAGCAACTCGTTGTCCAGGACCAGGAGTTTGTAACCTCCCAGTCTCTGGGAACGCGTTGCACAGACCTTTCTGCAAGGCCTCCCGGAGTTGTCTCATCCTCTGCTCCCTCTGCGACGGTAACATAAGGTCCGCAACCTTACCCTTGTACCGTGGATCAAGGAGAGTGGCCAGCCAGTAATGGTCCCTCTCCTTGATCCGAAGAATACGAGGATCCTTCCGCAGACTTTGCAGGATCAGGGAGGCCATGCAGCGTAGGTTTGCTGAGGCATTCGCTCCGGAGTCCTCTGGGTCACTAAGGACGACATGATCCGCAGCCACCTCCTCCCAGCCACGTACAAGTCCACTGGTTTCTTGGGACTGTAAATCATCCCTAAAAGACTGCTGCTGATGATGCTGAGTGCCAGCCTCCACCTCCATGCTGACACAATCCTCCTCCTCCTCCTCCTCCTCCTCCTCCTCCTCTTCCTGTGCGATGGGTGGGACAGAAGGAACACTGTCTGGGTAAAGGGGGCCTTGAGAGGCAAGGAAGTCCTCCTCTTCCTGCCTCTGTTCTGCCTCAAGTGCCCTGTCCATTATTCCACGCAGCGTGTGCTCCAACAGGTGGACAAGAGGTACAGTGTCACTGATGCATGCACTGTCACTGCTCACCATCCTCCTGGCCTCCTCAAATGGTGCCAGGACAGTGCATGCATCCCTGATCATGCCCCACTGGCGTGGAGAAAAAAAACCAAGCTCCCCTGACCCTGTCCTGGTGCCGTAGTCGCACAGGTACTCATTGATGGCCCTCTGCTGCGTGTGCAGCCGCTGCAGCATGGCCAACGTTGAGTTCCACCTGGTGGGCATGTCACATATAAGGCGGTTCTTGGGCAGGTTCAACTCCTTTTGCAGCTCAGCCAGGCGAGCACTGGCATTATAAGATCTGCGGAAATGCACACAGACTTTCCTGGCCTGCCTCAGGACATCCTGTAAGCCCGGGTACCTGCCCAAGAACCGCTGCACCACCAGGTTAAGGACGTGAGCCACACAGGGCACATGGGTCAGTTGTCCCTGTCGGAGGGCGGAGAGGAGGTTGGTGCCATTGTCGCAAACCACCATTCCTGGCTTAAGCTGGCGTGGCGTCAACCACCTCTCGGCCTGGCCCTGCAGAGCAGACAGGACCTCTGCCCCAGTGTGGCTTCTGTCCCCCAAACACACCAGCGCAAGCACGGCATGGCATCTTTTTGCCTGCGTACTTGCGTAGCCCCGTGAACGGCTACGGAGCACCGCTGGTTCATAGGACAAACCACAGGAAGAGGCCATGGAGGAAGAAGAAGAGGAGGGGGTGGAGGAGAGAGGTGTGTCACAACCAGTAGTAGCATTTTGGAGGCGTGGCGGTGGGACAACCTCCAACACTACTGCACCTTGTCCTGCATCCTTCCCAGCTGCCAAAAGAGTGACCCAATGGGCCGTGAAAGAAAGGTAACGTCCCTGTCCATGCCTGCTGGACCATGAGTCAGCGGTAATATGCACCTTACCGCTGACCGCCCTGTCCAGCGAGGCCAAGACATTGCCTTCCACATGCCGGTAGAGAGCCGGAATAGCCTTCCGTGAGAAAAAGTGGCGTTTGGGAACCTGCCACTGAGGAACCGCACATTGCACAAACTCACGGAAGGGGGCCGAGTCTACCAACTGAAAAGGCAGCAGTTGAAGCGCTAGCAATTTAGCCAAGCTAGCATTCAACCGCTGGGCATGTGGATGGCTGGGAGTGAACTTCTTTCGACGGTCCAGCAGCTGGGGCAGGGAAATTTGCCTGCTAGAATCGGACGTCGGTGTACTGCTAGCAGAGTGGCCGCAAGTACTTGGCTGTGACACACCTAATTCTACACCTTCATTCCTCTCAGTGCATGTTTCAGAGAGGACTGAAGTTATAGTGGGGTTGGAGATCCCAGCTGATGCGGTGCAAGGAGAGGTCCGCTTTGTTCTTTGGTGTGGGTCTTTCAGGTAGGCTTGCCAACGAGCTGCATGGCAGGTCAACATATGTCTGGTCAGGCATGTGGTACCCAAGCGGCTGATGTTTTGGCCACGCGATATACGCTTGAGACATATGTTGCAAACAGCAGCTGTGCGATCTGATGCACTAGCCTCAAAAAAGGCCCACACCAAAGAACTTTTTGAATGACGGGCAGAGGCAGCGCCCTGCACAGGCGGAGCTCTGCGGTGTGATTCCGTCGGTGTACTGCCCTTACGCTGGCCACCAAAGGGCATCCTGCCTCGTTGGAGATGTGCCTCCTCCTCATCCTCCTCCTCCTCCTCTCTCCTATTAGGCACCCACGTGGAGTCAGTGACCTCATCATCACCTCCCTCCTCATCACTGGAGCCAATCTGGCAGTATGCTGCAGCTGCTGGAACATGACTGCCAGATTGGTGTCCTTCTTGAGCATCCCCTCTGTCTGCTCTCACGCTACTGCCTTCCTCTAGCTGGGTTTCATCATCAGACCCTTCGAAACGCTGGGCATCCTCCTGGAGCATGTACCCAACACTGTGCTGAAACAGTTCGGGGGACTCCTCAGGAGGAGGACATGGTGGGTCTAGGGAAGGAGTGACTGATGATGAGTCTGACATTGATACCAGGGAAGAGGACGCTTTGGCAGCTGCTTTTCCAGTACCCTGAGCCTGGGTGAGAGAGGATGAGGAGGAGGAGGAGGGCTTGGTCATCCACTCTACCAAGTCTTCGGCATGATGTGGCTCAACATGTCCAGCTGCCGAAAAGAAGGACAAGCGTGTCCCATGGCCATGTGCTGATGACAATGCAACGCGTCCACGACCAGCACTGTTGCCCCCAGACACAGAGCCTGCTTGCCCTCTTTTATTGCCTCCTGACTGTCTGCCTCTCCTTGTTTGCCTTCCAGACATTCTAATAGATGGCCTGCAGGGAGATGGGAAAAAAGCAATAAGGGCTACCTTCAGGTGTCCTTCTCTGTCCCTTGAAACAAGGACTTTGACAGTGAAAGAAACTGACACACTCTCCCTACCTACAGTTTTCTGTCCCTAGAAAAAATGTTTTTTTTAAGCACAATTTAGCACAAGGAGAATTCACTCACTGTCCTTCCAGGTCCCTGGAAACAAGGACTTTGACAGTGAAAGAAACTGACACACTCTCCCTACCTACAGTTTTCTGTCCCTAGAAAAAATGTTTTTTTTAAGCACAATTTAGCACAAGGACAATTCACTCACTGTCCTTCCAGGTCCCTGGAAACAAGGACTTTGACAGTGAAAGAAACTGACACACTCTCCCTACCTACAGTTTTCTGTCCCTAGAAAAAATGTTTTTTTTAAGCACAATTTAGCACAAGGAGAATTCACTCACTGTCCTTCCAGGTCCCTGGAAACAAGGACTTTGACAGTGAAAGAAACTGACACACTCTCCCTACCTACAGTTTTCTGTCCCTAGAAAAAATGTTTTTTTTAAGCACAATTTAGCACAAGGAGAATTCACTCACTGTCCTTCCAGGTCCCTGGAAACAAGGACTTTGACAGTGAAAGAAACTGACACACTCTCCCTACCTACAGTTTTCTGTCCCTAGAAAAAATGTTTTTTTTAAGCACAATTTAGCACAAGGAGAATTCACTCACTGTCCTTCCAGGTCCCTGGAAACAAGGACTTTGACAGTGAAAGAAACTGACACACTCTCCCTACCTACAGTTTTCTGTCCCTAGAAAAAATGTTTTTTTTAAGCACAATTTAGCACAAGGAGAATTCACTCACTGTCCTTCCAGGTCCCTGGAAACAAGGACTTTGACAGTGAAAGAAACTGACACACTCTCCCTACCTACAGTTTTCTGTCCCTAGAAAAAATGTTTTTTTTAAGCACAATTTAGCACAAGGAGAATTCACTCACTGTCCTTCCAGGTCCCTGGAAACAAGGACTTTGACAGTGAAAGAAACTGACACACTCTCCCTACCTACAGTTTTCTGTCCCTAGAAAAAATGTTTTTTTTAAGCACAATTTAGCACAAGGAGAATTCACTCACTGTCCTTCCAGGTCCCTGGAAACAAGGACTTTGACAGTGAAAGAAACTGACACACTCTCCCTACCTACAGTTTTCTGTCCCTAGAAAAAATGTTTTTTTTAAGCACAATTTAGCACAAGGAGAATTCACTCACTGTCCTTCCAGGTCCCTGGAAACAAGGACTTTGACAGTGAAAGAAACTGACACACTCTCCCTACCTACAGTTTTCTGTCCCTAGAAAAAATGTTTTTTTTAAGCACAATTTAGCACAAGGAGAATTCACTCACTGTCCTTCCAGGTCCCTGGAAACAAGGACTTTGACAGTGAAAGAAACTGACACACTCTCCCTACCTACAGTTTTCTGTCCCTAGAAAAAATGTTTTTTTTAAGCACAATTTAGCACAAGGAGAATTCACTCACTGTCCTTCCAGGTCCCTGGAAACAAGGACTTTGACAGTGAAAGAAACTGACACACTCTCCCTACCTACAGTTTTCTGTCCCTAGAAAAAATGTTTTTTTAAGCACAATTTAGCACAAGGAGAATTCAATCACTGTCTTTCCAGGTCCCTGGAAACAAGGACTTTGACAGTGAAACTGACACACTCTCCCTACCTACAGTTTTCTGTCCCTAGAAAAAATGTTTTTTTTAAGCACAATTTAGCACAAGGAGAATTCACTCACTGTCCTTCCAGGTCCCTGGAAACAAGGACTTTGACAGTGAAAGAAACTGACACACTCTCCCTACCTACAGTTTTCTGTCCCTAGAAAAAATGTTTTTTTTAAGCACAATTTAGCACAAGGAGAATTCACTCACTGTCCTTCCAGGTCCCTGGAAACAAGGACTTTGACAGTGAAAGAAACTGACACACTCTCCCTACCTACAGTTTTCTGTCCCTAGAAAAAATGTTTTTTTTAAGCACAATTTAGCACAAGGAGAATTCACTCACTGTCCTTCCAGGTCCCTGGAAACAAGGACTTTGACAGTGAAAGAAACTGACACACTCTCCCTACCTACAGTTTTCTGTCCCTAGAAAAAATGTTTTTTTTAAGCACAATATAGCACAAGCACAAAACACACTGACACTCTCCCTACCTATCCTTCTCTTTCCCTAAACTAAAGGAATCCAGGTTAAGCAAGAAAGAAATAAAAGTCACTGTCCCTGCCTATGCTGCTCTATCCCTGCTCCGGACCACACTACACTAGGCCGCCGTGCTGGCGGCCTTTTATAGTGTGGGGCGTGTACTAAACACCCTCAGCAATAATTGGCCACAGGCATCCTGCCTGTGGCCAATCATTGCTCTCCTCGCTGCCGGCGCTGTGATTGGCCAAGCATGCGGGGTCACAGTGCATGCTTGGCCAATCACAGCGCCTGGATGACACTGCGATGGCGTAGTGCATTGTGGGCCGTTCGCGTCACTCGAATTTGGCGCGAACGGCCCAAATCGTTCGATCTTCGTCGAACGATCGAACAGCCGATGTTCGAGTCGAACGTATGTTCGACTCGAACACGAAGCTCATCCCTATGGATCATCACTGATGTACTGTGGACAATCCCTGATGTACTGTGGATCATCACTGATGTACTGAGGATCATCACTGATGTACTGTGGATCATCACTGATGTACTATAGATCATCACTAATGTACTGTGGATCATCACTGATGTACTGTGGATCATCACTGATGTACTGAGGATCATCACTGATGTACTGTGGATCATCACTGATGTACTGTGGATCATCACTGATGTACTATGGACCATCCCTGATGTACTATGGACCATCCCTGATGTACTATGAATCATCACTGATGTACTATGGGCCATCACTGATGTACTATGGATCATCACTGATGTACTATGGGCCATCACTGATGTACTATGGATCATCACTGATATACTGTGGACTATCCCTGATGTACTGTGGATCATCACTGATGTACTATGGATCATCGCCGATGTACTATGGATCATCACTGATGTACTATGGATCATCACTGATGTTCTGTAGATCATCACTGATGTACTATGGGCCATCACTGATGTACTATGGGCCATCACTGGTGTACTATGGATCATCACTGATGTACTGTGGACCATCACTGGTGTACTATGGATCATCACTGATGTATTATGGATCATCACTGATGTACTTTGAGCCATCACTGATGTACTATGGATCATCACTGATGTACTATGGATCATCACTAGGGATGAGCTTCGTGTTCGAGTCGAACATACGTTCGACTCGAACATCGGCTGTTCGATCGTTCGACGAAGATCGAACGATTTGGGCCGTTCGCGCCAAATTCGAGTGACGCGAACGGCCCACAATGCACTACGCCATCGCAGTGTCATCCAGGCGCTGTGATTGGCCAAGCATGCACTGTGACCCCGCATGCTTGGCCAATCACAGCGCCGGCAGCGAGGAGAGCAATGATTGGCCACAGGCAGGATGCCTGTGGCCAATTATTGCTGAGGGTGTTTAGTACACGCCCCACACTATAAAAGGCCGCCAGCACGGCGGCCTAGTGTAGTGTGTTCCGGAGCAGGGATAGAGCAGCATAGGCAGGGACAGTGACTGTTATTTCTTTCTTGCTTAACCTGGATTCCTTTAGTTTAGGGAAAGAGAAGGATAGGTAGGGAGAGTGTCAGTGTGTTTTGTGCTTGTGCTATAGTGTGCTTAAAAAAAACATTTATTCTAGGGACAGAAAACTGTAGGTAGGGACAGTGTCAGTTTCTTTCACTCTGCAAGTCCTTGTTTCCAGGGACCTGGAAGGACAGTGAGTGAATTGTCCTTGTGCTATATTGTGCTTAAAAAAACATTTATTCTAGGGACAGAAAACTGTAGGTAGGGAGAGTGTCAGTTTCTTTCACTCTGCAAGTCCTTGTTTCCAGGGACCTGTAAGGACAGTGAGTGAATTGTCCTTGTGCTATATTGTGATTAAAAAAAACATTTTTTCTAGGGACAGAAAACTGTAGGTAGGGAGAGTGTTTTTTTTCTTTCACTCTGCAAGTCCTTGTTTCCAGGGACCTGGAAGGACAGTGAGTGAATTGTCCTTGTGCTATATTGTGCTTAAAAAAAACATTTTTTCTAGGGACAGAAAACTGTAGGTAAGGAGAGTGTTTTTTTTCTTTCACTCTGCAAGTCCTTGTTTCCAGGGACCTGGAAGGACAGTGAGTGAATTGTCCTTGTGCTATATTGTGCTTAAAAAAAAACATTTTTTCTAGGGACAGAAAACTGTAGGTAGGGAGAGTGTTTTTCTTCTTTCACTCTGCAAGTCCTTGTTTCCAGGGACCTCTAAGGACAGTGAGTGAATTGTCCTTGTGCTATATTGTGCTTAAAAAAAACATTTATTCTAGGGACAGAAAACTGTAGGTAGGGAGAGTGTCAGTTTATTTCACTCTGCAAGTCCTTGTTTCCAGGGACCTGGAAGGACAGTGAGTGAATTGTCCTTGTGCTATATTGTGATTAAAAAAAACATTTTTTCTAGGGACAGAAAACTGTAGGTAGGGAGAGTGTTTTTTTTCTTTCACTCTGCAAGTCCTTGTTTCCAGGGACCTGTAAGGACAGTGAGTGAATTGTCCTTGTGCTATATTGTGATTAAAAAAAACATTTTTTCTAGGGACAGAAAACTGTAGGTAGGGAGAGTGTTTTTTTTCTTACACTCTGCAAGTCCTTGTTTCCAGGGACCTGGAAGGACAGTGAGTGAATTCTCCTTGTGCTATATTGTGCTTAAAAAAAACATTTATTCTAGGGACAGAAAACTGTAGGTAGGGAGAGTGTCAGTTTATTTCACTCTGCAAGTCCTTGTTTCCAGGGACCTGTAAGGACAGTGAGTGAATTGTCCTTGTGCTATATTGTGATTAAAAAAAACTTTTTTTCTAGGGACAGAAAACTGTAGGTAGGGAGAGTGTTTTTTTTCTTTCACTCTGCAAGTCCTTGTTTCCAGGGACCTGTAAGGACAGTGAGTGAGTTGTCCTTGTGCTATATTGTGATTAAAAAAAACATTTTTTCTAGGGACAGAAAACTGTAGGTAGGGAGAGTGTTTTTTTTCTTTCACTCTGCAAGTCCTTGTTTCCAGGGACCTGGAAGGACAGTGAGTGAATTCTCCTTGTGCTATATTGTGCTTAAAAAAAACATTTATTCTAGGGACAGAAAACTGTAGGTAGGGAGAGTGTCAGTTTATTTCACTCTGCAAGTCCTTGTTTCCAGGGACCTGTAAGGACAGTGAGTGAATTGTCCTTGTGCTATATTGTGATTAAAAAAAACATTTTTTCTAGGGACAGAAAACTGTAGGTAGGGAGAGTGTTTTTTTTCTTTCACTCTGCAAGTCCTTGTTTCCAGGGACCTGTAAGGACAGTGAGTGAATTGTCCTTGTGCTATATTGTGCTTAAAAAAAACATTTATTCTAGGGACAGAAAACTGTAGGTAGGGAGAGTGTCAGTTTATTTCACTCTGCAAGTCCTTGTTTCCAGGGACCTGTAAGGACAGTGAGTGAATTGTTCTTGTGCTATATTGTTATTAAAAAAAAACATTTTTTCTAGGGACAGAAAACTGTAGGTAGGGAGAGTGTTTTTTTTCTTTCACTCTGCAAGTCCTTGTTTCCAGGGACCTGTAAGGACAGTGAGTGAATTGTCCTTGTGCTATATTGTGATTAAAAAAAACATTTTTTCTAGGGACAGAAAACTGTAGGTAGGGAGAGTGTTTTTTTTCTTTCACTCTGCAAGTCCTTGTTTCCAGGGACCTGTAAGGACAGTGAGTGAATTGTCCTTGTGCTATATTGTGCTTAAAAAAAACATTTATTCTAGGGACAGAAAACTGTAGGTAGGGAGAGTGTTTTTTTTCTTTCACTCTGCAAGTCCTTGTTTCCAGGGACCTGTAAGGACAGTGAGTGAATTGTCCTTGTGCTATATTGTGCTTAAAAAAAACATTTATTCTAGGGACAGAAAACTGTAGGTAGGGAGAGTGTCAGTTTATTTCACTCTGCAAGTCCTTGTTTCCAGGGACCTGGAAGGACAGTGAGTGAATTGTCCTTGTGCTATATTGTGATTAAAAAAAACATTTTTTCTAGGGACAGAAAACTGTAGGTAGGGAGAGTGTTTTTTTTCTTTCACTCTGCAAGTCCTTGTTTCCAGGGACCTGTAAGGACAGTGAGTGAATTGTCCTTGTGCTATATTGTGATTAAAAAAAACATTTTTTCTAGGGACAGAAAACTGTAGGTAGGGAGAGTGTTTTTTTTCTTTCACTCTGCAAGTCCTTGTTTCCAGGGACCTGGAAGGACAGTGAGTGAATTGTCCTTGTGCTATATTGTGCTTAAAAAAAACATTTATTCTAGGGACAGAAAACTGTAGGTAGGGAGAGTGTCAGTTTATTTCACTCTGCAAGTCCTTGTTTCCAGGGACCTGTAAGGACAGTGAGTGAATTGTCCTTGTGCTATATTGTGATTAAAAAAAAACATTTTTTCTAGGGACAGAAAACTGAAGGTAGGGAGAGTGTTTTTTTTCTTTCACTCTGCAAGTCCTTGTTTCCAGGGACCTGTAAGGACAGTGAGTGAATTGTTCTTGTGCTATATTGTGATTAAAAAAAACATTTTTTCTAGGGACAGAAAACTGTAGGTAGGGAGAGTGTTTTTTTCTTTCACTCTGCAAGTCCTTGTTTCCAGGGACCTGGAAGGACAGTGAGTGAATTGTCCTTGTGCTATATTGTGCTTAAAAAAAACATTTTTTCTAGGGACAGAAAACTGTAGGTAGGGAGAGTGTTTTTTTTCTTTCACTCTGCAAGTCCTTGTTTCCAGGGACCTCTAAGGACAGTGAGTGAATTGTCCTTGTGCTATATTGTGCTTAAAAAAAACATTTATTCTAGGGACAGAAAACTGTAGGTAGGGAGAGTGTCAGTTTATTTCACTCTGCAAGTCCTTGTTTCCAGGGACCTGGAAGGACAGTGAGTGAATTGTCCTTGTGCTATATTGTGATTAAAAAAAACATTTTTTCTAGGGACAGAAAACTGTAGGTAGGGAGAGTGTTTTTTTTTCTTTCACTCTGCAAGTCCTTGTTTCCAGGGACCTGTAAGGACAGTGAGTGAATTGTCCTTGTGCTATATTGTGATTAAAAAAAACATTTTTTCTAGGGACAGAAAACTGTAGGTAGGGAGAGTGTTTTTTTTCTTTCACTCTGCAAGTCCTTGTTTCCAGGGACCTGTAAGGACAGTGAGTGAATTGTCCTTGTGCTATATTGTGCTTAAAAAAAACATTTATTCTAGGGACAGAAAACTGTAGGTAGGGAGAGTGTCAGTTTATTTCACTCTGCAAGTCCTTGTTTCCAGGGACCTGTAAGGACAGTGAGTGAATTGTCCTTGTGCTATATTGTGATTAAAAAAAAACATTTTTTCTAGGGACAGAAAACTGTAGGTAGGGAGAGTGTTTTTTTTCTTTCACTCTGCAAGTCCTTGTTTCCAGGGACCTGTAAGGACAGTGAGTGAATTGTCCTTGTGCTATATTGTGATTAAAAAAAACATTTTTTCTAGGGACAGAAAACTGTAGGTAGGGAGAGTGTTTTTTTTCTTTCACTCTGCAAGTCCTTGTTTCCAGGGACCTGTAAGGACAGTGAGTGAATTGTCCTTGTGCTATATTGTGCTTAAAAAAACTTTTATTCTAGGGACAGAAAACTGTAGGTAGGGAGAGTGTTTTTTTTCTTTCACTCTGCAAGTCCTTGTTTCCAGGGACCTGTAAGGACAGTGAGTGAATTGTCCTTGTGCTATATTGTGATTAAAAAAAACATTTTTTCTAGGGACAGAAAACTGTAGGTAGGGAGAGTGTTTTTTTTCTTTCACTCTGCAAGTCCTTGTTTCCAGGGACCTGTAAGGACAGTGAGTGAATTGTTCTTGTGCTATATTGTGATTAAAAAAAACATTTTTTCTAGGGACAGAAAACTGTAGGTAGGGAGAGTGTTTTTTTTCTTTCACTCTGCAAGTCCTTGTTTCCAGGGACCTGTAAGGACAGTGAGTGAATTGTCCTTGTGCTATATTGTGCTTAAAAAAAACATTTATTCTAGGGACAGAAAACTGTAGGTAGGGAGAGTGTTTTTTTTCTTTCACTCTGCAAGTCCTTGTTTCCAGGGACCTGTAAGGACAGTGAGTGAATTGTCCTTGTGCTATATTGTGCTTAAAAAAAATATTTTTTCTAGGGACAGAAAACTGTAGGTAGGGAGAGTGTCAGTTTCTTTCACTGTGAAAGTCCTTGTTTCAAGGGACAGAGAAGGACACCTGAAGGTAGCCCTTATTGCTTTTTTCCCATCTCCCTGCAGGCCATCTATTAGAATGTCTGGAAGGCAAACAAGGAGAGGCAGACAGTCAGGAGGCAATAAAAGAGGGCAAGCAGGCTCTGTGTCTGGGGGCAACAGTGCTGGTCGTGGACGCGGTGCATTGTCATCAGCACATGGCCATGGGACACGCTTGTCCTTCTTTTCGGCAGCTGGACATGTTGAGCCACATCATGCCGAAGACTTGGTAGAGTGGATGACCAAGCCCTCCTCCTCCTCCTCATCCTCTCTCACCCAGGCTCAGGGTACTGGAAAAGCAGCTGCCAAAGCGTCGTCTTCCCTGGTATCAATGTCAGACAAATCATCAGTCACTCCTTCCCTAGACCCACCATGTCCTCCTCCTGAGGAGTCCCCCGAACTGTTTCAGCACAGTGTTGGGTACATGCTCCAGGAGGATGCCCAGCGTTTCGAAGGGTCTGATGATGAAACCCAGCTAGAGGAAGGCAGTAGCGTGAGAGCAGACAGAGGGGATGCTCAAGAAGGACACCAATCTGGCAGTCATGTTCCAGCAGCTGCAGCATACTGCCAGATTGGCTCCAGTGATGAGGAGGGAGGGGATGATGAGGTCACTGACTCCACGTGGGTGCCTAATAGGAGAGAGGAGGAGGAGGAGGATGAGGAGGAGGCACATCTCCAACGAGGCAGGATGCCCTTTGGTGGCCAGCGTAAGGGCAGTACACCGACGGAATCACACCGCAGAGCTCCGCCTGTGCAGGGCGCTGCCTCTGCCCGTCATTCAAAAAGTTCTTTGGTGTGGGCCTTTTTTGAGGCTAGTGCATCAGATCGCACAGCTGCTGTTTGCAACATATGTCTCAAGCGTATATCGCGTGGCCAAAACATCAGCCGCTTGGGTACCACATGCCTGACCAGACATATGTTGACCTGCCATGCAGCTCGTTGGCAAGCCTACCTCAAAGACCCACACCAAAGAACAAAGCGGACCTCTCCTTGCACCGCATCAGCTGGGATCTCCAACCCCACTATAACTTCAGTCCTCTCTGAAACATGCACTGAGAGGAATGAAGGTGTAGAATTAGGTGTGTCACAGCCAAGTACTTGCGCCCACTCTGCTAGCAGTACACCGACGTCCGATTCTAGCAGGCAAATTTCCCTGCCCCAGCTGCTGGACCGTCGAAAGAAGTTCACTCCCAGCCATCCACATGCCCAGCGGTTGAATGCTAGCTTGGCTAAATTGCTAGCGCTTCAACTGCTGCCTTTTCAGTTGGTAGACTCGGCCCCCTTCCGTGAGTTTGTGCAATGTGCGGTTCCTCAGTGGCAGGTTCCCAAACGCCACTTTTTCTCACGGAAGGCTATTCCGGCTCTCTACCGGCATGTGGAAGGCAATGTCTTGGCCTCGCTGGACAGGGCGGTCAGCGGTAAGGTGCATATTACCGCTGACTCATGGTCCAGCAGGCATGGACAGGGACGTTACCTTTCTTTCACGGCCCATTGGGTCACTCTTTTGGCAGCTGGGAAGGATTCAGGACAAGGTGCAGTAGTGTTGGAGGTTGTCCCACCGCCACGCCTCCAAAATGCTACTACTGGTTGTGACACACCTCTCTCCTCCACCCCCTCCTCTTCTTCTTCCTCCATGGCCTCTTCCTGTGGTTTGTCCTATGAACCAGCGGTGCTCCATAGCCGTTCACGGGGCTACGCAAGTACGCAGGCAAAAAGATGCCATGCCGTGCTTGCGCTGGTGTGTTTGGGGGACAGAAGCCACACTGGGGCAGAGGTCCTGTCTGCTCTGCAGGGCCAGGCCGAGAGGTGGTTGACGCCACGCCAGCTTAAGCCAGGAATGGTGGTTTGCGACAATGGCACCAACCTCCTCTCCGCCCTCCGACAGGGACAACTGACCCATGTGCCCTGTGTGGCTCACGTCCTTAACCTGGTGGTGCAGCGCTTCTTGGGC